>CM057452.1:1077724285-1078991428 GCA_016271365.2 Neoceratodus forsteri | reverse complement strand
TTCAAGAACAGGTTCCATGCACCATAAAACCAGGAGTCGCTGCATCCTCAGGCATGTGCCAAAGCAGTCTGTGCACCTGTAGGAAATGCTGCAGTGATCTGGCTGCCCACCACCACCACCACCACCTGGCGCAACAGCGGAGGTACCAGAGTGGTTGGGGTGTGACACCACCTGTACAGGTATGCAAAGGCAGGGGGGCTTTGGGGAAGGGGTTGGCAAGCACATATTAGTGAGGGTGCCCGGCCGGGGTGCCGTTCATTGAGCGTTAGTGTCTCATACAAGGAATAGTGAAGGAGGGATGCGGAGCACACAGTTCCTTGACCCCACTTGGGCTGGCCCTGGCAGGTGCCCACAGGGTTAATGCTTACGTGGGGCCATGGCCCTGAGAGTCCCAGCACTCCCTTTGCTGTTCCTTATGACACTCATGCTCAATAATGGCTCCCCGTGGGGTGCAGCCTCACTAATATGGATGTCAACCCCCTCCCCAACTGCCACAAGGGCACACCGTGCCCATGCTGCCCCTGCACAAACCCGGCAGGGCCCCTGAGAACAAGGGGCTTAGACCAGCACATTCATGGCCTGTCTTGAGCCTTTTGCTGCAGCCGCGGCAGGGCTTCCTGAATCCCAGAAAAAGGGATGTTGCAGCCCCGCCATAGTGCAAGCCCCTTGCAACGTGGTGCACCCTCATTTATGTCGCAAGGGGGTCAATGTGCCAGTTTGCCGGAGCGGGTCCCAATTCAGACGCAAACTGGGTTTCTGAATCGGGACTGCTGCATCATTTGCCGTGAGGTGCAAGTTGCGTCTGAAGTGGCTTGGCTTGACTCGACCTCTATAAGCAGTTGAGAGCCAAGGTCAAGCTGAGCCAATTATGGTCAAAGTAAGCTTTTTTGTCAGCCTGAGCAGTTAGTGTAGTGTCAGAAATGTTCAACTTCTAGGTGGAGAACAGCCTGTAGCAGCCACGGCTCGGCTAGTGTTTTGGCTCGTAGAGTCAAACCAGAGCTCTGGTTTGGCTCTAGGTGGAAAATTCTTGGCTTTCGCACTCCTAGTCTGAACCTTTGCTATAGCACTGTGTCGCATTCGTAGGGCTTTGAAAATCTGGCCCCAGGGGTAAATATTTGGCAGTTTCACTAAGCTGATCACCAACACTTTGTGCTCAGTATCACCCCTCCCTCCAGAGAAAACAACCTGGCATGCTCTTAACATTTTTGTTTCCTTTGTTTTCTTCCAGCTCTGAATGAAGCTCTCACAGTTTCTTCCTTATTTCTGACAAACCATTGTCTCCTAAAATTTATTGATTAATCTGTTAAACTTACTAAATATTTTATCTATAATGCTGCATTGATAGCATTTTAATAAGCATGTGTATGTACTGAGCTGCCAGGACTTTGAGGAAAATGATGTAATTGTTGCCTGAATATCAACACTCACCAAAGATTCTGCTAGCTGATCTTAAAATGTCTGAGGGATTTTCTGTGAAACCATGAATTAGAAGAGCAATAAATAGTATCTGTACATGAAAAATGGCAATTTCCTTATTTCATATGTAATAAATAAGGCCTGATTGTCCTTATGTTGGGGGAAAAGTAAAGTTTATGATATGTTTCTAATATATATTTGCAGTTGATCTTAAAGATCTATGCACATGACTGAACAGGAATAGGGGAAAAAGGACTTCCGTTTTATGTGGGTTAAGTTTGTGAAAATGTGAGCACCAAAGTGATATTGTAGATAAACACTTCAAGGTACGCTGGCCCAATGGCATGGAGGGCCTCAGCCTTACCTCTGCCATGTTGGTGACACAGGTTCAGGAGAAGATCGAGCATTTGAGGGACTGCCCCCCTGTGCCAGGGAGGGGAGGAATGTTGACCCGGCCTTAAACTGTCACCAGGTAGAGGCCTGGTGATAATGTGACTCTGGGAGCAGGAAAGGAGAGGCTGCTGATACATTGTGTGTGTGTGTGTCTGTCTGTCTCCACACGCACATGTGGTGGGGGAGAGATTGGGTAAAAATGAAGTGCTGTCGTCCTGGAATCACTGGTGCTTTCTAGATCCTTACATGGAAGGGGCCCCTCCTTACTCTGGGCCTGCCACGGGGGTGGGACCAATGACCTGGTAAGTCCCGGGGGTGACTTGCCGTCTCAGGGGAGGGAAGTTGGACAGAGCTGAGCAGCTGCCCTGGGAAGAGCAGAAAGTACTTGTGGGGGGGGGGGGGTTATATCAAGGCTTTTAGCAGTAACAGCAGAAACAATTGGAAATGTGTATCTAGGTGTCATCTGCATAATTCATTTTTCTTTTCATCATCTGATCAAATTACTCAAGGGGACAAAAATGTAAGCAAAAAAGAATGGTCCCTGAGGGACACCAGAAAAATTGGATGAGACCCAGGTAATAACGACGCAACAAAAATTTTAAAAGACTGATTTGATAAATGGAATTTAATCCAGGATGAAGTCATGCCAAATATCCCAACTTCAAAAGCCAGTGGATCCAATAAAGCCTGATGATGGACAGTGAACTCAGATGTAAAATCTGAAAAGTCAGAATAGTATTCTAGCATGAAGAATATCATTTTTCATTTTGAGGAGGGCATTTCAGTAGAATGTGCCTTTTTGGAACCAGAATGCTGGGGTTCAAGATGTGACTGAGATTCCAAAGACTCAAGAAATTAGTGGTAACAACTTGCTACAAGATCTTGAAAATGAATATTAACAGTGAAATCTGGTAGAAGCTTGAGTAAGCCATGCTATCAAGGAAGAATTTTTTCAAAAAGCAGGACCTCTGCCATTTTTAAATCATTAGGGAAATGCCAACCTGAAGGGATAAATTAATCTGTGTAATAACAGGGATGACAGTACGTACAAATTTTTTTTTTATAACTTTTGAGGGTAAGGGGTTGAGCAGACAGGTAGTCAGATTCAGAGAATTTATCACGTTAACCACAAACTCTTAATGAACCAGTGAAAAAGATTAAAACAAAAGACCCAATGGAGGACAAGTACACAAATTACAACAGCTTGAGCACCAGAGGGAAGAACAATAGATTTCTGAATATCTGTAATTTTATTGATAGAAAATTAGGCAAAACCTTCAGGGGTAAGAGGGGAGTCGAAGAGCAAAGATAAACCAGTTTTAAGATTTAAAAAAATTTAACTTTCTATAGGAAATGAGTTGAAGAAACCAAGGCAGCAGTGAGATGCCATGGTGTCACATAGCAGGGTGTTCGAGGCCTTTAACTTTTCAGAGTGGCAACCACATACCAAGGCAGATTTACTTCACTGCCAAGCACATTCTAACTTTCTGTGCTCCTGCTTTAAAACATGAAGCTGAGGGGAATACCAGGGCTGGGATGGGTTTAAGCTGCTCCTCCACTGGTTACGTTTTTATTAGTGTGACCGGTCTGCAGTGAGATGATCAGTGATGGTGCAGCTACTATGAGAGTATCATAAAGGTCTTATTGTTGGGCATCATCGACAAACATCTCTTTGTCGCATTTATTCCTACAGGCGTTGCATAAAGTACATGTAACCCCCCTGCAAATGGGGGTTCCCAAAAGACTTCCAGGAGCTTGCTTGAATGCTCCAAGCCTGAATGGTGTTTGGCATTTAAGCCATTTATCAGTGAGTGTTTTTAGAGCCTCTGGTACTGTCTCTTTAAGAGCTGTCTGCTTGCAGACATAATTAGTTTGTATGGGGGGACTGTGTGCTTCTCTGTTTGAGTACCACTCGAGCTGCTGCCAATTCACTCCATTTTTGCAGTCACTAGAGTGCAAAGGGACCTATCTGAAAGATGTAACTGTTTGCCAGAAATTATTTAGAGTAATAATGAAATTACAGTTTGTCTAACCTGCTTTCTTTGCAGTCAGAACTGTGTCTGCCTAGTTCCCCATTCTGGTTTTGAACTGCTGAACTGGACCAATCAGTGTGGGGTAAGCTAGCTCTAAAATGGTGCCTTGGACGAATCAGAACTTGGACTCATAATCTGAGCCAGCCACAAGAGGATTGTATGGGCAGTGACTCTGGGAGATGTAGTTTGACTTGGCGCCTTTTGGACCAACAGGGCAGTCTGTGTGGTGACAGCCAATCCAGTCAAGAACTGGGAGGAACTCAAAGGAAGTGCCGGTTTTGTCTGTTGGAGTTTCAGTTTAGCTCTGGCAGTGAAGAAGGAAGGCCTACTGTGCTTTTCAGTGTGCAGTTTAGTCGGGAAACGTGTGTAAGGCCCAGAGTTCGGTCTGCAGCTTGTGTAACTGCTTGTTAGGACTGAATCCGTCCTGTGAAGAGAATCAAAGGATATCTGAAGAGTAGAAACCAGGCTCACCCTGTAGAAGACTGGAGAAATTGCTGAATTACTTTCGGTCTGTCAGGAACTGAATCTGCTGTGTGTTCTCCGGGTATTGTGCAGTAGTGCGATCGGGATAGAAAAAGCAGCCTGCCTGGTATAGTACTTTCTGTTTTACCATATAAATGTGTGAAGAGGCTTGTGTACCTCAAGTGAATCCTGCTGCCATTAAAAGGACTTTTGCCTGTTGCAGTTTGCCATATAAATGTGTGAGGAGTACGGGAGCTCAAGAGTAGCCCTGCTGACATTGAAGGACCCTATCTTGTTTGGAGGTCGTGAGTACTAATTCAGGGTCGCTCCTGTTGAATTGCCACATTGAATCCAAATGGAATCACTGTACTGCTGACTGTTTAAACTAATTTTCTTTTCTCTGTGGAAAGGGCCCTACCAGCTGCCACGGTTTGGACTAGCCACTAGGGCTTGGGTACCCAGGGACAGTAACTGGTAGGGATAGACCTATTACAGAGCCATAGGTAGATGAGTAAAGTGATAAGCTAATTAACCTGATTTCCTCTGTCCTTGTTATATTCCCCCTAAATAAATCCGAGCTGCTTGTTTCAGCAAAGTTATACTGCCTGAGGTATTTGTCTATGTTAAAGTATTGTACTGTGATTGTTGCACTGTATCTTATTTTACAGGAAGTCCCAGTGCCCAAACCAGCCCTGGGGGTAAGTGTATACTGTGAAGGTAATTCTGATATATTGTGTGGGCCACTAGTGGGAAGAAAGGGGGGTTGCAGTGTCCCAGAGGGCTGTGACCAAGTAAGTTTAACTATTGCAAACCCTGACCTCTGGGTGGAGGCACCCGCCATTGGATCCAGGCCCTCAACCTGTTAGTGGCAAATCAGGCAGGGGTAGTGGCCCCTGGGATAGCGCCATCTAGGGTTACATCTTGGAGGCTCACCGCTGGGATTGTGTGTCCTCTAGTGGCCATATTCTGAACCACTGTTAAGAAAAATGGGTACCCGACAGAAGTGGCTGTGCACGGCTGGTGGAGTGGTGTACTGGGAGAGATCGACCCCAAAATGCTATGCTTATACTGGACATCCCCTTGGGTATCAATACGGACATTGTACAGGGAGTACTTTCCAAGGTGGAAGGTTTACAAAACCCTGTGGTGGTGGGTCGGCATGCTAATCTGCTCACCCACACTTTTCTGGCCCTAGTAGAGTTTAAGGATCCCATAGATAGCTCCAAAGTGCCACAGACCATTACCCCAGAGGGAGCCCTCACTGCTTGGAGAGTGATAACTAAGGACAGTAAAGACCGGGGAATGAGCCACCACCACTATCTGAAACTTTTGAGGAGAATTTGCTAAATGGTTGCTGGGAGAAGGAAAACTGTGGAGGACTTGAAGAAACTATTCTTGCCACCTGGGGTGTTCCTCCAACACCCTCTCCCGCTCCAGTGCCTGTAATGGTGGCTGAACCAATGCAGACTCCAATTTCTGCACCTGCCATTAGTCACGACTCTTACGAAGGTTGAGGATCTTCTCTGGCACCCTCCCACCCCCAAGGGAGGATGACTGGGAGACCTGGATAGACTATGTTGCCCCAAGTGCTAGAATGGCAATGCTTGGAAACAGCGAAAGAGGGTTAGTGAGGCCTCCAAGGTCCTGCTCTGGCTACCATCCGTGCTAAGCGGGCCAGTAACCCTGAGCGACTGCACAGGCCTATCTTGAGGCGTTGGAGAATGTGTATGGGAGCCCAGATTCTGATGAGGACCTATGGTGGAGAGTAAGAAATGCACAACAGTACCAAGGGAGTTGTTGTCTGTGTATGTCTCTCGCTGAAAAATTGTTGCAAGAATGCCTCAGAAAGGGTAGTTTGCTAGCGATTGAACTGGACCGAACCAGACTGGACAGAATCTTAAGTCTGCCTTCTCAGAACTGCTGTTGCTTCAGTTAGCCTGGCAAATCGACTGGAATCCCCACCCTCCTATGATGAGTTAATGAGAGAAATTCGAGGAGTTGAGAAAAGCGACCTCGAGGACCTGCACCAACAGCTGTGGCTCGACCGAGTGACTGAGGGTGACCCATCAAGTGAAGTTCAGGGGCAGAGGTTGACAGTCAATGAGTGCTCTGACAAGGAAAAGATATGTCACAATGGAATGTAACTGTTGAGAGAGATCCAGAATTCAAAACAGTCCCTTTATGAAGGCCACGCCTGCAAGTATGGGCCCTGACCTATATCCGACTGCATCTGCTATGGGGTGGGGGTACCACCCATGTATCTCCTGCTGATAACAGCTCCAAACTCAATTCCTTGACCATGGAAGTGGAGAAACTGACGAGATGTCTCCAAATGCTTATCACGCCGCAGACAGAGATGGCACCAAGGTTTCCAGTTAGTAGTACCCTGCCCTGGCTCCCAGTGTGGCGCCTCGGCCAGCTCAAACCCAGAAAGTATGTTTTGCTATAATTGCGGGAAGGATGGGCACATGAAGAGGAATGCGGTCCCAAAAGACACTGACAGAGGTTGCATATAGGCTACAAGGAGAGTTTCGGAGAACAAATCAATGGTTAAGAGGTGCACAAAATGATCCCAGTGAGGGCACCAAAAATGCTAACTCACGTCTTTTTGTGGCAAGGTCAGTTGCCCAGGCCCCCACTACCGCCTCTCCAGACTGGTCCAGAATAGTGGGTCCCTCCATGGAGACCACTGTAAAGGTGAATGGAGTGTCTGCAAGAGCTGTATTAGACAGTGGCTCCCAAGTGACAATTATGTTCCAAGATTGTATCAGAAGCATTTGTCAGACGTACCCTTACAACCATTAGAAGGACTGCATGTATGGGGGTTAAGTGAGAAGGCCTACCCCTATTCCGGGTACATCTGAATTTGGCTGTCTTTCCCCACCTCCGTGGCTGGAGTGGCCGAACAAGTAGAGACCCTAGCCTTAGTGTGTCCCCCCACTGGACTGTATGATGGTGTCCTTTGTTGATTGGAACAAATGCTCATATGTTTGGAAGGCTGGCACAGTTGTGTTATGAAACGGGGTCAAAGACTAGTAGAGCTTTAAGAGTTCCAGCTTTAATTAAGAAGGCCTATGAGGCACAGAGAGATGCTGAAAAAATAGAACCAGAGGAACCGGTCGGAATTGTATGGAAGAAGGATCCTGAGTCTCTGATCCTGGCGCCAAATGCCCAATGTACCTTACAGGAGAGGTCCATATCAGAAAGGATGTTAAGAATAAAATATTAATGTTGGATGCACCAGGCAATGGAAAATTGCCAGAGGGACTGCTGGTCAAGCCAGTATTTTGCCGCTAGAGCCCATGCTTATGCCAGAAGGGTAATGGTCCAAGTTCATAATGTGTCTGAAAGAGACATTCGAGTAAATAGAGGTTGCATCCTGGCTAATGTGCATTGTGCAGACACTGCAGTGCTACCCAGCAGCAAGAGTTCGAGGAAGAATGACAGAGCATGACTGACTTGTTTGATTTGGCGACTCCCTGCCAGCTGAATGGAAAGTGAGGATCAGTGGAAGCTTGCCCAGAGAGACCAGGTGTTTTCTTTAAAGGAATGGGATGTAGGATGCGTGCAAGGAGCTGAGCACAATATCCGGCTGCATGGCGAAAGACCATTTACGTGAGAGGTCTCACGCCTGGCACCTGCTGACATAGATGATGTGAGGCGGCATCTGCAAGAAGATGTTAGCTGCTGTGTAATACATGAATCCAGAAGCCCTTATGCTTCCCCATTGTGGTAGTGAGGAAAAGAATGGAACAGTAAGGATGTGTGTGGATTATCGCTTCTGTAAACCGATGGACTATCCTGATCAGTACACAATGCCCGCATTCAGGATGCTTTGGACTGCCTAAGCGGGAGCAAGTGGTTCTCTGTGCTGGATCTCCGCAGTGGGTACTACCAGATCCCGATGGCCCCAGAGGACCGTGAGAAGACAGCCTTTATCTGTCCGGCTTGGCTTCTATGAATTCATGAGGATGCCTCAAGGGATTTCAGGTGCCCCAGCCACTTTTCAACGATTGATGGGCGTGCAGTGGGGACATGAACTTACTAGAGTGCCTGGTATACCAGATGATGTTATTGTGTTTGGCAGCTCACTGGAGGAACATGAGAGCAGATTATTTAAGGTATTGGACCGACTGGAGGACTTTGGCCTTAAACTGTCCATTGATAAGTGTCAATTCTTTCAAACATCAGTAAAGTATGTGGGACACATAGTATCCACCGAGGAATAGAGACTGACCCAAGTAAAGTTGAGCCTTGACCACCTGCCACAGCCAAAAATCTAAAAGAACTGCAAAGATTCCTGGGATTCTGTGGTTATTATCAGCGTTCATCAAGGACTATTCAAGAGTGATCCGCCTTTACTTAACCTTACACAAGGGTATCCCCAGCCCACAAAAATACCAAAGTCAGCATCCTCAAGACTGAAAGAGTGTATTTTCATCCGAGTGAAGTATTTGGGGCCCGCTGGACTCCTGATTGTGAGACTGCTTTTCATGAGATCATATATCAACTTACCCATGCTCCAGTGCTGGCCTATGCAGATCCAAGAAAACCTTACGTCCTGCACACTGATGCTAGCTTGCAAGGGTTGGGGGCTGTGTTGTACCAAGAGCACGAGAATGGCCTGAGACCAGTGGCCTTTGCCAGTAGAAGCCTGACCCCATCCGAAAAGAACTATCCTGTACATAAGTTAGAGTTCCTAGCTTTGAAGTGGGCTATTGTTGACCAATTCCATACTTGTATGGGGCTAAAATACTAGTAAAAACTGACAATAATCCTTTGACCTATGTGCAGACCTCCGCTAAGTTGGATGCCACTGGCCATAGGTGGCTTTCTGCATTATCTACATATGACTATGCTCTCGAATACCGAGCAGGTCTGAACCACATAGATGCTGATGCTCTCTCCCGGAGGCCTGTTCCCCAGAATGATTGGGTCTGATTGGCAGAACCTGACATTCGGCACTCTGCGGAAGTTTGACACGGAGGAACAAATGTCCACGGACGCAGTGGACTGCATGGTGGATTGCTTGGGACCCTCTGAGAATTGCATACCTGCTGCTTATTGCCACTTTTCTGCAATAGACATTGGTGCACTGCCTCAGCTGGACAATGACAGTATCAGCGGGCTCAATCCGCTATCCCATGATCAAAGCAGCTTTAGAAGCCCTCTATGCAGGAAAGATGTGTCCAAATTACGCTCCACTGATTTGAGAACTGCACTATTATACAAAGAAGGTCCTAAGTTGAAACTGATCAATAAACTGTTATACAGAGAAACAGTAGACAGAGGGGACAAGTAGACAAACAACAACTAGTGCTGCCCACTGCCTTTCGAGACTCAGTACTGATGTCCTTGCACAACCACATGGGGCACCTTGGTATAGACAGAACACTTGACTTGGTGAGATCCAGATTCTATTGGCCTAAGATGGGGGCTGATGTGGAGCAACACATTCGAACTTGTAGTGGCTGCTTACAGAAGCTTTTGCCCCAAGAGGACTGCCCCCTTGTTAACATCACCACCAGTGCACCATGGAGCTGGTCTGTATTGATTTTCTGAGTTTGGAGTCAGATCAAAGAAATATCAGTAATGTGCTGGTGGTCACTGACCATTTCACGAGATATGCCCAAGCTTTCCCACCAAAGACCAGAAAGCATCCACTGTGGCCAAAGTACTTGTGAAAACTTTTGTTCACTATGGGCTCACAAAGAATCCATTCTGATCAGGAGAGACTTTGAGAGTCGTCTGATCAAAGAGATGCTTTCTCTGTGGGGAGTGTGAAAGTCAGAACCACTCCTTACCACCCCAGGGGACCCTCAGCCTGAACGTTTCAACCGCACTTTGCTAGATATGCTAGGCACCCTGCACCCAAAGGACAAGCCTAGGTGGAGCCAACAAATTAGCACCCTGGTACATGCTTATAACTGCACCAAAAGTGATGCCACTGGGTTCTCCCCCTACCGCCTGATGTTTGGAAGAGAAGCTCGACTACCGTAGATGTGTGTTTTGGGGTCTCTCCTGATGGGGTTCAAGCTGACAACTATTTACAGTATGTGCTAAAGTTAAAGGCCCAGCTAACTCATGCGTACCAACTGGCTCAAACCATGGCTGCCAAAAGAAATCTGGCCAACAAAGAAAGGTATGATAAAAAGGTGAAAGCACAGGAACTCCAGGAGGAGATGGGATTGCTAAGAAATCTGGGACTGCATAGCAAGCACAAGATTGCTGACAGATGGCACCATCTCCCTCACATTGTAGTGGGCAAACTAGATGATCTGCCAGTGTACAAAGTAAGGCCTGAGAATAATTCAAAAGATGTAAAACAATGCATAGAAATCATTTATTGCCCATTGGACAAATCTTAATTGAGTCTGAGCCCCTAGAAGATGCCCCTCTGGACCAGTGACTAGAGCTACTGCTAAGAAAAGATCAAGAAAGTCTGCACCTACAGAAGCAAAGTTAAAGTGTTCCCTCCACAAGTCCCAGTTGAGCATGACTGTCAGTCCATATCGGAAGAAAGTGAGAGTGACTTTGAATACTATCCTTCTTACGAACTGAGTCAATTGTTTGGGGCAATCCCCTAGTCAGTACTGGAGATGAAGCTGGGCCTTCTGGACTGTCCAAGCCCCCAGCTTCGTCCCTGGAGCCAGTGCTCCCAGAAAGTGAAGTGCAAAGCATCAGATCAGATGAAATGGAATCATTGTGCATAAAAAACTATTTAAAAGACAAAGAACCTCTGTGCGTAAACACTGAGGCAAGGGTTACCCCAAAGGGCATTTGGCTGGGAAGCCAAGTTTCAAGAAAATACAAAATCACATGCCCCCACAATGCAAAGCATCATGAGCTGCATATGCAAATCACCACAGAATGTTATGCTGGTCCAACTTTAAGCAGAATTGCATGGTGCCGAAAGGCCTCTCACACAGTTTGCAAGAGTGCTAACAGAAGACATAGACACGTGTTTAGTCTACCGGACTCATCAGTATGCCTCGTCTGTTTGACACCACAGTGGAATGGACCAGCTACCCCTAAGGCAGTGTGCCTGGGATATATTGTGGTGAACCCATTAAAATAAAAAACTATTTAAAAGACAAAGAACCTCTGTGCGTAAACACTGAGGCAAGGGTTACCCCAAAGGGCATTTGGCTGGGAAGCCAAGTTTCAAGAAAATACAAAATCACACATGCCCCCACAATGCAAAGCATCATGAGCTGCATATGCAAATCACCACAGAATGTTATGCTGGTCCAACTTTAAGCAGAATTGCATGGTGCTGAAAGGCCTCTCACACAGTTTGCAAAGGGTGCTAACAGAAGACATAGACACGTGTTACGTCCTACCCGGACTCATCAGTATGCCTCGTCTGTTTGACACCCCAGTGGAATGGACCAGCTACCCCTAATCACCACAGAATGTTATGCTGGTCCAAAGTGCCCCAAGTTCTAGCCTCTCTACCCCCATGGAGACTCCCCTGACAAGTGAGGACAATGCTGAAAATGAGGCTCAGAGTGCAGAGACTGTAACAGTTCCCCCTAGAAAGACTGGTCGAGCTGTAAAGCCTGTGGTGCACCTCAGTTATGATTCCCTGGGCCGGCCAGTGGATCTGCCTCTCAATGTTTTCCATAAAGGAGTGTATGTGTCCCGAGGCTCATTGCCCAAACTGGCGTCAGTGCTAACTCAAGTTACTTGTGTTGCCCTCTAAGTATGGTGCCCTTGCCCCATCCAGCCCCAAGGTAACTGATAAGGAAGGGCCCCTCTCTTCAGGTTTCATGTACAAGAGGTAATAACTTGAGTTATGGTACAATGTGTATGTAATACTGTGTAAAGTGACGTACTGCAATGTTTCAGAAATGTGTTCTTGGTAAATTATATATTGACTGATGATTACATGTGCGAGCCTAATGCAAATGTATATGGCTGCAGTTGAAACTTATGGGGTACTTGCTTGTGCTGATCAAGCTTTCCCAAACCAGGAAGGGTGTAACCCCTGCAAATGGGGGTTCCCAAAAGACTTCAGGAGCTTGCTTGAATGCTCCAAGCCTGAATGGTGTTTGGCATTTAAGCCATTTATCAGTGAGTGTTTTAGAGCCTCTGGTACTGTCTCTTTAAGAGCTGTCTGCTTGCAGACATAATTAGTTGTATGGGGGACTGTGTGCTTCTCTGTTTGAGTACCACTCGAGCTGCTGCCAATTCACTCCATTTTTGCAGTCACTAGGAGTGCAAAGGGAACCTATCTGAAAGATGTAACTGTTTGCCAGAAATTATTTAGAGTAATAATGAAATTACAGTTTGTCTAACCTGCTTTCTTTGCAGTCAGAACTGTGTCTGCCTAGTTCCCCATTCTGGTTTTGAACTGCTGAACTGGACCAATCAGTGTGGGGTAAGCTAGCTCTAAAATGGTGCCTTGGACGAATCAGAACTTGGACTCATAATCTGAGCCAGCCACAAGAGGATTGTATGGGCAGTGACTCTGGGAGATGTAGTTTAGACTTGGCCTTTTTGGACCAACAGGAGCAGTCTATTGTGAGTGACAGCCAATCCAGTCAAGAACTGGGAGGAACTCAAAGGAAGTGCCCGGTTTGTCTGTTGGAGTTTCAGTTTTAGCTCTGGCAGTGAAGAAGGAAGAGCCCTGTGCTTTTTCAGTGTGCAGTTTTAGTCGGAAGCGGTGTAAAGCCCAGAGTTCGGTCTGCAGCTTGTGTAACTGCTTGTTAGGACTGAATCGTCCTGTGAAGAGAATCAAAGGATATCTGAAGAGTAGAAACCAGGCTCACCCTGTAGAAGACTGGAGAAATTGCTGAATTGCACTCGGTCTGTCAGGAACTGAATCTGCTGTGTTTTCCTGGTATTGTGCAGTAATTGCGATCGGATAGAGAAGCAGCCTGCCTGGTATAGTACTTTCTGTTTTACCATATAAATGTGTGAAGAGGCTTGTGTACCTCAAGTGAATCCTGCTGCCATTAAAGGACTTTTGCCTGTTGCAGTTTGCCATATAAATGTGTGAGGAGTCTCGTGGAGCTCAAGAGTAGCCCTGCTGACATTGAAGGACCCTATCTTGTTTGGAGGTCGTGAGTACTAATTCAGGGTCGCTCCCTGTTGAATTGCCACATTGAATCCAAATGGAATCACTGTACTGCTGACTGTTTAAACTAATTTTTCTTTTCTCTGTGGGAAAGGGCCCCTACCAGCTGCCACGGTTTGGACTAGCCACTAGGGCTTGGGTACCCAGGGACAGTAACTGGTAGGGATAGGCCTGTGCACAGAGCCATAGGTAGATGAGTAAAGTGATAAGCTAATTAACCTGATTTCCCCATGTCCTTGTTATATTCCCCCTAAATAAATCCGAGCTGCTTGTTTCAGCAAAGTTATACTGCCTGAGGTATTTGTCTATGTTAAAGTATTGTACTGTGATTGTTGCACTGTATCTTATTTTACAGGAGGTCCCAGTGCCTAAACCAGCCCTGGGGGTAAGTGTATACTGTGAAGGTAATTCTGATATATTGTGTGGGCCACTAGTGGGAAGAAAGGGGGGGTTGCAGTGTCCCAGAGGACTGTGACCAAATAAGTTTAACTATTGCAAACCCTGACCTCTGGGTGGAGGCACCCGCCATTGGATCCAGGCCCCTCAACCTGTTAGTGGCAAATCAGGCAGGGGTAGTAGCCCCTGGGATAGCGCCATCTAGGGGTTACATACAGAACTTGAGCTTAGGGGTCCACTCATGTTACAAGGGAGGGAGGAGCAGCTACAGCGTAAGGGCTGCTAGCTGCACTATCGAGCAGACTTAATAGACGATAAGGCCTTTTTCTGCTGCCAATTTCGCATGTTTGTATGTAAGTACTAGCCTACACAACACCTTTAGATTTTTGGGACACTGCACCTTACCTTTTTGGTCTCAAATGAATCCTTTGTTTGTCATGCAGGTGCTGGGATGCTCTGAGGAGTACATTGAAGGCAGGGGAGCCCAGTGTCCTGGGAGAGATCCTGACACAGCAAGGAGACCTCGGCGTGTTAAGACTGCTTGACTCACTCCTCCTGTCCCTCCCACAGTTGCTGCTTCAGACATATCTCCTGGTGGTGGTAATGGATGATGGTAGACGTCTGTTTTCAGGTAAATCCCATCTCTCTCTCAGGGGTGTGGTTGAAGTGAGTATCGTGACCATCTAATATTTGTGAACCTTGACCAGTCCATAGTGGAGTCTGTTTTCCTTTGTTGGTGTTACAAAAGTGTATGGACTGCTTCCAACCCCCAAATCTGAAAACAGACCTTTGTGCCATAGACTACATCTGCTCCTGGTGCTCGTCTACACCAAAAGTCATAATGTGCTGTTTGTGCTATCATGGCCTTTTGCTGTGGAAAAGGAGTCTGATATCACAATGGAAGGCTTACAAGTTCACATGTGGACAAGCAACAGGAATGGGTAATGGGTTGGGGACAAATCAGTTTTTCATTTAGATCGGAAGACAGATAGTGGGGTGGGAGATACAAGGTAAGTTTTGCCTAAATATTTACTTCCTCAAAACTGTCCTGTGATTTCAGTTTCATTAAAACCAAGCAGTTTATCTTCTGGCTCTGTGGAGCTGAGTAGTAGGGGACCGCTATAGCACACTGGCAACCCAGGTTCACCTTCTTGGCTTGGTGCTATATGAGCAGAAACTGGCAGGGAAGGCTACAAAGCGTTCTTTGGGAGGGAGAGTAGGCTGCACCCGTGCTGCTTAAAGCAGAAATGCAACGAAATTGGGCAAAAAGTTGACCCCACCTTTTATCATTATGAAAGATTCCAGGTACAGTATAATAGTTTTACTTGGTGGTAAAATTTTCTTGTTCCATCAAAATATGTGCAGCTTATAAATGTTTCCATTTAGTTTTCTCTCAAGAAAAAAGATGGCTGCCATGTTTGGCATTAAGCTTTCAAGGAAGGACTTGGTTGGTTCGAAAGCTAAAGCCCTTTGTTCTTTTTGTTAAATCACTGTTGGTCCAGTAGAAGGTATCAAATCATTTGCTTCTGGATCTGTTCTTACAAGGACCAGTACGGCAAAGACTAAATCTGTATGTCATATTTGGCTTGGAACTAGTATTGCAGACCTGGCAAAAGGTAGGATCGAGAAAATTAAGAAAAGCGCATGGTATGCAGCATAGGAGGTACCATTTGGTAAAGTATGCTAATATTTTTCTTAATTATAGCTGAAACTAGATTTTGGGAAAACATTTTTCATTGCAGTTCTGCTTTAAATTGCTGTTTCTCTTGGTGGCTTGGTAGAGCGAGCATTCTTGGCCACATACCACTGGATTTCTCCTCTACAACACTGCTACCCACGCATGCATAAGGGAGGTCCCAGAACAGCGGAAAATAGCCATTTGTCCGTCTGAACAACGGCCTCCACAGAATCCCTCCCACACTACCTAGCCCATATCATCAGCTGTGCCTACCTCAGTTGTCTGACCCATGTCAGTGGAAACTGTTCTCTTCCTGGTGACAGCAGGGCGACCCTGCAGGGGTATGCTAGACATTGCAGGATGGCAGAAGAACCCAAGGGAGTCTGGTAGCACACCCAGGTGAGAGCGCTGTGTTCGGCGGGAGCAGGGCTCTCCAATGGATGGCCTAAAGCAGCCAGCAGATGGCGGGTAAGCTAGGATGAACAAAAAAAACATGCAGTTCACACCAATCACTTTAAACACTTCTAATAACATTGTATTGCTGGGCTGTCAGTACTACAGCAGGACTGCCACTCATTATGCCTGGGAATCGGGTTCAGGAACCATCCTGGGACGCCAGGAGTTGGACAGAGAGGAGGATACCTACCTCTGGGGAGGGAGGGCAGCTGGCTCTGCTGTGATAGTGCTACTTGGATGAGCACAGGTAGCAGTGCAATTAGAGCTGCTTATTGGAGGGGGGCACTGGTTAATCCCTGTGCATGGTTACACATCTTGACGCGCATTTGGCATCCTTGCAGTCAACATCACATGGGGTGCGGAAAAAACAAAGGAAAAGCCTCAGAACACTCAAAATGAAGTAGGCCATCTTGAGCCCTGCCATCCTGACTGTCCATCCTCCTTCCCTCACTTTTAGAGTGACTGTAGGACGAATTGCCTCCATTCCACCCCCTCAAGAATTGAACACACCACAGGGCAAGGATGCTCTGTGGACTTCTGGAACGTAGGGGTGAGAACCAGAGACTGGGATGGATTGGGCTGAGAGGTAGCTTGGACTGAGGTGGGCAGCACTGGTGTCCAGTGGAAAACAGACTATAACCCCACTGTATCATCTTCTAGGTTGTGATATGCAGTGACAGAATGAACTTTGTCAGTGACTATTGCTTGCTGAAAATGGCCTTGTGCCTCTTGGTGTTCCTCTGCATAATGAAGGCAGCAATTCCTTGCATGTTCTGATTTTTACATTGTTGTGTTCCTCTATTAAGACAGTTCTAGAAAATGCCGCCCCGACACAGACACAGCCAGAAAGGAACTACATATTTATTGCAATTCAGTGCAAACAATGACCTATTTGCAAACTGTATTTAAAAAAAAAAAAAAAAGTTGTCCAAAGTAACATAATGAGAAACAAGTTAACAAAACCCAAGGCCATTTAGCATTCTTCTCAGTCACCTGCATAATGAATTGAGGGCAAGTTTTAAAGAAAATCAGGACAAATAAGAAAAATGTGAGACACAGCTGAACAAATGATATCGGCTCAGAAAACAGTTTATTTCAATTTTGATAACCAGGTAGACCCACTGGGCCCCAAGGGTCCCTTTTTCAGGGGTGACCCGGAATTAGTTACATAGAATAACAACATTTAGCAGAGCCTTGCATTCAAGAAGGAACATCTGCGTACAGATACAATTCGCATCTAGGAAACATAAACACCAGTTGGACAATGCTTAAAACAATCGCTGCATACACTCAAAATAGGACTAGTCTGCAGTCCTGAGTGGAGTTAGTGCACAACAGTTGTGGACAGTACACTTAGACTCAGATTGGGGACAGCGGAATAGCATTTGACAGAACAGTTCTGCTTGGGGAGGCCTAGGTATCTGTTCAAGTGCAGGAGCATTTGCTCTTGTCCAACAGGTGCTCCCGGAGCCCTTTACGGAAGACCTCTAAGAGAGCTTGCTTCTTGTAGGTGGGCAGGGAGTTTGTTCCAGAGTACAGGTGCAGCACAGGCGAAGGATTTGCAGCCAACCGCTGTCCTAACTCTTGGCTCCTCCAGATGATTTCTACCAGTGGTGCGAAGCTGTCTACCTGTGCGCTTGGGGGGGTCAGGAGGCCAACAAGGCTTACCTGTGGGTTGCCATTGATGAGTTTGTAGGCTTTGCACAGTATAGGGTACTGTAGCCTGCAGCTAAGGGATGGCCAGTTGAGGTAGGACAGTACCTCGCAGTGATGTTGTCTTGGGTGCAACATTGTGGCAAATCGAGTTTTTTGTTATATAATGTATGCATACTGTTTTGCTCTTGCTTCACAAGTGAGTGTGTTACCAGGGCATCATAGGTTAAGGTTGGTAGAAGGATGCTCTGAGCTACCTAGATTGGAGGGAATGGATGACATTAGGAAGGGATCAGGTAGCAGGGGAGGAGAGGGAGTAAGATGGGGGCATGGAGATTGGTTTGCCTAAACGCTGAAAGTTTTAAACCATAAGATCAGTTAACTGCAGTCATTGGTGGCAGAGGCTAAGCAAGTCCTAGTGGCTATCAGAGAGACTTGGGCCTGTGGCAGCAGTGACTGGGATCTAGCGGTTCCGGGGTATACCTTACTTAGGAGAGACAGTGGCGAGGGGGAGTAGTCCTATACATTAGGCAAGGAATCAAGGCGACAGAGATTGGGACTATAAAAAAGGAGGGAGAGGGAAGTGGAATCATTTTGGGTGCAGCTGACAACAGCTCTTGTTGGTGAGAGGGCTAGATTGGGGTAGTTTATAGACCACCACAGCAGAAAGAGGAAGGAGACTTGAGAGCTAGGAGAGGAAATCGGAAAAGGAGCAACAAAATGGGGGGGTCTGGTGTTAGTAGGGGACCTGAACCTGCTAGATGCAGATTGGCAGTTAGGAGCACCAGGAGGTGGGCACTGCTAGATACACTTCTGGACTGTCTACTGATGCAGCTGGTCAAGGATCCCACACAGCAGGATGCCCTACTCAACTTGGTTCTCACCAGCTCGGAGATTGGTGGGGGGTGACAGTCGGGGAACTGCTGTGGTCCCGTAATTGTAACACTGAGTGTGGGTTGAACTGATGGGGGAACAGTGGACACCCCCTCGAAGACTGTGGTCCTGGACCTCAAGCGAGCAGATTTTGTGAAGATATGGGAAGTAGTTAGGGAAAGATCATCTGGTGTAGATCAGACAAGGGGTGAAAGAACAGTGGAGCAGGATCAAGGGGGTACTCCTAGAGGCATCCAAACATTGTGCAAGGAAGGTCACCAGAAAGAGCAAGCGCAAAAGGCCAGTCTGGTTCTTGAAGGGGGTGAGGACAAAAAGAAGGATCTTCACTTAGTATAGCAGGAATTGGGGTGGGGGGGGATCCTGTCAGGAGTATCAGGCTTTACTCAGAGACAAGGGTGTAGGTCGGGAGGACAAAGGCAGACCTGGAGCTGCAGATTCTCAAGGGAGCAGAAGGTGGGGGGAAATAATTTTTCAGGTACATAAGGGGGAGAAAAGAAAATGAGAAGGTGAATTGTTAGGCCAGCCAAGGGGGGAAAGGGTAGTGGAAGATGATGAGCAGAAGGTAAATGTACTAAACAGTTACTTGTGCTCGGTATTCACGTAGAGGACAAAGGACGTCTCACGGAGAAGGGGTATCAAGGCCACCACAAGGGGGTCCTAGAAATAGACACAATGCAGATCTTAGTAGACAGGGTACAAAAGGGACTAGGAGCAACTCTTAGGGTAGAAAGATCACCAGGCCTGGATGGCCTGCATCCTCGCGTGCTAAGGGAATTGGCCACAGTATTGGTAGTACCCATAACCTGTCGATTCAGTGATTCATTGCAGTCCAGAGTTGTGCCAGCAGATTGGAGATCTGCTGATGTAGTACCACCCCACAAGGGGGGGAGGGGGCAGGAGAAATTCAGGCAGCTACAGTCCTGTCAGCCTTACCTCCATCATCATTAAGCTGATGGAGACCATAGTGAAGGAGGGTTTGGTGGCCTACCTAAAGGACAGTGGGCTACAGGATGAAAAGCAGCGAGAGTTTGTGTCGGGGAGGTCTTTCCAGATCAACTTCATACTTTTTCCTTTTTTTATTGGGTTACCAATGCGATGGAGGTAACAGGCAGTCCATCTGCTTTACCTCAGCTTCACAGGTCTTCAATTCGGTATCACATAGGTGCTTGCTGAAGACGTTGGAGGACTTGGGTGTGGAGTTGGGATTAGTTATGTGGGTAGAAAAATTGGCTAAGGAGAGATAATAGAGTAGTCATTAACAAGGCTGAATCAGGGGACAGAGAAGTCATGAATTGAGTGCCGCAGGGACTGATCCTTGTCCCTGTCCTAATGTGTTCATAAGTGATATTTGGGAGGGTATCCAGGGCAGGGTGTGTCTCTTTGCTGACGACACAAAACTATGCCACAGGATGGATCACAAGGAAGGGGTGTGAAGCTCCAGAAGGACCTAGAGAAATGGTCTAAGATGTGGCAGTTGAGATTCAGTGCCAAGAAGTGTGAAGTAATGCACAGCAGTAGGTGGAATCCATGCACAGAATACTGGATGGGAAGGAGTTACACTGGCCACTTCCATCAGAGGAGAGAGATGTGGGGATCATAATCGGTGACTCCCTCAAGTAAACAAGTCAGTGCAACAAAGCATACAGTAAGGTATTGGGGATTCTGGGTTGTATTGAGAGGGAGTCTGACAGTAGGAGAAGCGAGCTGGTTCTGCCACTGTACAGATTCATTGTGAGGCCTCATCTGGATTACCATGCCCAGTTCTGGAGCCCTCACCTGAGGAAGGAGATCAACAGACTAGAGTTGTTAAAGCGAAGGGTTACCAAAGATGATCCAGCACCAGCAGGGCAGATCCTATGAGGAACCGCTGGAGTCTCTGTGGGGTACAAGGTAAACAGGGAGGACCTATTTAAATAGAGGCGCAGTAATCGAGGGGGGGGGATGACTGGAGGTTGGCTGGGGGCCAGTTCAAGAGAAACCTGAGGAGATTCTACTTCACTGAGAGGGTGGTGCAACTGTGGAACAGACTGCCAGCAGCAGTGGTGCGAGCTGCCCTTAAAGGCTTTCAGAGACGGTTGAGTCAGGGCAAGGGGACTCG
This sequence comes from Neoceratodus forsteri, assembly GCA_016271365.2. Taxonomy (NCBI): domain Eukaryota; kingdom Metazoa; phylum Chordata; order Ceratodontiformes; family Ceratodontidae; genus Neoceratodus; species Neoceratodus forsteri. The sequence goes on along the minus strand of CM057452.1, from coordinate 1,078,970,867 downwards.
TAGTCCCCAATGGGGCAGCATGGGTTGAGGGGATACAGTTCAGTATTTTATCAAGTCCTGCTGAATTGTAGTGCAGAAGGCAAAATTTCACTAAGTGCACCAGTTGTCTTAGTGGGAAATTCTTTGAGGCCAGTGAACTTTCCTGGCTGCAAAACTTAATTGTGACCCCTGCCGCTCCAGTTAGGGACTGGCATGCCCCAGGCTATGTCTTCCATTCCATTCTATTCTTCATCTTTCTAAGTGACCTGCTGTCTACCTGCACCTCCTCACACATTCATATGTATGCTGACAACACTGTGTTCTTTGCCAGTGTCCCTAATATTTTGGCACAAATCTAAAAAAGGATATCGGCAATATCCAACAGTGATTTCTTCGTGTCCAACTTGCCTGAATGCTAAGAAAATGACCATTAACTTTAGTACGAAACCTAATCTGGATAAACAGGCCTGCCTTCCCCACCTAAGGACCTTTGGCGGTTCCCAGTTGAGCCATGTCACTATGTTTATATACCTCGGTATTTGTTTGAACCAACATCTTGATTTCTCGTACCATTTGGATTCCATGAACACCAGATTCCTCCCCAGACTTTGTGCCCTCCACCACAACAAGGCCTGCTCCTTCCTCTGTCATCTGTGAGATCTAAAATATTGTCCCTGTATTGAACTCTGAGAATGTGGTGTACAGTATTGCTCCCAGAATGTCCCTAGCCAGACCTGACCCACTGCACTTTACACAGCAGAGTGACCTGGCCTTCCCCCGGGGCGGGGCCTCATGCAAGGTGCATCACTTAAGTTTTTGTCCAACTGACTACCATTCTTCTTGGCTTTACTTCTTGCCCCTGCCCTCTTAACTGAGTGCCTGTATCTTATGCTGCCCCAAAAGTCCTGCTTTGTGAGATGGCTAGGCTTCCTTGTCGTTGCTGCTGTTCCTAGCCATGTCAGTGACTCCGGGAAGAACCATGCTGGGGGCACATAATATGTTCATTCTGGAGCCATGGAGGCTGAAATGTGATATATGAATCTTTCCCATTCTCGGGGATATCAGCAGGATTGAGCAGTCTGAGTTGTTTGATCTGCTGTACTCCATCAGGATGTAGGACTAGAGGTGGGTAAGCCAGGAATTGTTCACCTAGAGCTGAGCCAGAGCCAAGCTAGGGGTCTGGCTTGACTCTCTACAAGCCAAAACAGGAGCTGAGCCCTGACCACTGCAGGCAGTTATTTAGATAGGATTTAAATGTTTCAAGACTACACTAGTTGCTCAGGCTGACAAAAATGCTTACTTTGCCCATAATTGACTCAGCTTGACCTTGGCTCTCTACAGACAGTTAGCGAGACCCCATCTGGAGTACTGTGTGCAATTCTGGAGACCCCATCTCCGCAAGACATAAACAGAGTGGAGGCTGTTCAGAAGAGGGCAACCAAAATGGTGCAAGGTCTGCACCAGAAGACATATGAGGAGAGACTAAAGCAGCTTAATATGTATACCCTTGAGGAAAGGAGGGAGAGGGGGACATGATAGAAACTTTCAAGTATCTCAAGGGAATTAACAAGGTACAAGAGGGTAGTATATTTCAGAAGAAGAGATGTGCAAGAACAAGGGGGCACAATTTGAAGATAGAGGGGCGGCTCAGAGGTAATGTTAGAAAGTATTTTTTCACAGAGAGTTGTGGATGCATGGAACAGCCTTCCTGAGGAGGTTGTGGAGTCAGGAACAGTGGGAGAATTCAAGAATGCATGGGACAGGCATAAGGCAATTCTAGTGGGGGCAGGAGGAAGTAAGCTGTTGGTTAACTAGAATCTGCAGCTTATCCATCAGGTAGGGAAATGGGCAGACTGGGTGGGCCAAGCGGTCCTTATCTGCTGTCAAATTCTATGTTTCTATGTTGGCACTCAGTTGCATATAGAGGTCAGGCTGAGTGCAACCAGGTAATAACCTTGAGCCAGGCTCGAGTCTGCACTATTTCAAGGGTAACATTTAGAGGCCCTTTAGCTCCCAAATGCTGGTGAACCTATGGAACAGTCTTCCAGCGGTGTCAGTGGACATGAAGATTGTTCGGGCCTTTAGGGTAAGTCTGGGCTATTTTGTGCTTACCAGTAGAAGTACTGGGTGGCTGAGTGGAGAAGAAAAATCTCTAAAAAATGGCATGTATGTATTTGCACAGAATGTTGCAGCCCAGCTGGTGACTGGTAAAGCATCACTTTGCCACATAGGAAATCCAGGATTGACTTTTGGTCCAGATATTCCCCTGCCAGTGGCCAGTGTGGCTTAGGGCATGATACTAAGTACTGCACTTCAGTGTCATTATTGGGTATTAGTCCAAGTTGTTGGTCTGGGATTAGAACCCTCAACTTTCTGATCTTCCAACCCCAGGATGAGCATGCAGCTACTGAACCACTGACGCACTGCACATTGGAATATGTGTGCATGAGACTATTTTATTACACTTTCTTTTTTTGAAATATTGTACAGCACGTTAACTTTGTTCTTACACGTATACCTAGTAGGCAGTATAGTGCAATGGTTTAAGGCTGTGAGCTGCAAACCTGGGTTTGAATCCCGCAGCCCCAACCTTTTTTTTTTTTTTTTTTATTTATTTGTTTAACCAGGTATAGCACACTAAGCTGAAAGCTTTTTTACAGGAGCGACGTGGGAGCACAAGGAGGTTAAGTGACTTGCTCAGGGTCACACAGTATGCAAGTGGAAGCTGTGGGATTCAAACCCAGATCTGGTCTGCTGGATGTCACCAGATTTGCAGCTCAGAGCCTTAGACCACTGCGCTATACTGCCTCCCTCTTGCATACTGTGTGATCCTGAGCAAGTCATTTAACATCCTTGTGCTTCCAGGTCACACCTGGAAACAAGCTTTGGCTTGGTATGCCTTTCCTGGTTAAACAATCTCCCCTCCCCCCTTCACCTATTCATTGTGGCATTTTTATTTTTGTTACTTTCTGTTTATACCACCTCTCTCAGCAGGCATCTGGCCCACCTTCAGGCTCCTGCATCTCGCTAACCCTCTCCTGGAAACTTACCTCTCCTACGTTTCTCCCATGGGTTATCCACCACTATGGGGTACTCGGACTGGGCCATGTCCCTCGGAAACTTCATTTAGCATTGTTCGACATGTGTAGGGTCTGTGGGAGAGCAGGATCATCATTCTGCTGTGCTGAAGATCCATTTTCTGGTCTTCTTCCTTCCCCTTGGAAGCACCAGCTGAAAGCTGGCATGCCCGTGTAGCGTGTGGAGCCCCTCTCAGCCAGTCTGCACTCCACCACCCTGCAGTGCACTGACACCTTCACCACCTGTGGTCACCAAGGTGGTGGTTGCACAGTGGCAGTGGTCTGCCTCCCTCCCCGGAGGAAAGCATTCTCTGGGATGCTCGATTTCAACCCCACTCCCCCAAGCTGGCCCCTGATGACTCTGGCTCGCTACTGATCCCAGGTCATCAGCGTTGCGAGTAGTAGTGCTACCACTGTGCTAATGGGTTGGTGTCTTTTTTTTTTTTATTTTAATTTTACTTGCAATTTCTCTACATTGCCTAAAGGAGCGGTTGGGCCTTCATTCAGATGCCTCAATACCCAGATACTACGCTACAGAAGGGAGTGCCACTTACTTCACACAATCTGCCTTCTGTCCCAAACCTTGGGGGATACATCTCAATGGTAGACCAGATGGATTTTCTCTAGTGAGCCACCCTAAGCTGAATCTGATTGGAGTGGGGGGTTTCCACTGTGCTATTTCAGTCTTATACTAGTTTATGTGAGTTACCTCTCCCCTGGACACAGTTTTGAATAGGCTGTTTTCTGTTAATAACAATTTGCTTGCTGCAGCTATCTCTGCTATATATTGTGCTTCCTTATTTAGCAGTATTGAGTTATTCAGTCTTGTAAGGTTTAATTTCTCTCCTCCATTTACAGGTGTCAGTGCTGGGCTGTCTTTGTTGTCTCTGTCCTGGGCCCTGGTCTCCTACAGCAGCACCATGTGTCTCCTCAAGCCAGGTCATCTGAGCATGCCCGGTGCAGCCCTTCTCTGTCAGTTATTATGGAGGATGGGAATGGTTGCATCAAGGGTCATGACCTTCATACTCTTCGCCAGAGTTCATGGTTACTGGGCTTATGTAGCAGGAGGTGAGACATACAAACCCAGTGATGTGCAGTAACCTTACTAACACTTGCTCGTTCTCTCATATCCAGTCTCATTCACAAACCCCAGCTCTGTGCAGTAACTTTATTAACACTCAGTCACTCTCTTGTACCCAGCCTCAGTCACAAACTCCAGCACTGTGCAGTAACCTAATGCTGGGTCACTCACTCGTACCTAGCCTCAGTCACAAACGCCATCACTGTGTGGTAACTTCACTAACATGCAGTCACGCTCCATACCCATCCTCTGTCACAAACGTTAGCACTGTGCAGTAACCTTACTAACACCCAGTAACTCTCTCGTACATGATATCTGTCACATACCCCAGCAATGTGCCACATCTCATACCAAATCTCGTTCACAAAACCAGCACTGCGCAGTAACCTCACTAACATGCAGTCAGTCTCTCTTACCCAACCTCCGTCACAAACACACATCACTGTGCAGTAACCTCACTAACTCGGAGTCGCTGTCTCATACTGGACCTCAGTTACAAACCCCAAGAACTGTGCAGTAACCTCTCTAGCACTCTGTCACTCTCTTGTACCTGACCTCCATCAGAAACCCCAGCACTTTGCAATATCTCATACTCAGTCTCATTCACAAACCCAGCACTGTGCAGTAACCTATCACTCTGTCACTCTCATATTCAACCTCCGTCACAAACCCCATCACTGTGCAGTAAACTCACTAACATGCAAGCACTCTCTTGTACCCAACCTCTGTCACAAACCCCAGAACTGTGTAATACCTTGTACTCAATCTCATTCACAAACCCAACACTGTGCAATAACCTCAGTAATACTCGGTCATTCTTTCACACCGACCTCTGTCACAAACCCCAGCACTGTTCAGTATTACTTGGAATTTCATGTGGAATTTAGAAATGGCAGAAGACACAGGGGTCAATTATTGCTGCCCTTCCACGTCCGTGGTAGTAATCCATAAACGCAACCTTTGTTATGTAATCATCCAGTCTATTTTTGAATGTACTAAAAGTGTCACTCTGTATCGGCCCGGTGGCGCTGAGGGTTGAGGCGCTGGACGCCACACCTTGCTGCACACCAGCAACCCGGGTTCGGGAACGAGCCCTGGTCATCGGGGGTCGGCAGGGGTGGACTAGGATTGAGTGTCCGACGACAGCTCTCCTAGTCCTGGGGAAAGGGTGGTGGCACACCACGCTGTGGTGGTCCCTGGGGACACCCGGAGGTACTGCAGAAGCGTGGGTGCCGAAGTTGGGGAGCACGGCAGACGCCTGCAAGCTAGTGTGTGGACGCTATTCGCATCGCCTGCCCCCATTGGGAAGAACAAGGAAAGTAGCAGCGCAAGTCCGCAGCAGCTTGATGGCAGCAATTCACCAGTCTGACGATGCCTGGAGGGCGTGCGCCAGTAGTGGATCCTCGGGGTCGGTGGTGGATCCTCGGGGTCGGTGGTGGATGAGCGATGGCTGGAGATTGGCAGGACTGTGGTTGCAGTTGAGAAAACATTCAGTGATAAAAGTGTCACTCTGTACTACATCGGTAGGCAAACCACTTCAAATTCTGACAATCCTTGGGGTATAATATTGTTTAGTCCCATTTGTTTTAACTGTGCATGACTTGATCTGTTTACTATGACCTCTTGTAATATTGTTCTGTTTTGGTTGCATATGCATATGTAACCCCCAGGGGCGCTACCCTAAGGGCTACCTCCCCTGCCTGTCTCAGCTGCGACAGGGTAAGAAGCCCAGATCCATTGGCGGGTGCCTCCACCCAGAGGTCGGGGTTAAGACAGTCAAGGTTGACTCGGTCATAGCCCTCTGGGTTGCTGCAACCCCCCCTTTCTTCCCGCTAGTGGCTCACATGGATTTATTACAATGCTGTTCCCCTGAACACTTACCCCCTCCCGGCTCGAACCACTCAGCTCACTCCGGGGACCCCCTGGAAAGTAAGGTACAGTTATCAAATATTCACTGTGCAGTATATCCCCAGTTAGACACAAACCAGCCAGTGTACAGTTGCAAAACAAACAATCTGATTTATTTGAGGGAAGATAACAAGGACCGGGGAAAATCTGGGTGATTGAATTACCACTATAAAATATATTTAACTACCTAGGGCTCTGTGCACAGGCCTAAACCTATCAGTTACTGTCTATGGGTACCCAGGCCCTAATGGCTATTTCCTCAATGCAGCTGGTTGGGGCCCTGGCACAAAGGAGCATTCAATTCCTACAAAGTTTAGATGGAGCCAGAAAACTCAACTGGTACAATCTGCAACACAACAAAACGACTGTGTCTTGGATGTAACCTTAGCAGGGAACTACCCTGATCCAGCACTCACAACTCCAACAGAGAACCACTCTTTCACTGCTTGCAGGGCTGAGCCTGAGCTTTCACGGCCTCCTCACACATTTATATGGAAAAACAACAGAGGGGTACCATACCAGGCGGCTGCTTCCAGGACCCGACCGAACTCACAGCTATGCGGGCGTCTCACTGCAGCCTCACTGTCCTGACAGACCGAGCGCGATTCAGCAGATTCTCCATTCCTCTACAGGGTGAGCCTGGTAGGTAGCTGTGCGACTCACAGCCTCCTCTGACCACTTCCCCCGCAGATTTAGTCCGAAGCTGTCCGCTATGCAAACGGCCACCTAAGGCCTTTCACATGCTTCCCGCGTGAATACTTAGCGACGCAGGAGCAAGAGGCTCCTTCTCCCTTCTCAGCCACTGCGTCTCTGCCCCTCTGGCAGTTGGGGCCAACCTTCTTACCCGCGCGCCACCCATTCCCATAGGTGGGCTGCAGACACCAGGCTATTAGACCTGTCTCGATTGGTGCAAAAAGGCGCCTTGGGTCATACTTCTCTTCCCCGGATTACTAGCTAAGTCCTCATTGGTCAGCTGGCTCTATCTAGAGTCCCGATCTACTGATTGGTCCAATTCGACAGTTCGGGACCAACATGGAGGAGATAATCAGAACAGTCTTTTCTGCAAAGAAGGCAGGTTAGAACAAGTACATTATCATAATTACCCTAAGTTATTTCCAGCAAATAGTTACATCCTTTAGTAGAGCTCCCTCTGCACACTTAGCGATGGCAGAATGGAGCTATTTCCAGCATCCCGGGCGGGACTCGAGCATAGCAACACTCAACCCCCCCCCTTCGAAGCAATTATGACTGCAATTAGGCAGCTCTTAAGAGACAGTACTGGAGGCTTTAAAAGCACTCACCACGCCCGCATTTAGCGTCCTTACGCCGACCACCAGCCAGGCAGTGGGCACTTAAGCAAGCTCTAGGAAGGCTTCTAGGAACCCCCAATTGTAAGGGGGTTACACCCTTCCTGGCCTGGAAAAACTTGGCTTCCGCGTCAAGTAGTTACCCTTAAATCACTTCAAGGCAACAGTTTAATTAACATTATATCACACTTTAGATTATATGCAAGGATACTGTATTCACAGTTCACTATGGTTTATACAACATTACACACACGCATAACCCTTTTCTGTTTAGATCAGGTCATTACTCTCTGCCCACGACATCTGAAAAGAGGGGACCCCTCTCCATCAGCTACTTGCGGGTTACCTAAAGCAGGGGCACTACCCTCGAAGGGCAATACTAACAGGCTGGAGTTATCCCTTAAGGCTAGCTTAGGCAAAGAGCTCGGGGACACATACACCCCTTTATGGACCACATTTTTTTATTTTTTATTTAGTTGTTTAACCAGGTATAGCACACCTAAGGCCTTAAGGGCCATTTAAGGGCAGGTCCACAGGCTGACCCAGGGACTCATAACTCAACTTTACTACAGGCCATACTTCTCGGCTAGAGCGTCTAGGAGTCTCGGAAAACCCTGCTGCAGACCCCGATTCTGATTCAGCCTCATGGAGAGTAACAGGGGGAACCTCTACAGGGGAAGGGGGCCCAGTGTTCATAGTACTTTTGGGGGCATAACCCTCTATATCTGGACCCACACTACCTGGCTCAGCTGGGGACTGTTCAGGCACCAGTAAGGAACCATCAGGGCATTCAAAATATTCTTCAGGTTCCGGCATATCACTGGCTCGTTCCCCCACATCACTTTCTTCTTCTGAGAAGTCAGATAGTTCAGCCAGGCCAGCCAGTTCAGCCATACTCAAGGATCCCACCCCTTGGGCTTTACTGCTACCCAGTTCATCCCCTGGGAGCAAGGGTTCCAGAGACAAAACTAGGGGCTCAGACAGTCCAGAAAGCCCAGCCTCATCTCCAGAGTTAACGAGGGGATTGCCCCGAAACAGCTGGCTCAGTTCATAAGAGGGATAGTATTCAATATTATTTTCATTGTCTTCAGACACAGAGTGGTGATCATTTTACTAACATACTAAAATGCCAGCAGAATAGGCCTAACGGTCTTTCGAGTCTGCTCAATTGGTCAGCCCCCACCCTGGGTGCTGACCTTGCTGCCCCCCTCGTCTTCTCTGGCTTCTCCCTTCCCAGTTCCGGATATTCTTGCTGCATTGGATTTTGCTTCCAGAACCCTTCCCTGTACCTGTCCCAGCCCTCTTAAACCCCTCCACCGCCTCTGCCTCCACCAGCCCCCTAGGCAGTGCATTCCATGGCTTCACCACCCTCTCAGTGAAGTAGCACCTCCTTCTTTCTCCCTAGAATCTTCCCCTCCAGCTTCCACCCATGCCCTCTAGTGGCCCCTCCTCCTTCCTTCAAAGCACCCTGACTGTTCCTCCCCTATTTACCCTCTTCATGTACTTGAGACCTCTTTCATGTCCCCCGGTCCCTTCTCTCTTCCAATGTGTACATTTAGCTCTTCAAGCCTCTCCTCATAGGTCCTGTCCCCAAGCCCCAAATCATTTTGGTTGCCTCCTCTGGACCCTCTCCAGGAGTTTAATGTCCTCTTTAAGTGTGGCCTCCAAACTGCACACAGTACTCAAGGTGTGGCCTCACCAAGCAGTTATACAGAGGGAGTATCACTTCCTCCTTCTGGAGGTGATCCCCTAGTGATGCATCCCAGCATCCTGTTGGCCTTGGCTGCTGCCCTCCTACAAGTCTCTGGGTTGTTCATCTTGACATCCACCACTACCCCCAGGTCCCTCTCAGCCATCGAGACTTAGCATTCCCAGGTGTACACTTGGCCCGGTTTCTGGCCCAGGTGGAGTACCTTGCATTTCCCTGCATTGAACCTCAGCTTCCACTTTCTAGACCATCTTTCCAGAGCCTCCAGGTCCCCCTGTAGGGCCACCTTCCCCTCCTTCCCATCCACCACCGCCTCCAGTTTTGAGTCCTCCGCAAAGAGACTCATCTCACTCCTGATTCCTGTCCTTATGTCAGAGATGTAGGCGTTGAACAGGAGGGGCCCAAGGACTGATCCCGGTGGGACCCCACTAATGACCCTCTTTGGGATGAGACTATCCGCCAACTCGACCCTCTGGGTCCGGTCCTGGAGCCAGTTGCCTATCCATCTGATCATCTGGTTACCCACCCCATTTCTCCCAGCTTATCCAACAGGCCCACGTGAGGAACAGAGTCAAATGCCTTGCTGAAGTCTAGAAAGAGGACGCCCACTGGTCTACCCAGGTCCAAGGCACTAATCACCCAGTCATAGAACTCCACAAGGTTTGTCTGACACGATTTCCCTGGGATGAATCCATGCTGTCTATCGTCCAGGCACCCTGACTTTTCCAGGTCCCCCTAGCCTCTCCTTGACAATGTCCTCCATCACCTTGCCCACCACTGATGTCAGGCTGACAGGCCTGTAGTTCCCTGCCACCTCCTTGATCCCCCCTTGTGATAGGCACTATATGCGCCACCTTCCAGTCCTGGGGCACCCACCTGTCCTCAGAGATGGTGAAAGCTCCGCCAGAGGTTTCGCCAGGACATCCATAAGTTCCTTCAACACTCTGGGATGTAATTTATCTGGCCCCGTGCTTTCTCCGTCTTAAGGGAGCTGAGGGCTTCCCTCACTCTCTGCTGTGATTTCACTTCCAGTACCTCTTCTCCTGCTAGCCCTCCCCCTCCTGCCAGTGATGCCTCCCCTCTCCCCAGACCCGGCCGATTGGTAAGGTCCCCCCTCCTCAGTATCTTTGTCTCCTCCCATGTATGATGCAGCACCCCATTTTCCTTGGTGAAAACTGAGGTAAAGTACTCATTTAGTACCTCAGCCTGCTCCCCTGGTCTAGTGCCCATCTCTCCCTGATTTAATCCTGCTAATCTGCCCCTTCACCCTTCGTTTTTCCCCAGTGTATCTAAGAACCCTTGTTCCCTCTCCTAATTTCCCTGGCCAGGTTCTGCTCCTTCCTTGCCTTGCTGCCCTCGCCACCTAGTGGCCCTTCCAACCATCAGCTCATACTCCTGATCCCTTTCACCCTTGAGCACTTGAATTGCCTATAGGCTTGCCTTCTTTCCCTTAGCACCTCCTGGACCTTCCTGGCCACCAGCAGGGTTTTCGGGCCCCACTCAAGCATTTGCTTTACTTTGCACAGGTGCTGGTAACATCTTGCACCCCTCTCCTGATGATTTCCACCTACTATCAGCGTCCATGTCTGACCCAATCACATCCAAATGTTCCTTAAGGATCCTTCCCATTTCCTTAAAATCCGTTCCCCTGAAGTCAGTTACCTCCATCTTTGTGCAGCCTTCTAGCCCTCCTAGGTCCAGGCAGAACCAGACCGTGGCATGGTCACTCCCTGCCAATGGGTCCCTTACCTCCAGGCCCCTAATCTGGTCACTGTCTGCCAGGACCACATCCAATACCCGCGCCTCCCTGGTCGCTTCCCCCACCTGCTGAGTTAGGAACACGTCTTGAAAGGCATCCAACAACCTCTGTTCCCTGGTCACAGAAGATGTCATAGTCTCCCAGTCTGTTCCTGGCATGTTTAAGTCCTCCAACACCACCACCGTTCCTCTGCCCAGTCTGCAGTGTCTCCCAACATCTGCCTTCTTAATCAGAAAGATTTGGACTAGGTCCTCCTATTTGGTTTTCTGAAGAATCAAGTGGCCTGGTTTTTTCTTGGCAGCAGATCTAGTCATGGGCCTGGCGAGGGGCAGTGAAGGTTCAGTTTCAATCAGGATTTGCCTGATTGGTAGCAGATGATTTCTGTGTATGGTTTTCACATCTTTTGAATTGTTTTCAGGCCGCACTTTATATACATGTAAATCTGCCAGTTTTCCCACAACAATATGAGGGAGGTGATGCCATCTGTCAGCAATTTTATGTTTGCCATGCAGTCCCAAATTCCTCAATAGCACTCTATCCCCTTCTCTCAGTTTCATTGTTTTTACTTTCTTATCATACCTCTCCTTGTTGGCCAGGTTTGGTTTAGCAGCCATGGTCTGGGCCAGTTGGTAGGCATGGTGCAATTGGGCCTTCAACTTCTGTACATACTGTAGATGATTTTCTGCATGCACCCCATCAGGGGAAACCCCGAAACACACATCCACTGGCAGTCTAGCCTCTCTCCCAAACATCAGCCTGTACGGGGAAAATCCAGTGGCATCATTTTTGGTGCAGTTATAAGCATGAACCAGGGTCCTAATCTGTTGGCTCCATCTAGGCTTGTCCTTGGGTTGCAGTGTGCCCAACATATCAAGCAAGGTGCGGTTAAATCTTTCAGGTTGGGGATCTCCCTGGGGATGGTATGGGGTAGTTCTTGATTTTCGTACTCCCCACAAAGATAACATCTCTTTGATCAGCCGGCTCTCAAAGTCCCTCCCCTGGTTGGAATGGATCCTCTGTGGGGCCCCATAGTGGACAAAAGTTCTCCACGAGTACTTTAGCCACCGTGGTTGCTTTCTGATCCTTAGTAGGAAAGGCCTGTGCATACCGGGTAAAATGATCAGTGACCACCAATATGTTACTGATATTTTTCAGATCTGGTTCTAAACTCAGGAAATCAATGCAGACCAGTTCCATAGAGGCACTAGTGGTGATATTGACCATGGGGGCAGCTCTCTGAGGTAGGGCTTTTCTTTGCAAACAGTGGCCACAGGTCTTGACATACTGCTCTACATCCGTATTTTTGGCCAGTAGAATCGGGTCCGTACCAGATCGAGAGTTCGGTCTATGCCAAGATGCCCCATGTGATTATGCAAGGACCTCAGGACCAGTTCTCTAAAAGCTGAGGAGAGCAGCACCAGTTGTTGTTTGTCTACCTGGCCCTCCTTATCCACAGTCTCTCTGTATAGTAGTTGGTTAATCAGCTTTAATTTGGGCCATTCTTTATATAACAAGGTAGTCGTCAGGTCAGTGGAACGCAACTTGGACACGTCCCTCCCGGCCTGCAAAGCCTCCACAACTGTTTTATTTATTTTATTTATTTAGCTTTTGTTTACCGGGTAAGTACACTAGACAAGTAGTATGCCTATTTTCAGGAACGACCCGGGAGAGCACAAAACATACAGTATACATACATGGCAACATTGGAGAAACAGCATGATACAGTGAAAAACAGCTATAACAATGCTTGTATAAGGGCAGAGATACTGCAACACATAGTACAAATTGTTACAGGACATAGAGAGACATTAGAATCACTAAATACATATTTCATATTATCAAAGAGTCTCGGGATTGAGCCCGTTGGAGACTATCATTGTTAAATTGGGGCAGTGAACTAGTGTCTAATGCAGAAAAATGACAGTAGGCAGCAGGTATGCAGTTTTCGGATGGCCCCAAGCAAGCCACCATACTGTACAGTCCACAGCATCAGGAGACACCTGTTCCTCTTTGTCAAATTTCTGGCAAAGGGCTCTTATGTCAGGTTCTGACAACCTGACCCAATCAGTTTGTGGCATAGGTCTCCGAGAGAGCGCATCCGCATCAATATGGTTTAGGCCTGCCCTGTACTCAACAGCATAGTCGTAGGTGGCCAAGGCAGAAGCCACCTATGGCCAGTGGCATCCAACTTGTCTGAGGTCTGTACATAGGTCAGAGGATTGTTATCAGTCTTTACCAATATCTTGGCACCGTACAAATAGTCATGAAACTGATCAACAATGGCCCACTTCACAGCCAGGAACTCTAGTTTGTGCACTGGATAATTTTTTTCTGAAGGAGTCAGACTTCTGCTGGCAAAAACTACAGGCCTCAGACCGTTCGAGTGCTCCTGATATAACACAGCCCCCAATCCTTGTAGACTGGCATCAGTATGGAGAACGTATGGCTTGGCCGGGTCAGCATAGGCCAGCACTGGGGCATGGGTAAGTTGATATATGATGTCCTAGAAAGCTTCCTCACACTCGGCAGTCCAGCGGTCCCCAAACACATCATTCGGCCGAAAATACTTCTTCTCCATCTCAGAGCGCACAATTAAATTATACTTTTTGTACGTGGGAGGGTACCCCTGAGTGAGGTTGAGGAGGGGGCGAATCACCCGAGAATAATCTTTGACAAACCGCCTATAATATCCACAAAACCCCAGGAACCGTTGCAGCTCTTTCAGATTCCTGGGCTGAGGCCAAGTGGTCAAAGCCTCTACTTTGCTAGGATCAGTCTCTATGCCTTCAGTGGATACTATGTGGCCCACATATTTCACAGAAGTTTAGTAGAATTGGCACTTGTCTATAGACAGCTTGAGGCCGAAATCCTCCAGCCGATCCAGGACCTTGAACAATCGTTGCTCATGTTCTTCCAACGAGCGGCCAAACACTATGACATCATCTAAGTAAACCAAACACTCAAGCAAATTCATGTCTCCACAGCACGTTCCATCAGGCGCTGAAGGGTGGCTGGGGCACCTGAAATTCCTTGAGGCATCCGAATAAACTCATAGAAACCTAGGGGGCAAATAAATGTGGTCTTCTCTTGGTCCTCTGGGGCCATCGGGATCTGGTAGTACCTGCTGCGAAGGTCCAACACAGAGAACCACTTACTGCCATTTAAGCAATCCAAGGCGTCCTGTATGCGTGGCATGGTATACTGGTCTGGGATGGTCCGCCGATTCAAGGTGTGGTAGTCTACACACATCCAAACCGCCCCATTCTTTTTTCTCACTGCTGCAATGGGGGAGGCATAGGGGCTCCTGGACTCTTGTATCACACCAGCAGCAAGCATCTCTTGCAAATGCCGCCTCACATCGTCTGTCAGCCAGGGCCAGGTGCCGGGATCTCTCTCGGAAAGGCCTTTCATCATGCAGCCGGATGTGGTGCTCAGCCCCTTGCACACATCCCACATCCCATTCTTTCAGGGAAAAAACCTGGTCTGTTTTGGCAAGCTTCTCACTGATCCTCACTTTCCATTCAGCAGGCAACGGGGAGTCACCAAAATCAAACAAGTCGGGAGTAACTCTGTCATCTTTCCTGGAACCCTTGCTGTTGGGCAGCACTGCAGTATCTGTACAATGTACACTTGCCAAGGTGCACCCTCTTCTTATTTGAATCTCTTTGTCGGACACATTATGCACTTGAACCATCACCCTCTTAACGTAAGCATGAGCTCTAGCCGGCAAGATACTGGGTTTGACCAACAGTCCCTCAGGTAATCTTGCTTCCCCAGGTGCATCCAACATCAACAACTTATTCTTAACATCTGTTTTCAGTCGGACTTCCCTGTGCAGAACACATTGAGCATTCGGGGCAAGTGTCACCGGTGCCGGATCCTTTCTCCATACTACACCCACCAGGCCTTCTGGTTCCTCCTGGCTAACCTTCTTCTGAGTCTCAACGGCCTTTTGGATCACAGCAGGTATTCTTAGGCTCGCCCGGTTCTGAAGGCTTGCTTTTCTGAACACAACTGGGCTAGTCGTCCAAACATATGAGCATTTGTCCCAATCAACAGGGGTACCCCATCATACAGTCCAGTGGGGGGGGCAGACTAAAGCTAAGGTCTCCACCTGTTCGTCCACTCCAGCCACAGAAGTAGGGAATGACAACCAGATCCGGATATACCCCAAATACGGATAAGCCTTGTCACTCAATCCCCACACATGTAGACCATCCAAGGGTTGTAGGGGCACCTCAGGTAGATGTGTCTGATACCAGCCCTGAAACATGATAGTTACCTGAGAGCCACTGTCCAATACAGCTCGGGTGGGAATCCCATTCACTCGCACTGGGGCCTCCATCGAGGGCCCAATCACATCAGACTATTCGGGGGGGACAGCATTGACAGTTGCTTGGGCATTGGCCCGGGTCACAAAGCTTTTCCTGGGGGGTCGGACGTGGGCCCTGCGATGCCAAGTGATCAGTTTGCTGTTGACTTTCCTTAAATTCTCCAGCATCTGGCACTCAGGCTGAAAGTGTCCATCCTCCGCACAGTGGTAACAGAACTTGGGGTCCCGGGGGTCTCTATTAGGAGGGGGGCACCTTGTCTGCTGGGAGCCCTGTGGGGGGATGAGAGGGTTCCCCTGGGACAGGGAATTGGTTTCTGGATAACTCAGGCTCCCCAGATCTAACAGGGTAGATGGTAGATTGCTTCAAGTCCCTCACCAGTTCTCGTAAATTTCCGACCTCGGCCCTCAACTCATTCTCTGCTTGGGGATCAGAGGAAATAGCTCGCACCCCCACATCACCTGGAAAATCGGGGGATCCATCAGGCCTTCCTGAAAAGTGGGTCTCTTCGGGTGTACTAGATTCAGGGGTCCCGCTTGGGTTCACAGCCCCCACATAGGGTTCCCACTCCTCCTCATCGGTCTCCACTTCTCTAATTTCCCTCATCAGTTGACAGTATTCAGGTGGGGCAGCCTGTCGATCATGCAACTTAAGCTTTAACAATATTACACTAGAAAATCTAGCAGACTTCAAAACATGTTCCAGTCTGACCTGGTTCAGGGCCGTGGCTGCGGTCCCCCCTTTTCTATAGGCCTTCTGCAAAGCCCGCTCCACCCTAGTAACAAAGGCGGACAGCTTCTCATTTCTCCACTGCTTAGCAGACCTGAATTTCCATAATAAGTCTTCCCCAGTTTCTGTACTCCCAAACACCCCCTCTAAAGCAGAAAGGTACTCTGCTGCGGTGGCTTCCGGGTTGGTAGCCTGCAAGAACCTAATGGCTTCTAAAGCAGGGCCCCACAGACTCTCCATCAATCGCTTTCTTTTCTCCCCCTCAGAGCATTGCCACTCCTGAACTAAGGGGGTGGCGTAGTCCATCCAAGCTTTCAAGTCATCCTCCCCTGTAGGCACTGGCATGGTGCCAGAAAAAAGTTTCAGCCTACGGTAAGAGTGGAGCTGTATAGGAGGGACCACTAAGGGCAGTGGAGCCAAAATAGAACTCTTGGGGGGACAGGGGGGAGTGCACGGAGACCTGGGGGGTAGCGTCACTAGACAGATCCAATGCTTGCAGCAATTCCTGGGTAGTCCTCCCCTCCCCAGCCAGCAATTTAAGCAGTTTGTCTTTAAAACTATTAGTCTGGGAGGACCCCCCAGGAGTGACTGACCCACTCCGAATATGAACAAGCCTCCACCCCTGTGGGGCACCCTCCGGGTAAATCACTGGAGGTACCCTCTCGGGGTCGATGGCCACACTGCACAAAAGTAGCACCTGCAGCGTCTGGTAGAGCAGGTCAGCCATACGCCCCTTTACCTCCACTTTGCCCAAACATTTAACACGCTCTGCTTTAGAAATAATGTCAGCTGTTGGGGTTCCCGGGGGCACATCTAACAGTAACACAATCCTCCTGTAGAGGGGTTACACATACCTTCCAATAATTGTTTGTCCTGGCTAACCCTATACAGAAATAGCAAATCTCCCCTTCTTCTTCTGTGTGCTATGTATAAAGTTAATGTTTTTAGTCATTCATCACAACTTTTATTTTTTATCCCCTTTGTTGATTTTGTCATCCGTGTTTGTAGTTTTTCTAATTTATTTCTGTCTCATTTAGTCTACCTCAGAAGGGTGAGCAATAATCAACATGTGGCCTCACATAATTCCTATATAATGGAATTATTATATCACTTGATCTGTTTATGAAATGTCTATTGATGGAATTTACTAAATAGTTGGTTTTATTAAATATTTTAAAACAATGTTGCTTCGATTTTAAGCCGCCTGTTAGTATTACACCCAAATATTTTTCGTTTTGAACTTCGGTTAGTTTATATGTCTGTATGTAGTACTCGTAATTGCAGTTTGTTTTTCCAAAATGGGCTACCTTACATTTGGCTAAATTAAATGACATTCCTCCTTGTTTGCCAATGATGCCAGTTCCTTTAAATCTAACTGGATACGCCAGTATTTCTCGGTTGTATCTACCTCACCACCTAGTTTGGTATCATCAGGAAATATAAGTAAGAATATACTTATATTATATAATATATATAAGTAATATAAATAAGAAAAAAGGTTTGTCTCCCCATACGACGCACAGGGGTAAGGCCAAACTTCACCCAACAACTAACACACCAAAATCTGGCCAATGGAAAATCATGTACACAAATGCTCACAGACTGGGAAATAAGATCCCAGACCTGCAGGCAATAATGTCAGAGGCTAAACTGGACATAGTAGCAATTAGTGAGACGTGGTTTACCAGTAACCACACTTGGGAGCCTTCAGTACCTGGCTATGTATTGTTCAGAAGAGACCGAGGTGCAAAAGGGGAGGAGTGGCCCTGTATGTTAATGAAAATATCAAAGCTACAGAAATTCAGAATACACATAAGGAGCCAGAAGAACTGTGGGTCACCCTGAAACAGGAAATGGGACAGCCATAAGAACTGGGGTTATCTACAGGCCCCAGACCAGAGGGAAGACACAGACACATTACTGTTAGAAGATATACAAAACATGACAGCTAAAGGGAGGTTCTGATAATGGGAGACTTCAACATGCGGATACAGATTGGTCAATACCAGCAGGAACATCTGCCAGAACTAGACTCATAGTGGATTCCCTGCAGGGGAGGGCCTCAAACAACTGGTACAGCAACCCACAAGAGACAGGGCTATCCTAGATCTAGTACTGACTAACAAAGAAGGGATCACAGATCTCCAGGTAGAAGGTCACCTGGGAGCCAGTGACCATCACGTGGTATGGTTCAATTTGGCTACTACATCTAAATCATCCCATTCTAAGGCAAAATATGGGACTTCAGAGGAGCTGACTTTGATAAGATGGCCAACAGAGTTAAGCTAGCCCTGGCAAAAGAAACACAGGTGAGGGGTACAGGCAAAGTGGTCAAGCATTAAGGATGCAATACTTGAAGCAACATCCCATTGTGTTAGACTGAAAAGGAAGTGCAAAGAAGAAGGAAACCACTTTGGTTCTCAAATACAGTAGCAGAAAAGGTCAGAGCCAAAAGGCTGGCCTTCAGGAAATATAAGGAACACAGCGGGATGAAGATAGGAGGCATACCAAACTGCCCTAAGGGAAGCAGGTAAGGCAGTAAGGCAGGCAAAGTCCCAAACTGAGGAAACACTAGCACCTAACAGTAAAAGAAGGTGACAAGACTTTCTATAGATACATTAGTGAAAGGAGAAAGTCCAGAGGGGTATTGCTAAGCTTAATGGAGAAAGGGAGCATGTGAGGAGGAGGACCCTGTAAGGCATCTATCCTAAATAGATACTTTTGCTCAGTATTTACTGAAGAGAAGGTAGGGCAGGGCCCACAGCTCAGCATCATGGACACCGCGGGAGGGAGGTGGGCACTACTCCCCTTCACAAAAAAGGGTCCTACAAGAGCTTGCTAAGCTCAGGGTGGATAAGGCAATGGGACCTGATGGCATACATCCCAGGGTACTTAAGGAGCTAAAGGAGGAACTAGCAGAGCCATTAGCAGAATTGTTTAGTGAGTCTCTGAGCACAGGAGAGGTCCCAGAAGACTGGAGAAGGGCTCATGTGATCCCGCTCCACAAGAGTGGTAGCAGGGAGGAGGCGGGGAACTACAGACCGGTCAGTCTTACACCTCAGTAGTGGGCAAGATTATGGAGGCACTCCTTAAGGAAAGGATAGTGCAACACCTGGAATCCATAGGGGCACAGGATCCAAGACAGCATGAGTTTACAAAGGAAGGTCCTGTCAAACTAATCTCATAGATTTCTTTGACTGGGTAACCAGGTGGTGGACCAAGGGGAGCAGTTGATGTAGCTATCTTGACTTCAGCAAAGCTTTTGACACTGTTCCACATAGAAGATTGATAAATAAGCTGGGTAGGCTCAGGGTGGGTCAGAAGTTGGTCAGCTGGGTGGCAAACTGGTTGACGGGCAGAAAACAGAGAGTGGTGGTAAATGGTATACAGTCAGAAGAGATGCAAGTCACAAGTGGGGTACCTCAGGGATCAGTCCTGGGGCCAGTCCTCTTCAACATCTTCATTAGTGACCTTGCAGATGGACTAGAGGGTAAGGCTTGTCTGTTTGCAGATGACACCAAGATCTGCAACAGAGTAGATGATCCAGATGGGGTGGGCAGAATGAGAAGAGATCTGGATAAACTAGCAGAATAGTCAGAAGAGTGGCAACTGGGATTTAATGCAAAGAAGTGCAAAATCATGCACATAGGGAAGAGAAACCCTGAAGCCACCTATAGGCTGGGAGGGGAGTTGCTAGCAGTCACAAAGGAAGAAAGAGACTTGGGCATCATCATCACCGATGACCTAAAATCATCCAAGCAGACCTCTAAAGCAGTAGATAAGGCTAGGGGGGTGTTAGGGTGTATTAGTAGGGGTATCACAAGTCATAAGAGGGAGGTATTAATCCCTCTGTACAAGACACTGGTTAGGCCCCATCTGGAGTACTGCGTGCAGTATTGGAGGCCACACCTTCACAAGGACAATAACCAAATTGAGGCAGTCCAGAGAAGAGCAACCAAAATGGTGCAGGAACTGCATCAGAAGACATATGAGGACAGATTAACAGACTCAATATGTATACCCTTGAGCAAAGGAGGAGAGGTGATATGATCGAGGCATTCAAACACCTTAAGGGCATAAACAAGGTGAAAGAGTCTAACATGTTTAAATATAAGAAAAATAGCAGGACAAGAGGACACAGCATGAGATTAGAGGGAGGCCAATTAAGGGGAATGTGAGAATTCTTTTTCACAGAAAGGGTGGTGGATGCATGGAATGGCTTACCACAAAGTGGTGGCTATGAATACAGTGCAGGGCTTCAAACAGGCATGGGAAAGGCATAAGGGAGCAATACAAATGACTATGAATAGATAGGCCACTGACAGAGCAAAGGCCGATGGCACATTTATAAGGTAGAAAAAGAAATGGGCAGACTGGATGGGCCTTGCGGTCCTTATCTGCCGTCAACTTCTATGTTTCTATACTGTAGTTATTTTTGATTGTGTTATATATATCTGATATGTAGATACTTAACAGTATTGGTCCTAGGATTGACCCTTGTGGTGCACCACTAGTAATGTTTGCTATGCTTGATGTATGTCTTATCATTGTCTGTGTGCTACACTCCAGCCATTTACACTACCTACACTCCAACCTCACTGATGTTCAGTCACTCTCATACCAGATCTCATTTATAAGCCCCAGCACTGTGCCGTAACCTCACTAACACTAGGTCATTCTCTTGTACCTGAGCTCTGTCACAAACCCCAGCACTGTGCAGTAACCTCACTAGTACTTTCTTGTACCCAGCCTCTGTCTCAGCACTCACTGTCTTGTACCCGACCTCATCACAAACCCCAGCACTGTGCAGTAACCTTACTGATACTCAGTCAGGCTCTCATACCTGACCTCATTTACAAACCCTAGCACTGTGCAGTAACCTCACTAACACCAAGACACTCTCTTGTACCTGACCTCAGTCACAAACCTCAGCACTGTGTAGCAACCTCACTAACATGCACTCACTCTCTTGTACCTGACCTCACTCATAAATGAGACTGCACTGTTGTTTCAGGGTTCATTGTCTGGACTTTCACTGTCTCGCACCTGACCTCACTCATAAATGACGCTGCACTATTGTTTCAGGGGTTCATTGGCTGGGTTCTTCGTTCTGGTTGGCTGCACAGCAGACAGATATCATCTCAAGTCCCTGCCATTGGCGACTCTTCAACTGTGCTCTGGGAGCTGTCCATGTTTTCTGTTTTATTAACGTCCGGGATGGACCGTCCAGGTACCGGATTGCTGCCTTTTACACCGTAAGTCATTCTCCCGCCCCACCCCCTCCTTTTTTTCTTCCCCTTGCTTGTACTCTGCCTTTCATACTGTTACTGCAATCTTACCCTCTTTCCCTATGTAATCCCTTTGTTTTACTGTTTATCCCCTGTATTCCATGGTAAAACCCCCTTATTCCACTACAAATACCCCTTCTTATTCCACTGTAAATCCCCTTCCCGTATTTTATTTAGGGGTAACATGAAGAAACACTTCTCCCAGAGGTAGTGAACCTGTGTACGAGTCTTCAAGGTAAGCATGGACAAATTTCTTCTTACCAGTGGATTCACCTTGTACCCCGGATTGTAGTGTTTGTATGTAATCTCCATAAATTAGTACATGTTTGCCAGCATACCTATTCATACCTGCTTATGAAATTGGAAGGGGGGGATGTGATGGACCTAGATTCCCTCCTGACCTTAAATTACTGTGTATTTTTATCTGTGGGGTCCATACATGCAGGGCAGCTGTCCTGAGTGGTAACAAATGACATAGTGTCAGTGTGGTGCAGTTGGTAACATATCCCTCCCTTTTCTAGAAGATTGCGGGTTCTAATACCACACTAGGACCTGGACTTGTACTCTAAATGTCAGCACTCTTCTGCAGTATGGTGTGGTTGGGGGGTTGTATTTTAAGTGTATGCTATCCTTCAAATGAGATGTTACACAGGTCTGGTCTGCCCATCTCTTGTGTAGTCCTGGTGGGGTTTCAGCTGAAATAAAAGATCCAGTGGCCCTTTTCACAAAAGCATGTGCTCTTCCCCAGTCGCGTGGTCAACATGCCCCTTCCTGAGCTGGGCTGCCAATGCAGCGGTAGAGCTACCACTCGTGATGCCGACAACCTACATTTGGGAGCCAACTTTGGGCTGTCCAGGTGGGGGGGAGGGGGGCCTGACCTGGTGAAGGAGGATGAGCACCTGAGGGGCAGCTTTCCTCCACTGAGGTGGGAGGGCTCTGGTGCCTGGCTGCATTCGGTACACCTCCCCGACAGCAACACCATTACAGTGAACTACATCGGTGCTGACAACATCAACAGTTCACTGTAATGGTGCACCAGAGACCCGGGCACACTGTCTCCCAGTCCTGCACCCCAACCCCTAATCAACTCCGGCTTGGAGTAGAAGAAAGGGACCGGGAGTCCTTCGAGATTTATGTTGACCGCAAGTTGCGGTCGACATAAATTCTGTCACTGTAATGCTGGTTGATGAAATTGTTGTCAAACCGAATCAACTCTGACTCTGAGTTGATTATATTTCGAATCCCCCGCATGGGGGTTTGGTGGGCAAAGCCCCCGATAGAAAAAAGGGACCGGGAGTCCTTCGGGATTTATGTCAACCGCAACTTGTGCTCGACATAAATTCCGTCGCTATGATGCTTGTCGACAAAACTGTTTGTCAAACTGGCATTGTAGAGCCACTACATTCTGACCCCCTAGCGATGGCTAGGGATCAGTGTGCCACGGACTAGCACAAATGCTAGGGATTGGTGGAATGGCAGACATCTGCACAGAGGAGGAGGGAGTGTGCCTGATGTGCACTGATGACATTGCAAGTCTACTCCACCAGGGCAAAACCAAAGGAAAAACACTTGGGGCACTCCACGTCTCTTTCTGCCCAAAAGACGTTGGTCAGCTCATCAGGGGGGAAAGCAGCTTTATCTCTCTCTCTCCCCTAACTGAAGGGGAGCCCTGCCGTAAAGAGTAAGTCATGGGGCACCGCATTTTGGCGACTAGGGGAGAATGCTGTGTTGCTCATAGGGGCTGATAGAGGGGTACATCCTGCCTGAACAAAAGAGACTAAAAAGAGTTTACAAAATAAAAGCCTTCATAATAGAACTGGCTCAGGAATTGTCCAAAGCTTTGTGTGGATGTTGATGTGCACAATGACTGCCACTACACTTTTACACTTACGGCACTACCAGTCTCTCTCACCACTTGTACAGTACTTTGGGATACAACATGTATGAAAATGGCAGATGCTTCTACTTCCCAAGTAGTCACAGTCCAGTGTTTTTTTTTTTTTGGACAGACGGAGGTCCTATAAAGCATACAAGTACAGAGTACTCGGAGAGACAGGGACTGACTTTGGTAGCACCACTGATGGACCTTTTCACAATGTTCCTAGCAATGGAAGAAGTGACAGTGGACTTGAGTCATAGTTGTGATACCGCTGCACAAAAATGGTGACAAGGAGAATCCAGGCAATTAAAGGAAAGCTGTTGGAAACAACAGCTAAGGAGCGGATTGTGGAATTTGTGGAGGATAAGGAGATTTTGGATAGTTAACAATATGTTTTCACAAGAGGAGGATCATGCCAAATTAACCTGATTGACTTCTTCATCTCAGTAACAAAATTATTAGTGGTAAGGCATTTGCCATCCTAAACTTGGATTTAAGCAAAGCCTTTGACTCGACTCTATCACGTAGGAGACTAGTGAAAAAGGTGGAAAGCCTGGGTTTAGGTGAAGGGCTAGCTAGATGGATATGGAACTGGTTGTTGGGTAGGATCAAGGGGGTGGTCCTAATGATAAATGCTCAGAAGTAAAAGAAGTGACAAGCAGGGTCCTCCAAGGGTCTGCCTGGGATTGATTTTCTTTAATATGTATATTACTGACCTCTGGGTTGGACTGCATGGGAAAGTGAGCATCTTCCTAGAATTAGTCTTCTCCATGGCATTTCATTCTTGGGTCTAAGCCAGAGGTGCTGAGATCCCTCATAAGCAGATTGTTTGTTTGTCCAGGGGGCCAGCAATGCCTGCTTGCGTACAGCATCTGCGCTGACACATGGTGACATACACCTGCCACTAACCGTTGCTGCAAACCAAACAAGAAGGAAGCGTGCACATGCCAAAGCTGAGTGAAGATATAATAATTAAGTATTGCTCGAGGACATAAAATGGGTGCCAAACACCCTATCGCTGGATCTTACTTTGAGAGGGCTCTTGCAGTAGGTAATAACTTATAGGGTTGCACCCCCTGGTGTAAGGACCACACTGAAACATTTGCTAGCAGTGTCTGACCGTTGATCACCCACCCGACGTTACGTGACAGACGTTAGCGTGACACTATGTAGTGGTAGTCCCCACATCCGCCCTCCAGTTCTTTTCTGCCATTGACCTGTGCACGTCAGACCTTCTTAAGCTCATCGCAGCAGTTCGAATGCCTGAATTCGGATAAGAATCTGTTTTTTTCTCTTATTGCTTAATTTTCCTAATATTTGTGTTTGTTGCCTACTTCATCGACAGAATTGCATAAAAACAAGTGTGATTCTTGTGACGTCCAGCTACCGCATAAGGACCAGCATACCCTCTGCCTCTTCTGCTTGGGATCGGATCACAGTGTCGAGGAGTGTGAGGCCTGTGCCCAGTTCAGCAAGGCCACACTAAAAAGGTGCCAGCAGTCTTTCGAAGTCCCATCTGCTAAAACTCGAAATGGCTTCAATGGAAAAGGAGCTAAAGAAACTGAAAAGCGTCTCCTCCTCTCCGACTGACCCCCCACAAGAAGAAGAGGAGGGACAAGGAAAAACACCAGGACCAGGAGCAGGCCCCCCCCCCCCAAGTCTCTCTCTTCCTTCGGGAAGACGAGCACTGCGGCCAAGCCTGCACTCCCTCCAAAAGAGCAGGCTTTGGCCACCCCGCCGCCACTGGTTATGGTGCCCGTGGGTGCCTCGGATCTGTCCGAGGCTGCCACCACCCTTAGGGCCATCACAACCTCGGGCTCTTAAGTCAGCAGGCGCGGCCAATAAGCCGCTTGTCGGACCCTCCAAGCGCCCGGCCAGGGTTGGTAAGTCATGGGTCGGTATCTCCGACTCCTGCGTGACTCAGGTCGCGAAGTCGGTCGTTGGACCTTCGGACGATCGCATGACCATTTTGGCGCCTGCCAGATACCGGAGGCTCTGATAACGCGCAGCCGGACATTGGCTCCATCCCGGCAGGAGGGCATGGGTCGCCACGGGGTTTCCTTCATGGAGCGCTCCCATCTCCTCTATCGGAGATTCCTCCACTGTCCCTGGACCCGCAGGTCCTGACAGAAGGGGACCTTTCGTTATGTATACCTGACGATGGAGCTTCTAAAGGACTAATGGCAGCTCCGCGGCCCCTGGCAGGGGTGCCAGACTCTACTCCTACTCAACACCCGTCGGGCCCTTTATTCCTCTGTCGGGACCGCCATCGGGCCACCCTCCGGGGCCCACATCAGGTTTTCCACCTTTGGGACTTCCGCCTTTAGGCTCTTCACCAGGGTACCCACCGTCAGGGCCACCAGCAAGCCTTCCTTCAGGCTATCCTCCTTCAGGGCTGCCGTCTGGCTTCCCTCAGTCAGGGCAGCCGTCAATTTACCCTCCGTGAGGGCCACTGTCAGGCTACCCTCCATCTGGGGCACCATCAGGTTTTCTGCCTTTGGGCTACCCCCCCCCCCCCGGTCAGGCCCGATTCAGGACCCCTTTTCGACGGGTTATTACTGCCCAGGATATCCTGGTTTTCAATCGCCTCTTTTCCAGTTCACGAGCTATGCTCACCATTATGCTGCTCCAGGCTTCTCAGCACATGGAACACACGCCTATTGTCTGGATGCCATACCTGTCACCTCCCACTCTGCCTTCTCCTGCTCAACCACAGGTAGATTTCGGGAAGATTTTGCAATCATGGTGGTCTGAGACAGAATCTCAGCTGGTCTCAGTACTGGATAGCAGGAATCCGCGACCTTTGGAAGTAGGTCGTGTAGATCATACTCTTAGAGAGCCCTCTCCGGTCACATAAACATAGAAACATAGAATTTGACGGCAGATAAGGACTGCTTGGCCCACCCAGTCTGCCCATTTCCCTACCTGATGGATAAGCTGCAGGTCCTAGTTAACCAGCAGCCTACTTCTTCCTACCCCCACCCCCTAGAATTGCCTTATGACTGTCCCATGCATGCTTGAATTCCACCACTGTTTTTGACTCCACGACCTCCTCTGGAAGGCCGTTCCATACATCCACAACCCTCTCTGTGAAAAAATACTTCCTTAAATTACCTCTGAGCCGCCCCCTTCTATCTTCAAATTGTGCCCCCTTGTTCTTGCACACATCTTTTTTTGAAAGATGCTACCGTCTTGGACTTTGTTGATTCCCTTGAGGTACTTGAAAGTTTCTATCATGTCTCCCCTCTCCCTCCTTTCCTCGAGGCTATACATATTAAGTTCCTTAAGTCTGTCTTCATATGTCTTCCAGTGCAGACCCTGCACCATTTTAGTTGCCCTCCTCTGGACAGCTTCCATCCTGTCTATGTCTTTGCGGAGATTGGGTCTCCAGAACTGCACGCAGTACTCCAGATGGGGTCTCACTAGCTGTCTGTACAGAGGGATAATAACTTCCTGTTTTCTACTGGTGATGCCTCTTCTTATGCATCCCAGTATCCCCCCAGCCCTCCTTGCTGCCCTCTCACATTGCTTGCCCACCTTTAGGTCATCTGATATGACTACCCCCAGGTCCCTTTCCATTTTCGTTGTTGTTAGTAGCTCACCCCGCATTGTGTACTCTTCCCCTGGGTTTTTGTTTCCCAGGTGCATTACCTTGCACTTCTTAGCATTGAATCTAAGCTGCCATACATTTGACCATTCCTCTAACCTTGCCAAGTCCCTTCTCATCCTTTCCACTCCACCTTGTGCATCAGCTCTGTTGCAGATCTTTGTGTCATCTGCAAAGAGACATACTTTTCCTTCCAATCCCTCTGCAATGTTGCTTATAAAGACATTGAAGAGGACCGGGTCCTAATACTGAACCCTCGCGGTACCCCACTACTAACCCCTTTTTCAGAGTGGACTCATTTACTATTACCTCTGTGACCTATTCTCCAGCCATTCCTTACCCAGGCTGTCATCTTGGGATCCACTCCCAGGCTGGCTAACTTGTATATTAATCTTTTGTGTGGGACTGTGTCAAATGCCTTGCTAAAGTCTAGGTAGGCCATGTCCACAGCCCTCCTGATCAACTACTTTGGTCACCCAGTCAAAGAAATCTATCAGATTTGTCTGGCATGACCTTCCCGCTGTGAATCCATGCTGCCTTGGGTCCTGTGCCCCTCTGGCCTCTAGATACTCGACAGTTCTTTCCTTCAGAAGTGATTCCATCATTTTCCCTACCACTGAGGTTAAACTAACAGGTCTGTAGTTTCCTGCTTCTGCCTTGCTCCCACTTTTGTGAAGGGGAATCACATCTGCCCTCCTCCAGTCCTCTGGTACCACCCCATCCTCCCATGATTTGTTAAAGAGGGTAGTCAGTGGTGTCACTAGTTCTACCCTTAGTTCTTTTAGAATTCTGGGATGAATCCCATCAGGCCCCATTGCTTTGTCCACCTTCAGTTTTAAGAGTTCTTTCAGAACCCTTTCTTCTGTAAATGGGCTGGTATCAACTTCTGTATCCAGAGTGTTTCTACTGTTTGTTTTAGGTACCTCCCCCTCTTCCTTTGTAAATACTGAGCAAAAATATTTGTTTAGTATCTCTGCCTTTTCACAGTCACCCTCTGCCCACCTCCTCCCCTTTATTAAGCCTCACTATCCCTCCCTTGGTCTTCCTTCGCTCCTGATGTACCTATAAAAGGTTTTATCCCCCTTCTTAACTGAGTTGGCTATAGGGTTACCACCTTTTAAGAAGTCCAAAGTGGGACATTTCTCACTGAAATATGATTTTTCTCAGGACAATATGTAACCTCAACCAACACAACAGATTTTTTATCTAAATAATTAGAATTAAGATTAAGTGTTGCAGTTTTTTAGATATTCTCTAGTGTTTCTAATCATTTAAATGTATTTTAATTAAGGTACTATAGTTTTTGCAGCATTTAGAGGAAAGTCTGAAAGTATTCTTTTGTACTATAATGTCAGGACATTTAGTATTTTTCATGTTTTTACGCAGGACAGAGCTGCCCAAATCAGGACTGTCCTGCGAAAGTAGGGACAGGTGGTAACACTAGTTGGCTATCTTTTCCTCGGTTTGGGCCTTTGCTGTTCTGACTGCCTTCCCAGCTTCCTTTTGCTTTAACTGATACAGTTCTCTGTCCTGTTCCTTCTGTGATTCCTTGTACTTCCTGAATGCTTTCATTTTCTCTTGAACCTTCACTGCCACTTCCTTTGAGAACCATAGTGGTTTCTTACCTCGTTTGGTTTTGTTTATTTGCTTTACACAAAGGCTTGTTACCTCTGTGATGGCAGTCTTTATTATTCCCCATTGTTCTTCCACCCCTCCTTCCTGCCCATTTGCTAGTGCATTCCTTAGGCACTCACCCATTTTGACAAAGTCAGCCCTCCTAAAATCCAGTACCTTTGTCTTTGTATGGCTTGACTCTATTTCTGTGTTTATTGTGAACCATACTGTTCGATGGTCGCTAGTTCCCAGATGGCTACCCACTTTTACATCTGTGATCCTCTCCATCTCCATTTGAGAGAACCAGGTCTAAGATTGTTCCCTCTCGAGTGGGCTCCAATACTAGTTGTCTAAGGCATGCCCCTGTAGGGCATCTAGAATAACCCCTCTTAGAAGTGGCTGCTGCAACTGCACTCCAGTTAACATCTGGCATATTCAGATCACCCATCAGCAATATCTCCCTTTTCTGCCATACTAAGTATACTTTCTATCATTTCCTTGTCCATTTCCTCCCCCTGAGAAGGGGGTCTGTATCCAACCCTGTGCGGATTGTGGTGCCATTGCCGGTCTCCAAATTTACCCCACAGTGCTTCTTCTCCTCCCTGTTTACCCTTTTGTTCTGTTGCTTTGATTCCTTCCCTTATGTAAAGAGCTACTCCTCCTCCTCTTTTACCCTCCCTGTCCCTCCTGTAGATAGTGTATCCTGGTATGTTTACATCCCAGTCATGGTTTTATTGTGTACCATGTTTCTGTGACCATCACAATATCAGATGTTCCTCCTCCATCAAGGCCACTAATTCAGGAAGCTTGTTACTCAGACTACGGGCATTGGTACTCATTGCTCTCCATTTTTTGATGGCTTTACTTTCTGTTGCAGCATCCCCACTGACCTTTCTACCTCGGTCTTTTTCCCATTTAGTACCCTGTTTTGTAGGGAGGCTGGGATTTTTCTGCTGCTTATCAGTGCCTCCCCTTGACTAGTTTAAAGCTTGCCAATGAAGCATTTAAACTGATTGCTCAAAGACTTGTTCCTTCCTGGACAGATGCAGACCATCCTGCCAGTATAGGCTGGTGTCCTCAGGTGGAACCCCAGTCCCAATGAAGCCAAACCCTGTGCTCCACACCATTTTTTCAACCACTCATTAAACTGCATGGTGTAAAGTACCCTTGCCTCACTCATGCCATTTACAAGCGGCACCTCTGAGAAGGATACTGTGTGTGCTACTTGTCTTAGGCCTCTCCCCAGTTCTACAAAGTCCTTCTGCACTGCTCTAAGCTCATGTTGAGCCAAGTCATTTGTCCCTAGGTGGACAATGACATCCAGCTCAGACTCCTGTGCAGGTGTTCTCGTGATCCTGAGGATGCGCTTCCTTCCCTACAAGCCATGGCACCAGGCAGGCACTTTACTTCAGTTTTCCTGCTCCCCAGTTCTATCCCCTAATAATGAGTCCCCACCAGGGCTGCTTCCTTTCCTTGTGGCATCCTCTGCCTCCTTCCTGTGGGCCTCCTTGTGACAGGTGTCCTCAGCCTCCTTAATCTCCTCTGTGGGTGCATCCATAGGGGGCTGTGCTCCCAGAATGGTGTATGGATTGTGGAGTGGAACAACTGACTGGGTGTCCTCTGTTCTACCCTCCTCACCCTCCCTGAGCCCACTGTGGTCCAACTGCTGTGCTTTCTTTGCAACCTCTGAGGTAGTGGTGGTGGCTCTGGTGCTCCCTGGATTGGGGGGGTTCCCTTCCTACCATCCAGTCTGGCCTGGGGAGAAGGTTTTCTTACTGCTGTCCAGTGTGGCCTGAAGATGGGCAACTTCCTCCCTCAGGGCAGAGAGTTGTCTGCAAATAGGGCAGCATCTCAGCCTCAGAAAGACTCCCGGAGACTGCTGCCCCACAGCCATTACATTTGCACTCTCCCACATGACTATGTACTTTTTTTTTTGTGTGTGTGTGTGTGTGTGTGTGTGAGTGATTGGTTTGTTATATATATATATATATATTATACAATGTGTATCGTGATTTTCAGTGCTGTGTGCTAGAGAGGATATGACATTGATATGCACCTTGCACTCTTGAAGAAATGATGTCAGAACCCCAGGTATAAAGAACTATTTCCAGGGGTGGGTGGGGTGAGGTGGGAAGGGATTGGGCCTAAACTGTGCCCTCACAAAACAATCAGCTAAGAGCTCTGACCCACAGCTGCGATGAGTGCCTTCCTGTCTGCAAGATACTATACACAACAATTTGACAGAGAAAATCCCTGCTGATCAAACAGAGAAAAATCCAGACATCCAAGTTAGACACAGGTAAACCTCCCCAGCCCCAAAACAGCCTGGTGGTTTGTGCTCTGAAAGCAGTCAGCCCCAAAATAAGTCAACTGTGCTTTGAACTCTTCCTGCACTGAAAATCTTAAGAATTGTAACAAGACTGTCTTTTCCAGATAATTGTAAATTCCTTCTTTCACCTTTCAGTTAGAAGCAGCCTCCAACTACAGTATATCTGCTACAAAGCAAAGACAATTGAAAGGTTCCCCTCCCTCTGTTGTGAGCACAACTCGCTTTCTTGCAAATCCTATGTTCAGTATTGCAGCTCCCAACAAGAGATAGTTTGACTAGAAAAGATATTAGCTGTTCTGATGTTTGCTATAAACACTTGCTTATAATACTGTTCTCAGGTCTGTTACCCAAGCTATTGGCTGATTAAGTCTCTGTGATGTAATCACTTCCTGAGAAAGTTTAAACATAGAATTTGACGGCAGATAAGGACCGCTTGGCCTACCCAGTCTGCCCATTTCCCTACCTGATGGATAAGCTGCAGATCCTAGTTAACCAGCAGCCTACTTCTTCCTACCCCAACCCCCTAGAATTGCCTTATGACTGTCCATGCATGCTTGAATTCCACCACTGTTTGTGACTCCACAGCCTCCTCTGGAAGGCGTTCCATACATCCACCACCCTCTCTGTGAATCAGAATGTAAGCAGTTTAAATATCCAGCCCTTATCTCTAACTGGACCTGCCTGTTTAGCACAATTGAATAGATTCCAGAGCTGCTGAAGATGAGGAGCTGAGCTGGTATAATCACCTTCACATACTACTGAGAAGGAGCGCTGCTGTTATAGTCCCCTTCACATTATGTAGCTGAGGCACTGAGCTGGTATAGTCACCCTCACATAATGTAGATGAGGAGCTCAGTTGTTATAGTCACCTTCACATATTGTAGATATAAGGATGCTCATGTAAGTATCTTGCAGTGCTTGCTCTGTGTATTCCTTATGTAACCCCCCTGCAAATGGGGGTTCCCAAAAGACTTCCAGGAGCTTGCTTGAATGCTCCAAGCCTGAATGGTGTTTGGCGTTTAAGCCATTTATCAGTGAGTGTTTTTAGAACCTCTGGTACTGTCTCTTTAAGAGCTGTCTGCTTAGCAGACATAATTAGTTGTATAGGGGACGTGTGTTTCTTTGATTGAGTACCACTCACAGCTGCTAATTCACCCCATTTTGCAGTCACTAGGAGTGCAAAGGGAACCTGTCTGAAAGATGTAACTGATTGCCAGAAATCATTTACAGTAATAATAAAATTACAGTTTGTCTAACCTGCTTTCTTTGCAGTCAGAACTGTCTGCCTAGTTCCCCATTCTGGTTTTGAACTGCTGAACTGTGACCAATCAGTGTGGGGTAAACTAGCTCTAAAATGATACCTTAGACGAATCAGAACTTGGGACTCATAATCTGAGCCAGCCACAAGAGGATTGTATGGGCAGTGACTCTGGGAATGTAGTTTAGACTTCGGTGCCTTTTGGACACAGCAGCAGTCTATTGTGGTGACAACCAATCCAGTCAAGAACTGGAGGAACTCAAAGGAAGTGCCCAGTTTTGTCTGTTGGGAGTTTCAGTTTGAGATCTGAAAGTGAAGGGGAAAGAAACCCTATTATCGCTGATTGCACAGTTTCAGTCAAAAAAGCGTGTACAAGGCCCAGAGTTCGGTCTACAACTTGTGTAACTGCTTGTTAGGACTGAATCCGTCCCCTGAAAGAATCAAAGGATCTCTGAAGAGTAGAAACCAGGCTCACCCTGTAGAAGACTGAAGAATTGTTGAATTACACTCGGTCTGTCAGGAACTGAATCTGCTGTGTGTTCTCCTGGTTATTGTGCAGTAATGCGATTGGGATACAGATGCAGCCTGCCTGGTATAGTGCTTTCTTTTTTACTATATAAATGTGTGAGGAGTCTCTTGGAGATCAAAAGTAGCCCTGCTGACATTGAAGACCATATCTTCTTTGGAGTGTGAGTACTAATTCGGTCGCTCCCTGTTGTTGCCACATTAAATCCAAATGGAATTACTGTACTGCTGACTGTTTAATTTTCCTTTTCTCTGTGTGAAAGAGACCCACCAGCTGCCACAGTTTGGACTAGCCACTAGGGCCTGGGTACCCAGGGACAGTAACTGGAAGGGATAGGCCTGTGCACAGAGCCATAGATAGATGAATGGTAAGTGATAAGCTAATTAACCTGATTTCCCCCTGTCCTTGTTATATCCCTAAATAAATCAGAGCTGTTTGTTTCAACAAAGTTATACTGCCTGAGGTATTTGTCCTATGTTAAAGTACTGTACTGTGATTGTTGCACTGTATCTTATTTTACAGGATGTCCGAGTGCCTGAACCAGCCTTGGGAGTAAGTGTATACTGTGAAGGTAATTCTGCTATATTGTGTGGGCCACTAGTGGGAAGAAGAGGTTGCAGTGTCCCAGAGGCTGTGACCAAGTAAGTTTAACTATTGCAAACCCCTGACACCTCTGGGTGGAGGCACCGCCATGGATCCAGGCCCCTCAACCTGTTAGTGGCAAATCAGGCAGGGGTAGTAGCCCCTGGGATAGCGCCATCTAGGGGTTACACTTAAACCCGTTGTCACTTCTTTTTTACATAATGAGTCCTTCTACTTGTCAAATTGTATTGTACTGTAACTGTTTCCCGAGTCGTCACTGAAAAAGGGATTGCATGGTCTCAGTGGGCCTACCTGGTTAGCAAAATTCAAATAAATAAATAGATGAGGAGCTGAGCTGGTATAGTCCCGTCACATATTGTAGACAGGGAGTTCAGCAGTTATAGTCAACTTACATACTGTAAATGAGGAGCTGAGCTGGTATAGTCACTTTCACATACTGTAAAACAGAGCTCAACTGTTATAGTCACCTTCACATATTGTAGATGAGGAGCTCAGCGGTTATAGTCAGCTTCACAGATTGTAGATGAGGAGCTGAGCTGCTGTAGTCACCGTCACCGATTGTAGATGAGGCTCAGCTGTATAGTCACCTTCACAGATTGTAGATGAGGGAGCTGAGCTGTTACAGTCAACGTCGCAGATTGTAGATGAGGAGCTCAGCTGTTATAGTCACCTTCACAGATTGTAGATGAGGAGCTGAGCTGTTATAGTCACCGTCGCAGATTTTAGATGAGGAGCTCAGCTGTTATAGTCACCTTCACATAGTGTAGATGAGAGGTCAGCTGTTACAGTCACTGTCACAGATTGTAGATGAGGAGCTCAGCTGTTATAGTCACCTTCACATATAGATGAGAAGCTCAGCTGTTATAGTCACCTTCACAGATTGTAGTTGAGGAGCTCAGCTGTTAGTTACCTTCACATATTGTAGATGAGGGCTCAGCTGTTATAGTCTGATACATGAATTGTAGATGAGGAGCTCAGCTGTTATAGTCACCTTCACATAATGTAGATGAGGAGGTCAGCTGTCACGGTCACTGTCACAGATTGTAGATGAGAGCTCAGCTGTTATAATCACCTTCACAGATTGCAGATGAGGGCTCAGCTGTTATAGTTACCTTCACAGATTATAGATAAGCTCAGCTGTTATAGTCACCTGCACATATTGTAGATGAGAAGCTCAGCTGTTATAGTCACCCTTCACAGATTGTAGATGAGGAGCTCAGCAGCTGTTATAGTTACCTTCACAGATTATAGATAAAGCTCAGCTGTTATAGTCACCTTCATATTGTAGATGAAGCTCAGTTGTTATAGTCACCTTCACAGATTG
This sequence comes from Neoceratodus forsteri, assembly GCA_016271365.2. Taxonomy (NCBI): domain Eukaryota; kingdom Metazoa; phylum Chordata; order Ceratodontiformes; family Ceratodontidae; genus Neoceratodus; species Neoceratodus forsteri. The sequence goes on along the minus strand of CM057452.1, from coordinate 1,078,936,560 downwards.
TAGATGAGGAGCTCAGCTGTTATAATCACCTTCACAGATTGCAGATGAGGAGCTCAGCTGTTATAGTTACCTTCACAGATTATACATAAACTCAGCTGTTATAGTCACCTTCACATATTGTAGATGAGAAGCTCAGCTGTTATAGTCACCTACACATATTGTAGATGAGGAGGTCAGCTGTTACAGTCACTGTCACAGATTGTAGATGAGGAGCTCAGCAGCTGTTATAGTTACCTTCACAGATTGTAGGTGAGGATCTCATCCGTTTTTTGACCGAATAATCTGGTTTTTAGGGTCCTTATCCGGTCATCCGGTTTTGGTTACATGCAGTCCGGTTTTTGGGCCATTTTGAGTGCTCATACACTCTTAAAACTGATGTATCAAATCATTCACTGTTTTGGCTGCAGTACATTACATGTCCAGGTTACAAAAAGTTCTGCTGTCACAGTCATTTTGTTTGTAAAACCAGATTGAGAGTTGTAAGAATGGCGATTAAGATCATTAGCAGTAAATTAACCTATTCTTTCCACTCTGAATTTTAAGTGTGGTCTTTACTGCTGTAACCCCTAGATGGCGCTATCCCAGGGCTACTACCCCTGCCTGATTTGCCACTAACAGGTTGAGGGCCTGGATCCAATGGCGGGTGCCTCCACCCAGAGGTCAGGGTTTGCAATAGTTAAACTAACTTGGTCACAGCCCTCTGGGACACTGCAACCCCCTTTCTTCCCACTAGTGGCCCACACAATATATCAAATTACCTTCACAGTATACACTTACCCCAGGACTCGTTCCGGCACTGGGACCTCCTGTGAAATGAGATACAGTGCAACAATCACAGTACAGTACTTTAGCGTAGACAAATACCTCAGGCAGTATAACTTTGCTGAAACAAGCAGCTCTGATTTATTTAGAGGGATATAACAAGGACAGGGAAATCAGGTTAATTAGCTATCACTCTAATCATCTACCTATGGCTCTGTGCACAGGCCTATCCCTATCAGTTACTGTCCCTGGGTACCCAAGCCCTAGTGGCTAGTCCAAACCGTGGCAGCTGGTGAGGGGCCCTTTCACACAGAGAAAAGGAGAATTAAACAGTCAGCAGTACAGTAATTCCATTTGGATTTAATGTGGCAATTCAACGAGGAGCGACCTGAATTAGTACTCACGACCTCCAAATAAGATAGGGTCCTTCAATGTCAGCAGGGCTCACTTGAGGTACACAAACCTCTTCACACATTTATATAAAAGAAAGCACTATACCAGGCAGGCTGCATCTGTATCCGATCGCAATTACTGCACAATACCGGGAGAACACATAGCAGATTCAGTTCCTGACAGACCGAGTGCAATTTTCAGCAATTCCTCCAGTCTTCTACAGGGTGAGCCTGGTTTCTACTCTTCAGATATCCTTTGATTCTCTTCACAGGACGGATTCAGTCCTAACAAGCTGTTACACAAGCTGCAGACCGGAACTCTGGCCTTACACGCTTTTTTGACTAAAACTGCACACTGAAAAAGCACAGGCCTTCCTTCTTCACTGCCAAAGCTCAACTGAAACTCCAACCGACAAAACCGGCACTTCCTTTGAGTTCCTCCCAGTTCTTGACTGGATTGGCTGTCACTCACAATAGACTGCTGCTGTTGGTCCAAAAGGCACTGAAGTCAAAACTACATCTCCCAGAGTCACTGCCCATACAATCCTCTTGTGGCTGGCTCAGATTATGAGTCCAAGTTCTGATTCGTCCAAGGCACCATTTTAGAGCTAGCTTACCCACACTGATTGGTCCAGTTCAGCAGTTCAAAACCAGAATGAGGAATTAGGCGAGACACTGTTCTGACTGCAAAAGAAAGCAGGTTAGACAAACTGTAATTTCATTATTACTGTAAATGATTTCTGGAAAACAGTTACATCTTTCAGATAGGTTCCTTTGCACTCCTAGTGACTGCAAAAATGGAGTGAATTGCAGCAGCTTGAGTGGTACTCAATCAAGAAACACACAGTCCCCATACAAACTAATTATGTCTGCAAGCAGACAGCTCTTAAAAGACAGTACCAGAGGTTCTAAAAACACTCACTGATAAATGGCTTCAACGCCAAACACCATTCAGGCTTGGAGCATTCAAGCAAGCTCCTGGAAGTCTTTTTGGAACCCCATTTGCAGGGGGTTACACCCTTCCTAGCCTGGAAAGCTTGGCGTCCAGCGTCAAGCAAGTACCATAAGTTTTAACTGCAACCGTATACATTTGCATTAGGCTCACACATGTAATCATCAGTCAATATATCATTTACCAAGAACACATTTCTGAAACATTGCAGTACATCACTCTTTACACAGTATTACACACATTGTACCATAACTCAAGTTATTACCTCTTGTACATGAAACCTGAAGAGGGCCCTTCCCTATCAGTTACCTTGGGGCTGGGCAGGGGCAAGGGCACCATATAGGGAGCAACACAAGTAACTTGGAGTTAGCACTGGCGCTCAGTTTGGGCAATGAGCTCGGGGTACATACACTCCTTTATGGACAACATTGAGAGAAATCCACAGGCCTCCCAAGAGATCATAACTGAGGTGCACCACAGGCTTTACAGCTCGACCAGTCTTTCTAGGGGAACTGTTACAGTCTCTGCACTCTGAGCCTCATTTTCAGCATTGTCCTCACTTGTCAGGAGTCTCCTGGGGGTAGAGAGGCTAGAACTTGGGGCACTTTCAGCTCCAGGAGTTACAGTTTCTGAGTCCACAACATTTGGCTCGCATGAAGAGCTTTCGGACACTGGCAGATCATCTAGTTTGCCCACTACAATGTGAGGGAGATGGTGCCATCTGTCAGCAATCTTGTGCTTGCCATGCAGTCCCAGATTTCTTAGCAATACCGATCTCCCTCCTGGAGTTCCTGTGCTTTCACCTTTTATCATACCTTTCTTTGTTGGCCAGATTTCTTTTGGCAGCCATGGTTTGAGCCAGTTGAGTACGCATGAGTTAGCTGGGCCTTTAACTTTTGCACATACTGTAAATAGTTGTCAGCTTGAACCCCATCAGGAGACCCCAAAACACACATCTACTGGTAGTCGAGCTTCTCTTCCAAACATCAGGCGGTGGGGAGAATCCAGTGGCATCACTTTGGTGCAGTTATAAGCATGTACCAGGGTGCTAATTTGTTGGTTCCATCTAGGCTTGTCCTTTGGGTGCAGGTGCCTAGCATATCTAGCAAAGTGCGGTTGAAACATTCAGGCTGTGGGTCCCCCTGGGGGTGGTAAGGAGTGGTTCTGGACTTTCGCACTCCCCACAGAGAAAGCATCTCTTTGATCAGACAACTCTCAAAGTCTCTCCCTTGATCAGAATGGATTCTTTGTGGAGCCCCATAGTGAACAAAAAAGTTTTCTACAAGTACTTTGGCCACAGTGGATGCTTTCTGGTCTTTGGTGGGGAAAGCTTGGGCATATCTCGTGAAATGGTCAGTGACCACCAGCACATTACTGATATTTCTTTGATCTGACTCCAAACTCAGAAAATCAATACAGACCAGCTCCATGGGTGCACTGGTGGTGATGTTAACAGGGGGCAGCCCTCTGGGGCAAGCTTTCCTCTGTAATAGCGACTACAAGTTCGAATGTGTTGCTCCACATCAGCCCCATCTTAGGCCAATGAATCTGGATCTCACCAAGTCAAGTGTTCTGTCTATACCAAGGTGCCCCATGTGGTTGTGCAAGGACCTCAATACTGAGTCTCGAAGGCAGTGGGCAGCATTAGTTGTTGTCTGTCTACTTGTCCCCTCTGTCTACTGTTTCTCTGTATAACAGTTTATTGATCAGTTTCAACTTAGGACCTTCTTTGTATAACAGTGCAGTTCTCAAATCAGTGGGCGTAATTTGGACACATCTTTTCCTTCATAGAGGCTTCCAAAGCTGCTTTGATCATGGGATCGCGGAATTGAGCCCGCCGAATACTGTCATTGTCCAGCTGAGGCAGTGTACCAATGTCTATTGCAGAAAAGTGGCAATAAGCAGCAGGTATGCAATTCTCAGAGGGTCCCAAGCAATCCACCATGCAGTCCACTGCGTCCGTGGACATTTGTTCCTCCCTGTCAAACTTCCGGCAGAGTGCCCGAATGTCAGGTTCTGCCAATCGGACCCAATCATTCTGGGGAACAGGCCTACGGAGAGCATCAGCATCTATGTGGTTCAGACCTGCTCGGGATTCGAGCATAGTCATATGTAGATAATGCAGAAAGCCACCTATGGCCAGTGGCATCCAACTTAGCTGAGGTCTGCACATAGGTCAAAGGATTATAGTCAGTTTTACTAGTATTTAGCCCATACAAGTACTCATGGAATTGGTCAACAATAGCCCACTTCAAAGCTAGGAACTCTAACTTATGTACAGGATAGTTCTTTTCGGATGGGGTCAGGCTTCTACTGGCAAAGGCCACTGGTCTCAGGCCATTCTCGTGCTCTTGGTACAACACAGCCCCCAACCCTTGCAAGCTAGCATCAGTGTGCAGGACGTGGGTTTTCTTGGATCGGCATAGGCCAGCACTGGAGCATGGGTAAGTTGATATATGATCTCATGAAAAGCAGTCTCACAATCAGGAGTCCAGCGGCCCCAAATACTTCACTCGGATGAAAATACACTCTTTCAGTCTTGAGGGATGCTGACTTTTGGTATTTTTGTGGGTTGGGGATACCCTTAGTAAGGTTAAGTAAAGGCGGATCACTCTTGAATAGTCCTTGATGAGGCGCGATAATAACCACAGAATCCCAGGAATCTTTGCAGTTCTTTTAGATTTTTGGGCTGTGGCCAGGTGGTCAAGGCCTCAACTTTACTTGAAGTAGGTCTCTATTCCCTCGGTGGATACTATGTGTCCCACATACTTTACTGATGTTTGAAAGAATTGACACTTATCAATGGACAGTTTAAGGCCAAAGTCCTCCAGTCGGTCCAATACCTTAAATAATCTGTTCTCATGTTCCTCAGTGAGCTGCCAAACACAATAACATCATCTAGGTATACCAGGCACTCTAGTAAGTTCATGTCCCCACTGCACGCTCCATCAATCGTTGAAAAGTGGCTGGGGCACCTGAAATCCCTTGAGGCATCCTCATGAATTCATAGAAGCCAAGCGGACAGATAAAGGCTGTCTTCTCCACGGTCCTCTGGGGCCATCGGGATCTAGTAGTACCCACGGGAGATCCAGCACAGAGAACCACTTGCTCCCGTTTAGGCAGTCCAAAGCATCCTGAATGCGGGGCATTGTGTACTGATCAGGGATAGTCCGCCGGTTTAAAGTGCGATAATCCACACACATCCTTACTGTTCCATTCTTTTCCTCACTACCACAATGGGGAAGCATAAGGGCTTCTGGATTCTTGTATTACACCAGCAGCTAACATCTCTTGCAGATGCCGTCTCACATCATCTATGTCAGCAGGTGCCAGGCGTCGAGACCTCTCACGAAATGGTCTTTCGTCATGCAGCGGATATTGTGTTCAGCTCTTTCGCATCCTACATCCCATTCCTTTAAAGAAAACACCTGGTCTCTCTGGGCAAGCTTCTCACTGATCCTCACTTTCCATTCAGCTGGCAGCGGGGAGTCGCGAAATCAAAACAAGTCAGGCGTTACTCTGTCATTCTTCCGTGAACTCTTGCTGCTGGGTAGCACTGCAGTGTCTGCACAATGCACATTAGCCAGGATGCAACCTCTGTTTTCGAATGTCTCTTTCAGACACATTATGAACTTGGACCATTACCCTTCTGGCATAAGCATGGGCTCTAGCAGGCAAAATACTAAGCTGACCAGCAGTCCCTCTGGCAATTTTCCATCGCCTGGTGCATCCAACATTAATATTTTATTCTTAACATCCTTTCTGATACGGACCTCTCCTGTAAGGTACACTGGGCATTTGGCGCCAGGATCAGAGACTCAGGATCCTTCTTCCATACAATTCCGACCGGTTCCTCTGGTTCTGTTTTTCAGCATCTCTCTGTGCCTCATAGGCCTTCTTAATTAAAGCCAGAACTCTTAAAGCTCTACTAGTCTTTGACCCTGTTTTTCATAACACAACTGTGCCAGTCTTCCGAACATATGAGCATTTGTTCCAATCAACAAAGGACACCATCATACAGTCCAGTGGGGGACACACTAAGGCTAGGGTCTCTACTTGTTCGGCCACTCCAGCCACGGAGGTGGGAAAGACAGCCAAATTTGGATATACCGGAATAGGGTAGGCCTTCTCACTAACCCCCATACATGCAGTCCTTCTAATGGTTGTAAGGGTACATCTGACAAATGCTTCTGATACCAATCCTGGAACATAATTGTCACTTAGGAGCCACTGTCTAATACAGCTCTTGTAGACACTCCATTCACCTTTACAGTGGTCTCCATGGAGGACCCACTATTCTGGACCAGTCTGGAGAGGCGATAGTGGGGGCCTGGGCAACTGACCTTGCCACAAAAGGACGTGAGTTAGCATTTTTGGTGCCCTCACTGGGATCATTTGCACCTCTTAACCACTGATTTGTTCTCTGAAGCTCTCCTTGTAGCCTATATGCAACTTTGTCAGTGTCTTTTGGGGACCGGCATTCCCTTTTCATGTGCCCATCTTTCCCACAATTATAGCAAAACATACTTTCTGGAGTTTGAGCTGGCGAGGCACCACACTGGGAGCCAGGGCGGGGTATTACTAACTGGAAACCTTGGTGCCATCTCTGTCTCTGGCGTGATAAGCATTTGGAGACATCTCGTCAGTTTCTCCACTTCCATGGTCAAGGAATCGAGTTCGAGCTGTTATCAGCAGGAGATACATGGTGGGTACCCCACCCCATAGCAGATACTGAGTCGGATATAGGTCAGGGCCCGTACTTGCAGGCGTGGCCTTCATAAAGGACTGTTTTGAATTCGGATCTCTCTCAACAGTTGCCCCATTGTGACATATCTTTTTCCTTGTCAGAGCACTCATTTACTGCCAACCTCTGCCCCTGAACTTCACTTGATGGGTCACCCTCAGTCACTCGGGTCATAGCCGCAGCTATTGGTGCAGGTCCCTCCGAGGTGCATCTTTTCTCAACTCCTCGAATTCTCTCATTAACTCATCATAGGAGGGTGGGGATTCCAGTCGATCTGCCAGGCGTAACTGAAGCAACAGCAGTTCTGAGAAGGGGCAGACTTAAGGATCCTGTCCAGCCTGGTTCGGTCCAGTTCAATCGCTGGCAAACTACCTTTTCTGAGGCATTCTTGCAACAATTTTTCCAGCCGAGATACATACACAGACAACAACTCCCTTGGTACTGTTGTGCATCTCTTACTCTCCACCATAGGTCCTCATCAGAATCTGGGCTCCCATACATTCTCCAGGGCCTCAAGATAGGCCTGTGCAGTCACTTCAGGGTTACTGGCCCGTTTGCTACGAATGGTAGCCAGGCAGGACCTCGGAGGCTCTCACTAACCCTCTTTCGCTTTTCGGCTTCCGAGCATTGCCATTCTAGCACTTGGGGGGCAACATAGTCTATCCAGGTCTCCCAGTCATCCTCCCCTTGGGGGGTGGGGAGGGTGCCAGAGAAGATCCTCAACCTTCGGTGGAGTGTGACTAATGGCAGGTGCAGAAATAGGAGTCTGCATTGGTTCAGCCACCATTACGGGCACTGGAGCGGGAGAGGGTGTTGGGGAGGAACACCCCAGGTGGCAAGAATAGTTTCTTCAAGTCCTCCACAGTTTTCCTTCTCCAGCAACCATTTAGCAAATTTCTCCTCAAAAGTTTCAGATAGTGGTGGGGGCTGATTCCTCCCCGGGTCTTTACTGTCCTTAGTTATCACTCTCCAAGCAGTGAGGGCTCCCTCTGGGGTAATGGTCTGTGGCACTTTGGAGCTATCTATGGGATCCTTAAACTCTACTAGGGCCAGAAAAGTGTGGGTGAGCAGATTAGCATGCCGACCCACCACCACAGGGTTTTGTAAACCTTCCACCTTGGAAAGTACTCCCTGCACAGTGTCCGTATTGATACCCAAGGGGATGTCCAGGATAAGCATAGCATTTTGGGGGTCGATCTCCTCCCCAGTACACCACTCCACCAGCCGGTGCACAGCCACTTCTGTCGGGGTACCCATTTTTTTCTTAACAGTGGTTCGTAAATATGGCCACAGAGGACACACAATCCCAGCGGTGAGCCTCCAAATGTAACCCCTAGATGGCGCTATCCCAGGGGCTACTACCCTGCCTGATTTGCCACTAACAGGTTGAGGGCCTGGATCCAATGGCGGTGCCTCCACCCAGAGGTCAGGGTTTGCAATAGTTAAACTAACTTGGTCACAGCCCTCTGGGACACTGCAACCCCTTTCTTCCCACTAGTGGCCCACACAATATATCAGAATTACCTTCACAGTATACACTTACCCCCAGGACTCGCTCCGCACTGGGACCTCCTGTGAAATGAGATACAGTGCAACAATCACAGTACAGTACTTTAACATAGACAAATACCTCAGGCAGTATAACTTTGCTGAAACAAGCAGCTCTGATTTATTTAGAGGATATAACAAGGACAGGGAAATCAGGTTAATTAGCTTATCACTCTAATCATCTACCTATGGCTCTGTGCAGGCCTATCCCTATCAGTTACTGTCCCTGGGTACACCCAAGCCCCTAGTGGCTAGTCCAAACCGTGGCAGCTGGTGGGGCCCTTTCACACAGAGAAAAGGAGAATTAAACAATCAGCAGTACAGTAATTCCATTTGGATTTAATGTGGCAATTCAACAGGGAAGCGACCCTGAATTAGTACTCACGACCTCCAAATAAGATAGGGTCCTTCAATGTCAGCAGGGCTCACTTGAGGTACACAAACCTCTTCACACTTTATATAAAAGAAAGCACTATACCAGACAGGCTGCATCTGTATCCCGATCATAATTACTGCACAATACCGGGAGAACACATAGCAGATTCAGTTCCTGACAGACCGAGTGCAATTTTCAGCAATTCCTCCAGTCTTCTACAGGGTGAGCCTGGTTTCTACTCTTCAGATATCCTTTGATTCTCTTCACAGGATGATTCAGTCTAACAAGCTGTTACACAAGCTGCAGACCCGGAACTTGGGCCTTACACACGTTTTGACTAAAACTGCACACTGAAAAAGCACAGGTCCTTCCTTCTTCACTGCCAAAGCTCAACTGAAACTCCAACCGACAAAACCGGCACTTCCTTTGAGTTCCTCCCAGTTCTTGACTGGATTGGCTGTCACTCACAATAGACTGCTGCTGTTGGTCCAAAAGGCACTGAAGTCAAAACTACATCTCCCAGAGTCACTGCCCATACAATCCTCTTGTGGCTGGCTCAGATTATGAGTCCAAGTTCTGAGTTGTCCAAGGCACCATTTTAGAGCTAGCTTACCCCACACTGATTGGTCCAGTTCAGCAGTTCAAAACCAGAATGGGGAATTAGGCAGACACTGTTCTGACTGCAAAGAAAGCAGGTTAGACAAACTGTAATTTCATTATTACTGTAAATGATTTCTGGCAAACAGTTACATCTTTCAGATAGGTTCCTTTGCACTCCTAGTGACTGCAAAATGGAGTGAATTGGCAGCAGCTTGAGTGGTACTCAATCAAAGAAACACACAGTCCCCATACAAACTAATTATGTCTGCAAGCAGACAGCTCTTAAAGAGACAGTACCAGAGGTTCTAAAAACACTCACTGATAAATGGCTTAAACGCCAAACACCATTCAGGCTTGGAGCATTCAAGCAAGCTCCTGGAAGTCTTTTGGGAACCCCCATTTGCAGGGGGGTTACACTGCCATGACAGGAAACAGTTTTTACACCTTTATGTGCTCTCATGTGTTTCTTTTTGTTTGTTCTATATTATGGTAAGTTTTAAACCCATTTTTGTTAAATTAATAATCTAACTTTTATTGTTTTTATCACTACATTTGCTCTAATTTTTTGTATTACCTGAACATTCCATGATATTAGCTACACTTTGACAGGTCATTCAGATAAACAGCATTGAATGGTGTATCTGAAATTGTGAAATGTCTTAGAAATATGAAAAGAAACAGTAGCTGCTGAGGTAAGGGAACACAGTGCAGTATTAAGGGTACACAAGCACTGATAATTACTGTAAGTGATCAAAAATTGGTCAAAGAATCAGAATACATGGTTGACATGGAAAGGAAAATGGGAGAGTGTTTAACAGAGGGCTGAGCAATAAGCTGTGGCTGAGCTTGGCACATCCAGCAGACCTGAGTTTGATTCCCACAACCTCCACTTAAATACTGTGTGACCCTGAGCAAGTCATTAACCTTCCTGTGCTCTCAGGTCACTCCTGTAAATAGGCTATGTGGCCTATGGAGGTAACCTGGTTGCCAAAGAATAAAAATAAATAACTGAATAAATAGAGCAAATAAATAACAGTATAAAAATAATTTCCTATCACTAGTAATGTCTATTCAACATTACAAATGGCTGGAGGAGGGTGATATACTTCCCAGTCATAAAAAGGGGTGGAGCCAGAGGCGGAGTTCGGGGTGTGGTTTCGGATCCGGTTTATACCTCATCCAAAGGTGGTAACCCTACAGCTGTTATAGTTGCCTTCACAGATTATAGATGAGGATATCAGCTGTTATATTCACTTTCACAGACTGTAGATGAGGGGCTCAGTTGTTATAGTCACCTTCACATATTGTAGCTGAGCTCAGCTGTTATAGTCACCTTCCCTTATTGTAGATAAGGAACTGAGCTGTTATAGTCACCTTCACATACTGTAGACGAGGAGCTCAGCTGTTATAGTTACCTTCACGTATTGTAGATGAGGAGCTCAGTTGTTATAGTCACCTTCACAGATTGTAGATGAGGAGCTCAGCTGTTATAGTCACCTTCCCATACTGTAGATGAGGAGCTCAGCTGTTATAGTCACCTTCACATACTGTAGATGAGCTCAGCTGTTATAGTCACCTTCACATATTTTAGATAAAGAGCTTAGCTGTTATAGTCACCTTCACATATTGTAGAAGAGCTCAGCTGTTATAGTCACCTTCACATATTGTAGATGAGGAGCTCAGCTGTTATAGTTACCTTCACATATTGTAGATGAGGAGCTCAGCTGTTATGGTTACCTTCACATATTGTAGATGAAGAGCTCAGCTGTTATATTCACCTTCACATTCAGTAGATGAGGAGCTGAGCTGTTATAGTCACCGTCACATATTGTAGATGAGGAGCTATAAGCTGTGGCTGAGCTTGGCACATCCAGCAGACCTGAGGTTTGATTCCCACAACCTCCACTTAAATACTGTGTGACCCTGAGCAAGTCACTTAACCTTCCTGTGCTCCTGGGTCACTCCTGTAAAATGGGCTATGTGGCCTATGGGAGTAACCTGGTTGCCAAAGAATAAAAATAATAACTGAATAAATAAAGCAAATAATAACAGTATAAAAATAATTTCCTATCACTAGTAATGTCTATTCCAACATTACAAATGGCTTTGGAGGAGGGTGATATACTCTCCAGTCATAAAAGGGTGGAGCCAGAGGCAGAGTTTGGGGTGTGGTTTGGATCTGGTTTATACCTCATCCAAAGGTGGTAGCCCTACAGCTGTTATAGTTACCTTCACAGATTGTAGATGAGGATATCAACTGTTATATTCACTTTCACAGACTGTAGATGAGGGGCTCAGTTGTTATAGTTACCTTCAGATACTGTAGATGAGGAGCTCAGCTGTTATAGTCACCTTCACATATTGTAGCTGAGCTCAGCTGTTATAGTCACATTCCCTTATTGTAGATAAAAAACTGAGCTGTTATAGTCACCTTCACATACTGTAGACGAGGAGCTCAGCTGTTATAGTCACCTTCCCATATTGTAGATGAGGAGCTCAGCTGTTATAGTCACCTTCACATAGTGTAGATGAGCTCAGCTGTTATACTCACCTTCACATATTTTAGATAAAGAGCTTAGCTGTTATAGTCACCTTCACATATTGTAGAAGAGCTCAGCTGTTATAGTCATCTTCACATATTGTAGATGAGGAGCTCAGCTGTTATAGTTACCTTCACATATTGTAGATGAGGAGCTCAGCTGTTATGGTTACCTTCACATATTGTAGATGAAGAGCTCAGCTGTTATATTCACCTTCACATTCTGTAGATGAGGAGCTGAGCTGTTATAGTCACCTTCACATATTGTAGATGAGGAGCTTAGCTGTTATAGTCACCTTCACATATTGTAGATGAGGAGCTCAGCTGTTATAGTCACCTTCACATATTGTAGATGAAGAGCTCAGCTGTTATAGTCACCTTCACATATTGTAGATGAGGAGCTCAGCTGTTATAGTCACCTTCACATATTGTAGATGAGGGGCTGAACTGTTATAGTCACCTTCACATATTGTAGATGAGGGAGCTCAGCTGTTATAGTCACCTTCACATCTTAGATGAGGGGCTGAGCTGTTATAGTCACCTTCACATATTGTAGATGAGGAGGCTCAGCTGTTATAGTCACCTTCACATATTGTAGATGAGGAGCTCAGCTGTTATAGTCACCGTCATAGATTGTAGATGAGGAGCTCAGCTGTTATAGTCACCTTCACATATTGTAGATGAGGAGGGTCAGCTGTTATAATCACCTTTACAGATTGCCAGATGAGGAGCTCAGCTGTTATAGTTACCTTCACAGATTATAGATAAGCTCAGCTGTTATAGTCACCTTTACATATTATAGATGAGAAGCTCAGCTGTTATAGTCACCTTCACAGATTGTAGATGAGGAGCTCAGCAGCTGTTATAGTTACCTTCACAGATTGTAGATGAGGATCTCATCCGTTTTTGACCGGATAATCTGGTCTTTAGGGTCCTTATCCGGTCATCAGTTTTGGTTACATGCAGTCCGGTTTTGGGCCATTTGAGTGCTCATACACTCTTAAAACTGATGTATCAAATCATTCACTGTTTTGGCTGCAGTACATTACATGTCCAGGTTACAAAAAGTTCTGCTGTCACAGTCATTTTGTTTGTAAAACCAGACTGAGAGTTGTAAAGTATGGCCATTAAGATCATTAGCAGTAAATTAACCTATTCTTTTCCACTCTGAATTTTAAGTGTGGTCTTTTACTGCTATGACAGGAAACAGCTTTTACACCTTTATGTGCTCTCATGTGTTTCTTTTTGTTTGTTCTATATTGGTAGTTTTAAACCCATTTTGCTAAATTAAAACTTTTATTGCTTTTATCACTACATTTGCTCTAATTTTTTGTATTACCTGAACATTCCATGATATTAGCTACACTTTGACAGGTCATTCAGATAAACAGCATTGAATGGTGTATCTGAAATTGTGAAATGTCTTAGAAATATGAAAAGAAACAGCAGTAGCTGCTGAGGTAAAGGGGAACACAGTGCAGTATTAAGGGTACCACAAGCACTGATAATTACTGAAAGTTATCAAAAATTGGTCAAAGAATCAGAATACATGGCTGACATGGAAAGGAAAATGGAAGAGTGTTTAACAGAGGGCTGAGCAATAAGCTGTGGCTGAGCTTGGCACATCCAGCAGACCTGAGTTTGATTCCCACAACCTCCACTTAAATACTGTGTGACCCTGAGCAAGTCACTTAACCTTCCTGTGCTCCTGGGTCACTCCTGTAAAATGGGCTATGTGGCCTATGGGAGGTAACTGGTTGCCAAAGAATAAAATAAATAACTGAATAAATAAAGCAAATAAATAACAGTATAAAATATATTTTCCTATCACTAGTAATGTCTATTCCAACATTACAAATGGCTTTGGAGGAGGAGTGATACTCGCCAGTCATAAAGGGGTGGAGCCAGAGGCAGAGTTTGGGGTGTGGTTTGGATCCGGTTTATACCTCATCCAAAGGTGGTAACCCTACAGCTGTTATAGTTACCTTCACAGATTGTAGATGAGGATATCAACTGTTATATTCACTTTCACAGACTGTAGATGAGGGGCTTAGTTGTTATAGTTACCTTCACATACTGTAGATGAGGAGCTCAGCTGTTATAGTCACCTTCACATATTGTAGCTGAGCTCAGCTGTTATAGTCACATTCCCTTATTGTAGATAAGGAACTGAGCTGTTATAGTCACCTTCACATACTGTAGGCGAGGAGCTCAGCTGTTATAGTTATCTTCACATATTGTAGATGAAGAGCTCAGCTGTTATAGTAACCTTCACATATTGTAGATGAAGCTCAGCTGTTATATTCACCTTCACATTCTGTAGATGAGGAGCTGAGCTGTTATAGTCACCTTCACATATTGTAGATGAGGAGCTTAGCTGTTATAGTCACCTTCACATAGTGTAGATGAGGAGCTCAGCTGTTATAGTCACCTTCACATATTGTACATGAGGGGCTGAACTGTTATAGTCACCTTCACATATTGTAGATGAGGAGCTCAGCTGTTATAGTTACCTTCACATATTGTAGATGAGGAGCTCAGCTGTTATAGTTACCTTCACAGATTGTAGATAAGGAACTCAGCTGTTATAGTCACCTTCACTGATTGTAGACAAGGAGTTAAGCTGTTATAGTCACCTTTACATATTGTAGATGAGATCAGCTGTTATAGTCACCTTCACATACTGTAGATGAGCTCAGCTGTTATTGTCACCTTCACAGATTGTAGATGAGGATCTCAACTGTTATAGTCATCTTCACATATTGTAGATAAGGAGCTTAACTGTTATAGTCACCTTCACATATTGTAGATGAGCTCAGCTGTTATAGTCACCTTCAATATTGTAGATGAGGAGCTCAGCTGTTATAGTTACCTTCACATATTGTAGATGAGGAGCTCAGCTGTTATAGTCACCTTCAAATACTGTAGATGAGCTCAGCTGTTATAGTCACCTTCACATACTGTAGATAAGGAGCTGAGCTTGTTATAGTCACCTTCACATATTGTAGATGAGGAGCTTAGCTGTTATAGTCACCTTCACATAGTGTAGATGAGGAGCTCAGCTGTTATAGTCACCTTCACATATTGTGGATGAGGGGCTGAGCTGTTATAGTCACCTTCACATATTGTAGATGAGGAGCTCAGCTGTTATAGTTACCTTCACATATTGTAGATGAGGAGCTCAGCTGTTATAGTTACCTTCACAGATTGTAGACAAGGAACTCAGCTGTTATAGTCACCTTCACTGATTGTAGACAAGGAGCTAAGCTGTTATAGTCACCTTTACATATTGTAGATGAGATCAGCTGTTATAGTCACCTTCACATACTGTAGATGAGCTCAGCTGTTATTGTCACCTTCACAGATTGTAGATAAGGATCTCAACTGTTATAGTCATCTTCACATATTGTAGATAAGGAGCTTAGCTGTTATAGTCACCTTCACATATTGTAGATGAGCTCAGCTGTTATAGTCACCTTCACATATTGTAGATGAGGAGCTCAGCTGTTATAGTTACCTTCAAATATTGTAGATGAGGAGCTCAGCTGTTATAGTCACCTTCAAATACTGTAGATGAGCTCAGCTGTTATAGTCACCTTCACATATTGTAGATAAGGAGCTGAGCTGTTATAGTCACCTTCACAGATTGTAGATGAAGAGCTCAGCTGTTATAGTCACCTTCACAGGTTGTAGATGAGGAGCTCAGCTGTTATAGTCACCTTCCCATATTGTAGATGAGGAGCTCAGCTGTTATAGTCACCTTCACATATTGTAGATGCAGATCTCAGCTGTTATAATCACCTTTACAGATTGTAGATGAGGATCTCAGCTGTTATAAGTCACCTTCTAAGATTGTACATGAGGAGCTCAGCTGTTATAGTCACCTTCACAGATTGTAGATGAGGAGCTCAGCGGTTATAGTCACCTTCACAGATTGTAGATGAGGAGCTCAGCTGTTATAGTCAGCTTTACGTACTGTAAATGAGGAGCTGAGCTGGTATAGTCACTTTCACATACTGTAGATGAGGAACAGAGCTGGTATAGTCCACATCACATATTGTAGATGAGGAACTGAGCTGGTATAGCTGCCTTTCACAAATAGTCACCTTCACATATTGTAGATGAGGAGCTAAGCTGATATAGTTGCCTTAACATATTGTAGTTAGGAGCCAGTGCCATGTGGCACATATTACACGTGCATGTCCTTGACCTTCGCTTCTCTGACTGACCAGACACAGAAACCATCTAAATGAGTCCCGGCTCAGAAGACCTAGTCCCAGATGCCCCCCCCCACGCATTGTCAGCATTGTCTCTGAATCAGGCAGACAGCACCAGCCCTCTCTTATTGCTGCAGTGCTGTTAAACATGCATGACTTGGCTCCTCCATTCAACCTCACATGCTCTTGCCTTCCTGCCATGGCTGCATCCGGCATCCATCCTCACAATCTACTCAGCAACTGACTCAAATGTCTGGTCCTACAACTCCAGCCATCATCCACATCTCTTTTGTCTTCTCCACTGACCCATGGTCTGCTACAGCCCCACCAAGATGACCTACACACGTGCAAAATGACTTGAGAGCTGAGCATTGGCAGTGAGAGTAACCCACAAGAAGGCTAGGTGAATAGACCTAAATCAAAAGACAACTTTCACCCTGATTAATCTCTGCAGCCATGGACTTTTACTGTTCATCTGGCTCTTGTTGCTCGCTGCCTGGAAGAAGCCAGCACAAACAAAAAATTGACAGACCAGTGTAAGAGAAAGCAGCCAAAGCTCACAGTACTACCTTACCCAATACCTGATCCGATTTCAACTGTAGTAAACCAGGTAGGGTGGAATATTACCTGAATGACCCTACCTCATGTAAACAGGCAGCTGCTTGACATACCCACTCTAACTACCCATTGGGTAGCCAAGGATAACACCGTGCCTCAACCTCTATATCATGCAGCCCTCCCTATACATGCTTGGGTTGCATTAAGCTGGGTACCTTACCTGGGTGCCCAGGAATAGCATTATGTATAATGAACTGCAATACCTGAACCAAGGGAGGGCTGCAGCCTGCAGTAGACAGCCTGTGACAGGGCAGACAGAGCAACTTAAATTACAGGGAGCAGTCAGCTTGCAGCTTACGGGAGCAGGAGCATGTCAGCGAACAAGCCAAGAAAAGGACACAAAGGGAGCAGAGCAGGCAGCCCATGAGGAACTGTGCTGGGGTCAAGGAGCAGCCTCGATTGGCTTCGCATGGGGAGCAGTTGGAAAGCACACAATTGGAGAGAGTGGGATAGTTTTTGTGATGTACCTAGGACTGGAAATGGAGGAAAGAGGTTGGAGAGCATGCAGAGGGTGGGGCAGGATTTTTTTACACAGGTTCGAGTCTGGGGGGTTGGTGAACACACACACAGAGAGAGGAGGATCAGGAGGGTTTTGTTTTTTTGTACACTGGGGCTGGGAAAGGGGGAGATTGTAGAGCATTCAGAGTGAGGGAGCAGGAAGATTTTGCTGTTTTTTTACATTGGGGCTGGGAATGGAAGGTGGGGGTTGAAGTGATGGAGGATGTGAACATCGACCAGAAGGAAGCAATCAGGAAGTGGGGGTGTAGACAGCAGAGGATGGGTGATGTCTGCTGTAACTGAAAGCCAATGGAGAGGTGATCGAGGAGTGGGAGTGTCAGTGGCAGAGTGGGAGATCTGAACTGTGACCTGGGACTAGCAGGGAAGCAATAGGGAGGGACTGTAAGGCTGATGTTTCTAAGCTGACTGATGGTCAGAAAAGCCCTGTGACAGGTGCGGCTACATCCTTTCATGTGAGAAGTTTCCGCCCATTAACCAGGTGTGCAATATCATCATCAGCTTTACCATTATTGGGGTGTTATTCACATGCCTCCTGCAGGCTCAGCTCCATTGGCTGCTACAATGAACACCTCCTGGACCCCTACATTGCCTAAATGGGTACAAGATGTTTGTGTTGTGCATGCATGGAAGAAAGTATAAAAATGGAGAGACATGCACAGAACGAGAATGGGGTAAAAACATGAACTGGAAATTCTGTAATGCTTTCTCCTTCCCTTTAATGTTAGAAGGATGCTTGTGTTTGGGACACAGTTGTTCTTTTGAAATGGATTCAGAGCAAAATTAGATGAACACACTGAAATCAGCAGATGCAGAATGTGATGCACAGGGAGAGCCCTTTTTTGTACAAGTATGCCATTCAGAGTACTAGCTTAATAGTACATGAAAAAAATCTGGTAGGTTTTTATATGTCCCTGATTAGGTAGCTTTCTCACTTAATATTTTTAGAACTTTAGTGATGTTTTATACACCAGTACAGCACATACCGTCTAAATAATTCATAAAATAAGTGTACATATAATAGATTTGTTATCACAGTTCATTAGGTAAAGTATGAGTAAAATATCTACTGTATGCAAAGTGATTAAACTGCTCAACCAAATCATTCCAAGTTTGTCAATTAATTATAAGCATGTGTAAGTGTAACACATTTCATTTAAATCAAATGGTTTAAGAAAATGTTAGCCAGCATACATGATGGTCTGCAATATGATATAGTATTTATCATCATTTATTCCATAAAACCTGTACGACTGTCTCACTCCTCCTCACTCCACTCCACTCACTCTGTGTTTTAATGTGGGCTTGCCATCATGGTTCGTTTAATGCTGTGATCTTCAAGTTTAGTCTAGCTATGCTACATTGATTACTAGCCAGTTTTGAGAAATATAATTACTAGCACTTTGTATCTTGTTTTCTTGAGTTTTAGCAATTCCAAATTTGCTGTGTGTGCACAGTGAAAGGCCCTCTGAACCACAAACATGTCTGGAATTTAAGCTGTGGTTGATTGACCTAAATGTGCCATAAACAATTTTAAAACTGGCTTTAGTTTGTGTGTCTCAAGATGACATTTTGCAGAATTCCACTAGAGCACAGCTACAAGTGTAGCAGTTTACTGCATGTTTGCCCTGTTATCCGTTTTGCAGCTCCTAAGTTTCACCTCAGCACAGAAAGCACTATGCGCTACCCACAGATACAGTTCTCAGACTGGTAGGCACAAGGCAAGAGTGTTCAGATGTAAGCTTCAATAAACTGTCACCTAAAATAATCCGTGTTAGCCAGCTCGTTAGTGGAGACAGCTGAGGTGCTTTTTGTGCCTTACCGTTTCCCAGCTGGTGATCCAAGTTCAGGAATGAGCGCGGGTCGCTGGGAGCTGGCAAGTGAGGGGGGGGGAGAAGATTAAGTAGCCGTCTGGCAGCTCTCCTGTCTCAGACTGTGGTGGTGGACCTTCCTGGCTCTTGGCTGCCACTGGGTGGAGGCCTGTTGGTAGCGCTGATGTACAGGGGCTAAACATAAGTCTGGGGGGATGGAAGGACCTGTGGTTCAGGAACACATGCATGCCTCCACACAAATATGTTATCCATGCCACTGCAGCTCTGGGAGGAAAGCATGAGGAAAAAGTGAGTAGACCAGGGGCTTCATGATGTCTGCCGGGACACCCTCACTAGGCCTTCCACTCTAGCTGACAGGACTTCTGGATTTGATGACTCCAGTGGGAAGCACAGCCCTCCCCTCCAGCTCTACCACTTGGGTGAGTCCACGGGAACTAGCCCCAAGCATGGGGAGGAAAGGAAAGTCAGTGGTGCCCAGAGGAATGAAGCTGATGAGCTGCCCCAGTCTGGCTCAAGGCAGATAAACACATGCATGGAAAAAAATCTGTGTTTGGATAGTTTTGCTCTCTGTGCTTTGTAGCACCTTTTGCCCATGTCCCTCATGTCTGTAATTGTGGTTTTGGGGAGAAGAGAGTCACTGTAGGTGTTATTGAACATATATGTTGCCGTAATCAGAAACAGGCACATCACAGTACCAAAGATATCACACATGGTAGTGCAAATACATATCCATTCCATTTTTCATTTACTTTACTTTTCCTCCCACACATATCCATTCAGTTTGCTTTTATTTACTTTATTTTTCTCCCAGTGGGAGTTTTTTTTCAGTTGGGCTAGGCGGGAGGAGGGATACCAGTGAGTGGATTTGACACCTGCTGCTGGTAAAGTAACTGAGAGACTGGCAAGGTGTTCATTTATTGTTAGCATTCCTCTAATAATAGCAAGGATTTCCCAGTAGCAAACTGTTGGAAATAAAACAAGATATCAGGTAAATGAATTATTAACCCTTTTATTGACTTATTAGTATAATTATTTGACCCCCCTCAGTCATGTGCTGTTTCCTAAGATAGCGTTTCTCTTTAGCGATTCAAGGGTCCAGTTCCCAGCATTATGCATGTTCAGTTGTATATTATAATAAATGTTTAGCAATTTTCCATAAGGAAACCCAGGTATAATTCACTGTTATTTATAACCTACAGGTTATAATGGTGAACATACGCTGGGTTTCACTAGGTCCACACATGTGCCAGCCGCTGCTCTTCCTTTCCCCTGTGCCTTTCCTTAGCACCGAGACACTTCACCGCTACTGGCACTCAGTGATAAGGTAACAAGAAAACATTAACTGAGCTATTTCTGGTATTAAGCTTAAGCTTTTTAAAAGAAATGAAAAAAAAAAAAGTAAAATGTTTCATTTCATCAGCCTCTTATGACCACGGACTGTGCTGAAACCTGACCGGACCATGGCTGCACAGGGATGTGTTTTATTTTATATAATTGCTGTGGCAAAAACACTCCCAAATTACATTTAAAATAAAATGTGGGTGGTGTGTTTAACTTGAATTTTACACACAATCCTCAGTGTTGGATGCGTGAATAAACCCCTTGAGCTTGGCTGTTGGGGTTTATGTAGAACCCAACACCTCGGTGTATAAAATCTTATTAAAACATGCTCTATGTATTATTCTACATATACTGTAATTACTGGGTAGGCTATTTAAATAACTTGGTTGGCAGCATTTGTAGATGTCATAATAACTGGCTTTCACCATAACAGCCAGTTGTTAAGGCATAACTGTCAACCAGACCCATTCAAGTAAAGAAAACCGTTTAAAGCCACATAAATAAACCACCATTTCATATAGTTACACACTACAAAGCCTCTGCTCTCAATACCAAAAGCCTGTAAACAAACAATTGTCACAAAGTTTATAAAGTTCCATACTTGAAAATATCTCTTAGTGGACTTTTATTTTTGGTGTGTGTTTCAGGTCCTCCCCATTTTCACTTGCATTTCAGAATGAGTGACCCCGCCACCCAAAAATAAATTTGTAAATGTATGTTGTTTTTGTTGGAGACTTTTCATGACGGGCTGGATTTTTGATGCTCCAGGAATGCCGCAAGCGCATGGCGCGCCCAACGTTGATGCACGGGGTTTGCGGCATTCCCCTGCTGGCGATCGGGATTTTCTATCCCTTGTACTGATCATCGCACCTTAGACTACAGTTTTGTGGTCTAGCGTGCGCCACCCCAGGGAGTCTACTTAATGGTGCTCGAGCCAGAGCATTGGCACAAGCTGCCATAAATTATGTAAATTGTCGCAACTGCACCCGAGAATGGAAATTTGGGAGCAGTTGTGGCAAAGGGGGTTGGCGCACCATGGAATTCAAAGTTCCATGGCACAGGGCTGGATGCAAACCCTGCACCCCCTTTCAAAAATCCAGCCCAATGTGTAAATGTTTGTGTGTACACAATGTGCCATCATTAAAGACAGTAAATGGCAAAGCCAATAAACTCTTCAAACTTTCACAGTGCTTTACAGTTACTTTTATTTCCAATAACATAAAACATTAGTTACAGAAAAAATAAACTATGGGTGTTGACATTATTATTTTTACACACACTTTGTGTGTAATATCTTCACAAACCACTTGTGCCTTCAGAGTCGTGGTTTATGGTATCACATACTTCCAGGGTAAAAAAATTCAAAGGCCCAGATATTCAAAGCAGTTATGCATTGAGCAACTGAGTTGCACCGGCACAAGTGCAGAAGTACACCAAGGAACCATATTCAGCGCAAATACCATTGTGCCAATGTGCAACTATAATGAATGCAGCTGCAACCACAGGGGGCGTGCCCATGAATATCCAGCGCAGTGCGATATTCAACCGAGAAACCATGGCGCATGTGTGGAGCAAAACCAAGATGCAGACTTGAGCCTATAAAGACCAGGCTCAAGCACACAGACAGCACATGCACCAGGCGGGAGAGATGGAAGGAGAGAAAGGGAGAGAGAGAGAGAGAGAGAGACCAAAACAAAGAAAGAAAGACAGAAAGAAAGAAAGACAGAGATACAGACAGAGGCAGCCACAGAGGGAGAGTGACAGAGGTGGCATTGGAAAGGGAGAAGGGGCAGAGAGAGTGAGAGGGACAGGCAGGCATGGTGCCAGGCAGTGCACCAGGGTGGCACACATCCCATAGCAGCCAACCGCCCAGGGGGAGACGAGACAGCAGGGGCCATGGACAGTGTGCCATACATGATGGAGGCCATAATGAGGGGGTGTGAGAGGGCAGGTGGAACAGCGACGTGGCTGAGGAAGGGCCCGTTGGCGGTATGCCCAACACAGGTGGTACCGTGCACGCACCACCTTAGAGAACTTCACCAACACGGACATAGTGGGCTGGTACCACCTGAATAGGGCAATTCTGAGGCAGCTCTGCGAGCTGTGCAGTGAGGAGATGCAGGCACCCACAAGACAGAGCCTTGCAGTGTCTGTGGATATGAAAGTCACAATAGCCATGTGCCTGCTCAACACGGGCACCTTCCAGAGGCCAACAGAGACACCACAGGCATAACCCAGTTGACCACATCACGCCTCTTCACACAGTTCCTCACTGCCCTGCTGCCATGTGCTTCGGAATACATACATTTCCCCAGCACACAGATGGAGCATACAGCAGCCATGCAGGACTTCCACAGGGTAGCACATATGCCTGGCATGCTTGGGGCCATTGACTGCACCCGTGTGGGCATCTGCATGCCACCTGGCCCCGAGGGCCTAGCATACATCAATAGGAAGGGGAGCCTGAGTATCAACTACCAGGTGGTGAGCGATGCCATGGGGTGCATCACCAGTGTCTGTGCCACATACCCTGGGAGTGCACATGATGCATTCATCTGGCAGAGCTCTGTGCTGTGCCACAGATTTGAATGTGGGGACATCCCCACAGGCCACCTAGTGGGTGAGTATGGGATGGGCAAGGGATGACAGGCAGGGCAGGCCATGGAACAGGGGAGGGCAGGGTGGGCAAGCAGACAGAGGCACCAGGGCAGGTAAGGGGCACAGCAAGGGAAGGCAGAGAGCTAACCATGTCACTATTCATACAGGTGACAGTGCCTACCCACTGAGGCCCTGGCTGCTCACCCCCTACCGGCGTCCCCAGCTGAAGAACGCTACAACGAGGCACATGCCAGCATGTGGAACATCATTGAGTGTGTATTTGGAATGCTGAAGGCATGATTCCGTTTCCTAGACAGGTCCGGTGGTGCCCTACAGTACAGCCTTGAAGGCCTGTGGCCTATTCCTGGCCTGCTGCATACTGCACGACATGGCCATTGTCCGTGGGATAGCTGTCGAGGCTGATGAGGGTGACAGTAGTGGGGAGGGAGGCAATGTGCCGGAGGGAGGTGGACAGCCCCCCCCCCCGGGTGGAGGTATCCACAGCTGAAGAGGCAGGCCCAACAACACTGTGACACCATCGCACAGGAGCACTATCGTGCACAAAGGTTGATGGTGCTAAACCCATGCATGAGCCACACACAGAGGTACAGCACACAGGCAGGGGTATGCATGGCAATGGGCATGCACACACACAGAGGCGTGGTACAGGGCCAGGAGAGTTGGTGGTACACTACCACACACAACTGCACAGAGCAGCACACAGCAACGCGTGCGCACACACACACGCCCAGGTGTTGGTATGTTTCGAGGATCAGATACATAGCACCGGTGCACAGGCACAACCGGTGGATATCAGCCCTCATCACGCCCACGCCACATGGTCCAGCAGCTGAGCAAGCATGCACACAGGCAGCATGCAGGATGACAGACAAGCACCACACCAGTGGTATGCACATGCACACGACACCCATGCATGCACAGGGCGGGCAGCAGCAGACTGCGGTCAGGGCAGGCCGCACATCAGGGCTGGCACATGGAACCCTGGCCACCACAGCCAAGGGGGCGGCCACACTGGGGCTGATTGGCAGCCATAGGCTGCTCATCAGCCATGGGGTGGGGGTTTGCAACTGCGACTGGGTCCGCACGGGGGGGTGTAGGCACCTAAACAGACCCAACCCAGGCGTGCCTGGGATGCTAACATCAGAGCCCGGTGTCAACAGTGTGGTTGTCGCCTGATGCCGGGATTGTGGAGTGGATAATGCACTGCGTGAGGTCCGTGGTGGCCGGCCATGCCCTGTGGCAGCCAGCAGCGTGTAGCCAACCGTGGCCGCCTATACAATGCGATCCATAGATGGAGTCGTGGCCTTCTGCATGCGGCGAGCAATGAGATCCATGGAAGACGTTGTGGCCTCCTGCATGCACTGCATCCCCACCAGGAGTTGTGCAATGCCGGTCTCATGCTGCTCGGCCAGCTGGCACACCTCCCGCACCGTGCACGCAGCCCAGCGGCAACACGCACCTATTGCTCAACAGAGGCCTGCAGCAAACGGGTGTGCTCTGCTGTTGGGTCGGCATCCTGGGGAATCTGGGCGGGACGCCAACTCTCCTGTGGTGACCGGCCACACTGAACAGCTCCCCTCTCAGGTGGACACTGCACAGTGGGGTCCACTTGGGGTGTGTCCCTAGCTGGCGCCCCGGTGGTGGACCATACGTCTGGCTGCCCTGTGGCACCAGCAGCCTGCTGCCATTGCCCCTACGGCCACTGAACACTGCCTAGCACCTGCGCGGCCGCACCACCACTGCACGGCACAGCTGTGACAGTGCACACAGCGGCACCCGCAGTGGTGGCAGACAGCTGTTCCCCTGCTGTCAGGTCGCTGGATGCGCTGCCTGTGCCTGGTATGGATGTCTCCTCCAGAACACCATCCATGCTGTTCAGGATTATGGTGAGGTCGTCATTGGTGTCGGACCCCGTCCCGATCTGTGTCTCCACGCACAGGACACTGAGACTGGCATCCTGTAGAAACACATCCAGGCCTCGCCCGACCCCATGTCCAGGACATCTGGCTGGACAGTGATGGTGTGCTGTGGCCTCCCAGGCCCCAGATGCCCATGGAGGTGGATGGCTGGTCATCCGGGGCTGTTTCTGCCTCAATGGCTGCTGCCAGCACCCCATCTTCTGCTCGCAGGCGTGTCAGTAACAATGACCACATGCCCCCACAATGCCACAGCATGCTTAGCATTGCTGCCATACGTACCATGCAGGGATGGGCTGCCACCTGTCTGGAATCCACTGCCAAGCACACCCTCCATGGTGCTGCAGTGCAAGGTGGCTGCCACCAGCTCCTCCTGTGCCGTGAGCTGTGGCGCATCTGCAGGCCCACTTCCGGTGGCATTCTGGGCTGCACGGATGGCCGCCACCTTCTCCTTGATCCATCTCTTGTCAGTGCCCACCTTCTTGCAGCACTCCTGCACTGACTGCTGGTGGCTGCCCTGCTGGTTGATGCATTCTGCCACCTTCACCCAGGCCCCAGCCCTGGCCTGTGGTGTGCCCGTGGCACCACTCAAGAGTGGCTCCCTGTCAAGGTAGGCCTTGAACAGGGCCTCTGTCTCTGCTTTTGTAAAGTTGGGCTTGCACTTGCAAGCAGACCCATGCTCCCCAACCTCCTCAGGTTCCGACATGTCACTTTCTGTGGAAATGGACAGCACGGTGTGTCAGTGGCAGCGACACTCATTGCCATCCCCCTTGCTGTGCCCTCTGTGCTAGTGTGCTCCAGTAGCATGCACAACTTACTCACAAGGATGCAATACCAGTCCATAGCCTGTGCTGTTCCGTGGCACTTTTATGGCACATCATATGCAAATTGACATTGGTGCAACGGCAGTGATATGCTAATGCCCCCATTGCATCACGCATTAGCTGATGAGCTCATTAGCATGTGGCTGCTGAATAACACATATTTGCAATCATGTGTAATGAGAGTGCGCCAGAGCAAGTCATATGATTGCTCTGGAGCACGACAGCTGTCTTTATGTGAGGTGCGCATTGGCGCTGTGCAGGCACCACATGGTGCACCGCTGCCTGTTGTGCACTGGCGCTATCTGCTAAAATAGCATCCATGGTGCACAGAGGTGTGCCATGGATGCTATTGCACAGTTGGCGACAGTGCACGGCCCTGCTTCGACTCCCTGCAGTGACCTTCTGACCCTAGCTGACTCCACACACGTGGCCTGCTCCAGCCATGCCCATGTTGCACATCCCTCACCATTGCACGCATTGGTATCACAGCGCTATACCCTCGTGCCTGTCTGGCTGCTGTTGCGGTTCGGCTATGGCAGCCATTTTGCTCCATGGCTGTCAGTAGGGATATGGTGCAGTGCAGTGGCTCATCTGGTGAGTAATTGTCGCAGGTGGAGCTGGCTACCCTCATGGCCTGCGTCCAGCCCCACACACCCCAGCTGTTCAGACAGGCCCCACTACAGCAGCCTCTGTGTGGATGTATGGTCAAGATATTGCTGCCACACTAGTGCAGCATCTGGTGGCTAGACCGTGAGCAGTGTCGGCACTGTATGGGGATCTGCTGCGAGGGACTCCAGGTCACCTCTGACGCTTGGAGGTGTGTGCATCAGGCAAGTGCATGTGCCACAGCCAGGTGAGCAGGCTTCAGTATGCATGTGTACCCTGGTGCTGTACTGTGGTGTTGGCTGGGCTGCCTGGGTGTGCCTGCAGTGTGGTGTGCTGTCATTGTGTGCATTGTGGGGATGCACCTCTCACTACCGCTTGCGTTGCTTGAAGGCTGTGCGGACTGCCATGTTACAGGGGCCTACACTGTGCGTGGGGAGGGCATGCTGTGGCTGTGTACTGATGTTCCTGTCTTTGTTCCATTCCCAGGTCCTGAGGAATCACCGAGAGCAGCAGCTGTGGCCACCGCAGCAGTACAGCAGGACCTAGAGGTGGCATCTTTTGAGTGGCCCCTGTACCAGCAGGGCCATGGAGAGCAGGTACTGCAGGCACTGTCATGGGCCTTCACATTTGTATTGTGGGTTAGCAGGGCAGGGGTCCAGACATGGCCGCCTGTGCGTGGCAGCTGTGTGTGTTGCACTGTGCTTGGTGTTTCCGCCACTGTGGCACATCCATTGTACTTGTGTGCCAGCTGTTGATGGGGTGGGTGCACCCGGCTGCCACTGTCAGTGCTGTGGTGCTGCATGGGCACTGCTGCATGTGACTGGCATTGTGCAGTTGGGTGGCTATCGTAGGCCAGGGACCACCGTTATGCACTGTTGTGGTGTGCCGCATTGCTGGCAGACGTTGTTCATCCCCTGCGTGGTGGCCTGTTCAGGCCCCTCTGGGGTGTGTGTGTCTTGCTGCCCTGTGCGTACAGTGGTTGAGCATGGTTCTTGGGACACCACTGATCACCTGTCCTGTCAGTTCTCCTAGGTGTCCGAGGAGGGAGGCTGCCCTTGTATTACAGGCTGTTGTGGCAGATCATCTTGATTGTATCGACTACAATGGAGTAGTGCTCAGATACACCGCGGTGTTGGGAAGTGGTGCCATGGCGATGCAGGGTGGCACGGCATGGATGCCGCATATCCACCCCACCTTCCCTGTTTCCCCTGCTGTACCTCCCCACAGTCCCTTCCCACTGTACAGTCCCTGTTGTCCTTGTCCCTCCCCTCCCATCTTACCCCTTCCTTTCCCATTGTTCTGTACATAGTTTACTGTTCTTTCTATTACATTATTTTGACTTACCTGCCTGTGTCAGTGTCTGCTTTGCAGGTGGCTTATGTGCATGCTGCAGTGGCCCAGTGCCTGTCTGTGTGGTGTGCATGTGTCAGGGTGCCTGTTGTGCTGCTGTGGTTCCCTGCTGTGGTGTGTCTCACTGTGGTGGTGTCCCCCTTGGTCAGTGGGCAGCTCATGGGTGGGCTGTCAGCGGTTGTGGTGTGTGTGATTGCGCTTGGTCCTGGAAGTGTCCTGCCCGGTCTGGCTGTGTTGGGAGGCACGCATGCAGCCTGTGGGTCCTCTGGCCCCTCAGTTGGCCATTGACATCTCCTGTTACCTTACTCAGTGCCACTGTTGTGATAGGGGTGGGGTTGTGGTGCCTGTTCGCACCCTGCTGTGCCCAGCTGGTGGTGGCCTCCGTGGCCTGTCACTGTGCCTCCTGGTTCTGTCCCTTGGGTCCTGTGCCACCCCCATTACCTGCTGTGGCACAATTGTGGCACAATGGCACACTTTCCTTGTGCCACGGCACATTCCCAGTTGTGCCATTGCGCAATTGTGGGCTGCTGTTAACTAGGATCTGCAGCTTATCCATCAGGGAAATGGGCAGACTGGGTGGGCCAAGCGGTCCATATCTGCTGTCAAATTCTATGTTTCTATGTGACCGGAGAGGGCTCTCTAGGAGTATGATCTACACGACCTACTTCCAAAGGTCGCGGATTCCTGCTATCCAGTTCTGAGACCAGCTGAGATTCTGTCTCAGACCACCATGATTGCAAAATCTTCCCGAAATCTACCTGTGGTTGAGCAGGTGGTTGAGTGGTCACCCCTTGAACCTTGACGTCAGGCCCTGATGACCGTCCGTATGCAAGCCCTGACGTCAGACGTGACTCCAAGGGAGAAGGAGCTTGCCTCAGAGGGTTTGGGATTCGAGACTCCTCCCCCTGAGGAGCTGGTCCCTAGAGAGTCTCCCAAGTAACCCCCCCAAAAAAAGGATCCCTCCTTTGTAGACCTCCTAAGGCAAATGGTGGAGGCAAAAGGCTGGAAGTCTGATGCTCAAGACCCAAAACGTCAGTGGTTGGCTGAGCATCTAGATTTCCCAGAAACTAATCTGGTGCTCACACCCCCATGGCCGGAACCTTATGAGGATTTATCCTTGACCATCTGGCAGAGACCCTCCTTCATCCTGGCTATGGCCAAGAAAGCTGACCAGGTGTACAGGACACCAGAAGACAGAGACCACCTCCACATACATCCAAAGGCTGACACAGTGGTCAAAACTGCGGCCCATGACAGATCCGCTAAGCTTAAGCATTTAAGTACTTTTCCTCACGACAAGGAATCCAGAGAGCTGGACCAGTTTGGGAGAAAGTTTTATTCCTCTTCTGCACTAGCTATTCATGCTCTTAATTATGTGGCGCACATGCTAGTGTACCAAAAATCTCTGTTCCGCCAGCTCGAGCCCATAGTCATGGCCCTCCTGGAGTCTGAATCTAAGACCACCTTGGCGAATACCCTCAGATCGGCTAAGGTGGCGGGACACCATTCACTAAGAGCCACCTACGATGCGGTGGATTCCTGTGCTATAGGCATGGCCACGGCAGTAAGCATTCATAGATTCTCTTGGCTAAGAGTATCAGATCTAGCTCCTGATGTCCAGTTGGCTATTCCGGATGCCCCCTTCAGAGGCTCTGTCCTGTTCGGCGGGGATGCCCAAGACATTTATTTCGAGCCTGCAAGATAAAGGTACTGCCCTTCGGTCAGTACATACTATGTATTGCCCAAAACCTGAGCCGAAACATCCCTTTCGTCGGCAAAACAGACAGCAGACAAAACCACAACAGGCACCTAGGCATCAGTTCAAACATAGGGCTCCCAATATGGCTGCCACTCTCCAGCTAAACTTGGAGAGCTTCCGGACAGTTCTCCCAGCCCTGCCCCCACCCCACCCCATTTCTAACTCGCTGACTGCCCTTCCTCCTCCCCGTCTGTCAGAGGAACAGGTGGGCAGAAGGTTCTCAAGCCATCCGGGAGTCCATCACATCCAATGCCTGGGTACTTCAGTTAAAAAAAAAAAAAAAAAAAAAAACCTTGATCACACTCTCGAATTTTACAAAAAACCTCCATTAATTCTCCGGCTTTTTCCTACTACCCAAGGTCACACATTCCCCAGTTAAGGTAGGAAATCACTGCTTTTCTTCAAAAGGAATAAATAGAGCCAGTGCCAGCAAACCAGATCAAGAAAGGATTCTACTCCCACTTTCTAGTTCCAAAAAAGACGGGAGATATGTGCCCGAGATTAGACCTCAGTACCCTAAACCTCTTCATAGAATATAATAGGTTTCAGATGCTGACACTGCAAAGTCTGCTGCCTCTCCTTTCCAAAGGACAATGGCTTTGTGCCCTGGACATGCAGGATGTGTACCTGCACATTCCAGTATTCCGTCCTCACCACAGATTCCTCAGGTTTTCTTTCCAAGGGGAGCATTACCAGTTCAAAGCCTTCCCCATTGGCCTGTTCTCTGCACCTCGGGTTTTTACCAAGTACCTTGCGGTGGTGGCAGGAGCCCTGAGGAGTCGGGGGGCACTACGTCTTCCCTTACCTCGACGATTGGCTCCTTGCAGCACCATCGAGAGAGGGGCTGGAGGCTTCTCTGTCAGCTACCCTGCACCTTTTCGAGCGACTGGGTGTTACTGTCAAGTATCCCAAATCTTAGCTCGCTCCTTCCCAGCGCCTGCAATTTATTGGGGCAGTTCTGGACACAGTCCAGGGTATGGCCTTTCTCCCCCTGGACAGGGTAGCGACTCTGGAGAGACAGGTCAACCTGGTATCCTCCAACCAACACATTTCGGCCAGGGCGGTCCTTCCGCCTCCTTGGCCACATGAAGTGCAGTTATCCTCACGCATTTCTTGGCCAGAGACCCAGCACACGATCTCGCAGTGGACCCCGGCTGTCAGTGAGATCAGAGGGTGGACAATTTGGACAGCTGTGTCCTAGTTTCTGGCCCGATGCAGAAAGATCTGCAGTGGTGGCAGGACTCCGACAACCTGACTGTAGGAGTTCCCTTTAAGGCCCCTCCTTACTCCCAAGTCCTGACCATGGATGCATCAGGAACGGGATGGGGTGCCCATCTTGGAAATCAAAGGATCCAGGGCCCGTGGTCACCTGTGGAACTACACTTGCACATAAATGTGCTAGGAATGAGAGCAGTTCTATATGCTCTTCAGCCTTTTCAGCACATGCTACAGCAGGATACAGTGTTGATCCAGTCGGACAACATGTGCATTGTGTGGTACATCAACAACCGGGGGCACTCGCTCGTATCCTCTTTGTAGGGAAGCGATGCGGGTCTGGAATTGGGCGGTTCTGCACAAGGTTAGTCTCCTGGCAGTCCACATCGCAGGCATGTAGAACGTTCTCACAGACCGTCTCAGCCGCACCAGGATAAGAGTGCACGAGTGAAAACGAAATCAAGAGGTAGTAGACCACATCTTTGACCTCTGGGGTGATCCAGAAGTGGATCTGTTCATAGCCCCATCAAACGCAAAACTTCTCAAGTTTTGCTCGCTCGATCCTGTGCATGGTGCTTTCTGGCAAGACGCACTGTCGCTTTGTTGGACAGGGAGGCTTCTGTACGTATTCCCTCCCTTTTCAGTTTTACAGAGAGTGCTGATCAAGCTTTAAAGAGAAGGAGCATGAATGATTCTGATAGCTCCATTTTGGCCTCATCAGATTTGGTTTCCGCTGCTTCAACAGCTGGCAGCGGAACATCCGGTTCCTCTACCACTTTCTTACGATCTCCTGACCCAGGAGGGGGGCACGCTGGTCCATTTGGGGATGAAGTCCCTTCATCTTCATGTGTGCCGCTTCAAGACATAGTCGCTTCCAGATTTGGAATTTTTCCTAGGGTAGCTCAGGTTTTGGTAGAGGCCAGAAAGCCTTCTACCAGAACTACATATGCTATGAAGTGGAAGTGTTTTTCCATTTGGGCCACCTCGAAGAGTTGGGATCCTTTTTCGTGTCTCGTTTCTCAGGTCATGGAGTATCTTCTTCATCTATCTGACCTGGGCTTGAGCTATTCGTCACTGAAGGTGCATCTAGCAGCCATTTCTGCCTACGATGTTTTATTGGAAGCCAAAACTCTGGCTCAGTTGAAGGTTTCAGAAACCTTCCTAAAAGGAATTCTGCATCTGAAACCCCCGGTGCGTAACCCTGCTCCACTGTGGGACCTTAATTTTCTTTTAGTGAAATTGACCCTTCCTCCTTTCACACCAGCAAGTACATGTGAGATGCGCTATTTGTCCTTGAAAGCACTCTTTTTAGTTGCAGTTACTTTTGCTCAAAGAATTTACGAGCTTCAGGCCCTGATCTGTAAGGAGCCTTTTTTGATTTTTCACAGAGACCGGATGGCTCTGCATACTGATCCTAAGTTTCTTCCGAAAGTTGTTTCAGAGACTACCTTGAATCAGTCTCTTCAGCTGCTGGTGTATTACTGAGCATACTAATTGGGGGAGGCCATTCTACATATGTAGATGTTCACAGAATTTTACGTTATTACACCAGTAGGACAAAAGATGTCCGAAAGATGGATCAGCTTTTTGTTTCTTTTGCACCAAAAAGAGAAGGTGCGGCAGTTTCCAAACCATGCTTTTCCAAATGGTTGGTTAACTGCATTGGTTTTTGTTACCAGAAGTATGGTAAAGTCCTTCTGGGGCAGGTTAAAGGACATCCTACCAGGGGTATGGCTGCCTCGATGGCCTGTCTTAGAAATGTATCTGCAGCAGAAATCTGTGCGGCTGCTACTTTGGAGTTCTGTCGACACTTTCACAAAACACTACAGTTTGGACATTGCCTCTAGGCGCAGGGCTGGTTTTGGACTGGCGGTACTCCAGGGACTCCTGTCCTAAGTATTTGGCTACCTACTAGCTTTTCAGTTCCAGCCTCCCATGTTTTCCTGTCCCTTGGACTCTTACTGCTTGGGACTCAGTCCTACAAGTCATTACCTACTGCAAGAGCCCTCTTGAGGTAAGGTAGTACAGTTACGTAAGTACTTACCATAACAATAGGTCTTTGAGAGAGGCTCTTGCAGTAGGTAACCTTTGTCTCACCCTCCTTCCCCCTTTTTCATCTGTAGCTCTTTTTCCATGAGCCTTTCTTGGCTCCAGGAGCCTCTTTCCCATTCTGTTGTGCCTCTTGGAGGTCTCCTGTGAGACAACTGGAGGGCGGATGTGGGGACCGCCCACTATATAGTGTCAAGCTGATGTCCGTCACTTGACGTTGGGTGGGCAGTCCCCCAGCAGACACTGCTAGCAAATGTTTCCATGTGGTCCTGACACCAAGGGGCGCAGTCCTATAAGTTATTACCTACTGCAAGAGCCTCTCTTGAAGATCTACTGTTCTTGTAAGTTCTTACATAACTGTACTTTTCCTTGCATATCTCAATTCTGTTTTTCTTGTCACCGAGCACACACTGTGGGAGTGAATCACATTGCCTCCGTTTGCTGAGTTTTGCTTTCATTGTCTTACTATCATCTTTATTATTTTCTGGAATGCTTGAATCATCTTAAGAAGGGCAGAGGCCCTCTATTCCATTACTATGTGTGTGGCAAGAAAATGTGTGGTGACTGGTATTCAGTGTTTCTCATACGTAGGACCAGGACATGGCATGGACTTTTATGACGCCTGTTTCTCTTTTAATTGTCATGCCCTCCAAATTCATTGCCTGAAGCTGGGCTTCAGCGTAAGGCCTCAAACCAGGAGGTGCTTAGGTAGGACTGTAGGCCATTCCCATAACTGCTTTTTGGAATCAGACGAGGTGCAGAGTTCTTACCCCCAGTATGTTGGGTCTGTGTTGGAGTCTCTGGTGGTAGTCACATGGACCCTGTCTTCTTCTGCTCAGTTTTATTCTACCCTGCTCCATGACCTTTTGTCTGGACAGGGTTTTTTAGCCCTCACTTCCTCCCCCTTGCTCCCTGCTTTACTGCTACCCCTTGAGTAACTGTTAAGCCTGTTACTCTGTCCCAGCCATGCTCGAACCGTTAAATGGTTTTAGCACCATCACCACTTCTGGTTGTCTGTTCTATGGCTGAATAGCTCTCCATAAAATAAGACTTCCTCTCATCCCTCCTGAACCCTCCCCCTCTCCGCCACCTTCCACTCCTGTCCGTTGTTTTTGACCCACCATTCCTACTGAATAGTTTCTCACAGTTTACCTTGTATAGTCCTTCCAGGAACTTTTAAGGTCTGTATCATGTCTCCTCTCTACCTTCTGGCCTCCAGCAAGTACATGTTCCAGTGCCCTGAGTTGATCCTCATAGGATCTGCCTTTTTGGCCCAGAAGCATTTTGGTTACTCTACTCTGCACCGTCTCCAGCCTGTCTCTCCTCAGGTGGGGACTGCAGAACTGTGCACAGTATTCTAGATGGGGCCTCACCACCACCATCAGTGATCTATGGAGAGGTAGGTTGCGCAGGGATAAAGGCTGCACTAACTGGATGCTGGTGGTAGGTTGTGTAACAGCACAGGGATAAAGGCTGCACTGACAGGACACTAGAACAACACAAGGATAAAAGGTTACATTAACAGGACACTGGTTGTAGACTGTGTAACAGCACAAGGATTTAGTTTCAGCTTTCAGAAGGAATGCATTAGGGAGATCAGAGGGGTAGAGCTAGCTAAAGCTCATGAGGTGCAGGGGGAGCAGGTTGGTTGCAGGCAGTGTGGGGCACTCTTCTCCAGGGTTGCGCTCTGGAGGAGGGGTCACTGCCCCTTTTGCAGAGCTCCATGCTCGGTTGGTAGCAGCAAGGGAAGAGAGATATCTCCTGTGGCACCAGCTCAGCTGTAGCCCACATCCACACTCCCCCTGAGGCCTACTGGTCTAAGGGAGTGGAGAGTGATGAGGAGGGAGGGGGTAAAGGTGGCAGGGGCATCTACAGGGAGGTCAGTCAGCCCCACTGTATCTCAATGGCAAATCACTTTGCACCCCTGGAGGAGACTTGAGTACCTGATTCTGCCAGAGGGGACTCTGGGTCAGTCAGGGGCAATGTGAGTGACGACGTGATGGCACCCAGGGGTGAGAGCAAGAAGAAAGCAACTAGGAGAGTCTTAGTGGTTGAGGATTCTATGATCAGGGAATGGAGAGGGTGGGGGGGTGAGGGGGTGGCCAGGTGCCTTCCTGAGGCATCAGCCATCTGGAAATAGAATAGGGAGGATAGCGGGTGGGGGAAGCCACAGGTGCTGATAGACTTTGGTACCAGCAATCTGAACTAGCATGTGGAGCAAGTGAAGAGGAACTTTCAGAGGTTGGGGGACAGTTTGCTGACACAGTCGGCCTCCCTGGCCTTTTTCGAGGTTCTCCCTGTGAAGTAGAGGGGGAAGGAAAAGATAAGAGTAAGGAGGGAAGACATAGAGGAATTACATGGGTGGTTAAAGGGATGGTGTCATGGTACCACTTTGTAGGGGACTGGGAGACTTCTGGGACAGGCAGCTCATCAAAGGTGACAGCCTTTACCTGAAAAGAAAGGAGACCAGCGCCCTGGGGCAAGCCTTTGACATCTATATTAGACAGATGATCTGACTGGGGGACACTGAGGCCAGGGGAACCATGGTAAAGGGAGTGAGGGAGGGGAACCTAGCTAGTGCTCCCCCTGTACTGGGGACTAGTTGCAGTTAAGGTGGATAAAAATAAGGTTTAGGTACCAAAAGGAGTAGTAGAAGAGGCAAAGGGAGGGAGGCTGTCAGTGTCTGGAAGCAGTAGAAACAACAAGATGGTAAGGAGAAAGGAAGGCATGTGTAGGATCACAAATCTGCAAAAGAGGATCCAGAGCTAGTTAGATGGGGGTTTGCATGCACCTTCATTTCTCATTACCACAGCGACCTTGAGTTGCACCAGATGCTGGTTTTGGTGCCTTGGTTTTCCAGTCTTTTTCCCAAGTAGGGGTGTGCGCCTTGCCCCCTCCACCTGGAATACTGCTCAGTCTACCAGAAGTATGGATAGGGTACCACATCCACATCCCTAAAAATGAAGGTACTCACCTGTAACTGTAGTTCTAGGAGTGATATATGGTGCACATCCACACAACCCCCCCCCCCCGACCTCCCCTGGCAAATGGCATGCCGAACCTTGCTTCCAGCGTGCAAGATCTGACATCACAGGGCATTGCCGAGGGGGATACCACCTGGGTGGGTGGGAAGGAGGAATTAGCATTAAGATCTTCTGACAAGTAGAAGGAAAAGAAGTACTGCCAGATGTGTGGATGTGTACCATATACCACTCCTAGAACTGCGGTTACAGGTGAGTGACCCTCATTTTCTACCTACTGTGGTGTCTGTATTCACTTTAAATTGGTTCATTCTCATACCTGTGTTCGTTCTGAACACACAGAATCCGGAGGAGATGCTTCTGCACTTCCTGGATGTCCACAGTGTTCTACACCTTTACCTGGACTGCACCAAGGTTGTTAAGAAGTTCTCCTAGCTGTTGGTGACCTTTCCCCATGACTGTTGGGCACACTGGTGACTCAGCTGTGTTTTTCTTAGTGGATATCCGCCTTATTAAGCTTTTCTTCCAGAAGGCCAGCAGGGTCTTCCTGATGCAGTTCTGGGGCAGGCCACTCTAGGCATGGCGCCTCCATGGCTGGTGTCAGGTTGGTTTTGGCATTTGGATTTTGTCATGTAGCTGTCTGAGTAATATCCATACTTTCACAAAGCGTTTTAGTTTGATTCTGGTCTCCTGCTGGAAAACTGATTTCGGTCTAACTCTGTTGCACAGTCTGCTGTCCTGGGGGCTTGGTCTTCTGTCATTTCCATTTCTTCAGTGTGGGGTGCTTTACTGCTTTGTAATTGTCAAAACTGTGGTTCTACGGAGTAGATATCCTAGCATATCCTAGAGAAAGATAGTTTACTTACTAGAAACAGTAGATCTTACTTTGAGGGGATCTCTTGCAGCAGGCTACACTGGTAGGACTTAGCTCCCAGGCACTAGGATCACTCGGAAACTTTCTAGCTAGCACTCTGCCAGAGGGGCTGCCCACCACCGACATCACCACTGACATCAGCCAACCCTATAAGAATGGGTGGCCCCAGCACCTTCCCCAGTTCTTTCCCGCCGTTGACCAGCACATATCTGATCTTTGGAAACCACTGCAGCTACAGTTGACTACCATTTTCGCATCTTTTTCTACTGCATTTCTTTATTTTCTATTTTTTCACTGTAGTTATTTTTCCATCTGTTGATGGTTTTCTCCTTCAGTTTTGTCTTCTAAACCAACGTCATCTACAGAGCATTCTACCAAGTGTGCCTGTGGTCGGCAAATCCCCGCGAATGACAGCCACTCTGCTTGTGTCTGCTGCATAGGCCCAGACCACTATGTCCAAGCCCGCGAGTTTTGCTAGACATTCAACCAGGCCACCCTGTGCCATTGCCAGCGGACACTCGAGAACTTTCTCCTCAAGTAGAAGGTCACCTCCATGGAACGGGAACTGCAGGCCAGGAGCTCCTCAGCCTCCCCATCCAAGTCCTCTTGTTCTCACTCTACTAAGCCCAAGAACGAGGCCAGTGGGAAGCATAAGCACCAAGATAAGGACCGCAAAAGGCCTTGGTCCTCCTCTTCCCGCTTGTGGTCACCACACCATCGTTCAACTGTTCCGAGGTCCTCCGAGGGTCGGCCCTGACAGCCCTGCACGCCCTTTCTTCCAGAGGGCTACTGGTGGCCCAGTCTCCCACCTGTATTTCTGTCTCAGGTGGAGGCTGCTCAGGCCAGGGTTCTTCCCCTGCCTCTACACCCCTGCTGCTTAGGCTCCTTGTAATGTTGGGTACACAGCATGGTGGCTCAGCCGGCATGGGTTCAGTGGCCACTGGCGCTTCCTCTTCTGCCCACCTGCCTCCCTCCTCTCTGGCATTGGACTTCTCCACTTGGTCCGCCGCCCCTCCTTCACGGGTCCAGAGGAATGCTGGCTTCTCTCCTGAGCTGAGTCCTCCTCCTCTGTCGCCCACCCAGGCTCCTCCCACACCGGCGCACATCTCTCCTCAGCCTGCATCTGTGGGACCACCTCCTACTTTGCCTGTCCCAACCCCTGTTGGGCCTTGCCGGTCTTGCCAAACTATGGACCTACTCCCGTTTACCCCAAGCCTGTGCCTGCCAACCCTCAGCTGACGCCTGCTGGTCCGCAACCTGTCCTTCCCCAGCCTACTCCCATTGGACCATCGCCACTCTATCCCACACTGGCACCTGTGTATCCTTGCCCGGCGCCAGCTGGACTGTCGCTGGTTCTGATGGATATTCAAACCCTTGTTTCTTCCCTTTTGGGAGTTCTGCAGACACGGGTACCTACGACTCAAGGCCAGGCAACCCCTATCAGCCATTATGCGGCCCATCCAGGAGGCGCTGGGGTTTGAAACCAAGGAGCTGGACCTGGAGCAACATCTGCTTGTGACCTACCTTTGCCAGCCCGACTCACCTTCTTTAATGGTTCCCCTCTCATCGACACCTATGAGGATGTTACCATGGCTGCTTGGTAGAGACCAGATTTGGTCCCAGCCATATTTTGCAAAGCTGATGGGCTATGTCGTGCCCCGGCGGAGAAACCATTCCTGGGGGAGCAGGCCCATGCTGACTAGGTGGTCATCAGTGCCGCGCATGACTGCACTAAGCAGCCAGAGCACCTGAGCTCCCTACCTCCGACAGGGAGTCCTGCCGGTTGGACCTCTTTGAGAAACAAACGTTACCCTCTTCTACTCTGACATTCTGTGCCCTTAACTTCCTAGCCCACATGCTTCGATATCTGAATGCGTTCTGGGACAAGGCAAGGGATGCTGTTCAGTCCCTATCTGACAATTCTGCCAAACAATATGCCATCAAGTCAGCCTCCAGCGTTGGTACCCACCTTCTCAGGGCGGCCTATGATGCTATAGATGCGTCGGCCCGTGTGGCGGGTACCGACATATGCCTGTGTTAGTACTCTTGGCTCAAGTTGTCTGGGTTTGTCCTAGATGTCCAGTTATCTATCAAGAATTCTCCTTTCAGGGGCTATCTACTTTTTGGAAGTGATGTAGAGGATATCATCTCTACATCCCAGGCTCAGGGCGAGCCATTAGGTCCAGCCATTCCTTATACCACATGCAACCCAGATGAGGACAGAGAACCTCCTTTTGCCGGGGCGCCACCAGGCAGTCCCGGACCTTGGCCATGCACCAAGGTTAGTGGAGGGTGGTGGCATCTGCCCTGACTACCCCCACTCCCTCTGCCAGCAAAAGCTCCAGAGGAGGTCCTGCAGCCACAGCCATGGCTTCCCCACCACAGACTCCTTGCCAGACCCCCTCGCTCCAGTAACAAAGGAGGTGGTCGTAGGTTGCGTCTCCTTCCATCTAAGCAAGTGGAGGGTTCTGCAGCTCCATAGCTCATTGTCACTCGTTACAACTTCTGGAGTGGCCTCTGGACCATCCTTCAGTCCAGTCCTTTTACCCTCCCAATCACATTCCTCTAATTTGGGAGGAAATTCACGCTGTGTTCCAAAAAAGGGTGATAGATCCTGTTTTAAAAAGGACAGGGGTTCTACTCTCACTATTTCCTAGTCCCCAAAGGCACCAGGGACTTCAGGCCCATCTTGCACCACAGTGAGCTAAATCTCTTCATCCAGTACAAAAGGTTGAGGAGGATCACTCTTCAGGGACTGCTGCCCTTGTTACACCAGGGGTACTGGATTTGCTCCCTAGACATGCAGGATGCATACCTGCACATCAAGGTGTGCCCTTCTCACAGGTGGGCCCACTTCCAGTTCAGGGCCCTACCGTTTGGCTTATCTTCAGCCTCCGAGGTGTTTACCAAAAGTGCTTGACAGTAGTGGCAGCTGCCCTCAGACAGAAGGCATTCTATATGTTTCCTTACCTGGACAACTGACTGCTAGCAGCACTGTCCAGGGAGCACCTGCTCCAAACCCTGGAGTCTACTACCTGCCGCCTCTTCAAGGCTTTGGGAGTCACCATCAACCTACCCAAATCTTTTCTGACCCCCCCTCCCAAAGACTCCAGTACATTGGGGTGGTCTTAGATACAGCCAAGGGGATGGCCCTTCTTCCTCAGGACATGGCAGAGCATTTGGTGGATCATGTCCA
Source organism: Neoceratodus forsteri (assembly GCA_016271365.2). Lineage (NCBI taxonomy): Eukaryota > Metazoa > Chordata > Ceratodontiformes > Ceratodontidae > Neoceratodus > Neoceratodus forsteri. Next base: position 1,078,896,734 of record CM057452.1, on the reverse strand, counting down.
TCAGCTTTACTCCAGAAATCACATCCCAGCCCGGGTCTTTCTACAACTGCTGGGACTCATGGCCGCAGCCATTGTTACGTTCCCCTAGCCAGGCTGCATATAAGGATTCCCCAGTGAACTCTGCGGGTCCAGTGGGACCAACATGTAGACGACTTGTGACGGCCAGTCCTGATCTTGTAGCCAGTCAGGAAAGTGCTGTTGTGGCTGGAGCTCAACAATCTCCTGGGGTGGGAGGGGGTTCCATTATATATTCCTCCCCCGCAGCAAATCCTCACAATGGATACCTCAGGTCTAGGTTGGGGGACTCGTCTGGGGACCCACCAGACCCAAGGGAGGTGGAATTCTGTGGAGGCTGGTCTTCACATAAGCATCTTGGTGATGCAAGCAGTCTTGTATGCCCTACAGGCCTTCCAGACACATCTCTTCCCGGGTCCACTGCGGATTCAGACATACAGCTTCAGTGTGGTCTGTTATATCAACAAGCAGGGAGGGACTCGCTCTTATCCCGTGTTGGGAAGCAATGAGAGTCTGGTATTGGGCAATAGATCACAGCCTGGAACTTTCAGCCGTACATGTTCTCAGAGTCCAAAACGTCTTAGCGGACAGCCTTAGCTGGTCCCTCTCTCGGGTTTATGTGTGGGAACTCATGACCTCAGTGGTGGAAGATCTGGGACCTTTTTGTGTCCCCACTCAACACAAAACTGACGCTTTTCTGCTCACTTACTCCAGGGACTAGAGTTTTCTGGGGAGACACGTTGTCCTCTCTTGGAAAGGGAGGTTCTAGGAGCATGGATATGTTGTTCATCCACACTCTTTGGCATGTCCCTTTCCCCTTTAAATCTTACCGGAAGTCTTCTAGCTGGCTCCTCCCTCCAACCCGGGTGGTAAATACCTCGGCTCTGCCCCATGACGCCAGATCTTCCTTTCCGCTGGAAGATTCAGGTTCCCTTGTGCTACTTCTGCAGTACCGTAGATCCTGGATTCTAATCGACAATTTTCGCCGCATTTGCTTTCTTTGAAACTTGTAAGAGTTTATGATTCCAATCCGGACGCATCGGATATGGAGGACAAGTCATCCCCTGGGTTTCGCCAGTGTCCTTGCGGACAAAAAATGTTGCGCACCGATCCCCACCTCTCATGCGTTTATTGCTTGGGTATCGTGCATGACACCACCTCTTGCACCATTTGTCTGGCCTTCCATCCCAATGTCCTGGACGACCACAAGGCGCGCCTAAAGCTAGGGAGACTGGAGCTTCACAATCCACTGGTGAAATCGAAGGAGGCCAGGTGGGCGGTTTCCGCGGCTGCGGGATCCGCCGATCAGCTCGAACAGATGGCAGCTTTCGAAGAGGAAGCTGCTCAAGCTTCGGCCAGCCGAAGTTTTTTTGTGCCACTTAACCTGTGCTCCACTTTATCTGGGTCCTTTCGGGAGCTGTGCCAGTCTCTCCCTACCAAGGGTGAGTCGCCCTCGGGCACGCACTCCTCCCGCCCTAAGAAAAGGGACAAGGACCCTAAATCTTCTTCTGACTGAAGACGTTCCTGGGATCGAGAGCGGTCCGATTCTCAGGACCTAGCGGTTTCGGCCTCGGTCGAGATCGCTTCCTTGGCTGCCGGCTTCTCGGACCTTCCGTCAGGCCAAGGCACCGAGGCCGAGGATACAGCAGAACCGGCCGAGATTTCTCTTGACCTGATCGAGCTGTTGTCGCCGACCCCTGTCAACAACTCCTTGGAGAGGACACCCATCCTTTCCTTCCCCGATGAGGAGACCCATCCTTCGGGTATCCCGATCGAGGGACAAGAGCCGGAACCTCAGTTTTCACTGAATCCTGCCTCTCCCGATCGTCAGAGCCGACACCGTCGGTCTCGATCGAGTACTAGGACCCTGTCGGTCGAAAAACCGAGAAAGGGTCACAAACGCTCCCGGAAGAGGCGCCACTGCCGTTCCTCATCCTCTTCGGACAAGGAGAGACTTTGTCGGAAGCTCCTTCGACGTTATGAGGACCTCATGTGGCAACAGCTAATTCTGACCAGTCAAAAGCCGGCTACACCGACCATTACTTGGCCCCAGCCTCTTAGGCCGACGCCGACTCCTCCAGAACCGAAGACTCTGGTTCTTCCTCCAGTAGGACCGGCACGCATTCCTGTTTGGCCTGTTCTGGTCTCTCCACCAATTTTGGTGGAGCCACCGCCTAAGCAGCCTTAGGGAGGGGCCCCTTCGAAGGAGGATCGGACAGATATGGGCCTGCCCTGTCGTCTGTCCATCACTGTGGCCCCCGATCGACCTCGGCGTATTCAAGGGGACATAGGCGGGAGACCCTTGTATCCCGACTCCTCAGATTCGGATACCACTGGTCTTCACTCACACCCTGATGATGAGTTGTCAGTGACAGGCCTGGAGGAAGGTCCTTCCTCTTTCCAGAGCATCCTTCAGCTCATTTCACAGTCCACCGGTATGCCCTTGCAGCCTATCCAAAAGAAGGCAGAATATCCTCACGGATATCCTTAAGAGGGGGGATACCCTGACGGAGGCCTTCCCAGTGGCCGAAGCCATTGTTGGCCCGGCCCTAGAGTTATGGCAACGCCCTGCCTCTTGCCCAGCTCCGTCTGCCCACATGGCTCGCAAGTACACTGTACCCATGGGGTCCTTGGCGGGTTTCACTGAGCATCCCTCAGCCAAGAGCCTTGTGATTACCTCAGTGTTTAGATGCACAGGTAACTCGGCGGATACTGACCGCCCTCTGGACAAGGAGTCCAAAAACATGGACCATTCTGCCCGGAAGGTATATGTGGCCTCATCTTTGGGCCTTCATCAGGCCAGCTCGGCAGTGATCATGGCACACTTCTCTCACGCCCTCTTGGGGTCGTTGGATGAAGTCCTCCATCATCTCCCAGCGGCTATGAAACCACGGTGAAGCAAGACCGCGACCAGGGCCATGCTGTTGCTAAACAGCAGCTCCAGATGGCCTTGGACATTGGGGATTCCTGTGCCCATTCACTAGCAGCCGCAGTGGCCACTCGCCGCAGGGCCTGGTTGAGATTATCCTCCTTTCCGGCAGATACTCAGCACAAGTTAGCTGACGTGCCCTTCCTTGGCACTGACCTCTTCATGTCCGGGAGTGGCAGGTCACCTCCAGCGCATAGAGCAATCCAATGCTTTTTGGCACTCTTCTCCTGCAGCTAGACAGCCCCCCTTCCAGGGAGATCAGCAGCATCACCAGCAACAGCAGGCGCAAGCTTGGCACTCTAGGCCCAAGCAGGGTCCTCAGCAGCCCCGCAAAGGAGGCCGAGGTGCCGGTCCAGGAGCCTCCTCCTCCTCTAAGCCTGTGCAGTGACGGATCAGGGGTGGCCAACCTTACACCCGTCATGCCAGTTCTGGGTCCTCTCGTGGGGGGCCAGCTCCGCCACTTTCTTTCCGTCTGGTCCGGTATCACTTCGGACAGGTGGGTCCTGGAAGTGGTCGGTTAGGGACTGCCTCTAGAGTTCGAGCAGTACCCTCCTTGCTGAGCCTGTGCCCCACGGGAGGAAAGGATCGCAGTTGGCACTCAGTCGGCCCCTCGAGATGACATTGCTCAGCTCCTCCGCAAGGAGGCGGTAGCTTCAGTGCCGGATCCTCCTACAGACCCAGGCTTCGTGTTCAGGTACTTCCTAGTGCCCAAGCGGACGGGGGGTTGGCGCCCCATCCTAGATCTCCACGACCTGAATCAACATCTCGGGTCCCGCATCTTCTGGATGGTAACTCTGAACCAGATCATACCATCCCTGGAGCGAAACATGTGGTTCTGTTCACTGGATCTACAGGACGTGTTCTTTCATGTCCCAATCTGTCCATCCCATCAGCTGTTCCTCTGCTTCAGGGTCGAAGGGACCCTGTACGAGTTCTGAGCCATGCCGTTCGGCCTGTCATCAGCCCCTCGGGTCTTCAAATGCATTGCAGTGGTGGTGGCCCATTTACAGCGTCAAGAGGTCCAGATATATCCTTACCTCGATGATTGGCTCTTGGCAGGTTCCTCCCTGCAGGAGGTGGAGAGGTCCAGGGACCTGGCCCTCCGAACCTGTTCCCAATTAGGCCTCCTGATCAATGAGGCCAAGTCGGAACTCATGCCCTTTCAGATGATGGGCTTTATTGGGGCAGAGCTCGACTCTTGTCAAGACAGATCTCGACTTCCGGTGGACAGGGCGGAGGTTCTTTCCTCCTTTGCCCAGTCATTTCTGTTTGGGCACTTGCGCCCTGCCCGGAACTTCCTGCGCCTTCTGGGTTACATGGCGGCGTGCACCTCAGTGGTCCGTTGGGCCAGATTGCACATGCGTCCCCTCCAGTGGGAGCTGGCCACTCAGTGGACTCAGCGTCAGGGTCTTTTCGACCAGCTGGTCAGTGTCACCCAGAAGATGTGGGACGCTCTCCAATGGTAGACTGTCCCAAGTCGTCTGCAGGAAGGGATCCCGTTTGTCCGCCCCGAGCCGACGGTCATCCTCACGACCGATGCCTCTCTCATGGACCGGGGAGCCCACATGGAGGACCACAGAGACCATGGGTTCTGGACCCCCGAGGAGTCCCGTTGCGACATCAACCTGCTGGAGCTCAGAGCAGTCAGACTGGCACTGTCAGCTTTCACTCCTCAGCTCCGGGGTCAAGTGGTCCAAGTCCAGACGGACAATACCACGACCATGTACTACTTCAACAAACAGGGCCTCACGCACTCCCGTCTGCCATGCAAGGAGGCGCTCCGGATCTGGACCTTCGTCAGCTGGTTGGAGGCGGATCTCCTTGCCATCCATGTGGCAGGAGTCTCGAATTAGTTGGCGGATGCTCTCAGCCGCATAGGCCAGACATCCCACGAGTGGTCTCTCCATCCAGAGGTAGCTTACAATCTGTTCCTCCGTTGGGGCAAACCGTTGGTGGACCTGTTTGCCTCCCAGGAGAACACCAAGCTGAGGCTGTACCATGCCCGCCCCCCTCAGCAGGGTTCGCTGCAGGGGGATGCCTTTTCGAGGCCGTGGACCCCAGGCCTCCTCTACGCCTTTCCTCCATTTCCCTTGATCCACAAGGTGTTACTCAAGGTGAGGAGGGCCAAGGCGAAGGTGATCCTGGTAGTCCCAGATTGGCCCCGCCAGTTCTGGTATCCAGATCTCCTCAGCCTCAGCTGCAGGGCCCCGGAGCGGCTTTGCACATGCCTGGACCTGATATCACTCAACCGGGGGAAAGTATTCCACCGGGACCTTCAATCCCTGCACCTCACAGCCTGGTACCCGAGCGGCTAGAGTTCCAGGCTTTGGGTCATTCCGAGGATGTCTACACCATGGTGGAAGCATCTCATAAGGAATCAACCAGGAAATGTTACGCTTTCAAATGGAAAAGGTTTTCCATTTTGTGTCAGGGTAAGAGTCTGGACCCCCTTACCCTGCTCTGTGGCTAACATTTTAGACTACCTTTGGTCTTTATTCAAAGGGGGTCTTTGGTCATCGACCCTTGGGGTGCACCTGGCAGCCATCTCTGCTTACCGGGCACGGGCCGGTCAGTCGACATTGGCACAGGAGACAGTGGTTGGGCGCTTTTTCAAAGGCCTGGATCACATATCCCTTCCGGTGCGTGAACCTCCACCTCCGTGGGATCTTTTGCTGGTTTTGGCAAAGCTCATGGGCAAGCCATTTGAACCCATGCACAAGTGTGAGCTCTTGCACTTGTCATGGAAGACTGCCTTCCTGGTGGCTATCACATCAGCCCGGAAGGACAGGGGCGCTCCAGGCGCTTTCGGTGGACTCCCCTTATTTGGTCTTTCACATAAACAAAGTTGTCCTGTGCCCCCACCCGAAATTCCTTCCGAAGGTGGTGTCAGAGTTTCACCTTAACCAGGTGTTGACTCTGCCGGTATATTACCCTAACTACACCTCGGACGCTGAGTACAGGCTCTATACCCTGGACCTTAGACATGCCCTCTCCTACTACAAGGAGAGGACGGCGGAAATTCGGGGAGAGGTTCGCCAGCTGTTTGTCACCTATGCTGAAGCCACTTCTGGCAGACCTGCAGCCAAACGGACTATTGCAAGATGGATTACATCATGCATAGGTCTGTGCTATGAGTTGGCAGGCAAGGAGCCGCAAAGAAGAATAAGAGCTCATTCTACCCCGCCATACTGCTGCATCCAGGGACATCTCTATCCAGGAAATCTGTCGGGCTGCTACCTGGAAGTCAGCAAACACCTTCATTACCCATTACCACATCGACCTTGAGTCACGTCGGGATGCTGGTGTTGGGGCCTCTGTTCTCCAATCTCTGTTTCCTAAGTAGGGGATGTGCGCCTTGCCTCCCTCCTCCCGGAGAACTGCTAGGAATCTGTCAAAGAGTGTGGATGAACAACATATCCACGCTCCTAGAAAAACAGGTTACTCACCTGTAACAGTAGTTCTAGGAGTGGTATATGTTGTTCATCCACATGCACCCACCCCGACCTCCCCGGCTTTAGACGATCACCTTGCTTCCCAGCGGGCTAAGATTCAAGGCCATGGGACAGAGCCGAGGTATTTACCACCGGGGTGGGTGGGAGGAGCCAGCCTGAAGACTTCCGGCAAGATTTAAAGGGGAAAGGGACATGCCAAAGAGTGTGGATGAACATATACCACTCCTAGAACCTGTTTTTTCTGTACGTCTTCACTCGCTTCCAACTCCTGCAGAGGGTTGTAATCAAGCTTCTGCTGGAAGGGTCCTGCATATTTCTAATTGCCCTCGTCTGGCCTCATCAGATCTGATTCCCCTTGCTCCAGCAGCTGGCAGTGCAGCCTCCCCTGCCTCTACCCATCTGCACAGGCTTACTCTCCCAGGAGTAGGGCACCCTGGTCCATCCGGATCTCGAGTCTCTTCATTTTCATACATGACTCCTGAATACATAGTCATTGTGAGGTTCGGGGTGTCCCCCAAAGTGGCAAATGTTTTTGTGGTGGCTAGGAAGCCCTCCACTTGGGCCACATATTCCATGAAATGGAAGCACTTATGTGGGCTGCATTACACCATCTGGATCCCTTCACCTGTCTGGTGACCAGAGTTTGGAGTACTTGCTTTGCCTCTCCGCCTCCAGTCTGAAGTGCTCTTCGATTTTCATCCTTCAGCTATATCTGCCTATCACGTTCCCACAGATGGCCGTTCAGTGGCCCAACTAGGCATGTCTCACACGTTTTTGAGAGGCATTCTACACCTGAAACCTCCAATCTGCAACCCTGTCCCACCTTGGGAATTAATTGTGTTGGAAAAACCCACCCTGACTCCTTTAGAACCAGCCTCGAGTTGCGAGTTACACTATCTATCTTGGAAAGTGTTGTTTTTAGCTGCTATTCAGCGTGGAGGATTTCCGAGCTTTGGGTGCTCATGTGTGAGCAGCCTTATTTGGTTTTCCACAAAGACAGGGTGTCCTTGCGTACTAATCCTAAGTTTCTCACCAAGGTGGTGTCTGAGTTTACTTTGAATCAGTCTGTCCGCCTACCTGTTTATTTCCTGGAACATACCAGTCCAAGGGAAATGTTGCTTCATACCTTGAATGTGCATAGAATTTTGTGTTGCTATACACACTGGACTAAGGACTGCAGGAAGTACTCACAGTTGTTCATTTCTTTCTCCCTTGGGAAAGCGGAATTCCTAGCGTCTAAGCAGTGTTTGTCCAAATGGTTGGCCAACTGCATTACTTTCTGTTACAGGAAGTATGGTAAGGAACTTCTAGGTGTGGTACATGGTCATTCTACCAGAGGTATCTGGAAACAGCCGCCTCTACCAGAGGTATCTGGAACAGCCGCCTCTGTTGCTTGCTTCCGCAGTGTCTCCGCCACAGAGATCTGCACAGCAGCCACTTGGAGCTCAGTCCATACTTTTAACAAGCACTGCAGTCTGGACATCGCCTCTCGGTGCAGAGCCAATTTCGGTCTAAACGTTCTTCAGGGCCTCCTCTCCTAGGTCTTTTCTTCCAACCTCTCAGACTGTCTTGAATGCTTGGGACTCGTCCTAGCAGCATGGTCTGCTGCAAGAGATGCCCTCGAAGTAAGATAGTATAGTTCCGTAAGAACTTACCATAACAGTAGATCTTCGAGAGGACCTCTTGCAGCAGATCATGCTTTCTCTCCATCCTTCCCCCTCTTTTTCTTCGTAGCTTTCCCTTCCTATGGAGGGGAGCCTTCTGCTTCCTTTTCTTTCTAACAATTACCTTGACTTCCTTCTCGTATCTTCTAGCAGGTTCTGCTTTTGGTCTGTGGACAAAGAACTGAGGAGGGTGTGGGGACCGCCCACTCTTGTAGGGTTGGCTGATGTCAGTAAGTGATGTCGCTGGTGGGCGGCCCTCTCTAGTAGACTGCTAGGTAGAAAGTTTCCGTGTGATCCTAGTGCTTGGCAGCGAAGTCCTGCTGAAGTGGACTGCTACAATAGATCTTCTTGAAGATCTACTGTTACGGTAAGTTTTTGCATAACTGTACTATCTTCAAGAGAACCCCCTCAAACATGGAAGGAAAAAAAAAAGAAAATCTCAGTAGTGCTACACTTTCCCACCTGCCGTCCCCCAGCTGTTGTCCAGGTTACTACATCATTTACCTGTCAGTAGCTGAATTGTTTTAGTGGACATGCTTTTATGCTTTCCCTACCTCTCCTGAATGATTGGCCAGGAATAGATTTCACTTTCCTGTTAGTCAGTGATTGTTGGAACTCAATAGTTTATCGATAACAGAAACTGAAGTATATGGGATCGTCCACATTATATAAGTGACAGTGAGGGATGTCAACGTGAGTGTCCCTACAGCAGAAAAATATCTTACAAGGGGCTGATGCCGCCTGCTCACAGTCCAGATGTGTGTGACTGTATGGAAGAGATTCTCTCTAAGATCTACTGTTACTATTAAGTAATGAAACTTTGGTAGCCACTGGAAAATATTGGCAACCCATTAACATTTTTTAGTAGCAATAATTAAAGGATTTTACTTACTGGACTTGGTTGGTACTTCATTTTAAACAGAAATGGTGACTGTGTATCCATGCCTATCAAGTTGCTGATATTCTTTTCCCCTACCTTTTTTTAAAGTTACAACAGAAAACCATATGCTGTTCTGAACTGCTCTGCCTCTCCAAGTCGGGCTAGTGTCATGCTCATTAGAGCCATTCACTTTTTTGAATGTTCACTTGTCTAATTTCTCTGACTACAGGTCCTTGCAAATTCTCAGCTGGCATGCAGCTCTGTGATGTCTCCTGCTTGTTCACAGCCTTTTCCTTTCTTTCTTTCTCCCTCTCTGACAGATCATGCTCTTGGAAAACACTATCCTGCTGTTGCTGGCCACCGACTTTAGACAGGAAGCCTCCTGGGATTCTGTGTGGAGGACTGTCACTGTCATGTCTGCATTCCTCGTTGGTAAGCATTGAAGCTGGACATTATGGATTGATTTGAAAGGTAGAAGTTAACTGTAGGTGAAGGTGTAGCTATAGGGAGCTCATAGCTACTGCAGTCCCAGCCTCTGTCAGCAAGAATTGCTGCAGACAGCGGTGCAGGAGCACTGGCTGTGGGGGGACTCTACTGCAGTCCTAGGTCTTACCCGCAGGAGTTACTGTAGTCAGTGTTTTGAGAATACTGACTGTGGGTGAGTTCACATCTACTCCAGTTTTCAGCCTCTCCCACCAGCAGTCACTAGGTGTTTGAGCAGTAGCTGTGGTGCACTCACAGCTACCGCAGTTCCTGCCTTGCCTAGCAGGAGTCACTCTAGACGATGTGTATGAACACTGAGTGGACTAGCTCACAGCTACTGCAGTCCCAGCCTCTCTCTCTCAGCAAGAGCCCATGTATTTAGAAAAAAAAAGGTATAGGACACTGGCTGTGGGGAAGCTTACAGGTACTGTAGTCCTACCCACAGGAGTTACTGTAGACAATGATTTAAGAGTACTGACTGTGAGGGAGCTCACAGTTGTTCCGGTCGCAGGCTCTCCCAACATAAGTCACTATAGGTAATGGTTTTTGAGCACTGGCTGTGGGGTGCTCATAGCTACTGCAGTTCCTGCCTTGCCTAACAGAAATCAATGTTGACAGCAGTTAGGGAGCACTGACGGTGGAGGGTTGGTGCCTACAGTTACTGCAGCCCCAGCCTCTTCCAGCAGGAGTCATTGTAGGTAATAATGTAGGAGCACTGGCTGTGGGGGAGTTCACAGCTTCCCAGCCCCTCCCAGCAAGATTCATTGTAGACCGTGTCGTAGTAGCACTGGTTTTGGTGAGCGTACAACTATTCAGGCCCAGGCTGTCGCAGAAGTATACAAATACTGACCACTGAGGTCAGTAGTGTGAAGACCCAAAGCCCCCAGGGATATTCTGGTGATCGGCAGTTATGATACCTGAAACTGAATTCAGTCAGTAGAACATCTTTGAGAGGGTCTGGTTTTACACTGTTGACCGACGCAGTATGGTCAATATCTGATTTATTTAACCTCTTTGGTATTACATTACACCTTCCCACACATTGAAGGAAAGTTGTTTTTCTGTAACGCTCCATGTTGTCAATGGGTAATCACAACAATTGGGTATAGTGCACTCTTACCAGGGGAATGGCACAGCCCAAGCTTTAGAATGTTGGGCTTATGAGGATTCCAAGCAGCAGCAACTCCCCAGTTCGGCTGTGCCATTGAAAGGGGAAACCGCTACCTTTATCTTCTCTCAAGACTTTTCAGGATTTTCTGTTGGGGCTGCAATTGCATAGCAGGTTGGGGCTGCTTGGTTCCAGGGAGCATCCCTAAATTAAAATTGTGCCTGTTAAACTGCAGCTTTTAAACTGGCTAACCTGCTTTACCCATTTCTGTTTATGGACTGGGAGCCACTTCTGCCATGCTAGGGTGTTCTGATGGTCTCTGATCTAATTTAAAAAAGAAGTGGCACAGGTACAGTGAGTGCTTTTTACTTTATTTGTGGGGCAGTATAAGTTCCGGAGGTTCCCTCGGCTCTTCGTTAGCCCCCCCAGTTTTCAGGTTTTCTGTGGGTTTTTTTTTTAACCCACAAAAAATGGGTGTTTTGGGGTATTACCATTTTAATTGGCATTTCTCCCTTAAGAGTGACTACAGGTTTTTACTAAAGTCAGCTGCTGGGGTCTCAGTAGCTCCTGTGTGGATTCAGAGTTGCTGTGAATTAACTATTTTATTTAACTATTTTATCTGAGTTGCGATCAGGGGGTCCTCTTGAGTACTATTTTACCTTCACCCCGGAACACTTTGTGCTCCTGCCATTAAGCATTTGAAGCGGTTGGGCATCTTGTCTCCTTACAGTTTGACTTCTTCTTCTACGCACTTGGATTTTTGCACACCCAAGAGCGCACCAGAAGACCATTTGCACAGTACAAATGCGCATAGTGCACAGCATCACGTGGGGTGTCGTGCATGCGCCCACCAGTGAGCGTGCACGACTAGTTTGTTCTGCATAAATGCTAAATTTTTGCTGAGCAGGGGGAGTGCTGAGTTTTTGTTGCCTGTGCAGTAGATTCTACTGCACTGGTCACTTGCCAATACCAGCAAGCTAAAATAAGTATTTTATTCTCTCTCTCTCGCTCTCGCTCTCTGCAGCACTGATTGATTTATTTTGCAACTTCACAGCTATATAGCAGTGCTGCTCTTGGCACCATGGCTTTTTGGAGACCATTAATTGTGAAAAGGTGTAAGACCTGCAAGTGGCTCATGAAGCCCTCCACCATGGGTTCCAATTGCCCTCATTGTGTTGCCCAGCATAATATTTCTCTTACGGTTACCCCCAGCCGGTCCTCTGAGCTGGGGAGGGGAGCACCTGGTTCTTCAGTTGGCAGTGGCAAGTAGAATTAAGAAAAAAAATCTCTTTTGTTGCTCCTTGGCAAGCTTTTGGGCCCTGATGTTCTACAGGACATCCCAGCAGGCACACTCAACCCCAAACTGGGCCCCTTGGGTTAGGGGGCCCCACACAGGCACATCCAGGTGCGCCGCAGCAGGATAAGGCTGCGGAGACAGATGTGCAGGCAGACCCCGACCCTGACTACCTAGAGGGTCAGGATGAGGATTTCGATGATCTTGGAGAAACTCCTGACTTTCAAAAAAAATTGCTGTATGTCGATGAGGATGTCCCCTAGGAGGAGGAGGGAGGGGAATAGACGGAGACTAGATCTAGGATTCCTATCCTTCCCCTGTTTGACAACAAGTCCTTGTCTTATAGCTGAGGCATGTAGGTCCTTGCAGATCAAGGAGCAACAGTCTGTGGAGACCGTGGACGTCAACCCGATTCTGTCCGCATCTTCCCCTTCTCTGAAGAGTTTTATTCACTGTGACCAAATTATTGAGTGAGAATGGGCAGGTGTGGATCAGAGAAGGTACCTTCCCAAACCGAAGACACAGTCTTTTCCCCTTTTAGAAGAAAAAATCTGCAATGTGAAGTCCCTCCACTGGTGACAAGGCTGTGTATAATTTGGTCAAGCACTCCGCTATTCCTATGGAAGGATCACTGGCCTTAACAGATTCTTATGACAAATGAGTGGACACCACATGTAGGAGGGCTTTTGCCTCCAACAGCACAAACCTGCATGCTTCCTATGCCTCCTTTATTGTTGCCAGAACATTAAACTTGGGGGTCACTACCATGGGCAGCTTTGTTCCTCGAGTTGGAAAGAATGAGCATATTACAATTGGTAGCCATGGCTTCCACTTTTCTAGAAGAATCTGCAGTAGAGAATTTGCGCATATCTGCCCACTTGGCCTACCATATCGTGTCTGCCATGTGAGGTGTATGGCTCAGACATTAGATTGCTGATCAAGCTTCAAGGTCTAAGCTGCTTAACCTCCCCTTGAAGGAGGTCTGTTGTTCAGTTCATGCCTGGATGATATTTTAAAGGATCTCCAGGATAAAAAGGGCCACCTTTCCATGTCAAAACAACAGTGTAAGTCCACCTCAACCTCAAGGGTCAAGGAAGCTGCCAGTGCAGGCAGTTTTGAGGAGGGTATCGCCCCTTTCAGAACATCTGTAACCAGAGAAACAGAGGAGCCTACTCGGGTAGCAGGGGCTACAGTACTAGAGGTACCTTGCCAGGCGTCGTCCAGTAGGTCCATGCCAAAAAGCCCGGTACCTCACAGTGAGGGTATGTGGGCTGATCCCTGCCTCCCTTTCTTTGGTCACAGACTACACAATTTCTACTCAAATGGGCCAAACACGTCTGACATGTGGATTTTGGAAATTCTAGCCTGGGGCTGGCTATGCAACAGAATTTGCAATACTCCTCTCAAAAGGCCATTTTCTACTGTACCCAGTTTCAAAAGATACTGTAACAGACAGGTGGTGTCAGAGACCCTGAATCACCTCACAAGGCATAAAATAAGCGGGTTCACATCGCAATTTGTGGATCAAAAACCGGCAATTGCAAATCGGTTTCGGTTTTGATTCGCGGTAGGTGCTAATCGAAGTTTCCCAGGACTGCAGGGCTTGGAATGTGCGAATGGCACTATTTTTCACTATTTTTGCCATCTTCCCCACATTCTGGACCCCCCACTGCTAATCAGCTTTGACCAGTTGCTAATCATTTTTATTTTGATTAGCAAAGGCCGCTAATCAAGTCTCCAACACTAATTTATGCCTTGCCTCATCCAAATTGGAGTGATAGTGCCTGTTCCACCAAATGAGCAAAGTCAAGGATTCTACTCGATCTACGTTTGTAGTGCGGGGGGGCGGGGGAAGGACTGGAAGGTTTCAGGCCCACCCTGGATCTGAAGCATCTGAACAAGTTTGTGCACCACACGACATTCAAGATGCTATCCTGAGGTCAATCATCCGAGCTGTTCAGCCGGGGGATTTCCTAGCTTCAGTAGATATGACAGATGTCTACCTTCACATTCCCATGCGTCAGTCTTACCAGAAGTATCTCAAGTTCTAGGAATGTGGATATGATGTTCTAGCCACACTAGCAGGCAGTGTCCTTTCCCTTTTAAGATGATGCCGGAAAGTCTTCAAGCTGGCTCCTCCCACCCACCCAGGTAGTAACTCCCTCGGCTCTGCCCCATGACACCAGATCTTCCTTTCCACTGGAAGAAGCAGGTTCCCTCCTTACTGCTCACCACATTGAGTAGACCCTAACGCTTAAATCTTCGGATTTACTTCCAAAACTTTAACAAAACTCTTATGAGTTTGTCTTCAGCTTGATCTCGATCACGACCGTCATGGACGATAAATCCATTCTCAGATTCCGCTGGTGCCCTTACGAGCAAAAGATGTCCAGGACCGACCCACATACCATGTGTGTCTACTGCATGGGTCACGATCACGACCCTCAGTCTTGCAACTTCTGTTGTTCTTTTCACCTGAATGTTCTGGTGGACCATCTCGCCTGCCTAAAATTGGGCCACCCCAGTGCATTGGAGCCCATCAGTCAAATCTAAGGACGCCCGTTGGGTGGTCTCCTCAGCTGCAGGGTCCACCGAGCAGATCGTGGCCTTTGAAGAGGAGGTGGCCCAGGCTGTGTCTCACTCCTCTTCAGCCTTCACCTTCGTGCTGCTTCAGCTGGGATCGACGTTCACGGATTCCTTCAAAGAATTGTGCCAGTCTTTGCTGACCCTCGGTCAGGGACCCTCAGGGCACAAATCCAAATCTAAAAAAAAGAGTCCAAAAGGAGAAAGAGAGGACTCGTTGTCAATCGTGGGAACGGAGGCGGCTCTCGGTTGAGGGCCTCCAGATTCCTCAAGCTTCTCGGTTGACTTGATCGAATCCTCAGTCGTGATCGCTGCTCATGGTAACCCTGTTGGCCTGCCGGCCGAGATGCTGTTTGAGGTCCTGGACAAGATTTTTCTCAAGCCGACCGACCAGTTGTGGACTGAAGAGGTCGACGCTTCCTTGTCAAGGACTCTGGTCCTGAAACAGATTGTTGGAGGGACGGATCTTCTCATGGATCACTTCAAACAGGTCCAGGACCAGGGCTGGGCTGTAGCCTAACAGCTCCAGACTGCCATGGAGATTGGGAACTCTTGTGCCCGCTTCATGGTGGCCTCGGTGGCCATACACTGCAGGGCATGGCTGAGGATCTCGACCTTCAGAGCGAACACTTGGCACAAGCTGGCAAATGTCCCTTTCCTGTGCACCGACCTGTTCGGGCCCGGGGTCAAGGGCCATCTCACCCGAATCGATAAGTCCAGTGCCAGAAGGACCCTAAGGGCTTGAAGCAGAAGCCCTTTTTTTCTTTTCGTAACTTTCTGTTTTTACCCCCTCCTGCTCCGGCACTGTCTCCCTATTGCTGCCCACCAAGGACCCCCCCTATAGAGCACTGATTTAGACCCCCCACCAGACAGGGCGTGGTGGAGGGGTCCCCTTCCTGGCAACCCCCGAATCAGTCCAGAATCAGTCTTTGGGGACCTTGAAGGTGGTCCGCAGTGCAGACAGGCGAGGTCGCTTCAGGCCCCCTTGTCGGTGTCTCGCTGTGTGAGGAATTTTCTTGTGTACAAACCCCCGAAGGTGATTTGCAGTGAGGCCATGGCTTACACTGACATCCATTACATCTTCCTCTTGATGTGAGCTTGGGTCTGTGTTACCTATGGCCGCCACCAGAGGTCAGGCCAGGCACGAGTTAATGTTCTCCCTTCCTCTGGAGGAGCTGAGCAGTTCCTCGGATGTTCAAGCCTCCTCCCCCCGGCCAGCCCTCTGACTCTGTGGTCCGCTCCCAAACCCAGGTCGTTGGCGTTGCAAGCAGAAGTTCAACAGCTGCGCCGATGGACCGGCTCAGCGGAAGCCCTTTTGGTCCACCTCCACTCCTGCAGCCAAACCTGTCCAGCCCCAGGCTAACCAGCAGGCTCAGGCCTGGCGACCTCAGCCCAAGTCTGTGGCATCGGTTATCTGCAAGCCTGGAGGGAGAGGCTCCGGTGGTGCCTCAGCCAGGCCCTCCTCCTACTCCTGGCCTGCCCAGTGACAGGATGAGGGGTGCCTCCCCCATACCTGTCACACCTCCCCTGGGTCCTCCTGTGGGGGGCTGGCTCCCCCACTTCCTTTCTGACTGGTCAGCTTTCACCATGGACAGGTGGGTTCTTGGAGTGGTGGGTCATGGTCTGCCTCTGGAATTCGAACAGTACCATCCTTGCTGAGCGCGCCCCATGGGAGGACTTGGTTTCCGCAGACATGCTGTCACCTCTCAGAGCCAGCATAGCCCAGCTCATCTGCAGTGAGGACATGGTTCCTGTCATGGATCCTCCGGAACATCCAGGGTTTGTCTCCAGGTACTTCTTGGTGCCAAAACAGATGGGGTTGGGGGGCTGGCATCCCATTCTAGATCTGCACAACCTGAACAAATTTCTCCAGTTGCACACTTTCAGGATGGTAACTCTGTCTCAGATCATACCATTTCTAGAGCGAAACATGTGGTTTTGCTCCTTGGATCTTCAGGGCCTGTTCTTTCACATCCCAATCTGTCCATCTCATCGACGGTTCCTCCGCTTCCAAGCAGAGGGAACCCTTTACGAGTTCCAAGCCAAGCCATTCGGTCTCTCCTCGGCCCCCAGGGTCTTCACCAAGTGCATTGCAGTGGTGGCAGCTTACCTGAGGCGCCGAGGGGTCAGAGTTAACCCCGACCTGGACGACTGGCTGATCGCAGGTCTCTCCAGACAGGTGGAGTGGTCCAGGACCTGACCCTCCAGATCTGCGTCTCCTTTGGCCTCCTGGTCAACAAGGCCAAGTCGGAAATCGGGCCCTCGCAGATCAGTTTCATTGCAACTCAACTCTTGCAGAGCCCATCTCCTGGCGGACAGGTCAGGGACTCTCTCCTCCTCTGCCTGATCATTTCAGATTAGACAATTGCGCCCTGCCCGGGACTTCCTGGGCTACATGGTGGCCTGCACCAGCGTGGTCCATTGGGCCTGCTGGAGAATGCACTGCCTGCATTTGGAGCTGGCCAGCCAGTGGTCCCGGCACAAGGGTTACTTTGACCAGCTGGTCACTGTGACCCAGCAGATGTGGGACGCCATCTGCTGGTGGTTAGTCCCAGCATATCTGCAGGAAGGGATCATGTTTGTCCACCCTGAGCCAATGGTCATCCTGATGACCGATGCCTCGTTCATGGGCTTGGGTGCCCCCCTGGGGGCACACAGAGTCCATGGACTGTGGACCCCCGAGAAGTCCCGATGCCACATCAACCTGCTGGAACTCCGGGCAGTTCAGCTAGCGCTGACTACATTTGCTCTGCACAGTCGGGGTCAGGTGGTTAAAGTCCAGAAGGACAACACCACGACCATGTACTACCTCAACAAACATGGCGGACGCACTCCTTGCCCTTGTGCAGGGAAGCTGTCCGTGTCTGGACCCTCATTCACAGCCTGGAGGCATATCTCCTAGCCATCCATGTGGCAGGAGCCTCCAATCAGCTGGTGGACACCCTCACCTGAGTTGGCAAAACATTTCACGAGTGGTCTCTCCACCCAGAGGTGGTTCACAGCCTGTCCTTCCAGTGGGGCACCCCTCAAGTGGACCTGTTCGCCTCCAGGAAGAACACAAAGCTGAGGCTGTATTGTGCCCACCCTTTTCAGCAGGGTACACTGCAGGGGGATGCCTTCTTGAGGCCCTGGACCCCAGGCCACTTTGATTCCCTTGATCCACAAGGTGCTCCTCGAGGCCAGGAGGGAGGAGGCACAAGTGATCCTGGTGATCCGGACTGGCCACACTAGTTCTGGTACTCTGATCTCCTCAGCCTCAGCAGCAGGCTCCCAAGGCTTCTTCCCCTACACCTGGACCTGCTTTCCATCAGTCAAGGGAAAGTACTCCACCCGGACCTTCAATCCCTGCACCTGACAGCCTGGCCTGGTTCCTTCCAGGCTTTGGGTCTCTCTGAAGCTGTCTTCACCATTGTGGAGGCATCTCGGGAGGAGTTGACTAGGACGTGCTGTGCCATCAAATGGAAAAGATTCTCTATTTGGTGTCGGGGCAAGGGATTGGACCCTTTGTCCTGTCCAGTGGCTCGCATTCTTGATTATCTTTGGTCCCTCTCTGTCGGGCCTTCTGTCGACGACCCTTAAGGTGCACCTGTCAGCCATCTCTGCTTACAGGGCATGGGTGGGTTAGCAGTCGGTGGCGCAGAAAAAGGTGGTGTGGCGCTTCTTCAAGGGCCTTAACCACAATTCCCCTCCAGTGCGTGAACGACCACCACCGTGGGACTTGTTGCTGGCTTTGGCAAAGCTCATGGGCAGGCCATTCGAACTGATGCACAGGTGTGATATCTCTCACCAGTCATGGAAGACCACCTTCTTGGTGGCTATCACGTCAGCCAGTATGATCAGCGAGCTCCAGGCACTTTTGGTGCAGTCTCCTTACCTGGTCTTCCACAAGGACAAGGTTGTCCTGTGCCCCAACCTGAAATTCCTCCCGAAGGTTGTGTCAAAGTTTCACCTTAACCAGGTGATTAATCTACTGGTGTACTTCACCAGTCGCACCTCGGAGGCCGAGCACAGGCTCCATACTCTGGACCTGTGGTGAGCGCTCACTTGTTACAAAGAGCGCACATTGCGCACGCTTATTACAAAGAGCACACAGCTGGAGTTCTGGGAGAGGTTCGCCAGCTGTTTATCACCTTCTCTGAAGCTGCACCTGGCACCGCACCTGGCAGACCTGCAGCCAAGCAGACGATTGGCAGGTAGATCACATCCTGCATTGATTGCTACTATAGGTTGGCGGGTAGGGAGCCTCACGTAGGGCTAAGAGCTCATTCCACACCGTCGTAATGCTGTGTCTTTGGCTGCTTCCAGGGATGTCCCTATCCAGGAAATCTGCAGGGCTACTATCTGGAGGTCAGCACGCACCTTCATTTCCCATTACCACATTGACCTCGAGGTCGCACCGAGATGCTGGTTTTGGGGCCTCAGTTCTCCAATCTCTGTTTCCTAAATGGGGGTATGCTCTTTGCCTCCCTTTTCCCGGAGAACTGCTAGGAGTCTGCCAGTTAGTGTGAATAGAACATCATATCCACGTCCCTAGAAAAACAGGTTACTCACATGTAACAGTAGTTCTAGGAGTGGTATGTGATGTTCATCCATACTAAATGGCAGTGTCCTTTCCCTTTAAGATGATGCCGAAAAGTCTTCAAGCTAGCTCCTCCCACCCACACAAGTGGTAACTCCCTCGACTACGCACCGTGGTGCCAGAGCTTGCCCGCTGGAAGTAGTTGTGTGTGCCAAAGCCAAGGGAGGTCAGGTGGGTCCATGTAGATGAACATCATATACCACTCCTAGAACTACTGATCTTACTTCCAGTGGGAGCTCTTGCAGCAGGCTATAACCATTAGGACTAAAGCCGCAGGTCTTAGGACCCACCGGAAAAATTCTTAGCTAGCAATACCCAGCAGGGGCTTCCCCCCGACGTCTGCTCAACCCCGACGTCAGTCACGGTACAAAAGGGGGCGGACCCAGCTCCACCCCAGTTCTTTTCCGCGCTATCCACTCACATTGGGAAGTTCTGGCTATCCAGCCCAGCAAAGAAAATAAGATTTCTGAAGAAATTTATCCTTTGGGCATTCGAGTTTTTTTCCAGCGCCTTTCGTCCTCCGACTCCAGTCCGACGTATGTCGTCGCCGTCGTCCATCTCCTCCAGGCCCAAGAGGAATAAGTGCCACTGTGGACGCCAAATCCCCTCACAAGATGGCCACATCAAGTTCGTTTTCTGCCTAGGCCCAGACCACGACAGGGTGTCCTGCTCCATCTATCAGAGCTTCACCAGCAGGACAAGAATTAGGCGCCTGAAGGCTCTAAAGGTCCACCTTCTGGAGAAGAACATGGATGTTGTACACACCTCAGGGGACAAGGGCAAGCATCGGGACAAGTCTGACAAGTGCTCCCACGACAAGGACTGTAGCTGGTCCCATCATCGCTCCCGGTCTCAGTCCCGCTCTCACTCTTCCCCCCCAAGAAGGTCTCTCCCTCCTCTGGCTCAGGGGCCCATCTTAAACACCCAGAAGGTTCCAAGGGGCTGAGCCCTCCTGCCAAGAAACCGGCACCAGCCAAGGCAGGAACATCGGGGGGGGGGGATCGTCCAAACCTAAGGTGGTTCTTCTAAGAGTTACCCCCAGACCTCTTCGGCACAAGCTACTGCCCTGCCTAAAAAGGTCTCTGCCTTGCCCGATGGGGGCAAGCCACCGGGTGAGAAACTTACCCCAGCACCGACTCCCGTGTAATCGATGTCTGACCCCATACCGACGCTGGTAGAGGCTATTGCAGTGGAAGACCCCGTGGCAGAGGCGGCCTCTGGGACTCCCAAATCTTCCACCTCGCAGGGTTCTGTGGGAGGTTTGCCCTCCCACGACCTACCTGATCCAGCTTCACCGCCTCCCTTTCCAGGTTCAGCAATCGCAGTCTTTAACAAAGACCAACTGCAGGCGCATTTCACCTTCTGGTGGAGACAGGTGAAAAAAGGGCAGTCTCCGTCGAAGCCAGACCCGACTAACCGGCCGGACAAAGCTGACCCTGAGGGCCTTCTTGCTCCTTCCCTGTGGAAGACCCCTGAGTGGCCACTGCCGCACCCGCCTTCCAAGGTTCATTACCGGTCTCGGTCTGAGGACCATCGTTGGCACCCCTCCCGATCGGGTAGCCGTTGACGGTCTTGGTCCCGATCCAGGAGCCGTTCCCGCTCTCCTAGGCAGGCCCGCTCCCACTCCAGACATCGGTCCCTGCTTCGTCGTTGGGCCCCAGTCCGGCAGCTACCGATGCTCGAACGGGGGGAGTCAGAGATGCAGCTCAGGCCATTCAAGGCCCAGTAGCAGATCGTCCACCCCTTCTACTTCCTTATCCCTCTCAGGGGTTCCCTGGGAGAGAAAGACCAACCCCGCTCACCTCCTGACCATCTGACCTTCATGGATGTCATGAGGCACATCCAGGCCTCCAAATGTGTGGGAGACGGAGGACCTGGATCCAGAACGCCACCGACTGGTCAGATACCTGAGGCAGAAGGAGCCCAAGCCTCTAGTGGTGCCTCCTTTAGTGGACACCTTCCAGGATCTCACCAGGATTCAGTCACGGCAGTTCCGAAAAAGTCATATAGGCTGTATAGAGCCCCGAGGAATGAGCCTTTCCTGGCAGATCCCCCTCAGGCAGACTCATCAGTGATTACGGCTGCCCACGACAAGTCCAAGCAGCCTAAGCTCCCAGCCTCCAGACCCAGAATCCTGCTACTAGGACCAGGTGGGCAAGAAAGTCTACTCTGCCTCTACCTGCTCCATTTGGTCCCTAAACTTCCTCACACATATGGTCCAGTACCAGAATGCGTTATGGGAGAGAGGGCAGGAGCTAGCTACTGCCTTGCCAGACTCCGCACAAAAGACGGAGCTCCTGGACGTTTTAAAATCAGGCTCAGACGTAGGCACGCGTGTTCTGTGTGCCTCGTATGAGACCGCAGATACAGCAGCCAGAGCATCAGCGTCAGGTGTCTGTCTCCAGCGCCACGCCTGGTTGAGAGTCTCAGGTTTTCACCAGGACCTGCAGTCCGGAATCCGGGACCTCCCATTCCAGGATTCCGTCCTTTTTGGGCAGGAGACAGAGTCTCTTATCTCTCCTCTCCAGGAGTCAGGCAAATGTATCTGGTCCATCCGGCAGATGTACAGAGGGGACCAGAAAAGAGCGAGACTACGGCCATTTCAGAAGCCCTCAGGTGCTCAAGCCGGTGGTAACCAACATGGCCAGAGGGGTGGCTTCAAAAGGAGAGCCGGCAGCCAGCAACCTGGAGGCGCTCCTTTACGTGGCCCCAAGTCCTTCCAGGTCTCTCTACCACTCCCAGCTCAGCCCAGCTGCCTCCGCTCCCACCCCTCCTCCAGAGGAGGTACCAGGAGAGGGCAGTAGGGGGTCGCTTCTCCCTTCACCTGAAGGGTTGGAGCTCTATAACAGCGGATCAGTGGGTTCTAGACATTATAAGGAGGGGACACACGCTGGAGTTCACCGAAATTCCCACAGGTACTCCACCAAGGTCCTCAAGATATCCTCCTTCTCACATGCCTCTCATAGAAGGAGAGATTCAGGACCGCTTGCAAAAAAGGATGATAGAACCGGTCTCTCTGCAGCAGCGGGGAAAGGGATATTATTCCCATTTTTTCCTTGTTCCAAAGAAGAGGCAGAATCTTCGGCCCATCCTGGACCTCAGCTCTCTAAACAACTATATAGAGTACCGAAGGTTCCGGATGGTGACCCTTCCAGGTCTTATTCCTCTGCTGCACCAGGGAGACTGGCTCTGCTCCCTAGACATGCAAGATGGGTACATGTACATAGGGTCCCCCTCCCCCCTCCCCAACAGGAAGTACCCGAGGTTCCACTTCCAGGGGGCGCATTATCAGTTTCGGGCTCTTCTGTTTGGCCTCTCCTCCGCTCCTCGAGTCTTCACCAAATGTTTGGCAGTGGTAGCTGCGGCTCTAAGGCACCAGGGACATTATTTCTTCTCTTACCTCGACGATTTGCTGCTTGCGGCCCAGTCAAGGATGCGCCTTCTTCAAGCTCTCAGAGACACCTTTACTGTTCCAAGAGGTGGGGATCACCCAGAACCTTCCAAAGTCTTCCCCGGAGCTTAGTCAAAGACTCGTCTTCATAGGGGCGGGCCTGGACTTGGTCCAAGGCATGGCTTTTCTACCCCCAGAGAGGGGCGATCGCCTGTGATAGATTGCCGGAGCGGTCCTTGTAACCCCTCAGGTCCAGGCCAGGACCTTCCTCAGACTTCTGGGGCACATGGCGGTGGCCATTCCTGTCACTTCTTTGGCTGCCTCCACATGAGTCCCACAATGGATGCTCAGGGTGCAGTGGGATCAATGCTCAGACCTAGACCACATGGTCAGGGTCACAGAGCTGGTCAAGAGGACATTACTTTGGTGCCTGGACACTCTCAATTTAGAGAAAGGGGTCCCTTTCTGTCAGGAGCCCTCAAATCAGACTCGAACGACAGATGCGTCAGATTTGGGATTGGGGGGCGCACCTAGGGGCCTGCCAAACACAAGGGGCCTGGACCCCAACGGAGCGCGACCTCCATATCAGTGTCCTGGAGATGCGAGTGGTCCTCAATGCGCTGCATGCTTTCCAAGAGGACCTTGACCCAGGCTCTCTCCTCGTTCAGACGGACAACATGGCAGTCGTCTTCTACATCAATAAGCAAGGGGGAACCCACTCCTACCTCCTGTGCAGGGAGGTGATGAGAGTCTGGTATTGGGCGCTGGAGCGTCTCATTTCTCTGTCCGCAGTGCACGTTCCAGGTGTCCTAAATGACTTGGCAGACTGCCTAAGCAGGTCTCAGTCCAAGGCGCACGAGTGGGAGCTACTGCAATCGGTAGCGGACCAGCTCTTCGACACATGGGGTCGACCAGATCTGGACCTCTTTGCGTCCCCATGCAACGCCAAACTACCAACTTTCTGCTCGTGAGAGTTTGCGCCTGGTGTTTTCTGGCCAGACGCGTTGTCCCTTTGCTGGGCAGGGAGGTTTCTCTATGCCTTCCTTCCCTCCCTTCCCTCTCATTCAGAGAGTTCTATTGAAGATACAGGCCGAGGGGGCTTGGATGATTCTAATCGTCCCATTGTGGCCTCGGCAGATTTGGTTCCCACTACTTCAGTGGTTGTCCTCGGAACCTCCAGTTCCGCTGCCAATATGATCGCAGTTGCTGTCCCAGGATCAGGGCTCACTGGTCCATCCTGATCTCAGGTCTTTGCACCTTCATGCTTGGCTCCTACAGACGTAGCAAAATCCAGGTATGGGGTCTCTCAGGAGGTGGCAGACGTCCTTGTCTCGGCGAGGAAGCTCTCTACTCGCTGCACTTATGTTATGAAGTGGAAGCGCTTCTGCTTATGGGCCTCATCTCACCAGCTGGACCCCCTTACCTGTCTGGTGAACTCAGCATTGCAATATCTCCTCTCCTTATACCAACAAGGCTTGAGCTACTCTTCGATAAAGGTGCACATGTGGGCCATTTCTGCCTATCATGTCCTCTTGGGAGGGATAAAACCTTGGCCCAACTGGACGTAGCCCGCACCTTTTTACGGGGTATTCTGCATATGAGACCTCCCTTTAGGGATCCTATCCCACTCTGGGACCTCCTGTTTGTGTTGGAGAAGCTCACTCTCCCCCCTTTTGAACCAGCAGCTGATTGTGAGCTGCGTTTCCTTTCCTGGAAGGTTTGTTTTTTAGTTGCTGTTACCTCAGCTCGAAGAGTCTCCGAGTTCCAGGCTCTGATGTGTAAAGAGCCTTATTTGGTTTTTCACATGGAAAGGGTTTCCTCAGAACGAATCCTAAGTTCCTTCCTAAAGTGGTCTCGGAGTCGACCCTCAACATGTCGGTTGACCTTCCAGTTTACTTTTCTTTTCCTTCCAATAGGGGAGAAGCTCTCCTTCACACTCTGGACGTTCACAGGGCGCTGACTTACTTCCTTAAGTGCACAGCTGCACACCGTAAATCGGAGCAACTGTTCATGGCTTTCGCGCCACAACACTCGGCAAACTGGTGTCTAAGCAGACTATTTCTAAGTGGCTTGTCCACTGTATTGTGTTTTGCTATGAAAAGCACAACAAACCCCTTCCGGGCCAGGTTAAGGGTCACTTCACCAGGGGAGTCTCGGCTTCCTTTGCCACCTTGAAGAATGTTTCTATAAGAGACATATGTGCGGCTGCCACCTGTAATTCTGTGCACACTTTTGTGAAGCACTATAGCCTGGAGATTGCATCCAGACGCCGTGCCGGTTTTGGCTTGGCAGTCCTTCAGGGACTTCTTTCCTGAGTTGCTGTGTTTTCCAGCATTGTCCCATCCTTCCACCTCCCGGGGTTATGCACCTCCTTGGCGCGGGACTGCTTGGGATTCAGTTCTAATGGTTATAGCCTGCTGCGAGAGCTCCCACTCGAAGTAAGATAGTACAGTTACGTAAAAACTTACCATAACAGTAGATCTTCAAGAGGAGCTCTTGCAGCAGGTGCTGTTTTCCCACCCTCCATCCCCCGAATGAGGTGTACAGCACATCATCTACAGGCTTCGCTTCTTTCTTTCATTAGGGCCCATTTGCGGGTCTTGGTGGGGGAACTGGTGTGGATCTGGGTCCGCCCCCTTTTGTACCGTGACCGACGTTGGGGGGGCTGCCCCTGCTGGGTATTGCTAGCTATGAATTTTTTCCGATAGGTCCTAAGGCCTGCGGCATTAGTCCTAATGATTATAGCCTGCTGCAAGAGCTCCTCTCGAAGATCTACTGTTACGGTAAGTTTTTACGTAACTGTACTTTACAAGTGAGTAACCTGTTTTTCCCAATTCTAGGCTGATATTTTCAGTATAAGGCACTCACTTTGACCTTGCAACAGCCCCCAGGGTCTTCTCGAAGGTGCTGATAGTCCAGGTAGTTGACCTTCGGCAAGAAGGGCATCAGTGGGAGCAGTCTTCAGCTCGGACCAAGGGAATGTTTTCCTTTCGTCTTCCTGGAAAGAGACCCTATTGAAGGAAGTTCAGTAGCTCAGGGATCAGTCATCGGCTACGCATACTGGGCCTCATGATGTCAGCGATAGAATTAGTCCCATGGGCTCGTTTCCACTGAGGCCTCTCCAGATGGGATTGCTGTTGGCCTGGGATCCGACATTGGAAGATTATCAAACCAGGATTCCTCTCTTTCTTTAGCTGTGGCACTCCCTGAGTTGGTGGGTGAGTGTGCAGAACTTGAACAGGGGGTTCCCTTGGAACCCCTCCAGAGTTGATCCTGATGACAGTTTCCAGTCTGCATGGTTGGGGGGCAGTCCTGAATGAAATACGCGCTCAGGGAATCTGGTCAGTACAGGAGCATCTCCACATAAATGTTCTGGAGATGAGAGTGGTTCGCCTGGCTCTTCTTCGTTTCCAAGTCTGTGGCAGGTAAGTGGTCAAAGTAACGTCAAACAGCACCATCATAGTGGTGTACATAAACAATCAAGGTGGTACTAAGAGTTGGGAGATGCTGCAAGAAGCCTCCGTTCTGCTCACCTGGGCAGAGAAGAATCCTCTCTCTCTCTTTCTGTCTCTCTCTCTCTTTCTGTCTCTCTCTCCTTCTCCCTCTCTGTCAGCAGTACACTTGGCAGCAGACTGGCTAAGCTGCAAAATTGTTCAACCCAGGGAGTGGATTTTGAGCCCGGAGGTGTTCTACCTTCTGTGCAGATTTCGGTTGGCCTCAGATCCATCTGTCCACCCCAGCCACACTGTTCAGACCCCAAGGTTTTTCAGTCGCTATCGATGTCCGCAGGCAGAAGCAGTGGATGCTCTGACTCGGGACTGGACCTTCCAACAGAGCATATACCTTTCCACTGCTGCCTCTTCCCAAGGTCATACAAAAAATAAGACACTCAAGCGGAAGCTTCCTTCTAATAGCTTCAGAGTGGCCCAGAAGACCGTGGTTCTTGGACCTAACTCAGCGAGCGCCCCTTTCGCCTTCCAGTACCAGGACACTTTCTGTCTCAGGGTCCTGTTCTACACCCAAATTCGGGGGGGGGCACTGAAGCTTTCGGTCTGGCTCCTGAAAGGATGATACTCCTAAAATTAGGTTTCTCTAAGAAAGTAGTAGAGACCAAATGGCTGCCAGGAAAACTTGTGCTTCCGCAGCTTGTGTGTATGGACCACCTTTTCAGCTTGGGCCAGGGAGAAGGATCTCTGGCCTTCCAGGCCTCAGTTCTGCAGTTCTTGGATTTTCTGCAGGAAGGCATGGAGAAGGGCTTAGTCCTGAGTACTTTGAGAGGCCAGATTTCGGCCCTTTGAGCATACTTTGTGTTTTTTTTTTTTTTCAGCGTGCGGTTAGCAGAAGTCTGCCTGTGTTCCGATCCCCAGTTCCTCCATCGGATCTAAATCTGGTTCTGAATGCTGTTTGTAAAGGGCCCTTCAAGCTGCTGTCATCTGTTTCACTGGATGCATTGTCCCACAAAGTATGTGTTTTGATTGCTCTGTGGTCAGCCAGGAAGATTGACTAGCTCCAGGCTTTATTCCACAAGGAGTCATACCTTGTCATGCATAAGGACAAGGTGGTACTCAGAACAATCCCATCTTTCGTCCCAAAAGTCCCATGGCTTTCCATGTGAACCAGGAAATATGTCTTCCATCCTTCTGTCCGTAACAGTCTTGCCCAAGAGAGATGGAATTGCACAAGTTGGATTTGTGACGGGCTGTTGGGAGATACCTTAAACTGACGGCTGAGTTTCAGAAGTCTGATAGCCTGTTTGTTCTCTTTGGAGCAGCCAAGCAGGGTCAAAAAGCCTCCAAGGCAGCCATAGCTAGGTGGGTGAGGGCTTGCGTTGCTAAAGCTTGTGTTGCAGAAAAGAGGCCTCTGGCCCTCATCATGGCTCACACCACCAGGGCTATGGCAAAGTCCTGGACGGAGAGAGATGAAGCATTGGTTTTAGAGTTATGCAAGGCAGCTACGCAGTCTTACGTCCACACATTCACAAAACACTACAGATTGGATGTTCAGAGTTCTGCTATGTAGCTTTTGGTAGCAGAGTGTTGCAGGCAGCAGTTTGCAAGTAATCTCTTTGTTGTTTTTTTTTGGGCATATGGGATGATATTCTTCCCCCTCCTGGCATTTCTGGGTACTGCTTCTTCGAACCCAGTTGTTGTCTACCCGTTGACAATGTGGAGCACTACAGAAAGAAGAAATTTCTTCATACTTAACGTAATTTCCTTTTCTGTTAGCTCCAGCATTGTCAGTGGGGTCCAGCCAGGAGCCTTGCTCTTGTGGGAGAATATTATATAGTGTATGATGGAACGCTGTTCCGCATGAAAATCCATGCCTGGAACAGCGTTGTTGTCCTTCACTCGGTGTGTCACGATCTTGTTGTGCTGCACCCATGGCCACCGTGCAGCACAACAAGATCGAATACTATTCTCAAGCAAGATGCTAATAGGAGCTGAGCACGGCAACACGGAAGGGAAGCCTTGGCTGCAGACACAGAAGTAAGCTCCCCCCCGCCGGTGTTCATGAGTGCTATTTATGGTTGCCCATACACTGAAGATTGTATGAGCAACTATAGACAAACAGGAGTTAGGATCTTGAGGTTTCAGTGGTATGGACCTCTCAGCTACGCTTCCCGAGGTCTCAGGTTACTCACGGAAACCTCTTGATCGCAACTGCCTTGTTGTGTATGCTTGCGCATACACAATCCTCTATCTGGTATTCCAGTGGGGGATGTCACTTGTTTAGTAAAAGCCCCTATTATGACTTTACCGGGCATCCCTCTATCCTGCTGCACTGTATTCATATATTTAAAAAAAAAAATTGTTTTTCATTCAGACTGCGACCACACATGATAACGGGTTTAGTTGTATATCACTAAGGGTGTTTTCCTTGTTGCAGGTAGTCTGACTGCATACAGTTTTGCCTGCCGAAGTTCATTGTCATGTTTGTCAATGGCAGATTTCCAGAAGATTTGCTGGTGCAGGACATTCCTTGTTGGTTCTTCACTTTTTCCACAAAGAGGACCGGCTCAACCAAGCCTTGTGTCCAGTATGGAGTATCCCTTCTTTTGGAGGTCTGCCAATAAGGTGACAGTTTTTTGCTTACAGTGTAGAAGGAACTTTTCATACAAGTAAGTAATTAATTAATTAACTGGTTTCTCTTTTGAAATAGGCACTGCGAAGTCAGTAGTGACTGTGAGTTGCTGCTGCTTGGAATCCTCATATGCCCAACATTCTAAAGCTTGGGCTGTGCCATTCCCCTGGTAGGGGTGCACTATACTCAGTTGTTGTGATTACCCTTTGAGAATGTTGGCGCTAACAGAAAAGGAAATTACAGTAAGTATGAAGAAATTTCTTATGTTAGTTTCACTGGTCTCACCAAGGGGTGTGTCATAAAATGTATAAATGAAATGCTTTTTCATGGTAGTCTAGTATCCCACCCCCGCCTGGTCCCAAATAACTTCCTTGCGGTCCCCAACCCTGGTGGCCTACAGATGGCAGACGGTATTACCCCTCTACTTACCTCTGCTACTGATGGAACCTTAAAAGTGTTGATGAACTATTGCCTGTTGGTAGGTACTAGTGACTGTTGTTAGGGAGATCAGCGGCCTATAGTACCTAGCTTTTGAATGTCATGTAATGGCAATTGACCAAACAGATAGCAGCATTTCTGTGCTAATAACACTCACTAGTTATCAAGTTATGGAGCCTCTCAGCAGGAGTCACTGTAGGCCGTGGTGTTGGAGCATTGACTGTGAAGGAGCTTTGAACTACTCCAGTCCCTGTCTCCTTGCAAGAGCCACTGTGGGTAATGGTGTTAGGATCACTGGCTGTGAGGAGCAGAGGAGGTCACAGCTCCTGCAGTTCCAGCCTCTTACAGTGAGAGTGTCTGTAGGTAATGGCATAGGAAAACTGACTGGGGAGTGCGCAAATACTGCTGTTCCTGTCTGTCTCAACAGGAGCCATGTTAGGTAATGGTGTAAGAGCACTGGCTATGGTGGAGCTCATAGCTGCTGCAGTTCTTGCCTCTTGCAGCAAGTCTCTGCAGGTAATGGTGTAGGAGCACTGACTGTGGAGAGTGCAGAGATACTGCAGATCTTACTTTGAGAAAGGCTCTTGCAGCAGGCCAACACCGGTAGGACTAAGCCGCCAGACGCCGGGACCACATGGAAAACTTTCTAGCTAGCAGTCTACCATGGGGGACCGCCCACCGCCAATGTCAATCGCTGATGTCAGCCTATCCTGTAAAGGTGGGCGGTCAGCCACACCTACCCACAGTTCTTTTCCCACCAACTATTTGTGTACATCGCACCTTAGCGGATGCTGCAGCCGACCACCGTTACTCGCTGTTGTTGCGCTTTTTTATTTTCCTTTTTCTCAAGTGTCTAACGTCAAATTTCCTCTGTTGCAGCCGTCAAGTTTGTCTTCTCCACCAGCCTCTTCTTCTGGCTGTTCCACAGAGTGTGCCTGTAACATAGAAACATAGAATTTGACGGCAGATAAGGACCGCTTGGCCCACCTAGTCTGCCCATTTCCCCACCTGATGGATAAGCTACAGATTCTAGTTAATCAACCGCTTACTTCCTCCTACCCACCACTAGAATTGCCTTATGCCTGTCCCATGCATTCTTGAATTCTCCCACTGTTCCGGACTCCACAACCTCCTCAGGAAGGCTGTTCCATGCATCCACAACCCTCTCTGTGAAAAACACTTTCTAACATTACCTCTGAGTCGCCCCTCTATCTTCAAATTGTGCCCTTGTTCTTGCACATCTCTTCTGAAAGATGCTACCTCTTGTACTTTAATTCTCTTGAGATACTTGAAAGTTTTTATCATGTCCCCCCTCTCCCTCCTTTCCTCAAGTGTATACATATTAAGCTGCTTTAGTCTCTCCTCGTAAGTCTTCTGGTGCAGACCCTGCACCATTTTGGTTGCCCTCCTCTGAACAGCCTCCACTCTGTCTATGTCTTTGCAAAGATGGGGTCTCCAGAATTGCACGCAGTACCCCAGATGGGGTCTCACCAACTGTCTGTACAGAAGGATAACAACTTCCTGTTTTCTACTGTTGATGCCTCTCCCTATGCATCCCAGTATCCCTCCAGCCCTCCTTACTGCCTTCTCACATTGCTTGCCCACCTTTAGGTCATCTGATATAATTACTCCTAGGTCTCTTTCCTAGGTCTCTTTTGTTGTTGTTACTAACTCACCCCCCATTGTGTACTCTTCCCCTTGGTTTTTGTTTCCCAGATGCATTACCTTGCACTTCTTTGCATTGAATCTGAGCTGCCACATATTTGACCATTCCTCCAACCTCGCCAAGTCCCTGTTCATCCTTTCCCCCACACCTTGTGTATCAACCCTGTTGCAGATCTTTGTGTCATCTGCAAAGAGACATACCTTTCCTTCCAGGTGCTCTCCAATGTCACTTATAAAGACATTAAAGAGGACCAGCCCCAGTACCGAACCCTGCGGTACCCTGCTACTTACCCTCCTTTCATCACTGTGGACTCCGTTTACTGTTACCCTTTGCGTCCTGTTGTCCAGCCAGTTTTTTATTCAGGCCACCACCTTGGGACCCACTCCAAGGCTGGCTAACTTATATATAAATCTTTTGTGTGAGACTGTGTCAAATGCCTTGTTAAAATCTAGGTAGGCCATATCCACAGCCCCTCCTGGTCTACTACTTTGGTCACCCAGTCAAAGAAATCTATTAGGTTGTCTGACATGACCTTCCTGTGTGAAACCATGCTGCCTTGGGTCCTGTGCCCCACTGGCCTCTCTAGGTACTCAACAGTTCTTTCCTTCAGAAGTGATTCCATCATTTTCCCTACCACTGAGGTCAGACTAACTGGTCTGTAGTTTCCTGCCTCTGCCCTGCTCCCACTTTTGTGAAGTGGAATCACATCTGCCCTCCTCCAGTCCTCAGGTACCATCCCATCCTCCCATGATTTGTTAGAGGGTAGTCGGTGGTGTTACTAGTTCTACCCTTAGTTCATTTAGAATTCTTGGGTGAATCCCATCAGGCCCCATTGCTTTGTCCACCCTCAGTTCCAAGAGTTCTTTCAAAATCCTTTCTTCTGTGAATGGACTGGTATCGTCCCCCCTATTCAGAGTTTCTCTCTTGTTTGGTTTAGGTACCTCTCCCTCCTCTTCCGTTGTGAATACTGAACAGAAATATTCATTCAGTATCCCTGCTTTTTCACTGTCACCCTCTGCCCACATTCCTTCCCCTTTATTAAGTCTCTGTATCCCTGCCTTGATCTTTCTTCGCTCCCTAATGTACCTATAAAAAGTTTTATCCCCCTTCTTAACAGAATTGGCTATCTTCTCCTCAGTTTCTGCCTTTGCTATTCTGACTGCCTTCCCTGCCTCCTTCTGCTTTAACTGATAAGGTTCTCTGTCCTGCTCCTTCTGTATTTCTTTATTTCCTGAATGCTATCCTTTTCTCCTTAACCTTCCCTTCCACCTCTTTTGAGAACCAAGTGTTTTTTTTCCTTCGTTTTGTTTTGTTGATTTGCTTCACACAAAGGCTTGTTGCTTCTGTGATTGCTGTTTTGATTATTCCCCAACCCCTCCTTCTTGCCCCTTTGCTACTGCTTTTCTGAGGCACTCTCTCATTTTCCCAAAGTCAGCCTTCCTAAAGTCCAATACTCTTGTTTTTGTACGGCTTGACTCTATGACTGTGTTTATTGTGAACCACACTGTGTGGTGGTCACTTGTTCCCAGATGGCTACCCACTTCTAAATCTGAGATCCTTTCTCCTTCCCCATTTGAGAGTACCAGGTCTAAGATTGCTCCCTCCCACGTGGGTTCCAACACTAGCTGTCTGAGGCATGCCCCCTGTAGGGCATCAAGAATGACCCTGCTTTTGGGTGTGCCTGCAGCAAAGGTACTCCAGTTAACATCTGGCATATTCAGGAACCCCATCAACAATATCTCCCCTTTTTCTGCCATTTTAAGGATGCCTTCTATCATTTGCTTGTCCATTTCCTCACCCTGAGATGGGGGCCTGTACACAACCCCCATGTGGATTGTGGTGCCATTTCCTGTCTCCAGGGTGACCCATAGTGACTCATCAACTTCCTGTTTACTCTTTAGTTCTGTTGCTTTAATCCCTTCCCTCATATAGAGAGCTACTCCTCCTCCTCCTCCTCTTTTACCCACCCTGTCCCTCCTGTAGATTGTGTATCCTGGTATGTTGACATCCCAGTCATGGTTCTGTGTGTGCGCCATGTTTCAGTGACAGCCACAATATCTAGGCATCCCTCTTCCATCAAGGCCACTAGTTCAGGGAGCTTGTTACACAGACTGCGGGCATTGGTACTCATCACCTTCCATTTTGTTTTATGGCCTTACCCCTTTTAGCCCCATCCCTGTCCTTACTGCCTTTTTCTGCATTTACCTCTTTCCTGCTCCCTACTGACTTCTCTACCTTGATGTTTACCTCTCTGACTACTGTGTTTTGTGGGGGGAGGCTGGGATTTCCCTGCTCCTTTTCAGTGCTTCCCCCCTTGGCTAGTTTAAATGCTTGCCAATGAAGCATTTAAACCTATCACCTAGGATCCTGGTCCCCCCCGACAGATGCAGACCATCGCGCCAGTATTGGCCTACATCCCTCCAGGTGGCTCCCTCAGTCCCCAATGAAGCCAAAACCCTGAGCTCCACACCAGTTTCTCAACCATTCATTGAATCCCATGCGCGGAATACCTAGCATCATCCTTGCCTATAGACAGGGCAGCACCTCCGAGAAGGTTACCGCATATGCTACTTGTCTAAGGCCCCTCCCCAACTCTACAAACTCCTCTTGCACTGCTCTGATCCCATTCATAGCCAGGTCATTTGTCCCTAGGTGGACAATGATATCCAGCTCCCTCCCTCGTGCAGCTGCTCCCGCGATCCTGAGGATTCGCTTTCTGTCCCTCGGAGCCGTGGCACCAGGCAGGCACCTTACCTCCCTATCGCCTTCCTCCCCCACTTCTACCCAATTAGTAAAAAAAAAAAACCTGTAGTTCTAGACTGCTGTTACTTGCTGTGAAAGCAAAGTTCTCCTCTGTCAAAAACAGCAGGAAGCTGTAATTGGAGACACCTGCTTTTGTACTCCTGAGCTCCTAAGCCACACACCCAATTAGCCTCAGCCTCTGCTCCCAACTCAGTAAATTAAGCTGATACAGTCCCCTTCCTCAGAGAAACACACAGTGACTTTCTTTTTTTTTTACTTAAATGAGACCCCCCTTCTTCTAATAAAGTATCTGTTTGCTTAATCCAAACAGGCACTGACTCCTGCTGAGATAAAAGTGATTTATCAGTTAAAAAAACTGTAGTTCTAGACTGCTGTTACTTGCTGTGAAAGCAAAGTTCTCCTCTGTCAAAAACAGCAAACATATTCCTGAAAAAGTTTGCCACTCTGCGTGCCTCATTTGCCTAGGCCCTAGCCATGACACTGAAGCTTCCCAGATTTGCTAGAAATTCAATCAGACCATTCGGAGACATCATCTTAAAACTCTGGAGAGCCATCTTTTAAAGTAGAAGCTGGTCTCGATGGAAAAGGAGCTGCAGACCAGGAGCTTGTCTGCCTCACTGGCACAGTCTTCCAGGGCTTCATCTTCCTCTCAAAAATCGGGTGGGAAGCACAAGCACCGGTACAAACACTGGGACTGGGACTGGTCTGCTTCCCACTCGCGGTCACCTCACAAACCCTCGATTGCTTCAGGGTCGTCCTCCCACGGGGGATCGACCCCTTCAGCCCCACCAGCTCTTTCTTCTACTGGGCTCCTGGTGGCTAAGCCACCTGGTCTCCTGTCTCCCAGCCCCTGATGCTCAGGCCCATTTCGTCTACAGACTCTCATCCAGGCGGCACAGCCGGTGTTGGTCTTTTGGGCATTGGTTCCTCCACCGTCGCGCCCCCCCCCCCACCACCACCACGGCACTGCCTACGTTGATCCCCTCCTCTGGGCCTGACGTCAGTCCTTCAAGGCAGCTCCTTCTACTCCAGTGTCTCCTCTGCCTTTGCCTGGGAGGTCTCCTTCCCCACAGGCGCCTGCTTCTCCAGCTAGGCCTGCGTCTGCAGAACCTTCCCCCGGACGCTCCCAGCTGACACCCACTGGGCCACCACCAGTACTGCCGCCGCCCAGCCTGTGGGCCAGATGCTGATATCGCCCCTTCCACAGCCCATGCTGCAGCCAACTCCCACTGGCCCAACGCTGGATCCTTAGCTGGCGCCGGGTGGTCCTTTTCCAGGGTACCTGCTGCTGTTGTACCCTTATCCTGTGCCTTCTTATCCCTACCTGCTGGTATATAATCTTCCACCTCCGGTGGACTACAATGCACTATTTTCAGCATGGTGGTCTTTCGTCCAGAGACAGACCCCTGCTCCTCAAGGGTCGCCTCCGGCATCCCCTGGATGTCCTCCCCAGACCCGCTGCCCCAGGATCCGGGCCGGGCTGGACCCAGCAAACCCCCCGAATGTTTGGGTCCTCCAGGTCTTGACCCAATGTTGGTTCTGGCTCTCTCCAGGACGAGCGCCCACCGTCAGAATCTGACCAAGATGGCGAGACCATGAGGAAGACTTGGATTGTTCCAGGTCTTCCTCCTTGCCAGTGAAGTCTTCGGCTGGTGAAGACCCTCTTATGGTGATTCCTAACCCCCCCCCCCATGACCCTTCTTTTATGGACATCATAGCTACACCCAGTCCATTATGGACTGGAAAACTGAGGAGCAGGACCCAGAAAGGTGTTTCCTGGCCGTGATTTTAAGGCAGTGGGATGCCCTCCTGGTTGGTGCCACTCCTGATTGACTCCTTTGAGGACGTCACCAGGGTGGCATGAAATCACCCCTCTTCTACTCCTCCATTGCCTAAGAAGGTGGACCACATTTAATTCCCCTGCTGGTAAGCCTTTTTAAGGGGGCCACCCTAAAGCTGATTCAGTGGTCATAAATGCGGCACGTGGCAGTACCTAAAAGCCCAAGCACCTTAGTGTCGTTCTCCTGGACAAGGGAGTCCCGGCATCCGGACCACCTGGGTAAGCACATTTTCGCATCCACTGCCCTGGCTATCCAGGCCGTCGGTTACCTTGCCCATATGGTTCAATATCGAAATGTCCTCTAGGACCAAGCCAGGGACCTGGTGTAAGCCTTATCTGAAGACCCGTCTAAGTTGCAACTCGCCCAACTTTTGAAGTCGGGCTCCAGCGTTGGCAACCACGTTCTTCAGGCTGCCTACAATGCCACGGACGTCTATGGGTGAGGGGTGGCAACGGGGGTTCACCTCTGGTGCCATTCATGGCATCAGTTATCTGGGTTCGCCTCAGATGTGCAGTCCAGCATTCTGGATGGCCCCTTTCAGGGCTCCGTCTTCTTTGGGGGGATATTCAAGACATAATCTCCACCCTTCAGGAGTTGGGTCAGACTCATAGGATGGTTCATTAGCTCTGCCATACTCGGCCTAGAGCAGGCCAGCGTCCCTCCTTTTGTCCGTCCTCCCAAAAACAATCCCTCCAGCCTGCTAAGGGCCAGGATGTGCGTCACTTCGCCCCGGCAGCACCTGCCACCAGAGGCCCGCGGCTGCCCTCCTAGCTCCCGACCCCACCTCCTGACTCCTTAGCTGCCCCCTCCGACCAGGGATCTGGGGGAGATGGTTGGGGGTCAGTTCTCCCTCCACCTAGACGGGTGGCGGACAGTGACCAAGGACATCTGGGTGCTTCAGAAAATAGAATCCGGTCACACGCTGGAGGTTCTAGAGTGGCCTCCAGAAAATCCTCCGGTAAAC
Source organism: Neoceratodus forsteri (assembly GCA_016271365.2). NCBI lineage: Eukaryota > Metazoa > Chordata > Ceratodontiformes > Ceratodontidae > Neoceratodus > Neoceratodus forsteri. The sequence goes on along the minus strand of CM057452.1, from coordinate 1,078,860,603 downwards.
TCCTCTTACCACCTGGCCCACCTGCCCCTCGTTTGGGAAGAAATTTAGGCTCTCCTCCAAAAGAGTGCCATAGAGCCCATCCCTCTGGCTCAGTGGGGAAGGGGGTTTACTTCCATTCTTCCTCATCCCCAAAAAGACCAGAGATCTTCAGCCCATCCTGCACCTGAGCCATCAGAATCTGTACATTGAGTACAATCACTTCCGGATGGTCACTCTCCAAAGGTTGTTAATGCTTTTGCACCAGAGGGATTGGCTCTGCTCTTTGGACATGAAGGATGCCTACCTGGACATCCAGATATTCCCTGCCCATCATTGCTTCCTCTGCTTCCACTTTCAGGAAGCCCATTTTCAATTCTGGGCCCTCTGTTTTGGCCCCCCCCCCAAGGTCTTTATGAAGTGCCTGCGGTGGTGGCAGCTGCTCTGAGGAGTTGGGGCTTCCACATGTTCCCTTACCTGGACAATTGGCTGTTACCAGCCCCCTCCAGAGACCGCTTGGTTCAGACTCTGGAATACACCTTTCATCCATTTCAGGCCTTGGTGATCACCGTCAGTCTGCTGAAGTCCTGCCTCTCTCCTTGCCAGCGCCTTCTGTACATAGGGGCGATTCTGGACACCACCCAGGGCAAGGCCTTTTTGCCCATGGACTGGGTGGAGCGACTAATGGAGCAGGCCCATCTGGTTTCTTCCAGCTATCAGGTCCTCGCCAGGGTTTTCCTGCGCCTCTTGAGCCACATGGCAGCAGCCATTGCCATGGTTCCCCTGGCCCACCTGCATATGCGGGTTCCTCAGTGGACCTTGAGGGTTCAGTGGGAGCAACGCACAGATAACCTGAACCAGTTGGTCCTGGTCTCCGACCCGGTCTGGAGAGTCCTGTTGTGGTGGCTGGAGCTGGCCAACCTCCTTCAAGGGGTCTCCCTTTCAGCTCTCGAGCCCCCTGTGAGATTTTCATAACGGATGCATCTGGCCTGGGATGGGGTGCTCATCTGGCCAACCACCAGACCCAAGGTACCTGGACGAAGTTGGAACAGGGTCTCCATGTCAACGTCCTGGAGATATGAGCTGTTCTTTACGCTCTGCAGGCCTTTCAGACCCATCTCCTCCCAATCCAGTGCTGGTGGAGATGGACAGCATATGTGTGTGTGGTGTATTACATCAACAAGAATGAGGGGACCTTACCCCCTGTGTCGGGAGGCGACAAGAGTCTAGTATTGGGCCATCGAGCACAGTCTGGAGCTCTCGACCGTAGATGTTCCAGGCGTCCAAAACGTCTTGGCCGACGGTCTTAGCCGCTCCTGGTTGCAGGCTCACGAGTAGGAGCTCCTAACCTCGGTGGTCGAAGATCTCTTCAACAGGTGGGGTCGTCCAGAGTTGGACCTTTTTGCATCACCACTCAACACAAAACTGATGCTTTGCTGCTTGCTCGATCCCGGCCCTGCAATTTTCTGGTGAGACACATTTTCCCTCTCCTGGAAGGAGAGGTTTCTGTGCGACTTTCCTCCCTTCTTGCTCCTACAGGGGGTTCTGCTCAAGCTCCAGTTGGAAAGGGTGGAGATTATTGTAATAGCTCCCTTGTGACTGCATCAGATTTGGTTCTTCTTGGTGCAACAGCTGGCGGTGGAACCTCCGGTGCCCTTGCCCCCATGACTGGCTTGCTCTCTCAGGACCAGGGCACCTAGTCCATCCGGACCTAAAGTCCCTGCATCTCCATTTGTGGCTTCTGCGGACCTAGCTATCGCCCGTTTCTGGGTGTCTTCTGGGCTCGCAGATGTCCTGGTGGCTGCTATGAAACACTCCTCTAGGGCCACTTACGCCATGAAATGGAATCGTTTCACTGTTTGGGCTGCTGCACACCAATTGGACCCTTTCACCTGCCCAGTGAATCGGGTGTTGGAGTACCTTATTTCCCTTTCAGACTGGCTTGGGGTATTCCTCACTCAACGTGCATCTTTCCGCCATCTCTGCGTCCCATGCACCCATCGAGGGCAGAGCTGTTGCCCAGTTTGAGGCGTTCCGCACCTTCCTGTGGGGCATTTTGCATCCGAAACCTCCCATTCAATTCCCAGTCTCTGCATAGGACTTCAACTTTATGTTTGAGAAACTCACTTTACCTCCCTTTGAACCGACTGCGAGTTGCGAGCTGCGCTTTCTATCATGGAAAGTGCTCTTTTTAGTTGCTGTTACTTCTGCTCGAAGGATTTCCGAGCTTCAGGCTCTTGTGTGTAAGGAGCCTCATTTGTTTTTCCACAAAGACAGGGTGTCTTTACATACTAATCCTAAGTTTCTTTCCAGGGTGGGGTTGGAGTTTACGTTGAACTAGTCCGTACACCTTCCTGTTTATTTTCCCCGAGTACTCTAATCAGGGGGAGGCTTTGCTCCATACTTTGGATGTACGTAGAATCTTGCAGTACTATACGCACCGGACAAAGGCTTCTCAGATGTCTGAACAGTTGTTTGTTTTGTTTGCCCCCAAGAAAGAGGGTGCTCCTGTTTCCAGACAGCGCTTGTCTAAGTGGTTAGCCAATTGCATGGTTTATTGTTACAGGAAGTACAATAAGGACCTTCCAGGAGTGGTTAACTGCCATTCCACCAGGGGTATGGCTGCCTCAACGGCTTGTTTCAGAAATGTGTCTGCTGCGGACATCTGTGCAGCTGCCAACTGGAGTTCAGTCCACACCTTCAGCATTACAGTCTGGACATTGCCTCTTGGCACAGGGCCAATTTCGGCCTAGCAGTTCTTCAGGGCCTTCTCTCCTGAGCTCTTGGCTGCTGATCTGTCCTCCTCCCAGTGTTTTTCTCCTGGTCATGCCCAGAACTGCTTGGGACTCAGTCCTGCAAGACCCTTCCTTGAAGTAAGACAGTACAGTTACATAAGAACTTACCGTAATAGTAGATGTTCTAGATCAGCTCTTGCAGCAGGCCCTGCTTTCCATCCCTCCTTCCTGTGCTATTCCTTGTTCCTCTTACACTAAACTTCTGCCTTTTCTTCTTTGGCTCTCGGGGAAACTCTTCGGTTCTCCATTCGCTGCCCACTTGAGGTCTCTGACGGGAGAACTGAGGTAGGTGTGGGGGACCGCCTGCCTTTATAGGATAGGCAAACATAGGCGGTGGGTAGTCCCCTTTGGTAGACTGCTAGCTAGAAAGTTTTCTGTGTGGTCCTGGTGCCTGGTGGCTTAGTCCTACCAATGTTGGCCTGCTGCAAGAGCTTCTCTCGAAGATCTACTGTTACAGTAAGTTCTTACATTATAGTACTGTTCTGCCTCTCCCAACAGAAGCCACTACAGGCAGTGGTATAGGAGCACTGACTGGGGAGCTCACAGCTACTGCAGTTCCTGCCTTTCCCAACCGGAGCCACCACAAGTAATGGTGTCGGAGCACTGACTGTGGAGGAGCTCATAGCTACTGCAGTTCTTGCCTCTCACAGCAAGAGTCTGTAGGGAATGGTTTAGGAAAACAGACTGTGAGGAGTGCACAGACACTGCAGTTCCTGCCTCTCTCAATAGGAACCACTATGGGTAGTGGTGTAGGAGCACTGGGAGTGGAGGCACTCACAACTGCTGTAGTTCCTGCCTCTGCTAATAGGAGGCACTGCAGGTAATAGCATTCAAGTACTGACTGTAAGGAGTGCACAGATACTGCCGTTCCTGACTCTCCCAGCAGAAGCTACTGTAAATAATGGTGCAGGAGTGCTGACTGGGGAGAGCACATGTACTGCAGATTTTACTTTGAGGGGGCACTTGCAGTAAGCAGCACGGTTAGGACTAAGCCGCCAGATGTTAGGATCATAAGAAAAACTTTAGCTAGTAGGTCTACAACGGGGATCGCCTCTCGCTAACGCCAGCTCGCCGACGCCCCTGTGGTATAAAGGAGACGGTCCCCCAGCCACTTCCCAGTTCTTTCCCCGCTGTTGATTTGCACTTGTCGGACCTTACGGAACATTGCTTCAGTTGACCACCTTTCAATTTTTGAGTATTTTCTTTACTTCCAACGGTTTTTCGTCGTTGGTTTACTGTCAGCTGCATGTCTTCGCCAACCTCTTCTGCTGAGTCCTGCAAATCCAAGTGTGCCTGCGGTAAACAGATTCTAGATAAGGACGGCCATTCCCCTTGCATTATTTGTCTGTGTCCGGATCATGACACTGAAGCTTACCAGGCCTGTCTGAAGTTCAACCAGGCCACACGGAGGAGACACCAGAGGGTCCTGGAAGCCTATCTCCCTCAACAGAAACTGGGTGCCAGGGAAAAAAAGCTGCAGGCCCGGAGTGCATCTTCCTCCCTTGGGGACCTTGTCTGAGACCTCCGCTACTTCTAAGAAGAAACACAATTGGGACAAGCATCTGGACCGGGATAGGTCCGCCTACAGGTTGCGGTCGTCCACGGGAGGTTGGCCCCTCACGTCACACCAACCCTCTCTCCCTCCCTCTAGGCTGCCTCTGACCCCGCTGCCCGCTCTGATTACAATGTCAGGCGCACCTCCGCTGGTTCGGGGGACTCTTCCACCGTCCCACTGCCCCTGTCGCTCAGGCCCTTTGCCCCTCAGGATTCTCAGCCAGGGAGCTCAGCCGGTTTTCAGGACCTCGGCACTTCCACTAATGCCTGCCAGGCCACGGTGCCTTCTCTGGACCCTTTTCTGGGGTCCTTTGGACCAGGCGCCAGCTGTCACCTGCTCCTTTCCAGTCACAGCCTTCGCCTGGTGAGCCCTGCCAGTCCTTCACCACAGGACCAGGCGCCAGGCCGTCTGATACTGTGATCTGCTGGTCCTCCTCTTCCGGACCTGGCACCTCCAGCCCAAGACCAGACCGCCTATGGGGTTTCAAGCACTACTGTCAGGACCCTCGGGTCCTGCACCCGACTCCCAGTGGCCGTTGGGCCCGGCCGCTGGCTGTTTTTTAGGTCCACAATCTGACCTCCCGCCTCCCTTGGGCCGCCCGTCGATGGTCAGCTGTCGCATAACCCGCCATCTCACCTGACACCAGGACCTTCGCTTCCATCGACGTCTCCTCAGCCGTCATCGGCAGGTTTCAGTGATTTGTTTAGCTCTTGGTGGGCATACATCAAACACCTGACACTGGCTCCAACAGCACCCCTGTCTGCCCCTGCACCAACACGGGATCTTCCTTAGCCTGCCCTTAGGGCTCTTCCTCCTGTGCCCGACACACAATCCGACTCTAGAGCGGGCATCTGTACTGTCGCAGGCCCAGCCCAGCACCCAGCGCTGGGCTCTATTTGGAGGATTCGGAGTCTGATTCTGTTGAGCTGCCAGACTCCCCCTCTCCTTCCTTTCTGGAGGTGATGTGGCTCATTCAGATGTTGCAGGGGTGGCAAGCTGTAGAACAGCACCCTCAGCGTCACCGTTTGGCAGAGCATCTCCATCTCCCAGAGCTTACATCATATGTTATCTCACCCCTAGTGGCACCTCACGATGATGTTACTATCACTACATGGCAGCAGCCAGCGTCGGTCCCTCCATTGCCTGAAAAAGTGGACAGGCAGTACCACGCCCTGGAGGATTGGTCCCATTATGGGACGAACCCTAAAACTGACCTTGCCATACTCGCAGTAGCCCATGTTGGGTCCACTAAACCTAAACGCCTGGGTGACTTTCCTCTGGACAAGGATTCTAAGCAGTTGGACCTCTTCGGTAGGTGGAACTGTCTCCTCCATGCTGGCCCTGCGCTCCCAAAATTACCTGGCGCACATGGTGGTCCATCTACAGTCCCTGTTGGACCAAGCTACAGGCGTTCTAGATGCCTTCCTGGATTCCTCCTGTAAGGCTCAATTGGAGAAGCTCCTCCACTCTGCTTCCAAAGTGAGCTTCCATGTCCTCTGTGCTGCCTACGACATGGTGGACACCTCGGCAAGGAGTATGGCTTCGGCACTTTTGTCTCCGCCGCCATGCCTGACTTCGCCTATCAGACTTTACCCCAGGCGTCCAGTCCTCCATTTAGATGCCCCATTTTGGGTCTCTCCCCTTTTTGGTGGCGAGGTCAAAGATATGCTCACCTCCCTACAGGACTTTGGCAGAGCCCTATGCTCAGGGCACCCCCTCTTTCTCACCCACCAGAGCAGGGCGCGTCCATCTTTCCTTCACCAGCCTTCCTGGTCTAAGTACAATCATCAGACCTCCTCGGCCCCTGATGTCCTGCCCCTAAGGCTCGTAGAGTCAAGGCAGTAGCATGTCCTGCGCCCTCCTCCACCCCTTGACTTATAGCATGAAACCCCCCTCTGTCCAAGATTCTATCCGATGTGCTAGGGGGTTCCCTCACCCTCCACCCAGACGGATGGAGGATAGATTTCTCTCTTGTCTAGACTGTACCGGAGCTGTTAAGAGATTCCCTTGCCCTCCACCTAGACAGATGAAAAATACTTTTCTCTTTTGTGGGGACTCTTCTCTTGCTCCCTAGGGCCACTTCGGCCTTTTCTTTTGAGTGGCGTCCCATTGGCAGTTACCCATTCCTTCCTCTGGAATAAGTACCACAGAGCTTTTTCCGCAGGACAGAAAGAGCGTAGTTTCCTTCCCCATCTCCCCTGGAGGCTGGGTGGGGGCCATAGGGGATCTCCAGATATCTTGGGGCCTAGATCGTTCTGCCAGTCCCCGAGGTTCACTCCATGATGTGAAGACCTTCTTGGAGTTCCCTGTTACGAATCCTCCTTAGAGTCGTGAGTTGTGTTCCTCTTTTTTGGGACACATCCCTACTTCTCTCGCTATTTCTGTCTCCTACCGTTTCCCCCTGCTTCTACTGTCTGTAGGTAGGCTACTATTCGATTCCTGTCAATTTTAGACCTATGTATGGTCCCCTAAGTCTCAGTTGGTGGGTACACAGGGGGCCCAGGGCCTGTAGCCGGCAAGGGTCTTCGGGGCTCTTAATCTGGATGATCGATGATTTACAGTCTCCCCTAGGGGCATCTGACTCAGATCTGTACCCTATGGCTGTTCCTTCCTTTGGGGATAGTCACTGCCTACCTTATGCCCCCTCTGCCCTATTGCCACTATCTAGGCTATTTTTCGGTGTTGTGGAAGTTCAACAGGGGGCCAGGCCCCCCCCTCTCCCCGGTAGGATAGCGACCCCCGAGGAACGTGCTCCATGTGTTTTCTCCTGTCGCTGGCTCCTAGCCGTCTTCTTTCCATGGCCGCCGAGCCTCCAGGAGGCAGCCCCTACGATTCTTCTGGCCATGCTCCCCAGAAGTTTCTGTGGCCCACCATGTGGGTCTCAAGAGTGTCGGGGGTTCAAGTCGGAATTCTTCTTGTTGTTCTAGGTGTTTGGAACGAATATAGTGTCGCTCACCATTCACCATTATCGAGAGGTCGGGGGGGCGGCAGTATATCCTGTAGCCCGTCCCTCGATTCCTGGTGGCGGTGGTCCCAGGTGCTCTGTTCTGCCTGGAGAGCATCCTTGGCAGTGCGTGGGCTCAATCTTGCAGATAATATTTGCGCATGGCTGTGCTTTGCATGGTGAAGGTGATCAACACCTTTCCTGTCTGATCCCCATACGACGCCGGCCCGTCCGGTTACTGCCTGCTTCTCCCCAGGCTTGCTGTTTCCTTGCAGGAAATGTCTGTTACTCTTTCCTTTCCCGCTTCTCCAGAGGGTTTCCCCTCCAACTGCCGTTAGAGGGGGTGGGACTGTTCTCTATAGTGACGTGCTGGCTTTGCCTGGCATGGTCTCCTCTGCTTCCCCTTCTGTTCTCGAGGACCGTCAAGCCTAACTCGCTTCAGGCCGTCCGAGTGAACGGTACCCCCCCCCCCACCGGTCAAATCTAAAGATGCCCGTCTGGTGGGCTCCGCAGCTGCGGGGTCCGCCGAACAGCTAACGGTGTTTGAGGAGGTGGTGGCCCTGGTGGCAGTTCACACATCCTTGGCTGTGGCCTTCATTCCACTTTCGCTGAACACCTTTTTTTTTTTTTCTTACAGGGTCGTTTAAAGAGTTGTGCTAGTTTCTACCGACTCTCAGCCAGAGCCCGTCTTCAGGGCACAAATCCAAGTAAAAAAAAAAAAGAGACCAAAAAAATGGTCTCACCGTCAATTCTGTGATCGGGAATGCTCTCGGTCGATGGCTTCGTATTCCCGTGCTTCTCCTGATCAGACTTTGGTTGAATCTTCTGCCCAGGCCACTGGCTCCACAGTAACTCCATCGGGCCAGTTGGCCAAGACGCTGGTTGATCTTCCAGCCGACATTTTTCTTAAACCGGTCGACCAGTTGTCGACTGAAGAGGCCAACACTTTACTTTCCAGGACTCTGGTCCTGACTCGGACTGTTGGCGGGATGGATCAGTCCGCTGACTGGCCACCTCTGGTCACTGACCAAGACCCGGAGGTGCTTCGGTTTTCACCGGCTCCCTCCGAGACCCCAGCAGTCGAGGTCTCAGTCCTACTCTGGGGGGTTGAGCGGTTCCCGACAATGTCGGCACTCCCACTCTCGATGCCCTGAGAAGCTGGCACCATCGCTGTTCTTTATCCTCGTCCTCCTCTGGTAAGGAGAGGCTTCGGCGCAAGTTGTGTCGATGCTACGAGGATCTTATGTGGCAACAGCTGGTGTTCTCCAGTATGAAGTAGGTCCCGGCTCCTACACCGGCCATCACTTGGATTCGCCTCAACGTTCGATGTCTTGTCCACCTCGAGAGCTAACCAAAATGGTCCCGGCTTGATCGACCCTGGTTTCTCCACCAATTCCCTGTGGAGCCACCATCTATACAGGTGAAGACTAGCGATCCGACCAAGGAGTCTTGGCTGGCCAAAGGGCTTACCCATTGACTGTCGGTCACCGTCACTCCTGACTGTCTGTGAATGGTCAGCGGGGACTCTGGCAGTTGACCCCTCTTTATTGACTCCTCAAAGTCGGAGGGTTCCTCCTTGCACTCCCGTCAGGTCGACGTGGAGTCGGTTGGGGGTCTCTTGGAGGACAAAGGCCCTACTTCCTTTATGGGCCTTTTTAGCCTGATCTCTGAGTATACAGGCATGAAAATGGAGCCTGTCCAGAAACGGGCTTGATACCCCTTGACTGAGGTCCTGGACCGGGGAGATTCTAATGGGGAGGCCTTCCTGGTGGTAGAGCCCATCCTTTCCCTGCCTTGGAGCTTTGTCAGTGCTCTGCTTCCTGCCCTGCAACATAGGCCCAAATGGCCCGCAAGTACAAGGTCCCTACTGGTTCCCTGTCGGGATTCACAGAACACCATCGGCTGAGGGCTTGGTGGCCGATTCTGTGTTCAGGCGCTCTGGCAATACCAGGGATGTCAACATGCTGCTTGATAAGAGTCCAGGAAATGGGACCATTCGGCTAAAAGTCTCATGCCTCTTAAGCAGCGCCCGCCCAGGCAAGCTCGGCCCTTCTCATGGCCCACTTTCCCATGCCCTGCTGGGCACCCTGGATGAGGTACTTCCTCATCTGCCGGCGGACCTCCAGACCATGGTCAAACAGGCCCAGGACCAGAGCCAGGCTGTAGCAAAGCAACAGCTTTGTAGTGGCCATGTGCCGCAGGGCTTGGCTGCGGATCTCTACCTTTACGGCAGATACCCAGCACAAGCTGGCAGATGTTCCTTTCCTGGGCACCGACTTGTTCGGGCCTGGAGTCAAGGGCCACCTCACCCACATTGAGAAGTCCAGTGCCACCTTGGACTCGGTGACATCCACTCAGAAGGAGCCCAGGGGCTCCAAGCAGCAGAAAAAGAAACCCTTTCGGTCTACCTCCACTCCTGTGGCTAAACCAGCCCAGCCCCAGGCTGGGCAGCAGGCTTAGGCCTGGTGACCTCAGCCAAAGTCAGTGGCCTCGGTTGTCTGCATGCCTGGAGGGAGAGGCCCTGGTGGTGCCCAGCCGGGCCCTCCTTCTCCTCCAGGCCTGCCCAGTGACTGGATGAGGGGTACCTCTCTCATGCCCGTCCCACCTCCCCTGGGTCCTCCCATGGGGGTGCCGGCTCTGCCACTTCTTTCTGCCTGGTCTGCTGTTACCACAAACAGGTGGGTTCTCGAGGTGGTCGGTCATGGTCTGCCTCTGGAGTTTGAGCAGTACCCTCCTTAACTAGCCCGCGCCCCACGGGAGGACTTGGTGTCCGCAGACAATCTGTCAGCTCTTCGGGCCAACATTGCCCAGCTCCTCCACAAGGAGGTTGTGGTTCCTGTCACGGATCTTCAAGAACACCCAGGGGTTTATCTCCAGGTACTTCTTGGTGCCAAAACGGACAGGGTGCTGGTGCCCAATTCTAGATCTGCATGACCTGAACAAGTTTCTCAAGTCACGCACCTTCAGGATGGTAACTCTGTCACGGATCGTAACATTTCTGGAGCAGAATATGTGTTTTTTCTCCCTGGATTTTCAGGACGTGTTCATTCACATCCCGATCTGTCTGTCTCACAGAAGGCTTCTCCGCTTCTGAGCAAAGGGAGCCCTCTATGAGTTTCAGGCCATGCCATTCGGCCTGTCCTCAGCCCCCAGGGTCTTCACCAAATGCATTGAAGTGGTGGCAGCCTACCTGAGGCACTGAGCAGTCCAGGTTTACCCCTACCTGGATGACTGGCTGATCGCAGGTCCCTCCAGGCAGGAGGTGGAGCGGTCCAGGGACCTGGCCCTCCAGACCTGCATCTTCCTTGGCCCCCTAGTCAGCGAGGCTAAGTTGGAACTTGTGCCTTCATGGGTAATCAACTTCATCAGGGCGGAGCTTGACTTTTGTAGAGCCAGAGTCCAGCTCCCGGTGGAAAGAGGCTCTCTCCTCCTTTGCCTGTTCATTTCAGGTTGGGCAATTACGTCCTGCCCGGGACTTCCTGCACCTGCTGGGTTACATGGCAGCCTGCACCAGCGTGGTCTGTTGGGCTCACTGGAGAATGCATTCTCTGGAGTGGGAGCTGCTGACCAGCCAGTGGTCTCAGCACAGGGGTTATTTCTACCAGCCGGTCACTGTGACCCAGCGGATGTGGGACGCTCCCCAGTGGTGGTTAGTCCCAGAACATGTGCAGGAGGGGATCCCTTTTGTCCACCCAGAGCCGACAGTCATCCTGATGACCAATGCCTCTCTCATGGGCTGGGGTGCCCGCCTGGGGGAACACAGACTCCACGGGCTCTGGACCCCCAAGGACTGCCGGTGCCACATTTTCCTGCAGGAGCTCTGAGCAGTTTGGCTGGTACTGACTGCCTTTTTCGTCTCACATTTGGGGTCAGATGGTCCAGGTCCAGATGGACAACACCACGACCATGTACTACCTCAACAAACGGGGCGGGATGAAGTTCTTCGTGTGTGGACCCTAGTGCTTAGCCTGGGGACCGATTTGCTAGCCATTTATGTGGCAGGGGCCTCCAACCGTCTGGCAGATGCTCTCAGCCATGTGGGCAAGGCGTCTCATGAGCAGTCGCTCCACCCAGAGGTAGTACATGGTCTCTTCTCCCAGTAGGGCACTCCTCAGGTGGACCTGTTTGCCTCCAGTGAGAACGCAAAGCTGAGGCTGTTTCGTGCCCCCAGCATGGAATGCTGCAGGGGGATGTCTTCTCGAGGCTCTGGACCCCAGGCCTATTCTGTGCCTTCCCTCGATTCACAAAGAGCTGCTCAAGGCCAGGAGGGACAAGGCGTAGGTAATCTGGTGGCTCCAGACTGGATCTGCCAGGTCTGGTACCCCGATCTCCTCAACCTCAGCAGCAGGCTCCTGAGGTGTCTACCTCTCTGCCTGGACCTGCTCTCCATCAGTCAAGGGAAGGTACTCCATCCGGACCTTCAGTCCCTGCACCTGTTAGCCTGGTTCCTGAGCAGCTAGAGTTCCAGGCTTTGGGTCTCTCTGAAGATGTCCTCACTGTTGTGGAAACATCTCAGAAGGAGTCGACCAGGAAATGCTACGCTTTCAAATGGAAGAGGTTCTCCATTTGGTGTCAGGGCAAGGAGTTGGACACTGTGTCCTGTCCAATGGATAACATTCTTGACTACCTGTGCTCCCTCTATCAGTCAGGCCTTCGGTCGACGACCCTCAAGGTGCACCTGGCAGCAATCTCTGCTTACCGGGCGTGGACCAGTCAGCAGTCCGTGGTGCAGGAGAAGGTGGTCTGGTGCTTTTTTTAAAAGGTCTTGACCAAATTTTCCCTCCAGTGCGGTTTGGCAAAGCTCATGGGCAAGCCATTCGAACCGATGCACAGGTGTGATATGTCTCATCTGGCATGGAAGACCACCTTCCTGGTGGCTATTGCATCAGACAGAAGGATCAGTGAGCTCCAGATGCTTTTGCTGGAGTCTCTGCCTGGTCTTCCGCAGTGACAAAATTGTCCTGCGCTCCAACCCGAAGTTCCTTCCGAAGGTTGTGTCAGATTTTCACCTTAATCAGGTGATTAATCTTCCATTGTATTTTACCAATCGCATCTTGGAGGCCAAACACAGGCTCCATACTCTGGACCTGATGCGAACGGTCGCTTATTACAAAGGGCGCACAGGTGGAGTTCAGGGAGAGGTTCGTCAGCTATTTGTCACCTATGCTGAAGTTGCACCTGGCAAGCTGGCAGCCAGACAGACGATTTACAGGTGGATTGTATTCTGCATCGATCTCTGATATGGATTGGCGGATAGGGAGCCTCCCATGGGGCTTAGGGTTCATTCCACCCTTCATACCGCTGCCTCAGTAGCTGCCTTCAGGGATGTCCCTATCCAGGAAGTCTGCAGGGCTGCTACCTGGAGGTCAGTACACACCTTCATTTCTCATTACTACATCGACCTTGAATCATGCCAGGATGCTAGTTTTAGGTCCTCGGTTCTGCAATCCTTATTTTCCAAATAGGGGGTGTGCACCTTGCCTCCCTCCTCCTGGAGAACTGCTAGGAGTCTGCCAGGAAGTGTGGATCGAACATCATATCTACGTCCCTAGAAGAACAGGTTAACTACCTGTAACAGTAGATCTTCCATGGAATGGTCTCTTGCAGTAAGTCATTACTTCTGGGAGTTCCCGATAGGTGGCGCTCTCACAGCAGTTTTCCTTTAGCAGTATCCACACCAGGGACCACCCACACAACCTCACTTCCTGGGCTGTGCCTATAAAAGTGGGTGGCCCTTGGTAAGCTCTGTTCATTTTCCCACTGGCTTCAGCTCTGACAGCAGCTAGAAGAGTCTTCTGCAAGCAGTCTTCGACATGGATTGAACCCATAGCTTGGGGTGCCTGAGCTACAATACACGGCACCAGATTCCTGTGCTCGGCCAAGAGCATTTAATGATGGAAGATATTTCCCTGTTACAGACTCAGGGAACTCGATCAAAGGGCTCCAAAACTACTGAGCCCTCTTCAAAATGTAAAAAGGTGAAGGAAGCACCCTCACCAAAAGTCCAGCGGACCGCAGTTCACAGTCATATCTATGAAACATGCCTCATCAAGGAGGCACTCTGGAGTTAATGAGCTACTACCCTCCCCAGTCGACAGGCACTTCTACATCTTCAAAAACGTTCCCCGTCGATGGGGCGTCATTCTTCAGCTCCTCCATCGGCCGAGCAACATCGTCGAGATGCCTACTTTCACTGTCGACAGGAATAACTCCCCTGGCGATGGAGGTGTTCCAGAAGACTTTTTCATCAATGAGAACACCTCCTCCATCAATGGAGCATACTCTACTTGCTCCACCATCGACAGAACAAACTCCCCTGTCGACGGGGCATGCTCATAGATCTTCATCGTCGACGAGGAATATACCACCATCAACGAGGCATGCACTGGCTTCCCCATCATCGATAAGGAATATCCCACTGTCGACTGGGCACGCTCACAGATCTTCACCATCGACGGAGCATGCTCACAGGTCTTCATCGTCGACTAGGGGTATTCCACCATCGATGGCACATGATCACTGGTCTTCATCGTCGACGACAGGTATCCCACCGTCAACAAGGCATTCTTTTACACTTCCTCCATCGACGGAACAAATCCCACTGTCGACGGAGTAGCCTCTACATCATAGAACAACACAATTAAAGGCATAAACTCCATTAATGGGGGATTCTCACAAAATATTGGCATTCAAAGCCATGAAACAATTTATAAAAATGTGTCAGAAGAGAGCTATGAGGCTGCGTCACCACAAAGTATGGGATCATGTACTACTGAATGCAAAGGCAAACCTGCTTCTTTTGCACTCATGCAAGACGTTCAAATACGTACTGGGTCACATTATCAGGAGGCGCAAATTGACCATCCGGCTCCAAGTACACAGGGCTCGGATCCCTCCTATATGGATATTCCATCCTCACAAGTGCCAAATGTAGAACAGATAATAAATAAAGTTTTACACACTTTGGGTTTTGATAAACATACACCCAATTTATGAAACAGACCTCACTCATATACTTTATCTCCGCCTCCATCAAAACAGGCACGTTCGGAGCTAGAATGCTCACCATTCCTGCCTCCTCCTGAACCTTCAGAGGCATATTATTCAGATTATCATATTATTTCAGAACCTTCTAAAAACATATAATCGCAAGATTCCCCTACCAGACTGGGCTCAGACTCTCCTTACCCCATACCATCCTATTGGGACGACGATGTAATACAACCAATAAAGGTCATTTCTAGGGACATGGATATGTTGTTCATCCACACTGTCTGGCAGGTTCCTTGCCGCTTTAAATCTTGCCGGAAGGTCTTCAAGCTGGCTCCTCCCACCCACCTGGGTGGTAAAACTCTCGGTTCCGCCCCATGACGCCAGATCTTCCTTACCACTTGGAAGCTCAGGTTCCCTCATAGCAGCTCTGCGTATAGACTGGATCCTAATTCTTGATTCGCCCGAAAATAGTTTTAAAATTCTCAAGACTTGGTCAAATTCTTCCCTCATGACTACGTGGACAAATCGACTCGGATTTGGTGGTGCCCATATGGGCAGAAAATGTCCAGGGCGGACCCGCACTCCCATGTGTCTACTGCCTCAGCCTTGATCACGACCCGCAGGCCTGCGAGTTGTGTAGATCGTTCTCGGCCAACGTCCTGGACGACCCCGCTGCCCGGTTACAACTTGGGCGCCCCGAGAAGCGCTACCCGCCAGTGAAGTCCAAGGAGGCCCATTGGGCGGTGTCCGCGGCGACTGGCTCGGCTGAGCAACTCGAGCATATGATCGCCCTCGAGGAGGAGGAGGCAGCCCAGGCCGCATCCTCGTCTTCCTCGGTCATGGCATTTATCCCGCTCTCTCTGGGATCCTCCTACACAGCTTCTTTTAAGGAGCTTTGCCAATCCATTTCCATGAAGGGAGAGGGGCCATCGGGACACTCTTCTCGGTCAAAAAAGAAGGACTCGAAGGGTAAGTCCCACCGTCGACGTTCGTGGGAGCGGGAGAGATCCCCTTCCCTGGACAGTTGATACTCTACTTCAGTCGAGGTTGCGTCTAAGGTCGCTGGTTTCACGGTGTCCCCGTCGGGTCAGCCGGCCGAGACACCAGTCGACGTGGTCGAGATTTTTCTCGACCCGTCGGACGGGCTGTCGACTGGTGAAGCCGACAACCCTTCATCACTGGTTCCCCGGTTGGAAACCGAGGACTTGCCTGCGCATCCTGTGCCGGTGTCCCCGGTCGAGGTTCCCGAGCCGAGGGAGGAGCGGGTGTCCCCCGCTCCCTCCCAGACCCCCTCTCGGAAACACCGAGGGTCTCGGACCTTGTCTCAGTCCAGCCGATCCTGCCGACATCGGTGGTCTTGGTCTCTGCACTGAGGAAAGCGGCGGCACTGCTCATCCTCGTCTTCCTCCTCGGAAGAGGAGAGGCTTCGGCGCAAATTGCGTCGACGCTACGAGGACTTAATGTGGTAGCAGCTCCTTTTGTCTGGGAACAAGCTGACGCCATCGCCTTCCCCGCCCATTAAGTGGCTGTCACCCGAAAGGCCGAAACAACCCCTCGCGGTAGTCGAGGTGCCCAAGCCTGGGCCTTTTGTTGGGCCGAAACCAGCTGCCCCACCGATTGTGGTGGAACCTCCGCCTCCACAACCGAAATCGGGGGCACCGACCAACGACTCTCGGTTGGGTCAGGGTCTGCCCCACCGGTTGACGGTCACCCACTCTCCCGACCATCCTCGGCAGGTGGAGAGTGGCTCAGGCTACAGGCAGCTCTTTGCAGACTCCTCAGAGTCTGACGACGACGACTCCCCTGTTTTCCAGGCTCCTTGACCTGGAGTCCTCCAGGGGGCAGTCGATGGACGAGAGACCATCATCGTTCATGGGTCTGCTTCAGCTTATCTCGGAGTCCACCGGGATGCAGCTCGAGCCCATATCCAAGCGGGCCAAGTATCCCCTCACAGAGATACTGGACCGAGGGGATTCGCCCACGGAGGCCTTTCCGGTGGCTGAAGTCATTGTTGGCCCAGCCTTGGAGCTTTGACAGCGGCCGGCTTCCTGTCCTGTGCCTTCGGCCAGGATGGCCAGGAAGTATGCGGTCCCTACCGGCTCTTTGTCCGGTTTTTCGGAGAACCCCTCTGTGGAGGGGTTGGTCACCGATAGTGTTTTCCGGCATTCCGGGAACGCTAGGGATGTGGATAAGCCCCCAACAAGGAGTCCAAAAAGCTGGACTGTGCCGGGCGCAAGGTGTACGCTGTGTCCTCCCTAGGCCTCCGCCAGGCCAGCTCGGCCGTGCTGATGGCACACTTCTCCCACGCCCTCATGGGCTCCCTGGATGAGGTGATCCCTCATCTCCCGGCTGACCTGCAGACTACGGTCAAGCAGGTGCGGGATCAGGGAAGGGCAGTGGCGAAACAGCAGCTCTAAATGGCTCTAGGCATTGGAGACTTCTGTGCCCGATCAGTAGCGGCTGCGGTGGCCATGCGCTGCAGAGCATGGCTGAGGATATCCACCTTCATGGCGGATACCCAGCAGAAATTGGCGGACATCCCCTTCTTGGGGACTGACCTGTTCGGCCCTGGAGTGGAAGGCCACCTCCAGCGGATCGAAAAGTCCAACGCTACCCTGGACTCTGTCACCTCCACCCAGAAGAACAAGGGCCATCGTCGGCAACATAAGTCCTTTCGTCCTACTGCGCCTGTGGCACATCTGGCCCGGCAACACCAGCATCAGGGCCAGCAGGCTCGTGCTTGGCACTCCAAAGCCAAGTCTGCAGCTTCCTCTAACAGGAAGCAGGGAGGAAAAGGCCCAGGAGGTCCCTCGGCCGTTCCCTCCTCCAAGTCTGCCCAGTGACGGGTTGAGGGGTGTCGCCCCCAGCCTTGTCGCTCCCCCCTGGGTTCCCCCCGTGGGGGAACAGCTCCGCCACTTCCTTTCCACCTGGTCCGCTATCACCACTGACCGCTGGGTGTTGGAGGTGGTAGGGAAAGGAGCCTGCCTCTGGAGTTCGAGGCAGGCCCTGCCCTTCAAGCCATGTCGCCCCACGGGGGCCTACGGAGTCCGCATTGGCCTCCCTGGCCTGCCTGCCAAGACGACATTGCCTTGCTCCTCCAAAAGGAGGTGATCAGGAAGGTGGCGGGCCCTCCAACAGACCCGGGGTTTGTGTCCAGGTATTTCCTGGTCCCAAAATGGATGGGGGGGGGCTGGCGACCTATTCTAGACCTGCACGACCTGAACAGGTTCCTAAGGTCTCGAACCTTCAGGATGGTCACTCTGGCTCAGATCATTCCATCCTTGGAACAAGGCGTGTGGTTCTGTTCTCTGGATCTTCAGGATGCATTCTTTCACGTCCCAATCCGTCCATCTCCAGAGATTCTTCCGCTTCAGGGCAGCGGGATCCCTCTACGAGTTCTGGGCCATGCCCTTTGGCCTTTCTCTAGCTCCCAGGGTCTTCACCAAATGCATGGCAGTGGTGACAGCATTCCTGCGACGCCGAAGGGTCTTGGTGTACCCCTACCTGGACGATTGGCTGATTGCAGCCTCTTCCAGAATGGAGGGGTAGCGGTCCAGGGATCTGGCCCTCCAGGTTTGCTGTCAAAGTTGGCCTCCTTATCAACGAGGCCAAGTCGGAACTTGTGCCAAAGCAGGTGATACAATTCATCGGGGCAGAGCTCGACTCTCTGCTAGCCAGAGCACGGCTCCCGGCGGACAGGGCCGAGGTTCTTTCCTCATTTGCCCAATCATTTCAGGTTGGGCAATTGCGCCCTCTCCAGGACTTCCTGCACCTCCTGGGCCTCATGGCGGCCTGCACCAGCGTGGTCCATTGGGCCCGTTGGTACATGCGTCCCCTACAATGGGGACTGGCCAGCCAATGGTCACAGCACTCCGATCCTTTGGATCAGCTAGTGACAGTGACCCAGGGGATGTGGAATGCTCTCCAGTGGTGGATCGTTCCAGCTCATCTGCAGGAGGGCATCCCGTTTGTCCGCCTCGAGCCGACGGTCTTTCTATTGACCGATGCCTCTCTGATGGGTTGGGATGCCTATCTGGGGGAGCACAGAGTGCACGGCCTCTGGTCCCCTCGGGAGTCCCGATGCCCCATCAACCTGCTGGAGCTTCGAGCGGTTCGCCTAGCCCTCACTGCCTTCGCTCTGTTTGTACGGGGTCAAGTGGTCCAGGTCCAGACAGACAATACCACGACCATGTACTACCTAAACCGCCAGGGTGGGACGCGCTCCATGCCTCTGTGCAGGGAAGCTCTCCGCATTTGGTCCCTCGTATGCAGCCTGGAGGCGGATCTCCTTGCCATCCATGTGGCAGGAGCCTCCAATATTCTGGCCAATGCTCTAAGCCGGATAGGGGCTGCATCCCACGAGTGGTCTCTCCTGCCGGAGGTAGTACAAGATCTGTTCTCCCACTGGGGCATGCCTCAGGTGGACCTGTTTGCCTCAAGGGAGAATGTGAAGCTGAGACTGTTTCATGCCCGCCCCCCTCAGCAGGGCTCGCTGCAGGAGATGCCTTCTCGAGGCCGTGGACCCCGGGCCTCTTCTACGCCTTTCCCCCATTTCCCTTGATCCACAAGGTGCTTCTCTAGGCGAGGAGGGACAAGGCGCAGGTGATTCTGGTAGCCCCAGACTGGCCTCGCCAGTTCTGGTATCCAGATCTCCTCAGTTACTCAGCTCCAGGCTCCCGAGGCGGCTTCCAGCCCGCCTAGACCTGATCTCAGTCAGTCAGGTGAAGGTATTCCATCCGGACCTTCAGTCCCACACCTGACAGCCTGGTTCCTGAGCGGCTAGAGTTCCAGGCCTTGGGTCTTTCCGATGAGGTCCTCAATGTTGTTGAGGTGTCCCGTAAGGAGTCAACCAGAAAATGCTATGCCTTTAAATGGAAGAGATTCTCCATTTGGTGTCTGGGCAAGGGCCTGGACCCTTCCTCCTGCTCCTTGGCAAGCATTCTGGACTACCTGTGGTCCCTTTCTCAGCAAGGGCTTCGGTCGATAACCCTTAAGGTGCACCTGGCAGCCATCTCTGCTTACCGGGCATGGGCGGGAAGCAGTCGATGTAACACGGAGAAGGTGGTTGGGGCGCTTTTCAAGGCCTTGATCACATATCCTCCACGAGTGGAGAACTCCACCTCCATGGAATCTACTACTGGTATTGCTAAGCTTCATGGGTAAGCTGCTCAACTGATGCACAGGTGTGACATCTCTCACCTGTCGTGGAAGACTGCCTTCTTGGTGGCTATCACGTCAGCCAGAAGGATGGGAGAGCTCCAGGCGCTTTCCATCGAGTCTCCCTATCTGGTCTTCCACAGGGACAAGGTTGTCCTGCGCCCCAACCCGAAATTCCTTCCGAAGGTGGTGTCAGAGTTTCACCTTAACCAGGTGTTGACTCTGCCGGTGTTCTACCCCAATCACACTTCGGAGGCCGAATATGGGCTCCATACTTTGGACCCTAGAAGAGTGCTCGCTTATTACAAGGAGCGGATGGCTGAAGTTCGGGGAGAGGGTCGCCAGCTGTTTGTCACCTACGCTGAAGCTGCACCTGGCAGACGTGCAGCCAAGCGGAGGATAGGCAGGTGGGTCACCTCCTGCATAGATCTCTGCTATAGGTTGGTGGGCATGGAGCCTCCCAGAGGGATAAGAGCTCATTCTACCCGCCATACTGCTGCATCGGTGGCTGCTTCCAGGGACGTCCCTATCCAGGAAATCTGCAGGGCTGCTACCTGGAAGTCAGCTCACACCTTCATGACCCACTACCACAACAACCTTGAGTCACGCTGGGATGCTGGTTTTGGGGCCTCGGTTCTCCAATCATTATTCCCTAAGTAGGGGGTGTGCGCCTTGCTTCCCTCCTCCCGGAGAACTGCTAGGAGTCTGCCAGACAGTGTGGATGGACAACATATCTATGTCCCTAGAAAAACAGGTTACTCACCTGTAACTGGAGTTCTAGGAATGGTATATGTTGTTCATCCACATGACCCACCCGGCCTCCACGGCCTCGACGCACAACCTGGCTTCCAGAGGGCTAGATCTGGCGTCATGGGGCGGAGCCGAGAGTTTTACCACCCGGGTGGGTGGGAGGAGCCAGCTTGAAGACCTTCCGGCAAGATTTAAAGTGGCAAGGAACCTGCCAGACAGTGTGGATGAACAACATATGCCATTCCTAGAACTCCTGTTACAGGTGAGTAACCTGCATTTCCCCACCAGATGATCCGTCATTCCCAGAAATGTTACAAATACAAAAAAAAACATGGGGTTTACCACAACAGAACAAGATAAATTAAGTAAAGATATGGCTGACTATCTAGATATCCCGGACGCACCCAGCCGGGCAGTCCCGCCTTTCATACCAAAGTTTAAAAACACCATCACAGAGGCATGGAGTCAACCCATGACTCCACAGGAGTTACCACGAAAAGCACCTAGGCTTTATCGTGCTCCTTTAGAACATCAGTATTTATCAAATACTCCTACTGCGGACTCAGTGATTACTACAGCAGCTCATGAACGTACTGTAAAATCAAAACACGCAAGTACAGTCCCTCCTGATAAAGACTCCAAACGTTTTGATCACATGGGGAAGAAACTGTTTTCTTTAAGCACATTAATTATTAGAATTCTTAATTATATGGGCCATATGCTGAAGTTTCAGCACACATTTGGGCACTTCTGCTTCAGAAGTCATTGATAAATTATCTACATCCCCTGAAAAATAACAACTCGCATCAATGATCAGTACACTTACTTCCCTCTCCCGACACCTTCCAATATGATATTGACGATGCTTCGGCCAGGGCCTCGGCTGCCGGAATTACTATACGCCGTTGGGCATGGCTCAGACTCTCAGGTCTTGCAACTGATATCCAATGTGAAGTGGCTAACGCTCCCTTTTCGGGTGAAAATCTCTTTGGGCCAGGTACACAAACTATACTGGACAACCTACAAGCCTCAGGGAGACAGTTGAAAACAGTTCAGAACCTGTACCATAAACAACGCCCTCAGTATAATTATTCTTACAAGGCTGAAAATTACTATACTAAACAAGGAAACTTTAGAGGCAAAGAAAGATCAACAAAGGATACATCTACCCCTTATAAATCGACGAAGGATCGCCCTCCGATACGGGCGGGTGCCTATGCCTCTCATTAGTTCTCTAGCCCCTGCCCCGGTCTCCTCTCCTAGGCCTCGGAGACTTTTTTTTTTAATGGGGCTTCATCTGCTAATTTACTGAGGCCTTTTTTAGACGAGGCTTTATACACCTAGCCACTACAGACAAAAATATGTCTGAGAGGTATCATGGTTAAGGATCATTATGACTGTCACATAAGAATACCTCTTGGCCTCTTCAGTGGTGGACCTTTTTGGTCCCAAACTCAGATAGTGCTACTACACACAGGGTGAAAAGACTTTTATTTCTAATATTATGAGATGAATCATAATATTCTTACTAATGGGTACTGCTATGCACAGTTTTCTTGGATACACATGGAGGCCAATAATACAAGGGTAATGGATATATATATATATACACATATACATATATTTTAGAACTTGTATTTATAAACTATACAAGGCTCATTATTATTATTATGGTCCACCCTACTTGGACATAACTGCTTGGGAATCTCCCAGAAGTAATGACTTACTGCAAGAGACCATTCCGTGGAAGATCGTTCATTAAACAAAGACTTTTGCCATAACAGTAGATCTTCTAGGAATGTCTCTTGCAGTAAGTAGCTTCCCTCTCTCTGACCCTCTGCCATTTTGTAACAGGGAAAACAATATAGGGTTGGGAGGCTATGGTACCTCTGTTCCCCTTGATCCCTCGCCAATACGAGCTGAAACCGACGGGGAACAGAGCCTACCAGGGGCCACCCACTTTTATAGGCACAGCCCAGGAAGTGAGGTAGTGTGGGTGGTCCCTGGTGTAGAGACTGCTAGAGGAAAACTGCTGTGAGAGTGCCACCTATCGGGAACTCCCAGAAGTAATGACTTACTGCAAGAGACATTCCTGGAAGATCTACTGTTACGGCAAAAATCTTTGCGTAACAAACTTTCTTGGAGTGGTATATGATGTTCATCCACACGGACCCACCCGACCTCCTCTGACTTTGGCGCACACAGCTGCTTCCAGCAGGCAAGATCTGGTGTCATGGGGTGGAGCCAAGGGAGTTACCATCCGGGTAAGTGGGAGGAGCCAGCTTGAAGATGTTCCGGTGAAGTCCTAAAGAGAAAGGCACTGCCAGAAAGTGTGGATGAACATCATATACCAGGCCTTGAACTACTGATCTTACTTCGAGAGGAAGCTTATGCAGCAGGTAACACATATAGGACTGGCGCCACCTGGTGGTGGATTTCGGCAGTTCTTTTTTCCAGCAGTACTGACATGGGAATGCCCCCCGCCGACGTTGGCTCCACCACCGACGTCACCCTACACAAACCCTACATAAGGGAGGGAATTCCTCACGTGCTCCAGTTCTTTCCCGTCGCATGGCTTGGATTAGTTTGCTTCAGCTACAGTTTCTCTCGGTACCAAATGCTGAATCAGTTGTCTTTCTCCACTCTTTTGCGATTTTTTTTTTTTTCAACAAATCTTCGACCTATGTCATCCTCTTCCAAAGGGCACACCAACAAGTGCTCTTACGGGCGACAGATCCCCACCAAGGACGGCCAGTCTATGTGTCTCTACTGCCTGGGGCCTGACCACGATACCTACACCTGCCCCCACTGTCAGGCCTTCAACAGCCGGACGCGTATTCGGCGACAGAAGTCCCTCTCAGCCTTCCTTGCAGAGTCCAGATTGGCTGCGATGGAGAGATCTTCCTCGGGGGGGGGGATCTTCCCACTCACCCATCTGCAAGAAGCACCAGAAGGATAAGCATCGGGAGAAAAAGAGGTCCTGATCTAGGCCTCGGGCTCCAAGTCTGCCTCTTCAGGGGAACCACACCTTACGTCCCCCCAAATTTCTTAGGCTACATCCGTTGGGTCATCTGCGTCTAAGCCCTCAGGGGACCTCCCTTACTCCCTCGAAGGTATGCCCGCCGAGAAGGTTTCCTCGGCTTCTGCAGGTAAGTCCTCCTTCCGCTCAGCCTGTCTCTACGGCCAACCTCCGGGAGTCAAGTAAGGCATTCGGGCGGCAGGGCTTCTTCTCTGCCCCTCGAAATCGAAGCACTCCAACCATCTTCAGCCTACGGCTCCCAACCGATGTCCGGGGAAGCATGATAAACATAAACACTCTGACTGTCAGACCGACGTCCGGCCCCGCCACCCCCCAGCGAGGGTGGTACCACTGCCGGTGACAGTTATGTCGATGCTGGCCCAACCGGTTATGCACTCCGGAACCCCTTCTTCTCAGCAGACGCTGGTCCATCCGACGTCAGAGCCCGACAGGGTAACCTGCAACCCCTGCCGGCACCTATTTTACTGACGCTGGTGTCCCTGGACGCCGGCACTGGTGGCGCTGCTGGCGTCAGTGGCTCTGGGCCGATGTTGGTACCCCCTGACGACCATACCGACGCCAGTTTTAGTGCACCTGCTCCACCTCAGCCAAAGTCCCCTAAGCTGGCTCCCTCACAGGTTGAGGAGCTTTTCTCCCACTGGTGGGATGCCATTAAGAAAGACCTCCCAGTGGGTGTGCCTTCTCCCACGCCTCCCGTTCTGGAACCTTGGGGCGAACCTGAACCAGATAAGCTGCCCAACCTGGAGCCCTCCAACCATGAGGCAGGGGAAGACCCACTGCACCCAGGAAGCACAGGGACAAGAGATGTAGGAGGACCAGATCCTCAGGTTCCTCCCGCTCTTCTTCTCCCGATAAGAGGCGCAAGAGGAGAAGGTGCCGTTCTCCCTCCTCTTCCTCCTCAGCATCTTATGTCGACTCTGGTTCCTTTGTCTCAGGCTCTGATGTCGACCTAGACCCTGATCTTGGAGATCAGGAGGGACACCCGAAATCACCTCCTGGTGACCCAAATTTTATGGAGGTTATGAGGCACATCCAGGAGAACAGGGGCTGGGATATGGAGGCCCTGGACCCCGAGCACCTGCAGTTGGCTAAATACCTCCGCCAAAAAGATCTTAAGCTGGTGTTTATCCCTCCCATTGTGAACATCTTTCATTACGTCACCTGTGCTACTTGGAGGTGCCCTCATTCCTCCTCGGTGGTGTCAAAAAAGGTTAACAGGTTGTACTGGGCACCTAAGGACCACCCCTTTTTGTCCGAACAACCCACTGCGGACTCTGTGGTGATTTCGACGGCTCACAATCGTTCGCAGAGGCCCAAACACCTGAGCTCCCAGCCGCCTGACAAGGAGTCAGAGCAGCTAGATTCGATGGGACGCATGGTGTACTCTGCTGCCACTTGCAGTATCGGGAGCCTTAACTTCCTGATACATATGGTCCAGTACCAGAATGCCCTTTGGGAACAAGGTCTGAATATTGTGCAAAGCCTGCCTGACTGCCCTCAACGGGCCGAGCTTACCAAATTGTTAGTCTGGCTCAGACATGGGGACCCACATCCTGCATTCATCCTATGACTCTGCGGACATCTCTTCCAGGGTGGCAGCTACTGGCATCTGCTTCCATCGCCATGCCTGGCTTCGGGTTTCTGGATTCAATCCAGATGTGCAATCCACCATTCTGGATGCTCCCTTTTAAAGGCTCTGTGCTCTTCGGAGAAGACACAGAGAAGATCATCACGAAGCTACAGGACTCCGGTCGGGCTATCTGAACCATGCAGTCCATGTACCACCCGAAACAGGGACGATCTCAGAAGTCTCATTTTCGTGGTCGTGGGGGACAACAGCCTCAGCAGCCCCGCTACCAGCACCAGCAGCAGGGTGGCTTTGGTCGCAGAGGTGGAGCCAGGGGTACCTCAGCTGCCAC
This sequence comes from Neoceratodus forsteri, assembly GCA_016271365.2. Lineage (NCBI taxonomy): Eukaryota > Metazoa > Chordata > Ceratodontiformes > Ceratodontidae > Neoceratodus > Neoceratodus forsteri. Next base: position 1,078,835,474 of record CM057452.1, on the reverse strand, counting down.
TTCCTGACAGGCCAAGTCAACAGTTGACCTCCCCCCACCCTCACCAACACAGCCTGACTATCCAGGCGACCCACCTCCCCTAGACACTCTGCCAGGGGAGCCGGTTGGGGAGGTCGCTTTTCTCTATGCCGAGGCCTGGAGTCAAGTTACCTCCGATCAGTGGGTTCTTGATCTCGTAGAGTTCAGGCACTCTATCGAGTTCAACAATATCCCTCAGGACAGACTACCTCCTCCATCCCGCTACCCAAGGGAACACCGGGTTCTAATCCAAAGAGAAATCATATCTCCTCTTGGACAAGAACACCATTGAGCCGGTGCCTCCGGACGAGGTGCAGACAGGGTTCTACTCTCACTTCTTCCAAGTCCCGAAGAAGTCCGGGGACCACAGATCCATTCTGGACCTCAGCAATCTGTACAAATGGGTTACCTACCAGAAGTTTTGAATGGTCTCCCTTCCTGTCCTCCTGCCACTTTTGACGATAGGAGACTGGCTGGCTTCAGTCGATATGCAGGATGCATATCTGCATATCCCAATCGCCAGGTTTCACCGAAGATTTCTGAGGTTCAGAGTGATGGGAAGGCATTATCAGTTCAAAGTCCTTCCCTTCGGTCTTTCTTCAGCCTCCAGAGTATTCACCAAGTGCCTGGCAGTGGTCACCGTGGTACTTCGAAGGGCGGCTTTTTCGTGTTCCCTTACCTGGACGACTGGCTCCTCCTGGCCCACACCAAGCCTCACCTGTTGGAAACCATCAGGGCCGACCAGTCATCAGCTCCAGAACCCCTTCTCCCCAGCAGACGCTGGTCCATCTGATGTCGCTTTTTCGGTGTCTAGGATCACCATCAATCGGGAAAGTCTCAGCTTCCTCCTCCCAGAGGCTTCAATTTATCAAGGCCATTCAGGATTCCACCCTCGGAGGTATCCCCCCATAGAGCGGGCCGTATCCAAGCCTTGGTGTCTCAGGTCTATACAGCCTCAAGAGTTCCAGCAAGACTCCTTCTCAGGCTATTGGGACACATGGCAGCAGCCATCATTTCAGTCACTCTAGCAAGGCTGTGCATGAGGACCATCCAGTGGTACCTGAGAGTCCAGTGGGATCAGACCAGGGAAGATCTGGACGCCCTGATAGGGATCTCGGAGCCAATCCACAGAGAGCTTCTCTGGTGGATGACATCACAAAACCTGGGGGCTTCCCTTCCATGTGGGAGTTCCCTCCCAGACTCTGACCATGAACGCTTCATCTTCGGGTTGGGGCGCCCATTTGAGATTGCTTCGTACTCAGGGTTCTTGGCCTCCAATAGAAGAGAATCTGCATATCAGTGTCCTGGAATTGAGGGCGGTCCTGTATGCTCTCCAGGGCTTAGCCTCTGTCTTGTTGCCAGGCCATCTGTTAGTCCAGACAGCACGTCAGTGATGTTCTACATCAACAAACAATGCAGCACACACTCATATCCCCTTTGCTGGGAAGCCATGAGAGTGTGGGATTGGGTACTGGAGCATCAGCTAACCCTGTCGGCAGTCCATGTTCGAGGATCACAGAACGTGCTGGCCGACACTCTCAGCCAAACCAGGTCTCAGGCTCACAAGTAGGAGCTTCTTCAGTAGGTTGCAGATAATCTCTTCTGCAGATGGGGGACTCCAGAAATGGACCTCTTCACGTCTCCATCCAATGCAAAACTGCCCATTTTTTGCTCGCTAGAGCCAGAGCCTGGAGCTTTCTGGCAAGACGTGTTGTCCCTCTCCTGGAAGGGGGATTCCTTTACACCTTTCCTCCCTTCCCCTTGCTGCACGGTGCTCCTCAAAGCCCAGTCAGAGTAGTCCACCCTCATTCTGATAGCCCCACTATGGCCCCGTCAGATTTGGTTTCCATTGCTTCAGCGTTTAGCGGCAGAGCCTCCATTTCCTCTTCCAACATCATCTCGACTCCTGTCTCAGGACAGTGGATCCGTGGTTCACCCGAATCTGTGCTCCTTTTCACCTGCATGCTTGGCTCCTCAGGACCTAGCTAAAGCCAGGTTGGGGTCTCTGACGAGATAGCGCAGGTTTTGGTTGAGGCACGTAAGCCTGTCACCAGGGCCACTTATGCAATGAAGTGGAAACGTTTTTGCGTTTGGGCTACAGCCAAGAAAGTGGACCCCTTGGTCTGTCCAGTGAATTCCGTGTTGGAATACCTGCTTTCCCTTTCAGAGTCAGGTCTCAGTTACTCCTCCATCAAAGTACACCTGGCTGCCATATCTGCCTATCACATGCCGGTCCAGGGTAAGACAGTGGCTCAGATGGAGGTCTTCAAGGCTTTCCTGCACGGTATACTACCCATTAGACCACCTGTCCGGGACCCTGCCCCTCCTTGTTATCTTCTCTTTGTTCTAGAGAAGCTGACTCTTTCCCCTTTTGAGCCAGCAATGGAGACTGAGCTTTGCTTTCTATCCTGGAAGACCCTGCTTTTGGTAGCTATTACTTCGGCAAGGCAGATTTCAGAGCTTCAGGCTCTTATGTGTAAAGAACCCTATCTCATTTTTCATAAGGACGGGGTTGATCTGTGTACTAATCTGAAGTTTTGGCCGAAAGTGGTCTCTGAGCTCACCCTCAACCAGGCTGTCCAACTCACGGTCTATCACTTTCTGGGTCTTTGAGCTACAGTAACAGTTTTCTGGTCACAGTTAGTTCACCATTTCTTGTGGATTTGATTACTTTTCATCAATCATGTGGCACCTCTGAGAACATGGCTTTATATATTGTGCTCTGCAATATCACGGGGCAAACGCAGACCAGCAAGGCCAAGAAGACTAGATGCCCTACAACAAAACTAGTCTGCAAAATGATTAAAGCATACCTTCTTAGGATACTACTTATGCTACTTCTGATATCTGGAAATGTTCATCTTAACCTGGGGCCTACCGGCCTAGCACCCCATGCCACAAAAGGCGAGAGGAGTCCCTCACATTAGCCCCAGTCAATGTCTGCAGCCTCCTTAACAAACTTGACATCTTGCAAACCTGGGTCCAGCAACGTAACCCTGATGTACTCTCTGTTGTTGAAACATGGCTTAACCTCAAGATACCAGACGCTGCAGTCACCATCCCTGGATACTCTATATTCAGGCAGGACAGGGTTTCCAAACGAGGTGGGGCTGTGCCATCTACCTGAGGAATTCCTATCTGGGTCAAGTCTTCCAGTTCAAACCCTAAACCACCCTCAAAGGTTCTCGCTATTAAGAGAGTTCTACAAGGCGCACAACAAGGAGCTCACCATTGCCTCTGTGTACCTACCCCCTAAAGATCAGCACAATGGATTTATGAGCATATTGGGAAGCCTACAGGGATTACACCATAACTCTGAACTCGTAGTACTAGGTGACTTCAACATAAATTGGCTATCGTTGGAGGCCAGAAACTACAAGGATGCTGTCATGTCACAGAACCTCACCCAGCTTGTTACCACCCCCACCAGATGCACCTATAGGACAGGGTCACGAACACTTCTGGACTGGATCCTAACTAATCACCCTGAACGAATCTCAAAAGTCTCAGTGCTCCCTGATGGGATCAGTGATCACTCACCGGTCACATGTACCTGGACAAACAAATTCATTAAGCCCCCTCCTAAAATAATCCACACCAGAGTGTTAAAACAGGGATACCTTGAGCTACTAAAGACACACCTAAGCCACCTGGACTGGACACCAGTTGACTCTGCCATTGATGTAAACCATGCCTTAGACATTTTCATCAGCCACTTCACTGCGGCCTGCAATATCTTTGCACCTCTCAAAAAAACTGAAGGTCAGGGGCAGAGCTAACCCTTGGATAACACCCAATCTAATCACTTTACTCAAACCTAGGGATCATCTCTGGCACTGTGCCCATGCAACATCCAAACCTGGGGATATTCATAAATATAAAGCTGCCAGAAATGAGTGCACGCGGGCAGTTAGGAGAGCCAAAAGCAAATACTTCAAGGAAGCTCTCTCCAACTCCTGGGGTGATGGAAAAAAAATTTGGAGTAACTTGAAAGACCTTACAGGCAAGAACCCTAAGTCACCACCCACCATGCTCAGCATAAATGGAACACCAACAACTGACCTGTACACCATCGCCAACACCTTTAACAATGTGTTCTCCAACTTGGATAGTGTCCTCCCTTCTAATTTCTTTGATGCCCCCCTCTGGTAGTAACCCTCCTGCAACTACTCCTCTCCTACACCCTGCCCCACAATTCTGCTTCAAGGAGATCCCAGTGCATGAAGCCAGAACCTATATTCGGAAGACCATTCACAATGCAGGCTACAGCGGTGACTCCCTTGACCTGAAGTTGTTAGCACTTGTCCTTGAAGAAGTCCTTGAACCCTTGACAAAGGTCCTCAATCTATCACTAAGGATGTCCCAGTTCCCATCTCGCTGGAAACAGGCGACCATCACACCGGTACACAAAAGTGGAGACAAATCACTGCACTCCAACTACAGACCTATCTCCATCCTCCCTCCATTGTTTAAGGCCCTGGAGCGCATCGCCTCAGACCAATTAGTCAAGTACCTGGGAAAAATACGACATCCAGTGTCCTGAGCAACATGGTTTCCAAAAAGGGCACAGTACCACCACTGCACTATTAGAATTCACAGGCTTCATCCATACCACATTTGATCAAGGAAACTGTGTAGGGGCAGTATTCATCGACCTTACGAAAGCCTTTGATACTGTGAACCACCCACTCCTACTCAAGCAATTATCAAACATTGGGCTCTCCAATGAAGCACTGCTCTGGTTTTCAAGCTACCTTGGGGAGAGGGTCCAGCGGGTTAGGATTGCTGGTGTTACCTCGGAAGAAAAGCCAGTCCTTTCAGGGGTCCATCCTGGGGCCACTACTCTTCAGCCTCTTCCTCAACGACCTTCCCAGTGTCTGCCACCAGAAATTACTGCTCTACGCTGATGACGCAGTCATGTTCACCAACCACCAAAACGCAGAGCTCCTCGAGAAACAATTACAGCTTGAATTCATGCGCATCGAAGAATGGTAAACCAAACAGGGACCTTACTTGAACATGTTCCTGATTTTAAATACCTAGGTGTCACATTGGACAGCTCACTGTCCTACCATCGGCACATAGATTCTGTCGCCAAAGCCACCAACATCCGTATAGGCCTGCTCTACAGGCACAAACACTGCATGACTCCTGACACTCTCCGGTTGGCTATCAACGGCTCTGTCACCTCCATCATCAATTACGGACTAGCAATTTATGGCTCTGCCTCTGCCCTCCGCAGAATTTCAGTTCCACTCAACAAAGCATGCAGGCTGCTAACTGGGGCTGATCGACTTACACACACTTGTGACCTGTACACTCTGGCAGGATGGCTACCTCTCATCAGCCGGATACAGTATCAAACCTACCTGTTAGCCAAAAAAGTCCTCCTCAGGGTCATGCCCCCAGGCATTGAAAAGCTACTTATTGACCACCACAGCACCCAGAGAACTAGAAGTTCACAACAACTAACCTTCCTTGTCCCCAGATGCCGGACTACCATGGGCCAGAGGACCTTTGCCTTCAGAGCACCACAGTGGTACAATACTCTCAACAAAGAAACTCTTACTGCTGCTGCTCTTGGCCCTTTTAAGAGACAACTCCGACTTCATCTCATTTCAACTAGTTGTTGTGACTGCCTCTCCTAATCGGGGGCCCACCATTCACTGCCCTCCACGTCAGTCTTGACAGCTATCTCTCCCCGCCTTGCCCCCTTCTACCTGCCTACCCCCTTGCCCCCTCTCCCTTTCTTCCACCGGGGCATTTCCTGACTTCTATCCCTCCTCTCCATCCCCTTTAGAGCTCTTACCCTCACCTCTACCCTCCGACAATGGCCTTCCTGCCTGCATACCCCTTCCGCTCACCTGCAGTGCTTATTTCCAAGATTGCCCTTGGCTAGTTATCATGCTACCTAACATTTGGCACATTTTGAATTACTGGAATTTCCTAAGCCTCAGTCTCTTACTACTTGTTATTGTGTAACTATGTATTATTATGTTGCCCTTTGTATGTATGTATACCCCCATTCCTTCGACGTGGAACCTTTGTAAACGAGCAGTTCCTGCTCAAAGGTATTTGTAATCCTAGATTTCAATAAAATAAAATAAAAAAAAAAATAAAATATCACCTGGAGTACTCTAATAAAGGGGAAGCGTTGCTTCACTCTCTGGATGTTCACAGGGCACTCCATTGTTACCTGGCTAGAACCAAGGGGAACAGAAAGTTAAATCAGTTGTTCACCTCTTTCACTCAAAGTTCCTTAAGTTGCTCGGTTACCAAGCAGACGCTGTTGCACTGGTTGGTCAACTGCATCACCTTTTGTTATGAAAAGCATAACAGGTCTGCTTATGAGCCGATTAATGCGCACTCTACCAGAGCAGTTGTCACTTCCTTTGCAGCTTGGGTCTCAGCGGCTGATATTTTTGCTGCCGTCACGTGGCATTCTGTCCACACTTTTGTCTGGCATTACAGCTTGGACATCGTTTCCAGACACAGAGCAGGTTTTGGCCTTGTTGCAAGATCTGGTCTCATGAGGGATTCCTCTTGCTTCCCTTGCCTATATTTCCCTCTCTCCCTCCCAGGAGTTGTCTTTAGTTTATATTGCTTGGCAATCAGTCCTGTATGTGTTACCTGCTGCAAGAGCTTCCTCTTGAAGTAAGATGGCACAGTTACGTAAGAACTTACTGTAACAGTAGATCTTGTGAGCTCTTTAAAGTAGGTATGATTTCTCCTCCCCCAAGGATCAGACCTCATCCATTGCAGCCTTCTCTCTCTCTGATGGGTGAGCATATATTCTCCCTCATCTGTTGCAGAGTGCGATTCCGCCTACCTGTGGTGGGCGTGCAAGAACTGGAGCACGTGAGGAGCTCCCTCCCTTATGTAGGGTGATGTTGGGGGTGGAGCCTACGGTGGAGGGCGTTTCCACGTCGGTGCTGCTGGAAAAAGAATTGCCGAGATCCGCCGCCAGGTGGCATTGGTCCTATATGTGTTACCTACTGCAAGAGCTTCTCTCGAAGATCTACTGTTACGGTAAATTCTTACGTAACTGTACTTTACAGGTGAGTAACCGGTTTTTCCTCTTTCCCAACAGGAACCACTATCAATAATGGTGTAGGAGCCCTGACTGTGGTGAGGTCACAGCTACTGCAGTCCCAGCCTTTCCCGGCAGGAGATTCCAGACAATGATATAAGAGTTCTTGCTTTGAGGGAGCACACAGCTACTCCAATACCAGCTTCTCCCAGTAGGAGTCACTGTGTAGCAGTGCTGGCTGGGGGAAGCTCCCAACTACTGCAGTCCTTGCTGCACACTGCAGGCAGTGGTGTAGGAGCACTGGTTCTGGGGGAACTTGCAGAACTGCAGTCCTGTCTTCTCATAGAAGGGGTCACTGCAGGCAGTGAAGTAGGAGCATTGGCTGAGAAAGAGCTCGCAGCTGCCACAGTTCAGCCTTTTGCAGCAGAGGAGTCACTGCTAATTGTATTGATGTTCACAGCCTTATTGCTGAGTATGAAATGCATCAGCACTCCAGAATAACGTTATCCACCCCTCTAAGTTCTGGAAGGTAATCCATGTCTTCTTCTCCCCTCCAAGCCAGTCCCTTCCCCTGTTCATAAGTTTGGCGGTTGCTATCCTAAGACTCCACTGCAGTTTCCTTCTCTTTTTACTCCTTTTTCACCTCCTGTGCACTCTTTTTCTCTTCTCTTCCTCAACCTCCTCCCACCCTTCTCATCAAACCCCCCCAGTCTCTTCTACTCACTTTTGCATCAGGTAAGGCCTCTTGGCTTAAACCCCCACGAGGGTGCCAGCATAATGGTCTTGACCCCAAATTTCCGTGTCTCTGCTCTCCCCATCACCTACCTTTTCAGCCTCTCCTTCGCCTCCATCCCTGAATCATGGAAGCTGGCTACAGTCATTCCCCATTCCAAAGGGGGCGACCCCTTCTCTTCTGGAAACCCTCGCCCAAGCTCCCTCCTCCCCACCCCGTCATAATCCTGGAACCATCTTCCAAGAATCAGTCTTCACCATTGATTCACATTTATGGGTCTGGGCTAGGACCCTGCAGGAGCAAAGCTTTTATCAGGGGACTGGACATGGCACCTGCACAATCCCAATGTGCCAGATGCCAGCCAGATAACCACTGGCGGATCACTCACCAACGTCTGTTCTGTTCTTTCCACTGTTGAGTGCATACCATGGGAGAATAGCATCTCAGTTCACCTAGTCACCGAATATTTTACTGTGTCACTGTAATTTTTTCTTTATTTGTGGTGTTGCCTGTCTTTGTTATTTTACCGCAGTGCTGAAGTCCAGAAAAAAAAGGGGTGCCAAGTCATCAAATAAAGTCTGATAGCTGTCCATTATGTGACATTGCCCCTGTGGGAAACCAATGGTTGTTCTGGACCGGCAACAGTCATGCGTAGCCTGTCTTGGAATGGAGCACAACATGGATGCATACAGTGCCTGCTTCTCTATGGACTGATGTATCATTGAGAATTGTGAATTGAGATGTGATAACCACTTTTGGAAGCAGGCCTCACACGTGTGCATCCAAGATCCAGTCTCAAGGCCTTTCCACTGGGCCTGTTCTTGACCTCTTGTTCCGTGAAAGTATGGAGTTCTCCTCGACCTCACCGCATTGAGGCGTCAGACTTCAATGGATGAGTCTGGTGAACAGTTGGCTCCTTCTGGGTGATGGACTGTGAGTCCTCCATAGTCTGCCTGCCCTGAGCAGCAGATGTCCCCTCCCACCCCCACCCCACCCCACAGTGGAGAGGCCACAGCTATATGCTTGTTCTACATCAGTGGACACCTTGATGTTGTTCTCTGGTGTCACCGTGCTGTTGTCACCATTCATGGTGATGAAATGGTGGGTGGTGCCAGAGCTGATACTGGTCCCCTTTTTGACACTGTTCAGGATGTCAGGAGAGGGAATGGCACCGAGGCTGCTGTTCGCACTGTTGCCAATTCAGGTGTTGTCACCATCCATGGTGCTGCTAGTAACACCCAGAAAGGCGACAGCTCTGAACATGGTGATGTAGGCAGTGAAAGCAATAGTGCTGATCCTGGGTTTGGCTCCATGTGAGGTGCTTAACGACAATGCTGTCTTGCAGGTCATCCCTGACTCCATTGTCACCCACTACACCTGAGAAGTATGATGGCTACGGGCATAATATCTAAGTCGGCACCGAGCAAGGTGTCACGAGTGGAGCCGATCATGGTGACAGGGTAACCTAGTCTCTGAGGCTGTTGCTGATCCTGGTCTCAGTGCCGAAGGCAGCACCATCTCAGTGTCAGATGGTGGTCCGGAGATGAAGTTTTCCCCAGAGCTGTTAGAATTCACAGTCACCAGTGAGGACTGGGATCACACTGTGGGACCTGTATGGCTCTTTTTTCCTCATCTGGGGAATCCCACCATGGACTTCGATTGGGTCTCTCCTCAGATGTTGGTGAACCTATGCTGTTCAGTAACCAAGACTGAGGCCTTCAAGACCAGGAGTCTCAACCATCTCACGTAGGGCCTTACTGTTTCCTGGAGAAGTTGCCCTCATTCCTAGGCCCTGAGGGGCTGTTAATGTGAGAGCAACACTGGGATTTCATTGGTGCCTTAGAGAGCTTGAGCAGAGTTTGACAGGGCCCAATACAGGCCCTTGCCAGTGGTACTCAGAGTAAGCACCTTGTCTCCGTCGACGTCCTCGGAGGATAGTGAATCATCTTTCCACCTTCCTTCAGCTGCTGAGTACGCTTTGTACCAGCAATTCTTGGTGGAGATGCTCCAGGTGCTCAACTTGCATGCTTTTACAAGCCATGATCTGGCAGCCCTGCCATGGGAACTCCTTTGGAGTTCCAGTCTCAATACTTCTGTTGTTTCTCCATGGCCTAAAGCCTTTGAGGAGGCATCCAGGGCAGTGTGGAGGCATCCATTCTCTTGCCTAGCCATCGCCAGGGACCTTCCCACTCAGTATCTTGCACCATCAGGATCTGCTGTTGATATACCTCACCTTTCCTTGGGGCTTGCATTAATGCAGACTCCGTCGGGGCCACAACACTTCCCACATGACTGACCTCCTGAGGCAGATTCCTCTCAGATGGATGCCCTTGGCATTTCTGCACACCAGGCACATATGCAACCTATATAACCTTCACTTATGGTTGCAGCTAAGCACACTCTTACCTACACTGTTGCATAGCAAGACAGTCAGGTAGATACTTGACCTTTCTGCCTGGGGCCTGGAGGTAGCTTGGCACCAGTCAAAGGCATCTTATGATACCGAGGTGGCCTCCAGGCTGGCAGAAACTACAGTCTGCATCAGGTGGATGGCTTGGCTTCACCTTTCCCAACTGGCACCTTTGGCCCAGTGTAAGGTGCTTAACTCGCACTTCCAGGAGGCTCATTTCTGCTCCCCTTGGGTAAGGTGGAAACTGTCTGAACCCTCCTGCTCCTGTGTAACAGGAGACCACGCCTGGCCCTGACCAGTCTCTGATCTTGCCAGATCTGTAAGGAGTCCATAACATTAGATGTTCTCCCCCATGCAGAAGGCTGAGGGTATCTGTTACCCTATGGGTCAGCCAGCTCCTCCCTCAGTAAAAAAGGGAAAGCTTGGTACTCAGACCCATAACATAGAAACATAGACTTTGACGCAGATAAGCACCACTTGGCCCACCCAGTCTGCCCATTTCTCTTCATATTGGTTAAGCTGCAGATCCTAGTTAACCAATAGCCTCCTACCCCCTCCCCCCCACTATAAATGCCTTATGTCTGTCCCGTGCATTCTTAAATTCCCCCACTGTTTTTTGACCCCACAGTCTCCTCAGGAAGGCCATTCCATGCATATAGAAACATAGACAAAAAAGGTACAACTGTACGTTCCCAGTGGGAATCAAACCACTGACCCTTTGCCAAGACACACCCACTGCACCACTAATATGTTAGTGGTGGTTGTGGGATTCAAACCCAGGTGTCCTGGGTCTCCAAGGAGCGGTCTAACTCATAAGTTGTGCTGCTTAAGAGTTGGGAATTGATGATGAAAACTGATTCTTGGAAGATATGAAAGTTGAGTACTTCCCATAACTGTTGATCTTCCAGAATATCTTCACCATTGATAACCACATCCACCAACCATCCCCCACTGTAGCAGAGCCAGAGCCTCTGGGTGGCTTACGTTGTTACAGCTGGCTGGCAGGCACCGCCTAGTGCCATGGCATCTCCTCAGATGTACTCCCTACGGAACAGGGGACCCATTACTGGGTTCCATCTCCAACCACAAAACCAAAAAAAATCATACTGGGGTGAGGGTTCCTTTTCAGGTCCCTCTTAACAACCAGAGAAAAAGGAAAGAGGGCAGTTCCCTTCCTTGTTTTTTCTTGTCCTCTTCCTCCGTGCAGGGGTATATCCTTATTTGTTGCCTCTGAGCACTATCCAGTGTAACTCCACTTGGCAGTTGCACTGTTAGTGGGAGAGTGCTGTGGACTGGATTGGATTGAGTTACACTAACTCTTACACAGGGTACATTTCTGTGTTGCAGTAAAAACAGGCCATGTTCTTTTTTTTTTTTTTTTTTTTAATCTGGCTATGCCAGACTATCCTTTTTGGTTGTATGCCCTTTTTTCCTTTCTTATGCCCGCTGGGCTGTTAGCCCACTACCCTTAGGGGTGCCTGGAGCAGATGACCACATCTTAACTAGCTTGGAATGTTCAGCCCTGCAGCACCACATGCACCTGAGATCCCCCTTTCTTTTTCCCTGATCAGACAAAAGGGAATATTTTAACTGGCTGTTCAGTTAATCCTCTATCTGGTAGCATGGGATTTTTTTTCCCCAGGAGATTGTGGTCCATTCTTGTTTTGGCACATTGTGTCATCTTAATTACAAGGGTGTCCCAATTCTGGGCATTCCCCTCTTACCTTTTCAGGGTTGCTACCTTTCAGATTACTATCCATCTCCTGTCTGGCTAGTGGTGTGAAGCTTTAGTTCTATACCCAACAACCCCTTTATGCCACCTAGTGTGCCCCTTTTTCTCTATTCAGATATTGGGGCACAGGCCCATATTGATGTTTGTTTATATTTCCTATATCTTTTCCCTATCCATGTGGGCTAGGGAACATCTTAACCCTCTCTTTATTTTTTCCCTTGCTTTGTTTCTCTTCTGGGGAACAGAACTGACGTTGGTGAGTGAGCCAGGAGTGATTAGTTGGCTGGCCTGTGGGAGTTGCGCAGGCCCCATGTCCAGTAGCCATGGCTGGCCCCTGGCAAAAGCTTTGCTGCTGCTGGGTCCTAGTGTCTCCGGCCCATACCCATAAGTGGTAATCAGTGGTGAAAATATTCTGGAAAATAGTTATGGTAAGTTTGTAACTTTAATTTCTAGGGGTATGGATATGGTTCAGTTATCCACGCTCTGGCACTCCACCGGAACTATCTGATAGGCTTGACATCTTTAAGGTAAGCTCCTCCCACCACTCAGGTAATCTATCAACTGACTCCACCCCATGACATCAGATCTTTCTTTCCATTGGAAGAGCAGGTCATCTCCTTTGCAGCTTCTGCTTAGGTTTTCTATTGTGCTATTGTCAAATTTTCTTTAAAATTTCTGAGTTATTGCAAATTGATTTTATGGGTTCCTTTGATCAACAATGCAGTAGTGGAAGCTAGGATTTAAAATATGTGTGCAGTGCTGGCAGAAAAGTCACCGACCTGTACAATACTTGCGTGTACTGCTGAGCAGGCAACACAACACAGCCAGATGTGGGCTATGCTTAAGCATTTTTCCTGAGTTCCTCGAGGACAGGAAGCTCCGGCTCTCTCTGGATTGGCATTCAGAACAGGCTGCAAACAGAATGCCCTGAGGGCCACAAGAAGGCCTCAGCTAAAACCTGGTTGGCTGAAATTGCAGTCCTTGAGGTGGAAGCAGCAGCTGCCGTGGCAGGCACCTCCTCTGTCTCATGCTGTTCACTGGGGCCAGTGTCAGAGGATCATTCACCGGCAAATTCCCGGAGATGTCTGGTCTTCTGGCACCTATCGTGGGACCAGGAGTGATCAAAGTCCTCCTGGTCCCTTGACTTACCTGACTGCTGGACGGCTGTCGAGTGGCCCTTGGGGGGGGGGGAGGCATTTCGAGGGCTCTTCTGTTACTCCATTGAGCCAGTCAACTTGGACTCTGGTCAAGCAGGCCACCGAGATATTTCTAGAGCCTGTCGACCAGTTGTTGGATGTGGTCAAGGAATCGATCTTGCAGACCCAGGTGCTCCTGATCCTCACCCAGGAGGACATGGTCCGGTCAATGTCCCAATCTGGTCCTTGAGGGGAGCAGCCTCCATTGGAGGTTGGGTCTTCCACACCCATGTTGCTGAACGTAAGCTGACATGTGGTCTACAGCAACCCACCAGAAGGCACTTTTTTCGCCATTGACTGGCCGGTCGACAGTTGAGGTTGAGATTGTGGTTAAGGCGATCTGACTTCAGGGGTATCTCTTGCAGCAGGCCACATTTATGGAACTATAGCCGCCAGGCACTAGGACCACATGGAAACTTTCCTAGCTAGCAGTCTACCAGAGATGGCCCACTCCATCATACACCGATGCCGGCCTATCTTACAAGAATGGGCGGCCTCCAGGCCCTCCTCAGTTCTTTTCCCACCATCGACCATTGCATGTCGGACTTCACATAGATCTGCCAGCTTCAGTTGACTGCCATTTTGCCGTTATTCTTCGCTGAACTTTTATTTTTTGTTTTCTCCCTAGTGTATATCACTTTAGCGATAAAGTGATTTTTCCCTCTCCGTTTATGCCAAGCTCCACCTCTCTGAACCCCTTCAGAAAGTGTGCCTGTGGGAAGAAGATCCCCGTGGAGGACAACCACAAGGCTTGCGTCTGCTATCTAGACAAGAACACGACACCCAGGCTTGCATTACGTGCTGCAGCTTCAACCAGGCCACCAGGAAGCACCGAGAACAGACCCTCGAAATGTTTCTGCTGAAGGAGAAGGTCGCCCAGATAGAAGAGGAGCTTCAGTCTCAAAGTTCCTCTGCTTCCACCTCTGTCCTCAAGCTCATAGTCTTCCAAGGCCCGGGACAAGTCTACGGGGAAGTATAAACATCAGGACAGTCCCAAGGACAAAACCCAGTCCTCCTTGTCTTGGTCATGGTCATCGCTTCGTGCGCTGGCTGTGGCAGGGCCATCCTCATTGGGCCCCCCGGCCACAAAATGTTTCGGTGGTGGGGGTTGGTTCTAGGGGCTCTAGCACTCCACCAATTTCACAGCCCCTGCTGTTCAGGCCCTTGTTTTCTGTGGTCATTCAATCAGGTAGCTCTGCGGGCTTGTTGTCGACGGGCTCGGCATTGGCAGTTTCCAAGGACATAGCCTAATCTCCTGCCGCTGCCCTCCGCCATTTCTTCGGTCATCGTCTCTGGCCTGGAGCCTGTTCCTTCTCCACATTCACCCTGGCCCGAGCCCCAGTTGCCGTCCCGACACTGACCCATGCCAAGGAGCATGCCTGCAGGCTTCAGCCTGTGCGTCTGCCCTCCCCATTGCTGATCCCGACACCGACCCTGGTGTTTCCTCAACCAATACTAATGGGTCTGACGCAGATAGCGGTGGACTTCCACTCTATGCTTACCACCTTATGGGATTTTATGCATGCAAAGCTTGCTCCTCCCCTGGGCCCATCCTCACAACACCCCTTTGCTTCTTCAGCAGGGCCATGGCCCACGCGCCAGAACCTTGGGTACTCGCTCCCCCCTCAGGACTTGGAGGACGAGGATGGGTGCCATCTGGACCTCATTCCTCCTGTTGAGGGTGACGACAGGGGAGCTACTCCGTACAACTCCTCCTCCATGGTCTTATCCGGTGAGGAGACCCCAAGGTATATCCTGCAGGCCCCCCCCCCCCGATGACCCCTTGTTTATCTCGATTATGAGATGGTTACAGTTGGCTGTGGCCTTTGACACTTAGGAGCAAGATCCTACTCAACATCGACTAACCACTTATTTAAGGTTTTCAGATGCCCTCCTCTGATAATCCCATCCTTAACTGAGCCTTTTGAAGATGTTACCATGGCTGACTGGCATTGACCCAGTTTGATACCTGCCATGCCTAGGAAGGCAGTCAAACTATACCAGGCTCCAGTAAGAAGGCCTTTCTTTGCCGATCAAGCTCAAGCAGATTTTACTGGTCATCAGTGCCGCTCACGACCGCACCAGGAGGCCTAAACACCTCAGTTCCTTGCCCCCTGATAAGGAGTCACAGGGGCTGGATTACATTGGCAAGAGAACCTTTGCCTGTGCCACACTGACCATCAGGGTGTTAAATTACAGTACTCATATGGTCCAGTACCAAAACTAGCTCTGGGCTCAAGCCTTTGAATCTGCCCGGGCCCTCCCTGAGGACCCCTTAAAACAGCAGCTGCTGCAGTGTCTCTTAAAGCCAGGTCCGACGTTGGCACTCACCTCCTTAGGGCAGCCTGCGATGCAGTAGATGCCTCAGCTAGGGCTGCCATGGTGGGCATTTGCCTTCATAGATACTCTTGGTTGAAGGTGTCCTGCTTTGCTCAGGATATTCAGTTTTCCATCCTGAATGACCCTTTTAGAGGCTGCAAGTTGTCTGGCACAGATCTGCAGAACATACTGTCTCGACTGGAAGCATTGAGCTGCACCCACACCCTATGATCAGTCCAATCCATGTACCACACCAGCCAACCAAAAAGTGGTCAGCAAGTGCCCTTTCATGGTCTGTTGATAGACTCAAGCCCTGTAGCAAACCTCAGCGTAAACGCCGGGCTGCCTCTGCCATGCCTACCCCTCCTTCACCACAGGAAAAGCCCCCAGAGGTGGAGGTGTGGCCCCGGCCGTTCCTTCCTGCCGGTTTAGCCTGACTCCCTGCCCAACCCCCCCCCCAATGGCAGGAGGTGGTGGTAGGGGGTCAGTCTCCCTACACTTGGACAAGTGGATGGAAATCACCAGAGATGCCTGGATACTGCAGATCGTAGAAAGTGGTCACACTCTGGAACTTTTGGAGTGGCCTCCAGAGAAATTGCCAGTTCTGTCCTCTTACCTTCAGACCACGTTCCAGTGCTCTGGGAGGAAATTCACTCCTTGTTGTGAAAAATGGCCATAGAACCCGTCCCAGAAACTCAGCAGGGCTTTTTTCTGGTGCCCAAATGCACAGGAGATTTCAGGGCCATTCTGGACCTTCAAGAGTTAAATCTATTCATCCAGTACAAACAATTCCAGCTGGTGACACTCCAGGGTCTGCAGCTTTTTCTACACCAAGGAGATTGGATTTGCTTCCTCTACATGAAGGATGCTTGCTTACCTGCCCATCTGGATACATGCCTCCCACAGACAGTACCCAAGATTTCATTTCCGGGGGCACACTTCCAGTTCCGGCCCTTGCCCTCTGGATTGTCTCCAACCCCTTGGGTGTTTACCAAATGCCTGGCAGTGGAGGCAGCTGCCTTCAGGTGGGAAGGACTCTGTCTTTCCCTACCTGGATGACTGGCTTCTCAAAACCCAGTCCAGGGAGTGCCTATTACAGACTCTGGAACATACCACCCACCTATTCCAGGAATTGGGCATTGCAGTCAACCTGCCCAAGTCGGTTCTGACCCCGTCAGCGCCGTCAGTACAGAGGGGCAGCCCTGAATACCTCTCAAGGTATGGCCTTCCTGCCCCAGGACCATGCAGATCGCCTTATAGCTCAAGCCCGCCTGCTGCACAGCAGCTGCTATGTCTCAGCCAGAGCCTTCCTCTGGCTTTTGGGTCTGATGGCTGCGGCCATTGTCACAGTGCCCCTAGCCAGATTGCAAATGAGGATTCCTCAGTGGACACTGAGGGTCCAGTAGGACCAGTGTACCAACCACCTGAAACAGCCAGTTCTGGTCTCCTCTCCAGAGAAGAGTGTTCTATTTTGGTGGATGTAACCCAGCAACCTGTTAAGAGGGATTCCTTTCCTCATTCCTTCCCCTCAGCTAATCCTCACAACTGGTGCTTTGGGGTTGGGGTGGGGAGCTCATCTAGGGCCCCACCAAACACAAGGGACCTGGTCCCATCTGGAATCCTGTCTTCACATTAATGTCTTGGAGATGCGGGCCATTCTTTATGCCTTGCAGGCCTTGCAGGCCTTACAGACGCAGTTATCCCTAGGTCTTCTGCTAGTGGCTGGCAGTATAGCCTACAGGTTAGAGGAACAAGGTGTGAACAAGCTTGATACATCTAGCAGACCAGACCTGAGTTTGATTCTCATAACCTCCGCTTGCATACTGTGACTCTGAGCAAGGCACTTAACCGCCCAGTGCTCCCAGGTCACCCCTGAAAACAGGCACTTGTGCCTAGTGGGTCTTACCCGGTTACCAAAAACTAAAGTAAAAAAAAAAAAAAGTGCAGATAGACAACATCAGTGTAGTCCACTAAATCAACAAACGGGGGCACCCACTCGTACCCTCTCTGCCAGGAAGCAATGAGAGTCTGCATGGTCTTGAAGTGTCAGCCATTCATGTTCCAGGCATCCAAAACGTCCCGGCAGACACCCTAAGTTGGTCGCAGTCAAAGGCACATGAGTGGGAGCTGCTGACCTCAGTAGTAGAAGACCTGTTCAACAGGTGAGGTTTATTTATTTTTATTTATTCATTCTCTGATTACAATACCTTTGAGTACATAACAGCTCTTTTACAAAGGTTCCACGTCAGTGGCAAGTGTGATAGACACACAACGGATGGTATTACATAAAATTTTGACATAGTATTTAAAATGACAATAAGGCATGGACATTCAACTAAAATTAAAATTATGACTTGGTAGGAAATCAAAAATAACCTAATAAAAGGAGACAGCCCAAGGTGCGTTGTCAAATAGGTATAGGTAGATTTGGGTGAACAAAAGTTCAGGTAAGTGAAGGGTTGTCCAGAGTTGGACCTTTTTGCATCCCCACACAACGTGAAACTGCTGCATTTTTGCTCACTCGATCCAGGGCCTGGAGTTTTCTGACGAGAGACGTTGTCCCTGTATTGGAAAGGGAGGTTTCTGTCGCATTACCTCCTTCCCCTTCTTCAGAGGAGTTCTGATCAAGCTCCAGATGCACAAATAGCTACCGATCCTCATAGCCTCCTTCTGGCCTCGTCGGATCTTTTTCCCTTTACAGCAGCAGCTGACAGGGGGAACCTCCATTACCTCTTCTTCTGTATATCAGCTTGCTCTCCCAGAACCAGGGCACCCTGGTCCATCCAAACTTCAATCCCTGCATTTTCATGCCTGGCTCCTGTGGCCACAACCGTGGCTCAGTTCAGGGTGTTACCCATGGTGGCTGATGTCATGGTGTTGACTAGGAAGCCTTCCACTAGGGCAGCGTAGTCTATTAAGTGGAAACAATGCACTGTGAGCTGCTTCCCATCAGTTGGATCCATTCGCTTGTCCTGTGAATCAGATTCTGGAGTACTTGCGGTCCCTTTCAGACTCCGATCTGAAGTACTCCTCTCTTAAAGTGCACATGTCTGCCATCTCTGCCTTCCATGTACCTGTTGGTGGATGATAATAATAATAACTTTATATTAAGCACAATTCAAAGAATATCAACGTGCTTTTACTAGGCAACTAAAAAACAATTAAAACATCAAAAATCCATGACTTGCTAATCAGAGTAAACTAGAGAAAATAAATAAGTTCTGAGAGCAGATTTAAAGCTTCCCACAGTCAGGCACTCCCTTATCCAGGGAGGTAGAGAGTTCCACATGGTAGGAGCCACAAAAGCAAATGCACAGGCTCCAGAGTTCTTCATATGAACCCTGGGAATATCTAGCAATCCCTCCTCGGCGGAGCGGTCGTAGGGGTCAGTAGAGAGACGAGCTCTTGCAGATAACTCTGTCCCTGTCCATGTAGGGCCTTGTAGGTTAGCAAGCCAACCTTCAAGGTGATCCACCACTGAACCGGCAGCCAGTGCAGATCATGCAGCCCAGGTATGATGTGGCTAGATCTAGAAAGCCCGGTCAGCAACCTGGCCGCAGCGTTCTGCAAGCGGCGGATATCAACCCCCGGGAGCCCTAGGTTCAGGGCATTGCAGTAATCGAGGCAAGAGGTCACAAAAGCATGGACCAAAGTCGGAAGATTACTGGGCGGAACCAGGTGCTTAATCCGGGCAATATTCCTCAGATGATAAAATGAGGTCTTCACGACAGATGACACCTGGGACTTTAGGGTCAACCCTTCATTAAAAATAACACCCAGACTCTGCACCCATTCGGAGGACATCAGCTGGCAACCCCTGAGCATGAGCCCAGAGGCCTGCTCTGCCGAAGACCCCTCTACCCGGCGACCTGGGTCCACCACCAAAACCTCAGTCTTGTCAGGATTCAGCCTCAGCCAGTTGGCACTCGTCCAGCCCTGGATCTCAGCGAGGCAGTTAAACACTGGGACCGCATCATCCTGGTCAGGCGCAAAGGACATGTATAGTTGACTATCATCTGCATAGCAGTGAAAATTCAAACCATATCACCTCAGTGTCTCCTAACAGCAGCATGTACACCATGAATAACATGGGCGGAAGCACATAACCCTGGAGTACCCCACATGATAGAGAGAATGCGTCAGAGGAATAATTCCCAAAGTAACTCTTGGAGATCTACCAATGAGGAATGAATGGAACCATCTAAGGACTGTACCCGACAGTCCAAAGACCACCCGCAAGCGTTCTAGCAAAATGCCATGATCCACAGTGTCAAATGCTGCAGAGAGATCAAGAAGGACTGAGATGGAATGGGTCCTTTGATCTCTCGCTATCAGAAGATCATTGAGCACCCGAACCAGGGTGGTCTCAGTGCTATGCCTCTTCCTAAATCCCGACTGGAGAAGAGCGTAGATGTCATGGATGGTAAGATGATCATCCAGCTGCAGCACAACCACCTTCTCAATAAATAACCTTGCCCACAAAGGGCAGGTTAGAGACCGGTCTGTAGTTGGCGAGGCAGTCCGGATCCAGAGAAGATTTCTTAAGGAGAGGTGTAACCACTGCCTCCTTCGGGGAGTCAGGAAACTCACCTGTCTCAAAGGACCTCCGGACTATCACAGAAGGGACAGGACTGATGACCTCAATGCACCCCACAAGGAGGTGAGTTGGGCCCGGGTCCAGACTACAAAAAGTCAGCCACATACTCTGGACGATCCCTATGACATCCACAATCACTGGCTGGATGAAAGCCGACCAACAAAACAGTGGTTCTGCAACCTCTAACCGATCACTGCCCACCCATTGGAGTTACCTGAGTGGATCTCTGACCTGATGTCGGCAACCTTATCCACAAAGAAGCACGCAAACCCATCACACTTATCCTGTCATAGTGCTCTCCGAATTTGTAGGCAGGCTGGATTGCACAATCCTTCTACCGTTCGGAAGAGCTGAGCAGGTCAGTTCCTTGCAGCGGTGATCTCCCCGGACAGGAATGCTGCCTTCTTACATGAGATCGCCAATTGATAGTCCGAGTAATGGACCATCAGTCTGTGCCTATTGGCGTCAAGGCCAGATTTCTGCCAGCGATGCTCCACCCTTCGTCCCTCTCTCCTCATCTCCCATCGAACCATGGGGACCGAGGGTGAGGGGATGAACATCAACAGGAGCAGTGGAGTCCAGGACCGCCACCACCACCGTATTATAAGCTTGCAGTAGGTTGTCTGGACCCATGCTAGCAGTCGGAAGTCCCGATAGGTCCAATACCGTTATCAGGCTTTCTGGGTTACTCCCCTTAAAGGACCGTACTGGACCATCTCCATAGGGGCAGGCCTATGTGGGGGGGTCTGGAAATTGAACCTGTTAGTGTAATGGTCAGACCATCTGACTGGCTCCACCACCAAATCTGAGATTTCCATACCCAGGAGGAAGACCAGATCCAGTGAATGCCCAGAATTATGGGTTGCAGAGGCAATCGCCTGTGAGAAGCCCAACGAGATCATAAGTTGGAGGAAGTCATGACCAAACTGCGAGAGTTCATCATCGATCCAGGCAGTGAAGTCACCCAGCATCATCAATCTGGGCGACTCCAACACCATCTCGATAATAAGTCTGCGACTTCCTGCAAAAATTGCTTCCGGTCTCCGGGTGGACAGTAGTTGAGAAGAACTCTGCACCCCCCACCTGCACCCAGGATACATTCAAAGGATCTGGTCTCCCCCACTGGAACATCTGTATGTACAATGGCATAATTGGAGG
This sequence comes from Neoceratodus forsteri, assembly GCA_016271365.2. Lineage (NCBI taxonomy): Eukaryota > Metazoa > Chordata > Ceratodontiformes > Ceratodontidae > Neoceratodus > Neoceratodus forsteri. Next base: position 1,078,814,281 of record CM057452.1, on the reverse strand, counting down.
TGTCATGTTTGAGAGGCATCCTTCGCCTGAAGCCTTCTATCTGCAATCAAACCCCACCTTGGGACTTGAATTCTGTTTTGGAAAAACTTACTTTGGCTCCTTTGAGCCAGTTGCGACATGCGAGCTATGCTTTCTGTCGTTGAAAGCATTATTTTTAGTTGCTATTACTTCTGCTGGAAGAATTTCAAAGCTACAGGCGCTCATGTGCGAGCAGCCTTATTTGGTTTTCCACAAAGACAGGGTGTCTTTTCATACTAACCCTAAGTTTCTTCCTAAGGTGGTGTCTGAGTTTACTTTAAATCAATCCATCCACCTTCCTGTTTATTACCCAGAGCATGCCAAGCCAGGGGAAGCATTGCTCCAAACCTTAGATGTGCATAGACTTCTGTGTTAGTACACACACCATTCGAAGGACTGTGGGAAGTCCTCTCAGTTTGTTTCTTTTTGCCCCTGGGAAAGGGGGCATCCCAGTTTCAAAACAGTGCTTGTCCAAATGGTTGGCCAACTGTATTACGTGTTGCTACAGGAAGTATGGCAAGGATCTTCCTGGTGCTGTTTGTGGCCATTCCACCAGAGGCATGGCCACTTCTGTTGCCTGTTTCAGGAATGTGTCAGCTGCAGAGGTCTGTGCGGCTGCTACTTGTAGTACTTTCCGCACCTTAACCAAGCTCAACAGTCTGGACATTGCCTCTAGGCGTAGGGCCAACTTTGTACTAGCTGTCCTCCAGGGCCCACTTTCTTAGGCTAGAGGTTTCCTCTGCCCAAACTGTGCTGCCTACTGACGGAACTGCTTGGGACTCATTTCATAGGTGTGGCCTGCTGCAAGAGATACCCCCGAAGTCAGATAGTACAGTTACGTAAGAACTTTGTTTTATTTATTTATTTAGTGATTCGGAAAAGACCTTTGAGCGCAAGCTCTTTTACAAAGGTTCCACGTCATAGATTGCAAAACAAAGTACACCAGGAGAAAGCAAAGGTACATTGCAATGAATGATACAGCTTGGATTCAGAACTTACAGAATAACTCAAAACATAGGTACAAGTTAAATAACAAGAAAAACACTTTGAGGGTGGGGGAGGAATAAGCAGACACAAAGTGCCTTATCAGTAGTTCAGAGGGACAAGGATAGCTGGCAGTGGGGTGAAGAAAGGAGGTACAAGAGAGAGGTATGTACTGCGGTGGAGGTGAAGGGTGGGGAAGAAGGGCGATAAGGTATAGGGAGAAATGGTTGGGTGAGGGGAGGCTGAGCGGAGAGGACATGCTAGAGTAAAATGGTGGGGTGTGAGGGAGCATGTTCAGGCAGCCTGCATTAGTAGTGACTGTTAGGGAAACTCACGGAACTGTGAGGAGGGGAAGGGGGGTGGCGGGTGCCAAAGGAGCATGACGCAAACTGATTGATGGGGCAAGTCATGAGAAGGGACAGAGGGAGGGGGTACCTGAGGCCTGCCTAGTGCTTGCTGGGGGGCAGAGAGAGCAGGTTGGCTGGACTCAGGGGCAGGTGCATTTAGCGAGTGTTATTAGGTGCTGTTTGAGGTCAGTTTTGAATTGTGCCAGACAGTTGGTGGCCAAGAGGTGCCCAGGGAGTTCATTTAGCCAAAGGGGGGCCCAGTAGGCAAATGCACATTGCCCAAGTGAGGTGCGACGGAAGGGGATAGCCAAGGCCCCTCTAGTCCTCCCTCTGGTGACCTGTAATGAGTTGGCCACCTTAATCAGATTGCCTATACAAGGTGGTGTTTTACCCAATAGAGCCTTCTTCCCTAGGATGCAAGTCTGGAATTTGACCCTGTTGCTTAATGACAGCCAGTTTGCTTGTTCGTACAGAGTACAGGTGTGAGTGCCACGCTCAGCATCCAGGCTGAGTCTGCAGGCTTTGTTGAGCTCAGTCTGAACCCTCTTGAGCGCTGTATCCATTGCTGCCCCATAGACCACTAGTCCATAGTCAATAATAGATATAATTAAAACTGTGGACTGAGAGGTGGAGGGTCCCCGGAGAAAGGTATTGCCTGTGCCTGTACAGGACACCAATCTTGGTATTGACTGTCTTAACCAGAGTCTCAATATGTTGCACAAATGTGAGGTTATCATCTATTATGACCCCCCAGATACTTAAACAAGTGAACTTGTTCCAGCGGCTCACTGCATGAGTTGGAGATGATGAGGGGGTGGTGCTTATTTTTGTTGTGGGGGCTGGACATAAGCATGGCCTTGGTCTTCTTGTAGTTTAGCAGCAATATATGACTACAGAACCAGTCCTCGAGTTTGGAGAAGGAGTTTTGCAGCTCAGATTGTAGGGCAGCCTGAGACGTGCTGCTGCTCAGGAGCACAGTCGTCTGCATACGCTCTCGAGTTTGGTGTGCAGGCTGTGGGAAGGTCATTTAAGAAGAGGCTGAAGAGTAGGGGCCCCAGTATTGATCCCTGGGGTACCCCTAATGATACCTCTCTTGTGCTGGATACTGTTTGCCCAATTTTGTCACACTGATTTCTCCGTATCGGGTAGTCTTGGAACCAGTAAAGGGCATTGGTCGCCACACCCATGTTTCACAGTTGGGTCAGTAATAGGGGGTGGTTGACTGTATCGAAGGCTTTGGTGAGGTCAATAAAGACAGACCCCACCAGTCTGCCTTCATCCAGGGCCTTATGTGCATAGTTCGTGTAGTCCAGCAGGGCAGTGGTGGTACTGTGATTTTGTCTGAAGCCATGCTGGTTGGGGCATAGTAGATTATACTTATTGAGATAGTCGATGAGTTGACCGGCCACAATACATTCCAGTGCCTTGGACAGGGGGGAGAGGATCGAGATGGGTCTGTAGTTGGCTACCAGAGACTTGTCGCCTCCTTTATGCACTGGCGTAACTAGGGTCTGCTTCCAAACTGCCGGGAATTGGGCCTGGGACTTATTGTACAGTGTGGTAATGGGCACTATAAGGATGTCCAGGATGAGGAATAGAAGATCTTACTTCGAGATACAGCTTTTGCAGCAGGGTACACCATTAGGGCTGAAGCCGGGTGTCAGGACTCCACGGAAATTTTCTAGCTAGCAGTCTTCAGCGGGGACCGCCTCCGACGTCGGTCCCGCCCCCGACATCAGGTGTAGTACATAAGGAGGTGGTTCCGCCACAATCCCCAGTTCCTTTCCCGCCGTTGACATCGCAGCATCGGCCTCTCGGTCACGTTCTAGTGCTCGACGACTAGGAAACTTCAACGTTTTTTCTTTTGTTACTGGATTTGTCTGATGTCCTCTCCAAACACCTCTTTGGAGGGGCATCCATCGAAGTGTGCCTGCAGCAAGCAGATCCCCTTCAAGGATCCTCACTCTGCCTGTGTGCGCTGCCTTGCCCCAGACCACGACACCCAGGCCTGCTCCTTCTGCCAGGGCTTCAATAGTCGCTCTAGGATCAGACACCAGAAGACCCTTCAGGCTTTTCTTCTTGAGGAAAAACTCAAAGCCATGGATAGAGAACCTTCCTCCAAGGGGGAGTCGTCTGGGAAGTCCCATAGACATCGTGAAAAGCACCGGGAGAAGGCAAGACCCAGGTCTCCTTCCAGGGCCTTGGATTTCCGCAGCTCCGGCTCCAGGTCTGACCGCTCTCCCTCCAGGGCTCGCTCTCAGCCTCGCTCGGTTCAGGTTAGATCATCCAGCGGTTCCTCCTCTCTGCAGCCTGTCAAGACCTCCAGGCCTGTGACTTCATCCACTCCGTCCAAGGCCTTCTCCAGGTCTGGGGAGCGCCACAAGTCTTCCTGCCGTCGTCCGGACTCCGACGTCAGGTCAGTCTCCCAGCTGCCGCCACCCCAGCGCAAGACTAAGGAGCTGACTTCCCTGAAGCGGATGTCGCACCAGACGTTGGCCCACCCGACGTCGGCCAAACTCTATGGCACTCCCAGGAACCAGCTACCTATACGACACCCGTCGCTGGTCAGCGTTCGCCCTCAGATGGGACCAGGCACACGGGACCACAGCTATTGCAGAGGGAAGGACTGACACCACCGCCCACCGACATCGGTCGGAAGGCGCCGGAGGAGGACACTACCCAGCCCAAGACCAGGCGGCGATCCGAACCGCCGAGCTCCCAAGGGAACCCTCCTTGGAGCGGGAGACCCCTGTGGACCCGACGCCCAACCCCGGCAACAGACCACCCGCTCCTGGCCCGTCGTCAGGCTTGAATCTGACAAAGGTGAAGGAGCTCTTCACCTTCTGGTGGGACACCATCAAGAAGGATGTGGTCACCACACAACCTCCTCCTACGCCGGCTACCCCTTCAACGCCTGCGCCCCCACTCCCACCCAGGGGGTCAGCAGGACGGTCATCGACCCCCAAGGAGCCAGCATCTCCTCCTAGGGGCAGATCTTCGGACAGGAGAAGGCCTCACCCACATGGTTCAATTCCAGAATGCATTGTGGGAGCAGGGACAGGACCTGGTTGAAAAAATGCCAGACAGTGGTCAAAAGGAGGAGCTGTTAACCCTCCTCCGTATGGGTTCGGACGTGGGAACCCAGGTGCTTAGAGCACTACAACTCTTCGCCAGAGCTGCAGCCTCAGGCATGTCTCGAGACACTCATAGTCTGCGGTCTCCGGGTTTACCCCGACGTCCCAGAAGAATATCATGGACGTCCCTTACCATGGCGAGTTTTGTTTGGCGAGGCCTCGGAGAAGGTGATCACCAAACTGCAGGATGCCGAGGCGGTTAGATCTGTGCAGGCTATGTACAGGTCTCGACTCAGTTCCTTTCGCAGGAACCAGAGTCGCTTTCGCAGCCGGACTCAAAGGCAACAACCACGTTCCAGCCAGCAACAAAGGGGCTCCTTCACCTGAAAAGCCCAGGCTAAGACATCCTCAGGCAGAGGCCAACGAGTTACAAAGTCGGCCCAACCTGCGTGATCCAATGCTGCCACAGCATGACTCCTTCCCGGCCCCCGCCCCTCCTCAGGATCAGCGGGAAATGAAGGTCGGGGGTCGCATCGCATGCCACCTGCCAGGGTGGTAGTTGATCACCACCGACAGGTGGGTGCTACAGTTGGTCAAAAAAGGCCATTATATAGAATTCGTAGGCAACCTGCCCACAAGGCCTCCTCTGCTTTCCCGCTACTCGGGTCAGCACGCCCTGCTTATACAGCAGGAAGTGCTCGCGCTTCTAGAAAAGGAAGCTTTTGGAGCACGCTCCAGAGAACCAGAGAGGTTAGGATACTATTCACTTCTTCCTGGTTCCAAAGAAAACAGGGACCTCCGTCCAGTTTTGGACCTCAGCGATCTCAATCTGTCGGTCGTCTACAAACACTTCCGCATGGTGACCCTTCCGGGTCTAATCCCCATGCTGAAGAAGGACGGCTTTTTGGCGTCCCTGGACATGTAGGACGCTTATCTGCACATCCCTATTGCTCAAGCGCACAGGAGGTTCCTACTCTTTGAGTTTCAGGGCCGCCATTATCAGTTCCGAGCGCTTCCCTTCGGGCTGTCATCGGCACCCCGGGTATTTACCAAGTGCATGGCAGTTGTGTCGGCGTCTCTGAGGAGACAGGGCCACTACGTGTTCCCTTACCTGGACGACTGGCTTCTCATGGCTCCCTCCAAGGAAGCATTGTTGATGGCCATTCAGCGCACTCAGGCCCTTTTCTGTCTCTGGGCATCCTCATCAAATCACGAGTCTCTCCTGGTAACCGCCCCAGAAACTGCAGTTTATAGGGGCAGTTCTGGACACCGTAGGGAAAAGCCTTTCTTCCCGAGGACAGAGCGGAACATATTCGGTCCCTCATAAGGGACCTGTCAGCGAAAAAGACCGTCCCAGCCAGACTGGTCCTTCGCCTGCTCGGACACATGGCTGCGGCCATTCCAACAGTCCAGATGGCAAGACTCCACATGTGGGTAACCCAGTGGATGTTAAGGGTGCAGTGGGACCAAAGGCAAGACCATCTGCAGCAGCCAGTCCGAATCACGAAGGCCGTGATTCGGGACTGGTAATGGTGGCTAGACCTAGGAAACCTCTCCGTGGGAGTTCCCTTCACAGCGCCGTCTCTGACGGTAACTCTCTCCCGAGATGCCTCAGGGCTCGGGTGGGGAGCGCACTTGAATGGGGTGAGGTCTCAGGGCACATGGACAATCCAGGAATCTCATCTCCACATCAGTATACTGGAGATGAGGGCAGTCCTCTACGCCCTGCAAGCCTTCCAGTCGGAGATCCCACCGAGTACTCTCCTGTTGCAAACAGACAATACTGCGGTGATGTATTACCTCAACAAACAAGGAGGCACACACTCCTACCCCCTTTGCAGGGAGGCCATGAGAATGTGTGAGTGGGTACTACGACACAGCGCAAACCTTATTGCAGTTCACGTCCCTGGGGTGGACAATACCGTTGCAGACAGCCTGAGTCGTTCTCAGGCCAGAGTCCACGAGTGGGAGCTTCTATGGGAGGTGGCAGAGGATCTGTTCCACAGATGGGGCACTCCAGAATTAGACCTTTTTGTGTCCCCATCCAACGCAAAACTGCCCAATTTTTGCTCACTAGATCCAGGGCCTGGTGTTTTCTGGCGAGACGCGTTGTCCCTCTCCTGGATGGGCAGATTCTTCTATGCCTTCCCTCCTTTCCTGTTGATCCAGAGAGTTCTCCTCAAACTTCGCAGGGAGCATGCGATGCTTATCTTAATAGCGCCTTTCTGGCCCAGGGCAAATCTGGTTCCCTGCCCTGCATCAGCTATCCGGGAACCTCCGCCTTTGCCAATCAGCTCCCATCTGTTGTCTCAGGAGGAAGGTTCACTAGTCCATCCGGACTTCATGCTCATTGAACCTACATGTCTGGCTCCTAGAGACATAGCCATGATGCGACATGGGTTCACTATGAAGTTGCGAAGTACTTTCGCTGTTAGAAAACGGGCAACATCATACATGAAGTGCAGAGTTTTCTTGTGGGCTCAAACACGTGGTTTCTCGCCCTTAGACTGTCCCAAGAAGCTGGTTCTGGAATACCTGCTTTCAGTTTTCCAATCCGGACTAGCTTACTCCTCGATTAAGGTGCATTTGTGCGCAATTTCGGCTTATCATGCCCCCATAGGCCATCGTATGGTGGCTCAATTGGACACTACTCGTGCCTTTTTAAGGGGGGTCCTCCACCTTAGGCCACCTATCAAGGATCCGGTTCCTCCTTGGGACTTGCCCTTTGTCCTGGAGCAGCGTATGCTGTCACCCTTTGAACCAGCCGCGGATTGCGAGCTACGTTTTCTGTCGTGGAAAACGTTGTTTTTAGTTGCAGTTACTTCGGCGAGAAGAATCTCCGAATTGCATGCACTCATGTGCAAAGAGCCCTATTTAATTTTCCACCAGGATAGGGTATCCCTGAGGACAAATCCTAAGTTTCTGCCTAAGGTGGTTTCAGCCCTTACCCTTAATCAGGATATCGACTTACCAGTGTACTTTCCCAAGTACACCAATTGAGGAGAAGCACTGCTTCACACCCTAGATGTTCACAGGTGTCTCAGATATTATCTGACCAGAACCAAACAGTACCGGAAAGCAGATCAGCTGTTTGTCTCCTTTGCTGAGAGGATGAAAGGAGCTCCTGTTTCTAAACAGTCCCTTTTTGCGTTGGCTCATTCAGTGTATCTCTTTCTGTTATGACAAGCGCAGCAAACCCTTGCCAGGCGTGGTCAAGGGTCATTCTAGCAGAGGAGTGGCCACCTCCTTTGCAGTGCTGAAGAATGTTTCCACTTCAGCTATTTGCGCTGCAGCTACCTGGAGCTCGGTGCATACCTTTATTAGGCATTACAACCGGGATATCGCTTCAAGGTGAAGGGCAGGTTTCGGCCTAGCCGTCCTCCAGGGACTTCTGTCCTAGGCTCAAGCAGGGTTGTAATCTCTGCCTTTCCTCCTCCCGATGGCGTAAGATTGTTGCTATTGCTTGGGAATCAGTCCTAATGGTGTAACCTGCTGCAAGAGCTGTATCTCGAAGTAAGATAGTACAGTTACGTAAGAACTTACCGTAACAGTAGATCTTCAAGAACAGCTCTTGCAGCAGGTACCTTCCCGCCCACCATTCCCCCTTTTGAGGAGGTAGGTTATAGCCTAACATCCATCTTTCGGGATGGAACGATTTGTTTTTAGTCTTGGCCATCTGATGGCGGATCCTCGGTCTCCTCTTCTGATGTCATCCAGCAGCCGGGAGTCTCCGGCAGGAGAACTGGGGATTGTGGCGGGACCGCCTCCTTATGTACTACGCCTGACGTCGGGGGTGGGACCAACGTCGGAGGCGGTCCCCGCTGAAGACTGCTAGCTAGAAAATTTCTGTGGGGTCCTGACACCTGACTGCTTCAGTCCTAATGGTGTAACCTGCTGCTAGAGCTGTTCTCGAAGATCTACTGTTACAGTAAGTTCTTACGTAACTATACTTTTCATGTCTATCCCGTCACTGCACAGTCTGGTCTTGCCTAGTATTTTCTTGACCATAATAAGGGCTTCCTTTACCATCACCCTTTTAAAGTAGAAGGTTGAGTGAGAACACTCTGTAGCAGGGATCGACAAATCCCATAGCCCGACGTCCCGGGCTACAACTTTCAGCTGTTGGACAATCATTTTCACAGCCCTCGGTTGTCCCAGGACAACCACATCATTGCTGCCTTTTTTTTGGCTGCTATTCATTGTTTCTGCTGCTAGATGTTCCACGGCTCGTTCTGTCCCTTGCTGGGATAGGTAATGGCGTGCCAGTCACATGACCATGAGTCTGTCTGTCCTGCTTGCACACGTTTGCTGTGCCCTGTTGTGTGCCAGCGCGCCTGCAGCAATCGGGACCTCCTCATGATCCGCCCAGCCATTGGAACATCAGCACCCACTACCAGTGTGCCACCCACAGAACTGACCGGTAATTCCACCAGTGGATTTGTTTATCTGTGCCTGTAAGTCCTGGCATGATATTTGGGGAGGGGGTTTGGGCGGGCTGAGGAGGACATTCACTGAGAGGCACCATTTTAGCTGTAAGATTGAGAGAGAGGTGCAGATGCAGTTCGTGTCTCAAGCCGGAGTGCACATTAATTCAGTTGGGGCCACCTCAGGGGACATCTTCAGTGCAGTTACTCCTGAGCTGTGTACTCCTGCTGTGCTGTGCGGCATTTGGGGGGGATGCGCTGCTCAAGAACAAATTTTTGTGAAAAAAAAATGGAGACCGAAATGGAGAAGGGAGGAGGTGGGAAGGGCAGGCCAGTTGGGTGATGGATGAGTAGTGAGTCGGCTGGGCACACAGGATCAGTGAATCAGGAAATAATGATATGTTCTTTTTGGCATATAATTTAAAAAGGAGTGCTTGTGTGAGAGAGAAAAAACAAAGAAATAAAAGAAGATACACACAGTATCAGGCAGGGAACCAAAAAGATTCAGAAGTGGTTGCTTGTAATTTAGCAAAAAAAAGTGTGTGGGGGAGGATATTTACAGTTCAGTAGGAAGTGGGACTAGGTTTTGTAGTGTGAGGGGAGCTGAACTGGGCAGTTTGGACTGGGGGTGACACAGGAGTACTGTATCTAATCTTACAGAGGATAGAAACAGCACACAGTAACTAACTGGACTTGTGTGGGGGTCTGGTGTGGTCTACTGTGGGACTTTTGTCTTGGGCAGTTGGGGAGAGGACTGAGGTGTGTTGTGTTAATTTAAGTCAGAGAAAGAAGATCAAAGAAAAAAAAGAAAATTATTGTTGTGTACACTTAAACAAAAGTGTAATATAATAAAAACTAATTCAAAAAAGTACCCTATCCTGGGGGAGGGTGGGCAGGTGACCACTTGTATGAACTGGTGTGCTGTGGACTGGTTTTTTTTTTTGTACTTTTGTAAATATATACGCACAACAAAAGGGTGTGGGGCAGGAAGAGGAACTAATTGTCAGGTCGAGGCTTTTTGTATAGACTAAAAAAATCTCTAGTGTACAGTACAAACTGAAGTGTAGTCCCAGTGTCCCTCTGTACCACAATAAATATTTATCAAAAAATATAAGCCACCCAGACTGCCTTGTACCCTGCCTTGACTGACATCCCTGCCCTACATTGGATGTTGATGACAGTTTTTCTGAGTTGTCATTCTCATTGTCCTTCTCATTATTCCCTGTTTTGCTCTGGGACTGGCACTTGCCTCGGACTTCAACTCAACCTATATTGAATTAACAGTAATATTTACAAATACATCATTTTTATTGTTTTCAATAGCTTACTTCTTCATAGTATTAATAACGCAACCCCCACACTATTTACTTTATTGTTATGTAATTTTTTCTTTACATTTTCCTTAAAATACAACCTTCCGACCATGGACTACCACTCCCAACACTGGGACTACCATTTTTGGTTAGGCCAGTTGTCCTGGACTAGCATGTAAATTTGAAATTTGTCGATCCCTGCTCTGCAGATAAGTTGTTAGAGTGGTTCAAACCAGGTTAAAAATAGGCAGGTGGTAGCACTGGGGTAAGATCGGTGAAGGCCTTATTGAAGGCTTCTGCAATAGCTAGAGGGTTTGTAGTGGGGGTGTTGCTGATACTGAGCAGCTGAGGGTGCAGCTTGTCCTCCTTTCCAAGGATGCTTTTGATGTTATCCCAGAATCTTTTCCCATCACCCCAAGAATTGCAAAGCTGGGCCTTATGATATTTGGCTTTGGCGAGCCGCATTAGCTTGGTGCTGCGGTTCCTGGCTGTTCTGTAGCACTGGTAGTCATGCTTGCTACCTATGTTTCTGGCCTTTTCCTAGAGTATGTCCCTTTCTTTCAGGTGGGAGAGGAGCTCCCCATCAATCCAGCCATTTGCCTGCCCCCAAATTTTTATTTTTCGTGTGAGCAGGGCATAGATGTCACAGATGGAGCTAGAGCCCATATTAGGTAACTGAGGGGCCTGATCAAGGGTAGTCGCCAGGTCGATAAGAGTCCAGTCACGCAGGGCAAGGGCAGATTTGAGGGCTCCAAGTTTACCCTTCCTCAAGACCCTGCTTTCAGTGAGGTTGGGTGGGCTTTTGGTAAATTTATTAGACCACAGTAAGGTGATTGGGGAGTGGTCCCTTAGCATGTCTGGGAGAACCTTGATCTCAGAGATCCGGGATGGTGAGCTTGCTAGGACCCAGTCAAGGAGGGTACTGTTTCCTGTCTTATAGTTCTGCCTGGTTGGGCAGGTGTCAAGTTGTGTCAGGTTGGAGGTGGCTATCAGATTCCTGAAAGGGGCAGCCTCCTTTCCATCCCAGTTTGTTAAAGTCCACAGTAATGACAAGCTCCATCCCCTTTGGAAGGGTGCCGATAACGTCCATGATTGTGGGAAAGCCTGCTGTGGCTTTCTTGGGGGGTAGGTAGATTGTGGCAAGGATGAGAGTTTTGCCATTCTGACTGACCTGTGCCTTTATCACTGTTATATCATGGTCCTCAGCCGCCCTGGTTCCAGGGAGGATGGTGCACTGCAGAGAGTCCCTGGCATAGATGAGGCATCCCCCACCTCTTTTGCCTATTCTATCAATCCTGTATGCTTGGAAGCCTTTGAGGGCAACTTCGCTATCTTTAATCCTACTGGTCAACCAGGTCTCCGTTAGGCATAGGATGTCAGGGGTATGGAGGGCCATCCATGCCTGTAGTTGGTCAAATTTTGCAGTTAAAATGCAGATGTTCAGTGAGGGTAATTTTAGGCCTTTAACCTTATGAACACTAAGACCCGTTGAAATGAGTGGGCCTGGGTTCAAGTGAATGTTGCCAGAGAGGAGCAGGAACATAAAGATGACCTTTCAGGAAGAAAGGTTTATGCTAACTTTGACTCGTACCATCTGCCGCTGAGGCGTCACATGATTCAGGTGGCTGGACACTGGTTTAATTATTAGGGAATAGCTAACCATTACTACCCCTATGCGAGGGAAGGGCATATGGCCACCTGTGTTTGTAGGGTAAGGCCGAGTGAGTCGCTGCTCACAGCCAAGTGAGGTAGTTTCTGAAGGTGCGTTTGACAGCCATGCCCTACCCAGTAGTGGTTCAGAGGGGGGTAGCAGTGGCCCAACTAGGCATCTGGTGCCAGCTGTACCAAGCCAGGTAGCAAGGAGCAAAAGTAGATAGCACCCTTTGATAAGGGACATGGCAGCTTGATTCAGTCGTCAAGCCTGACACACTGGTGTCAAAGAGAGGCTGTACAGTTAACCACTGTATCTGGTGTTTTTTAGAGAGAGCTAGGAAGAGGAGTTATACTTACCGTAACAGTATATCTATGAAAGGATCTTCTTGAAGCAGGCTGTGCCGTCCCTCCCTCCCTCCTTTTACCTGGACCTGGGAGGTCTCTGTGTCTGTACCTCTTTCTCCATTTTTTTATTTTTGGCAGGATCCTTCGATTCCTCCTCGGTTCACTCTGCTGTGATTAGGTGGCCTATGGTCTTTGACGAGAGAACGATGGCTGCCCACTCTTATAGGCTAGGCCAGCGTCTGTGTATGACATTGAGTGGGCGCCCCCCACCAGTAGACTGCTAGCTAGAAAGGTTTCCATGTGATCCTAGTGCCTGGTGGCTATAGTTCCATAGGTATAGCCTGCTGCAAGAGATCCCCTTGCAGATCTACTGTTACGGTAAGTTCTTACATAACTGTACTTTCCCACGCTAGCTCCCGTTCGACCAGCAGACATTGCCGTTCCTCCTTGTCCTTATCTTGAGGTGAGGAGAGGCACTGCCATAAGGCATGCTGGTGCTATGAGGAGCTTCTCCCGCAACAGTGGGCCATTGCGAGGCTCTTCCCCGGACCTTTGATCTCCTTGCCATCACCAGTGTTGCCCCTACCGGTCCACACTATGCAGGTGCATACCGCAGCTACTTCTCCACCTTTTCAGGTGGAGCCACCACCACAGCTGAAAGTGAGCACTTCCACTAAGTAGGCCAGCTGCTTGGCCACTGGCTTGCCAGGCTGGTTGTTGGTGAGGATCTCCCCGGAAGAGGATACCCAGGAGGTCCGTGGCGAAAAATGCCCAAGGTCTGTTTTTGAGGGGTCCAATGACTTGGATTTTGAGTCCATGGCTTCCTCTGGGACTCCCCTCTTTGACTGTGATTTGGTCAAGGAACTTACCACTGAGCGTAACCCGGTATCCTTCAGGGCACTTGTCCGACTGATTTTGTAGTCCATGTTGGTCCCACTAGAGCCAGTCTGAAAGAGGGCTAAGTATCCCCTCACAGACAATTTGGACCAGGACTAATCCCCAGGGGTTGCCTTCCCTGTGACTGAGGCCATTTTTGGACTATTCCAGAAGCTTTGGCAGCATCCAGCATTCTGCCCAGCACCCTCTGCCTGCATAGTCTGCAAGTATGCAGTCCCCTTTCGGGGGGGTTTTGGACCACCTCTGCACGGAGGAGTTGATCACAGATTTGGATTGACTACACTGCAAAAGAGGTGTATGCTGCGGCATCTCTGGGTCTCCATCAGATTAGCTATGCCATGATGATGGCTAACTTTGGTCACTCTCTGATGGGAGTTTTTGATGTAGCCCTTCCTCACCTCACTGTTGAACAACAGTTGACAGTGCAGGTCATCAGATACAGGGTCAGTTGGCGGCAAACATCCACTCCAGACAGTCTTGAACATGGGACGACTCCTGTGCCCGTGCCAAGGCAGCGGATGTCTCCTTGCATCGCAGGGCCTGGCTCCATTTGTCCACCTCAACGGCGGACACTCATCACTAGCTGGCTAATGTCCCTTTCTTGGGCACCGACCTATTCAGCCCTGGGGTGGAAGGACATCTTACCCACATCAAGAAGTCAAGTGCCACTTTAGATTCTGTGACATCATCTCAGAAGGACCAGAAAAAGAATCCTGAGAAACGGGCTTTCCAGTATTGGCCCTTTTGCCCCAGCTTCTTTGGCAGCAGCCCCAGCAGGGGCACTTCCATTCCTGGCACCCCAAGTCCGGGGGCCAGAGTCTGAAAAGGGGGCAGGGGTAGTGGTGCTTTTCCAGCAGCTGCCACTGCCAGTGCCTTCGCAGATGCTTCCCAGTGATGGTGGGGGCATTGTCCCTCCTTCCGTCTTGTCCCTGCCTGCTGTCCGGGTTGGAGGCTGGCTACGTCTCTTCTTGCCACATTGGTCTGCTATCACAATGGGCAAGTGGGTGTTGGATGTAGTGCGCAGAGGATTGCCTTTGGATTTTAAGGCTCTCTGGTCTTACCGTCTCCACACACCTCGAGAGTTCAGGGTGTCACTGGACATGCTGTCCGCCTTTCGTGCAGACATTTCTCAGACCCTTGCAAAAGGGGCAATAGCCCATGTCCCGAATGCCCTGGCCAGTCAGGGTTATATGTCTAGGTACTTCCTGGTCCCAAACTGGGGGATGGGGGGGCTGCTGGTTGCCCCATACTGGATCTGCACAGTCTGAACCAGTTCATGTGAAAATGCAAGTTTCAGATGGTTACTCTGAATCAGATTATTCCATCAGTGGAGCAGATTCTGCTCCCTAGACCTCCAGGATGCGTTTTTCCACAATCCTGTCTGTCCATTCATTGTTGCTACCTTCAGTTCCAAGCAGAAGGGGTCCTGTACCAGTTCCAGGTCATTCCCTTCGGCTTCTGCGCAGCACACAGGGTCTTCTCCAAATGCATGGCAGTGGTGGAAGACCACTTGTGGCACCTCTGGGTCCAGGTGTACCCTTATGTGGATGCCTGGGATTTCCTGCGGCTGCTGGGACACATGGCGCTCTGCACTAACTTGGTCTGTTGGGCCCGCTGGCAGATGCGCCACATCCAGTGGGAGTTGGGGCGGTCAGTGGTTCCAGTGCCTAGGCCACTTGGATCAGCCAGTCACAGTGACCCAGCCAGTGTTGGATGCCATCCAGGGGTGGCTTTTCACAGAACACCTGGAGGAAAGAATCCCATTTGTGCACCCAGAACTGTCACGCTCATAATGGATGTGTCTCTGCTGGGGTGGGAAGTGCACCTGGGAGACCATAGCCCACGGATTCTGGTCACCCCGGGAGTCTTGTCACCTCATAAATGTGCTGGAGCTCTGTGCAGTGAAGTCGGCTTTGATGGAATTTGCTTCGCTAGTCAGGTGTCGGATTGTACAGATCCAGATGTATAAACTCTGCTGTCCCGTCACTGTAGGAATCTGTTCAAACAGCAGGCGATGCAACAGGATATAATCCAGAAATCTATTTTCATGTGGAAACCAGCAGCAAGTTACCAGAACCCCTCCCCACAAACAACCAAACATTTTTGCACATTACCAGCACATTTTCAAGGCTGGGGCGGTATTAGTTAGTGCACCCTTATATAGAAAAAGGTTTTGCAGTGCTAAAGTGATGGTGCAGTAGATGAATAAGTGATGACATGAATAAAGTTACATATTCTGTTAAAAACAGCTTAAAGCATATACCACCAAAAAAGCAGGTACAAAGTGCATAAGTGCTAAACCTTATAAAAGTTGATATGCAAAATAAAATAAAAGTTAAACATTTTTCTTCATACGGAAACCGTGATATCTCTAGTTTTTTTCTAGTTACATGAAAACAAAAAGGAACTACTCCAAGAAGAGGATTACCAGGACAGCGCTACAGACCTTGAAGGACGTTTCTTAGCTAGGGGATATAATCATGAGCTCATGGAACAAGCTAAGACAAAAGTAGCTAACATGGTGAGAGAGAATTTACTTGTCCCCTCATGACCCAACACCAGTGGAACTCTTAGACGACAACAGACATCGAAATACATAACCACGTTCAGTCCGCAATCTTATCTGTTTAAAAGTATTATAAAGAAAAATTGGCATATTCTGACATCAGAAAGAAAATAACAGCAAGTTATTACTGACACACCTCAGATCGTGTATAGAAGAGGACAGAACCTGTGAGTTACCCTTATAAACAGTACCTTTCGAAACACCTCGATATCCACGAATCGAGACATTACCAAATGTCACTTTTAATTGTGGTAACTGCCAGTTCTGCAAATTCATTAAAACAAGTGACATCATCACACACCCCAGCACCAGAGAAACCTTTTGAGATCAGAAGCTTCTGTTCATGCAGCACACAAAACATTGTCTAGTTAGTAAGCTACAATAAATGTTCTTCCTTCTATATTGGGAAAACTACTCAAAAATTTAAGGAGAGAATAAGCCAGCACATTAGAAGCATGAATCGTCCAGATGACATCAGTGCCCTGGCATTACATTTCAGGTTAAAAGGGGGAACAACAAGCTGGCCCGGTGGCACTGAGGGTTGAGGCACTGGACACCACACCTCACGCCACGCTGGCGACCCGGGTTCGGGAACGAACCTGGACTGTCGGCAGGGGAGAGAGAGGATCGAGCGTCCAGAGGATTGCTCTCCTGTCTTGGTGGGGGGGGGGTCCAGGGCTTGCCCAGCACCACAGCAGCCTCGGTGGAGACCAGAGGCACTGCAATGCTCAGGGCTGCAGTAGAGGGTGCAGAGCATGACGGACATCCCTGGCATCATTGCACGTTTGCACTCTGAAGGGGGCAGGGGGGTAACTAAAGGAAAAAATACCCCGGCGCACTGAGGAGGTGACGAGGGCCTCAAGGACCTCCCTCACATCCCCTACACCAGATGCCCACACTGATGACCCACGGCCGACCTCCAGATGGAGATGGGCCCTCTAATTTCAGACAGACGCCGCCAGGTAGGAGAGGTGGGCCCTGCCTTGGGGGGGGGGAGGAGTTGGTGGTGGAGCATCACAGTGGGGAGTAGCAGGGACTGAGAGTCGAGTAGGCAAGTCTGAGAGATGCACCGGTGCCAGAAAAAGAATTTGGGGGTGGGGGGCAACATAACTTTACTTTCAAAATGATGGAAAAGGAGCCTGCAAACCTCAAAAGAGGTGACTTAGATAAAAAAGCTACGTCAAAGAGAGACTTTCTGGCAATACCATTTCATATCTTCTTATCCTCCAGGTCTTAATGACTGTTTTCAACTCTTACCATATTTATGAACTCAATCAGCCTGTGTTAAATATTTTATATCATCTCATGTTTACTGTGCTGATTGTTGAAAAATGTTGGCCAATGCAGCGGCAGAGTGTCCGTCTGTGTCAGAGGGCTGGCCGGGGGAGAAGGATGGAGCATCCTAGGGACTGCGCTCCTTCTTCAAGGGGTAGGGGGGCAGAGTGTCTGACACAGTGCGGACCCTTGGTGAAGGCTGCGGGTACCACCGAGCTGGCGTCCTCACTTCTGGGGGTCAGGGCGGACACTGGACATCATTGCATGTCCCCGCCCCCTGGGGAAAAAGCATCCAAAATTGCAAGCTGCTGCATGATGGCTGTTCCTGACTTCCAGCTCTGATTGGTCCTCCGGCTCTTCTCCATCGACCTAATCTGGTGCTTGCAGCCCGGCCGGCCTCGAACCCCACCCTTGGGGGGGGAGGGAGGCAGGGAAGTACTGTTGGAGAGTGCTCCCCGCTGACACCTCCTGTCCTAGATGTGTTGGTCCCGTGCCGTAGCCCTGCCCTGGGGGGTAAGCAAGTGGGTATCTGCAGGGACACGAAGGTAAGTCCGGAGGAGCATAGCGGAGGTTGAGTAGGTGGGCAGAAAAATGCGGCTTGCATAAAAAAAAAAAAAGATACTGGAAAATGGATTTTTAATATGCTTAAGAATGCTGAATATTAATCTATATTATGAACTGGTGATCATAAATGGAAGTCGCTGATTGGCCAATACGTTTTTGAAGCCGTGATGATATCGAGCTACATCATCACGGCTTCAGAAAACCTCCGGCCACCAGCCTCCTTACCCACAAGAAACCAGTCCGTGGGCACCAGGCAGCAAGACAGCCCTGCTGAAAGTGTGCTCGGTAGCAGCAGCTCATCACTTACCTACTCGTTTCCACTACCAGTTTTCACGCAGCAGTGCGCGACTCAATTTCTTCTCTCTCGTTAAACAGAAGTCGCACAGCAGAGTCCCCCCTTTCCAGAACAATACAACTTCCCCTCATGGCCAGACATCAGCAAGGCAGTATCACAGGAGCAGCAACGGTCAAATCATGTTTTCTCCCACAATAAAAGATACCAAAACCACTTTATTTAAATGGCAATGAGCGTACAATTGCAAACAAAGCAAGAGAAAAGCTGGCACCTGTTTTTGCTTAGTGTACCATTTTAAGATACCTTCCTACCCCAACGGCAACACTACAACGGCGACTCGCAGGCAAACCGGCAAGAACAATGGCAGTGGACAAAAAAACCCCAAAAAATCACAATAAGATCATCTATTTTACCTGAATGAAAAACACATGCAGGGACAATACAGTTCATATCCAGAACTAGTCATTAGACAGAGTTCACCGCTGCACCTCCTCCACTTAAAGCAGTGCCACCTGCTGCCAGGAACTGTTTTTTTAAAAGATACTCCTCCAACGCCACAATCAACTCATTTTCAAAAGGTTTTGAAAGTTATTTTTTAATATTTTACTCATAAGACTTTGAAGCCAGTTCATAATAGCAATAAGTCACTCCAGGGTGTGGTATATCATGGGATATCGGCACTTCTTGACGGTTGGACGCACTCGGCCTGTGGCCTCGTGCCCAACCACCCAAGGCGTGACGTTATCCCATGATATACCACACCCTGTCATGCCTTATTGCTTAATTATACCATGGACATAAGTGAACAGCCAATGAAGTCGTCAGACTGGCAGTTTACCACCGTTGTAAATCCTCTGATAAGCAACGGCTGTTGATGAGTATATCATCAATATCATCTGCAGCATAGGAATAAATACAATAAAAATAAAAAAAAAATAAAGCAACCTCTTTAATATTTGTATTTTAATATAGTAAAAAAAAATGAACCTTAATATAATCGCAATAAGCCACTCGGAGGATGTGGGTTATCGGGGGATTTACCACGGCTGGCGGGGATTTACCCACTCTGCTGCATCTCATGGGCAAACCACTCCAGCCGTTGTAAATAACCCACACACCCCCCCTCATGGCTTATTGCTTAAATATATCTGTAGAATATAGATATTTGATCTCATTTCATGTAGCATACAAATGAACTATTAAAAAAGCTAGAGATATCACTGTTTCCATATGAAGAAAAGTTTTTTATTTCTCATATAAACTTTTATAAGGTTTAGCACTTATGCACTTTGTACCTGCTTTCTGGGTGGTATATGCTTAGTTTCTTTTAACAGAATATGCACCTTTATTCACTTTATCACTTATTTATCTATTGCACTATCACTTTAACACTACAAAACCTTTTTCTATATAAGGGTGCACTATCTAATACCACCCCAGCCTTGAGAAAGCGCTGGTAACATGCGAAAACGTTTGGTTGTTTCTGGGGAGGGGTTCTGGTAACTTGCTGCTGGTTTCCACATGAAAATAACGATTTCTGGATTATATCCTGTTGCATCGTCTGCTGTTTGAACAGATTCCTACAGTGACAGGACAGTCAAGTTTACCAGTCTGTTTTGTGAGTACTTCTACTTTGGCTCTGTCTTATGCTTGCAGCCGTCCTGCGGCCTTGTGTAGATCCAGATGTACAACACCGCGACCATGTTCTGCCTGAACAGACGGAGCAGAACTCCCTTCCTTCCTTTGTGGCGGAAGGCAATCCGCATCTGGATGATTGTGTGCTGCCTGGGTGCAGATCTCCTAGTGATCTGTGTTGTAGGAGAACAGTCAACTTGTGGCCACTCTTACCTGGGTAGGAGAGACGTTGCATGAGTTGTCCCTGCATCAAGAGGTAGTGAACCACCTGATCTTCAGGGGCATCTCAATCATCATGTAACACCATAGAAACTTTTGCCATCGGAGAAGGGGAATCCACACAGAAGATTTTCAGCAGTACAACTGGGGCCGCCACTTCGTCGACGTCACCAACCCTATATAGGCATGAGCAGCCCCGCTCCCTCCTCAGTTCTTTCCCACTGTCGACTCGCTTGCATGGGTCTCCGTGGAAGCTCCGTCGCAGTATTCATGCCTTTTTTCAGCCTACAGCTTTTATTTACTTACAGTGTAAAAATCTCTTTTTCAAAGAGATTTTTTCTTTTTATGTCGCGAGTTCATCAATCTGCTTCTCTCTTTCATCGCTGCCACTGCAGAAAGAAGATTGCCTCTTCAGACGAACATTCCATAACTTTGCCAGGCCTAATGCCCCTCCTCAAGACAGGGGACTGGCTGTGCTCACAGGATATGCAGAATGCTTACCTGCACATTTTGGTCTTTCCTTCTCACAGGAAGTTTCTCAGTTTTGCCTTTCAGTGCGAACATTATCAGTTCAAAGTGCTACCCTTTGGCTTATCCTCTGCGCCACGAGTCTTTACCAAGTGCTTGACAGTGGTCACAACAGCCCTCAGAAGAGAGGGACTGAGTGTCTTCCTTATCTGGATGATTGGCTTTTGCTGACTCTAGAGCAAACTGTCCAGTTCTTCCACTCCCTGGGCATTACTGTCAGCCTGCCCAAGTTGGTTCTGGTACCGCCCCAAAGGCTGCAGCATATAGGGGTGCTTCTGGACGCTGCGAAGGGGAAGGCCTTCCTGCTCCTAAACAGGGCAGAGTACCTCATAGCCCAAGCTCAGGAAGTTGCCCAGAGCCGGTACATTCCTGCCAGGGTATATCTCAGATTGCTGGGCCTGACGGCAGTGGCCATACCCACCATTCTGCTGGCCAGGCTGTATATGCGTACCTTCCAGGTATAGTGGGACCAGCTCATGGATGAGTTAGACCAACTAATCTTGGTCTCTTCCCCAGTACAAAAGATACTGCAGTGGTGGATGGACCCCTTGAATCTGCTTCAAGGCGTTCCATTCCATATCTTTTCCCTGCTTCAGATCCTAACCACAGATGCCTCGGGTCTGGGCTGGGGAGCACACCTGGGTCCCTTCCAAACCCAGGGCTCCTGGTCCCAGTGGGAAGCATCCCTGCACATCAAGTGTCCTGGAGAATGAGAGCAGTGCTCTATGTCATGCAGGCCTTTCAGGAACACCTTGCTCCAGGTCAGCTGTTGGTGCAGTCAAATAATCTAAGCATAGTATACTACATCAACAAGTGGGGGGGGGACTCATTCGTACCCCCTTTGCTGGGAGGCCATGAGAGTGTGGTACTAGGCGTTGGATCGCAGTCTGACACCCTCTGCGGTCCACATACCAGGTGGTCTAAACACCCTGGCGGACAGTCTCAGCAGGATTCAGTCCAGCATGCACGAATGGGAGCTTCTCTCATCCATCACAGAAGACTAGTTCGACAGATGAGGTCATTCAAAGTTGGACCTTTTTGCATCCCCACTCAGTGTAAAACTGCCCAATTTCTGCTTGCTAGATCCAGGGCCTGGAATTTTCTGGCGAGACGTGTTGTCCCTCTCTTGGAGCGTGAGGTTTCTTTATGCATTCCCTCCGTTTTCTCTGATTCATGGGTGCTAATCAAGTTGCAGATGGAGGGGGCCAGCATGATTCTGGTGGCTCCATTCTGGTCTCGCCAGATATGGTTTCCTCTGCCATCTGCTGAAGGAGAGGAACTTCCGGCCCCTCTTCCTTTTTGCAAGAATCTGCTGACCCAGTATCAGGGGACTCTGGTCCAGCCCAACCTCAGATCCCTCCACCTGCATACCTGGCTTTTGAGAACATAGCCATCGTCAGGTTTAGGGTCTCTAACAGGGCAGCGAAAATCCTAGTGGCTGCCCGGAAGCCTTCCACTCGAGCCTCATATGCCATGAAGTGGAACAGGTTTGCCATCTGGGCTGCCAGACATAATTTAGACACTTTTTCTTCTGCTTGGAGAATCATATCCTGGACTACCTGATTTCGCTGTCTGACTTAGGTCTCCAGTATTCTTCGTCATGGTCCATCTTTCGGCTGTTTTTGCATTCCATGAGCCCGTGGGTGACCACATGATTGCTCAGCTGAATGTCTCCGTACCTTTCTTAGGGGGCATCCTGCATCTGAAACCTCTAATCTGTTCCCCTGTCCTGGCTTGGGACTTGAATAATAAAATTGACAGTCTCCTTTTGAGCCAATCGCATCTTGCGATTTGTGCTTTCTGTCTTGGAAAGCACTGTTTTTAATTGCAGTTACTTCTGCTTGGAAAATTTCAGAGCTTTAGGCCCTCTGGTGCGAGGAGCCTTGTTTGATTTTTCACAGTCAGGGTGTCTTTGTGCACAAACCCGAAGTTTCTGCCTAAGGTGGTTTTAGAGCTCACACTCAGTCATTCTACCTTCCTGTTTATTTTCCTGAGTGTGCTGATCCAGGGGAGGCGCTGATCCAGGGGAGGCACTGCTCCATACGTTAGATGCGCGCAGAACTTTGAAATACTTCCTGCTTAGGACTAAGGAGTCCAGAAAGTCAAAGCAGTTGTTTGTTTCCTTCACCTCAGGTAGAGAGGGCATTTCAGTTTGTAAGCAATGTTTATCCAAATGGTTGGCAAATTGCATTGTGTTCTGCTACAACAAGTACAGCAAAGAATTGTCTGGTGCTGTCAAAGCTCATTCCACCAGAGGAATGGCTACCTCGGTGGCTTGTTTCTTAGGGGTCTCAGCTGCTGACATTTGTGCGGCTGCCACCTGGAGTACAGTCCATACTTTCTTCAAGCACTACAGTCTGAACATTGCCTCAAGATCCCGTGTAGGTTTTGGCAGGGCTGTGTTACAGGAACTCCTGTCTTAAGTTTATGGAGTATCTTACTCCAAGACTGACTGTTTTGCACTTGTAACTGCTTGGTACTTGTTCCTATGGTGTTACCTGATGACTAAGATACCTCCGAAGAAGATAGAACAGTTACATAAGAACTTACCGTAACAGCAGATCTTCGAGGGGATCTCAGTCATCAGGTATATTTTCGCTCCCACCATACCCCTTCTTGGGACTGCTGTCCAGGAACTGGCTATCTGGTGTATCCAGCTTTTTTTTATTTAGGTCTGGGCACCTCTTTCTCTCCTTTGTCCCCCAGACCAAGAACCTAGCTCCCTTAGTCTCCGGGGGGAAAGAACTGAGGAGGGTGTGGGGCCACTCATGCCTGTATAGGGTTGGGGACGTCGACGGTGTGGACGGCCCCAGTTGTACTGCTGAAAATCTTCTGTGTGGATTCCCCTTCTCCGATGGTGAAGGTTCCTACAGTGTTACCTGATGACTGAGATCCCCTTGAAGATCTACTGTTAGGGTAAGTTCTTACATAACTCTTCTTTCTCCTGATGGGGACACCCTTGATGGACTTGTTTGCCTCTTGGGAGAGTGCCAGACTGAGGCTGTTTTTGTGCCCGTGCCCAACCCCTTAGTCTGGGACACTGCCTGGGGATGCCTTCATGAGGCCCTGGACTCTGGGCCTCATATGCATCGTCTCTCCCATCCCGTTGATCCACAAGGTGGTGGTCAAGGGCCGGAAGAGCAAGGTGCGGATGATCCTGATAGCTCCAGACTGGCCATGGCAGTTCTTGCACCTGGATCTCCTTGGCCTCAGCAGCAGACCTCCGTGAAGGCTGCCTCTTTGCACAGACGTACTGACCTGACAACAGGGGATGGTCCTACAACCAGCCCTTCAGTTCCTGCACCTCATAGCCTGGTTCCTTAGTAGCTACAGTTCCAGGCTTTGGGTTTCTTGGAGGATTTACTCTACATTGTGGAGGCACTCATGAAAAAGTCTTTAAATGGAAGAGAGTTTCCATCTGCTATGAGTGCAAGAGGCTTAATCCATTTGTCTGCCCTGTGGCTAGAATCCTGGGCTACCTCTGGCCCCTTTCCCAGCTAGGACTGCAGGCAAGGACCCTTAAGATGCACCTGGCAGCCATCTCTGCTTACCGGGCATGGCCTGGTATACGGACGGTGGCCCAGGAGAAGGTGATTGGGTGCTTTTTCAGTGGCCTAGACCACCTATCCCCTCTTGTTGCGTGAACCACCATAACTGTGGGTCTTACTGCTGGTATTAGCAGTGCTTATAGGCAAGCCTTTTAAGCCAGTGCACATGTGTGAAATGTCACACGTGTCATGGAAGATGGCCTTCTTGGTGGCCATTACATCAGCCAGAAGGATTGGGGAGCTCCAGGTGCTCTCGGTGGAGTCTCCTTACCCTGTCTTCCACAGGGACAAAAGTTGTCCTTCACCCCAGCCTGAAGATCCTCCTGAACGTGGTATCGGAGTTTCACCTTAGCCAGGTGGTTAAACTTACAGGTGTACTTCACCAGCCCATCTTCAAGGCCGACCATAGGCTCCATACCCTGGACCTGCAAAGGGTGCCGTCTGGGGACAGGCTTGCCAGTTGTTTGTCACTTACGTTGATGCCGTGCCTGGCAGACCAGCAGCAAAGTGGACGATTGCCAGGTGGATGGCATTCTGCATTGACCTCTGCTATAAGTTGGCTGGTAGGGAGCCTCTCAGGGGGCTTAGGGCTCATTCCACCACACATACAGCTGCCTCGGCGGGTGCTTCCTGGGATGTCCCAATCCAGGAAATCTGTAGGGCTGCTACCTGGAAGTCGGCACACACCTTCATTTCCCACTACCGCATAAACCTTGAGTCACGTCTGGATGCTGGTTTTGGGACCTCAGTTCACCAAATAGGGGTGCACAGCTTTCTCCATCCTCCTGGAGAACTTCTTGGAATCTGGCAGTGTGGGTAAGTGAACCATATCCACGCCCCTAGAAAAATGGGTTACTCACCTGTAACTAGTTCTAGGAGTGGTATATAGTTTGCATCCACACAACCCACCCGACCTCCCCTGGCAAGTGGCAAACAGATGCTTCCAGTATACAAGATTTGATGTTGTGGGGAAAACATGTGGGTTGTGGGAGGAGCTTAGCTTAAAGATGTCCAGCCAATTGGACTGTTCCAGTGGAACTGCCAGTGTGGATGTGAACCCTGTACAACTCCTAGAACAACAGTTACAGGTGAGTAACCTGTTTTTCTTTCCCAACTCTCCCCATCCTTGACTCATCCTCCCTCACTCCTTTCCAGTCTGGCTTTAGGAAGTCCTCTTCACCTCTACCTCCCTCCTCCAGCTCACTGACACTAATTTGTCTGGCATGGATCTTGGCCTGGTCACCTCCGCCATCTGTTGACTTGGCCAAAGCCTTCGACACTGTTGTCCACTATTCTCCTTGACAGGCTTAAGGCAGTGGGGCTCTCTGCCTCCTGAATTGGGTGGTTCCGCTTGTACCTTGAGGGCAGGTGTCAAGCTGTTCAGACTGACAATTTCCTATCTCTCCCACACATTCCCAGTTTACTCTGTCGTACCCCAAGTGTCCGCCCTTGGCACAATTCTTTTCTCCATTTTCCTGAGAGACCTCCCTGCTGCCTGCTCCTCTACATCCATATGTATCCAGATGATATGGTACTCGTTTCTTCTGGTTGCTGTGCTCCTGACCTCGCAGCCAGCACTGGTTCCTGGTCAGTCAGCTGTTCTTCAATGCCATGAAAATGGTCTCTGTGATCTTTGGCACTAGGCAGAGGCTTGCTAGGTTCACCCTTCTCCCCTTCTTCTATGCCCTTGATTTTGCAGTGATTGAGGATGTCTCCTCCTTTCAGGTAGCTCAGGGTCTGGCTGGACCTACACTTCGATTTTTCTGTGTGCATGTGGGTGCTATCCACCAGAAACTCCACCCCAAACTTCATGCGCTTTACAGGAATGAGGGAAGTGTGCTGGGTCTGGTATTGTTTGGCCTGCTCATATTGGATATCTCACATGGAGTTAGGAGCAGGAGCAGTTTGTTCACAGACAATACAAAGATGGGAGCAATAGTGGACGAGGTTGAAGGGTGGAAGGAGCTACAGGGGGACCTATCTAAACTGGAGGAGTGGTCGGCAAAATGGCAGCTGGGCTTCAATGTGAAAAAGTGTAAAGTTATGCACTTCGGCGCAGAGAACCCAAACAGAGAATGCTGGTTGGGTGGGGTGAGACTGGGGGTCATGGGGGAGGAAAAGGATCTGGGGGTGTTGATAACAGAAAGCATGAACAACTCTGCCCAGTGCAGGAAGGCTGCATCTGAGGCTAACAAGATGTTGGGGTGTATTGCAAGGGGAATCTCATCAAGACATAAGGATGTGATCCTGCTCCTCTACAGATCTTTAGTCAGGCTGCACTTGGAGTACTGCGTGCAGTACTGGCGACTGTATCTGAAGAAGGATATCAGGCTGCTTGAGGGGGGTGCTGTGTAGGGCGACAAAAATGATACAGGGAATGGTGGGCAAATCCTTTGAGGACAGATTGAGGTATCCAAGTTTGTACATCCTTGAGGAGCGGAGGGATCGAGGGGATATGATTGAAACGTTCAAGTATCTGAAAGGGTTCAACAAAACTGGCATAAACAGATTATTTAGACTGAGGGAGGGAAGGGACGCAAGAGGACACAGGCTAAGGTTGGAGGGGGGCAGATTTAGGAAAGAGATGAGGAGACATTATTTCATGAAAGGGTGGTGTCGAAATGGCATACCCTGCCGGAGGTGGTAGTATCATTTAAGACTGAGGGCTCTTTCAAAAGGGCATGGGGGGGTATGTGTAAATAGTTTTAAGTTGTTGCAGAGGGGAAGGGGGTGGGCAGCTGCGATCTAGGGGTGCTAGCTGCACACTCGAGCAGACTTGAGACCATAAGGCCTGTTTCTGTTGGCAGTTATGGATGTATACAAGTATCCCACTTCCTGCCTGCAGAGAGATTGCCTCAAAGATTATGTTTCCCATTTTTAACTGTAGTGACATTGGTTGCTGCTCCCAAGTCCTCCTTGGCTAGACTGAACCTTTTCTCTCACTCTTTCTGCTGATTTGCCCTGGACAGTCCCCTTCACACCCACCAGTGTTCATTGCCCTCTCCCTCCCTCCCTTCCCTTGAGGTCAATCCCCTCTCCCACAGGGCCTCTTTTATTACCAAATTCTGGCTTGGCTCCCTCCTACACAACTCTGGCTTTTGCATCCCCGCCCCCCCAAATGAAATCCTCTGCTGGTCAAGCTGTCTTCCAATTCCACTTCCAAAAACTCTGGGACTCTATACCCCTTTCCATCTGCTCTGCTCCTTCCCTTCATTCACGGACTCCTCTGCCATTTCAGTACTCACTAATGCAGTTGTCCCCGACACTGGGCCCAGGGTTTTTGTCTGCCACCCTCCAACCCTACTCCCCCTTCACCCTGCACTTAACTAGCGTAACCCCCCCTTCACCCCTCCCCAATTTTCAACCATTCCCCCCACCCTATACTCAGTATTGCATTGTTGCACACTACATAAGTTTTTACTTCTGCACTTTACTGTGTTGTATATTTACTGCAACGAAGCGCTGCCTGTGCAGTTGTTCATTTTGTTGACACTTACTTACATATTACTGTATTTTTTATGTTTTGTTTTTGTATTTGTTGTTTGTATTTCAATCAAATCTTTATTTATCCAGGCGGACACCGTTGAGCAAGCTCATTTACAAGGTGGACCTGCATTTGTAAAATGACAGTTATACACACATAGCTTAAAGATGAGTTAAACAATGTAAAGAAGACAAAAGAATAAACTTAAAAACATGAGATGGGTGCAATAAATACAATTCCAAGTATTCACATGGGATTACATGACATTAATTACAACCTTTAATGACATAGGATTTAGAGTTGCACGTTTGTCCATGACTATACAGGAAGGTACAAATTAATAACATTACAGCCCCCGGAGGTCAGTTCAGTGCATGGGTGGTGACCAGGGCTTCGGGGAGCCCATGATGTTCAATTATTTGGGTGGCATATGGGATTAGAGGAGGAAGAGGAAAAATGCCTATGGTTCTAGTGGTCAGCATGGCAGCTGATTGCTGAATAGGTTTATGTATGGCAGATAGGGGTTCGGTTTATAGCTGCATATGGTGAGTGCTGGTATTTATTTTACTCTCTCCTTCCCCCTCTCCTGGGACGCATCTGGAAATGAGCTACCACCAGCTAGTATGTCTTTCCTGGTAAAACCTCTGAAGTAAATAAAATGCCATAGGTTTTCATTAGTAATAGGTTAGTTTGGAACTGACATACAGTTGGATACATACACAGCACCCCCCCCCAAAAAAAAAAGAAATTGAAGAATTCAGATATCTACCCTTCTGTGTCTTTCTCCTGCAGGTTCTGCGGCACTGCTGGTGTACTACAGCCTTCTTCACCCCAAGTCGACCCAAATAATTCAGAGTATCAGAAATGGAGTAGGGCAGAAAGCTACTGCATGGGACCCTGCCTCTCCTCCATGCTGGCTGGCTAGCCCAGGAAAGTCCTCTCGGCCAGGAGAACATATCATGTGGTCCATGTCCCCTGATGTAGTAGTCTCCGAGGTCGGTGATCCAGAACACGCTTGCAGAGTTGATCTTCCCACACAAGGTACTCAGGAGAACCTGTCCCACCACCACTGGCTGTTGCTGAAGTTGGCCCTCAAGACAGGGAATGTGTCAAAGATCAATGAAACATTTGGCGATGGTGCTCTGTGGAATGTATTTCAGTCACTCCCCAGACAGGAGAGTCCAGAGGCCAAGAGCAAGGAGATGAAGTTAAACCCTCCGCATTCCTCTGATGTAAATCTCCCCTTGACTCAGGTTGAATCCAGCTTGCCTAGAGGAGTCTGCCCTGTTGTGGAGAGCAGTTCTGAGCTACAGAAAAGGGTCAGTGCACGTGAAGCATCAGATTACATTACAGTAGCGGGCAGCGTAGAGGAAGGGATAGCAGTGAGCCGCATCCACACAATAAAGGAACAGGAATCACAGGACACTGTAGGGGAACCACCACAAGCCAATCCTGGGCATACAGGTGACAGAGAACAAGGTGGGATCCATCAGAGTCATAAGGCGGTAGGCACTGATAATCAGAAAAGTGGTGAGAGCTCTGGCAAGGGTCGAGGGAATTCTACACTGTACTTCAGTGCAGACATGGACACGAGGCAAACCAACGAACCAGTGATATTGGAAGTGGATCCCCCAACATTGACCCCAGAAGTTGCAGATCTTAGGAACAGTTTCCAAGCAGAAGCCACAACAGAGATCAGTCCGATTCGGGGCTTAGTGACAAAGAAGGGTTCTGGCTGGGCCACTGTGGTGAATTCATACAGCCGAGACTGTGATGACTCCACGCACTCCATAGACCCTCCCTCAGAACTGTTGGAGGGTGACTGTGGTACCCGGAATGGTCAAGGGCTGGACCACTTTCTTTTGTTTGAGAATCAGGGAACCCCTAGGAGAAAAATCTTGGTGACATTGGAGGCGGAGCCTTGTTTTACCTCTACCCCCAAGCCTCCAACTGTGCAGCAGGAGAAGTTTTCAAAAGGAGGAGTGAAGGCAAAGAAACAGTTGACTCAGCTGATCCGGGAACTCCCTAGAGTGTAAATGGACTGGAGGGTGAAGGGTGGTTCCCATAACCCCTTCTCTCTCTCTTGGAAAGGATGGATTCTGGGGAGCAGTCCTGGCAACTGCTAAGCATTGGAAAGGCAAGTTATTAAAAATAGGGTCTTTGGGTTCCATCCTTGCGGTCCACCACCTGGGATATCAGGGCAGCTATGTAGCCTGAGTTTTCTTGGCCACATTCTGTCTTGTTCTGAAAACCCTGCAGCTATTGTAGGAACATTTGGATGGAAAAAATTTGTTGGTACGCTCCTTATAGGGATGAAAGGGACCTTCGCTCTGACACCAATCTCAGCACTATGTATGTTGCAGTTTTACTATGTAACACTTTTCAGGGGTCTCCCATGCCATACTTTATTGTAGTGTTTGTTTATGCAGTATGCAAGCATGTTTTTTTTTTTTTATGAAAAACAAGAGAAGCAGGTGAGAAAGCTGGTGTTAACTAACTCTGGTTCATCACCTCACTCCCAGCTGGTCTGGTTGAGATACTCTAAGGAAAGAAAGCAGAGTGATTTGCCTGGGACTCTAATTGTGAGGTTTAACTAAAGAGATTGGAAACCACTTGATCTTCTTCGAGGACATCTCTGTACCTTGAGCCACATCATGGAACTGAAAGCCATTGTTGTCAAGACCACCTGGAAATTTTTGCTAGCTGGGCCCACCAGTGACAACATACATCATCACTGCCTGTATAACATGGGTGTCCCCAACATGCTGCAGTTCTTTCTCCTGCTGTCAACCGCTTGTCAGTTCGCTGCTGCTGAAGAATGCAGTCAAACTGCAGATATCGCTAACATTGCTACTTCTTGGTTTGTTATTTTAAAGCATTTATGCAGTCACTGAAAGAGAGGAACCATTGTTCAGGTATTGTAGTGACAGCGTGAAGATATACAAAGACAATAAACCCTCCATGTGCATTCGCTGTCTAGATCTGGCTTGCAACGTCAAGGCCTGCAGCATTTGTCAGTGCTTTAACCAGGCCACTAGGAGATGTCCCAAGAAGGCCTTGGAATTATATGTAAAAAGAAACAAGGCAAAGGAGGAGAAACCAGGTACAGTAAAGGCGGCTTTGCCATTGTCAACCACTCCTTCTCTCCTGGGTTGACCATTCTCCACAGTTGGCAGTGTCCATCACTGGTTCTGTCAAAAAAAAACAAGGCTGCTAAATAAATGGATAAACACCATCACGCAGACAAGGAGAAAGAGGCACAGAGAAAAGACTGCCTTTCCTGAAAGATCCCGTTCTTCTGTGAAAATGGGTAAGTCACTTGAAAGAGATAGGACTCGGGCCAAGGCCTGTGGTTCTGCTGCCCCAACCTCCAACCATCTCTGACACTGAGGTTGGGATCTGACATGGGCTCTTCTTACCTGATGGAGGATTCCCAGCCAATACCACAATGGGGCACTGTCCGGACAGTGGTTTCATCATCAGCGACCCTGTCTGGGCCCATCAATGCACTGCTCCTGTACCAGACAATGTGAGAGATATTTTAAAGACTGATGTCCTTGCCTCCAGCATAGACACCATCCTGGGCAATGCAGGAATTACCTCTGTCCACCATAATGCTGGGCACGGATCATCTTCCTTCAACTGTAAGTCAGTCGATGGTCCCTCCTTTACTGCCTCCTCTGCCCATTGACCCTTTACCAGTGAACATCATTGTTGATGTGGAACTGCAGTAAAATCCAGACTATATGTAGTGAGGAGAGTGTGAAGAACACTCCAAGGTCAACTTCAGAGGATGCCTCCTTTCAGGCTTTCCTCAAACAAGTCCAGTCCAAACTGGGGATTGACGCATAGGAGGAGAATTCCTCTAAGAATTCATGAGTTCTTGGACGTATCTGCCTCCCTTACCATCCTTATCTCTCCACAATCTACATACAAATGGCTGTGGAGGATTCCACTTTAGCTGCCCGGCACAGACCCTGTGCTCTGCCTGCAGTTCCAAGGAACACAGATAAATAATATCTGGCGCCTTCCAGTAAGTCACATTATGCTTCTTGACCAGGTAATGATTTAGTGGTCGTTATGGTTGCCCGTAACAGGTTAAAGGCTCCAAAACATACAAGCTGTCTTCTTGATAAAGCATCAAGAAAACTTTGTCATGGGGAAAAGAACATTGGCTTCAGCATCTCTTGGAGGGAGAATTATCAGATTGTCCAAAAATCAATCTTTACAACCCATTGACACTTATGGGTCTGCGACAGAGCACTAGATCCTGTCGGAGCAAAACTTTTGCAGCCTAGAACTAGGGGACCAACGTCGGTGACTGCACCACCCACGGGACGCACGTGTGTTTTTCCCACTGTCAAGGCAACACCATGGGAGCACAGTTAGTTTTACAGCTGCATCACTCTTCCGCGGTTCTTTTGCCACCTGCTTGATGATGAATTTTAGCCCCACTTCAGTGCTGCCTTTTCTTCTCCTCTCGTTAGAATGACGCTGAGCCCTTTCTCTCACTGTTCTTTTTTTTGTTGTTTTTCTGTTGTTCTGTTTTACTCATCATGTCCAATTCCCTGGAGCTGAAAAAGAAATCCCTCAAGAAGAAGAGTAAGGCCCCCCCCCAGTTCGGCATTGTTCCTGTGGGAGACACATCTCTGTCCAGGATAGACATGACAAGTGTTAGACCTGCCTTGGATCAAGTCTTGACATGGATCAGTGCGATGCCTGCTTCTCCATGGACTTCCGCACCCTTGAAATCTGCATGATGAAATGGGATTGTAAGCCCCCCCACTGTAAGGTCCATGGGCTCTTCCGCTGAGCCCCTCCCCAGTACTATATGTACTGAGGGAGACCAGGCCTTTCCTTGTGCTCGCCACGCGGAGACATTGGAAAGCCTGGGGGAGAGGGCTGGTGGACAGTCTGTCTCCCTTGGGGGACTAGCCGAGTACCCCTCACAGTCCCTCGTCCCTTCGGTTTGGTCAAAGTTGTACGCTGGGCCCACACCGGCTGGCACCTTGGTATTGCAGTGGGCAACACCTCGGCTCCTAGCACTAAGGCCGGTGCTAGTGAGCAGGGTGGCGCCAACCACAAGACTGGGTTTACTGCACCGCTAGCGGTGCCAGAAGAGGGGATCCAGCCATCCAGGTGTCCTGTTGAGATCTTCTTGAACTCTTTCCCTGAGTGGAGGGGTGACCCAGGGGTCGAGTTTGTGGAAGGTCTTTGGCCTTTTACAAGACTCCGGCGATGAAAGACCTTCCTGGGCCTGGTTCTTGACCTCCATTGTGGTCGGCATCATCCTCAAAGGCTGTTTCTCTGGCCAGTGCTGTTCACAGTACCGCTTTGGGTTCTGGAGACATTCACTGTGCTGCTGCCCAGCCATCCTCCGGAGCCATCTGTGGTACTGAGGAGTGTACTGGTGCTGTTTGCAGTGCCAGAGAGGGTGCAAAAGCTGCCTGAGGGCTCTGATAAGATGATGGTCCAGCAGACAGTTGCTAATGGCTTAGGAGCTGGCAAGCACCTGTTCAGGTTCACCTATGATGCTTCAGCTGCAGCTGCATATACAGCTGCTTCTGGCATTTGCCTGCCCCATCATTCCTGGCTGCGTGTTTGCTGGCTTTGCCTGTGATGTCCAGCAGTTGTTCCTTAGTACTCCCTGCAGTCAAAAGCAGCTTTTTGGTAGCAATATAGAGTCAGCCTGTGGGACCTTTAAGTCTCTGCACACATTTGAACCCTAAGCCCCGGCGTAGGAGTAGGTCCATTCAGGGGTTACTCTAGGGGGTCCTGGCCTTAGTTCCCAGTTCCCAGTGATCCCAGGACTCCCTACTGAAGCTAATCTACCTCCTGGTGCCCACGCTAGACTCGCCAAAGGAGCAGGTATCGGCAGCACTTCTGCCACCCCCTGCACTTTGACTCCTCTGCGCCCAAGGGTGTACTAGAAGGAGGCCAGATCTCCTTCTTCCTACCAAAGTGGAGGGAGATCACTACCAATGTTTGGGTGCTGAAGGTGGTTCAGTGAGGTCACACCCTAGAGCTCTTCTCTGTCACTTGGGTGAACCCTCCCTCACTCAGCTGTTACCCTCTGGGACATTTTGCCATCTTGGAGGAGTTTTAAACCCTTCCCAGAAAGAGGGACATAGAGCTCGTCCTGGTTGCTGAAATGAACCCGGGCTATTATTCCCAGTACTTCCTGCTACCAAAATGGACTAGGGTTTTAAGGCCTGTCCTACACCTTCAGGGCCTTGATCTGTTTGTAGAATACAAGCAGTTTTGAATGGTCTCTCTGTAGTCCCTCCTCCCTCTGCTACTGAAAGGGAATTGGATGGTTGCTCTGGATACGAAGGATACCTACCTCCATATCAAAATCCATAAGTCTCAGAAGGTACCTGTGGTTCATGCTCCAGGGTTTGCACTGTCAGTTTTGTGTCTCACCCTTTGGTTTGTCATCTGAACCACATGTCTTTAGCAAATGCTTAACAGCAGTTGCAGCCGTCCTCCTTCAAGAGGGCTGTATGTCTTCTGTTCATCAGCAACTGGCTTTTGAAGTCCCCATGGAGGGATGCCATAGTATACCCTGTTCCGAATCAGACAGTTATTAGAACAGTTAGGTGTTGTGGTGAATGAGCCAAAGTCGGGTCTCGCTCAGTGTCAACATCTCCAGTATAGAGGAGCTGTTCTGGACACCGGTCTGGGTTGAGCTTTCCTTCCCTCAGTGCTTCTTATGGCACTGGTTGTCCAGGCTCAACTGGTCTCTTCCAGCGACTGTGTCTCAGCCAGATGCTGGTTAGTCACATAGGCCTCATGGCTGCTGCCATTCTGACTAGAAGTGGGTAAGCCAGAGCAGGCTCGAGCCCGGCTTGAGCTTTGTGTCAGGCTTGATTCAGCTCGACCTCTATAAGCAATTAAGAGCCACGGTCAAGCTAAACCAGTTACGCTGAAAGCATTTTTGTCAGCTTAAGCAGCCAGTATAGTGTCTGAAAATGTTTAACTCCTGTATAAAAAATGGCCTGCAGTGGCCAGGGTTCGGCTCGTTGTTTTGAGTCGTAGAGCCAAGCCAGACCCCAGGCTTGGCTCTAGGGAAAAAATTCCTGGCTTGCCCACCTCTAATTCTGACTGTCCCGCTGGTATGTCTGCACATGAAGATTCCAGAGTGATTCCTCTGTGCCCAGTGGGCTCTGCATTCTGAGGAGCTGGGGTGTCTCATAACGGTGCCCCTCTGCTCTTTCGCTCCCTGCTCTGGTGGTTGAACCACTCCAATCTCGAGAAGGGATCCCCCTTTCCCCATCCACCTTCCACCTCACCACCCTTCTGATGATAACGTATGCCTCAAGTTCAGGTTGGGCTACCCATCTGGGACCCTTCCAGACTCTGGGCCAGTTTTTTCCCTTAGATACAGTTCTGCACAGCAATACTGTGGAGATGAGGGCTGTTTTGTTTGGTATAAACCCTCCTTCTAGGTCATCAGCTGTTGATCTGTACAGACAACATTTCGGTGATCTACTATTTCAACCACCATGGCAGAGTCCACTTGCATCCTCTCTGCAGGGAGTCATTGAGAGTTTGGCACTAGACCGTGGAACTTGAGATGTTCCTCTTGGCTGTCTTCCTGCCCAGCACCTTCAACGCCCTTGCAGATTGTGTCAAGTCAGTCTCGGGCACTCTGCCATGAATGGGAGCTCTTGGCCTCTGCCATGGACGACCTCTTTCTAAAATGAGGTTGTCTGGACATAGACCTTTTTGCATCTCCATACAGTGCAGAACTGCCATGTTTCTGCTCACTTGCTTCAGGACCTGGAGTTTTTTGGTGAGATGCGTTGTCCCTCTCTTGGAAAGGGCGGTTCATGTACGCCTTTTCATCCATCCTGTCTCATACAGAGTGTTCTGGTCAAGTTGAAGGCTAAGTCGGCCACCCTGATTCTGGTGGCTCCGTACTGGCCCTGATAAATTTGGTTCCCTCTGCTGCAGCAGATGGCTATAGAACCCCCCATCCCACTCCCTCTACAGGTGGGACTTCTTTCATAGGAGCAGG
Source organism: Neoceratodus forsteri (assembly GCA_016271365.2). Taxonomy (NCBI): domain Eukaryota; kingdom Metazoa; phylum Chordata; order Ceratodontiformes; family Ceratodontidae; genus Neoceratodus; species Neoceratodus forsteri. The sequence goes on along the minus strand of CM057452.1, from coordinate 1,078,779,092 downwards.
TTGCTCTAGTGCATCTGGATTATTAGTCCCTGCACCTCCATGCCTGGCTTCTGAGAACATAGAGCTCTTACTCCTTGGGGTTTCCACAGCAGCTGCAGCTGTTCTACTGGCTGCTTGGAAGCTGACTCGGTACATCTACTCTTAAAAAAAAAAGGAAACATTTTACATTCTGGTGTACTGCCTGTCAACTGGACCACTTTATATGTTTAGTCAGTGTAGTGCTGAACTACTTCTTGTCCCTTACAAACGTGGGCCTCTGGTTTTCCTCAATTAAGGTCCACTTGGCCACGTTGTTGACTTTTTATGCCCTCTCCAACGGCAAGGCAGTGGCCCAGCTTGAGGTTTCCTGCAGCTTCCTCAGAGGTATTGTACTTTATACATGACCTGGTTTATTAGTCTGTTCTGGTATGGGACTTTATTTTGGTTTCAGAGACTCTTACTGTACCTCTCTTGGAGCCTGCTGCCACTTGTGAGCTGCGCTTCCTCTCTTGGAAGACACTATTCCTAGCGGCTATGGAATCTGCTCAACGCCGTATCTGAATTGCAGGCTGTGGTTACAGATCTTTTTTTTTTTTTTTTTCGTATTTTTTCACAGGGATAGGATTACATTACGTACCAGTGCTTGTTTTCTGCAGTGCATTCCACCCTGTCACCACTCTTTCTATGAAATAGTTCCATATCATTTCCCGCCTTCCAGCTTCAGGCTGTGTCCTCTGGTTTCTCTCCCACTTTTCAGCCTAAACAAACCCTCAGTGCTAACCCTGTTAATGCCTCTTAAGTACCTGAAGGTCTCAGTCATGCCCCCCCCTTCCTATAATCTGGGGAATACATGTTGAGCTCCCTCAGTTTTTCTTCATACGGCATCTCCTGCAGCCCCCGGATCATTTTCACTGCTCTTCTCTGAACCCCCTCCAGCAACTTGATGTCCCTTTTCAAATATGGTCTCCAGTACTGCATACAGTACTCCAGGTGTGATCTCTCCAGGGACCTGTTCAGGAGCAGAAAGACGACCTCCCATCTGGATGTGATACCACTAGCAGTGCACCCAAGCATTTTGTTCGCCTTTGCTGCTACCATCCTGCACTGCGCAGTGGTTCATTTCCCCCGTTACCAGTATATCCAGATCCCTCTCCTCCATAGTAGGTAATACCTTCACCCCACCTAACCAATAGCTATCCCCAGGGTTTCTGGCTCCCAGGTGCATAACCGTGCACTTTTTTTTTTTTGTGGTTGAATCCTAGCTGCCATGTGTCTGACCATCTCTCTAGTGTAGCCCAGTCCTCTTCGAGAATCTTGCCATCCATCTCATTTCTAACATAGAAACATAGAATTTGATGGCAGATGAGGACCGCTTGGCCCACCCAGTCTGCCCATTTCCCCTACCTACTGGATAAGCTGCAGATCCTAGTTAACCAGCAGCCTACTTCTTCCTACTCCCACCCCCTAGAATTGCCTTATGACTGTCCCATGCATGCTTGAATTCCACCACTGTTTTTGACTCCACAACCTCCTCCGGAAGGCCGTTCCATGCATCCACAACCATCTCTGTGAAAAAAATACTTCGTTAAATTACCTCTGAGCCGCCCCCTCCCCCCCAATCTTCAAATTGTGCCCCTTGTTCTTGCACAACTCTATTTTTGAAAGATGCTACCCTCTTGGACTTTGTTGATTCCCTTGAGGTACTTGAAAGTTTCTATCATGTCCCCCCTCTCCCTCCTTTCCTCGAGGCTCTACATATTGAGCTCCTTAAGTCTCTCTTCATATGTCTTCCGGTGCAGACCCTGCACCATTTTAGTTGCCCTCCTCTGGACAGCTTCCATCCTGTCTATGTCTTTGCGGAGATTGGGTCTCCAGAACTGCATGCAGTACTCCAGATGGGCTCTCACAAGCTGTCTGTACAGAGGGATAATAACTTCCTGTTTTCTACTGGTGATGCTTCTCCCTATGCATCCCAGTATCCCCCCAGCCCTCATTGCTGCCCTCTCACATTGCTTGCCCACCTTTAGGTCATCTGATATGACTACCCCAGGTCCCTTTCCATTTTTGTTGTTGTTAGTATCTCACCCCCCATTGTGTACTCTTCCCCTGGGTTTTTGTTTTCCAGGTGCATTATCTTGCACTTCTTCGCATTGAATCTAAGCTGCCATACATTTGACCATTCCTCTAACCTTGCCAAGTCCCTTCTCATTCTTTCCACCCCACGTTGTGCATCAACTCGGTTGCAGATATTTGTGTCATCTGTAAGAGACATACTTTTCCTTCCAGTCCCTCTGCAATGTCGCTTATAAAGACATTGAAGAGGACCGGTCCTAATACTGAACCCTGTGGTACCCCACTAGTAACCCCCCTTTCTTCAGAGTGGACTCATTTACTATTACCTCTGTGTCCTATTCTCCAGCCAATTCTTTACCCAGGCTGTCATCTTGGGACCCACTCCCAGGCTAGCTAACTTGTATATTAATCTTTTGTGTGGGACTGTGTCAGATGCCTTGCTGAAGTCTAGGTAGGCCATGTCCACAGCCCCTCCTTGATCTACTACTTTGGTCACCCAGTCAAAGAAATCTATCAGATTCGTCTGGCATGACCTTCCCGCTGTGAATGCATGCTGCCTTGGGTCTTGTGCCCCTCTGGGCTCTAGATACTCGACAGTTCTTTCCTTCAGAAGTGATTCCATCATTTTCCCTATCACTGAGGTTAAACTAACAGGTCTGTAGTTTCCTGCTTCTGCCTTGCTCCCACTTTTGTGAAGGGGATCACATCTGCCCTCCTCCAGTCCTCGGTACCACCCCATCCTCCCATGATTTGTTAAAAAGGGTAGTCAGTGGTGTCACTAGTTCTACCCTTAGTTCTTTTAGAATTCTGGGATGAATCCCATCAGGCCCCATTGCTTTGTCCGCTTTCAGTTTTAAGAGTTCTTTCATAACTCTTTCTTCTGTAAATGGGCTGGTATCAACTTCTGTATCCAGAGTATTTCTGCTGTTTGTTTTAGGTACCTCCCCCTCTTCATTTGTAAATACTGAGCAAAAATATTTGTTTAGTATCTCTGCCTTTTCACAGTCTCCCTCCCCTTTATTAAGCCTCACTATCCTTCCCTTGGTCTTCCTTCGCTCCCTGATGTACCTATAAAAGGTTTTATCCCCCTTCTTAACTGAGTTGGCTATCTTTTCCTCGGTTTGGGCCTTTGCTGTTCTGACTGCCTTCCCAGCTTCCTTTTGCTTTAACTGATACAGTTCTCTGTCCTGCTCCTTCTGTGATTCCTTGCACTTCCAGAATGCTTTCTTTTTCTCTTGAACCTTCACTGCCACTTCCTTTGAGAACCATAGTGGTTTCTTACATCATTTTGTTTTGTTTATTTGCTTCACACAAAGATTTGTTACCTCTGTGAAGGCAGTTTTTATTATTCCCCATTGTTCTTCCACCCCTCCTTCCTGCCCATTTGCTAGTGCATTCCTTAGGCACTCACCCATTTTGGCGAAGTCAGCCCTCCTAAAGTCCAGTACTTTTGCCTTTGTATGGCTTGACTCTATTGCTGTGTTTATTGTGAACTATACTGTTCGATGGTCACTAGTTCCCAGATGGCTACCCACTTCTACCTCTGTGATCCTCTCTCCATCTCCATTTGAGAGAACCAGGTCTAAGATTACTCCCTCTCGAGTGGGTTCCAATACTAGTTGTCTAAGACACGCCCCCTGTAGGTCATCTAGAATAACTCCACTCTTCAAAGTGGCTGCTGCAACTGCACTCCAGTTAACATCTGGCATATTCAGATCACCCATCAGCAATATCTCCCCTTTTTCTGCCATTCTGAGTATACTTTCTATCATTTCCTTGTCCATTTCCTCCCCCTGAGAAGGGGGTCTGTATACAACCCCTGTGCGGATTGTGGTGCCAATGCCTGTCTCCAAATTTACCCACAGTGCTTCTTCTCCTCCCTGTTTACCCTTTTGTTCTGTTGCTTTGATTTCTTCTCTTATGTAAAGAGCTACTCCTCCTCATCTTTTACCCTCCCTGTCCCTCCTGTAGATAGTGTATCCTGGTATGTTTACGTCCCAGTCATGGTTTTGTGTGTACCATGTTTCTGTGACTGCCACGATATCCAGATGTTCCTCCTCCATCAAGGCCACTACTTCCGTATAGTTCTTCTTGTGATCAGCAAAGAGGGTGATCTTACTTTTTATCCCCACCAATATGTTTGCAGTGAAGATGGTAAACAGTATCAGTCCTAGTACCGAGCCCTGTGGGACCCCACTGCTTATGGCTCTGGGTTCTGAAAGTTCTCCGCCAACTACCACCCTTTTCTGTCTGTCCCGTAACCATGACTCGACCCACCTCATCAGCTTCTCCCCTGCTCCTAGGTCCCTCAACTTACTGATCAGCCTTCTGTGAGCTACTCAGTCAAAGGCGTTGCTGAAATCCAGGTAGAGGATGTGACCAGGTTGTGTGGGTGGGTAAATAAGTGACACAAGACCTCCAATTTATGGTTGACACACCTTTTCTCGGTGTGATGTTTATTTGTCCAAAGGACTATTTTTTTGTAAAAAAAAATAAATAAATAAAGATATATATATATATATACCAAAATAAATAACCATAAACGAAAATTAGTCTTAACTTCAGACAACAATTTACAAGAAAAAAATAAATAAAAGAAAATAGCTCTTTCTCGAGCTCCAGAACTACCCTTCCTTGGTAGTCCTGCCACAGAGTAGTTAATTATTTTAAACACAATTATACTACGATCTTCTGTGCTGTGAGACCACCTCTCCTTACTTCAAGGCTAATCTGCCATTTCTAAGCACTAGGGCAGCTTGAGTGTCAACAGGTCAGCTGATCGGCCCCTAATCTGAGTTACCATCATTCCTGTCCTAATACATACAGGTTGGTGGATTAGCTAGACCATTTGCTCAGATATTAATACTGTGGTTCATTATAACCACTCTTTGTCCTCCTTTTGGCAGTACAGGACAAGATATAAACAAATCACTAATTGCCTGTAATTTGTGTAACTCCTCCCCCAACTCAAATTGAGTGAAAGCTGTCATTACCTATATAACAGCCTCCTCATGGGGATGCTGGCTCCTAAGGGCTCATTTTTTTCCAAACTCCCAGCACTCTAGTAGGAACTCACTTTATTTCTTCAAACAGAAAGCAAACATGTATTTAGTTCATGTGGCCAATGATTCTTTTGTGCACACATACAGTAATAATACCCTTAACACCTTACAGCAGCTTCTAAACCCGGTGGCTAAAAAGGTAAGCCGTCAGTAAACATGCCGTTTTCTCTGTGTCTGTTTGACAAGGGGGTTCCTTTTAGTTAGCAAAAATAAATTGTTTCTTTAAGGCACACATCAAGGAAATTGACAGCCTTGCACTTTCAGGGCACTGAGGCGCCATGAGCAATCTCCAGCCTGTTTAAACACAATCTCTCAGTGTTTTACAACAGGGAAGCCTTCCTATGCTACGAGCAGATCTCACTTCTCTGAGATCTGTTCGGCTCCTTTACCTTCCGTAACTGGCGGCAGCCATTTCTCCCTCACAACAAAGCTAAACACGGCTTCTTTCAAGGAACAGATGTCCCTGTCTTTACCAAATCCCCACAGGGGCTGGACTATAGCGCAAATGCGCATCAGGCATAATACATAAAGAAAAATATCGCGCTCTGTTTTCCTGACTGGAACTCGTGCTTTCCACAGAGCACATTCAATAACCAGCTCTTACTTACTGGTTCATTAGTTTTTAATTTGCAGGCCTAAGGCAGGGATAAAAAGTTGAATATACGGGGGGAATAGCCAAGAGAGATAAGATACTATTATGGGTGGCCTACCCATAATAGTAGAAAGGATATAGTTAGAAAAATAGAATAGATAGAAGGGCTACTGCAGTAGACATTTGGGGAAAAAGAAATGCCAAAGCCTGCTTTCCAAGGGGGGTTAAACTACCACAGAGAACATCTGCCGGATAGTGGGGAACGTCCTGTGCTTTCCCTGGACATCCACAAAACGCTGCATTGGTACTTGGATTTAGAAAATTCTGCCTGTTTGTGGCTTTTGCCCCCTGATTGGCGGGCTCCCCCATTACGAAGTAGGGCCTTTCAAGTGGTTAGCCTGCTGTATTTCGTTCTGTTACTGGAACTGCAGTAAGCAGCCTCCTGATCCTGTTCATGCTGACTCCACCCATGGGTTTGCTACTTCCGCGGCTTGTTTTCACATTGTGTCCACTGCTGACATAGGTACTGCTGCCACTTGGAGTACTGTTCTTACATTTAATAAACAATATTGTCTGGACATCTCCTCATAGACGTGCTGGCCTTGGTGTCCTTTCTGCAAGGTTTCCTTACTCGGGGTCCTTAGATTTGCTTTCCTCCCTCAGTGCTTTGGTACTGCTAAGGAATCAATCCATGATGTGGCTCACTGGAGGGAGATGTTCTCAAAGAAGATAGAATACTTACTTACCGTAACAGTAGATCTTTGAGAAACTCTCCTCTATTAAGCCACAGCTCCCCCCTTGTTGGGTAACAGGTGGTATCCTGCCTCCTCTTGCATGCTGGTCCTTCTCGCATGTCTAATTCCATCATGTTTACTCAGGTTTTCATATCCTGTCCTGTGTGCCTGGTTTGGTCCTGGTTGCTGTGGTCCATGCAGATCCTATGATCCACTGACCTTGGGCCCGATTCTCAAAAGATCATGTCTGGCATAACTTGACTTACGCCAAAAAAAGGTGCAAGTAGCAAACTACGCCAGCAATTGCGACATTTGGTATTCTGCAAAGCAGCCTGTGACGTCGCAGGCTGCTTTGCGCCAAAGTGACTTAACGCCATCTGTTGCGCCCCTAAAACCCTGCACATGGCGCTTAGGGGTTTACGGCAGCTGTTGCACCCTACTCTGGAAGGGCAGCAACAAAGTCCCCATACTTACTATTCTAGAACAAACCCCGGAGGACATCCGTCAACGTACAGTTACACCAGCTTTTAGCCCTCCGGGGGTTGTGTGTATGTGCCGCTGGCTCAACACGTGATGCCATATCACACCCCCCCCCCCACTGCCTGCTCCCCACAAAGCCACATGTAATGCCCGCTCTCCCAGATGCCCCAACCACCAAAAAACTGAGTTAAAGCCCCACAGAGCTATCCATCCCCTGACCATGTGTGCCAAAGTCCCGCAGGGCTATTCATGTCCCCCCCATGCACCGATCCTTGACCATGCGTGCCAAAGCCCCGCAGGACTATTCATGCCACGATCCCCGAGCAGCCACCTCCTACAACATGCATCTGTTGTGTGATAGATACCCATTAGCCCTAGTAGTTCAGTGGCCCCCCACCCCACCACCCAGCAGTGGCAGACATCCCTGCTCCCCACCCAGCCGGCGACTGGCACAGCCCACTTTTCACCTCCACGGCCAGCCACCGACTAGCTCCATACGCTGCATTGTATATACGCCGCCTAATGAATGAATAAGTTCATTCATTTATTGAGCGATATACACAGTATGCGCCCATGGAGCTCAGTAGGTGGCTGGCCATGGCGGTGAGAGGTGGATGTGCCAGTTGCCGACTGGGGACGGTGGGAGCGGGGGGTCTGGCACTGCTGGGCGGGGCCACTAGTCTACCAGGGCATTACATATGCCTACTGTACAGTATGGCAGACTTGGGGTGCGAGTTGGGATATGGGGTGGGGGATCCTTGGGGCATTTACAGTGGGGGTTTCTTGCTCATCGGGGCTTTTCCAGACCCTTCTGGGGATTGGGGCTTGGGGGCACTTGCGCCTCCCGTCACAGTAGATGCGCGGTCATGACGATCCCGCCCAGGTACACCTTCTGTTCGGCGTACCTGGCTAGATGTCTCAAATGCAGGACTTAGCTGCGAGGACCCTGCCCCTTCTAGAATCGGGTGCAAGGTCCTTACCGCAACTGAGTTTGGCGCAAGTCGCCTTTGGTGGCAACTTGCGCCATTCTTCTAGAATCCGCCCCCCTTGTCTCCAGTGAGGGACTCTGGCATTCTAGGATGCCCATGTCATATAAGCGATGATGTGCAGCCCCAGCTAGCAAACATTTCTGGGTGATCCTGATGCAAACAGCCTACAGTTCCATGACGTGGCTCAATGGAGGAGATTCTCTCAAAGATCTACTGTCACAGCAAGTAACTATTCTTACAGCACTGGATTTCAGTGTGTTCTGCTGCTCCGCCTTTTGCATTGCAAGCTCCTTGGGGGAATGGTACCATGGGACCCTCTCCACACCAGATGTTTTATGTTAAGTGGTACGTGTTCTGCACCACTTATGGTGTGTGTGTGTGTGTGTGTGTGTGTGTGTGTGTGTTGCTATATACTGTATCTATTTATATACATAGGTATGCACACACATGTATATCCAGAATGGATATGTGCTGGCTTAATAGACCATATCAGAAATATCTTCATGAGTTGTACTTAACTCTGACCTCACTGGTGGCAAAGCCGCGTGTTTGGTCAGAGGTCAAGTACAAAGAATGAAGACAGTTTTGGTATCTCCTGTTAAGCCAGCACATTCTGGATATATACAACATAGCATTGTATTTCATGTACAGATAAAGCCCAAACAGTGTTTCAACACTTGCAGCAGTTCTGAATTTTTGGCAAGAGTAAATGCCATTGAAAACATTCAGTGAAGTTGGTTAATGAGTAGGTGTGAGTATGGGTTTTTTAACTGATGAACAAGTGATATTTGAATGTGACCTCATTAGTGACCTCTTCAGAATAAGATATTGTCAACTAGCGATAACTTTTGATTGTGACATCATTAACTAGTGATAATATGATATCTTTTAAAGGAGAACTGTTCTGAACATAGAATATATTTTACCCAGTGGAAGCTGTTCTTAAGTACTGGTTCCAGTTCTGTTATTGTCTCCTCTAGATGGGCATATTAGTAACCACAGTGGATATTTCTGATTTATAATACGCTCCAAGCCTATTTTACCAGTGGTTTTCAAACCTTGTTTTTCACATCTCAGAATGTAGAACCCATTGTTTGTAACGTGAAAAAAGTTTGATATCTCTACCGATCAAAATTGAGCCACCCGATCCAGCATCACACAAGTGAGAGTTAAACTTTCCCCGACAGCGGGAAGCATTGCGTGCCGATTCAAAATTGGCAGTTTAAAACAGTTACTCGTCATTTGAAACTGAGCACAATTTTTGAAATACCATAAAACAGTCTTAGATCGTATTATGTAAATAATAACATGCCCCCTCCCCCCTTAGTTGAGAGCTAGTAAATTCTCAACACAGAGTTCAATCGATGACATCCACGGCAGAAGAGCAAAGGTAGAGTGCCTTTCTGATGTCACAAGGTGTTGAATACTATTTTAGAACTGTATAATATATGTTAATATGTCCCCTGGAGCCAGTCATTGATGTATAAGAATGGATTCACATGCTTTCGGCTGGAGCGAAAACAGCGAAGCGAGGCTGAGCTGTTCTGGCTCAAGCTGAAGGCAAGTGAAACACTTTCTAATACAGGAGCAGTGGTGACGGGATGTAATATATAATTGATCAGAGCTCTCAATATATATAAAAAAAAAAAAAAACTGTTCCCAAGGCATTGACTCTTTCCAGGGCATCTGCGGCGTGAGGTGCTTTTAGCAGAATAAGAATGCCTCACGCGCAGAGGAAAGGAGTGTTGTGATTGGTCGGGAGCGCTCCCTCGAGATATAATATAGTTTATGTCCCTCTCAACCAAAAGGTTTGTAATAGAACACTGATGCATTGTGCCAACAATAGAACAGAGCAACTACATAAACTACATCATAGAGTTCCAAAATGGTCCTTTACCAGTAGCATGTAAATCAGAAACACCCACTAGGATAACTACAAGGTCTGTACAACTAGAACAGCAACAGAATTTGAACCAGTATTTCAAAAACAGCTTCTACAGGGGAAAGATGACTTACAGATTCTGCAGTGACTATGGAATCCAGTTATAGATCGAGGGAGAATTCCTGATCAGTCCGAGCACTCCATTCTCCTGCACATGAGACACTCATTCTGCAAAAAGCGCCTCTGTCCTGGAAACGTATTCAGTGGGCTTTGTATTATAGAGAAACAGAGACATTTTGCAGACAGAAAAAAGATGTGGAGACCATCAAGTTAGTGCTGTTCTAACTAGACCAACTACATACAGCATATTGCTGTGTGGTCTTAGACTGAGCCCCCTGCTTTCTATTGTTCAGTCCCCAAATGTCTCTCTTAAAGTTACAAGAGTGATCCTAATAACTTCACCTTTGGTTTACGCTCTTATGCGCAAGAATGTGTGTAAGATCTGTCTTACGAATGCAGGACTGAAGGGGGGGCGCATTCACACATCACATGGTTAGTTGAAATGTCTTTCCTTTTGCATTTTGGGTGCCTTTTTATCTGCTTTAGAAGTATGGTAATACTCCAGGATATGGGTTATGTAAGCAGAAGGATGCAACAGAGTGTGTAATCGTAGGCCAGTCATTGCATGCCTTGGGTGGTTTTGACACAATGCAAAGCAGAGTGCCTTCCCTAGAAGTGCGATTATTGTCCATTATTTCCCATCCCTCAAGTGTCTTGGTATACTTAGAAAATGGATTCTAAAAACATTCAGAGAAAGTTTTTTATTTATTTTTGTTATTATTGGGTAGGAAGTCGTGAGCCATGTAATTATGAGATAATTACATGGGTTGGAATGTTCATTAGCCAGTTAAACTCTTTATTTTATATGCTATGATGACCTTACTTCTTGGGTGATTTACGTCATTTGACTTAGCCTTGGGCCTCACCTCCTTACAAGGCATGCAGTTAACGCAACATAATGCAGTACCCTGTTGTTTATCTTTCACATACTGTCCATGTAAGGAATAAGTCAGCAGAGTATGGGTCAAGCAATGTTAAACATGCCCCCCCCCCCAGGTATTGCACTGTGGGCTTTAACCAGCTGGGGGGGGGGTTGATAAAATAGCTATATCCAGAAACTCCGGAATGTCTTATTCCACTTGCTGGAAAAACTTTGCATGTTAAATTTGCTTTAAAGGTGATTTACTGGATTATCCCACCCCTTTGTGACCATGTTTAGACCGGTTAAAAGCAGGATTGTGCCATTTCCATTTTGTTGTTATGTGGGATACACAATGGCCCTATTGTTAAGTATTTTTGTTTGTACATTGGGACCTAACCATAAGAGTGCCATGTGTGCAGTGTAATGAAAAGTGGAATGGTCCATGGTTTCAAACGGAGGGGTGGGGTTCTTTTCTCTACAGTTTTTTAACTTTTTTTTTTACACTCTTTGTTTAGTTGTCGTGTAGAACCGTTTGATAATTGATAATGTGTTCGTCAGTGTCGATCTATTTTGTCACTGGGTTATTCCTAGCTGCTGGTAATTGCGTCATCCTACTACCCTGCAAGTGTTTTCGTCTGTCTTTCCAGCCACCTTTGAACTCCCTTTATTTCTTTTGGTCCGCTGTCCCCCTCTCCCTGACCATGACCATGTTGCATTACTGTGCTGTTGCTGTTTATTTACTGAGACCCCACTTTGTTAGATTGCTTTGATTACTGTTTGGATGTACTGACCTTTACAGTTTGTTTTTCCCCATGTATATTTTAGCCTTTGTGCAACTAGTCCTGCTGGACTGTGTTAACCTGTTGACTGCGGCTTTCCTCCCTGGGAACCCCATGAATGTGAGACTCATCTAATGGAGTTATCCTGTTTAGAGTAATTTCAGATAAATGTATAAGAACATGGACATTCTCACAAAGTTGCGGCATCACCACGTAAGCCTGTCTGCATCAACATTCTCCTGGTGGTCTAGTTGAAATGTGTCTGTTCCAGGGACAAGCAAGCCTTGAGTTGTTGAGATCTGCATCTTAATCTCTGCTTTGCACTTTTTTTTGTTGGTTTTATTCCCTTTAATAACTCACAGCAAAGAAATTGTTTTTGTCCTCCTGGTGTTTTTACATTTTCAAATCACCCCTATTGATAGTCCAGTTTGCTAAACTTTTGTTTTAACCCCAGCTCCTGGGTGTTCTGCTTGTCTAAAATAAAAGTAGGGGTATTAGATAAGTAACAAACATGGCACTGAAAGTGGTCTGCCTTGTAGTCTGGTGGCTCGAGGATATGTCCCCCCCACCCCGGCACCGTGGGCTATATCATTGCTCAAGATTGGTTGTGATTTTTGGAGCTCATATCAGTTTGTGAGCATTTTGGGGTTAGGCTAAGTCTTGGCTTGTTTTTTGATAACTAAAGGCAATTTATTTGCCCATCGTTTGTTTTCGTGCCTTTTTTCTTGAACGTCGACTAAAGTCATACGTTTGCATAATTTTGTGACACAGGCTCACAGCTGCATCCTTTTTTTCTTCTCCAGAAATCACATAATTACATTAAGTCGTGCAGTTACAGCACTCTTTTAATTCAAGTTCGCAGTTATGTAATTTTTTAAGCAAATTTAGGCAAGTGCATTGAAATTGACATTTGTGCTGAAAAATTAAGATAGAGTGCACAGAAATTTTAATGCAAGACTAGCAAATGCTGAAAATTTTTAAAGCAAGATGCAGAGTGTGCAAAAATGTTAATGCAAGACTGCTGTAGTGCTCAGACTCAATCTAACCTAACCATAGTAGTTGCAGCATGATCTCATTTTTGACCGTTATTACACACCATGGCTTTCCGCAGATCCTTATATTTCAATAAGAAATGTAAAATGTGTCACAAGACTGTTGAATAGTTGCTTATTGTCTGTTCTACAGCAGCAAGATCAATGCTAGTTCCTCGGCCCCCGTTACTCTACAAGCTGGTATCCTGGGGAAAGGTTCAGCAGGTTTTCATTTGGCAGTGGAAGCAAACAGACAAATGCAGCCTAAGATGTCCCAGTGTGAGATATTCCACAGAGAAGAACCTTTGTCTGGGACTCTAAAGAGTCAGGCTGCTAAAACACCAAAATCAAATTGAGTGTCCTCTACCTCTAAGGGATCTGCATAGACACATGCAGATGTACCGAGGCATGAGTCAGTGAACTTGGACAAGAAAGATACCCTTTCTGACTTGCATTCTATGCCAGATATATCGGAGTTAGAAGCACTTCCTGAGCCAGATAATCCAGCAGGTTCTCAAAACAGAGATACTCCTAAACCTGATAAACCCTTGAGCTCTGAGTCAGGAGAAGGGAGTGGTCAGAGGGACCACTTGTGTCCTAGTCATTACTGTACTTGCGTGTGTCAGTCGTATGCCTTTCTAGTCAAAGAGGGTATCTGGGACCCAGTATACAGCTACACTGCAGGTGCAACTGATACTGACCACATCAAGAAGCTCTCTGAAATGGTTTCCTGAGCTTGAAAACTGCACAGATCAGCCAAAAACAATGAAACGATTTAAGAAAATGCAGTTTTCAAAAACTCAGTAAGAGCTATCCTTTTAAAGAACTGCTTCTAAACAAATAGAATGTCCTCTCTGTAACAGATGCAGCAAATTCAGCAATCATCAAACAAACGGTGATGCCCACAGAGGGTGGAGCTTCTTTAACATATGCTAATGACAAATACCTGAACGTAACTAGTAGGTGTGCGTTCTCTGCTTCAGGTTCCACATTAAGGATGTCATCAGCCACGTATCCAGTCAGTGTGGCGACAGCGTTACAGTTCAGTAATGTCACTGTAAAAAGGGCAAGAAGAACAAGAGTGACAAGGGCAGTCTTGATTTTAGATCGCCCCGCACTTATGCTGTGTTGGGCGCCGACACAATTTCTGTACCCTTCATGGCATGCCTGCCCCTGAGGATACCGTGATATATTTTTGGAGAAGGCTGTTTCCTCGACGGGCGCTTACAAGATAGTTCTGGGAGACATAATGCCAGGCGGCATTTTGCCTGTGTTGTAATCTGCATTGACAACATGCCTGTCGCTATGACATGGGTGAACCCATCAGCTTCAGCTGTGGTAGCATTGGCCTTATGCGAATGGACGATTGCCTTAGCAATGACTTACTGGAAGATTCACTGGTAGAGATCTGGTTCCATTTGTGCAAATGGCTGTAGACTTTCTAGGGGACACCCTAGGAAGTTTAGTAGCCTTCATAGCAGCTATTTGGGCCCAATAGTTGAGGCATTGGTCAGCGATTAAACTTCTAAGAATCATCATCTCAGAGTTCCTTTTACAGGCTGGATGAAATTCTGATGAACATAGAAGACAAGATGGTTTTGCTGCCAGGGACTAAGGATCAGCAACCTTTAAACAATAACTTTAGGAACTGGGGTAGGGTTTTTGCCCAAACCATCCCTTTCATAGCAGTTTCAGGTTGTGCCTGAAAATAGGTGCATTTGTGCCTAGCGTATCTTACTTGGTTATCCAAAACAATTAAATACATTTTTTAATTCCTTTCATGGATGCGGTTAGTGTAACAGAAGTGTCTTTACTGGCTTCAAATCTCAGCAAGGCAGAGTGTCTTCTCACAGATGTTTTGGAAGTTTATCCACAGAGGCGGTTACTCTACATGAAGGTTTGCTGGTTCATCCTTGTCTACAGCTTCTGGAAGGTCATCTCCAGAGGTTTTACAACTGATGGACCCAGACCACATCAGATGCTCGGGTATGAAGTTCTGCAGGTTGTGCTTGAAGGGAAGTTTGAATATCCAGATCCACTGCCTTTATTGGAGATGTCTAAGATTTGTGATTCAGGACCAGCATTTTCAGTACCAGACCCTCACCTACGGACTGATCCAGGCAGTGATTATGGACAACCTTCTGTCTGAGGGTCACCATGAGTATCCCTCTGGATGAACTTATGATCAAAGCCTCATCGAGATCAGTAGGTCATGGATGAGTCCAGAGTACACTGTAGGTAGGTCCTGCAGGATCATGGCTGAGTAATGAACAGTGAAGAAGTTCACTACAATCCTCTCACAGCCTGGAACATTTGGGAGCGAATTTTTGGACTGATCTAGCTTTAATGTGTCTCTCTGAATGGAGTATGGAGAATCTCATAATGGATATTCATCAGCTAAGAACACACTGAATTGTATTATCCCAGAGATGCCTAGAACTCTTGGGCTGATGATGGCCGCTGGGCCAGGTTGCATACGAGACCTGTTCAGGGTCATCTGTGTCATAGGTCCCCAGTGGTAGAGCAGTTCCAGTTCCCAGTTTAGAGTCCGCTCTTCCTATGTAAGTCACTGGAATAATGGAAAGAAATGCAGACCCTCCTGAGTGCTTCTGTCTCCACCTTTGGAGGTGATTCTGACAACCAACTGGTCTTGGATCAGATTCTGGTGCAGGGAAGTAGCCCCTGGGGAGCAAGATGTTTGGCACTGATTAATTCCAAGACCAAATCGGTCCATCAGTAGAAGTCTGATCATACAATGCTGTGATGGTCACTTAAAAAAACAAAAAATACTAGTAAGGCAGTACAAGAAGTGAAATGATGTTGACCAAGATGTACAGAACTCTAAATTAGAGGGGGACGACAAATCTGCAATCCCTTTCAGCAGTTCATGGGGCAGGGAGATGAATTCCTGGCAGACTGGCTCAGTTGACAATATGTGCACCTGGGGGAATGGTGGCTGAACCCGCAAGTGTTTGAACACTTATGTCAGTGGTTTGAGACCCCAGACATAGACCTCTTAGCATCCAGGGGGAAAATGTTCACAGCCAAGGTTTTTCATCTGAAACAGATGTCCAACAGCGGAGCCACAGGATGTTCTGTCTCGGCTGTGGAAGATCTTATTTTTGTATTATTTTTATTTGAATCTAGGATTACAAGTACCTTTGAGCCAGGACTCTTTTACAGAGGTTCCACGTCAGATGAGGTACAATTCAAACAAGACATTGAATAACAGTATAACAATGGGTTACAGGTAGTTGCATACAGTTTTATATATTCAATACAGTGGCAAAAGTGCCAGAAGGAGGTCTGGTAACAGGATTAACATGGTATGGAAGATAGACACACTAGTGGGGTGCGGTCATAGGCACATGTCAGATATCAGTTAAAGTGCTACAAGGGGGTAGGGGAAGTGGGTGGGAGGAGAGGAGGGTGAGTGGGTGTATGGGAGAGGGAGTTGAGGGGGGAGAGGCTTAAGTGCTAGATGGAAAGGGCAAAGAGGAGAGGGGAGAACAATTAGGAAGGACAGTCACAGGCGCTAGATGCAGACAGGATGTGACAGAGACTGGATTTGAATGGACCAAGCTTTGGCATTGAGGCAATGTCAATGTTGAGTCCATTCTGGAGATCTGGAGAGCTTTTTCCAACTCAAATTCTGATGGTTCTCAGAAACCCTTGTGCATCTGGTAAAGCATTTCTTCTGATAGCTTCAGAATGATTAAGAAGTTCTTGATCCTCTTAGCTAATCTGCCTGGCAGTTGGGGAACCATTCTGGATTTGGTTTTAGTGGGATCTCCTGAGCCAAGGACCCATTTTCTATCTAAATCCAGCTTCCCTACAACTAGCCACCTGTCTCCTAAATGGAGGAGATTCCTCAAGTTAGATTATTTAGAAAAGGTAAACATTCACATGTCCTCCAGGAAGCAGTGTACATCCAGTCGTCAAACAGCAATCCCCATGGATTGATGTACTGTGTCCTTGCTCCATTATTTGTACTTGTTTCCTTCTGTAACTAATTCCGGGTCACCCCTGAAAAAGGGACCTTCGTGGCTCAGTGGGCCTCCCCGGTTACCAAAATTGAATAAATAAATAAAAGGAGGGGGATTTCTTTAACAGATGTTGATGACAAGGAACTTGATGCAACCAGTAGACTTGTGTACTCCACTTAAGGTACTGCTATAAGGGTATCGTTGCCTCAGCTCTGGTAGCATGGGCCCTTTGTAAGTGAACTAATGCCTTAGTGGATGACTTACCAGAGAATTCAGTAGTAAGAATCTAGTACCATTTGTGTAAATGGAAGTATCCTTTCTAGGGGACTCCCTAGTAGAGTTACTGCAACTATCTGTAAAAGAGTCAGCAGCCTCCACTGCAGCCATGAGGCCAGGAACTGGTCCAGAATCTGACTATTACAGGCAAAAACGCAGGACCGGAGACATGCTCTGTTAAGAGCCTTTAGTGCACCTGAACAGAGCAGTTAGCTCCAGAGCACACACTCAGAACTCACAGGCGCAAAAATAAAGCATGAAAATAGCTTTAGTAGTACGGTATGTTCAGCACTAGTGTCAGAAAAATCCCGGAAGATGATCCTAGCCTAATTCCCCATTTTATAGGCAACATGTTAGATGAAGTTCTGAAAAACATAAAAGACAAGAAGATTTTGCTGCCAGTGACTAAAGATCAGCAAACCGTCTGACAATAACTCTAGGAATTGTGGTAGGTTTTCAATCGAAACCATCCCTTTTGTAGCAGTTTTCATTCAGGTCGTGGATATGATCAGCATAATAGAAGCTCCTTTATCAGCCTGAAATCTCAGCAAGGCAATGTCTTCACCTAAACATCTGTGAGGCATAAACCAGAGAAGCAATTACTCTGCATGAAGGTTTGCTGATCCATCCTTTTCCACAAATTCTGAGAGGTTGTTTTCAAATGTTTTTATGACAACTGGACCCAGACCAAATCACAAGCTTGAGTACTGGCAACCATTTTGCAAGGTTATGCATTTGGGTTCTATACGCTGCCATTTAAGTGTTTTCCAGTCTCCAGTCTCAGAAAAACCAAGGAGGTACCAAGAAGTGGGCTAGGTCCTGACTCATCTGCTTAGCATAGATGGTGGCAGTACTACCTCAAGAGCCAGCAACGGGCCCTTACTTTATTTACTTCATAGTCCCTTAAAAATCGGGGGGACTTTAGCTCAATTCTAGACCTCTGAGGCCTAAATATATATGTCAGACATGTCGACTCAAGATGGAATCTCAGTTCAGTTATCAGAGCAGTTCAGCCAGGGCATTCCCTGGCCTCCATCAACCTGCCTTAACACATATCTGCATATCCAGATCCACTGCTTTCCTCGGGGTGGGGGGTGAGGGTGTCTAAAATGTGATTTGGGACCAGTTCTGTGCCCTAACCTGGACCCCACCAGGGACGTCACAGTCCTCTCAGCTGTTTCTATCCTTGCCCCTTGTACGTTGGACAGACCAATAACTAAGCAGTATATTTCATGAGGGGATAAGGCAGAACAGGATTTGAGGTCTTATTGAGATATATGCACATTTCTCGTGCATTTGCACATGACCGAGGGCCATCCAAACCAGAGAAGTACATATGTAACAATGACTGCACATCCTGGCTTGTTTTCTTCTGCTTATAGAATTATTTTTTTACACCACCCGTGGAGAAAAATGACTAAATAAAAAGTGATATTTTATACCCATCTAGCAAGCTACCATGTTGTCTTGTGAGTTAGGTATGTCAAATGATATATTGCCCTGTTGGGTACATTGCAATGTATATTAATCCAGTCAGAGAGCAGCTTTCACAATGCTGATGACATCACAGCAGCTGTGTACAGCAGTCACGCCAGCAGTCGAAATCAATTGGAAACATTTAAATCTCCATACACACAGCAGAGTTAAAAGCTACAACTAATAGAAGAAGAATCAGCATTTATATAGCGCTTTCCATACACAATAAACAGATGTATTAATCTAATATTTATTTTAGATGTTTTACCAGGAAAGACATACTGAGCTGCTGTTGCGTCTGGCAATAGCTCGTCTCCAGATGCATCCTGGGAATATGCAGTGGTCTGACTCCGAATATGCAGATCGTCACTTGTAAAGGGTAGAATTTTCATAGTTCATGCATGGCATTGTTGTTGTGAATTATGGTTCTGCCCTTTCACTCATGAAGATAAATGGCAAATTTTGAGTCTGCCTGTTGCATGTCCCGTGTATCTTTTGTAGTTAAAAAAAGCAAAGCCAGCCAGCCCGGTGGCACGGAGGGTTGAAGCGCTGGATGCTACACCTTGTGCTACACTGGGGTTTGGGAATGGACTCTGATTGGCAGGGGGAGGAGGGGATTGAGCATGCAGAGGACTGCTCTGCTTTCCTGGGGTGGGTTTATTGGGATGCCTCGCTCTGTGGTAACACCCGGTGGAGACTGGGAGGTACAGCAAGGAGTGAGCTGTTTCGGGGGAGGTGCCAGTTGATGTCAGTGAGGGCACATACCTTGCGCAGACGTCATTGCACGTCCGGCGTCTCTGGGGCAACACACACAAGGTGGAGAAACCCCGGTTGGTGGGGAGGCGATGGCAGATGCTCCAGGGCTGCTCCCACATGCTCCAGTGCCAGCTCCAACCCCCAACTTGACTCTCTGTGGTCCCCGCCTCCCTGTATAGGGGTTCGTGGGGGGGGGGCCAGCACCCAGTTCCTCGGTCAGGGAAGGTGTTCAGGTGGGGCGGTAGAGGAGCAGCTGAGTGATGCCCCACCACTGGCGACCAGGACGAAAAAGAATGTACACAAAAAAAAAAAGCAAAGCCCATTAATAACTGTTCAAGCATAGTTTTGTAGTGTCTTAAACAGTCTCAGTTTTTTTTTTTTCATTCTGAGCGTTGTGCTGGACTGTGGTGCCATCAAACACTGATAAAGCAGCCTTGCCATAGGATATTTTCTACACAAATATGCAAATGAGCAGAGTGTGCAGTCATTGGAGATTATATTATGCCTTCAGGCCTCTCATTAGTCAAATAAGTCAGATCATTCAAATCACAGTACATTCCAGGACGCATTTTATAACTGGGGTATATTGGCTTACTTTGAGCTGTGCTACCAAAGGGCTAACGGGCTTTTTCTGGTACTGTGTCTCGGCTCGCTACTCTGAGTATGGCTGTCTCTATAGCCTGTTGTAGGTCATTATCAGCATCTGTTATGTAATGCCACTACCCTGAGTTAGAGCCGTAATGTCATGGCACATTAGGTTGGATGTGATCTGTCATGGGGAAGCTGGTTTCAGACTGGCTATGTTGCAGGGCCTTCTTTCCTCAGGGGCAGTCCACCATATTTACCATGCCTCCTGGGTGGAGTGCCGTACTGCATTGTACTCTTCCATTGTATGTGGCTTTATGGAGATCTACTTGAAAAAGATAAATTTGTCATTTGCCAGTAACAGGTCTTCAATAGGATCTCCTACATAGAGCCCACACGCCTTCTAATCCATCGTCCCCCAGTTCGAAGGATGGCTGTTGCTTGCAGGTCAGTGCACAGTCTGCCTTTTCAGTTGCTCATTTGTTTTAGTGAGTGGGCTCTGGTCTCCTCTCCTTTCCTGTTCTCTAATAGCCTGGGAAGGCTTTCCCTTTTCTTATAGTGGGTATATGTCAGAACTCAGTTCGCTGAGGAACTGAAGTGGAAGGGACCACACATGTTATATAGCCATCGCCAAGGGGCATCGACATACGAGGGCCTGAGTCACCATGGGCAACCCTAGCTATTAAAAGTCTACCACAGAGTCCTGACGCCATCAGTTTACAGTCCAGTATGCGTGGCCCTATGGCGGGGATTCTCTCAAAAGCAACAAACCTTTTGCCACAGTTACAAATTTGATTGTTTTGAAGTCCTTCCCCCATGCTCAGTATCTGATGTCATCAGTGACATCACATGGTATGTTAGCCAGTAGCTGTGCAGAATTCTGCTGCAGAAGTAAATAAGTTCCACCTTCCACAATAGTGCGACCAATCTGCTGCCGCAGCATAGTCATTCTGTAGGATTTAAGGCTGAAGTGCCTCAGAGAAGTGTTTGCTGTACTGCTAAGCATAGAGCTACAGTGCTGCAGAGAACTGCGAGCCCTGGTACAGAATTTAGGGCTGAAGTGCCTCATAGAACAAAGGGCCCTGCCACCGAACGTGGGCAAATTGCTGCAGAAAACTGTGAGCCCTGAGGCAGAAGTTAACTGAGGGCTGAAGTACTGCATAGAACCAAGGGACCTTGCTGCAGAACTTAGGGTTGCAGTGAGTACCTCCCCCACTCCTGAAAGTAATGTGATGTCATCAGCAGTTTCTGACAGAGGTACAGTAGGCCCCTACCCCACTCCTTTAGGTCAGTTTGATGTAAGCAGCACTTTTTCTCTAACTTATAGTGTGCCTTTCCTCACTTCTGCAGGACAGTGATGTCAGCACTTTTTCACTGAATTGAAATACCTCCCCACCAGTTATGCAAGATAGTGTGACGTCGTCAGCACTTTCTCAATGAATTACAATGAGACTCTACCCACGCCTGCAGGACAGTGGGATGTCATCAGCACTTTCTCATTGAATTACGACTGGTTCCTCCCCCATTCCTGCAGGACACTGTATCATCAGCACTTTATCACTGAATTACAAATGGCCCCTCATCCACGTCTGCTGCAACAGTATGATGTTATCAGCACTTTGCCACTGAATTACAAATGGCCCCTCACCCTCGTCTGCTGGACAGTGTGATGTCATCAGCAGGTTTTTATTGAATTACAGTGGGCTGCTCCCCAACTCCTGCAGGACAGAATGATGTCACCCTCACTTTCTCATTGGATTACAGTGACCCATCCCTCACTCCTGTAGGACAATGACATCATCAGTACTTTTTCACTGAATTTCAGTGAGTCCCACCACGACTCCTGCAAGGAAGGCAGTGTGATGTTTTCAGATTGAATTACACTACACGGCCTTCCTAGTGTGGCTCGAGGGGCTAAAACATTTGTTTGAAATTTGGATTGTGCTTTAGGATTCAGTTCAGTGGGGTTCATGGCCCCCCCATGAACCCCACCGAACTGAATCATGGGTGTGTGTGGAGTTGGGGTTATAAATAACTGTAACATTTCCTTATGTCCATTGCTTTTATTAGTATACTTTAACTTGTTCATTAAGATAGTTTTTTTGCAGTTAATGCATAACATAGTTTCTCAAGGTGCAGTATGCTTGTAATATAGTAGCTGGCACAGTACGTGGCAAAAATGGCCACTGAGTGTCACCAGAAACAAAATTTTCTAAGTAGCCATGACCTTAACTCTGGGAGAAAGTCTAGGGCAGGAGCAAGAATGAGCTGTGTGGTCCCAGAGCAGATTTTTGAAAAGTAAAAAGAGGAGGAGTGAAGTGAGAGTGAGAGTGAGAGGTTGTTCCAGAGAGTGGTTAGTCTGAGAAAATGGCCTGTCCAGCAGGGAGAAGGAAGGAGCAAGAGTTAGAATTCCTGAGGGAGGAGAGATAGGGAGAACGTGAGGGCAGTTCTGAAATCCATCTGCAACGCATCTTTTATTAATGTATTTATTTATTTTTAATTTTTTTGCTTTCAGAATTACTTTGTGTGCTTTATAGTCACAATGTTAGACTAGATGATATACCCCATTATTAACATAGTTACCAGGGTCGGACTGGGTTACAGGGGGCCCACCTGGAAAATCTATAGGGGAGTCCCCAAGGTGACACACACACATCAGTTTTCCACTTCAGCTTGATATGCTAGCTCTGTGTTTGCATCTTACATTTACTTGCAGGGCCCCAATAATCATTTAATTAGAAAAAAATAGATGATAAAACAAAAGAGTCTTAGAGTTTAGAAGGTGGCCAGGTACCCAGCACAGGGAGGCCCATTTGGAAATTTCCAGGTGGGCCAGTTTGACTCTGGTAGTTACTAGTTTATAACCAGCTGTGGAAGGGCAGAGTAATCCGTGTTCTCCACAGCTGCTGACACAGGGTGGTCCCAGCAGTGATGTGTCATGGGGTTGATCTTACGAGAAAAGGGTGGAGTGAATCTTATTAAAGAAAGGTTCCCTTTTAAATATTGCATCCTTTTCATCATTTTATAGCCAGAGGATAATATTGTCATATTGCTGAGCACAAAGGATTGTCGGGATTCCTGTCATTTGGCGTATTGATTTTCAAAATTTGAGCCATCTGTGGAGGCTGGCCCAACCATTTTGGCGGGGTTCAGACTTGGATGATAAGTTGTGGAAATCAAGTTCAGTTGTGGAGGACCACAGTACTTGCTGTACTTCCTGTGACCTGTACAGTTCTGTGTCACGCAGTTTCATATTTAAATGGTTTATACGTTACGTAATGGACTTTCCCTATATTTAAGCTTCTAGTCCTGAAACGGTGAGTGTTATCATTCAGTACTGTACTCCCAGCAAGGACAGGCTGGGCAGGTAAGGGATTACTGAACACTAAATGAATTTTGCGGTTTTTGCTACATGATCGTAGTACATTGCAAACAGGTTAGGGTTATAAAAATTGACAATATAAGTTCTGGAGTCTGAATGTAAAGCAAAAGATACATGTTCTCTGACTGCTTAGCATTGCTACGCAACAGCCTTGACACTAGCAGTAGGAAAGTGAGGAGAAGCGGGACTGAGATAGCCCATTTATCTTTCTGTATGGAAACTGCATCACACAGGTTAAAAAAAATAGATTTTATTTAGAGAGGGGTCTTGCAGTAGGCAATAACACTTGAGACTGAGCCACTAGGTGCTAGGACCACATAAAAAACTTAGTTAGCAGTGTCTAGCGGGGGACTGCCCGGCCAGCGTCATGTGACCGACGTTGGCCCAGCACTATACAGTGGGTGGTCTCCATGCTCGCCTCCAGTTCTTTCAGGCCGTCGACCTGTGCATGTCGAACCTCTCGGAATGCTGCTACAGTCGACCGCCATTTTCAATAAGTATACACTTATGAATTTTCTTATTTTTCACTTAAATTTAGTTCTTTCGACATTGGATTGCATGTCTTCACCAACACCGTCCGAGTCCCACAAAAACAAGTGTGCCTGGGGCAAGTATATACCAGAGAAAGACAGCCATACCGCGTGTCTAATTATCCTAGGGCCTGATCACAACACCGAGGGCTGTGAGACGTGCCAGAAATTCAGCCAGGCCACACGGAAACACCGTCAGCAAACCCTGGAAGCCCATCTTCTGAAGAAAAAGTTGGCTTCCATGGAAAAGCAGCTGCAGCATGTGCAGAGTTCCTCTTCTTCCCCATAACCGAAAAAGCACAAATGGGACAAGAACCGGGATCTGTCTCCTTCCAGGCCACGGCTCTCCTCGGGGACTGCGACCAAGCAGCCCTCTTCCAGCATGGAGAGTGCCCTTCTGGCCAAACCTGCTCCGCTCCCTTGGGAGTGGCCTTTGGCCCCCCCCCCAACCCGAGCTGGTCATGATTTGAGTGGCTGTCTTTGGCGATTCAGAGATGGCCACCCTCTAGCCAGTCAAACCTTTGCCTGAGTTTGATTCAGGTGGAACGGCTGGTAAGTCCAACGTTGGTTCTGCCGATGTCTGCACAGTCTCGGCGCTCCTGTCTGACCCTGATTCGAGGTTCAGCGTAAGGTCTCAGGACCAGCAGCAGCTGCTGCTACAAGCCACAGCTCCCCCGAGAGGAATCCCCGACTCTTCTTCACTTCCAGTGGGTCCTTCTGAGTCTCCCACCCACTCAGAGACGGGGGAGCTACCACCAGTTGACCTGACTGAACGGCCAGTGTTAACGAACCCTATGTTGGGCCCTCAAGGAGGCCTCCCATACTCTCGGCCCACCAACCCATATGGAACTCGGGCTTTGCCCCCGACTCTAGAGAAGCCTGTTGCCCCACCAAGGCCAATGCCGGTCCTTCCTGTGGGTCCAACGCCAGATAACCTTCAGCCTAGGCCCTCAGACCTCCATTTGGGTCCTCAGCCAGGCTCTTCGGGTCAGAAAAAAATAGATCTTACTTAGAGAGGGGTCTTGCAGTAGGCAATAGACCTTGGCCGGGTCCTTCTGCTTCACCGTCTGGGCCTTCACCGGGCTACCCAGCACCAGGTAGCTCAGCGCCAGGCTACGCAAACCCATCACCAGGTTACCCATCGCTGGATTATCCAACGCCCGGGTACCCAATGCCTGGCTACTGAATGCTGGGATACCCAACGCTGGGTTATCTGCCAGTCTACCAGCCTCCTCCACCACCACCTCTGCAGCCTCAGGTGGATTACGAGGCCCTCTTTGATTCCTGGTGGCACAGGGCAAAGAACCAGTGGGTCTCAGAACTGGACCAACGTCAGCCGGTTGTGACTCCCACGCCACTCCGGCCTACCCCAATGCCACGGTCTTTATAACCCGTGGATTCTCACTCCTCAACCGTGGGCCACACAATGGGTGCTGCTGGTGCAAAGTTTTGGGGTCGTGGGCAGGAGGACCCTCAGAGAGAGGTCCCCCGTCGAAGGTCTGTCTCCTGACAGTAGCCCTTTGTCTGACTCAGATTCCTTTTCCTCTTCTTCTGGCTTGAAGTCACCTACACCAGAGGAGTGTATACCCAAGGAGAGACGCCTTAGTCTCCCCCATAGGATCCCTCCTTCATGGATGTCCTCTGGAAAATCCAAGAGGCCAACGGCTGGAAACTGAGGAGCAGGACCTCCAGCATCGGAGATTGATGGAGCATCTCGACCTTCTAGAGCTCAATCTTCTTCTTATCCCCCACTTCGATGGGGCCTCACGACAACCTTACCACCAGTATTTGGCAGCAGCTGTCCGTCGTGGCCTTCGCAAAGAAGGCGGACAGATTGTATCACGCCTCAGAGGGGAAAGACCACTTAGCAAACCATCCAAAGGCTGATTTGGTGAACATCGGTGCGACTCATGACCACTCCATGCTGCCGAAGCACATGAGTACCTCCCCTCCAGATAAGGAGTCGAGGCAACTGGATCAGTTTGGCTGTTAGGTCTGCTTGTCCTCTACTCTGGCCTTGCGGGCGTTTAATTACATTGCCCATATGGTCTGTTACCGGAAGTCCATCTTGGGCCAGCTAAAGGCTCAGTTCCAGGCTTTGCCAGACTTTGAGGCCAATACCAAAATTGAACAAACGGTCAAGACTGCAGAGATCACCTGTCGGCACACCCTGCGTGCAACTTATGATGCCGTTGATACCTCCGCGAGAAGCACGCAATGATGCTTTGTCTACACAGACACTCCTGGTTGTGAGTGTCCGGATTTGCCCAGGATGTCCAAGCGTTCATCCTGGATGCTCCCTTTAGGGGCTTGGTGCTATTTGGAAGTGACGTCCGGGACATTATGACTGATGTGCAGGAACGAGGGAAGGCCCTTTGGTCAATGCACTTCCTGTATCATACCAATGCTAAGCAGCCCTTTCACCATTAGCAAAGGCACCACCAGAGGCAACAGCCTGCCAAACATCAGGACAAACGGGCTCCCACTCCGGGTTCCAATCCCCCAACCCCCACCCACGGGCGAAGTCTCAAAGAGCTTCTGTGGCGGTGCTCCCAACCCTCCCTCCACCTTGTGACTTGTACCCTGCCCGCCCCCACCAACGTTCCAGAGGAGCCAGTAGGGGATAGATTTGCCAGTCAGCTGTCCGGGTGGGAGGCAATCGACAGACTCTTGGGTGCTTCAACTCGTAGATCCTACTTCGAGAGGGCTCTTGCAGTAGGTAATTACATATAGGACTGACGCCAGCAGGCATCAGGACCCCACGGAAAAATTTCTAGCTAGCAGTCTCTGACGGGGGACCGCCCCCACGTCAGGTGACCGACGTCATTCGATGTCAGTATAAAGGGGCAGTCCCCCACGCCTGCCTCCCAGTTCTTTCCCACCGTTTGCTCATGTCAGCGCCTCGCGGTAAAGTTCAACGCTCGTCAGCCTCAGTTGTCAGTAGTTTTTACTGAGTTATTTTCAATTTTCCGAATTTTTGTCAGGTATTCGTCGGTGTATGTCATCCCCTACACCCTCTGAGCACAAGAACAATTGCGACTCGTGCGGCGCCCAACTCCCGCACAAAGACGGCCATTCCCAGTGCCTCTTCTGCCTAGGCCCAGATCATCAGGTGGAGAAGTGCCAGTGACTGCCTTAACTCAACGCAGCCACCACCGCGGGCAGTAGCAGTCCCTGGAGGCCCATATTTTAAAGAAGAAAATGTCCTATATGGAAAAGGAGTTAAAAAGCTCTGGCAGGCGTCCACTTCCCCAAAGGCCGCCATAAGAGAAAAAGACAAGGAGAAGCACCGGGACAAGGGCTCCTCATCCACCCGCGTCTTCTTCCGGGGTCGCCATGCTTCCAGGTAACACCCCGAAGCCGATCCTGGCAGCCGCCTGAGGTTTCCAGGGTGGTGTCGGCCTGCCTGTCTGGCTCGCAATTGGACCCTTCAGGTGCCTCTGGGCTGTTGGAGGCCTCCGCTCCTGGTAAAGTCGCTACTGTGCGGCCTACTGGTTCGAGCAGCTCCGGTAAGCCGGACATCGGCTCCGACGCCCGCACGGAGACTGTTGATAAGTCGCCCGACTCTTCAGGGCAGCGCATGGCCCCTCTTCTGCCCGACCAGGCCGCCCCTCCTTCGCGACCTGCCTCAGGTGACAGGTCCGATAAGTCGGATGTCGGCTCGCCCGGGGCGTCCGCTAAGACCCGTTGATAAGTCGGACGCCAGCTTGCCCGAAATCCGCACAATGGCTAACCGGCAGACCCTCCATCTCCGCCCGTTCCCGGCTCCCGCAGCACCGCTGCCCTCCGAGACCCTGGGTCTCCTCAGCCTGACCCCAGGGATTTTTCCCCTCCATCCACGGGTGATGACGAGGTTCCTGCTGTGCACCCGTCAGACCGTCCGCCCGCTGGGCCGACTGACCTGAAGTCGGCTCCCCGGCCGCCGGCGCCGGTCTTGCCGACCCTGGGTGACTTCCCGCTCCTGGATGCCGCTCCAACACCAGGCCCTCCGCCCACTGGGCCTTCTGCTCCAGACCTGCCCGAGGGCCCTCCGGCCGGGCCGTCTGCTCCGGCAGACCCCTCAGTTTCTGGGTATCCAACCCAGTCGTATCCGACACCGTCTTACCCGGCTCCGCAGTATCAGACGCCCCAGTACCCAATGCCGGCCTATCCGATGCCGCAGTACCCGGTGCCTCAATACCCGACGCTTGGGTTCCTGCCGTCGGGTTATGGATACACGCCTTATGGGTATAATCCATACCTGTATCCCCCTCCTCCTCCTCCGCCTCCACTGCCCCCTCAGCCGCTGGTGGACTTGAAGGAGACTCTGGCCTCCTGGTGGGCTGAGGCCAAGGCTTAGCTTACCAGAGAGGTGGAGAGTCATCTCCCGACGACAGTGCTGGTTCCGGTTCCCATACATCCGCGACGACAGACTCCCTCCCCACCTCCGGACACCAGGGCCGAACCCTCTGGTTCCAGGGCGGGGCAGGACATGCTTCCCAAGGGGTCTGTTCCTCCCCCATGCCGGGAGAGGGAGTCTTCCTCATCATCATCTTCTTCCTCCTCGGACGACTCCGACGGTTGTTCCCGAGCCGGACGTCGAGTCATGCTCTCCGTCTAAGCCCAGGCCAAGGACTCCTCCAAAGTCCCCTCCAGAGGATCCGTCTTTTACGGAGTTGCTGCGCAAAATCCAAGAGGTTCATAAGTGGCATTCCTTGGAGCCGGATCCCCAGCGCAAGAAACTCGCTGAGCATCTGGATCTGCCCGTGACAGCTCCCACCTTGGTGCCACCCTGGACTGAGCCTCATGCCGATCTTGTTTCCACTATTTGGAAGCACCCGTCGGCTTTAGCCCCACTTCTTCGGAAGTCGAACAGGCTATATCAGGCTCCCGAGGGTGTTGACTTTTTAGATTCTCACCCTCGAGATGATTCGGTCGTGATTAGCGCCGCTCATGGCCAGGCAGCTAACCCGAAACATCTGAGCTCGTCTCCACCTGACAAAGAATCCCGTCTTCTGGATCAGTACGGGAAGAAGATCTATGCTTCTTCCACTCTGGGTATTAGGGCCCTAAATTATGTCGGTCACATGGGGGATTACCAGAAGGCGATACATAGTGAGGTGGAATCCAAATTGGACTCCCTTCCGGACTCTCAAGTCAAACCAGAAGTGGCTGACCTCGTCCGCTCTACACATTCGGCCAGTCGGCACATGCTTCGTGCTACTTACGATGCAGTAGACACTGCTGATAGGAGCTCTGCTTTCGTCATAGGCTTACAGTGTCATGCCTGGCTCCGTGTGTCAGGGTTGGTCCCGGAAGTGCAGTCCGCTATTCAGGAAGCGCCCTTCTGGGGTTCGGTGCTGTTCGGTGGTGATGTCAAGGATATTATCACTGATCTGCAGGAGAAGGGGACTGCACTGAAGTCTGTGAATTCCATGTATCATCACCATCAAACGCAATGCCGTCCCTTTCACAGATGGAAATCCATAGAAACCAGGGAAAGCAGGCCGCTAAACGCCAGGCCCCTCCGGCTGCCAAGCCCCCTCCGCCCAAAAAAGCAGCGGGTGCTTCAGCTGCGATGCTACCCCACACCACCTGGCTCCTTTCCTCTCCCACAGCCTCTGGGCCTTCCGGAGGCACCAGTAGGAGGGAGGTTTTCCCTCCACCTCCCAAGTTAGGAGAGGATAACTTCAGATTCCTGGGTGCTCCAGCTGATCGCAGAAGGACACACAATAGAGTTTCTCCAGAAACCACCTCGTCACCCTCCCCCAAGGTCGTCGTACTCTTGGGAACACCTTCTTCTGGTCCAGGAAGAGATTTCAGCACTTTTGCTGAAGGAGGCAATATAGCCCATCCCCCTTTCTCTTCAGGGAACAGGTTACTATTCCCACTTCTTCCTGGTCCCGATGAGACCAGGAGATGTAAGGCCGATTCTGAACCTCAGTTCCCTGAACTTATTCGGTGAGTACAAGAGGTTCAGGATGCTCTCCCTGCAGGGCCTCCTGCCCCTCCTTCGGCCAGGACAGTGGCTGTGCGCGCGCTGTGGATATGCACAATGCTTACCTGCACATCCCTATCCGCCCTTCTCACCGCAGATACCTCCGTTTTGCTTTCCAGGGGGACCACTACCAGTTCAAGGCCCTCCCATTTGGTCTCTCCTCGGCACCCCAGGTGTTCACCAAATGCTTTTCGGTGGTAGCGGCCTACCTGCATACCAAGGGGTTGCAGATTTTCCCGTACCTGGATGATTGGCTCCTGGTGGCCCTGTCCAGGGAGGATCTCCTGCGCTTCCTTTCCTTTACCTGGGGGTGTTTTTCTCCCTGGGCATCACCATCAACCACTCCAAGTCCCACTTGATCCCGTCCCAGAGGCTCCAGTTTATCGGGGCGTTCCTGGACATGACCTCTGGCAGGGCCTTCCTACCACTGGACAGGGCAGCCACACTCCAGGCTCAGGGCGGCCTGTTGTCCGGCTGCAGGTGGGTCAGTGCCACGTCGGTCCTTTGCCTCCTCGGGCTTATGGTGGCTACAATCCCAACAGTCATATACAACATACACAGTGGGGGTGGGGAGGTAGTAACAACAACAAAATGGAAAGGGATCTGGGGGTAATCATATCAGATGACCTTAGGGTTAGCAAGCAATGTGAAAAGGCAGTAGGGAGGGCTGGGGGGATACTGGGATGTATAGGGAGAGGCATCACCAGCAGAAAACAGGAAGTTGTTATCCCCCTGTACAGACAGGTGGTGAGACCCTATCTGGAGTACTGCGTCCAGTTCTGGAGACCCCATCTCTGCAAGGACATAGACAGGATGGAGGCAGTCCAGAGGAGGACAACTAAAATGGTGCAGGGTCTGTAAGAGAAACCATATGAGGAGAGACTAAAAGAGCTTAATATGTATACCATTGAGGAAAAGAGGGATGGGGGGACATGATTGAAACTTTTTAAGTACCTCAGTGAAATCAACAAAGTCCAAGAGGGTAGCATCTTTCAGAAAAAGAGATGTGCAAGAACAAGGGGACACAAATTAAAAATAGAGCGGGGACGGCTCAGGGGCAATGTGAGGAAGTATTTTTCACAGAGAAGGGTGGTGGATGCATGGAACCACCTTCCTGAAGAGGTTGTGGGTCTAAAACTGTGGGAGAATTCAAGAGTGCATGGGACAGACATAAGGCAATTCTTGTGGTGGGTAGGAAAAAATAGGCTGTTGGTTAACTAGGATCTGCAGCTTATCCAGTAGGTAGGGAAATGGGCAGACTAGGTGGGTCAAGTGGTCCTTATCTGCCATCAAAGTCTATGTTTAGTCCCTCACGCTCAGCTCCACATTAGGATCTCTCAGTGGACGCTTTGGTCTCAGTGGGATCTGTTGGTGGACGACCTGGACCAGCTTGTCCTAGTCTCCTCCCCCATGGTTCGCTACTTGCAGTGGTGGATGGTTCAGGAGAACCTTTGTCAGGGAGTTCCCTTCTGTCTTTCTCCCCCCTTCCAGACTCTGACCACAGACGCCTCGGGCGAAGGTTAGGGAGCCCATCTCAGACCTCACAGGACCAGGGCTCCTGGTCCAAGCTCGAGAAAATGCTTCACATCAATGTGCTCGAGCTTCGGGCAGTGCTTTGTGCTCTTCAAGCTTTGCATCTCCTTCCCGGCCACTTAGCCGTACAGACGGACAATATGTGTGTGGTATGGTACATCAACAAACAGGGAGGGACTCGTTCCTACCCTCTTTGCAGGGAAGCGATGCGAGTTTGGGATTGGGCAGTACAGCACAACCTCCACCTCACGGCAGTTCACGTCCTGGGGGTCGAAAACACCTTAGCAGACAAACTCAGTCGCTCGTCTGCTCAAGCTCATGAGTGGGAACTGGATCAAGGGGTCTTAGACGATATCTTCCTACGTTGGGAACACCACGGGTGGACCTGTTCTCCTCGCCTCTAAGCGCAAAGCTTCCTGACTTCTGCTCGCTCGCTCCAGAGTGTGGCATTTTTTGGAGAGATGCTCTGTCTCTAGATTGGAAGTATAGATTAGTCTATGCCCCCCGGATCCCTTTGATTCCAAGAGTCTTATAGAAACTCTGTTCAGAAGGAGCTCGAATGATACTGACCTCTCCTTTCTGGCCCAGGCAAGTTTGGTTCTCTCTTCTGCAACAATACTCAGAGGAACCTCCTCTTCCTCTGTTACGACTTTTACTGACCCAGGATCAGGGGACCCTGGTCCATCCAGGTCTCAATCCCTTCAACTGCACACATGGCTCCTGCAGACTTAGCAGAAGCCCGATTTGGGGTTTCACCCCAAGTGGCTGAGATTTTGGTGGAGGCTAGAAAACCCACCACTAGGTCTACCTATGCCAGGAAATGGAAACGGTTCACAATCTGGACCACTTCAAAAGATTTCGAGCCTTTCTCGTGCTCTGTTGGGCGGCTGCTGGATTACCTGCACCACCTCTTTGATTTGGGTCTCAGTCACTTGTCCTTGAAGGTACACATGGTGGCCATTTTGGCCTACCATGTCCCTTTTGCAGGCAGGACGTTTGCTCAGCTGGAGGTCTCTAAGACTTTCCTTAGCGGGTTCTCCACTTGAGACCCCCTATCTGCGTTCCTGACCCTCCTTGGGATTTGAATTTCTTCCTCGAGAAGCTTACTCTGCCTCCTTTCGAACCGGCAGCCTCAGCAGACATGAAGTTCCTCTCATGGAAGACTGTCTTCCTAGTGGCCATTACTTCTGCTCAGAGGATTTCCGAGCTCCAGGCCCTAATGTGTAAAATCCCGTATTTGATTTTTCACAAGGAACGTGTGGCTCTGCACACCAACCCTAAGTTTCTCCCCAAGGTGGTAGCGGAGTCTACTTTGAACCAGTCCATAGAGTTACCTGCTTTCTTTACGCAGCACTCCAATCAAGGGGAGTATCTCTTACACACTCTGGACGTTCACCGAATTCTGAGATACTACACTAACAGAACAAAAGATCTCAGAAGACTGATCAACTGTTTGTCTCTTTTGTCCACAAAAGAGAAGGCAATGCTGTTTCTAAGCAATGCCTGTCCAAATGGTTGGCTCATTGTATCACTTTCTGTTATGACAAGTACAACAAGACCCTTCCGGGTCAGGTGAAAGGCCACTCCACCAGAGGAGTTGCTGCCTCGGCGGCTTGGTTCAAGAATGTGTCAGCGGCAGACATCTGTGCTGCCACCACTTGGACTTCCGTCCATACCTTTACAAAACATTACAGTTTGGATATTACCTCTCGCCGTAGAGCAGGCTTCGGGCTTGCTGTTCTGAAAGGCCTCCTTTCCTAAGGCCTTCACAGCTAGAGGACCTACTTTGAGTAGCTTTCCTCCTCCCGTTTTGCTTCTTCTTGTTCCGGACTGCTTGGGACTCAGTCCTGTATGTAATTACCTACTGCAAGAGCCCTCTCGAAGTAAGATAGTACAGTTACATAAGAACTTACCGTAACAGTAGCTCTCAAAAGAGGCTCTTGTAGTAGGTAATACCTTCCCGCCCTCCATCCCCCTAAGCTTTTTTAGCTCCTTTTCCAGGTTGGGAAATATCCACTTCTTTCTCGTCTCGCCCTTTTGGGCCTTTGGCGGGTAAGAACTGAGAAGCGGTGTGGGGGACAGCCCCTTTATACTGACGTTGCATGATGTCAGTCACCTGGCAGAGGCGGTCCTCGCTAGAGACTGCTAGCTGAGGGGAATTTTCCATTAGGGTCTAGCGCCTGCGGTGTCAGTCCTATTTGTATTACCTACTGCGAGCCTCTCTCGAAGATCTGCTGTTACGGTAAGTTCTTACGTAACTGTACTCTCAGGGTCACACGTTGGAATTCTTAGAGAGACCTCCTGAAAATCCTCCAGGTTGCTCTCATTTATCTGCAGGGTCATGTTCCACTCATCAGAGAGGAAATTACGCTCTACTGCAGAAATCCGCCATGGAGCACGTTCCTCGGAGGCAGGAAGGAAGGGAGGTATTACTTCCACATCTTTCTGGTCCCCAGAAAGACGGAAGACCTCCAACCCATACTGGACCTCAGCACACTCTACCTGTACATGGAGTACAAAAGGTTTCACATGTTGACCCCCCAGGTATGTTGCCACTACTCCACCGGGGACACTGTCTCAGCAGTCTGGACATACAGGATGATTACCTGCATATCCCAGTTTTTCCTGCCCACCACCGCTTCCTCAGGTTTTTCTTCTGGGGAAGCACTTCCAATTCAAGGCCCTCCCCTTTGGCCTATCCTCGGCACCCAGGGTTTTTACTAAGTGCCTAGTGGTAGTGGTAGTGGCAGCGGCTTTGCAGCACCAGGGTCACTATGTATTCCCGTACCTCGACGACTGGCTTCTGTCAGCCCCATCGAGGCACAGCCTGGAGACCTCTCTAGTGGCTACCCTGGACCTGTTTCACATGTTAGGGGTCACAGTGAACTATCCCAAGTCTCACCTCACTCCTTCCCTGCGCCTCCAATTTATTGGAGCAGTTCTGGATACTACACAGGGTCAGGACTTCCTTCCCTTAGACAGGGGGGAAACGCTGCAGAGGTGAGTTCGACTTGCGGCCTCCAGCTGGTAGACTACGGCCAGAACAGTCCTTCACCTCCTAGGCCTTATGGCGGCGGCTATTCCCACAGTACCCCTGGCTCGGCTCCACATGTGAGTCATGCAGTGGACCCTCAGTGTTCAGTTGAACCAGAGGTTGGATGATCTGGACCACGGGGCTCTTGTGTCCAACCCGATGAGGAAAGATCTCCTTTGGTGGCAAGATCTGGACAGTCTCTGCTGAGGGTCCTCTTTCAGCCTCCCCCGCCAGTTCAGTCCCTCACCACGGATGCTTCTGGTCAGGGTTGGGGAGCACATCTGGGAGAGCACAGAACTCTGGGATCCTGGTCTCAGCGGGA
Source organism: Neoceratodus forsteri (assembly GCA_016271365.2). NCBI lineage: Eukaryota > Metazoa > Chordata > Ceratodontiformes > Ceratodontidae > Neoceratodus > Neoceratodus forsteri. The sequence goes on along the minus strand of CM057452.1, from coordinate 1,078,744,652 downwards.
TCTCTCACTACACATCAGCGAGCTAGAGATGCGTGTGATGCTGTACGCCCTGTAGGCCTTCCAGACCATTCTCCTTCTGGGACCACTCCTGGTCCAGTCGGACAACGTGTGTGGTCTGGTACATGAATAAACAGGGAGGCACTCGATCGTACCCCTTGTGCAGGGAGGCGATGTGAGTGTGGTACTGGGTGGTCCAGCTCCAGCTGTCGGCGGTGCATGCCCTGGGCATTCAGAATGTTGTAGCAGACAGTCTCAGCCACACTCGGTGAAGGGCTCACGAGTGGGAACTGCAACAGTCAGTGGTCGAAAGCATATTCGACCTGTTGGGTCGCCCAGATCTTCATCTGTTCGCCTCCCCATACAATGTGAAACTACCCAAGTTTTGCTCGCTCGTTCCTGAGCCTGGTGTCTTTTGGTGAGACACGCTGTCACTTTGCTGGAAGGGGAGGTCACTGTACGCCTTTCCTCCCTTACCGCTCTTGCATAGGGTGCTCCTCAAACTGCAAGTGGAGGGAACGCGGATGGTTCTCATCGCTCCATGTTGACCTCGCCAAATATGGTTCCCACTGCTCCAGCAGTTAGCAGTGAAGCCTCCGTTTCCTCTTCCCCTCTGCCAGGACCTTCTGACTCAGTATCAGGGCAGGCTGGTCCATCTGGACCTCAAGTCCCTTCACCTGCATGCATGGCGCCTTCAGACATAGCAGTATCCCACTTCAGAGTCTCCTCCAAAGTCACTGAAGTCCTTGTAGAGGCAAGAAAGCCATCTACAAGAACCACTGATGTGATGAAATGGAAGAGATTCTCTATCTGGGCGACCTCCAAGGATTGGGACCCTTTTTCATGCCCTGTTCCTCAGGTTGTGGAGTACCTGCTGCACCTCTCCAACTTGGGACTTGGTTATTCCTCGCCGAAGGTCCACTTGTCTGCCATATCTGCCTACCACACTCCAGTGGAAGGCAGAACTTTGGCTCAGTTTGAGGTCTCCCGTACCTTTCTGAAGGGAATACTCCACATGAAACCCCCGGTGAGGAACCCTGTTCCCCCATGGGACCTAAACTTTATCCTTCAGAAACTCTCACTCTGGCTCCCTTTGAACCGGCTGTGAGTTGTGACCTGCGCTATCTGTCTTGGAAAGGGCTGTTTTTAGTTGCTACTTCTTCAGCTCGAAGGATTTCCGAGCTTCAGACCCTCATGTGTAAGGAGCCTTATTTAATTTTCCACAGAGACCAGGTGGCTCTGCATACAAATCCTAAGTTTCTACCAAAGGTGGTTTCTGAGTTTACGTTGAATCAGACTATACACTTAAAAGTGTATTATCCTGAGTACTCTACCCAAGGGGAGGCCATTCTGCACACACTGGATGTGCACAGAATTCTGTGTTGCTACACAAATCTGACAGTCCGCAAAATGGATCAGTGTTTCGTTTCCTTTGCGCCCAAAAGAGAGGGCGCTGCAGTTTCAAAACAATTAATCTAAATTGTTGGCAAACTGCATTTTGTTCTGTTATCAGAAGTATAGCAATCCCCTTCTGAGGGGAGTTAAAGGGCACTCAACCAGAGGCATGGCTGTATCTACTGCTTTTTTTCCAAAAATGTTTCTGCCACAGGAATCTGTGCGGCAGCCACTTAAGAGCTCTATCCTTACCTTCACTAAGCATTACAGACTGGACATTGCCTCTAGACGCAGGGCAGGCCTTGGACTAGCCATCCTTTGGGGCCTTCTGTCTTAATTCCCTGCTTTTCTGCAGACCTTTATCCTGCCTCCTGTGTTCAGTCTTTGCCTGAATTACACTGCGTGGGACTCAGTCCTAAGTGTTATTGCCTACTACAAGAGCCCTCTCGAAGTAAGATAGTGCAGTTCGTAAGAACTTACCGTAACAGTAGATCTTTGAGAGAGGCTTTTGCAGTAGGCAAGCTTTTCCCCATCCCTCCTTCCCCCTACTGCTGCTGCCTTTTCAGCCTATTCTAATGACTCTGGGAGCCCTCTCTTCTCCTGTCGCTCCTTCTCTTAGGTATCCGGCGGGAGAACTGGAGGCGGGTGTGGGGACCACCCACTATATAGTGCCAGGCCGACATCAGTCATGTGACGCCGGGTGGGCGGTCTTCCGCCAGACTCTGCTAGCTGCGTTTTCCATGTGGTCCTAGCGCCTGGTGGCTCAGTCCTAGGAGTTATTGCCTGCTGCAAGAGCCTCTCTTGAAGATCTACTGTTACGGTAAATTCTTGTGTAACTACTTTCCGCTCACATTTTTTGATTTCTGTCATCTGAGTACTCTCGTAAGGCCCTTGCCAACATGTAAGCTAGTGCTGTTCATTGCTCTTACGTTTGCTACCTTAGTGCAGCTTGGCAGACAGCACTCACAATCACGCACAGTGCCTCTGAGCAGAGCTGACAGCTGGTGTCCTGTACTCTCCCAGCAGGCACCTCTAGTGACTGGCCTCGGCTTGGTGTTTAACAGTGCTTCCCTTTAAGTTTATGGTACCAGTCCATCTATTTGTTGCCCACTGTGTCTGTTGGACCTACCAAGGGACCTCATTACCAGTATTTAACCCCCTCCTACCTTTCCAGCTGTTGGGTATGCGCCTGCACACACACACCGAGAGAAACAACGCGTACGCAGCTTACCCTTCCCATTGTGTTTAAAAAAAAAAACACGAAGCAAAAATGACAGGTTTGTGCATCATAGTTTTCTTGCCGAATTGAAAGCAGTCTTTTGTCAACTGATGCCAGCTTTCAGGTCCGCAAGGAAACAGATGAGTGATTCTGTCAACTTTTTCTATGAGAAATTGTTTTATTAACTTAACAGGATTGAGATGTGTGTGCGTGTGTGTATGTATGTGTTTGAGATGGATACATGAGCAAGTGGGTTCACTAAACAAAGTTCTTTACTGGTGCTAAAAACTGAGAGCCGCAGTTACTGTAGTTAAGCTTACTGGAAGTAGTCAGTGGAACCTTACAAAAACACCTGCACAGGCTTGTGTTCTTTGTGTTTAGCTGCCTGTTCAGCTGTAAGCGCCCCTGACCTAGCTGGTTGTGTTTTTGCCAGCTGATTATGCTGATATCACTGTCTGCATCTGTCAGCATCCCCTCCACACACACACACATTCTTTATATTTTTTTTTTTTTACACAGTACCCATTGGCCTGTCTGCTGATCCTTCGTCTGACCCTACTGTGATGCTGATTGGCTGACAGTAATGCATATACAGTTGCAGAAATTTACATAATCAGATATTTATTGAAACTTCTGTGATATCTGTAGAGAAATTCTCTGCCTGCAGTACCACTGTAGGGCCACCAGAAAGAACCTCCTTAGAAATATTGCAAAATATCTGGAAATGTCTGACTATGCCTGCTGTTGCAACTGTATGTTGAATTCTGAACCTTTCAAAAGATATGCAGGTTTTTCCCCAAAAATGTTCTTGCAAACATTTTTTTGAAATACTCAAAGTAGGACATCATGCAACAAAACCCAAGCGAGTGACCTGGACAAATGCATATAAGATGCATACCTGCACTGCATGTTTGCTTGTTATTGTAATCATTAGTCTGCATCTTTCCCACCAGTTACTGTTACTCCAGTGCCATGTACTTTTGAGAAATATTAAATGTTTCAATACAACATCAGTTTCTGCTGGACTGGAATCAAAGGGAGTGTTTAAAAACTAAGAGATCCTTTGCAGCCAGGGCAGTGATGACTGGTTCTCAAATGTAACTAATGCTTTGTGTTATGGGGCATGTGTGATTTTGTATTTCTTTGAAACTTGGCTTCTCAGCCAATGCCCTTTGGCGTAACCATTGCCTTAGTGCTTGTGCACTGAGGTTCTTTAACTTGTTTTTTGTTTTAATTGGGTTCACCACAACATGACCCCGACAGACCATCTTAGGGTAGCTGGTTCATTCCACTGGGGTGTCAAACAGACGAGGCACACTGATGAGTTCTGGTAGGACGAAACATGTGTCTGCGTCTTCTGTTGGCACCCTTAGCAAACTGTGTGAGAGGCCTTTCGGCACCATGCATTTCTGCTTAAAGTTGAACCAGCATAACATTCTGTGGTGATTTGCATATGCAGCTCATGATGCTTTGCATTATGGGGGCATGTATGATTTTGTATTTCTTTGAAACTTGGCTTCATGGCCAGTGCCCTTTGGGGCAACCATTGCCTTAGTGCTTGTGCACTGAGGTTCTTTGTCTTTTAGCGACCAGTGATGCACTAGGTTTATTATATCCCTGAATGCCTTTCAGTGTGAAGGATTCAGTGCTGCCTATTTAGTGGTGCAGGAAGGATCACTGTGACCCTGCCCTGATGACTCCTGCTAGTTTACAGGGCACAGTTTTATGAGTTACATTTTAATAATATGTCTTCAATATAATAATGTTTTGTATTGCATATTATGCGTCTAATATATTAATGTTTCCTATTTTAATACTGGAATGTTTTGTGTGCATATTTACAATAATGTAATATTTTTATTAACTGAATCTTTTTGTCGATACTACAGTCACTGTTTTTGTATCTAAACTGATTGCTTTGTATAGCACATTTACACTTAATGAGACACACTTTAATAATGAAATGCTTTGTGTTGTGTCTTTGCATTTAAATAATGGATTGGTGCTTCATTTGCAGACATCCGCATCCCACCTTGACAGCCAGTGTTGCTCTGGGAATCCAGTGTCATGCCTCTAGCCAGCCTCCGAGCACTATGTGTGCTGCCCAACTAGGAGGGCAGGCAAGCTACTGCCTTCTTAGACAGTGTTGCTCCAAAAGTTCAGCATTACATCCCTGTGGTGTCTGTAGCCAGTCTCGGAGCACTGTGTGTGCTGTCAAGCCAGGACGGCGGGCAGGCTGCTGCCTTTTCAGTCAGTATTGCTCCAGGAGACTAACTCTGTGTTTCTGCAATGCCTCTAGCCAGTCTTGGTGCAGTATGTATGTATGTTGCCCAGCCAGGAGGGTAGGCAAGCCACTACCTTCTCAGCTAGTATCTCTGTGTCTCCAGGAGCCAAACGCCAAGTGTCTGCTATGCCTCTAGCCAGTCCTGGAGCACTGTTTGTGCTACCTAGCCAGGAGAGTGGATGAGTTGCTGCCTTCACATCTGATGCTGATGCCACTCCACGAGTACAGCATCTCACCTCTGCAGTTCCTCTAGCCAGTATTAGAACACTGTGTGCTGCCCAGCCAGGAAGTCGGCAAGTGGCTCCCTTGGCAGTTGATTCCACTGCCGCTGCAGGGACCATGCGCATTGCCTCTGTGATGCCTGTTGTCATTCTCTGAGCACTACATGTGCTACCCAACTAGGAGGGTGGACAAGCTGCTGCTTTTGCTGTTGACGCCAGTGTCTCTCCTGGATCACAGTGCCATGCCTCTGTGGTACCGCCAGCCAGTCTCGGAGCACTGTGTGTGCTGTCCAGCCAGGAAGGTAGGCAAGCTGCTGCCTTCTCAGCCATTGATAGTTTGTTGCTGTAGGAGCTCAGTGCCATGCCTCTAAAATAACTCTGACCAGTCTTTGAGCACTGTATGTCTTGTCTAGCCAGGAGGGCAGACCGGCTGCTGCCTTGTTAGCCAGTGCTACTGTTGTTCCAGGAGCCCAACACCATGCCTGTATGATGCTTCTAGCCTGTCTCAGAACAGTATATGTGCAGTCCAGCCAGCCCATAAAACGCATCTTTCAAATATGCACCACATTTGGCTGATAGTGCAGGAAAAACAAGAGGCAGGGAAGCAAGGGGGCATCATCCTAGTAGATGTTCCCACAACTAGACAGTTTGGTTGGAACTTTGTGCCACTGGTTGATACCAGTGTTGCTCCTTGGTCCACTGGCAGATTCTTCATGAACAGGTGGCTAGTGTCCTGCCTCTGTGAGAGAAAAGAACAGCCAGGACACACTCTGGGCCCCAGCCAGCTCCACAGTGGGAAATCAGGGCTACTCATTACTTTTAAAGCAGCAGTGTATTATAGCGGTAACAATTTTGATCTGTAGTTTTTTTTTTACATTGCCCCTTATCTCCTGACTTGTATGATGCCCTTCTTTCCCCATTTTGAGTCTGTTTTAGCACCTCTATTCATATTTGAACTAATGAAAGGAGCACTTCTTTAACAGGGTTCAAACCAGGGTTTTTATCAGTATTTTCAAGTGTTTTAATACACCTGTTGCCCTGTTAGGTCAGAGAACAGTGTCCTTTGTATGCTAGTTCATGATAGTCACAAAAAATATGATCTTAAATAATGGGTGCTCAAAAAAAAAAAAAAAGAATAGTGATTAAAACCGGGTCCATTACATATTAAGAGGAGCGCTCATTATTTCAGTTGTAAAACAAAATTGGTAAAGCAGACTCAAAATGGGAGGAAAAAGGGTATCCTAAGTCAAGAGATGAGGGGCAGTGTAAATTAGAATAAAAAGGTATAGATCAAAGTTGTTACTGCTATCATGTACTGCTGCTTCAAAGTTTGATTTTCAAACTGGAGTATAACAGAAAATGGATTCAAATGGAGATTACGTTTGATTAAAATTTTTACTTATGTATGTGTTGACCGGGTAAGTACACTGGTCCTGAGGACTGTTTTCAGGTACGACCCAGGCCATCTAACAGGATTAGCTTCATGAAGCCCAAGTCTCATTTAACAAAGGTTGTTGTCCTGACTTTTCCACCATAGCTTCCTTCTGTTTGTAATCCATATGTGCCTTCACTGACCACTCCACTAGAGTGCCTTTCGCACCAACACCAGGCCTGGCTGGAATTTACTCCCTGCTCTCCCCTCTTTTTATCCTCTCCCTTCTGACCAGCGCTGTGAGTCAGGCAAGCTCCACCAAGTGGGCCATCTTAGAGGACCTACTCCTCCTTCCAGCTTCCAAAGTGCTAGATAATGCAGCTTCAGCATCATTCCTGTGGATGGGGCCTAGCTGGTTGTGTATATTCACCCATGTGACCACTGCCAAGTTACCCAACAGCTGTAAGAGGTGCAACTGTAGATCTTCCCTTGTCAATCTTCACCATTCATTACTGCTTGGGTTAAGCCGGAGGCGCGCACCCGCTCCGGGAGTTTTTTTTTTTGTGAGTTGGCTCTAGCGGCGCCATCCTCGAGGGCGACGCACTGCGTCATGCGCGAGGGGCAGCCGTTAGGAGCCGCAGACTCCTCCTCCATCTCAGTTCTGTTTCTCCCGCCGTCGAGGCTGCACCTGCTGCGCGGTAGCGTATAGTGTTCGTTCTTCGGACTCGTCCCGACTCCTCATCTCGTGTTCTCGGACATCCACTCGACGCTGTATACCGGTAAGACCGTTCCTTTTTATTTCTATCTACGGCGCCGAGTGTTTTCCTACTTTTTTTCCTGTTAGTTAGTATCATGTCCGGTTCTGGAGCAAGGCGTAAGTCGAAGGCGGGCCGCGCCCCTATACGTCGGTGCTCCTGTGGCCGGCATTTTTCCGTCTCGGACCGGCATGATGTCTGTCTCCGTTGCCTGGGACCCAACCACGACATGGACGCGTGCGACGCTTGTTTCTCCATGGACCGTCATGTCCTCGAAGTCCGCGCGTTCAAGCTCGGCAAGGCCCGCCGACCTTGAGGGCGGCGTACGTCAGGATTCCCAGGTAAGGTCTCCAGGCCCTTCCCGGGGCCCCTCCTGGGCCTATCACGGTCAGCGGAGGAGGGCTTCCTCCTCTTCTCTTGCAGAAGAAGCTTCTCTCACGGTGTCGGCGGACGTCATGGTCCCCCCCGGGGCCGTGACGGTGACACCGCCTCGGCAGTCACCTCCTCGGAGGTGCAGGCTCCCCCAGTGTCGAGGCCTATGATTTCTGGGCCGGGCACTGGTGGACCCTCGACGCCGCCCTCTGGCGCCGTTTCAGATCTCGGCGCCGCTTGCGGTGCTGGTGATCGAGACGGCGCCATAAGCGGCGCCACCCTGGCCCCCGGTGCCGCTCGCGGCGCCGTGGGCCTGGTCTGTTCTCCCGGCGGCGCCGTGGGCCTGGCTGGTACCGCAGGGGAGGTAGGGCCGGGCCTGGCTGTCGTGGGTGGGCGGGGGTCGTCCGGCGCCGCCTCTGGCACCAGCACCGTTCGTGGTGCCGTTGCCCCGGGGATTCCCGGAGTTGCCAGCATTGAGGTTCTGCTGGTCTCGTCTTCTTCGGAGGCCGATGACTCGGATGTGGACCCATCCTGGCACCCTGACTCTTCGGAGTCAGGGTCCCCGGTGGCACAGGGTGCCAGGCGGCGCAGCGGGCCCCTTCCACTGTCCCCTCTCCCGTCCTCCCCTGAGGGCTCTCGGGCTGGGGTGGCCCTGGGTCCCAGGGGTGATGTGGTGGGGACTGAGGAGGAGCCCCCTCCTGGGGACCTGTGACAGCTGCCCTCCGGGTGCTGTTGCCTCCTCTGGGGGTGCGGGATGCTGCAGTCGGAGGAGAGCTCTTCAGTTCCGAGGGTTGAGGGGCAGGGGCGGGGCCCGGTCTCTGTCGGCCGCCTCTGGTGGGGTGGCCAGGAGCCGTAGCGCCGAACCCCGCCCTTCCCTCCTGGGCTCTAGGGTGGTGTTGCTGTGGACTGCCCTTCTGGAACCATGCAGTCCCGGGTTCGTCACAGGGGAGGTTCTCCCCCTGGGCTCTTCCAGGCATCGCTTTCTCAGGGTTCCGTCTTGCGGCCTTGTTTGTTGTCCGGGATCCCGCCAGCTCGGGCTCCGTTCCCCAGATTTCAGAGTCCTGGCAGAGGTCAGTTGCCTCTTCGTAGGTACCCTTCTCCAGTACCTCTGCATCCACCCCCCCGCGCTTCCAGGCCATGTCGGTCCTACAGGTCCGTTATCCTGGGAGCAGTTCAGGGGTTCTGTGGCGGCATTCCCCTCTTACATTAGGTGTGTGCATGAGCGGGTCTTTCGACTCTCCCCACCGCCGCAGGAATCCTCTGGACATTCAAGCTCGCCATCATCCTCGTCTTCCTCCTCTGAGGGAGAGGAACCCCTTGCTCATCTTTCTTCCGACGCTGATTTCACTGAATATCAGCGATTCCTCTCGAGGATGGTGAGGGACCTTCAAATCTCTTATGTAAGGAGAGACAATACCGAACGGGAGACGCGTGAATTCCTTGGAGAATTCAGTGCCCAGCACCTGGTGGTACCTTCCTGGCCTATCCCCTTCCAGGAGGCGTCTATCCGTTCCTGGCAGTCGCCAGCCGCCCTTTCTCCAGCCCCGGCTGACTGCCGTCGTGAGTATTATGCCCCTCGGAATCTGGTACTCTTCCAACCCGCCTCGGGCTTGGTGTACCTAGAGACTCCTTCCGGCGCCGCTGCCTGGCGCCGACCGCCCACCAGATCGGATTCTCTACAGTTCGGCCGGTGGGTGGCGAAGAGTGTTCTTTCTTCTCATCACGGTGGCTTGTATTGCATCACATCAGGCTCACCACGCTGCCTACAATCGGCATCTGTGGTCGATGCTCTCCCAGCTCCTAGCATCAATGCCTGATACGGAGCAAACCAGACAATCTATTGCCCTCTCCGCTATAGGCCTGGAGCTGGCAAGACACCAAGCAAGGGCATCTTACGACGCCAGTGAGGTGGCTTCCAGGCTTGCGGGGACAGCGATCTGCATTAGGCGGACGGCATGGCTTCGTCTATCAAGGTTGTCACCCCTGGCCCGGCGTAGGGTGATGCGCTCCGCTTTCCGGGGACCCGTCTTTTTTCCTCCAGAGCTAGGAGACTTGTGCAGGGGCTTCCTCCGTCTCCCCGTCCTCGGGAGGCACCTCCTAGCTCTTCTCCCACATAGGCTTCTCTCTGTACTAGCCAGGGTCTTCCCCTTCTGTTTCTCACCAACAGGAGGCTGGGGGTCTTGTTCCCTCAGGGTTCTACCGCTCCCCCTTTTTTAAGGGGGGAGGGGCGGTACTCTCCAAGCAGTAATGAATGGTGAAGATTGACAAGGGAAGATATGAAAATTACGTACCTACCGTAATTCTTGATCTTCTCTTGTATCTTCACCATTCATTATACACCACCCATCTTCCCTCAGTGGCCTCCTTCTGGTGTCTCCCCCCTCCGCCTCTCGTTCCTCTTACTCCCTTGGCCTTTATGCCAAAAAAAAAAAAAAACTTTTCTGTTTTCCCATTCTTGGTGAATGGATCCCAGGGATTTACTTCACTCTAAGATTGATTGGCGTTTTGCTCATAAAAGTGCTGAGTCGTTGGGGAGATGCATGGCTCTTGCCTCGCCTTGTTTGGCAGTCGCGGCACTTCTAGGGATCCTGTGTAAATACTGTCTGTACAGTTAGTATAGTCCCAAGGAAAAAAAAAAACAAAAAACTGCTAATCAATTATTTAAAACCCTGGACCCCCTTTTTCCTCAAGGTAAAGAGGAACGAGTACGGTTACAAATCTCTTTAATTCTGAGGGAACTCTTTCTGACTGCCCTACGGTGCAATTCCTTGCCTTCTCAGGTCATGATGTTCCACAGCCTGGTGGTCATGCCCTGTCTCGGCACCTTCAACTTAGGATCCCCTTGGCAGGCATTATTTTTCAAAAAGCTTTTACAGCTGCTGGCTAACCTTGTCAGCTTCAAGCCTCTGTCTGCCTTGTCATAGCAAGTCTGATTGAGTCCCTCTCTATTTTTCTTACAAACTGCCTTCGAGAAGGCTTAGTTTTTCCCATACTCTTCTATGGTAGCACTTATCAAGGTGCTAGGAACTTGGTCCTCTTCCTGGATGGGCGCTCTTCCGGAACAGGTTCTGCTCAGTCAGTCCAGGAGCCCTCAACTGGGATGAAGAGACTTGGCATGTTGAGAGTCCAGAGACTCTGCCCTCTCTTGGTCTGTTTAGCAGGTTCGGTGGAACCTCTCCTCAGTCCTACCAACGGGGATTCTTGCTCCCTCATTAATTTCGAGCCTATAAGCCTCTCAACCAACAATGCTCGACGGGCACTGTTCTCCTTCTCAACATGCCACTCTTTCTTTCTTCTTCCTTCATTCCTCTCTTTCTCCTTCCCCTCTCTCTCTCTCTCTTTCCTCCCCTAGAGCCGCCCCGGAAAGGAGGCCCTGCGGTCCCTTAGGTTAGGAATTCTCTCTCCTCTGTCTATTCTCCATCGGCTTATTCCTTTTTCAGTTTATTTCCTTTCCTTTTTCTATCCCTTGGCTCTCTTGCCTCGCTTTCTTTTTTCTCACACTTTATTTTGCCTCTCCGGCTAACAGAACTGAGATGGAGGAGGAGTCCGCGGCTCCTAGACGCGCCCTCGCGCATGCGCAGTCGTCGCCCCTCGAGGACAGCGCCTGTAGAGCCAACTCAAAAAAAAAAACTCCCAGAAGGGTGCGCCGCCACGGCTTAACCCAAGCAGTAATGAATGTGAAGATACAAGAGAAGATCAAGAATTACGGTAGGTGCGTAATTTTCATTTGTTTGGGGGATGCTTCCATTCCCCAAAGTTAGAACACCCTACCTTTGGAGTACATCCCAGACACCACTGGCCAGGAGGGAGAGGAGTGAGATGCATAGTGTGAACCCAGACTCCATACATGTAGAGCTAAAGCTGGCAGCGCCATGCTGGGAAATCACTTTTTTTTTTTTTTTTTTTAACTCACTTTATTTTACACAATAATACAGCAGTACATCATGCTAAGAACAATACTTAGAATACCAAGCATTGATCAGTAAACCAGGAAGTTGAGTAAGCCTAACTGCTGTATACTAAAAGAGTTAAATGATGTTACAGTATGTTCCAAAATTCAGAGAATTGCTATGAACACAACCTGCAATTATTAAAAATAAATAAAAATGTGCCCTTAACCAACAAGGCCTAACATGTGGCAGCACACATCCCCCCCCCCCGTGTTTTACCTGATGCTTGGATACGGTTATAAATAAATTTCACCCCGACCTCACGGGCAGCACTTGTTCAGCTAGCGGTAGTGCATGGTGCAAAACCCACTCCCATTTAGGTAACCTAAATTTCCCTTCCCTGCACCCAAGTTTCCATCCTCGCCACTTTGCTTCATGTTGGTCAAAGTGGAGCTGTAATTTTGCTGTTAAGGCTTCCATCATCAACACCTCTCTGACTCTTCGGGTCCACGCATCCAGGGTAGGGGGTTCTGGCTGCAGCCAGTTTCCTGTAATGCATTTTAGGGTAACTGCCATCAATGTTAGAAGAACTCCCCTGATTTTCCCGCCTTTGATGAGTTGCTGTGGGAATCCCCAAGACCCATTCCTCAAATTTTAGTGAAATAAGAATTCCAGTGAGGTCATGCACCACCTTCTGTATGGCCTGCCTATACCCTGACAGCACTGGGTAACCCCAGAAGATATGCCAGTGGCTCCACGCTTGCCCACAGGTTCTCCAGCATGCCGCAGACCTAGATGTACTATACTACTGGGTGATGGTTTGGGTGTGAAAGTACCGAACCAGAATTTTCCAAAAGAATTCCTGTCATGTTGGGGCTGAAGGTACCCACCATCCCCATTTCAATCGGTGCACCCAATCTGCCTCATTAATGGAAATGTTAGCTTCTCTCTCCCAAGTCAACCTATATGTGTGTGTAGAGAAACTCCCATATTACTTAACAATATTTTATAAAAGTTCGATAAGTGCCTGCTTGTGCCCACAATCCTGACCACCCCATACAGAAACTCCTCCCATCCTGTGTATGGTCTGGTGAGGTGTTGGACATGGTCCTCCAAGTCAATAAAGTGTCATATTTGCATGTATCGTAAGAATTCTGAGTTAGTCCAATTGAATTTATCTTTAGCCCTCTGAAATGTTATACATCTGCGGATCTTCGAGAAACAGCTCTTGCAGCAGGTTACACCATTAGGACTGAAGCCGGCAGGCGCCAGAACCCCACGGAAATTTTCTAGCTAGCAGTATCCAGCGGGGGCCACCCCCGACGTCAGGCATCATGTAAAAGGAGGCGGTCCCCCAGAATCCCCAGTTCTTTTCCCGCTGTCGACTCGCCAGTATCTGCCTCGTGGTCCCACTCTAGCGAACGATGCCTAGAACTTTCAAAGTTTTACTCTAAATGTCGACATCTCCAACTCCTTCCTCATAAGGACATCCCTCCAAATGCGCCTGCGGCAAACAGATCCCTTTCAAGGATCTATATTCATCCTGCCTGCGGTGCTTAGGCCCAGAACATGATACCAAGGCCTGCTCCTTTTGTCAGCGGTTCAATAGTTGCACCCGGATCCGCCGCCAGAAGGCACTTCAAGGGTTCCTCTTGGAAGAAAAGTTGAAAGGCATGGACAAAGACCCTACCTCCAGAGGTGAGTCTACCTCTAAGTCCCATAAGCACTGGCACAAGCATCGGGAGAAGGCCAGGTCCAGATCCCCTAGCCGGGTCTTGGACTCGCGCACCAGTTCAGGCTCCACACGCTCAGACTGCTCTCCCTCCAGGGCTCGCTCTCAGCCCCCTCCAGTAAAGATCAAGTCTTCAGGCAGTACTTTGGCTTCTCTGCATCCCATCAAGACTTCCAGGTCTTCAGCTTCCTCAACACCCTCCCGGGCCTCCTCGAAGTCTTCAGACCGTCACTGGTCCCAGTCCTCTTCAAAACCTCAAGCTTCCTCAGAGAGACACTGGGACTCCGACGCCAGATCGGCCTCCTAAGGGTCCAGATCCCCCTCCCAGGAAGACTAAGGACCTGATGTCCCTAAAATGGATGATGGACCCGAAGCAGGCTACCGTCCCTTCATTGGTTATACGCCCGTCGGACCAGACGTCTGCTAAGCACCCGGCGTCAGTGAGGCGTTCGCCAGAGCGAGCCGCTTCCTATCACGGTAGACACCGTGCGGGACTCTACAGAGGAGGACCTGGACGTTGCCTGATGACCAGGCAGGCGACAGTGAGGACGCCTGGCTTCCACAGGAGCCTTCGCCAAACCCGGCGACGCCCTTGGACCAGACGCCCGATACCGGCGACAGACCACCGATGCCAGGTCCGTCGTCTGGTATGAATATCCAAGAGGTCAAAGATCTCTTCATCTTTTGGTGGGACACAATAAAGAAAGACGTGATCCCAGTAAAACCTCCTCTTCCTACTCCATCACCTCCTACTCCTCCTCCTCCACCGCAGGGGCCAGCAGGTAGACCACCGACCCCTAAGGAACCGACTCTATCTCCTAGGGGAAGATCCAAAGAATGGAGAAGGCCCCCTTCAAGATCTCCATCAGGGTCTCCCAGTCCTAAGCAACCCAGACATTGACGGTCCACTCCGCAGGGGGATGATTCTAGATCTGACACCTCAGATACCTCCAAGTATCCTTCTCCAATCAGCATCCCATCACCTGACCCACGAGACCTACCCAGGTCACCTCCAGATGTTCCCTCTTTTTCCAAAATCATGAGGCACATCCAGGAGAACATGGGATGGGATTTGGAAGATCTTGACCCTGAGAGACAGTGCCTAGCTCGCTACCTTCGGCAGAAGGACCCTAAGCCTGTGGTGGTGCCACTCTTGGTGGACACCTTTGCAGACGTCACCAAGGCTGTGTGGAAGCGTCCGCACTCCACCCCTTCGGTGCCGAAGAAAGCTGACCGCCTGTACAGGGCCCCGACAGAGGACTAGTACTTGGCGCAACAACCCCTGGCTGATTCCCTGGTCATTATAGCCTCCCATGATAGGTCTCAACGACCACAGTATCTGAGTACACAGCCACCGGACCAGGAATCCAAGCAGTTGGATGCCCTGGGGAGGCGCATGTATGCGGCTGCTACATGCTCCATCAGGTCACTGAACTATCTGACTCATGGTTCAGTTTCAGAATGCCCTGTGGGAACAGGGTCAGGACCTGGTTGACAGACTACTGGATGGCGAGCAGAAGGCAGAGCTCTTGAACCTCCTCCACACAGGGTCAGATGTGGGGACCCAAGTGATTCTGCGGACTCGTCTGCCAGGGGCGCAGCTTCAGGCGTCTGTCTCTGGAGACACTCCTGGCTCTGTGTCTCCGGTTTTACCCTATTCATACAGAATAGTATCCTGGACGTCCCTTAGAGAGGTCCTGTTTGGTGAACCCTCTAAAAAGGTCATCATCAAGCTTTCAGTAGCCGGGAAGGCAGTAAGGACTGTACGGGCCATGTACAGACCCAAATCTGGTTCCTTTCGTAGGAACCAGAACCATTTTCGCGGTCGACAACGACAGCAGCCACGTTCCAGCCAGCAGCAAAGGGGCACCTTCCACCGTAAGCTCAACCTATGTCTTCCCCAGGCCGAGGTCAGCGGTATACCAAACCGGCCCAACCTACAGGTGGTAATGCCGCCACAGCATGACCCCTTCCTGGCCCCCGCCCCTCCTCTGGATCAATGGGCAGAAAAGGTCAGGGTCGCATCGCTTGCCACTTTTCAGGGTGGCAATCGATTACCGCCGACTGGTGGATCCTTCAACTAGTCAAGAGAGGTCACTTTATAGAATTCCTTGACCACCCAACGTCAAGACCTCCCGTGCTTTCCCAATATTCGGGTCAGCATGCACTGCTCATACAGCAGGAGGTGCTTGCACTTCTGGGAAAGGAAGCTATAGAGCATGTACCGAGGAACCAGAGAGGTGCGGGGTTACTATTCCCACTTCTTTCTGGTTCCCAGAAAGACAGGGGACCTCTGTCCGATACTGGATCTCAGCAATCTCAATGCTTCAGTCCTTTACAAACTCTTCCGCGTGGTGACCCTTCCCAGTTTGATACCCATGTTCAGGCAGGGTGCCTTCCTAGCGTCCTTGGACATGTAGGATGCCTACCTGCACATACCCAGTGCTCGAGTGCACAGGAAGTTCTTGCGCTTCGAATTTCTAGGTTGCCATTATCAGTTCCAAGCCCTCCCTTTCGGACTGTCATCGGCACCTTTGGGTGTTTATGAAGTACTTGGCAGTTGTAGCAGCGGCTCTAAGGAGACAAGGCCACTACGTGTTCCCCTACCTGGATGACTGGCTCCTCATGGCACCCTCTCAGGAGGCTCTGATGTCCGCAATTCACTGTACTCAGTCCCTGTTCAGGACGTTGGGCATCACTATCAATCAAGAGAAGTCACACCTGGTTCTGTCACAGAATCTGTAGTTCATAGGTGCAGTTCTGGACACCGTCCAGGGGAGAGCTTTTCTGCCCTAGGACCGAGCAGAACACATCAGATCCCTCATCAGGGACATCTTGACAAAGAAGACTGTCCCAGCCAGACTAGTCCTTTGTCTGCTCGGACACATGGCTGCAGCCATTGCAACAGTCCTGCTAGCCTGTCTCCACATGCAGGTGACACAGTGGATGTTACGGGTTCAGTGGGATCAGAAGCAAGACCATTTGCAGCTTCCAATTCGGATAACGAATGCCGTAATCCGGGATTGGCAATGGTGGCTAGATTCAAAGAACCTGTTGGCGGGGGTCACCTTCATTGCGCCGTCTCTGATTGTGATGCTCTCCACGGACGCCTCAGGTTTTGATTGGGGAGCACACCTTGACGGGGTCAGGTCTCAGGGCTCGTGGACACCCAGGAAGCTCATCTCCACATAAATATTTTGGAAATGAGAGCAGTTCTTTATGCCCTGCAGGCCTTCCAGTCGGAGATCCCAGCGAGTACTCTCCTGTTACAGACAGACAATACCACGGTGATGTATTACCTCAACAAACAAGGAGGCACCCATTCCTACCCGCTTTGCAGGGAGGCCATGAGGGTGTGGGATTGGGTTCTACAACACGGTGCAAACCTCATTGATGTTCATGTCCCAGGGGTGGACAACGTCATTGCAGACAGCCTGAGCCGCTCTCAGGCCAGAGTCCATGAGTGGGAACTACTGCAGGAGGTAGTAGAGGATCTGTTTCACAGATGGGGCACACCAGAGTTAGACCTTTTCGCGTCACCATCCAATGCAAAACTGCCCAGTTTCTGCTTGCTAGATCCAGGGCCTGGTGTTTTCTGGCGAGACGCGCTGTCCCTCTCCTGGACGGGCAGATTCCTCTACACGTTTCCTCCCTTCTCGTTGATCCAGAGGGTCCTATTGAAACTCTGCAGAGAGCAGGTGATGCTGATATTTATCGCGCCTTTTTGGCCCAGACAGATTTGGTTCCCTCTGCTGCACCAGTTGTCCCAGGAACCTCCAGTGCCTCTGCCAATCAGCTCTCACTTATTGTCCCAGGAGGCAGGTTCTTTGGTCCATCCGGACCTTCGCACTCTGAACCTGCATGCCTGGCTCCTAGAAACATAGCTATCATGCGGTACGGGGTCTCGCAAGAGGTAGCAGATGTTCTAGCGGCTGCTAGAAAACCGGCCACTCGTGCCACATACGCCATAAAATGGCACAGATTTTGCCTCTGGGCTCAAGCATGAGGACTTTCCCCAATGGATTGTCTGGAAAGGTCGGTCCTGGACTACCTCCTGTCTCTCTTCCAGGCAGGCTTGGCCTACTCCTCTATTAAGGTACACCTCTGTGCCATCTCAGCCTATCATACACCTATAGGCCGACGTCCCACAACTCAGTTGGACACAGCACGAGCCATCCTGAGAGGTGTTCTCCACCTTAGACCTCCGATTAAGGATCCTATTCCTATATGGGATTTACCCTTTGTCCTGGAGCAGCTCACGCTGCCACCTTTTGAACCAGCCGTGGATTGCAAGCTACGTCTCCTAACATGGAAGACGTTATTTTTAGTTGCTGTTACTTCGGCCAGAAGGATTTCTGAACTTCACGCACTAATGTGCAAAGAACTTTATTTGTTTTTTCACCAGGACAGGATGTCCCTAAGGACAAATCCAAAGTTTCTACCTAAGGTGGTCTCAGCTCTCACCCTCAATCAGGACATTGACTTACCAGTGTATTTTCCTAAATACTCCAATAGAGGAGAGGCCTTGTTGCACACTCTAGATGTGCGTAGGTGTCTAAGATATTATCTGACCAGAACTAGTCACCACCGTAAATGTGATCAGCTTTTCGTCTCCTTCGCCCATAGGATGATGGGAGCTCCGGTTTCTAAACAATCGCTGTCCAGGTGGCTCATCCGTTGTATCACGTTCTGTTACCAGAAATGTAACAAACCTTTACCGGGCGCGGTTAAGGGTCATTCCACAAGGGGGGTGGCTACCTCCTTTACAGCCATGAAGAACGTGTCCACTTCAGCCATCTACGCAGCAGCCACTTGGAGCACCGTGCACACCTTTATCGGACATTATAGCCTGGACATTGCATCATGGTGAAGAGCTGGTTTTGGTCTAGCAGTCCTTCAGGGACTCCTGTCTCAGGCTTCAGTCCAACTCACGATCTCTACCTTTCCTCCTCCCACCTGCAAGGGATTTCCAGTATTGCTTGGGAATCAGTCCTAATGGTGTAACCTGCTGCAAGAGCTGTTTCTCGAATTAAGATAGTACAGTTAGTAAGAACTTACCATAACAGTAGATCTTCGAGAACAGCTGTTGCAGCAGGTAGTTTCCCTCCCACCATCCCCTCTGGAGGTAGAATTGTTCCGATATCTGTTTTCTAGGATTAGGTGTTTCTAACACCGCTCCAAATACCTTTTGATGGCGGATCCTCAGTCTCCACTTCTGATGTCATCTAGCGGCCGGGAGTCTTCGGCAGGAAATCTGGGGATTCTGGGGAACCGCCCCCTTTTATATGATGCTTGACGTTGGGGGCGGTCCCCGCTGGATACTGCTAGCTAGAAAATTTCCGTGGGGTCCATGCGCCTGCCGACTTCAGTCCTAATGGTGTAACCTGCTGCAAGAGCTGTTCCCGAAGATCTACTGTTACAGTAAGATCTCACTTCGAGAAACGGCTCTTGCAGCAGGTTGCACCATTAGGACTGAAGCCGGCAGGCCCCAGGACCCCACGGAAATTTTCTAGCTAAGTATTCAGCGGGACCGCCTCAATGTCGTCCCTCCGGACGTCAGGCATAGTACATAGGAGGCGGTCCCTAGAATCCCGTTTTTTCCTGCCGTCGACTCACCAGCATCGGCCTCTTGGTCTTACTGTAGCGCACGACGACTAAGAACTTCTCACACTAGTTTTATGAAACTAATGTTGGCTTCTCCAACTCCTCCTTCTGAGACACCCTTCCAAGTGTGCCTGCAGGAAACCGATCCCCTTCAAGAATCCTCGTTCATCCTGCCTGCGGTGCTTAGGCCCGGACCACAACACCAAGGCCTGCTCCTTCTGTCAGGGGTTCAACAGCCGCACCAGGATCCACTGTTAGAAGGCACTTCAGGGGTACCTGTTAGAAGAAAAATTTAGCAGAATGGATAAAGAACCTTCCTCCAGAGGTGAATCTTCCTCGAAAACCCACAAACACCGGGACAAGCACCAGGAGAAGGCAAGGTCCAGATCCCCTAACCGGGCCTCGGACTCGCGTAGTTCAGGCTCCATGCAGTCTGACCGCTCTCCCTCCAGGGCTCGTTCTCCGCCCCCTCCAGTTAAGGTTAAGGCTACAGGCGGTTCTTCGGCTTGGCTTCAACCCTTGAAGACTTCCAGGTCTTCGGCTTCCTCCACTCCCTTCTGGGCCTCTTCCAAGTCTTCTGACTGTCTCAAGTCTTCCTCTTCCGCCCGACGTTGGGACCCCGACTCCAGATCAGTTTCCCAGCCTCTCAGGGGTCTGGATCCACCACCCAGGAAGACAAAAGACCTGACGTCCCTAAAGCGGACGATGGACCCGACGTCAGCCAAGCACCCGAAGCCGGCCTGGTGTTCGCCAGACCCAAAGACGTCAGTCAAGTGACCGACGTCGGCCTCTCACTCCCCGGAGCCGAAGTCTGCCCCCCAGTCATCGGTGGACACCGGTCGCAGGGACTCCATGGAGGAGGATACGACATTGCCTGAGGACCAGGCAGGCAACACAGAGGATGCCAGGCTTCCAAGGGAACCTTCACCCACCCTGGAGACACCTGCGGACCCGACCCCGGCGACAGACCACCGGCACCAGGCCCATCGTCGGGCATGAACATACAAGAGGTTAAGGATCTCTTTACTTTCTGCTGGGACACAGTCCGGAAAGATGTGATCCCCGTAAAACCTCCTCCTCCTCCTACACCTTCACCTTCTGTGCCCCCTCCTCCACCACAGGGGCCAGCAGACAACCACCAACCCCTAAGGAGCCGACTCCACCTCCTAGGAGTAGATCTAAAGATCGGAGAAGGCCTCCCTCAAGATCTCCCTCAGGGTCTCCCAGCCCCAATCGACCCAGACGTCGTCGGTACACTCTGTCAGGGGAGGACTCCAGATCGGATACCTCTGAGTGCTCCAGATCTCCTTCTCCACTCAACATCCCATCACCTGACCCACAAGACCCACCCAGGTCACCTCTGGATGATCCCTCTTTCTCTGAGATTATGAGGCACATCCAGGAGAACATGGGATGGGATTCTGAAGATCTTGACCCGGAAAGACAGCGCCTTGCCTGTTATCTTCGGCAGAAAGATCCAAAGCCTGTGGTAGCACCTCCCTTGGTGGTCACTTTTGCGGACGTCACCAAGACTGCGTGGAAGCATTCGCACTCCACCCCTGCTGTGCCGAAGAAAGCTGACCACCTGTACAAGGCCCTAAAGGAGGACCAGTACTTGGCACAACCACCTCTGGCTGACTCCCTGGTCATTACGGGCTCTCATGACTGGTCCCAGTGAACGCAGCATATGAGCACACAGCCACCGGACCAGGAATCTAAACAGCTGGATGCCCTGGGAAGGTGCATGCATGCGGCTGCTACATGCTCCATCAGATCCCTGAACTACCTGTCTCATATGGTTCAGTTTCAGAACGCCCTGTGGGAAGAGGGCCAGGACCTTGTCAACAAATTACCGGATGGCGATCAGAAGGCAGAGCTCCTAAACCTCCTCTGCACAGGGTCTGATGTGGGAACCCAAGTGCTACGAGCCGCATACGATTCTGCGGACTCATCTGCCAGAGCTGCAGCTTCGGGCATCTGTCTCTGGAGAAGCTCCTGGCTCTGTGTCTCCGGCTTTACCCCGGACGTACAGAAGAAAATTCTTGACGTCCCATACAATGGCAGTCCTATTTGGTGAACACTCTGAGAAGATTATCACCAAACTCCAGGATGCCGGGAAGGCAGTTAGATCCGTACAAGCCATGTACAGATCAAGGCCTGGTTCCTTTCGTAGGAACCAGAACTGTTTTCGCACCTGGCAACAAAGGGTGCTTTCTAGCGTAAAGCCCAGGCTGTGTTCCCCAGGCAGAGGCCAGCGTTACACCAAACTGGCCCAGCCTGCAGGAACTAGTGCTGCCACAGCATGACTCCTTCCCGGCCCCCGCCCCTCCTCTGGATCAACAGGCACCAAAGGTCAGGGGTTGCATCGCTCGCCACTTTTCAGGGTGGCAGTCGATTACCGCCAACTGGTGGGTTCTCCAGTTGGTTAAGAAAGGTCACTTCATCGAATTTCTCGACCACCCACCTTCAAGACCTCCCCTGCTTTCCCGTTATTCGGGTCAGCATGCCCTGCTCATACAGCAGGAGGTGCTCGCGCTTCTTGGCAAAGAAGCCATAGAGCATGTACCGCGGAACCAAAGAGGTGCAGGTTATTATTCTCACTTCTTTCTGGTTCCCAAGAAGACAGGGGACCTCCATCCAATACTGGATCTCAGCGACCTCAATGCTTCAGTCCTGTACAAACGCTTTCGCATGGTGACCCTTCCAGGTCTGATACCCATGCTCAAGCAGGGTGCCTTTCTAGCGTCCTTAGACATGCAGGATGCTTACCTGCATATACCCATCGCTCAAGCACACAGGAAGTTCTTGCGCTTAGAGTTTCAGGGTCACCATTATCAGTTCCGAGCCCTCCCTTTCGGACTGTCATTGGTACCTCAGGTATTCACCAAGTGCATGGCGGTCGTAGCAGCAACTCTGAGAGGTCGCTCTAGTGCCTTTGCCAATCCGCTCTCACTTACCGTCTCAGGAGGCAGGCTCCTTGGTCCATCTGGGCCTTTGTTCGCTGAACCTGCACGCCTGGCTCCTAGAGACATCGCGATTATGCGATACAGGTTCTCGCTAAAGGTAGCAGACATTCTAGCGGCTGCTAGAAAACCGGCCAGTCATGCTACTTACGCCATGAAATGGCGCAGATTTTGCCTCTGGGCTCAGGCGCAGGGGTTTTTGCCAGTGGATTGTCCAGAAAGGGTGGTCTTGGACTACCTCCTGTCTCTTTTTCAGACAGGCTTGGCTTACTCCTCGATAAAAGTACACCTTTATGCCATCTCAGCCTATCACACTCCTATAGGCCAATGCCCATATCTCAGTTCGACACGGCACGAGCCTTCCTGAGAGGTGTCCTTCACCTTAGACCTCCAATTAAGGATCCTATTCCGCCATGGGATTTACCCTTTGTCCTGGAGCTGCCACCTTTTGAACCAGCCTCGGATTGCGAGCTACGCCTCCTTACATGGAAGACGTTGTTTTTAGTTGCCATTACTTCAACCAGAAGAATCTCTGAACTTCACACACTGATGTGCAAAGAACCTTATTTGGTTTTCCATCAGGACAGGGTATCCCTACAGACTAACCCAAAGTTTCTGCCTAAGGTGGTCTCAGCTCTCACTCTTAATCAGGACATTGATCTACCAGTGTACTTCTCGAAATATTCTAATCGAGGAGCGGCCCTGTTGTACATTTTAGATGTGCATAGGTGTCTTCGATACTACCTGACCAGAACCAAACACCACCGAAAATCTGACCAGCTTTTTGTCTCCTTCGCCCACAGGATGATGGGAGCTCCCATTTCCAAACAGTCACTGTCTAGGTGGTTCATACATTGTATCACGTTCTGTTACCAGATGCGCAACAGACCCTTACCGGGCACGGTTAAGGGTCATTCCATAAGGGGGCGTGGCTACCTCCTTTGCAGCCTTAAAGAACGTGTCCACTTTAGCCATCTGTGCAGCAGCCACTTGGAGCACTGTGCACACATTCATCAGGCATTATAGCCTGGACGTTGCATCAAGGCGAAGAGCAGGTTTTGGTCTAGCAGTCCTTCAGGGACTCCTATCCTAGGCTTTGGTTCTACTAGTGATTTCTACCTTTCCTCCTCCCACTGGTGAGGGATTTCCAGTATTGCTTGGGAATCAGTCCTAATGGTGTAACCTGCTGCAAGAGCTGTTTCTCGAAGTAAGATAGTACAGTTATATAAGAACTTACTGTAACAGTAGATCTTCGAGAACAGCTCTTGCAGCAGGTACTTTCCCTCCCACCATCCCCGCTGGAGGTAGAATTGTTCTGATATCCTTCTCCTAGGATCAGGTGTTCTTAACTCCACTCTGATTTCTATGTGATGGCGGATCCTCAGTCTCCTTTTCTGATGTCATCCAGCGGCCGGGAGTCTCCGGCGGGAGAACTGGGGATTCTGGGAGACCGCCTCCTTATGTACTATGCCTGATGTCGGGGGCAGAACAGACGTTGGAGGTGGTCCCCACTGAATACTGCTAGCTAGAAAATTTCCGTGGGGTCCTGGCACCTGCCGGCTTCAGTCCTAATGATGTAACCTGCTGCAAGAGCTGTTCTCGAAGATCTACTGTTACGGTAAGTTGTTACATAACTGTACTTTTTCTATGAATTTTGTGAATCTGGTGAGACCCTGAACCCCCACCTAACATATCCCTTGTCTGGAGTTGGCAGAAAGAATTCCACCTCATGTCTGATAAGAGAGAGTGGGTCCACCCCTTATGGCGTGCCTGTAAGTTTCTGTAACTTTTTAAATATGTCTATACTGCGTATAACCCATCTGTTTTCACTGTTTTTTCATACTCTAAGGTTACTACAGTCAGGGCAAGGGTAAGTAAGGGCCTATCACCTAGGGCTGCGTCTTTGATATGGTACCACTAAAAAGGCACCCTCTGCTTTGCCCAAGTCATAAGCATGTCTCCCTGGACTGCCAAGTAGTATAAACAGAGGTTAGGGAGAACTAGAAACCCCCCCCCCCCTTTCGGAAGGTATAATGGATTTCTGGCAATTCTGTTTTTTTTTTTGTTCCTAATAAACTGTAACATATGCTCATTGATTTTATTCCAGAAGGAGAGAGGCACCCTAATAGGGAGGCATTGAAACAAGAAAAGGAAGCGCAGCAGCATATTCATTTGCACCATGTCCACTCGGCCTACCAGCAACAAGGGCAGCAGGCGCCATCTGGCCATCTCTCGTTCTAAATTTTCCCATAGTTTCCCATAATTTGACCCAAAGAGTCACGTAAGATTGACTGTGATCTGTATACCTAAGTAATGAATTTGATTTCTTGGGGCCCAACGAAAAAGGAAAGGAGTCCCTAAAGTGTTTCGGGATTTTCTCACTGATCACCAGAGCTTCTGATTTTGAAAAGTTGACTTTGTATCCTTAAATCCTACCAAATGATTGCAGTGTCTGTGTGAGGTGTGGCAAGGAGTGCTCAGGGGATGACAGGAATAAAATTGAGTCATCTGCATACAGGGATACTTTCTGCTCCCTGTTTCCCACCATTATGCCTCTTATTGCCAAATTGTTCCATACTTTGGTGGCAGACTGTTCCAGGGTAAGGGCAAACAGGAGGGGTACAAGGGGCAACCCTGTCTTGTCCTTTGGGAAAGGGAAAACGGTTCCGAACTGATGTCGGCTCCCGGTATTTTCCGCTGATTTTTCTCCCCGGGTCCTAGTATATGCAAAGGGTAGAGGTAGCAGAACTCTGCCTCCATGGTGGCAGCAATCATCCCTATCGTTAGGCCGCTGGTACCCAATGTAATGCGAGGCCCTCCCTTCTGACAAGCAAACAGCACACCTGCATTGTCCCCCCTGGGAAGGAGAACTGTCTATGGACGCCAGTCCTTCCTCACTCCTGCTGAGTCTGTTCCCAATCCCAGGTCACCGGCGTGGCACGGGGTGTGGTGTCCAGTGCCTCAACCCTCAGCGCCATCAGGCCAGCTTTGAAATCACTTTTTCTGCCAGAAAAAGGTTCACATATTGCAGCTTATGGAAGTTTCTTAGAAATCTGAATCTGATACCGCCAAGTCTGAGAGCACTGTAGTCACTCAGAATGTGCATGATACAGTTTATAGAACAGTGCTTGAGAAGGTGTGTTAACAAGGTAAGATAATCAGAAAATGCATAATATATAAATTAAGTCTGTATATAATGGCGGGGGTGTTGCCTTGGCAGTGGTGCCATCTCTTGCATGACAGCTGAGGTCCATTCTGCCCAGCTAAGGTGGCACTCCTAACAGAAAGCTAAAGATTTTCTTTGGGGGTATCTAAGTCATCAGGTAACACCATAGGAATCTTCATCATTGGTGAAGGGAAATCCACATGGAAGATTGTCAGCAGTACAACTGGGGCCGCCCATGCCATTCACGTCACCAACCCTATAAAGGCGTAAGCGGCATCGCTCCCTCCTCAGTGCTTACCACCGTCGACTTGCTCACATGGGTCTCCATGGAAGCTCTGTCGCAATATCTGTGCCTTTTTTTGCCTACATCTTTTCTATCCTTACTTTTTAGAATCTCTTTTTTTAAGAGATTCCTTCCATTTGTTTATGTCGAGAGGTAATCCTTCATCTTCTTCCTTCTGTTGCTGCCGCTGCTAAAAGAAGATTGCCTCCACAGATGAGCACTCTCTCTGTGTCTGCTGACTTGGGCCTGACCACAAAGTTTCTGACTGTGAGCTCTGCCAGACATTTAACCAAACAACCCTCAGGTGACGCAGAAAGGCTCTCAGAAATGTCCTAGTGAATCAGCAGGTAGCCACTTCTGGGCAGGGGTCCTCCAGGGTCCCGGCCTTTGTCGCCTACTGGTTCTTCGAGCTCCAAGGCCGAGACAAGTCTCGGGGTCACAAAAGACCTCAATCATCCTCTGCTGATCTCGCTCCTGTCGGCCTCTCCTTCTTCTGGGGTATCTTTGCCAGCTGTGGCTGCAATGATAAAGAATTCTGCTGTCCAGGTCTCTGTACCCACCAGACCCATACCGACAGTACCTTTGCTAGATTCTCAGGGCGGCCGGCAGTCAACCTCTAGGTCGTCGGCCCCTCCGACAAGAGGCTTGTTATCGACACTACCATCGAGACCTTCCCCTTCTCTGTCCAGGTCTACAGGCTCGTCAGATCCTCAGGATCCAACAGGCAGGTCGTTAACACCTGTGCCGTTCGAAACCCCCCCCCCGACCTGAACAAAGTTCTGCTCAAGTTCACTCATGTGCTAGTGCAGCAGTTGCATGCCTTTAGGCCCCCCTTGCTGATGACACCATCAACGACAGCCTCTTTGTTGCCACCTACTCGTCGGCCCCAGGAAGCTCCCTGTGGGCCGCTGTCGGCGTACCTGACTCCATACCCAGATATTGAAGAAGTCAACATCGAGGAGGAATATCACCTAGACTTATTCTTCCTGCTGCTATGGAGGAAGAAAAGGAAGAGATCCTGCTCTCTGACAGATCTACGGCTTCTTCTGTTAGTGAGGACTATGTAAAGCATACTCCCAGGTCTCCTCCTGAGGATCCCACACTTTTCAATGTAATGAAATAACTGTCCTCAGCCTTGGACTTCCACACTGAGGAAGAGGACGCCACCAGAAAAGAACTGGTGGATTTCCTGGAGATTCCAAAATCTCCCCCAAAAATCATTCCTCTAGTGCTGCCAGCCTTCAGGAATGCAGTTACGGCAGCCTGGCACAGACCAGACATGGTGCCAGCTGTGCCCTGCATGGCAGACAAACTTTATCATGCCCCCAAGGGTCTTCCATGTTATGCAGCCCAGCCCAAAACTGACTCAGTGGTCATTAAGGCAGCTCATTACAAATCTAAGGCACCTAAGCACCTTAGTTCTCTTCCCTCAGACAAAAAGTCTCACAGAATTGACCTCAGGAGGGGTAAAAGGGTTTATTTTTATTTTGTTCCTTATTAACTGGGTAAGGCCCACTAGGCACAGGTGCCTGTTTTCAGGGACGACCCAGGAGCACTGGGAGGTAAAGTGACTTGCTCAGAGTTGCACAGTATGCAAGTGAAGGTTGGTGGAATCAAACCCAGGTCTGTCTGCTGGATGTACCATGCTCAATCACAGCTCATTACTCTAACCTCTAGGCTAAACTGCCAGCCCTGCCTCCTCTACTCTGGGTTTGAGGATTGCAAACTATCTGTTGTATATGGTAAAATACCAGAATGCCAATTGGAAAGTATAACAAGGCTGCTGCCCAGACCCTTCCAGGGTACACAACCTACAGGAGAGACAGGGAGGAGAGAAGAGGGGGAGGAGTAGCTCTCTATGTAAGGGAAGGGATAAAAGCAACTGAACAAAAGAGTAAACAGGGAGGAGAGGAGGTACTGTGGGTCACCTTAGAGACTGGAAGTGGCACCACAGTTCGCACAGGGGTTGTATACAGAACCCCCATGTCAGGGGGGAGGGAATGGACAAGGACATGATAGAAGGCATTCTTAGGATGGCAGAGAAAGGGGAGATACTGTTGATGGGAGACCTGAATATGCCAGATGTTAACTGGAGCAAATTTGCTGCAGCCATATCCAAGAGAAGGGCCATTCTTGATGCCCCACAGGTGGCATGCCTCAGACAGCTAGTTTTGGAACCCAGTCATGAGGGAGCAATCTTAGACCTGGTACTCTCAAATGGGGACAGTGAGAGGATCTTGGATCTAGAAGTGGGTAGCCATCTGGGAACAAGTGACCACCAAACAGTGTGGTTCATGATAAACTCAGCTACAGAGTCAAGCCATACAAAAGTGAGGGTACTGGACTTCAAGAGGGCTGACTTTGGCAAGATGGGAGAGTGCCTTAGAAAAGCACTAGCAAATAGGCTAGAAGGAGGGGTGGAGCAACAATGGGGAAACATCAAAACTGCCATCACAGAGGCAACAAGCCTTTGTGTGAAGCAAATAAACAAATCAAAACGAAAGAAAAAGCCACTGTGGTCCTCAAAAGAGGTGGCGGGGAAGGTCGGGGAGAAAAAGATAGCATTCAGGAAGTATAAGGAAACAAAAGGAGCAGGACAGAGAGCTGTACCAGTTAAGGCAGAAGGAAGCAGGGAGGGAAGTCAGAATAGCAAAGGCCCAAACTGAGGAAAAGATAGCCAGCTCGGTTAAGAAGGGGGATAAAACCTTTTGTAGGTACATCAGGGAGTGTACAAAGACAAAGGGTGGGATAGTGAGGCCGAATAGAGTGGACGGTGGGTGGGCAAAGAGGGGACAGTGCAAAAGCAGGGATATTGAACGAATATTTCTGCTCAGTATTCACAAAGGAGGGGGAGGTGCCTAATCCAATTAACAGAAGCACTCTGAATAGTGGGGTTGATTCTTGTCCTTTCACAGAAGAAAGGGTTCTGAAAGAACTCCTAAAATTGAAAGTGGACAAAGCAATGGGACCTGATGGAATTCACCCCAGAATTTTAAAAGAATTAAGGGGAGAACTAGTGAAACCACGGATTACCCTTTTTAACAAATCATGGGAGGATGGTGTGGTACCTGAGGACTGGAGGAAGGCGGATGTGATTCCCCTTCACAAAAGTGGGAGCAGGACAGAGGCAGGAAACTACAGACCTGTCAGTTTGACCTCTATGGTAGGGAAAGTGATGGAATCACTTCTGAAGGAAAAAAATAGTTGAGTACCTAGAGGCCAGTGGGGCACAGGACCCAAGGTAGCATGGGTTCACAGCGGGAAGGTCATGTCAGACGAATCTAATTTATTTCTTTAACTGGGTGACAAAAGTAGTAGACCAGGGAGGGGCTGTGGACATGGCCTACGTAGACTTTAGCAAGGCAGTTGACACAGTCCCACACAAAAGATTAATAGTCAAATTAACCAGCCTGGGAGTGGGTCCCAGGGTGGTAGCCTGGGTAAAACATTGGCTGGACAACAGGACACAGAAGGTAATTGTAAATGGAGTCCACTCTGAAGAAAGAGGGGTTACTAGTGGGGTACAACAGGGTTCAGTACTGGGTCCAGTCCTTTTTAATGTCTTTATAAGTGACATAGCAGAAGGATTGGAAGGAAAAGGATGCCTCTTTGTAGATGACACAAAGATCTGCAACAAGGGTTGATACACAAGGGGGTGTGGAAAGGATGAGAAGGGACTTGGCAAGGTTGGAGGAATGGTCAGAAGTATGGCAGCTTGGATTCAGTGCAAAGAAGTGCTAAACAATGCACCTGGGAGACAAAAACCCAGGGGAAGATTACACAACGGGGGGTAGGTAGTAACAACAACAAAAATGGAAAGGGACCTGGGAGTAATCATATCAGATGACCTTAAGGTTAGCAAGCAATGTGAGAAGGCAGTAGGGAAGGCTGGGGGGATACTGGGATGTATAGGGAGAAGCATCACCAGCAGAAAACAGGAAGTTGTTATCCCTCTGTACGGACAGTTGGTGAGACCCCATCTGGAGTACTGTGTCCAGTTCTGGAGACCCCATCTCCTCAAGGACACAGACAGGATAGAGGCAGTCCAGAGGAGGGCAACTAAAATGGTGCAGGATCTGCAAAAGAAGCCATATGAGGAGAGACTAAAGGAGCTTAATATGTATACCCCTGAGGAAAGGAGGGAGAGGGGGGACATGATAGAAACTTTTAAGTACCTCAGTGGAATCAACAAAGTCTAAGAGGATAGCATCTTTCAGGAAAAGAGATGTGCAAGAACAAGGGGACACAATTTGAAGATGGGGGCAGTTCCGGGGCAATGTGAGGAAGTATTTTTTCACAGAGAGGGTGGTGGACACATGGAACAGCCTTCCTGAGGAGGCTGTGGGGTCTAAAACTGGGAGAATTCAAGAATGCATGGGACAGACATAAGGCAATTTTAGTGGGGGGTAGGAAGAAATAGGCTGTTGGTTAACTAGGATCTGCAGCTCATCCTGTAGGTAGAGAAATGGGCAGACTAGGTGGGCCAAGCGGTCCTTATCTGCCATCAAAGTCTGTGTTTCTATGTTTTCCAGAGGGCACGCAAAAGCAGGAACTTCTACAGTGCCTCCAAGCCACTGAGGGTGTTACCAAACATCTCCTCGGAGCCCTGTATGACATGGCTGACACAGCTGCCAGGGCAGCTGGCGTGGGCATGTGTCTTTGTGGACATTCCATGCTCAAGAGTTTCTGGGTTTGCAGCTGATGTGCAGCAAAAGGTGCTTAATTCCCCCTTCAGTGGCACTGGACTATTTGACCCTGATGTCCAGGACATCATAAATGATCTGCAGAGCCCGTAAGTCTGTTCACTCTCTCTACCATACCCAATCAAAGGGCAGAGGACTGCCTCTTTTTCGTAAACAGAACTATAGGCCCAGGACAGCTCCCCGTCCCTATGGAAAATGCAGGGCCCAGGCTCCCTTGCCCCCAGTGCTGGAGCGGTGGCCAAGCACTCCAAAAGTGAGGGACCTGCATCTGCAGCTGGCTATAGCTCTGCTTGACTCCTTGCCAGACCACCTCTTTTGGTCCCAGACGAGGAGGTGGTGGTCGGAGGTCTGCTCTCCCTCCATCTGTATCAATGGAGAGCCATAATTTCTACAGATCATAGAAAGGGGTCACACCTTGGAGTTCGAGCAGCCTCCAGAAACCCTACCTCAGCCATTCTGTTATCCCCAGGCTCACCTGTATGTTCTCCAGGAAGGAGATGCAGTCCCTTTTGCACAAGCAGGCCATAGAGCCAGTGTCCAGGTGCCAGAGAAACAAGCTTTTTTTTTTTTTTTCCTGCTCCCCAAAAAGACCGAAGATCTGAGGCCTATTCTTGAGCTAAAGGACCTCAGTCTGTATGTCCTGTACAAAAAGTTCCAGATGGTAACTTTGCCAGGCCTGATGATTTTTTTTTATTTATCATGTGAGTTTTTTCACCCACTAGACTGCCCCCATCCAACCAACTCCCCCAGCCCAGTCACCCAGAATTACCGGGGCTTACCTTTTTGCCCGGCCCAGGTGTGGCGCCTGTGGGGAGTCGGTTCTCATCCTGCCGCTGGCATTTTCAGCCTTCATTTTCTCCCAAGGGCCATAGGAAAATGGCGCATGCGTGTGGAGGTATGCATGCGCCATCGGCCCCAGTAATGACCTCCTTCCACCCACCCCATTGGCCTAACGCCAGGTACCCTGTGGCCTGCACTGTCTGCTGGCTTCCACCAGGGGTCAGCCATTGCCGAGGGATGCCGCATGCCCCGGATAGGACATCCAGCTCTGCCGCCCCCTCCCCCCATGCCGACCTCCAGCGACCTGGGCTCGTTCTCGAACCCAGGTCACCGGCGTGGGTCGAGGTAAGGTGCCAGCACCTCAGCCGTCTACGCCACTGAGCTGGCCTGATGCCCCTTCTTAAGACGGGACTGGCTCTGTTCATTGGACATGCTGGATGCTTACCTGCACATCTCAGTCTTTCCTCCTCATAAGAAGTTTCTCCATTTCACGTTTCAGGGCAAGCATTACCAGTTCAAAGTGTTGTCCTTTGGCTTTTCCTTTGAGCCACGAGTCTTCACCAAGTACTTAGCAGTGGTCGCAGTAGCTCTTTAAAGGGAGAGACTGTATGTCTTCCCTTATCTGGATGATTGGCTCCTAAAGGCCCCGTCAAGGGAACAGCTTTTGCTAACTCTGGAGCAAACTCTCCAGCTCTTCCACTCCCTGGCCATCACTTTCACTGGAAGGAGACAGGATTACCATAAGATAACATGGGAAAGATTTGAGGTAGAATGAAACAACATATTGAGGTGCAGGGAAAGAGGACAGGATGACACACAGGGACATAGAAGGAACCAGCAAAGCATCGTTCCTGAAAATAGAATTGGGGAGGATGAGTGGCAGATGGCAAGAAGGAGGGGACAGAGAAAAGTTAATTTAAAAAGAATAAGGGAAGCACAAAATAGCTCGCCATTTCAGGTACCTATTTCCAATAGCTATGAGGTGCTGGAGGAGGGGAAGCAAAGGACAGGAAAAGCTAAGGAGGCCAGGGAGGATGAACGTTCGGCTCCTGGGGTCAAGCAGGAGAAAGAAACTGTGGTTGAAAGGGAGAAAAACAGAGAGAGAGTGCAGGGAAAACAAAGGGGAGGAGAAACCAGGAGAAAGGACTGGAATGCAAAGGTCTACCTACCAGCAAGTGGGTAGAAAGCGCAGTAGAAGGAAAGAATATTAAGGGGGGGGGCTATAAGAGGGTAAGGATACAGGGACAGGGCAGCACTAAAATGAGCACAACTGAGGGGAGGAAACAGAATGAAATAAAGGCAGAAGGTAGAAGCATCGGAATGGAGGACAAAGTATGGGGAATGGACACTCTAGGAACACAAAAATAATAGTCTTCGGAGACTCAGTTATTAAAGATATAAAATGAGGAAGAAGGGAGGACCCACACAATATGACAGTAGTAGCTGGCAGATCAGGGATGGAGGCAAGGAGAACACCACTTAATGTCAAGGAGCTGTTAAGTGAGGTAGTGGGTAAACCTGACCTGGTGTTGCATAGAAACAGAAATTGACGGCAGAAGGAGACCGCTAGGTCCATCTAGTCTGCCCATTTGTTTTAGACCTATTTGACACTGCAGTTGCCCTTTGTAGTCAGGGCTTCCTTGTGTCTATCCCATGCATTCTTGAACACCCCCCCCCCCAGTGCTGACCCCCCACATCCTCTTGGGGCAGGCTGTTCCAGGGATCCACCACTCTTTCTGTGAAGAAATAATTCCTGGTGTTGGTAGACAACCTCCCTCCTTGCAACCTGAGGTTATGTCCCCTGGTCCTGGAACCCTTCTTGAAGTGAGAAAGTTCATGTGCCTGTACCTTATTAATGCCTTTTCTGTACTTAAATGTTTGAGTCATGTTCCCTCTCTCTTTCTCTGCTCCAGGGAGTACATACTCAGTTCCCTAAGTCTTTCCTCATAGGACATGTACTGCAGACCCTGAATTGTTTTTGTCACCTTTTTCTGTACTGTTTCCACCCAGTTAATGTCCTTCCTGAGGTGAGGCCTCCAGAATTGGACTCTGTATTCCAGGTGAGGCCTGACCAGCGATCTATACAGTGGTAGTGCCACCTCTGTCCTCCTGTTCGTGAGTCCCCTCCCAATGCAGCCCAACATTTTGTTGGCCTTCAATGTTGCCTTCTCACACTGCTTACTAACCTTCAAGTCATCTGAGATTATGATTCCCAGGTCTCGTTCCTGGTTTGAGGGTGCCAGTCTTTCGCCTCCTAGGTACTACTCCTTTCATGGATTTTTCTTTCCTGTGTGTATGACCTTGCACTTTTTGGCGTTAAATCTCAGCTGCCACACTCCAGACCATTCTTCTAGTTTCTTTATGTCAGCTTTCATCTTGCTCACTCCTTCTGAGGTGTCCACTCTGTTACATGTCTTGGTGTCGTCTGCGAACAGACACACCTTCCCTTCCAGTCCATCAGCGATGTCTGCTATAAAAACATTGAAGAGCAGAGGCCCCAGCACTGAGCCCTGGGGCACCCTCCTGGTCACCCTGCCTTCTGTTGATTGCATTCCATTAACCTGTACCCTCTGAGTTCTACCTTGTAACCAGTTTTGTACCCTTCTGACTACTTCTAGAACAACCCCTGTATGGTCAAGATTCTTAACCAGCCTTCTGTGTGGAACAGAGTCGAAGGCCTTACCAAAGTCTAGGCAGATCACATCTACTGCCTCACCGTCATCCAATATTTTTGTGGCGAAGTCAAAAAACTTGAGCAGATTTGTCTGGAATGACCTACCTGCTGTGAAACCGTGCTGTTTAGGATCTTGCTAGCTGTTAGTTTCGAGGAATGCTATGATCCTCTGAGTAGTGTCTCCATTAGTTTCCCTACTATAGACGTGAGGCTTACCAGTCTGTAATTACTAGCCTCTTCACAACTGCCTTATTTATGAAGTGGAACCACTATTGCCTTTTTCCAGTCTTCGGGTACCACACCGCTCTTCGAGGATTTTGTGAATAGAAGTGCCAGAGGGGCTGCTAATTCTGCCCCCAGTTCCTTAAGGATTCTGGGGTGCATCTTGTCTGTTCCGATGGCTTTGTCTTTTAGTTTATTTAGCACCTCCCATACTCTGCTTCTGTAAAGGGACTCTTGTCTACCCCTGGACTTGGGATGTTGTGTTTTTTCAGGGCTGGGCCGTCCCCTGGGTCCTCTTTGGTAAACACCGAGCAGAAGTATTTGTTGAGGATTTCAGCTTTCTCTGAGTCATGTTTGGTGCATTTCCCTTCTTCAGTAGCAATCTTTACTATCCCCCCTTTGCCTTCCTACGTTCCCTAATGTATCTAAAAAATGATTCGTCTCCTCTCTTTCCCCTTCTGCTATCTTTTCCTCTGTCTGGGCTTTTGCCTTTCTAATTTGTTTGTTAGACTCTCTCATTTTTTTCCTTGTACGACTCCCAGTTTTTCTCAGTTTTAGTTTCCTAGTATATGCTGTATGCCTTCTTTTTTTCTTTGACTGTAGTTGCCACTACCTTGGAAAACCACAGAGGATTTCCTTTTGCTTTGCTGACCCATCTGGGACATTGCTCTGTGGCAGTCTTTATTGCTGTCTTGAGTCTCCCCCACATGACCTCCACTTCCTCAACCTCTGTTTCCATTAAATGGCTACTTATGATGTTCCTCATTTTTTGGAAGTCAGCATTTCTGAAATCTAGCACCTTTATCTTTGAGTGGCTGGTGTCCTGTGTTATGTTTACCGTAAAGCTTACCATGTGATGGTCACTGTTGCCCATATGGCATCCCACTTCGATGTCCTTGATCCTTTCCGAGTTTGTGAGGACAAGATCTAGAATGGCATTTCCCCTTGTTGGGTTCCCACGCCTTGTAGTGACAATAAAAAGTCCCTACTTCTTGTTGCTGCCATTAGTGTGCTTCAGTTAACATCTGGTAGGTTGGAGTCACCCACCAGTATTACTTCACCTTTATCGGACATTTTGTGGATTTCCTCTATTAGGTCTTTGTCTCCTTTATCTCCTTGATTTGAGGGCCCATACACAACGCCAATTCTGAAGGGTTTTCACTTGCCCGTGTCTGCTTTTAGCCACAGTGAAACATAGAATTTAATGGCAGATAAGGACCGCTTGGCCCACCTAGTCTGCCCATTTCCCTACCTAATGGATAAGCTGCAGATCCTAGTTAACCAACAGCCTACTTCCTCCTCTTACCCCCGACTAGAACTGCCTTATGTCTGTCCCATGCATTCTTGAATTCTCCCACTGTTTTTGACTCCACGACCTCCTCAGGAAGGCTGTTCCATGCATCCACAACCCTCTCCATGAAAAAAATACTTCCTATTACCTCTGAGCTGTCTCCCCCCACATCTTCAAATTGTGCCTCCTTGTTCTTGCGCATCTCTTTTTCTGAAAGCTGCTACCCTCTTGGACTTTGCATTAAATCTAAGCTACAATACATTTGACCATTTCTCCAACCTTGCCAAGCCCCTTCTCATCCTTTCCACCCCACCTTGTGTATCAACCCTATTGCAGATCTTTGTGTCGTCTGCAAAGAGACATACATTTCCTTCCAGTCCCTCTGCAGTGTCACTTATAAAGACATTAAAAAGGACCGGACCCAGTACTGAACCCTGCGATACACCACTAGTAACCTCCCTTTCTTCACTGTGGACTCCGTTTACTGTTACCCTCTGCGTCCTGTTGTCCAGCCAATGTTTTACCCAGGCTACCACCCTGAAACCCACTCCCTGGCTGGCTAATTTGTTTATTAATCTTTTGTGTGGGACTGTGTCAAATGCCTTGCTAAAGTCTAGGTAGGTCATGTCCACAGCCCCTCCCCTGGTCTACTACTTTAGTCACCCAGTCAAATAAATCGATTGGATTTATCTGACGTGATCTTCCCGCTGTGAATCCATGCTGCCTTGTATCCTGTGCCCCACTGGCCTATAGGTACTCAACAGTTCTTTCCTTCAGAAGTGATTCCATCATTTTCCCTACCACTGAGGTCAAACTGACAGGTCTGTAGTTTCCTGCCTCTGTCTTGCTCCCACTTTTGTGAATGGGAATCACATCCGCCCTCCTCCAGTCCTCAGGTACCACACCATCCTCCCATGATTTGTTAAAAAGGGTAGTCAGTAGTGTTACTAGTTCTCCCCCTTAGTTCTTTTAGAATTCTGGGGTGAATCCCATCAGGCCCCATTGCTTTGTCCACCTTCAGTTTTAGGAGTTCTTTAAGAACCCTTTCTTCTGTGAAAGGATTGATATCGACCCACCTATCCAGAGTGCTTCTATTGACTAGATTAGGTACCTTCCCCTCCTTTTCTTTTGTGGATACTGAGCAGAAGTATTCATTCAGTATCCCTGCTTTTTCACTGTCCCCTCTGCCCACCCACCCTCCTCTATATTCAGCCTCAGTGTCCCTCCCTTTGTCTATTTTTGCTCCCTAATGTACCTATAAAATATTTTATCCCCCTTCTTAACTGAGTTGGCTATCTTTTCCTCGGTGTGGGCCTTTGCTATTCTGACTGCCTTCCCCGTTCCTTCTGCTTTACTGGTACAGTTCTCCATCCTGCTCCTTCTGTGTTTCCTTGTACTTCCTGAATGCTATCTTTTTCTCCCTAACCTTCCCCGCCACCTCTTTTGAGAACCATAGTGTTTTTTTCTTTTGTTTTATGTGCTTCACACAAAGGCTTGTTGCCTCAGTGATGGCAGTTTTGTTGTTCCCCATTGTTGCTTCACCCCTCCTTCTTGCATGTTTGCTAGTGCTTTTAACATAGAAACATAGAAATTGACGGCAGATAAGGACCGCAAGGCCCATCCAGTCTGCCCATTTCTTTTTCTACCTTATAAATGTGCCATCGGCCTTTGCTCTGTCAGTGGCCTATCTATTCATACTCATTTGTATTGCTCCCTTATGCCTATCCCATGCCTGTTTGAAGCCCTGCACTGTATTCATAGCCACCACTTCTTGAGGTAGGCCATTCCATGCATCTACCACCCTTTCTGTGAAAAAGAATTTCCTCACATTCCCCCTCAATCGGCCCCACTCTAATCTCATGATGTGTCCTCTTGTCCTGCTATTTTTCTTATATTTAAACATGTTAGACTCTTTCACCTTGTTAATGCCCTTAAGGTGTTTGAATGCCTCGATCATATCACCTCTCTCCCTCCTTTGCTCAAGGGTATACATATTGAGCTCTGTTAATCTGTCCTCATATGTCTTCTGATGCAGTCCTTGCACCATTTTGGTTGCCCTTCTCTGGACTGCCTCAATTTGGTTAATGTCCTTGTGGAGGTGTGGCTTCCAATACTGCACGCAGTACTCCAGATGGGGCCTAACCAGTGTCTTGTAAAGAGGGATTATTATCTCCCTCTTACGACTTGTGATACCCCTACTAATACACCCTAACACCCCCCTAGCCTTACCTACTGCTTTAGAGGTCTGCTTGGATGATTTCAGGTCATCAGTGATGATGATGCCCAAGTCTCTTTCTTCCTTTTCTCAGGCACCCTCCCATTTTGAAAAAAAATCAGCCCTCCTAAAGTCCAGTACCTTCACTTTTGTATGGCTCGACTCTACAGCTGAGTTTATTGTGAACCACATTGTTTGGTGGTCACTTGTTCTCAGATGGCTACCCACTTCTAGATCTGAGATCCTCTCTGTCACCCATTTTAAAGTACCAGGTCTAAGGTTGCTCTCCCCGCCGAGTGGGTTCCAACACTAGCTGTCTGAGGCACTCTCCCTGTAGAGTATTGAGAATGGCCCTGCTCTTGGATGTGGCTGCAGCAAATGTGCTCCAGTTAACATCTGGCATATTCAGGTCCCCCATCAGTTATATCTTCCCTTTCTCTGCCATCCTAAGGATGCCTTCTATTATTTCCTTGTCCATTTCCTCCCCGAAACAGGGGTCTGTATACAATCTCTGTGCGGATTATAGTGCCATTTCCAGTCTCCGGGGTGATCCACAGTGCCTCCTGTCCTCCCTGTTTACCCTTTAGTTCTGTTGTTTTGATCCCTTCCCTTACACAGAGAGCTACTCTTCCTCCTCTTCTACCTTCCCTGTCCCTCCTATAGATTGTGTACCCTGGTATGTTGACATCCCAGTCATGGTTCTCTGTGTACCATGTTTCTGTGACTGCCACGATATCCAGGCATCCCTCTTCTGTCAAGGCCACCAGTTCAAGGAGCTTGTTACCTAGACCACGGGCATAGGTACTCATTACCTTCCATTTTTTGATGGCCTTACCCCTTTTTGCCCCGTCCCTGTCCTTACTGCTTTTGTCTTTTTCTCCATTTACCCCTGCCCTCCTCCCTGTCGACTTCTCTCTCTTGGTGTTTACCTCACTGAATACCCTGTTTTTTTTTGGGGGGGGGCTAGGATTTCCCTTCTCCTTTTCAGTGCCTCCCCCCGTGGCTAGTTTAAATACTTGCCAATGAAGCATTTAAACCTATCACTTAGGATCCTGGTTCCCCTCCTGGACAGATGCAGACCATCATGCCAGTACAGGCCTGCATCCCTCCAGGTGGATGCCCAGACCCCAGTGAAGCCAAAATCCTGAGCTCTGCACTAGTTTTTCAACCACTGATTGAATCCCATGGTGCAGAGCACCCTAGCCCTCACACATGCCATAGACAGGCAGCACCTCCGAGAAGGTTACCGTGCGTGTCCCCTCCCCAACTCCACAGACTCCTCCTGCACTGCTCTGGTTACTTTTTCAACCAGGTCAATTGTCCCTAGGTGGACAATGACATTCAGCTCGCTTCCCCATGCAGCTGCTCCCACGATCCTGAGAATTCACTCCCTGTTCCTCCAAGCCATGGCGCTAGGCAGCACCTTACCTCCCTCCCCCAGTTCTACCCTCCTAACAATGGAGTCCCCCACCAGGAGTTGTTTCCTTCCCCTGTGGGGTCCCATGCCACCCTCCTGTGGGTCTCCTTTGTGGAGGTTCCCAACATCCTCTTTGATCTCCACTGCGGGTGCCACCATAGAGGAACCGCGCTCTGCCAGAATGTCATATGAACTGTGGAGAGGTACAGCTGGAGGGATGCGACTCTGTTCCACCACCCTCACCCTCCCTGAGCTCACTGTGGTCCAACTGCTCCTCTTTCTTAGCAACCTCTGAGGCAGCAGTGGTGGCCTCAGTGATCCCTAAGTGGGAAAGGAGGTCCCCTGAATCCTGGCCAACTCAGCCTGGAGATGGGCAACCTCCTTCCTCAGCCCAGAGAGATGCCTGCAGATGGGACAACACCACATCCTCCAGAACGTCTCCCGGAAGACTGCTGCTCCACAACCACTGCACCACACCACCTCTTTCATGTCTTATTTGTGGCCCCTTAACTGTTGTTCTGTATACTTAGTCTTCTCTCTTTTTTTATATATATATATATAATTTTTCTTTTCTCCCTACTTTCCTACTGCCTTCATGCCCTTAAAGCTCCTGATCTTCCTGTTCTGGGATACAAAGTTCCTATAGTCCTCAGTAGTCTCCTTGCTCAGAGTCAGACCTCCAGTGGCTTGTGGGAATGGAGAGCTACTCTTTTCCTTCTAGGATGGTGAGTCTTGTGTGCCTCTGTGATCACTCCATTCTTGCTCCCAAACAGGAGGTTCCTGTTGTCAGTCAAATCCTGTGCCTATAAAGTAGAACCAGCTAGGGGGGCAGGTGTGGGATGGGGAGCAATATTGTCCCAGTAAAGTTCTAACAGCAGCTCCTTCCTCTTGCTGTTCTCTGCCAAAAGCTTTCTAGGTCAGTTTTTAAATGCAAACAGCTGGCTTCCTTCTGCTTAAACCACTCTACCAGTTCACAGTTTTTTTTCTTCACTTAGCTAACTGCACAGATAACTATTCCTTCACCAAACTCAAACACACTGACTTTTTTTTTTTTGTTTGTTTGTTTTTTTATCCTAAATTGAAGATCTTAACTTCGAGGTGGAGCTTTGCAGCAGGTATTACACATAGGGCTAATGCTGCCAGGCATTGGGAACCCATGGAAAAATCTTCTAGCTAGCAGTCTGTGGTGGGGGTCTGTCCCCGACATCTTCTCTGCCCGACGTCCAATGTGGTATAAAGGGGGCAGACCCCCAGTGCCATCTCAGTTCTTTTCCCACCGTTGACCTGCTTAGTTCGGCTCCATGGATGCCTCGCCTTAGCAGTCGACCACCCTTTTTTGCGCTTAGTAAAAATTTTTAAATCGTTTTTTCTTCAATTGGTAGATAATTTTTGTATGTCTTCGCTCTCCCCACCGTGATGAAAGTCTAAGTGCCAGTATGGCAAGCAAATCCTGGCCAAAGACCGACAGCAGGCCTGCCTGATCTGCCTAGGCCCCGACCGTCAGCCTGACGACTGTCTGTACTGCAGAAAGTTCAACAATAAAACAAGGACCCGAAGAGCAAAAACACTCAAGACCGACCTCCTGGAGAAGAAAGTAACATCTATGCAGAAATCCTTGTCGGGACCCAGCTCTTCGTCTCCCACAAAGGAGTCTCCCCACAGAGAGAAGTCATTGAGGAAACACCATTTGAGGGGAAAAGATAGGGCCAGGTCAGAATCCTGCCCAAAATCTCCTCAGAGAGCTTCCTCTTAGGCGGGAGGTTGGAGTCAGTCCCTTTGTCCTCCGCTGGGACCAGTTCTAAGAAGACGCCCTCTTCTTCTGCTAAAAAGCCCAGAGAGCAGTCTTCTTCCTCGGGGCACTTGCACGCCCAGGTCCTCCTGGCCCACTGACCCCATAAAACTTAACACGGGTCGACCCAGGAGGAGCAGTCGCCTGCTGTTAGGCCTAAGGAGATGGGTCATAAATCCAGTGGATCGTCCGAAAGCACAGAAAGTTGGACAACTCCACCAGGCGACAGGAGACCCTCCGCCTTCGGACTCCTCCTCCTCAGGCTAAGGGGAGCTCGCCTGCCAGTGACAAGCACCCCCCAGGCCAGGCAACCTTGCCGGAAGGCAGGGCCCCATCACCCAATAAGAGGCAGTCGCCACCTGGCGACCAGATGCCCAACCTTCCACCAGACGATCGGTCGCCTGAGGATGCTCAGCACACACCAGACGTAGGGTCAGATGACTGCTCATACTTAGACACAGAGCCCGACCCACAGCAAGCGCGGCCTCCCCAGAGCGGATGCCTGCACTGAACGCCCCAGAAGCTCTGACGGCCGGTCCCTCAAACCCAACTCCACTGGTCATCCCCTTAGCAGATGGGGCCCTGTTCACCTCGTAGTGGAATACGGTGAAAGGGGACTAGCTGTACAGGCCACCGGAACCCCCCACCTAA
Organism: Neoceratodus forsteri; assembly: GCA_016271365.2. Lineage (NCBI taxonomy): Eukaryota > Metazoa > Chordata > Ceratodontiformes > Ceratodontidae > Neoceratodus > Neoceratodus forsteri. Next base: position 1,078,703,657 of record CM057452.1, on the reverse strand, counting down.
GGAAATGCTGACCCCAGATGACAGGATGCCAGGTGGAGGGTCTTGTCCGCCTCCCAGCTCTAAAGGGAAAAGGAGACAAAGTCTGTCCTGTGCTCCCTCTTCCGGTGGCCGTCTGGCTTCCTCATCTGTAGAAGACACAGGGGATTCGTCCTCCGAATCTCCAGACGAAGAGGGGTAGCCTCCTCCGTCCCCAGGACCGAGGGATTCTCCAAGATCCCCACCGGATGATCCTTCCTTCCTGGACATAATCGGGCACATCCAGACTGTATATGACTGGGACATGGAAGAGTTCGACCCAGAAAGGAAAAGATTGGCTAAATTTCTGTGTGCCAAAGACCTCAAACCACTGGTCATACCTCCTCTAGTTGAGTCCTTTCAGGATGTTACCAGACTCACCTGGAAGAAGCCGTCTTCCATCAGGAGTACCTAGGAAGGTGGATAGGTTGTATAAACCCCTGAAAGATTAACCCTTCCTGGGTGAGCAACCACAGGCTGACTCCGTGGTGCTCGCCGCAGCTCGTGGATGACTCACCCAACCCAAACACCTCAGCTCCCAGCCTCCGGACCCAGCATTCCAAAAATTGAATCACTGGGGCAGGAAGGTCTATGCTTCTGCCACTGGGACCATTCGTTCACTAAACTTCTTTGCTTACATGGTTACATATCAAAAATCACTGTGGGGGAAAAAAACATGAAGCTGGTCAAGGCCCAACCCGATTTCGATGCAAACAAGCATTTGTCAATGCCGAATGTTGCTTGCTTCTATGTGCTGTTTAGGAATTTGGAAGTCATTGGAGTGTAAATATTGAAAATTCACGAACTTCTGGTAGCAGTTTAGGAACTGCAACGCACGTACAGAAACAGTCATTTTAGGAATTTTTTCAAATTTTCAACACAGCAATTTTAAGACCTCTGCTCATGAACAGTGTCACTGTGATTTTCTTAATGTGTCCCACACATTGAGTTTCCACACTGACTCGCGCATTATGCGCTACATAGGGAGGATACACGCTTTGGGCAGGATGTGAAAATGACAGCTGCACTGCTCATAAGGAGGTGTTGTAAAATGGCAGTGTTGAAAATCTGGGTGAAAATATTGAAATTGATGAACTTACAATTATGCGTGAGGAACTGTACAAGCATGAGCTCATAAAACAATCATTTTTTGGAATTTTCCACCAAATTTTCAAAATAGGCTTTTGAGAGCCCACCTTATGAACACTGGCAGTGTCGTTTCGTTAATCATTCTGAGAGGTGATTTCGCACAGTGGCTGCGAATCACCTTCGGGCCCGAAAGTAACGCCATGACAATGACAGCATTCATGAGAAGGGTTCCCAAAAACCCCATGTTGAAAATTTGGTGGAAAAATTCAAAAAATGCCTGAGATATGCAATAAAGATGAAAAACCCTATCCCATTATACAGCTTACCGGCATTTCCTCAGTTCGCGGTCGGCTTTGAAGAGTGCAGACATGTTCCCGGTCCACAAGATTGTCGCGCCGAGCTCCGGAGGTAAGTATGGGATGGGGGTGGGGAGGCAGGGGCGCAGGGTGGGAGGGCAGGAGAAGGCCGAGGGACAGTTTTTCTATTTACAGGTGTGGTGTTTTTTTTTTTTTTTTTTTAAGAGACATCGATGGATGTTTGCTGAAAGGCTGTCCGGGGTGGGGTTGGAGCCACCCCCGTTCCTCTAACACATTTTGCCACACTGGGGTGGGCTCCCAGCGGCACCTGGATGCTTTGGGGGGTGTGGAGCCAGCGGGATTGGGCATCCCCGTCCGGCCGTGCAGTGTGGGGAGGGGAAGGCGCATGAGCACACGGTGTGCGTGCATGCGGCAGCGTGGGGGGCTGTGCTCACCAAGTGGAGCTCTTCTGTATGCCACTGCATTTCAGCTTGTCATAGACAGCTGCAGCAGTGATTGGGGAACTGGGGTCGCGCCTGCAAACACACTGACTGCATTGGAAAACGGGCTGACACACCTCCGAAAACTCGGATGATGGCACTATGTTTCTTGCACATGCGTGCAAGCAACATAAAAATGAACTATTGGCCTATGTTCAATCCGGCATGGATGTGGACAAGCAAGGAAGCAGGCAGGTGGCCAGGGCTGGTCAGAAGGAAGCAAGGTGAGGAGATGGATTGGGGGGTCTTGGGGTCAGGCTTTAAGCTCAACAACCGCTTCAGTCCTCTAAATCTGCATGGGGGGGGTGATGCAGCCATGATGAGGGATTGGTTAGGGGAAAGGGAGTGGGGGACAGGAAGCAGGGGTCGGAAATCAGGAAATATGGGGGGGAGCATGGAGTGCAGGAAAACAGGCGGGGGGATCAGAGCAGACTGAGGAGGAGGGGGTAGAGGGAGGAAAGAGCAAGGAGAAGGACCAGATGGGAGGAAAGGGCAAGGAGAAGAACCAGATGTACAAGGAGGATGCAGTTAATGGAGCTGAAGGTTTGGGTCGGGGGGCACAACAGGCAAGGAGGGGCTGAACGTAGACTGGACGGAAGGGAGGAAGAGCCAGTCTGGGCAAGCAGATAAGGTGGAAGGACCAGTCGCGAGCAGGGATTAGTGATAAGCGGTGCAAGAAGGATACTCAGAGGAGGAGGGCGCAGGAGGGAGGGGTAGCCACGGGTTAATAAGAGGGGGCGGCAGGTGGCACCCAGATAGGGGAGGAGCGAGGAGCCATGGAAGGGCCAGAAGAAAGGACGAGAGGAATGTGGAAGGAGGGAACCGGGGGATGTAGTAGTAGATAAAATTTATTTATACAGTGATACCACAATTAGGGCTACATATCCCTTTTCATAAGGTGCACCTGTTTAAAGTGTCCAGTTACAGTAGCAAAAAATACATCTACATAAGTACAGAAATATAATGGCAAACATGGAGGAAATGGAGTGGTTAGAGTGCTCCTGTTGGGTGATTCCATGATCAGTGGTATCAAATGGGGTAGGTAGGGGAAAGCCTGCCTGGTTAGAACAAAATGCTTCCCTGGACTAACGGTGCACAGGGCCACGCATGAGGTATATCAACTGGCAAAGGATTGAGGAGGTTCCCCGGACATACTGGTCCACTGGGATACAAATGCTCTTCCTGCAGCCCCCAATCCAAGCACTCTGCCTTGGCCGATAAGTCTAACTACTCCCCAAGTGGCTAGTTTTCCATTAGCAGGTTATACAGACCTGCCACTAGAGGATTCTTGGTCTTCTACATAAATCACTGTACTCATACGTGGGCAATATGGCCTGTATTATCATTCTCTACTTTTTCCGGTGCTGCTAAGGGGTGGTTGTAGCTGAGGTTCCCCTAAGCTTCACTCAACAGGCTGACAACTTCCTTAAAACTGCCTGTGCGACAGCTCTGCAGCTGAAAACAGGAAGCCCTCAGTGTCTGCCATCCACTCTTCAGACTCAAGTCAGATAGACGCTGAGCACCCTATTATTACCTCGCTGCGCTATCATACCGATAGATACCGATAGAATCCTCTGCAGAGAGCCAGCACGCCTGGGCACCTTGATGTGCGGCACTGCCATTGGGGGATTGTGGATTGGTACGCCTGGCTGGTTTGATTGGGGCACCTTCTATAGCCTGTTACAGTGTTCCCTTCTTAATTCTGACTTCTCAGCTCTCGCTCTGACCTGAAATTTTCTACCACCCCTCTCCCGCCTCCTTTAAATACACTCATGATCCGCCTCCTATATCATATTACTGCTTCATTGGCCTAGTTTCGACTGCTGCCAACCTATGATTGGTATCTGAGTGTGGCCAATAAGGCTGCCCTGTGTGAATATCTCTTGAGCCCCACCACTAACTAAGCTGCTCCTGCTCTCCTTGTTCCCCTTTCTGCTGTATTTTCTCATCTAGGTTTTAAGTGAGTACCTAGGTGGGCAAATTATTTGCCTAGAAAATATTGCACTAATACAAATCACGAGACCACTCAATCTGGGACCATGGCTCTCCTTATTGTGTTTTTATTGCTCCTAAGGTGCAGAGTTCTCAGCAATACAGTGCAATTCGAAGTACCTCAATGCAATTCAGTTCTCCAATGTACCTTATCAATACCTAATGTTATAACTGTCTACCATGCAGACACTATGTCATTCTCCTCTCCCCTTTTAGCCTATTCCCCCCTGGTTAGCCTACACCCCCTTGCTACTGTCCTCACCTATGTCTGTTCAAGCACTTACATTGATCACGATCAACTGTCATTACAGTGGTGCCACCTCTTGCGCAGCACGATATGGGTTGCTGCGAAGAAATAAAAAAGCAGTCTCGATTCTTATAAGCCCTTAAAGAAAGTTATACTTTGCTGTCTCCTCAGGAAATGTGGAGCTCAACCCTGCCCCCCCACACACACACACAACTTACCTCGCCTATCGATTTTGTTGAGGCCACAGGTCTCAAAATGATGATGGTCAACATTTTAAGCCTGCCTAAAAATCTTGTACAGCTGCAAGCCTGGGCTGCACACGTTAACCCTGACCTTATCATAATTACTGAGTCGTGGTTAAAAAAAGACGAACACTGATCAACAAATATCACTGCAGGGCTACAATTTATTTAGAGCAGATAGAGAGTCTAGAGGGGGGTGTGGTTATCTACGCAATCTAAGTACTTGTCACCAATATTAGTTGCAAATCTCTAGCCAAGGAATTTGAGTTAGTTTCGCTGAGCCTTCATCTCCCTCGAATGTATCACTATCCGGTGGTATAGACCCCCATCTGGTGGTGATGAAGTCCTCAATCTTTTGAAATCCATGTTCAGATGCAAAACTGAAACAATATTTCTAGGAGATCTAAATATGGACTGGCTGTCACCTAAATCACACGGCCTCAAATCCCTTTGTGACGAGCTAGGTCTTGGGCAATTAGTCAGTGAACCCACTAGGAACAACACTCTAAATACTGCCAACAGTTCCATTCTAGATGTGGTACTAACCACCCTTCCACACAAAATATCTAATTCGGTAGTGTTTCACAACGACATGAGCGATCATGGAATTGTTGCTTGCATAAGATCTCAAATTAAGGCCTGGCCGCAACCCATCTTTATAACAAAAAGATCCTTTCGCAAATTCAGTGCAGTAAACTTCCTATCTGACCTGAGCATGATCAGATGGCAAGATCTCTACCTAGCCAAAGATGTCAACAAGGCAGCTTACATCCTAATGACAAACTCACTACAATAATAAATAAGCATGCCCTTTCATCAAAGTAAGGGACGAACAATTCCAACCCCTGGTTCACCTCGGATCTCAAGGCAGCCCTTATAGCTCGAGATAAACTCTGGGCTAAAGCTAGACATTCCAAAGAATCTTCGGATTGGCAGGCCATTAGAACAGCCAGAATAACTGTGTGAAAAAAATTCGCTGCATAAAGCTAACTATTATATTTCTACTCTCTACAAGCTAAAGGTAACCTCATAAAATATAGAAGACTATCAAAGCTATAGAAGGACGGACCATGGCCCCTGTGTCCCAACAAAGATAGTTGCAAGTGGCAAGATTGTGGAAAACAAGTCCCTAATCCTGGAGGAACTTAACTCCCACTTTGCCACAGCTGGATTTAGCTTTGACTCACACCTTATGCTGGTGCTGCGGTGAGCCAGCATACCCCTCCCTACATCTAGTCCTGCACCCAGCCCCTTCCAACTCGCGAAATAACTTATAAAGAAGTAGAAGATTCTTCTTAACTTAGACACCAAAAAAGCGCAGGGACGATGGCTTGGAACCCTTTTCCTAAGGTCAGGCTACGCCCATCTCACTGCCCCAATTCTCCACATCTTCAATCTTTCCATTACATCTGCTACTGTGCCGTCCTGCTGGAAATCAGCATATCCTCCCTCTATTTAAATCTGGTGACCCATGCGATGTAAACAACTATAGGCCTCATCTCCATATTGTCTATCCTTTCTAAAGTTCTCGAAAAACTGAGCCATATTCAGTTAAAATCTCATTTGGAAACCTTCTCTCTCATTAACCCAGCTCAATCAGCTTCGGCTAAACATAGCACAATCACTGCACTAGCAAAAGTAACTAATGATTGGATCTCTGCTATAGATGCTAAGAAGGTAACTGGTGCAGTCTTTTGGACCTCAGCAAAGCTTTTGATACTGTTGATCACAAACTATTAGTCAATTGCCTTGCAAAGTTGGGTGCCACATACCATACCACCCAGTGGTTCTCTAGCTACCTAACTGGAAGATTCCAAAAATAAAGGCGAAGGCTTTTTTCTGCTGCCTGCCAGTTGCAAGAGGAGTCCCCCAAGGATCCATCTTAGGCCCGATCTTGTTTTCTTTGTACATTAATGACTTAGATGCTAACATATCTACGTCCAATCTGCACTTTTTTGACGATGATACTGTGTTGTATACTTCTGGCTCATCGTTATCTGAAGTCAAGGGAGTGCTTCAAGTGGACTTCGCACAACTTGAGCATAATCTAATAAAGGCAAAGCTTCTGCTCAATGCTAAGAAGACTAAAGCGATGATATTCTCCCGCAGTGCTGGTACAGGCCCCCCAATACCCTTGCCTAAGACTTCATTGTCACCACGCTAAACGAGCCTCTGGAAGTTGTAACCAAATTTAAATATCTGGGTATCTGGATCGACAATAAATTATCTTTCAATGACCACGTCGAAGATGTCTCTAGAAGGTTAAAAGCAAGGTTAGGTTTCTTCTACAGAAATAGGCCCCTTTTCCCCTTGAAACAAGCTTGTACAGGCCACTTTTCTCCCCCTACTCGACTATGGCGATGTAATCTATTCCTCCACCACTCTTGCAAATCTAAGTAAACTGGACATCCTTTATCACCGTATTCATGGTTCATTACCAACTCCTTACCGCTCGCACCACTGTGACTTATATGCAGCTGTTGGTTGACATCCCTTACTACTAGACGCCTGTTCCATGCTGGGCTATGGACTCTTAAACTGCTCCTGCAGAAATTGCCAAGCTATCTCTCTTCCCTTATTAGTATCTCACATAGTGCATACTCGTATGAAATCTGACTTTATTATGCTTGACATACCAAGGACGCGGACTTCCTTTGGTAAACGTGTATTGTATATGCCCTTCCCTCCATTTGGAACCAATTACAAACCGATTGAAACTAACTAGCACAGTTTCAATAAACTTCTACAAATCGCTAAGTTCAGCCAAAATAAAAGACACCTGTAACTGTCATTAAGTCTCTTCCTTCCCATGTGTGCCATATTTATCCACTGGTAAGGTGTAATTGATTTGTCATATTAACTGCTTTCCTTCCCTTCTACTCCTGGCTTTATGTATGCTACGCTCCACTGCTACTCTGTCAAATCCTCCTCTCCCCATATCAGTTGTAGTCTGTTGTTTGTTCTAGCTGCCAAAATATATGTATTGCCACACCAGTCATCATGTTTCATTTATCAGTATGCAACCTGTAAGTCGCTTCTGTCTCATATCAACGTTTACCACCACCACCTGCGGTCACCCTATGTGGTACCCTTGTATGTATACCCAGCCTGTATCATGTAACGTGCATTTCATGTATATACTGTTATTACCTATCTGTGTTTGTACTTTAAGTGTTTATGTCACAGGACCTCCTTGTGAATGAGCTTGCTCAATGGAGTTTTCCTGCAATAAACTTGAACTTGAACTTGAACAAATGACGTTGAGGGAAATAGTGAACTGGAGATACAGGCAAGGTTTCGGGAGCTTGCCAGGGTTTGTCATGCCATAGGATGCCTGATTTCCTTCTCAGAAATCCTGCCAGTACCGAGGGCTAGTGGGGGAAAACTACAAGAAAATTAGGGAAGCTAATCAGTGGCTCAGGGAGTGGTGTGAGGCCAGCGATTTATGGGTGGATGAGGGATTGGGGGGAGACCTGGGAGGATAAGAGGCTGTATGCTAGGGATAGGCTTTATCGCAACTTGGAGGGGAGGGGAGGGAAATCCTTAAGCTAAAAATAGAGGGGTTCGTCAGTGAAAGGTGGAGCTTAAACTTGTGAAGGGGAAGGGATGGGAGAAGAGGCTGTTGAGGGGGGTCCGACAAAAGAATGTCTATTTCCACCCCCCTAGGGAGCAGGGGGAATGCGGGAAAAGGCCGACTGGTAGGGTGCAGGCTGGGGGGAGACCGTGGTCCCATGGGAACGCGAGCAGGGGGAAATGGGATGGTAAGGAAGAGGTGGAGGGTGGTCCTGCTAAATGCCAGAGCTTGGGTAATAAGATGCCTGAGCTCCAGGCAATGCTAGCTGAGGGGGAGATGGATGTGGCAGCTGTCACTGAAACCTGAACCACCCCAGGGCACGACTGGGACCTGAACCTGGAGGGCTACACTATGCTCAGGGGGGATGGGGGGGCGTAGCATTGATAGTCAAGACCTCCATCAATGAGATTTTTCAAACATTGGGTTATGGATACAGTAAAAAGACATATAAAGAATTGTTGTGCAATAATTAGTTAGATATGTTTATATGTATGTATATTATGTAAATTATTGTGTTAGTCTTATATTTGTTTTTGTATTCTTGAATTAAGGTGTGTATGCGTTATTGTTGTAATATATGTATTTTGCCCTGGGTCACCATTTTAAATTAATATTGTTCTCAATGGTTAAACCCTGAAATAAAATTAAATGAATGGTATAGGAGGGATGGAGGAGGCGGAGGGGACCATGGAGGCTATTTGGGTCACCCTGATAACAATGGGAGGCAAGAGAGTAAAAATAGGAGTGGTATACAGACCCCCTGCTCTGGAGGTAAGATTAGTGGCACATGTTGGGAGACGTAGATTGTGAAGGGGAAGGGTGGTGGTGATGGGTGATTTAAATATGCCAGGGACCGACTGGGGGACTATGACATCCTCGGTGGTCAGGGAACAGAGGATCTTACTTCGAGAGGGTTCCTTCAGTAAGTCATTACATTTAGGACTGGCGACTGGCCACATGGCAGACTTTTCTAGCAATCCCTGACGGGGGACCGCCCACCCAACGTTGCGTGACCGACATCAGCGTGGCCGTATGTAGTGGGTGGTCCCCACGCCCGCTCTCCAGTTCTTTCCCACCATCGCCTCGTGTCAGTCGCCTTACAGACTTCCATACAGAGCTCGTCATGATAGTTCTTGCGTCAGATTTTTCCTTCTCCAAAATCTTTAATTTTATAATTCCTCTACTTGATATTTTCACCCAAGAAGAAGTGCTCATCATGTGGCACACAGATCCCTCATAAGGACGGTTACCTGAAGTGCGTGATCTTTTTGGGCCCAGACCACCTTGTCTCCTCCTGCTCAGAGTGCCAAACTTTTAATCAGGCCACCAAAAAGCGGAGACAGCAGGTTTTGGAGGCCCATCTTCTAAAGGTCCACTTAGCATCTTTAGAAAAGCAAATGGACCGAATCAGAGAGTCCTCTTCTGAGAAATCTTCCTCAAAGAAGCACCATAAGAAGAAATCTCTGGAGCGGGAATGCTCCAAAGATGAGACCTCGCGCCCTCAACGAGCAAGACCCAGCCTCAGCCTAAGACGACATTGGACTGTAAGTCTGGCAAATCTTCAGGTCAGTTGACCATCGGCTTCTCTGACGACCACACTGCTACAGCCGCTAAGCCAGCCCCCGGCTCCTCAGAGGCCATGCGGCTGCTGGTAAGACGGCTTCCCAGCCTTCAGGGACACTCCCGGCACAAGTCGGCCAGGGGCTCCTCCTGATAAGACGTCCGTCTCCAATGGCTGCTCTAGCGTGGTTCTCTCAGAGCCTGGCGACGCCTTACCTGATGACTGGCAGAACCAGGGAAGAAGGCCCATCTCCCCCCCCCCCTTTGCCTCTACCCTTCCCTTCTCAGGTGGGTACTTCAGGTGAAGACAACGCGGAACCTCTTGATGTGTTAGGTTCCTCGGGGTCTGTCCCACGCCCTCCTGACAGGGTCACGGAGAAGGAGGCTCCTCTTCGGCCATCTGGCCTTCCAGCAGAGGCCCCTCCTCCTTCAAGTAGGATCCCTTCGGAGCCAACGATTATCCCGGCCCCGATCCCACTGTCGGATCCAGTGAATCCCATTCTGACGCCGAATATTCTGATGACTATTCCACAGCCAGGGCCCTGTGGTCTGCCCCAGCCTTCGGCTCCAGCACCAGACCTGGTCCCACCATCGGGCCCCGATGCCAGCCCCTACAACGCCAGATCCCCTTCCGGCACCAGATCGGGTGGTGCCAGTCCGGACGTTGGTCTCCTTGACATTGGCTATCTCGATGCCGGACCCCCTGCCAATTTATACTACAGTAGGTCCGTCATGGGTACCTCCTCCATCAGATCTGACAGTGGGGATTTATACAAGACCCTGGACTGTCCCACATTAACCTTTCGGGTATCCTGGGACAACTTCCCAGCTGGTCCTCCTCCTGAATGGAGCTCTTTTGCGCAGTATTATCCTGGTTATAACCCCTACCATCATTACCAGGGATACCAAGGTTACCATTACCCGCCCCAACCGGTTATGCCTCCTCCTCCTCTGGCTACGCCAGATTTTAAGACCTTCATCCAGTCTTGGTGGCAGGGGGCGTGCTCGGAGTTTGTTTCAGACCTGGAGACAAGACTTCCTCTTCCGAGGTCTCCCAGGTCTACGTCACCGAGAAGCTCTTCTCCATCCAAAGTACATGTCTCAGGGGCAGCTCATCAGGACATTAACCTTCCCAACATCCGTAATCTTCCTGACGAGGGGGCAGATGATGATGATGATGAGAAGGAGGATACCGACGAGTCTGCGGAAGACGCCTTGGAGGAGCCCAACAGTCTGAAAGGCAAGGTTTCCCACAAGTCCCCAGAGGACCCTGCCTTCTTGGATCTTCTGAGGTCCATGAAAGATTTCTTCGACTGGGAGTCGGAGGAACAAGACCTAATGAGACAGAGGCTGGCCGAACACCTGGACTTAGAGTCTCTGTCTCCAGTCCCCATTCCTCCCTGGATCAGACCTTACCTCTATTGTCTGGCAGATGCCTCATTCTCTCCCAGCTGTCCCCAAGAGGGGGGATAGGATTTACCAGGCACCAAAGGACGCTTTCTTCCTAAAGGGGCTTCCTAAGGCAGACTCTGTTGTCATCTCAGCCGCTCATGACCGCTCCGCTGCACCCAAGCACATGAGCACCTCTCCTCCAGACAAAGAGTCGAGGCAGATGGACCAATTCAGGAGAAATGTTTACGCCTTGGCCACATACATGCTTAGATTCCTCAACTATGTGGCCCACATGGTGTCCCACCAAAAGGCTACCCTGGCCAGGTTAGAGGCTCGTGTCTAGTCTATGGAACCCTCGAGCCTCAAAGAGGAGCTTGCCAAGGACCTTGCCTCTCCTGTTTTTCATGTAGGCATGCCTTGCAGGCTACATATGACTCTGTCGACTCCGTAGCTTGCACCTCGGCAACTGCCGTTGCCCTAAGACTGCATTCCTGGCTTTGCATCTCTGGCCTTGTCAACGAGGTACAGTCGGCGATTCAGGATGCCCCCTTCCGGGGCTCGGTGCTTTTTGGTGGGGACATGAAAGATATCATCACTGATCTCCAGGACAGAGGTCTCGTCCTCAGATCAGTGAGGTCCATGTACCGATTGGGCACTCAACAGCAGCAGCAGCCCTTATGGAAAAAGACCTGGTGGCAGAGGAAGCAGGCCCCGGCTCGGTGCCAGAGCAAACGCAAGTTCACGGGTTCCGCCACTCCTCCAGCCACCAAGAACCAGTGATGCGCAGGGGACCCTCACCCTGAACATCCTGCCACTTCCTGACTTACTATCCTCACTACCTCCTCTGTTTCATGACAAGGAGCAGGTGTGGGGGAGGTTCACCCAACATGCGCAGGAATGGAAGGCAATAACCTCTGATGCATGGGTCCTGCAACTGGTGTCTGTCGGACACACCATAGAGTTTTTGGAACTTCCTCCAGAATCTCTGCCAAAAAAGTCTTCTTACTCCAGGGATCAGGCTTTTCTCGCCTGAGAAGAAGTTCAAAGCCTCTTGCTCAAAGAAGCAATAGAACACGTTCCCCTCCGGCAAAGGGGCAGGGGGATTTACTCCCATTTTTTTCTGGTTCTAAAAAAGACTGGAGACTTCAGACCCATTCTTGACTTAAGCAATCTCAATCAGTTTGTCGAGTACAAAACGTTTCAGATGTTGACGCTCCAGAGTCTCCTCCCGCTCCTCCTGGAGGATCTTTGGTTGTGCGCTCTGGACATGCAGGATGCTTACCTGCACATCCCGATCTTCCCTAGCCACCGCCATTCCCGCGGTTCCAATTCCAAGGGGAGCACTTCCAATTTTGGGCGCTCCCTTTTGGTCTGTCCTCGGCACCCCGGGTGTTTACCAAGTGCCTGGTGGTGGTGGCGGCTTCCTTACGCCGCTAGGGTATTGCAGTTTTCCCTTACCTGGACGACTGGCTGATCTCAGCCCCATCCAGGGACTCTTTACTGGAGGCTTTCTCTTTCACCTTGGACCTCTTTGGCAGACTAGGGATTGCTATCAGTATTCCCAAGTCATCCATGATCCTGTCCCAGAGACTACAGTTCATTGGGGCAGTCTTGGATACGGTCCAATGCAGAGCCTTCCTTCCTCCAGACAGTATGGAGATCCTGATCTGTCAGGCTTTGCAAGTGGCTTCTTCCAGGACCATCCCGGCCCAGGAGATCCTATGCCTTCTTGGTCTGATGGCAACCTCCATCACTACTGTTTCTCTGGCAAGGCTTCACATGAGAGTTACTCAGTGGTCCTTGCATGTGCAGTGGGACCAACTCCTGGACCATCTGGTACTGGTCTCTGTGGTAGTTCAGAAAGAATTGCTTTGGTTGAGGGATCCCTGCAACCTTTCCTTAGGTCTCCCTTTCAGGAGCCCTGCTCCTCTGGTATCGCTAACTACAGATGCTTTTAACACGGGGTGGGGAGTGCATCTGAGTGAGCACAAAGCTCAAGGACTGTGGTCCAGCTTGGAAGCACCTTTGCACATCAACGTTCTGGAGATGAGAGCGGTCTTGTATGCCTTGCAAGCCTTCCAGACCCTCCTTCCCAAGGGATCACTGCTGGTCCAAACGGACAATATGTCGGTAGTCTGGTACCTCAAGACACAAGGAGGAACCCGATCGTACCCCCTGTGCAGGGAGGCGATGTGGTTATGGAATTGGGCGGTCCAGCACAATCTGGCTCTTGTGGCCGTGCATGTTCCAGGCATTCTGAATGTCCTGTCGGACATTCTCAGCAGATCTCGGACCGTAGCTCACGAGTGGGAATTAAATCAGAAAGTGGCAGAATCTCTCTTCTTAAATTGGGGGCATCCAGAAATCGACCTTTTTGCCTCCCAATACAACGCAAAACTTCCCAGTTTTTGCTCGCTTGTTCCAGGGCATGGTGCTTTCTGGCACGACGCGCTGTCTCTCTCCTGGACAGGGAAATTTTTGTATGCCTTCCCTCCATTTCCCATTCTCTAGAGGGTCCTTCTCAAGCTTTAGGCAGAGAAGGCGAGGATGATTCTCATCGCTCCTCTCTGGCCGAGACAAATTTGATTTCCGCTGTTACAACAGCTATCCAGGGAACCACCGGTTCCACTTCCAGTGACCCATGACCTCTTGACCCAGGATTGAGGTCATCTTGTACATCCGGGGCTCAGAACACTGCATCTTCATGCATGGCTTCAGCAGACATAGCGATTTGTCGCTTCAGGGTCTCCTCCCGAGTTGCTCAAGTCCTTATAGAGGCTAGAAAACCCTCTACTCATTCCACTTACACCATGAAATGGAAACGTTTTTCCATCTGGGCGACTTCCAAGAATTGGAACCCCTTTTCTTGTTCTGCCCTTTTAAATCATGGAATATCTCCTTCATCTGTCAGACTCTGGTCTGTCATTCTTCCTTGAAGGTCCACCTTTCCACAATTTCGGCATACCACGAGTTGGTGGATGGTAAACCCGTGGCTCAGTTGGAAGTCTCAAAAATCTTTCTGAAAGGGATCCTCCATCTGAAACCCCACATCCGCAACCCAACTCCACCTTGGGATTTAAACTTTGTGTTGGAGAAGCTCACTTTTCACCCATTTGAGCCGGCCATGAGCTGTGAGTTGCGCTTCCTTTCCTGGACGATGTTCTTTTTAGTTGCCATTACATCAGCCCAAAGGATTTTGGAGCTTCACGCTGTGGTTTGTAAAGAGCCTCATCTTATTTTCCACAAGGACCGGGCAGTCCTCAGGATAAATCTTAAGTTTCTTCCCAAGGTGGTGTCAGAAGCCACACTGAACCAATCAGTGGAGCTTCCTGTTTTACTTTTCGTCCCCTTCCAATAGAGGTGAGGCACTCCTGCACTCCATGGATGTCCATCGGATCCTTTGGTGCTACACACACCGGACCAGGGATTTCCGTAGCTGCGATCAGCTTTTTGTTTCTTTTGCCCCAGGTCTAAGGGCAAAGCGGTTTCCAAGCAGTGTCTTTCCAAATGATTAGGCAACTGTATTCGGCATTGTTACCAAAAGTATGAAGAACCTCTGCCGGGTCCCATCAGAGGTCATTCTACTAGGAGCATGGCTGCTTCTGCTGCCTTTTTTCGGAACTTCTCTGCAGCTGATATCTGTGCTGCAGCTACTTGGAGTTCTTTCCATACCTTTACCAAACACTACAGTCTGGATTGAATCTAGGCGGAGGGATGACTTCGGCCTAGCTGTCTTGCAGGGCCTTCTGTCCTAGGCTGGGTCCATTCTGGTTCCCAGTTTCTGTTGGAGCTATTTTCTCCTCCTGCCTGGTTTCTCTTGGTCTCTCCTTGGAGGGACTGCTTGGGACTCTGTCCTATATGTAATGACCTACTGAAGGAACCCTCTCGAAGTAAGATAGTACAGTTATGTAGAAACTTACCATAACAGTAGATCTTCGAGAGAGGTTCCTTCAGTAGGTCATATTTTCCTTCCCTCCTTCCCCTCATTTTATTTCTTATAGGGACTCCACATCCTGTTCGCTCCTGCTGTCAGGCCTTTTCCTGGCTGTGGCGGGAGAACTAGAGGGTGGGCATGGGGACCGCCCACTATATACGGCCATGCTGACATCGGTCACATGATGGGTGGATGGTCCCCCATCAGGGATTGCTAGAAAAGTCTGCCATGTGGCCCGACGCCAGATGGCACCAGTCCTGTATGTAATGACCTACTGAAGGAAACTTTCTCGAAGATCTACTGTTACGGTAAGTTCCTACATAACTGTACTTTGCTGGATGTCTTCCAGGACGCATTCCTAACCCAGCAGGTGGGGGAGCCGACTAGGGTGGCACGGATACTGGAGGTGGTCCTGGTGGACAGTGACCAGATTGGGGTCCTAGAGGTAAGGGACCCATTGGCAGGGAGTGACCATGCCACAGTCTGGTTCTACCTGGACCTAGGAGGGGAGGAAGACTGCACAAAGACGGAGGTAACTGACTTCAGGGGTGCAGATTTCAAGGAAATGGTAAGGATCCTCAAGGAACATTTGGACGCGATAAGGCCGGACATGGACGCTGATAGTAGGTGGGAAATCATCGGGGGGGGGGGTGCAGGAGGCTACCAGGACCTGTGCAAGAGTGGGACGCAAATGCGGTAAGGGCCAAAAACCATGTTGGTGGACCCAGGAGGTTCAGGAGGTGGTGAGGGAAAAAAAGGCTGCCTATAGGCGTTTCAAGTGCTCAAGGAGTGAAAGGAATAGAGAGGAGTATGAGCCGACGGCCAGAAGGGCCACTAGGATGGTGAGGTCGGCTAAGGCAAGGAAGGAGCAGAACCTGGCCAGGGAAATCAGAAGAAGGAACAAGGGGTTCTTTAGATACATTGGGGGGAAAAAAGGAGGGTGAATGGGGCAGATTAGCAGGATTAGAACAGGGGAGGGATGGGCACAAGACCCAGGGGAGCAGGCCGAGGTACTAAATGAGTACTTTGTCTCAGTTTTTACCAAGAAAAATGGGGGGCTGCACCATGCCTGGGAGAAGACGGTGAAACTGAGGAGGGGGAGGGACCATTACCGAGCGGCAGGTCTGGGGAGGAGGGGGAGCCATCACTGGCAGGAGGAGGAAAGGCAAAATGGGGCTGAGGAAGCAGAGGTGGAAATCACAGTAGAGAGAGTGAGGAAAGCCCTTGGGTCCCCTAGGACGGAGAAAGTGCCAGGGCCAGATAAATTACATCCCAGGGTACTGAGGGAACTAGCAAAACCCCTGGCAGAGCTTTTCAGCATCTCTCTGAGGACAGGGTGGGTGCCTCAGGACTAGAAGGTGGTGCATATCATGCCTATCCACAAGGCAGGATCATGAGAGGTGGCAGAACTACAGGCCCGTCAGCCTGACATCGGTGGTGGGCAAGGTGATGGAGGGTATTGTCAAGGAGGGGCTGGGGGGGACTGGAAAAGTTGGGTGCCTGGACGATAGACAGCATGGCTTCGTCCCAGGGAAATCATGTCAGACAAACCTTGTGGAGTTCTACGATTGGGTGACGTGTGCCCTGGACCTGGGTAGGCAAGTGGACGTTCTCTTTCTTGACTTCAGCAAGGCGTTTGGCTCAGTTCCTCATGGGGGGCCTGTTGAATAAGCTGGGGGAAATAAGGGTGGGGAAACATGATTAGATGGATAGGGAACTGGCTCTCGGAGTGGACCCAGAGGGTCATGGTTGGGGGGATAGTCTCACCTCCAAGGAGGGTCATTAATGGGGTCTCTCAGGGATTGGTCCTTGGGGCCCCTCCTGTTCAACGCTTATGTCTCTGACATAAGGAAGGGTATCAGGAGTGAAATGAGTCTCATTGGACGACTCAAAGCTGGGAGTGGTGGTGGATGGGGAGGAGGGAAGGGTGGCCCTACAGGGGGACCTAAATGCTCTGGAGAGGTGGTCAAAGAAGTGGGGACTGAGATTGAACGTGGGGTACTGCACCTGGGCATCAGAAACCCGGGCCAAGTGTACACCCTGGGGGGGGAATGCTACAAGTCTCGATGGCTGATAGGGACCTGGGGTGGTGGTGGATGTCAAGATGAACAACTCTGAGACTTGTAGGAGGGCAGCAGCCAAGGCCAACAGGATGCTGGGATGTATTACTAGGGGGATCACCTCCAGAAGAAGGGAAGTGATACTCCTTCTGTATCACTGCTTGGTGAGGCTGCACCTTGAGTACTTCATGCAGTTTTAGAGGCCACACTTAAAAAGGGACATTGAAGTCCTGGAAAGGGTCCAGAGGAGGGAAACCAAAATGATCTGGGGCTTGGGGGAAAGGACCTATGGGGAGAGGCTCGAAGAGCTAAATATGTACACATTGGAAGAGAGAAGGGACAGGGGGGACATGATGGAGGTCTTCAAGTACATGAAGGGGGTAAATAGAGGAGGCTCAGTCAGGGTGCTCCAAAGGAAGGAGGTGGGGGCAACTAGAAGGCATGGGTGAAGCTGGAGGGGAGTAGGAGGAGATGCTACTTCACTGAGAGGGTGATAGAACCATTGAATGTGCTATGGGGGGCTGGTGGAGGCAGAGACTGTGGAGGGGTGGGAAAGATGCAGGGGAAGAGTTGTGGAAGCAAAAGTCCAATGCAGGAGAATACCCTGGACTGGAAAGGAAGCCCGAGGGCGGGGGACAGAAGGTCAGCTCAGGGTGGGGCTGACCAAATGAGCAGACACAAGACCGCTAGGCCTATTCTGCTGACATTTTAGTATATTCTCTGATGCTGTTATGATTCGGCAGACATGGCAGCCAGAGCGGCAGCGTTGAGGTCTGTCTATGTAGACACGCCTGGCTCAGGGTGGCCGGATTCCATCAGCACCTCCAAGATGCAGTCTTGGATGTCCCTTTCCAGGGCCCAGTCCTTTTTGGGCAAGAGGTTGAGGGCATCATAAAGGCCTTCAAGACTCAGGGAAGGCAGTTGCCGATGTGCACAAGATGTACAAGTTAGAACTGCAGGCGTCGCTTCGGCGCCCTTTTTGTAAACCTCAAGGCCAACAAGGAAACTGCCAGTTCCATGGCAAGGGCTTCAAGCGGTGCGGTCAGCCCGTCTCTTCAGGTGCCCAAGGTCCTAAACAGCCCAAGGCTCCCGACACCCCCCGCGCTCATCCCCCAGGGAACTGCATGACTCAGCTGCCCCCCCCCCGTCATCAGTCCTCACGGGGGGAGGGAGGTGGGGGGAAATTCTTCCTCTACCTCTCAGAATGGAGCAATATCACCTTAGACCAGAGGGTACTACAAGTCATTCAGAGGGGTTACGCTACAGAGTCCCTGAGTGTTCCCCCAGACAACCCACCATCTCCCTCTCACTGTTCAACCAGCCATGCCCTTCTTCTGGAGCAAGAGATTCAGTCCCTTGTCCAGAAGAAGGCCATCCAGCCAGTCCCACCCTCCCAGCAGGGCAAAGGCTTTTACTCCCATCAGCCACCTCAACAAATTCATTCAGTACAAGAGGTTTCGGATGATGACCCTAGCAAGCCTTTATCCCCTTCTTCATCAAGGGGACTGGCTATGCTCCCTGGACATGCAGGACACCTATGTGCATATAAAGATCCTCCTCTCTCACAGGACGTTTCTCTGCTTCCTGTTCCAAGGCCAACACTGTCAGTTCAGGGTGCTCCCTTTCGGCCTGTTATCGGCACCCAGAGTCTTCACCAAGTGCCTCGTGGTGGTAGCTGCAGCCTTAAGGAGGAGAGGACACTTTGTCTACCCCACCTCAATGACTGGCTACTTTCAGCCCAGTGGGAGGAACAGCTAACCGGCACTCTCAAAGAAACAACAGAGTTCCTTTCTCTAGGCATCACTCCGAACTGGCCGAAATCTCAGCCCTGGCCCTCCCAACTGTTTCAGTATGTTGGAGCGGTGCTCAACACCTGTTAGGGCAAGGCCTTCCTGCCAAGAGACAGAGCGCTTTGCCTGGGCGAGCTGTCTCGAAGGGTCCAGACATCGGAGCAGATCTCCGCAAGGGTAGTCCTGCAGTTGCTGGGGCATATGGCAGCATCCATAGCCATGGTGTCTCTCTCTCTCTCTCTCTCTCGACTGAACATGAGGACCCTTCAGTGGGACCAGGGCTTGGACGACTTGGACCATCCCATCCGGATATCGGAAGCGCTTCGATCACGCCCTTCGATGGTGGCAAAACCCGACTTACTTAGAGCGGGGAGTACCTTTTCAATGGTCAAGTCCGTTACAGGCCCTTACCATAGATCCCTTGGGACTAGGCTGGGGTGCCCACCTAAACGAACATCAGACAAGAGGATCATGATCTGCCCTAGAAAGGTCTCCATATCAACGTACTGGAGATGAGGGCTGTTCTGTACGCCTTCCAGGCGTTCCAGGATCAGCTCTCCCAGGGTCCGCTCTTAATCCAGTCGGGCAATACCCCAGTAGTCTTTTATCTGAACAAACAAGGGGGCACTTGCTCGTACCCCCTATGCAGGAATGCCATGAGAGTTTGGGACTGGGCAGCAGAACACGATCTGTTCCTCTTAGTGGTTCACATGCCAGGAAGTCGGAACGTCCTCTCTGACGGTCTGAGCCACTCTCGTTCTTTGAATCATGAGTGGGAGTTGCTTCAAGAAGTAGCAAATGACCTCTTCGACAGATGGGGTCGTCCAGTGTTGGACCTCTGTGCGTCCCCGTGCAACACCAAACTGCCAGATTTTTACTCGCTAGGTCCAGAGCCTGGTGCTTTTTGGTGAATGCATTGTCGCTCTCTTGGACAGGAAGGTTTCTTTGTGCCTTCTCTCCCTTCCCCTCTGGTTCAGAGAGTACTGCTCAAACTGTAGTCAGAGGGGGCCAGGATTATTGTGGTAGCCCCTCTTTGGCCTCAGCAGATTTGGTTCCCTCTGCTGCAGCAGGTGGCCACAGAGCCCCCTGTGTTGCTGCCTCTCTCCACTCACTTGCTCTCCCAAGAACAGGGGACGCTCATCCATCCAGCTCTACGGACTCTAAATTTGCATGCCTGGCTCCTACAGTCCTAGCAGAGGAGAGACTGGGAGTATCAAAGAGAGTGGCAGAGATTCTTGTGGCAGCAAGGAAACCCTCCACTAGGGCAACTTGTGCCATAAAGTTGAAATGCTTCTGTCTGTGGGCGGCAGCTCACTCCTTGGATCCTCTAGATTGCTCGGTCAAGCATGTGCTGGAGTATCTTCTCCATCTCCTTGATTTGGGTCTCAGCTACTCATCGATAAAGGTGCCCTCTGACCATTCGGCATATCATGCCCCTGTGAGAGAGAGGACTCTGTCACAGCTCAACATGTGCAAAACTTTCCTTAGGGGTGTCCTGCATATCAGACCTCCAAGGAGGGACCCCATCCTTCCATGGGATCTTCTTTTTGTTTTGGAAAAGTTCACCCTGCCCCCTTTTTAAACCAGCCACGACATGCGAGCTATGTTTCCTCCCTTGGAAGGTGTTATTTTTAGTTGCCATTACTTCTGCTAGAAGGATTTCCGAGCTTCAGTCCCTGATGTGCAAGGAGGCTTACCTTGTGTTTCACAGGGACAGGGTGCAGCTACATACAAATCCTAAGTTTGTTCTGAAAGTGGTGTCTGAACTGACGCTGAACCAGGATATTCAACTTCTGGTTTATTACCTAGAGTTCTGTAACGGGGAAGGCCCTGTTACACACTCTGGACGTTCATCATGTTCTTTGTTATTACTTAGACTGAACTCGTTCTGTTCGCAAGACAGACCAGTTGTTTGTCGCCTTTGCTCGGAGGAAGGCAGGGGATCCTGTCACTAAGCAGACTCTAACCAAATGGTTAGTGCACTACATCACTTTCTGTTACCAGCATCGTGGCAAACCTTTACCGGAATCAGTTAACGGTCATTCCACCAGAGCAATGGCCACTTCATTTGCCTCTTTGAGGAACGTTTCAGCAGCAGACCTATGTGCTGCAGCCACTTGGAGTACTGTCCATACATTTGTTAGACACTACAGTTTGGACATAGCCTGTAGGTGGAGAGCAGGCTTTGGGCTGGCTGTCCTGCATGGACTACTCTCCTAAGAGGGTAGGCACCCCTCTGTTTCAGTCATTCCTCCACCCTTCTGACATGGACCTATCTAGGGATACTGCTTGGGACTCCATCCTATGTGTAATACCTGCTATAGTACAAGAGCTCCACCTCGAAGTTGGATAGTACAGTTACGTAAGAACTTACCGTAACAGTAGATCTTCGAGAGGAGTTCTTGCAGCAAGTGGTTTTCCTGCCCACCATCCCCCAGGTCCTTTCTTTACTTACATCTTATACTTCTCTTGAGTAGGGGAGTTCCTTCTCGGTTCTCCAACACTTTCAGCTGGGTCTCCGGCGGGGAACTGAGATGGCGCCCGGGGTCCGCCCCGTTTATACCACGTCGGGTGGAGATTTAAGTCGGGGCAGACCCTGCCATGACTGAAGAAGCTAGAAGCTTTTTTCCATGGGGTCCTAACGCCTGGGCGGTATTAGTCATTTGTGTAATACCTGCTGAAAGAGCTCCTTCGAAGATCTACTGTTACGCTAAGTCCTTGCGTAACTGTACTTTCCCGGCAGTAGAGATCTAGTTCTTTAGACAAGTAGAGTAGTAAAGTTCTAACAGCAGCTCCTTCCTCTTGCTGTTTTCTGCCAGAAGCTATCTAGGTCAGTTTTTAAATGCAAACACCTGGCTTCCTTCTGCTTAAGCCACTCCCCCTAATTCACAGTTTTTTTGTCTTCACCTAGCTAACTGCACAGATGACAATTCCTTCAACCAACTCAGACAAACACACTGACTTTTTTTTTTTTTGTTCCCAGCAGTAGAGAGCTAGTAAAGTTCTAACAGCAGCTCCTTCCTCTTGCTGTTCTCTGCCAAAAGTGACTCGACCTCCCCAGGTTGCTATTTTACTTCTGTGGCTTTTACGTCCTCCTGAATGTAAATGGCTATGCCCCCCCCCACCCACTTTTTTTGCCCTGCCTATCTTTCCTGAACAGATTGTAACCAGGAATGCCGTATATCATCCGTGGTTTTCCGTGAACCACATTTCTGTTGCAGCCACCCAGTCCAACCTTTCTGTTTCCAGGATGGCTGCGAGTTTGGGAAGTTTGTTGGTTAGGCTCCTAGTATTGCAACCATTGCCTTCCAGGAATGTACATCCTGTTTGGTGCAAGGTTGTACCCTCTTCCTGGACTGCTCCAGTTTGCTCTTTCCGGCCAAGAGATTATGGAGGTTGCTGGTTCAGGTGGATGTTTGCTCTGATTTGTTTTCTGAAGATGTATGCGTGCATTTGGCATTTCGGAGAGTGATGACCAGCCCACCAACGGCACGGGTGTGAGCTACGTCATACTCACCTTTATTTAGTTTAAACTACCTGTATAGACATCAAATTTTTGTCCGAGTGCTCACACACCTTCTCTGTTCAGGTGCAGTCCCTCGTATTTAAAAAAAGTTATTTCCCAAAAGTTGTGTCAGTTCCCTATGTAGTGGTATCCCTTGTCTTGGCATCAGTCACGCAGCCATGAGTTGAATTCGCCAACTTCAATCTCTCTGACTCACTTGGTGCTTTTTCCTTTTTCCCACACTAGCAGCACTTCTGATAAAGCTAATTAGGATGGAAGGCAAGAAAGGTTGTTGGCCAGGTCCTCAAAGTGTTTCTTGGCCTCCTGAATGGTGTGATTTGCCAAGTCATTGGTACCAAGGGGTATTGTTATATGTGTAACATCCCCTTATTCCTACACAATTGTCTTTATGCGGTTAGTGTCCCTACTTGCAGACACGCGTTGGTACCAACGACTTAGCTGGAGAAGAAATGAAGGTGGTTCAGGAGAGATTCAGGGACACAGTTAGGTCATGTGGGGAGACAGTAAACATGTTAGCTTTTTCTGAAATAATCCCAGTCCCCAGTGCTGGTACTGCTAGAAAAAGGAGAATCACTGAATTCAAGGAGTGGCTGGCCGGTGGGTGCAGGGAGGAAGGGTACTGCTTTATAGGGAAAGGGGGAGAAGCATGGTCAAATGAGGACCGCACTGACCGACTACACTTTAACTTGGAAGGAAAAAGAACACTAAAGGATAAGCTGGGGGAAAACATGGCAGAAGAACTGGGTTTAAGCTGCTTGGGGGGAGGTGAAAAGGGTACAAAAGCCCTCATGATGGCAAGAGGGTTGGGAAACAGGTAAGAAACCAAATGGGGGGGTGGACAAGAACAACCCCAAAAAATAAGAGGGTACTGAAGAGACAAGATGAACAGTGGTATCACTAAATGCATGGGGCATAGGGAACAAGATGGTGGACTTACACATCATCTTAACCTAAGGTAAGATGGGCATAGCAACCATTACTGAAACCTGGGCCACAACCCATCACAATTGGGACCTCTTGATCCCAGAGAATAAGCTTCACAGATGGGACAGGAAAAGGGAAGGGGGGAGCTGGGGCATGCATCAGGAAGGGGATAGTGTGTGCAAGGGAATAGGAGATGGAAAAGGGGAACAGTGAAGTACTGTGGCAGCAGCTCCAGAGCAACAAGGGTAGGATAAGGTTAGGGGTTGTATATAGACCGCCCGACTGGGGCAAAGTGATGGACAGGGTGCTGTGTTTGCAGCTGACTGACATAGCGGGAAGGGAGGAAGGTGGTAGTAGTAACAGGGGACTTTAACCTGCCCAATATAGACTGGGACACTCCTGCCATGACCTGTGCCAAAAGTCAAGTGATCCTTGACGCAATACAGGATGGCTTCATGACACAGTTGGTGATGGGTCCGACAAGGGGAGAGGCAATCCTGGACCTGTTGCTTACTAATGGGGAGCACATTCAGGAAATTGATATCAGAAAACCTCTGGGTAGAGGTGACCACAGCTCGGTGTGGTTCGAGATAAATATGGGAAAGGAAAATATCTCAACATGGACTAGGGCGTTGAACTTCAGGATGGCGAGGTTTAACAAAATGAGGGAAATGATTAGGGAGCAACTAGGGTGCATAGATGAGGGAATGGAGGTGGAAACACTATGGAAGACCATCAAGGGAGCCATTCAGAATGCTACAGACTGCTGCATAAAAATGAGAGGAAAAAAGGACAAGACGGCCTTGCTGGTTCAGTGGGGAAGTCGCTAGAACAACAAGGGAAAAGAGGGCAGCCTACAGGAAAGGCAGAACTGCCAGGGTAGAGGATGAAGAGGAATTCCAAAGGCTGGCCAAACTAGCAAAAAAGGAGGTACAGAAGGCCAAGGCGCAGAAAGAACTTCAGATAGCGGAAAAATTAAAGAGGGGAGAAAATGCCTTCTTTAACTACATAAAAGAAAAAAGGGACAAGAAGGACGGCATTGTCAGACTTAAGGAAGGGGGTGAATGGATAGTAGAAGACAGGACAAAAGCAGAAGCATTTAATGAATACTTCTGCTTGGTCTTTAGGAAAAAAAAAAGGATGGACCAATGCCACAAGTGGGGATAAGAAAGGAGGGAACCTGGGCAGACCCACTCAGGGTCATCGGGATGGAAAGAGTGAGGAAGGGACTGAGGGCACTGAAAGTGGATAAATCCCCAGGGCCGGATGAAGTACACCCTACGGTACTCTGGGAGTTCGCAGAGGAGCTGGCAGGACAGAAGACCATTCTATTTAACAGCTCCCTGAAGTTAGGTGTGCCAGAGGAATGGAGAACAGCAAATGTAGTGCCACTCTACAAAAGTGGCCTCAAGGAGGACCCAGGGAAACTACAGGCCGGTCCTCCTGACCTCGATAGTACAGTACGTGCCAAATATAACCAACCTGGATGTAGCAGATGTTGAAAAGTACCGGACAAATTTCATTTCCAAATGTCAAACTATATATGTTGCTATGTTAAATCATACTGTTGAGGTGGACCTGCAATTCCGGATTTAGTGTATGCAAACTTATGGAGACCATACATAAGGAGGGACTGGTGAGGCACATGGAGGAGAATGGTCTGCAAGACAGTAAGCAGCACAGGTTCATGGCTGGCAGGTCCTGTCAAACCAATTTAATAGAGTTGTTTGACTGTGTCACGAAGGCAGTGGACAAGGGTCAGGCAGTAGACGTCATGTACCCAGACTTCAGTAACACCTTCGATTCTGTGCCACACAAAAGGCTGATAACAAAACTGAGGGAGCTAGGTGTGGGGAGGAAATTAGTAACATGAGTGGAGAACTGGTTGGGGGGCAGAACGCAAAGGGTGGTGGTAGGAGGGGTAGCCTCCAATACAAAAGGGAGGCAGGATAGCGCAGTGGTTTAAGGCTCTGAGCTGCAAATCTGGAGACGTGGGTTTGAATCCTACAGCCCCCACTTGCATACTGTGTGACCCTGAGCAAGTCGCTTAACGTCCCTGTGCTCCCTGATTGCACCTGTAAACAATTTTTCAGATGAATGTGTCTCACCTGGTTAAACAATTGGGGGGAAAAGTCACCAGCAGGGTTCCACAAGGGTTGGTTTTGGGCCCAGTATTATTGAATGTATTTATAAGTGACATTCGGGAGGGAATTCAGGGCAAAATGGATCTTATTTTCTGACAACACCAAGCTTTGTGGGAGTGTGGACACCCAGAAGAGGATAAAAGAGTTAAGGGAGGATCTAGCCAGACTGGAGAAATTTTCAGGGATGTGGCAGTTGGGATTCAACGCCAAGTGCAAGGTGATGCACATTGGGGCAAGAAACCCAAGAGCAGAGTACTACATAGGAAAAGTACAGGTGGCAGAGTCAGAAGAAGAAAAGGACCTGGGGGTAGTAATTACTAGTGATCTGAAACAGTCCGTTCAATGCAAAAAGGCGGTGGCGAAGGCCAACAGGATGCTGGGATGTATCACAAGGGGGTATAGTAGCAGGCACAGCAAGGTTATTCTGCCATTATATAGATCTCTGGTAAGGCCTTACTTGGAGTATGGAGTGAGGTATTGGCACCAGTACCTAAAGAAAGACATTAAATTGCTGGAAGGGGTGCAGAGGAGGGTGACTAAAATGATTAGAGGACAGCAGGACAGGTCATATAGAGAAAGACTGGGAGCCCAGAAGATGTACTCATTGGAGGAGAGGAGGCAGAGGGGGATATGATAGAGGCCTTCAAGTACCCGAAGGGAGTAAACAAAGTATAGTGTGAGGGTCTCTTCACCAAGAGAGAAAATGCCACCACCAGAGGACACAGCCTGAAGCTGTTAGAGGGGGAAGATATAGGAGGGAGGTGAGGAAGCACTTCTTCACAGAAAGGGTGGTGTCAGCCTGGAATGAGCTGCCGAAGAAGGTTGTGGCAACCAGGTCAGTGGGAGCATTCAAAAGAGCCTGGGATAAACACAGTGGGGAAATTATGGGGCAAAGGGGGGGGAGGAGAGGGGAGGGCACCGACACAGGTGTAGGGGTAAATTACAAAACCCCAATACATATCGAGCAGACATGATAGACCAGGTGGTCCCCTTTCTGCTAGCTGCTTATGTTCTTTCAATCTGCCCAAGTCGGTTCTGTTACTGTCGCAAAGGTTGTAGTATATAGGGGCAGTTCTGGACTCTACACAGGGGAAGGCCTTTCTGCACCAAAACACGGAAGAGTGCCTCATAGCTCAAGCTCTGGAAGTTGTCCAGAGCAAGTACATTCCTGCCAGGGTATACCTCAGATTGCTGGGCCTGATGGCAGCTGCCATATCCACTGTTCCACTGGCCAGGCTCCATATGCGTACCCTCCAGTAGACCCTCTGGGTACAGTGGGACCAGCACATGGATGAGTTAGACTAACCAGTCCTGGTCTCTTTCCCAGTATGCAAGGTATTGCAGTGGTGGATGGGACCCCTTGAATCTGCTTCAAGGTGTCCCTTTGCAGATCTACCAACATCAGATCCTAACCACAGATGCCTCAGGTCTGGGCTGGGGAGCACACCTGGGTCCCTTCCAGACCCAGGGCTCTTGGTCCCAGTGGGAAGCTTCCCTGCATATCAATGTCCTGGAGATGAGAGCTGTAACCTACGTCATGCAGGCTTTTCAGGAACACCTTGCTCCGGGTCAACTGCTGGTGCAGTCAGATAATCTAAGCATAGTAAACTACATCAGCAAGCATGGGTGGACTCATTTGTATCCCCTTTGCATGGAGGCCATGAGAATATGGTACTGGGCATTGGATCACAGTCTAACACTCTGCAGTCCATGTGCCAGCTGTACCAAACACCCTGACAGGCTGTCTCAGCAGGACTCGTCCAGCAAGCACGAATAGGAGCTTCTCTCATCCATCGCAGAAGACTTGTTCGACAGATGAGGTCATCCAGAGTTGGACCTTTTAACGCAAAACTGCCCAATATTTGCTTGGTAGATCCAGGGCCTGGAGTTTTCTGGCAAGACGCTTTGTCCCTCTCTTGGAGTTTGAGGTTTCTTTATGCATTTCCTCTGACTCAGAAGGTACTAACCAAGTTGCAGATAGAGGGGGCCAACATGATTCTGGTAGCTCCATTCTGGCCTTGCCAAATGTGGTTCCTTCTGCTGTAGCAGATGGTGGAGGAACCTCCGGTCCCTCTTCCTCTTTGCAGGAATCTGTTGACCCAGGCTCTGGGGACCCTGGTCCATCCTAACCTCAGATCATTCCATCTGCATGCCTGTCTCCTGAGGACATAGCGGTTGCCAAGTTCAGGGTCTCTAACAGGGTGGCAGATGTCCTAGTGACAGTCTGGAAGCCTTCCGCTCAATCCACTTATGCCATGAAACAGAAGCGATTTGTCATCTGGGCTGCCAAACATAGTTTAAACTCTCACCAGCGTGGTGAATCATGTCCTGGACTACCTGATCTCACTATCTGACTCGGGCCTCCAGTACTCTTCCCTCAAGGTCCACCTTATGGCTATTTCTGCATTTCATGAGCTCATGAATGACCACACGATTGCTCAGCTGGATGTCTCCAGTACCTTTCTAAGAGGCATCCTGCATCTGAAACCTCCAATCCATTCTTCTGTCCTGGCTTAGGACTTGAATTTTGTTTTGGAAAAAATTGACCCTTTCTCCTTCTGAGCCAACAGTAACTTGCGATTTACGCTTTCTCTCTTGGAAAGCATTGTTTGTTTGTTTTTCCATATATATTTTAGGATTTTTACCCCTGTTTTCTCCCCAGCCTGGGACCCCGGCAGACACGTACGTGCGCATGCTTGGAGGCTCACACCGGACACCGGTTCGGCCCCTTCCACCCTACCCCTGGCTGTCGCCACCACTTCCTCCCGCCTGCGCATGCCACTGGACCTCCACCCGGTAGGAGTGGGACTACGGGGGATGCAGGTAACCACCCTGGGAGGGGAGGGCTGCCTTGCGGCTGCTCAATCCCACTCCCTCCCCCACCCCCATGCTGGCTCCCTGACTACCCAAGTTAGTTCCCGAACCCGGGTCGCCGGTGTAGCGTGAGGTAAGATGTCCAGCGCCTCAAACCTTGACGCCACAGTGCTGGCTGAAAGCATTGTTTTTAGTTGTGATTACTTCTGCTCAAATAATTTCAAAGCTTCAGGCCCTCTGATGTGAGGAGGCTTATTTGAATTTTTTACAAAGACGAGGTGTCTTTGTACACATCTTAAGTTTCTCCCTAAGGTGGTTTCAGAGTTTATACTCAGTCTATCCACCTTCCTGTTTATTTTCCTGAACGTGCCAATCCAGGGGAAGCACTGCTCCATACGTTAGATGTGCACAGAACTTTGAAGTACTACCTAATTAGGACTAAGGAGTCTAGAAAGTCAAAGCAGTTGTTTTCTTCGCCCCGGGTAGAGAGGGCATTTCAGTTTGTAAGTAATGTTTATCCAAATGGTTGGCAAACTGCATTGTGTTCTACTACAAGAAGTATGGCAAAGAATTTCCTGGTGCTGTCAAAGCTCATTCCACCAGAGGAATGGCTACCTTGGTGGCTTGTTTCCAAGGGGTCTCAGTCGCTGACATTTGTGTGGCTGCCACCTGGAGTACAGTCCATACTTTCACCAAGCACTACAGTCTGGACATTGTCTCAAGAGCCTGTGCAGGATTTGGCAGGGCTGTGTTACAGGGACTTCTGCCTTAGGTTTATGGAGAGCCATCCTCCCAGACTGTCTCTTATGCACTTGTAACTGCTTGGGACTCATTCCTACGGTGTTACCTGATGACTGAGATACCCCGGAAGAAGATAGAACAGTTACGTAAGAACTTACTGTAACAGTATATCTTAAAGGGAATCTCAGTCATCAGGTATGTTTTCCCTCCCATCATCCCCTTTCTTGGAGCTTCTGTCTAGAACTGACTGTCTGGTGTATCCAGCCTTTAATTTAGGTCTGAGCACCTCTCTCTCTTTGGTCCCCCATGGCAATAGCCTAGCTCCCTTAGTCTCCGGGGAAATCAAATGAGGAGGGAGCAAGGCAGCTCACACCTTTATAGGGTTGGTGACTTGATGACGTGGGAGGCCCCAGTTGTACTGCTAAAACAATCTTTCGTTTGGATTCTCCTTCACTGATGGCAAAGGTTCCTACGGTGTTACCCGATGACTGAGATCCCCTTGAAGATCTACTGGTCTGGTCCATACCTCTCAACCTCTTGCCTCATGAATCAGGGACAAGGCTTAAAAAAATCAGGGATAAAGACCCCAAATCAGGGTCACATCTTAAAAACTGGTGCTGCTGTCTCAGAAAGCTGACAGAATAAAGGGATTTGTGTTAAGATGCATCTTCTGAAGAAGAGCAAGTATGTTACTTTAATGTTTGACATTATTTTCTGCTTTTAATCCCCACTGTTCTGTCACAAAAATACAAATTTTATGAGGGACAGAGGAAAATTTTGAGGCAAAATCAGGGACACTTGAGAGGTATGGTCTGGTCAGTTCTTGGGTAACTGTTTTATCCCATGGCACTTTCCAAAAAGAGATTGGGACATTATCTTGAAGCAGTTTCTTATATAGTGCTAGTGACTGTGTGGGGTGCATTTCTGAACATATAACAGCTGCTCACTTTGCACATAGTCTTTGTTTGATAGTCTCATAACTCATTGGCATGTGAAATCGAATGAGGCATTGTGTCTGAAAGATGCAATAGAGAATGAAATTTCATTCTGTTGTACAGTCCCAGTACTATCAGTAGCTGAATCAACTCTGCGTGAAGCACTTTGGGATGCATTGTGTATAAAGGGTACTATAGAAAACCAAATTCCATTATGTTCTACAGTCCCTGCACTGCTGGTATCTGAATCAGTTCTGTGTGAACCACTTTGGGATGCAGTGTGTATGAAAGGTACTATAGAGAATCAGATTTAATTCTGTTCTGCAGTCCCAGCACCACTGATGTCTAAATAGAAGCTGTATGACACACTTTGGGATACAGTATGTATGGAAGGTAAGGCAGGCAGCTTTTTATTCTCCTGCTCCCACCTTGCACCTTTTTAGGGCTTTGGTCCCTCCTCCCACTCCCCCTATTGCCCAGTCAGTGTGGGTCTGCACAGTGCAGGGCCTGAGAACACCGAATCCCTCCGT
Source organism: Neoceratodus forsteri (assembly GCA_016271365.2). Taxonomy (NCBI): domain Eukaryota; kingdom Metazoa; phylum Chordata; order Ceratodontiformes; family Ceratodontidae; genus Neoceratodus; species Neoceratodus forsteri. The sequence goes on along the minus strand of CM057452.1, from coordinate 1,078,673,352 downwards.
ATGCATCCTGGCAATGCTCAAGCATCCACATATACACACACACACACACACACGTCCTGGTGTGCACAAACATAGCTACGCCCTACAGGGGAGACGAGATCCCTTGTCCTACCGCAGAGTTACTACGGTGGTAGAACCTGAGTGCCTCCCCTTCCCTGAGCTGGGAGGCTGCAGCAGTGTTATTCTAGCCTCCATCCACCCCAATTGAGTTCGGCCTCCCAAACCTGGGTCACTGAAACAGGAGCATGTGATGTTTTTGCTGGCCATCAGGTGGCCCAAAGTCATTTTTAATCTGCCCCAACTTGTATACAGCACTCTTTTGTTGTGGTTTTTTTTTTTTTTTTTGCTTGTTTTCCCTTCAGCAGGTGAAGTTTCTGGGGTTTTTTTTTTTCCCAACTTTGGCATGGATATTCAGGCTGCTGCTGCTAGGTAGAACAGGATCTTTGGGTAACAGAGCTACACACAGCAAGGGTTTCTTGTTACAGGTAGATTCAGGTCTGTAGTGCCTGTCCGGGCTGCTATAACCGCACCCCCTTCAGTCCTGGTGGGGCCAATTTTTCCTCTACTGCCACAGAAAACTGCTATTAAGGTAAGAGCGGGGGTTCTTAGTAAGAGAGAGCATCTGGCTGGATCATTCATTTATTTGAAACTACTCCAACTGGGATAACCCCATGAGATACAGCATCTCCTTTTCGTGGGATCAGCAGCCATCACTTATGAGCAAGTGACACTGGGTTTCCGTACCTAGAGGCTGCACAATCGCACCAGTGCCATGTTGACAGACTTAGCACACTATTTGGGCAATGGTGGCCATTTTTGTTGCAGTCCTCAGCATGGCTTCTTCAGAGACCACCACCAAGGAAACAGGATCTAGGCCCCCAAGTGTAAAAGTTTCATTCAAGGCTGTGGTCCACCATGGCTGGCTCTTACTGCCCAACCTGTGACAAGGCGTCTTCCTTGAAGAACGAAGCCCAGGACCTCTCCCACAACTTTAAGAGGGCAGCAGAGCAAAGGTACACCCCTGAAACCAGGTCTAAGACATCTTGCTCATTATTATCCAGAACTTCAGCAATTCCTCTGCACCTCTGTCCAGTATCTACTAGGTGATCACATTTACTTTTTCCTCATTTGGAAGTTCAAAAATTTGTTTCCACAATAGCAAAGTTTTCTAAAGCTGTGGATATCCTGACAAAAACACTGAAAGAGGTGCACTGCAATCAGTAAGAGGAAGAGACCATCAAAGGCACCGCTAGCATCCTTATGGTTGTCATCAAAGTTTGACATGACACATACTGCAGGGGAAACTCTACAGCACCCTCCTGCAAAGAAGAACTAGGCTGCAGCACAGAGCATGGAGAATACTATTCCTCAGACTTATACCAGGAGGATGATAGCTAAGGAAGAGCTTTAACATGGGTGAAACTCATTACGCTGATGAAGCAAATCTGCACACACTGGTTCTTGAGGACGACTGCAGCACAGATCTAAAAAGGTGGCGGATCCCTTGAAAAATGTCAGTAAAATGGGTGTGTTCCCAATATGCGACACAAGAAAAGGCACAATCTTCTATGAATGGACCAACATGGATCATAAGATGCCTGCCATGCGACATGCAACATACAAGATCAAGGATGCAAATCCTGGGATACGAGCCTGAAGGTAGATGTACCTATCTTGGGCTCCATGAAGAAAACCACCATCTCCAGTACCAGGGGCAGTGGCCATTATGGACACCCTTTATTGCAAAATGGAGATGAAGAAGGCACATGAAAGAACAAGTGTCCATGTGGTGGCTCTGGCCTTAGCTTATGTGTCTAGGACTGTGACTTCTTGGCTGACTTCTCCTTCGACTTTCCTCATGATTCGAAGGCAACTACGGCTATGTCTCTTGGCTCTGGGATCAGCCTTTTTAGAAAATGTGTCCCATGATAGTCTCCAGATGTTTGTCAGATCTGGACTTATACATTGTACTAGCAAGAAGAGTCCATTAGCTCAGGCCCTGGGTGGCAGATAATTCATCCAAGGTGTCCCTTCCGAATATGCCATTCATGGAGCACCTGCACTTTGGACCTGAACTAGAGGCCATAAGCAAGTTTTGGATTCTAAACTAGCTTTACCTCTGGACAAGAAACTTACAGAACACTGAACGAAGGAGCCGCCAACAAAGGAATGGGTTGTCTGTGACAAAAGAAGCAGTCCACCGCAAAAAACTGGGACTGGTTAAAATGACCTCAAGGCCTACATGCCTATCCATCTGTATGCTCCTTTTCAATCCTCATAACTCCTTTCTTTTCCTTTCCAACCCCCCCCCAATCCTTGTGTTGCCTGTTTATATAGTAATGAGGGATTGTTTCATTTTGAACTCCATTCTAGAATATTTAGGAAGAGACGCTGGATTTTTGACGTCAGAATATTTTTTTTTTGCCCTATTTAAAGAGAGCATTGTGTATATTTATATATCTATACATTTATATAAGGGCACATGGCAATATTACAAGCTGTTTGAATACATACACCTTGGAACAATGTGCAATAATTTAACAAATTTAAGATTACACATATGCACTAGCACTTTATTGTTTTGGATATATGTCAATTTAAATGGAGTTTCATTTATTAGATCACATGGTGATATGAAGTACGTATTTATTGTGATTCAGCACTAGGGGTGGTATGCTTTGAAAAAGCCGAACAGGTGAAACATTAGCATTGTTCCGTTGGGCCTCCTCCTTGCCCAGACGGACAATGTGTCGGTGGCCTTTTTTACATAAACAACCAGGAGGATACGCACTCATATCCCCTCTGTAGGGAAATCATGAGATTCTGGTTTTCAGTGATGGAACACAGTCTGGAACTTACTGCTGTACATGTTCCAGGCATCCAACACACCTTGGCTGACAGCTTATGCCGGTCTCGATCTAGGGCTCACGAATGGAAGCTTCTGCAGTTGGTCGTAAGGGATCTCTTCGACAGGGGGGATGCCCAGAGTTGGACCTTTTTGAGTCCAAAATCTACGCCAAACTACACAGTTCCTCCGCCCCTGAGCTCGCACTTGCTCTCCCAGGACCAGGGCACCTTGGTCCATCTGGACCTCAGTTCACTGCATGTGCTTGCGTGGCTCCTGTAGCCTCAGCAGTCTCCCATTTCGGGGTTTCCCCCAGGGTGGCAGATATCCTGGCGGCCGCTAGGAAGCCTTTCAATGGGGATTCCTATGCTATGAAATTGAAGCAGTTCTGCATGGGGGCTTCTACCTATTCTCTTTTCCCTTCACCTACCTGGTGAACTTGGGTTTTTGGAGTACCTTCTCTTCCTGTTAGTTTCCGGCCTAGGTTACTCCTCAATTAAGGTGCATCTATCTGCCATTTCTGTGTATCATGCACCTGCTTGAGGGCAAGGCTCTTGCCCATCTGGATCTACTTCGTACTCTTTTACGGGACACCCTGCATCTCAAACCTCCCGTTACAGTCTCTGTTCCCCCATGGGATCTTTTTGTTTAGGTTAGAAACTCTCTTTGCCTCTCTTCAAACCGGCTGTGAGTTGCAAGCTACACTTTCTGTGGCAGAAAGTGTTGTTTCTGTTTGCTGTTACCTCTGTTCGAAGAATTTCTGAGCTTCAGGCTTTGATGTGTAAAGGGCCTTATTTGGTTTTCCCCAAGGCCAGGGAGCCCTTGTGGACAGATCCTAAGTTATTTGCCTAAAGTGATGTTCGAGTTTACGCTGAATCTGGACATTCATTTACCTGTTTGTTACCCAGAGTACTCTACTTGAGGGGAGGCTCTGCTTCATACTCTGGCTGTTCACTGGGTGCTCCGTTATTACCAGAATCGCACCCATTTCTTCAGGACATCTGTTTGTTTCCTTTGCCTCATGGACCCTAGGGGCTGCGGTTTCTAAGCAGACTTTGTCTAAGTGGTTGGTTGATGGCATTACGTTCTGTTACCAAAAGTAGGACAGACCCTTACAGGGTTCAGTTCAAGGCCATTCTACCAGGGGGGGTGTCTGCCTCCTTCTCTTTATTGTGGAATTATTCGGCTGCAGTTATATGTGCAGGTGCTGCTCAGAGTTCCATCCACACTTGCATTAAGCACTACAGTTTGGACATTGCTTCCAGGCACAAGACTGGCTTTTGCCTGGTTGTCCTTCAAGGCCTTCTTTCATGAAGGTTACACTATGCGTTTCTTTCCTCCACGCTTCTGACAAGGGTTTGTCTTTTCTACTGCTTGGGACCCAGTCCTAACGGTGTAGCCTGCTGCAAGAGCTATCCTCAAAGTAAGATATAGTACAAGTATGTAAGAATTTACTATAACAGTAGATCTGGGAGAGAAACTCTTGCAGCAGGTGCTGATTTCCCTCCCTCCTTCCCCCTGAGTTCCTTTTGTTCTTTTTTTCCTAAGACTCTCCTTGGTCTCCTATCTGCGCATGCTGGGTCTCCGGCAGGAGAACTGAGGTAGTACTGGGGGACCATCCCTTTTATACCACTGGCTGATGTTGGGGGCAAGCCAGCATTGTGGGGGGGCGGTCCCCTGCTGTACACTGCTAGCTAGAAGTTTTCAATGGGGTAGCCTGCTGCAAGAGCTTTTCTCGAATATAGCCTGTTGCTAGCCTTGCTTGTAGAGCAGAAAGCAGCTAACTAAAAGAGTCTACATTTTCTTATTAATTTAAAACTTATATCTTAGCGGGAGTCAGTGTCTGTTGAGATTAAGTAGACAGATACTTTATTAGAAGTAGAAGGGGTCTTATTTAGGGTTAAAAAAAGCCAGTGTGTGTTCTGTGCTGGGAAGGGTACTGTATCAGCTGACTTTGCTAAACCAGTAGGAGGAAAGAGAGCTTAATTGGGGGGGTGGCTTAGACACTATAAAAGCAGGTGACTCAAATTACAACTTCTTGTTGCTAGCCTTTTTTCTTACTAATTGCCCTCCATCCCACCCTAAGCCAGTTCTACTTTTATAGCCACTGGAGTTGACTGTCAACAGGAACTTCCCTGTTTGGCAGTAGGAAGGGAAGGATCATAGAGAAACATTGGTTTTGTCAACCCCAAAGGAAAAAAGTAGCTCACTCTTCCCCCCAGCTGCTGGTGGTCTGACATTGAGCAAGGAAGAAGGAGGCTACTGAAGAAGATAGGAAGTTGCTGTCCCAGAACAGGAGGGGTGAGAGTTGTAAGGAGAGGAGAGAGTAAGCATACAGAGAAACAGTAGAGATGACACAAAGTAAGACATGATAGGATTAGTGCAGTGCAGTGGCTGTGGGGCAGCAGTGTTCTGGGAGACATTCTGGAGGTTGCGATGCTGCCCTATTTGCAGGCACCTCTCTGGTATGAGAGAGGAGATTGCCCGTCTCCAGGCTGACCTGGCTAGGATTAGTGAAACCTCCTCCCCCACCCAGGGACCACCAGGGCCAATGCCACTACCTCAGAGGTTGCCAAGAAAGAGAAGAGGCTGGACCAGGGTGGGCTCAGGGAGAGAGGGTGGTGGAACAGGTTGCATCCTCCAGCTATACCTCTCCACAATTCATTCGCTCTTCTGGTGGATAGTGGTTCCTCTATGGAGGCACCTGCAGTGGAGACCAAGAAGGATGCTGGGAACCTTCACAAAGGAGACCCACAGGAGGGTGGCATGGGACCCCACAGGGGAAGGAAACCACTCCTGGTGGGGGACTCAATCATTAGAGGGGTAGAAATGGGGGAGGAAGGGGAGAGAGAGGTAAGGTGCCTTCCTGGCGCCACAGCTTGGAGGGACAGGAAGCATATCCTCAGGATCGTGTGAGAAGCTGCACGAGGGAGGAAGCTGGATATCCTTGTCCACCTAGGGACAAATGACCTGGCTAGGAATGGGATCAGAGCAGTGCAAGAGGAGTCTGTAGAGTTGGGGAGGGGCCTTAGACAAGTAGCGCATACGGTAACCTCGGAGGTGCTGCCTGTCTATGGCAAGGGTGATGCTAGGGCACTCCTCACCAGGGAATTCAATGAGTGGTTGAAAAACTGGTGTGGAGATCAGGGGTTTGGCTTCATTGGGGACTGGGGAGCCACCTGGAGGATGCAGGCCTATACTGGTGCAATGGTCTGCATCTGTCAGGGGGAACCAGGATCCTAGGTGAGAGGTTTAAATGCTTCATTGGCAAGCATTTAAACTAGCCAAGGGGGGAGGCACTGAAAAGGAGCAGGGAAATCCCAGCCTCCCCCCACAAAACATAGTAATTAGTGAGGTAAACGCCAAAGTAGAGAAGTTACTAGGGAGAAGAACAGAGGTAAATGTAAAAAAAGGCAAAGGCAGTAAGGACAGGAATGGGGCTAAAAGGAGCAAGGCTATCAAAACATGGAGGGTGATGAGTACCAATGCCTGTAGTCTGTGTAACAAGCTCCCTGAACTAGTGGCCTTGATGGAAGAGGGTTGCCTGGATATTGTGGCAGTCACAGAAACATGGTACACAGAGAACCATGACTGGGATGTCAACATACCAGGATGCACAATTACAGGAAGGATAGGAGGGTAAAAGAGGAGGAGGAGTAGCTCTCTATGTAAAGGAAGGGATCAAAGCAACAGAACTAAAGAGTAAACAGGAAGCAGATGAGGCACTCTGGGTCACCCTGGAGACAGGAAATGGCACCACAATCCGCATGGGGGTTGTATACAGACCCCCATCTCAGGGGGAGGGAATGGACAAGGAAATGATGGAAGGCTTCCTTAGAATGGCAGAAAAAGGGGAGATATTGTTGATGGGGGACCTGAATATGCCAGATGTTAACTGGAGCACCTTTGCTGCAGGCACATCCAAAAGCACGGCCATTCTTGGTGCCCTACAGGGGGCATGCCTCAGACAGCTAGTATTGGAACCAACGCGGGAGGGAGCAATCTTAGACCTGGTACTCTCAAATGGGGACAGAGAAAGAATCTCAGATTTAGAAGTGGGTAGCCATCCGGGAACAAGTGACCACCAAACAGTGTGGTTCATGATAAACACAGCCATACAGTCAAGCCATACAAAAGCAAGAGTATTGGACTTTAGGAGGGCTGACTTTAGGGAAATGAGAGAATGCCTCAGAAAGAAAAGTATTAGCAAACAGGCAAGAAGGAGGGGTGGAGGAACAATGGGGAGTAATCAAAACAGCCATAACAGAAGCAACAAGCCTTTGTGTAAAGCAAATCAAGAAAACACAACGAAGGAAAAAAAAACGCTATGGTTCTCAAGAGGTGGCAGGGAAGGTTAAGGAGAAAAGGATAGCATTCAGGAAATATAAGGAAACACAGAAGGAGCAGGACAGCGAACTTTATCAGTTAAAGCAGAAAGAGGCTGGGAAGGCAGTCAGAATAGCAAAGGCCCAAACTGAGGAAAGGATAGCCAGTTCTGTTAAGAAGGGGATAAGACCTTTTATAGGTACATTAGGTAGCGAAGAAAGACCAAAGGAGGGATACTGAGACTTAATAAAGGGAAGGGAATGTGGGTAGAGGGTGACAGTGAAAAAGCAGGGATACTGAACAAATATTTCTGCTCAGTATTCACAAAGGAAGAGGAGGGGGAAGTACCTAAATCAAACAAGAGAATCACTCTGAAGACGGGGGTCGATACCAGTCCATTTACAGAAGAAAGGGTTCTGAAAGAACTAATAAAATTGAAGGTGGACAAAGCAATGAGGCCTGATGGGATTCACCCAATAATTCTAAAAGAACTAAGGGTAGAACTAGTGACACCGCTGACTACTCTCTTTAACAAATCATGGGAGGATGGGTGGTACCCAAGGACTGGAGGAGGGCAGATGTGATTCCTCTTCACAAAAGTGGGAGCAGGACAGAGGCAGGAAACTACAGACCAGTTAGTTTGACCTCAGTGGTAGAAAAATGATGGAATCACTTCTGAAGGAAAAAGAATTGTTGAGTACCTAGAGGCCAGTGGGGCTGGGACCCAAAGGCAGCATGGATTCACGATGGGAAGGTAAGTGAGCCAGATCTAATAGATTTCTTTGTCTGGGTGACCAAAGTAGTAGACCAGGGAGGAGCTGTGGACATGGCCTACCTAGATTTTAGCAAGGCATTTGATACAGTCCCACACAAAGATTAATACACAAGTTAGCCAGCCTTGGAGTGGGTCCCAAGGTGGTAGCCTGGATAAAAATTGGCTAGACAACAGGGCGTAAAGGGTAGTAGTAAATGGAGTACACAGTGAAGAAAGGAGGGTTACTAGTGGGCACCGTAGGGTTCAGTACTGGGACCGGTCCTTTTAATGTCTTTATAAATGACATTGCTGAGGAACTGGAAGGAAAAGTATGTCTCTTTGCAGATGACACAAAGATCTGCAACAGGGTTGATACACAAGATGGAGTGGAAAGTATGAGAAGGGACTTGGCAAGGTTGGAGGAATGGTCAAATGTATGGCAGCTCAGATTCAATGCAAAGAAGTGCAAGGTAATGCACATGGGAAACAAAAACCCAGGGGAAGCGTACGCAATGGGGGGTGATATACTAACAACAGTGAAAAATAGAAAGGGACCTGGGGGTAATTATATCAGATGACCTAAAGGTGGGCAAGCAATGTGAGAAGGCTGTAAGGAAGGCTGGGGGGATACTGGGATGCATAGGAAGAGGCATCAGTAGTAGAAAACAGGAAGTTGTTATCCCTCTGTACAGACAGTTGGTGAGACCCCATCTGGAGTACTGTGTGCAGTTCTGGAGACCCCATCTCTGCAAGACATAGACAGAGTGGAGGCTGTCCAGAGGAGGGCAACCAAAATGGTGCAGGGTCTGCACCAGAAGACATATGAAGAAAGACTAAAGGAGCTTAATATGTATACCCTTGAGGAAAGAAGGAGAGAGGGACATGATAGAAACTTTCCAGTACCTCAAGGGAATCAACAAAGTCTAAGAGGGTAGCATCTTTTAGAAAAAGAGATGTGCAAGAACAAGGGGGCACAATTTGAAGATAGAGGGGGGACGGTTCAGAGGTAATGTGAGGAAGTATTTTTTTCACAGAGAGGGTTGTGGATGCATGGAACAGCCTCCCTGAGGAGGTCATGGAGTCAGGAACAGTGGGGGAATTCAAGAAGGCGTGTGAGAGACATAAGGCAGTCCTAGTGGGGGGGTAGGAGGAAGTAAGCTGTTGATTAACTAGGATCTGCAGCTTATCTGTTAGGTAGGAAAATGGGCAGACTAGGTGGGCCAAGCAGCCGTTATCTGCCATCAAATTCTATGTTTTTTAACTGTTACGGTAAGTTCTTACTTAACTGTGCTTTACTTCATCTTCATTTCCAAGAAGACCAGGGGTTCCAAGCCATGTTGGACCTAAAATGTCTAAATAGATTAAATCAACAAATTTCAAAATAGAAACACATTGCTCCACCAGAGCAGCTCAAACAATCAATCAACCAGTCTTTCATGGATCATGTTGAGGATCTGCTGAAAAAGCTGAGGCAGAGGCTTGGTCTTTTCTTTAGGATTAACCACCTCTTGAGCAGAGATGCTAAGATGCAGTTAGTTCAATCTACGTTCCTTTCCCTAATTGATTATGCTGACTTCATTTATAGTCAATGTACTGCCTCCTATCTTGCTAAGCTGGACACCCTGTATCACAGAGCCTTGAGATTTATAACTGGCCTACCCCTCACGACACATCACTGCTTTTTGTATGCTGCTGTTTGGTGGTCTTCCCTTCAGTACAGGCGGAACAGAAATGCGGCTCTTTGGACCTTCAGAGCTATTACCAGTAAACTTCCCCAATACATTTCTGACTGCATACCACTAAGTTTGTTAGGAAACTATGCACTGAGAAGTTACTCTTTGATTTCATTGAAAGTGCCTATGGCTAATACACGTGTTGGGAGATCGGCCATAAGCTTCGTGTTGCCTTCACTTTGTAACAAACTACAGAAATCAATGAAACTCAGCATCCCTGTCAGTCTTACTGTCTTCAAGACCTTGTATGCCCGGGCTGTTAAGGAACTCTGCAACTGTTTCTCCCACTCTTAGCATGTTATGGTGTCTGCTGTTTACCTGTCCTCTGCATTGCTACCTAAATCTTGGCCCTATGGTTTCTTCAAGTTTATATCTCTTCAGTCTACTGCTGTTTACTCTGCTTACCCCTTCCTACCTTATCTGACCTCCTACTATGTGTTGTCCCTAGTCCTGTTGTCCTAGCACCCCTCTTTTAGAGCAGCTTCTACCTTACCTTGTAACCTGCTTCTCCCCTGTCAGCATCCTACCTTCACCCCCCTTCAAGCCTGAATCTCAGGTCTTCACTTATGCTAGGCTGTGCAGACAGCAAGAATATTTTATTTTTCACTTGTCCTTTCCATTCACTGTTATATTCTCTGCTGAATAATTGATGTACATGATGACCCACCCTTAACTCATTATCTAACCTATTGTTTTTGCTCTGTATGTATCATTTTAACATATACAAATGTCTGCTTATTGTCTGCATATAAATGTATTGTGCTTTGACCTTGTGTGACACTGGTCCACCTTGTAAATGAGCTTGCTCAACGGTGTTCGCCTGGATAAATAAAGATTTTGATTGATTTATTGATTAACAGTGCATTCAGCAACTAGGAGCTCTGTTTAACACAAGCACTGTGACAGTGACTCTTTTTCTGGACAGAGTTTAGTACCTGTCCCAGGCACAGCGAATGACTCTGACAGAGTCCTGGCGCTAGAGTGAGCAGTCTCCTCCATGTGCTGTGTCTAATAGCAGGAAGCATCGACTTTGGTGCATTGGGGTAGGCTACAGTCTCACTCCCTCCAACTTTACCTGCTATGCCTCTGGGACCCGTAGACAATGTCACTGTTGGCCCATATTCCACTGACACTGGCAGTGAGAGCATCCTTCAACCGGTGGTCCTGCCAGCAGAATCTGATGCAAGGTGTTTGTGTAGTATGTGCAACACCTCATTCTGACAATAGACACCTGCCTGACAGGATGGTGTGCGATGCTTGGAAAGGCATCAGTCTGAGGGACTTGATAGTGGAGCAGAAATGGCTCATCTTTCTTAAGATGAGGGATATTAAGGACAAGGCTCGCATTCAGGAACAAACTGTGGCACCAGCACATTCTTGTATTATCAGACAACACTGTGACCGTGGTGTACAGCAAGTGTCAAGGTGAAACAGAGTGCAGTAAAGATGGTAGAAGGGTGCAAGTTACTTCACGGGATGTAAGCATGTCTTCTGTCCCCATCTGCAGGTCATGTAATGGCACCATCAGTCATCTGGTTAAGACATCAGCATCTTTACCCAGTTGAGTGGGAGCTCAATCAGGACATTGTCACCTCAATTTTCTAGCAGTTTGGAACTTCACTTCTAGATCTCATGTCCACCAAGGCAAACACAAAGACTCCAAGATACTTCAATGGTTACTAAGACAGTCACTGGTGATCAACTGCCTGTCCATGCCATGGCCATATGCCCATCTGTATGCCTTCCTGCTATGGCCAAGGATACCAAAGGTGCTCTGGAAGCTGCAGAAGGAGCAGTCAACATTGATACTCATAGCACCACAATTGCCTCAACAAGAATAGTACTCTGAACTAATGCACCTGACTATGTCCCAGTCCATACTGTTAAGGCAGGACCATCTTCATCAGAGTCCAACTCTGCATCCAGAACCTCAGAAGTTTAATCTGTCAGCTTGGTTCCTGAGTGCAGAAGATTCAGGGGAGCAGGATACCACCAGCCATTATCCACACTGATTTATTTCAGGAAGAGCTCTACGAACAAGACCTACAGTGGAGTATAAGATACAATCCACTCCTTCTCATCCTTTGGTCATCTTTGTCCAATGTCCTGGAGTTTCTGTAGCAGGGTGTAGATAAGAAGTTGTCAGTTGACGCCAACTGAGTACAGGTGGCTGCCCCTTGGCTGTCAGATATTATGTGGGATTGTACTTCCTAGGGCCCCACCCTGATGGCCCATGCAGGAGGAGGTGGTGAAAACACTCAAGGATCTAGGGAAACTTGAGGAATGATCAAAGACATGACAGTTGGGGTTCAATGCTAAAAAGTGCAAAATCATGCACCTAGTGCATAGAAACCCCGGTGCAGAGTATAAGATGGATGGAGAGGTATTTGCAGTCAGTAGACAGGAAAGGGATCATGGGTTATTATATCAGGATTTCAAGGTAGCAGTGTAGTGTGACAAGGCTGTGAGAAGGGCTAGTGGGATACTAGGTTGTATAGGGAGGGGCATCACCATCACCAGGAGGAGGAGGAGGGAGGTGGTGTTGCCGATGTCTTATAGAAACATAGAAGTTGATGGCAGATAAGGACTGCAAGGCCCATCCAGTCTGCCCATTTCTTTTTTCTATCTTATGAATGTGCCATTGGCCTTTGCTCTGTCAATGGCCTATCTATTTATACTCATCTGTATTGCTCCCTTATGCCTATTCCATGCCTGTTCGAAGCCCCTCACTGTATTCCTATCCACCACTTCCTGAGGTAGGCCATTCCATGCATCCACCACCCTTTCTGTGAAAAAAAACTTCCTCACATTACCCCTTAATCAGCCTCCCTCTAATCTCATGCTGTATCCACTTGTCCTGCTATTTTTTCTATATTGAAACTTGTTAGGCTCTTTCACCTTGTTAATGCCTTTAAGGTGTTTGAATGTTTCAATCATATCACCTCTCTCCCTCCTTTGCTCTAGGGTATACATATTGAGCTCCATTAATCTGTCCTCATATGTTTTCTGATGCAGTCCCTGCACCATTTTTGTTGCTGTTCTGTGGACTGCCTCAATTTGGTAAATGTCCTTGTGAAGGTGTGGCTTCCAGTACTGCACGCAGTACTCCAGATGGGGCCTAACCAGTGTCTTGAAAAGAGGGATTATTAACCTCCCTCTTCCGACTTGTGATACCCCTACTAATACACCTCAGCATCCCTATAGTCTTACCTACTGCTTTAGTGGTCTGCTTGGATGATTTCAGGTCATCGGTGATGATGATGCTTAAGTCTCTTTCTTCCCTTGTGACTGCCAGCAACTCCCCTCCCAGCCTATAGATGGTGTCAGGGTTTCTCGTCCCTTTGTGCATGATCTTGCACTTCTTTGCTTTAAACCCCAGTTGCCACTCTTCTGACCATTTTGCTAGTTTTTCCAGATCTCTTCTCATTCTGCCTGCCCCTTCTGGATCATCTACTCTGTTACAGATCTTGGTGTCCTCTGCAAACAGACAAACCTTAACCTCCAGTCCATCTGCAATGTCACTGATGAAGATATTGAAGAGGACTGGTCCCAGGACTGATCCCTGAGGTACCACACTTATGACTTGCATCTCTTCTGACTGTATACCGTTTACCACCACACTCTGTTTTCTGCCTGTCAACCAGTTTGCCACCCAGTTGACCAACGTCTGACTCACCCGAGCCTACCCATCTTATTAATCAGTCTTCCATGTGGAACAGTATCGAAAGCTTTGCTGAAGTCAATGTAGGCGACATCAACTGCGTCTTGTATTCTGATGGCCCCCACATAAGAGTACTATGTCCAGATATTACTTCGAGAGGGTTCTTGCAGTAGGTGATTACATATAGGACTGAAGCCAGCAGGCGTCAGGACCCCACGGAAAAATTTCTGTCTAGCAGTCTCTGGTGGGGGAGCGCCCCCACGTCAGGTGGCCGATGTCATGCGACGTCAATATAAAGGAGCGGTCCACCATGCCCGCCTTACAGTTCTTTCCCGCCGTTAGCTTGTGAAAGCACCTCGCAGTTAAGTTCACTGCTTCGTCAGTCAATCGTCGGTATTATTACCGCTCTTTTTTCAATTTTTTTTCTTCGTTTTTCTCATTAGAATCTCTTCAGCATGCGCTGTGTATGTCGTCCCCTACTCCATCCGAGCATAACAATAAGTGCGATTCCTGCGGCGCCCAGCTCCCACACAAGGATGGATACTCCCAGTGCCTCTCCTGTCTAGACCCGGATCACCCCGTGGAGAAGTGCCAGCACTGCCTGAAATTCAGTATCGCCACCCGCAGACAGAGGCAGCAGTTCCTGGAGGCCCACATTTAAAAAAAGATGTCCTCCATGGAGAAGGAGCTGAAGAAGCTTCGGCAGGCTTCTACTTCCCCTGAGGGTCACCGCAAAAAGAAGAAGCACTGGGACCGGGACTCCTCTTCCACAGTCACCGTGACTCCGGTCGGACTCACCGTGCTGAAGGTAACATACTCCTCGGGGGACTGGCTCATCGACAGTCATCTTGGAGGATTCTAAGGCACCGACGTTCCTCCCATCGGGCTCGCGCTTGGGCCCCTCGGGAGCCTCCGGGTCAAAATAGGTAGTTGCTCCCAGGAGGACCGCCACCGTACGGCGTTCCGGGTCAAGCTGCTCTGGTAAACTGGACATTGGTGCTCTGATGCCCACTCGGACCGCGAGCTACTAAGGCAGCCCGACCCGCCCGAGGCAAGCACGGCCTCCAAAACGCCCACCAAGGACGTTCCTCCCTCTCGGCCTTCGGGCATCGGTTCCAGTAAGTCGGATGCCAGCTCCTCCGATGCTCACCTGGATCCCACCGATAAGACAGACGTCAGCTCCTCTGATGGATGCACGGCGTTAGAGCCGATGCTGGACCCAACTGATCTGTCCATCATCCTTGGCTCGCTGCAGCCCTCGCCGTTGCTCACCGAGACTCCAGCGTCTCCCCTGTTGGACCCCAGGGATTTTAATCATCCTTCCCCGGGCAACACCGAGGACACAGGTATGCTACTGTCAGGTCTCCCTCCCGCTGGGCCGGACAACCTGATGTCAGACCCTCGGATACTGGCTCCGCCAGGTGACATTCCCTTGCTGGACGCCGAACCCATCGCCCACTGGACCTCCTATTCCTGACCCATCTGCTGGGCCCCTCCCAGGGCCGTCTGCTCGGTCAGAGACCCTGGTGCCCGGGTACCCGACCCCATCTTATCCGACGCCATCCTACCTGGGACAGCAGTATCCTGTGCCACAGTACCCGACGCTGGCCTACCCAACACCACAGTACCCGATGCCAGGCATCCCACCGTCGGGCTATGGATACTCGCCATACGGATACCCCCACTATCCGTATCCCCCACCTCCTCCTCCACCGCCCCCTCAGCCGCTGGTGGACCTGAAGGAGACTTTGGCTTCCTGGTGGGCTGAGGCCAAGGCTCAGCTCACCATGGAGGTGGAGAGCCGTCTGCCAACGCTGGTCCCAGTCTCGGACCCCCGTCTTCGGAGGCGAGAGTCTCCCTCCCCCCCTTCCCGACACTAGAGGTGAGCCCTCAGGTACCAGGACAGGGGAGGACACGCTTCCCCGAGGGTTGCCTAAGGAGTCTGTTCCTCCGCCGCGCTGGGAGGAGTCATCTTCTTCCTCTTCAGAGATCTCGGACGATTCCGACTGGTGCTTTGACCCAGACGACGAGCCACGCACTCCAGACTGTCCCAGGCCTAGGACTCCTCCAAAGTCACCTCTGGAAGATCCTTCATTTCTGGAGTTGCTGAGAAAGATCCAGGCGGTTCACCAGTGGCAATCTTTGGAGCCAGATCCACAGTGGAAGAAACTCGCTGCTCATTTGGATCTGCCAGAAACTGCTCCATCCTTGATTCCACCCTGGATTGAGCCTCATGTGGACCTTGTTTCCACTATTTGGAAGCAACCATCGGCATTAGCCCCCTTTCCAAGGAAGGTGGATAGGCTATACCAGGCTCCAGAGGGTGTGGATTCTCTTAGTACACACCCCAAAGCCGACTCAGTCGTGATTAGCACCCCTCACAGCCGTACGGCTAATCCTAAACATCTCAGCTTGTCTCCACCAGACAAGGAATCTCGCCTACTGGACCAGTATGGGAAGAAGGTGTACGCTTCTTCCATTCTGGGAATAAGGGCCCTGAATTATGTTGCACATATGGGGGGTTACCAGAAGGCGATTCTGAGCGAGGTGGAAGCCAAGTTGGACTCCCTTCCAGAGTCGCGGACTAAGCAGGAAGAGGCAGATCTAGTCCGTTCTGCTTGTTCGGCCAGTCGGCACATGGTCCGTGCCATGTACGATGCAGTGCATGCTGCTGGTCGGAGCTCGGCTTTCACCGTAGGTCTGCAGCATCATGTCTGGCTCTGGGTGTCAGGTTTGGTCCGGGAGGTGCAGTCTGCTATCCAGGACGCACCCTTCAGGGGTACGGTGCTGTTCAGTGGTGAAGTCTAGAATATCATCACCGATCTGCAAGAGAAGGGTACTGCACTAAAGTCTGTGGACTCTATGTACAAGCCCCCTCAGGGTGAGCGTCGCCCTTTTTGCAGACGTTCTCGGCCCAAAGCAAAACCTCAGGGCAAGCGGGCCAATAAACGGGCCCCTCCAGCTGCCATGCCCCCCCTTGCGCAAAAAAGCGTCGGGAGCTTCAGCCGCGGCGCTGCCCCACACCTCCTGATTCCTCTACTCTCCCACAGCCTCTGGACCTTCCAGAGGAAACAGTAGGAGGGAGGTTCTTCTTCCATCTTCCAGGTTGGGAGAGGATCGCTTCAGATGCTTGGGTGCTCCAACTGATAGCAGCAGGACATTCAATCGAGTTTCTTCAGAAACCATCCAGAAAACCCTGACCCCGGTCATCTTACTCCCCGGAACATCATCTTCTGGTTCGGGAAGAAATATCCTCCCTTCTGTTGAAGGCGGCGATGGAGCCTGCCCCTACCCACCTTCAGGGGACAGATTACTATTTCCATTTCTTCCTGGTTCCGAAGAAATCGGGAGACATGAGGTCTATCCTAGACCTCGGCTCCCTGAACTTGTTCATGGAGTACAAATGTTTCAGAATGCTCTCCCTGCAGAGCCTTGTGCCCTTACTCCCGGCAGGGACAGTGGCTGTGCGCACTGGACATGCAGAATGCCTACCTGCATATCCCCATCTGCCCTTCCCACCGCAAATACCTCCAGTTTTTGTTTCAGGGGGACCACTACCAGTTCAAGGCCCTCCCATTTGGTCTTTCTTCTGCGCCCCGAGTGTTCACCAAATGCCTTTCCGTGGTAGCGGTTCACCTGCATACCCAGGGAGTACAGGTTTTCCGGTACCTGGATGACTGGTTCCTAGCGGCCCCATCCAGGGAGGAGCTCCTGCACTCCCTTTCCCTTACCCTGCAGGTTTTTACCAGCTCGGGTATTACCATCAACCAGGCCAAGTCCCATTTGATCCCATCCCAGAGGCTCCAGTTCATCAGGGCGATCCTGGACACGACCTCCAGCATGGCATTCCTGCTGCTGGATAGAGTGGTCACCCTCCATGCAAGTCTGCTGTCCAGTTGCAGGCGGTTCAGCACTGGGTCAGTCCTTCACCTCCTCGGGCTCATGGCGGCGGCTGCTAGTCCGACAGTCCCTCGCACTCGGCTCCACATGAGAATCTCTTGGTGGACGCTTCGGTCTCAGTGGGATCGGATGGTAGATGATCTAGACCAAGAAGTCTTGGTCTCCAACCCCATGGTTCGAGACTTACAATGGTGGATGGTTCAGGAGAACCTTTCCCGGGGAGTTCCCTTCTGTCTCAGACCTCCCAAACACTGACAGCAGATGCCGCGGGAAAGGGTTGGGGAGCCCACCTGGGGTCTCACAGGACTCAAGGCTCCTGGTCCAGGCTTGAGCAGACTCTTTACATAAACGTGCTAGAGCTCAGGGCTGTGCTGTATGCCCTCCAAGCTCTGCATCTTTATGTGCTTCCCAGTCATCTGGCTGCCAGACGGACAACATGTGCATAGTCTGGTACATTAACAAACAGGGATGAACTCATTTCTACCCTCTTTGCAGGGAGGAAATACGAGTTTGGGATTGGGCAGTGCAACACAACCTTCACCTCACAGCAGTTCATGTTCCGGGTTCCAGGGGTCGAAAACACGCTGGCAGACCACCTCAGTCGATCGTCAGCACAAGCTAACGAGTGGGAACTGGATCAGGGGGTGATAGACGATATCTTCCAGCACTGGGGGACACCTCAGGTAGACCTGTTCGTGTCTCCTCTCAATGCAGAACTTCCCGCCTTCTGCTCGCTCGCTCCAGGGCAAGACAATTTTTGGAGAGACGCTCTGTCTCTAGATTTGAAGGACAGATTCGTCTATGCCTTCCCCCCGATCCCCTTAATTCCGAGGGTCTTACACAAACTCAGCTCAGAAGGAGCTTGCATGATCCTTATTGCTCCTTTCTGGTCTAGGCAAGTTTGGTTCTCTCTTCTGCAACGGTATTCAGAGGAACCTCCTCTTCCTTTTCCTCTGTCGCAACTTTTGCTGACCCAGGACCAGGGGACCCTGGTTCATCCGGGTCTTAAATCCCTTCAGTTGCATGCGTGGCTCCTGCAGACATAGCTCAGGCCCCATTCGGGGTCTCCCCGCTTGTGGCTGAGATTCTGGTAGAGGCCAGAGAGCCTTCCACTAGATCTACCTACACCATGTAATGGAAATGGTTCTTTATTTGGGCCTCTTCCAAGGATTTTGAGTCATTCTAATGCCCTGTCAGGAGAGTTCTGGATTATCTCTTTGATCTGAGTCTCAGTCATTCCTCTCTGAAAGTTCACATGGCGGCCATTTCCACTTATCATGTTCCCTTTGGGGACAGAACTTTCACACAGCTGGAAGTCTCGAAGACTTTTCTTAGAGGGTTTCTTCACCTGAGACCCCCTATTCATGTTCCTGCCCCTCTTTGGGATCTGAATTTCATTCTTGAGAAGCTTACCCTGCCTTCTTTTGAGCTGGCAGCCTCAGCAGACCTGAAGTTCCTATCCTGGAAGACTCTCTTCCTAGTGGCCATTACTTCAGCTCGACGTGTTTCCGAGCTTCAGGCCTTGATGTGCAAAATCCCTTATTTGATTTTTACACAAGGAACGTGTGGCTCTGCGTACCAACCCTAAGTTTCTCCCAAAGGTGGTAGCAGAATCTGCGCTGAATCAATCCATTGAGCTACCTTTCTTTACGCAACACTCCAATCAAGGGGAGTACCTCTTGCATACTTTGGAATTCTGAGATATTACACCACCAGGACAAAGGATCTCAGAAAGTCTGATCAGTTGTTTGTCCCTCTTGCTCACAAAAGAGAAGGCAATGCCGTTACCAAGCAATGTCTGTCTAAATGGTTGGCTCATTGTATCACTTTCTGTTATGACAAGTATCACAAGACCCTGCTGGGTCAGGTCACAGGCCACTCCACTAGGGTTGTCGCTGCCTCTGCGGCTTGTTTCAAGAATGTGTCTGCGTCTGACATTTACGCAGCCGCAACTTGGACTTCTGTCCACACCTTTACAAAACATTACAGTTTGGACATTGCCTCTCGCTGTAGAGCAGGCTTTGGGTTGGCTGTTCTGCAAGATCTCCTCTTGTGAGACCCTTACAGCCGGAGGTTCTATGGTTGTGTAGTTTTCCTCCTCGGATGTGCTTCTCCTTGTTCCAGACTGCTTGGGACTCAGTCCTATATGTAATTACCTACTGCAGGAGCCCTCTTGAAGTAAGATAGTACAGTTACGTAAGAACTAACCATAACAGTAGATCTTCGAGAGAGGCTCTTGCAGTAGTTAATGCCTTCCTGCCCTCCATCCCCCTAAGCTTTTTCAGCTCCTTTTCCAGGAAGGGAAACATCCACTTCTCTTTTATCTTGCCTTTTTGGCTCTTGGCGGGAAAGAACTGGAAGGCGGGCATGGGGGACCGCCCCTTTGTACTGACGTTGGTCACCTGATGTGGGGGTGGTCCCCTGCCAGAGACTGCTAGCTAGAAATTTTTCCATGGGGTCCTGATGCCTGCTGGCTTCAGTCCTATATGTAATTGCCTACTGCAAGAGCCTCTCTCGAAGATCTACTGCTACGGTAAGTTCTTCGTAACTGTACTTTCTGGAGACTGCACCTCAGAAAGGGCATAGACAGGGTGGAGGCAGTCCAGAGGAGGGTATCTAAAATGGTGCAGAGGTTGCAAGGGAAGCCCTGTGAGGAGACACTGAGGGATCTCAACATGTGCGCCTCGGGAGGAGAGTGAAAGGTGACATAATTGAGACCTGTAGGTACCTCAAAGGGGTGAACATGGTGCATGAGGGGAGCATTTTCACAAATGAGGACAAGTTCCAGAACTAGAGGGCATCTGTGAAGCTGGGGGTGTGTGGTTCAGGAGGGATGTGAGGAAATATTTCTCCACTAAAAGGGTGGTAGATGCATGGGACCAACTGCCAGCTGAAATGGTGGAGGGTGGAACAGTGGAGGATGGCTTCAAGCATGCATGGGATAAACATAGTGGTATATTAGAACATAAGCAGTGAGAATCGCCATAGACCAGATAGGGTCTGCGGAGGAAGAATAGACCGAGACATTTGGCAGACTTAGGTGGGGTAAGCAGTCCCTTTCTGCTGAAAATTTCTATGGTTCCTTAAAGCACGTCACAAAATCAACCCCTGTATTCCACACATTTCCTTTGCTTGAAATCTGAATGTGCACCTCTAAGCCGTGATGGATCCCTCCCTTAGACCTCATCCATGAAATTTCCCTGTGGCTCATACTTCTGAAGGTTTTACTTCGTTAAGTTAGGAGGGTTGGTGAGATCCATGCACTGTCGCACAGGAAGCCATGTATGGTGTTCCACAAGGACAAAGTAGTCCATAGAAAATTGATCTCATTTGTTCTTACGGTGGCTTTTGTCTTTCATGGCCAGCAGGAAATATTGCTACCCTCCCTTTACCCCAATCCAAAGGATTTTAAGGTGGAGCAGCTGCTTTCCCCATATGTTAGGAGAGTCCTCCAAATGTATCCATTATTGTGCTTTGCTTTTCTTTAGCACTGACAGGCATTTTGTTCTACTAGGTCTGGGAAAGAAGGGGTATAGCTCCAACCAGGCGTATCATAGCCAAATGGTTCTATGCTGCATTAGCTTACATGTCCATGGAGCTGTCAAACCCTTCAGGGCTCGTTCTATGAGGGCTATGATTGCTTCCTGTGCTTAGCACACCTCTGTATCTCAGAAGGCCATTTTTTTTTTTAAATATATATTTTTTCAAACAAAACGTTACATTATAAAAAGATGGTACAGGTAAGGGAAAACTTGCATAATTGTTACAAATGCGAACACCAAAAACAAAAGATTATAATCCAGCATCCAAAAACAAGTGGGTTTGTAGACCTTAGTTAATCTACAGGGTATTTGCAGGAACATCTGAAGAAAACCTGAGGGAACCTTACTTTGAAGAATGTGCCTGTTGTACATTGTCTGATTTTTCTGGCAAGGAGATCATTAAAGTCCAGTCAGATCTTCTGTTATGCTCTGACTCTGCTGTGGGCCCTAAAAATAATTTTCTCCAAAATGGAGTTCTCCTGCTTGTTATTGGTCCATTCTGCATGAGAGGGGGTGATTGTAATCTTCCAAGCATACAATATTATTAATTTGGCACATGCAACCGCTATATACACCAATATTTTCTGACCTGGGATCAGCTTCTCCAAGTCTTTAAAAAAAAAAAAAAAAGGGGGGGGCCCTTTGGAGACGGATCCACATCTTTAATAACAATTTCCTCTAAGGTCTCAAAGATACCAGATTAATACAACTGTAGTTCTGAGCAGCGAAGTAGCATATGTGGTACAAAGGCATCTGGTTCCCCACATGTGGGACAACATCCATCATATCCTGGTGAACTGTTTTTCTGCTTTCCAGGAGTGCGATAAACTTGATGCTATGACATGTATTGTACTACCTTTAACCAACTTGGGATAGGAATGCAGATACCATCCTATCAGTCTGCCAGTGTATTGTCAGAAATATCCTTGGTCAACCATTCCTGCCATTAATTTTTATTTTTGTCAGAAGTTGAATTATGGAATGGGACAGTAGTAGTTTATATACCTTAGATGTGAGTCCCGTGCCCTTCTAGACTCCAACCAGTGTTAAAGCCGTGGATGAAGGAGAGATGAGTGATAATGACTTCCCCAGAATGGTAACAGATTTGGATGTGTCGAAATGTGGGTGGATGGAAGAGAGTATGCAGTTTATAATGGAGGGAATGTACTGAGAGAGCCTGCTCCTACAAGTGTTCTATTAGTAGTATGTGGCAGTCACAATTTTTTTCTCTCCCAGAACTGTCTGTGGCTGTTAACCAGTTTCACAACCCCTCAGACACTTGAAAGGGTTACATTGGTATGTTGCCACCACGCTCTGCAATGTCACTTGTGCTCCCTGTAGGTCCAAATCCCACCAGAGCCACTGCTGACACAGTGCTCTTTTCCGAAGGACATGTACACACACGAATTTGCCAGCAGAAATAGGCCATCTGGCCTATCAAGTCTGTTCGAGTGTGCAGCTAGCACCTTCACCTTGCACCTGCTCTGCCCCTTCCCCTTCCCAATTACCCACCTCACCTTGTCCCACCCCCTTTTGAAACTATCCACTGTCTTACAGGCTACCACCTCCTCCTGTAGAGCATTCCATTCTACCATGACCCTCTCTGTGAAAAAATGCCTCCTCATTTCCGTCCTAACGACCCTCCCCTTCTACTACAGCTGAGAACTTTTGCCTTAGATATTTTTTATTTTTTTATTTAGTTTTTGTTGACCGGGTAAGTGCACTAGACAAATCCTGCCTATTTTTAGGCATGACCCAGGGGAGGGGGATACAGATGAATGCCAACTGACCTTGAATCAGATTAAGCTGTTGGTGGTATTTTTAGTGAATGAGGGAAATTTGGCCAGGACACCAGGGAAATTCCCCTGCTCTTTTCGATAAGTGCCATGGGATCTTTAACATCTACCTGAACTACCACCAATCCAGGCAGATGGGACCTTGGTTTAATGTGTCATCTGAAAGACGGCACCTCAGAAGTGCAGCACCCCTCTCATGCTGCACCACAGTGTTGGTACTGGGACACCACTCCAAGTGTCAGATGTGGGAACTGAACCCACAGCCCTCTGATCTCCCGGTAATTGTATATGGTAACTATAGCCTGATTTATCTGTACCTGAAGTGACTCGGTCATAGAAAACATGACGTATATAAAAATATAATTTAAAACTAAATGATATTTACATATATTACAAGATAATACACACTGAGGGCTATGGGAAATACAATATTTCTACAGAGATAAAAATAAAGACTCTTCAAAAAGATAGTGACTACACAGGAAAAATCTAATTCAAAGCTATCTACATTCTAAGCAGAGTAGAAGAAGCTTGCCCCCCTTTGAGTTATGGCAGACTCAAACCTGTGATGTTGCTATTTCAAAATCCCAAACATAAATGAAGCTGTAGAAGCTAACACACAAAGATGTCTTCGGCTGGCTGGCCTACTACACCACATAGTCATATATGCCTTTCTGACATCACAAGTTTGACTATTTCTTTGTTCTCTGGGGACCACCTTTTTTGAGAACACGTCCAAACTGTATTTATTATTTCGAACTTGGTTTTGTGGATTGCAGTCTGGGTCCTTTTATTTCCTGTCTGGCTCAATCAGTGGGCTTCTGCCTTGTTCTGCCATGGCCCTGTTTACCTTCAAAACATGCATTTTTGGTATGAAAGGAAAGTAGCCCTTTGAAGTTTAACTCCAAAACAAAAAGCTTTTGTAGGTCAGGAACTGGATTGCCTAACAAAGGCTTCTCTTAGCTGAATCTTCTCAGGTGCGGGCTACTTTGTAGAATGTAATTTTCAGTTTCCACCAGACCTCCTCGAGGCAAGATGATAATTAAAAAAAAAAAAAAACACCACACACGCACAGTTAAAAAATGTATTGCAAGTTGTCACATCTTCATTCCCTGAAAAATTAAAAACCCATCATTTAGTGACCCTAAGTGATGTTTTGTATTATGAGGTTTGCCTTACCTGCTATACCCCCAAGTTTTCTTAGTTTTAATAATCTGTTAATTCTTCAAAGCACCTCCCTTTCTTTACTGGCCACTGGTCATTGTCTAGACAACCCATCTGCATTGCCATGCAGTGACCTACTGCAGTGCCTGATGTCCATATTATAGGACTGCATCACCAAGCTGCATCTTAACAATTTAGGGTTTTGCCCGCTGGTCCTGTGGAGCCATGTGAGGAGCTTGTGGTCAGTGATCAGTGTGAATGCCCTGCCATTCAAATAAAAGTGCAGCTTCTGCAGAGCCCAGACAATACCCACTCTTTCTCAGCTGAGCCATAGGCCTCCTCTCTGGGCAGCAGTTTCTTGCTGAGGTACACGATTGCTTGATCTTCAGGGGTATCTCAGTCATTAGGTGTGTAGCGCACCATACTTTACCTTCATCAGGTAACACCATAGGAATCTTCACCGTCGGTGAAGGGAAATCCACACAGAAGATTTTCAGCAGTACATCTGGGGCCGCCCGCACCGTCTAAGTCAGTCGACGTCATAAACCCTATAGAGTCGTGAACGGCCCTGCTCCCTCCCAGTTCTTAACCGCCGTCAGCTGACTCGCCTGGGTCTCCGCAGATGCTCTGTTGCAGTATTCGTGCCTTTTTTGCCTATGGCTTTTCTAACCTTACTTTTTAGAATCTCTTTTTAAAAGAGATTCCTTCAATTTGTTTATGTTGAGAGTTAATCCTTCATCTTCTCTCTTCCACCACTGTGGAAAGAAGATTTCCTCGACAGACTAACACTCTCTCTGTGTCTGCTGTCTTGGGCCTGACCACGAAATATCTGACTGTGAGGTCTGCCAGAGGTTTAACCAAACAACACTCAGGCGATGCAGAAAGGCTCTCAAAAATTTCCTAATGGATCAACAGGTAGCCAGTTCCAGGCAGGGGTCCTCCGGGGTCCTGGCCTCTGTTGCCTACTGGTTCTTCAAGCTCCCAGGCCTCCAAAGCTCAAGACAAGTCATCTGGGAAAAGTCACAAAATAAACTGAGATCACGACCACTTCCCCCAGCGTCGATCTCTTTCACCGTTGTCCTCTTCTTCCTCTGAGGGATCTCCAGCTGCTCCAGTGAAGAAATCTGCTGTCCAGGTCACTGTGCCCACCAGACCCATACCGACAGTGCCTCCGCTCGATTTTTAGGGTGGCTGGCCTTTGACCTCTGCGTCGTCGGCCCCTTCTTCATCAACAACAAGATCATCATCGGTGACTCTTCTGTCAAGACCTGCCCAGGCTCTTTGGGCTCTCAATATCCAGCCGGCGGGTCATCAACACCTGTGCCGTCTAACCCCTCCATCGACGGCCACTATCAACTTGAATGAAGTCCTGATCAGGTTCACTAATGTGATTGTGCAACAGCTGGGTGCTTTCAGGCTTTCGTCGTTGATGCCTACTCACCGGCCCTGGGAAGCTCCCCATGGGCTGTCTGCACATCAGACACCAGACTCAGATGTTGAAACGGTCGACCATCGACGAGGAGTATCACTCAGACCTCATTCTTCCTGATTGAGAAGAGGAAGAGATCCTGTTCTCTGACAGATCTACAGCCTATTCTGTCAATGAGGACTCTGTAAAGCATACTCCCAAATCTCCTCCTGAGGACCCCACATTTTTTAATGTGGTGATGCAGCTGTCCTCAGCCATGGACTTCCACACTGAGGAAGAGGATGCCACCAGGAAATAACTGGTGGACTTCCTGGAGATTCCAGAATCTTTCCTCAAAAATAATTCCTCCAATTTTACCAGTCTTGAGGAATGCAGCCACGGCAGCCTCTCTTCATATGTCTTCCGGTGCAGGCCCTGCACCATTTTAGTTGCCCTCCTCTGGACAGCCTCCATCCTGTCTATATCCTTGCGGAGATTGGGTCTCCAGAACTGCACGCAGTACTCCAGATGGGGTCTCACCAACTGTCTGTACAGAGGGATAATAACTTCCTGTTTTCTGCTGGTGATGCCTCTCCCTATGCATCCCAGTATCCCCCCAGCCCTCCTTGCTGTACTCTCATTGCTTGCCCACCTTTAGGTCATCTGATATGACTACCCCCTGTCCCTTTCCATTTTGTTGTTGTTAGTATCTCACCCCCACTGTACTCTTCCCTGGGTTTTGTTTCCCAGGTCGTTACCTGCACTTCTTAGCATTGAATCTAAGCTGCCATACATTTGACCATTCCTCTAACCTTGCCAAGTCCTTCTCATCCTTTCCACCCCACCTTGTGCATCAACTCTGTTGCAGATCTTTGTGTCATCTGCAAAGAGACATACTTTTCCTTCAGTCCCTCTGCAGTATAAAGCTTATAAAGACATTGAAGAGGACCGTTCCTATACTGAACCCTGTGGTACCCCACTAGTAACCCCTTTCTTCAGAGTGGACTCCATTTACTGTTACTCTCTGTGTCCTATTCTCCAGCCAATTCTTTACCCAGGCTATCATCTTGGGACCCACTCCCGGCTGGCTAACAGCATATTAATCTTTTGTGTGGGACTGTGTCAAATGCCTTGCTAAAGTCTAGGTAGGCCATGTCCACAGCCCCTTCCTGATCTACTACTTTGGTCACCCAGTCAAAGAAATTCTATCAGATTTGTCTGGCATGACCTTTCCGCTGTGAATCCATGCTGCCTTGGGTCCTGAGCCCCTCTGGCCTCTAGATACTCAACAATTCTTTCCTTCAGAGTGATTCCATCATTTTCCCTACCACTGAGGTTAAACTAACAGGTCTGTAGTTTTCTGCTTCTGCCTTGCTCCCACTTTTGTGAGAGGGAATCACATCTGCCCTTCTCCAGTCCTCGGGTACCACCCCATCCTCCATGATTTGTTAAAGAGGGTAGTCAGTGGTGTCACTAGTTCTACCCTTAGTTCTTTAGAATTCTGGGATGAATCCCATCAGGCCCCATTGCTTTGTCCACCTTCAGTTTTAAGAGTTCTTTCAGAACCCTTTCTTCTGTAAATGGGCTGGTATCAACTTCTGTATCCAGAGTGTTTTACTGTTTGTTTTAGGTACCTCCCCACTTCCTTTGTAAATACTGAGCAAAAATATTTGTTTAGTATCTCTGCCTTTTCACAGTCACCCTCTGCCCACCCTCCCTCCTCTTTATTAAGCCTCACTATCCCTCCCTTGGTCTTCCTTCGCTCCCTGATGTACCTATAAAGGTTTATCCCCCTTCTTAACAGAGTTGGCTATCTTTTCCTCGGTTTGGGCCTTTGCTGTTCTGACTGCCTTCCCAGCTTCCTTTTGCTTTAACTGATACAGTTCCCTGTCCTGCTCCTTCTGTGATTCGTGTACTTCCTGAATGCTTTCTTTTTCTCTTGAACCTTTACTGCCACTTCCTTTGAGAACCATAGTGGTTTCTTACATCGTTTCGTTTTGTTAATCTGCTTCACACAAAGGCTTGTTACCTCTGTGATGGCAGTTTTATTATTCCCCATTGTTCTTCCACCCCTCCTTCCTGCCCATTTGTTAGTGCATTCCTTAGGCACTCACCCATTTTGGCAAAGTCAGCCCTCCTAAAGTCCAGTACTTTTGCCTTTGTATGGCTTGACTCTATTGCTGTGTTTATTGTGAACCATACTGTTCGATGGTCGCTAGTTCCCAGATGGCTACCAACTTCTACATCTGTGATCCTTTCTTCATCTCCATTTGAGAGAACCAGGTCCAAGATTGCTCCCTCTCGAGTGGGCTCCAATACTAGTTGTCTAAGGCATGCCCTTGTAGGGCATCTAGAATAACCCCACTCTTTGAAGTGGCTGCTGCAACTGCATTCCAGTTAGCATCTGGCATATTCAGATCACCCATCAGCAATATCTCCCTTTTTCTGCCATTCTAAGTATTCTTTCTATCATTTCCTTGTCCATTTCCTCCCCCTGAGAAGGGGGTCTGTATACAACCCCTGTGCGAATTGTGGTGCCATTGCCGGTCTCCAAATTTACCCACAGTGCTTCTTCTCCTCCCCCCTGTTTTCCCTTTTGTTCTGTTGCCTTGATTCCTTCCCTTATGTAAAGAGCTACTCCTCCTCCTCTTTTACCCTCCCTGTCCCTCCTGTAGATAGTGTATCCTGGTATGTCCCAGTCATGGTTTTGTGTGTACCATGTTTCTGTGACTGCCACGATATCCAGATGTTCCTCCTCCATCAAGGCCACTAATTCAGGAAGCTTGTTACTCAGACTACGGGCATTGGTACTCATTGCTCTCCATTTTTTGATGGCTTTACCTTCTTTTGCAGCATCCCCCACTGACCTGTCTGCCTCGGTCTTTTTCTCATTTAGTACCCTGTTTTGTAGTGAGAGGCTGGGATTTTCCTGCTGTTTATCAGTGCCTCCCCTTGACTAGTTTAAAAGCTTGCCAATGAAGCATTTAAACCAATTGCTCAAAAGACTTGTTCCTTCCTGGACAGATGCAGACCATCCTGCCAGTATAGGCTGGTGTCCTCAGGTGGAACCCCAGTCCCAATGAAGCCAAACCCCTGTGCCCCACACCATTTTTTCAACCATTCGTTAAACTGCATGGTGCAAAGTACCCTCGCCTCACTCATGCCATTGACAGGCAGCACCTCAGAGAATATTGTGTGTGCTACTTGTCTTAGGCCCTTCCCCAATTCTACAAAGTCCTTCTGCACTGCTCTAATCTCATGATTAGCCAAGTCATTTGTCCCTAGGTGGTCACCTTGTCATTGTCACACCTTGGAGCTCATCCAGCAGCCCCCAGAAACCCTGCCTCCACCTTTTTGTTATCCCCCCGACTCACTTGTCTGTTCTCCTGGTGGAAGTGCAGTCCATTCTGCAGAAGCAGTCCATCGAGCCAGGTCCCCAGGCACCAGAGAAATGAGGGGTTTTATTCCAGGTTTTTCCTGGTCCCAAAAAGACAGGTGATCTGAGGCCTATTCTGGATCTAAAGGACCTCAATCTGTATGTCCAGTATAGAAAGTTTTGGATGGTAACTTTACTAGGCCTGATGTCCCTTATTAAGACAAGACTGGCTCTACTCACTGAACATACAGGATACTTACCTGCATATCTCGATCTTTCCTCCTCACAGAAAGTTTCTCTGATTTGTCTTTTAAGGCAAGCATTACAAGTTCACAGTGCTGCCCTTTGGCTTGTCCTCTGTGCCACGAGTCTTTACCAAGTGCTTAGCAGTGGTAGCAGTAGCTCTCTAAAGGGAGGGACTGTATGTCTTCCCTTATCTGGACGATTGGCTCTTAAAGGCCCTGTCCAGGGAACAGCTTTTGCTGACTCTGGAGCAAACTCTCCATCTCTTCTAATCCCTAGACATTACTGTCAGTCTGCCCAAGTCAGTTCTGATACCATCCCAAAGGCTGCAGTATATAGGGGTGATTCTGGACTCTGCATAGGGGAAGGTCTTCCAGCCCTAAAACAGGGCAGAGTGCCTCATAGCACAGGCTCAGGAAGTCTCCCAAAGTTGATACATTCCTGCCAGGGTATACCTCAGATTGCTGGGTCTAATGGCAACTGCCATATCCACTGGCCAGATGCCATATGCGCATCCTCCAGTTGACCCTCCGGGTACAGTGGGGCCAGTGCATGGACATGTTGGACCAGCCAGTCCTGGTCTCTTCTCCAGTAGGCAAGGTACTGCAGTGATTGATGAACCCCTTGAATCTGCTTCAAGGTGTCCCATTCCAGATCTCCTCCCTGCAACAGATCCTAACCACAGATGCCTCAGGTCTGGGCTGGGGAGCACACCTGGGTCCCTTCCAGACCCAGGGCTCTTAGTCCCAGTGGGAATCCTCCCTGCATATTGTGCTCTATGCTATGCAGGCTTTCCAGGAGTACTTCATTCCATGTCAGCTCCTGGTACAGTCAGACAATCTAAGTGTACTGTACTACAACAAGTTGGGGGTACTCATTTATACCCCCTATGCAGGGAGGCCATGAGAGTGTGGTACTGGGTGCTGGATCATAGCCTGATACTCTCTGCAGTCCATGTGCCAGGTGTGCTGAACACTGTGGTGGACAGTCTCAGCAGCATGCAGTCCAGCTTGCACAAATGGAAGCTTCTCTCATCTGTCGCAGAAGACTTGTTCGAAAAATGGGGTCAAGAGTTGGACTTTTTTTAACATTCATTTTGGTTTTTTTCCAGCATATCAGCACGGATACAATATACACAATGACAAGTGATAAAGACATTCATTATCACTTTTACATAAATATAGCAGCATAGGGATGACATAGCCTGAGACCTCAATAAACACATCGCATATGTCAGAATGTATTTTTAAGCTAATTATCCAACACTCTATAATACTCAGGGAACAAAAGACACATCTGCCGGGGTAATATAAAACACCCAAGGCCTCCATGCCAGTTCAAAATGTTTAATTCTACCTGTTCTTTTGCCAGTCGTCCATTCTAAATAGTAGATTTCAGATACCACCTTGTGCCACATGTCCAATGTAGGGGTAGCACTGGTTTGCCAAAGACGAGTTATTACTTTTTTTGCTGCAGCCAAATATAAATATACTTTACTTTTTACTAGGGGGAATTGAGACATCCTCGGCTACATATATTAACACCAGCTGTGGAGAAAGTGTTAAGTCATTTTCCACCAATTGTTGTAAACTAGTTTGTGCCTCACCAATACTGGACTATCATTGGACAGGTATAGAAGATGTGAATCATATTAGCCAGTGACTCTCCACAATCCCTCCCACATATGCCATAATTGGCTGGAAGAAATGTAACTAATTTGTCAGGCGTATTAAAAAATGAAAGCCTAGATTTCCATATAAATTCAACCCAGTATGGGGCTTGAGAGACTTTCACAGAGGGTACAATTGGCTCCAACCACTTCTCATATGTCAGGTGGGTTTGTAACTCTAAATTTCAAGCCAGTATATGTCTGTTGTGGATTCTTGCCAATATTCCCTCGGCCTTATGAATATAACTTATCCAGTGTTTGTTTTCCTGGTCTTGGATGGCCTCTATTAAAATGCCCATCAGAGGGGGGATTGGGTTCGGAAAAGCATTCAAGGGTGTTTTTTTCTGAGACAGGAATGTTCTCATCTGTAAATACCTATAATGATGGGAATTTGGAAGGTGGACAGCTGTTTGTAGAGAAGCAAAGGGTAGCACTCCCTGCGCATCCAGAAACTGGTATATCATTGACAGCCCTCTAGTATGCCAGTCACTAAAAGCATGATCCATCTGTGCAGGAATACAATCTCTCTCTCACTAACTAGTAAACGAAAATAATAAAAGGTTGCCTGTAGCTGTGTAAGGGCTGTTATCTTGTACCATGTTTTTAAGGTTATGGGTTCCAAAGGTGAAATTCCTAAGCTGTGGAGGAGAGGGAAGAGGGGCAAACACTATAGGGAGGATATTAAATAAGTCATTTAACACAAATTCAATATATTTCCAGGTTGGGTCCAACTGCTTACTAAGCCAAGTCATAACTATTTTGCAGGTTACTGTTCTGTGATAGCCCCTCAAATTTGGGAGACTCAGGCCTCCTTTATCTATTGATAGTTGTAGTAGTGACCGACAAATCCTTGGCTGTTTTCCAGCCTATACAAACCTGGACTTCATTCTATTCCAAGACACAAAATAAAATTGGGTTGGGGTGGGAGGCAATGTCTGGAAAAAGTATAATATCTTCGGGAAAACTGTCATGTGAATAGCATGTATTCTAGAATAAAATGACAAAAATAGATGAGACCATGTTCTCATCAGAGATTCTATCTCTAGGGACAGTGGTTCTAGATTAAAGAGATCCAGATACTGTAATTTATTAGGGATGTTCACCCCAAGATATTTTATCTTATTGTTTCTCCAACTGGCAGGGAGAAGTTGTTTCAATTCTTGGGTGGTGGGGGGAAATTTAAGGTCAATATCCCAGTTTTCTGTTTATTTGGCAGCTGGATATAGCAGAAAAATATTAATCACCTCCAGTGTTGCTGGAATAGAAGTTTCTGGGTCCAGCAATGTCAACAATGTATCATCTGCATATAAGGATATGGTGAAACTTCTCCCACTGAGCAGTATTCCTTGGATCAGTGGGTGTTTTTTTTTCTTTCCAATTGTTTAACCAGGTGAGAGACACTAAACTGAAAGCTTGTTTACAGGTGCAACCTGTGAGCACAGGGAAGTTAAGTAACTTGCTCATGGTCACACAGTATGCAAGTGGGGCTGTGGGATGATTCAAACCCAGGTCTCCAGATTTGTAGCTCAGAGCCTTAAACTGCTGCGCTATACTGCCTGTCATATGCATTCAGC
Source organism: Neoceratodus forsteri (assembly GCA_016271365.2). NCBI lineage: Eukaryota > Metazoa > Chordata > Ceratodontiformes > Ceratodontidae > Neoceratodus > Neoceratodus forsteri. The sequence continues at coordinate 1,078,641,361 of CM057452.1, read as the reverse complement.
TAAGGGCTCTATGTAGAGAACAAAGAGCAGGGGTGACAGGACAACCCTGTCTTGTCCCCCTGCTAAGAGATATTAAGGTTGATAACTGACCATTTATTTTAAGGTATGCCTTTGGGGAAGAATATATATATATATATATATATATATTCACACACACGCTGTAGTAAGGCTATAAATTCCTCTGGAAATCCAAATATGGACAACGTCTACCATAAAAAAGGCCACCTAACTTAGTCGAAAGCTTTCTTAACATTGAGGCAGGCAAAAAATGCTGGCATATTCCTCTGATTTACATGATCTAGTAGATGTATTGTGCTACGTATGTTATCTGTGGCTTGACAGGAGCGAATAAATCCTAACTGGTCAGGGTTTATAAGATGTTGCAACATCCCATCAATTCTAAAAGCTAGAATAGACATGAAGAACTTAAAATCCATATTCAAAATGGATATGGGCCGGTAAAAAGTGGGTTGATCCGCTGGTTTATTTGGTTTAAGAATGGGGTAAATATTAATATAAGCCCGGGGGGCTCTCTGAAAAGCTGCAACAAGGCTGGGGCCAATTGTTTGAAAATGTCTTGTACCATTCAGAAGGTAAACCATCTGGGCCTGGTGTTTTCAAGGTTTTACTGTGTGAAGCTACTCTCTTTAGTTCTTCTGCTCTAACCGGGGCTTTTATTCTCTCTACTATATCTTGTGTAATTTAAGGGAGGGAGATAGATTTAAAAAAACTCCTCAAGTGCCTGATGGCTCAGCTGGGGGGGCATTCCATATACTTGGGAATAATAAGTCTTGAAAATTTCCATTATCTGTGGGGTCTTCCAGACGTAGATATTTTGTTGAGGATCCTTGAGGTGGGTGATATACGTGGCTGTTCTATGATTCCTAAGTTTATGTGCTAAGTTTCTAGCACCTCTGGGTCCCCCTTCAAATTTATATGACTTAAGGTAAAATAATGCCTGCTGGTTTTTTTTCATCAAGAATCTTTTGCAGCTCTGCCTTCTTCTGATTAATCTGGTCTCACTTCTGTTATTGCTAAGTTTGAGTTATGTTGCAAATTTTGTAATTCTGCATTGAGTTTAACATATTTACTTTCCCACTGCCTTTTCCTATGTGCAGTATAAACAATAATCTCCCCCTGAATAACAGCCTTCAATGTGTCCCATATAATAGGGCTGAGATTTCAGGGGTAGAGTTCTCTAATAGAATCTGTGTAATCTTTTCTCTAAAACTAGTTTTAAAGGGCTCATCTTTAAGCAATGAATTATTCCGGCGCCACCCAGTGGTCGTTTTTGGGACTTTAAAATCCAATTTCAAAAGTAAAAGGGAACGATCCGATAAAAATCTGGGGCCAATTGTTAACTCTTGTAGCCAGTCTACGTGTTCTTTAGATATAAAAAAAAATAGTCTAGCTTAGAATATGTATTATATCTAGGGGAATAAAAGGTGTACACCCTTGTGGTGGGAAAGAAATGTCTCTAGATATCAATTATCCCGACAGAATTCTGCTGGGTGCAAACTTTTCTGTGATGGTGAGAGGCGATATTGGGAAGGTGTGGAGGAATCAAGATGAGGCATCAATGTCAGGTTTATATCTCCTTCCACGATCAGGCAACCCTGCGTATGGTCTAGCAACCAAGTGAAAAATCGCTGAAGCCTCCCAGGAGTTTGTTGTGGAGGGAAACAGACATTCATCAAGGTTACTTGTTTTCAATACATAAGACCTTTAAGGATCACAAAACAACCCTGAGGGTCTGTATACTGTGACTCCAAATGAAACTGGGTAGTAGAAGGGATCAAAATTGAACCCCCGTATTTTCCCTTAGGATATGAAGAAGCAAAAACTCTGAACCGTCCCCCCAGACTAGTTTCTGGTGCTCTTTATCTGAAAGGTGTGTCTCTTGTAAATAAATGACATCACTAGATTGTTTGTTAAGGTACTAAAATAAACGAGATCTCTTAATCAGATTATTGATTCTGTTTATGTTAAGTGAAAACATTTTTACAGCACTAATTGCCATCTTTGTGTACAAGTGAGCTGTTCTGGAAAAAGTCTAGGGCCTACAATGTTTCCCTGAGTAGAGCATACGTCCCTTCCTTGATCTCCACAAGTTTTTGGTGTTCCAGATGTCCCCTGAAAGTCTCTCCCTGCTGTCTATATCTTGTGCAAAACCTCTGTTTTCATCTTTAGAGTTTCACTGTCACATAAGACCATGATGATCTAGTTGTATCCTGCTGAAAAATATATAAAAGGTGCAACCACACCAGCTTATAACATAGTAGCAGCATTTCTACATATATAACTGAGCCAACAGGGCTAACAATACATTGTTGGGGTCAAGATATTGTTGAGGCCACCCCAAATTACCATTTAGGATCTGTTTCAGACTGATCCAAGAAAACCTATAACATGTATACTTAAACTATACTTCCAATGTAGGGAAGATCTCATTTGTTCTTCCTGTATGTGTCCCTTCAAAACAGGAGGGTGCTCTGGAGGAAATCCGAAGATGGTTATCTCCCGGGCCCCCTGGGGGTAAGTTATCCCCCTAAACAACAAATAAAAGGCAAGCCAAAAATAAATCACATAAAAGTATACACATAATAAAAAGCACCAGCCTTGTAAAATAATACAAATTCGAGCTGCCCCTCCAGAAGAATAAGTGCCCACCCACCTCCCTAAATGATGTGTTTTCAAAGGAGAACCAGTGTAGCTTGATTTACCAAATAGTGCCCTTCACTAAATAAAACAAGCATTTGTCAATGCCGAATGTTTGCTTGCTGGCATTGGCATTGGTAGTGCAGAAGTTACAGAGCTGTGTAATAGGAATGGCAGTGAAGTATTGAACTGAAGCCAACCCCACCACCGCCCTGCAGAGAGTGACAGGCATTGGGGTGTGCCTTTGGGTCGTCAGGCATAACGGCCATGCCATTTCACCACACCCTACCCTGCAGACACTGACAAGTGTCACGGTGTGCTGGAGTCTTTGGCCCCTCTCGCCCCATTCCATCAGGAAATGGTGAAATGGAGTGCGGTATGAAGAATAGGGTGAACTTTGGGGCGAAGGAGTCCAAGGCATACCCATGATGCCTCTCAGTGGCTGCAGGGTGTGGGAATGGTATGGGTATTACAGGCAAGAATCCCAAGTCACACCCCCTGATGCCTGTCATTCTCTAAAGGGTGGGGCGTTATGGTTGGAAACTCTAATAGCTCATGCATTCGTTGGTATTTTCACTCCAAATTTTCAACATGTTTTTTTTTGAGACCCCCACCTCATGAACAGTGGCAATATCAGTTTGTTAGCCGAAACCCGCTTATGCACAGCGACTACGGCATTTGGCACCACAGGTGCAAAAACACATTCCGAACAGGATGTAAAAAATGGCAATGTTGCAAATCTGCAGTAAAAATATTAAAAAACTGATGAAGTCACGAGCGTGCATAGAAACTGTGCAACACACACCCATAATGTAATTAGTATGGGGATTTTTTACAGCAGATTGTCAACTCAGGCATTTTGGGACCTCCAATCATGAACAGTGCACTGTGATTTTCTTTATCTGTCCCAAACAATGATTTCCCACAGCAACCACGCATTTCTGTGCTGAAAATGTGAAAACACATTTCGGCGAGGTTGTGAAAAATGACAGCTGTACTGTTCATAAGGAAGTGTGTAAAAATGCAACTGGTGAAAATCTGGACTGAAAATTTTACAAAGTCAAGAACTTACGAGGGTGCGTGGAAACTGCGCAATGCTGACTCGTAACACAGTCATTTTATGGACTTTTGTCACCAAATTTTCAACATAGCCATTTTAAGACCTCTGCTCATGAACAGTGTAACTATGATTTTCTTAATCTGTCCCAAACATTGCTTTCGCACACCGACAGCACCATTGTACACTACATGTGCAGAAACACATTTTGGACGACGTGAAAAATGGCAGCTGTACTGTTCATAAGGAAGTGTAATAAAATGGCAATGTGGAAAATCTGGAGTGAAAATATAGAAAATTCGCAAACTTAAGCGTGTGTAGGAACTGCGTAACGCACGCTCGTAAAATAGTAATTTTTAGGAATTTTTTCACCAAATTTTCAACATAGCCATTTTTAAACCTCTGCTCATGAACAGTGTCAATTTGATTTTCTTAATGTGTCCCATACATTGATTTTGCACACCGACTACGCCATTGTGCATTACATGGGTGGAAACACGTTTTGGGCAAGATGTGAAAAATGACAGCTATATTGCTCATAAGGAAGTATAATAAAATGGCAATGTTGAAAATCTGGAGTGAAAATATTGAAAATTCGCAAACTTACGCGTGTGCGTAGGAACTGCGTAATGCACGCTCGTAAAACAGTCATTTTTAGGAATTTTTTCACCAAATTTTCAACATAGCCATTTTAAGACCTCTGCTCATTAAAAGTGTCACTGTGATTTTCTTAATGTGTCCCATACATTGATTTCGCACACCAACTGTGCCATTGTGCGCTACATGGGCGGAAACACGTTTTGGGCAAGATGTGAAAAATGACAGCTGTACTGCTCATAAGGAGGTGTGGTAAAATGGCAATGTTGAAAATCTGGAGTAAAAATATTGAAAATTCGCGAACTTATGAGCGTGCGTAGGAACTGCGCAATGCTCGCTCATAAAACAGTCATTTTTAGGAATTTTTCCACCAAAATTTTAACATAGGCTTTTTGAGAGCCCAACTTATGAACAGTGGCAGTGTCATTTCATTACTCGGTCCCAAAAGGTGATTTCGTGCAGTGACTGCAAAATCACCCTTCGGGCCTGAATAATGCCACGACAGTGCAATAATTCATGAGGAGGGTTCCCAAAAACCCCATGTTGAAAATTTGGGCCCAAAATTCCCAAAAATGCCTGAGATATGCAAAAGTTGAAAAAACCCTGTCTATCCCATTATACAGCTTACCGGCATTTCCTCAGTTCGTGATCGACTTTGAAGAGTGCAGATGTGTTCCGGTCCACGAAGATCATTGTGCGATCCGGAGGTAAGTATGGGGGGTGTGGGGGCAGGGTGCGCGAGTGGTGGCGCGGGTGGGAGCAGACCCACAGCGAGGACCGTTTTGATTTTCAGGTTGTTGTTTTTAAATGAGGCGGCGGGGCGTTTGCCACGCTGGGGTGGGCTCCCAGTGTGGCAGAAGAGACGACTGGTTAGAGGCATGGAAGCCAGCTGGAATTGGGCACCCCGTCAGCCATAGCATCTGTTGCCACGCTGGGGTGGGTTCCAGCGTGGCACCCTGCTACTCAGGGAGAGGAGGAGACAGTGGGCTGATGGGGGATTGGGCACCCCGTTGGCTGTCACGAGTGTACAGCTGAGGTGGGCACCAGCACATGGAACTGTGTTTAGGCGCCCAGCACAGCCGGCAGGGATTGGGCACCCCGTCGGCTATACAGTGCTGCGCGGGGGGCAGCAGCACGCAGCATTTGTGTGTGTGTGGGGGGGGAGCGCGCATGAGCAGGCAATATCTTATCGCTGCTCACTGAAGCATAGCTCCCCCTTTCAGCTGTGCTCAACTGCATTTTGGAGCTGTCATAGACAGCTCCAGCAGGCATTGGAGAACTGCGGCCGCGCCTGCAAACACACTGACTGAATTGGAAGAGGGCTGACACACCTCTGAAAACTTGGATGATGGCACTGTGTTTCTTGCACATGCATGCAAGCAAACATTATGATTTGGCTGCCAAAACAGACTCCAAGCAGAGTATTACTTGTAAATATCCAAAGCTACTAACATCTAATATAGGTAGGGATAAACAACCCTGGTAAATATCTTAAAGAGCAAGCATATTCAAATAATGTACAAGCAGCTGTATAAGTTTTCATGTAATACTCATGTCCAAGTCTCCAGGTAGAAAATGGAGCTCTTAATGATGTCCCTCAGTTCAAATAAGAATGCGGTACCTCCATAGGTGTTTCTCTGAGTGGTATAAGAAATTCAGGTCCCCAAAACACCAGAGGCCGAGGTCTAGGTCTCAATAGGCCTAGTATGTATTGGTGCCAAAGTTAGTGTTTCTGCCCTTCAGGTTCGTCCTTGGGCTAGTCGACGAAATTCAGCCAGTCTATTAGAGATAGACAGTACTTTCTGGGAAGATCCCCTTTGCAGATTCCGTGCGTTCATCGCAGTCTGCCATCTAGGTGGATCCTGTGTTTGTCGTCTCTGTTCTGACCTTGTCTTAAATTGTAGTCCGTGCTTCAGAAGTGCCTCCCTGGCCTCCTCAGCTATGTGAAACTCTTGCTGACCAGAGGGAAGCTGCACCACAAGACGTGCTGGATATGGCGTGGTGAATTTAATGGATGCCTCCTTCAGTGCTGGTAAAATGTTAGAATATGCCCATCGATTTCTTGCTTGTGGGGCATAGTCATTGTCCAAATATATGCGGATCTATCTGTAGAAAACTTTTCCTCTACACCAAGCAGTTGTTAACACGTTCTCATTGACTGCATAACTGAGGAACCTTACAATAATAGACAGGGGTCTGGCATTTGGATCTGTGGGGCAAGGGCCCAATGCTCTACATACTCTTTCCATCTCAATTTGTAAGTCCAAGGGTAATTCTAGTGCCGTTTTTAGTAAAGTAATGGTGAAATCAGTTATGTCTTGCCCCTCGGAGCCCTCAGGGATATAGTATAACCTAATATTTTTATGTTGAGCTCTGTTCTTGGCATCTTCTTGCCTAGCTTGAAGTTGTGCATATTGGTCTTGTAGATTTTGTATTTCTAGCTCCATATCATCCACTTGATTTTCCATTACCGTGATCTGGCGTTCCAATGCATCTGTTCTTTGCTCAGGATTTACTACATCCTTTCTCAATTCCCCATAGAGGTCCTTCATCTGCTCGAAAATATAGAAGCTTTTTCTAAATCATGTCCAGTTTAATACACTTATTCTTAGCTGGTTTCTGTCTGCCTGGAGTATTTTGGTCTTGATGTTCTTCCGGGGCCTGGGATTGCTCTGAGTCTGAGGCCTCAGCTGCCGACATCGTGGTTGTGTAACAAATGCAATTTAAATGAAGCAGGCACACCTAAAAGATCTTGTTTGGTAATCCGGTGCAGTGTTCCCAAAATTGCAATGTTTTTAGTTGCTTTCAGCAGTAAATTGGTGTAGTCAGGGAATTTTTTGGAGCGAGGTGAGCATGGAGCTCAGTGTTTATGCCGCTATCTTCGAGAGAGCTCAACGGGAAGTCAAGAGTTGGATTTTTTGTATCCCCACTCAGCACAAAACTACCCAATTTCTGCTTACTAGATCCAGGGCCTGGAGTTTTCTGGTGAGATGCATTGTTCCTCTCCTGGAGCTGGAGGATTCTTTATGTATTCCCTCCATTTCCTCTAATCCAGAGGGTGCTAATCAAGTTGCAGATGGAGGGGGCCAGCATGATCCTTGTGGCTCCCTTCTGGGCCGACAGATTTGTTTCCCTCTGCTTCAGCAGATGGGGGAGGAACCTCTGGTCCCTCTTCTTTGCAGGAACCTGCTGACCAAGGCTCAGGGGACCCTGGTCCATCCCAACCTCAGATTACTCCATGCCTGGCTCCTGAGGACATACTGTAGCTATTGCCGGGTTCTAGGTCTCTAACAGAGTGGTGAACACCCTAGTGGCTGCCCGGAAGCCTTCCACTTGAGCCACATATGCCATGAAGTGGAAGCAGTTTGCCATCTGGGCTGCCAAACACTATTTTGGATCCTTTCACCTGCTCAGAGAACCATATCCTGGACTATCTGATCTCTCTCGTTGACTCAGGTCTTCAATATTCCTACCTCAAGGTGCACCTTTCGGCTATCTCTGTATTTCATGAGCCTGTGGGTGGCCGCATAATTGCTCAGCTGCATCATGTCTCCTGTACCTTTCAAAGGGGCATCCTGCATCTGAAATTCCTAATCCTTTCTCCTGTCCCGGCTTGAGACTTGAATTTTATTTTGGAAAAACTGACCCTGTTTCTCTTGAACTGATATCGACTTGCAATTTACACTTTCTGTCTTGGAAAGCGTTATTTTTGGTTGCCATTACTTCTGCTCGAAGGATTTCAGAGCTTCAGGCCCTCTGGTGTGAGGAGCCTTATTTAATTGTTCACAAAGACAGGGTGTCTTTGCACACAAATCCTAAGTTTCATCCTACGTTAGTCTCTGAGTTTACACTCAACCAATCTATCCACCTTCCTGTTAATTTTCCAGAGCGTGCCGATCCAGGGGAAGCATTGCTCCATATGCTGGATGTGCGCAGAACTTTGAAGTACTACCTGCTTTGGACCAGGGAATGTAGAAAATCGAAATAGCTGTTTGTTTCCTTCAGCCCAAGTAGAGACAGCGCTTCAGTTTCTAAGCAATGTTTATCCAAATGTTCGGCAAATTGCATCGTGTTCTGCTACAAGAAGTACAGCAAAGAATTGCCTGGTGCTGTCAAAGCTCACTCCACCAGAGATATGGCTACCTCTGTGGCTTGTTTCTGAGGGGTCTCAACCGCTGACATATGTGTGACTACCAGAGTGCTGTCCATACTTTCACCAAGCACTATAGTCTGGACATTGCTTCCAGAGCCCGTGAAGGTTTTGGCATGGCAGTGCTACAGGAACTCCTCTCCTAAGTTTATGGAGAGCCCAAGCCCTCCTCCCAGACTGTTCACACCAGTAACTGCTTGGGACTCAATCCTACAGTGTTACCTGATGACTGAGATACCACCAAAAAAGATAGAACAGTTATGTAAGAACTTGCCATAATAGTAGATCTTTGAGGGGCTCTCGGTCATTAGGTATGCTATCCCTCCCACCATCCCCCTTCTTGGGGCTCTTGTCTAGGAACTGGCTGTCTGGTGTATCCAGCCTTTCAAATAGGCCTGGGCATCTTTCTCTCTCGATTTTTCTCTCTCTCTCTCTCTCTCTCAAGCACAGGTGCCCAAATCGAAGCCTCCTTCAACTGGTAGAGCACTGTTTCACACTGATCTGTCCACTGAACTTTTTCTGGCATTTTCTTCCTTGTGAGATCAGACACGGGTTTGTCATGCATGCTACGGTAGTTTGGCAAAAACTTTCTGTACCCCACCCCCCGTAAAGGTTTTTTAACTTTCATTGTACAAATGTAACATGGGATTGCATTCAGTATATGGAAAAACAACAGCTATGCAGTGGAATTTATTGCAGAAGAAAATACCAATACAGAGCATTGAATAAGCTGATGTTTATACAAACATATGAAATTTGTCTGCAGATAAATGCCTAGAGGTCTATTAAGTCTGCTCGAATGTGCAGCTAGCAGCCCTTATTCTGCAGCTGCCCTTCCCTCCAACCCTTCCCCTGCATTGACCCTCCCCCTTGTCCTGTCCCATCCGCTTTTGACGCAGTCCACTGTTCTACTGGATACCACTTCTGCAGGTAATGCATTCCACCCAGCTACTACCCTCTCTGTAAAAAAGTGTCTCTTCATCTCCCTCCTGAACCTTCCTCCCTCCAGTCTCATATCATGGCCCCTGGTGTCCCTCCCCTCCCTTACTTTGAACAGCCTCTCTGTACCCATCTTGTTTATTCCTTTCATGTACTTAAAGGTTTCAATCATGTCCCCCCTGTCCCTCCTCTCCTCCAGCGAGTACATGTTCAATTCCCTCAGCCTCCTCTTGTATGATACGTCCCTCTGCCGCTTGATAATCTTTTTGCCCTCGCTGCACCCCTCAGTAACTTAATGTCCCTCTTCAGATATGAGGCAGTACTGCATGCAGTACTCCAGGTGTGGTCTAACCAATGACCTATACAGTGGCAGAATCACCTCCTCGAGGATATACCCCTTGCAATGCAACCCAGCATTTTGTTGGCCTTTGCAGCTGCCTTCCTACATTGTGCCGAGTTGTTCATTGACCCTGTAATGAGCACCCCAGATCCTTCTCCTTCTCTGTCTGGGCTAGCTGCACTCCCTCCAGCTGGTAACTCCTCCTTGGGTTCTTCATCCCAAAATGCAGCACCTTGCACTTTTTGGCAATAAACCCCAGTTGCCAGGTGTCTGACCAGGTTTCAAGCTTTGCCAGATCATCCTGCAACCCCTGCCATCCCCCTAGGTCATCCACCACTGCTCCTACCTTGGTATCATCAGCAAACAGACTGATCTTGTTCTTGATGTCCAATGATATGTCTGCAATGAATATCCCAAACAACACTGGTCCCAACACCTAGCCCTGTGGAACACCGCTCGTCACTACCTTTGGGTGTGAGTGCTCCCCACGCACCACTACCCTCTGTTCCTTCCCTGAAGCAAGTTCCCTACCCATCTCACTAGCTTTGCACCTGCCCCTGTGCCTTCTAACTTACTTCCCAGCCTTCCATGTGGCACAGAGTCGAATGCCTTACTGAAGTCCAGATTCAGGACATCCACTGCATGACCCCTGTCCAGTTGCCTATTTACCCAGTCATAGAACTCCACCAGGTTGGTTTGGCAGGATCTGCCACGTATGAAGCCATGCTGTCTGCTCTCCTGTAGTCCTTTGGCCTATAGGAGGGCCACCAGCCTCTCCTTCAGGATAGTCTCTATTAGCTTACCCACGATGGATGTGACGCTCACCAGTCTGTAGTTCCCCGGTTCATCCTTGGGCCCACTCTTGTGGAGGGGCACCACATGAGCCATCCTCCAGTCCTGAGGTACACACCCCGACGAGTGTAGTGAGGCATTAAATAGGTCTGCCAAAGGTCCTGCAAGAACCTCAGCCAGCTCCTTCAGTACCCTGGGGTGGATGCCATCTGGGGTTGATGCCTTGTCCACCCTCAGTGCCTTCAAACCCTCCTGAACTCTGCCCTCCATGATTTCCCCATCTGTCACCCCTCCCCCCTGTTTCTGCCTTTCCTCCCCCCTTGGGTGTCACCCCCCTTTTCCTTAGTAAATACCGAGCAGAAATAATAATTTAGTGCTTCTGCCTTATCGCACCCTACTTCCACCCAATCCCCCTCATTCCTAGTCCTTACTATATGGTCCTTACAGCTCCTTTTCTCCCTGATGTACCTAAAGAAGTCCTTCTCCCCCTTCTTAATGCCTTGTGCCAGCCTGAGCTCCATAGATGCCTTGGCTCCCTTTACCGCCCGAGTCACCTCCTTCGATTCCGTCAAGTACTCCTCCCTGTCCTCCCCCCCTCCCTGTTTTCTTGTTCCTTTGTAAGGGCAGCTCTTTTTCCTCCTTATCTTTTCCATGACCTCCTTGCTCAACCAGCTTGGTTTCTTAGCCCTAGCCTTCTTGCTCTGGGCTTTGCAGCAGGTTTTGGTTGCCTCCACTATCCCCAGCTTTATGAGCTCCCACCTCTGGTTAGTGTCCATACTGGGTTGAATTCTGGCCAGGTACCCTTTAACCACTTCCCCATCCTCCCAAAGTTGGCCCTCTTGAAGTTCAGCACTCTTGTGCCAGATTCCACTCCTTCCTTGCCCATATCCAATGTGAGCCATACTGAGTGGTGGTCACTCCCTGACAGCGGTTCTTCCACTGTAACTTCTCTCACAGAGTCCCCATATGCCAGCACAAGGTCAAGGGTATTCCCTAACCTGGTTGGTTCACTGACCATTTGCAGCAGGAAGCTGTCCTGGAAGGCATCCAGCAGTACCTGCTCCCTTCTGTTCCTGGTTGTTGGGGTACTCCAGTCCACTCCTGACATGTTGAAGTCCCCCACAATCACCACACTTCCCTTCTCACAGGTCCTCCTGATCTGTCGTGCTAGTTTCCTGTCTAATTCCTCCTACTGAGATGGTGGCCTGTACTCCCATTCTGAGAATCCTATTCTTGGAATCCTGAATTTGCATCCAAAGTGACTCTGTACTACCCTCCTCCCCTTCCTCCCTTACACACTTCAGTCCTTCCTTCACATATAGTGCCACCCCCTCCTTTCCCAATCACCCTGTCCCTATGAAATAACCTGTACCCTGGTACAGACAGGTCCCAGTCATTGTATTGGGTGGCCCGTGTTTTTGTGATGGCTGCAATGTCCACCTCTCCCTCTACCATGAGCACCTGTAACTCTGCAGTTTTCCTCCCAAGGCTCCTAGCATTAAGGGTAACCACCTTCCACCTTCCCAACCCCTCCCATCCTGCCCTCCTTTCCTAGCATCACCAATAGTACTTGCCATTTGTCCTTTGTCACTGTTATGGGGGGTAAACTCATATGGTGTCCCAACCTGTGAACTGTGCATGTCTCTTGCCCACTTGCCACCCCTGCTCCTAGTTTAAATTCCCAACTTCCTCTATGTTATATATAATATAGTATAGCAGTATAGCCTAGAGGTTAGAGGAACGAGGTGTGAACAAGCTTGATACATCCAGCAGACCAGACCTGAGTTTGATTCTCACAACCTCCACTTGCATACTGTGTGACTCTGAACAAGTCACTTAACTGCCCAGTGCTCCCAGGTTGCCCCTGAAAACAGGCACTTGTGCCTAGTGGGCCTTACCCAGTTACCAAAGACTAAAATAAATTAAATAAAATAAATAAATGTACTCCTCCATCCTCTGTTTCAACACTTCTTTCCCTCCTCATTCAAGTGTAGTCTGTCCTTGGCATACAGACTACTGTCCTCCTAGGTCCCTCCCACCCCCACCCCAACAGCCCTTACCCTTTAGCATAACACCAGGTTCTTAGCCATCGTTAAATTCCTCTATTCTCAGCTTTCTTGTTGCTTGCCTTTGGCATGGGAAGTATCTCTGAAAAAGTTACTGACCTTCCTGCCCCCTCACAATTGTGCTAGTTCCTCAAACCTCCTCTGGACTGTATCTACTGTCTTGTCAGCCAGGTCGTTTGTCCCAAGATGTATAATTAAATGAGGCTTGTCCCTACCCTTCTAGCATATTTCAGAACAGATTGTCCCACCCTTTCGCTGTCATTCCTGCACGGCCTCCACCTCAATGCGACTATGCCTTCCCCCTTGCTACCCCACCTGACTCCTCTTAGTATTGAGTCCCCCAGCACTAAGATTCTACCCCCTTGCTCCCTGCTTGCTTCCATTCATCTCCATCTCTCATTTCCAGCTCCTTTTCTTCCTCCTGCGCATTATTTCCCCCTTTTGCCCCTGTTGCAATTCTCCCAGCAGAACTTCCCCCTGCACTGGTTGGTCCAGGCATTTATCAATTACCCTCCAAAAGCATAATTTCCCTCCTCCTCCTTCTTCCTTTCTAGCAGTGCACAACTATTTTCTGACGACGCTTCACAAATGCCCACTCCCTCTCTCTTCATAGTTACCTGTTCTGTCCTTTCCACTCCATGACTTTTGCCACTTCTTCGCCTCCCCTCACAAGTCCCTATCTTCTCCCTCCATTTGTATTTTGTCTCCTGACCTAGTTTCCCTGGCAATCGTTCTGCCTGGCCTGGGCCCCTTTGTCTCCGCTTCCCTTCTTCTGACCCTCTCCTCATCACTGTTGGTTCAAATCGCCCTCCTCCCTCCCTCACTCCAGTATTGGGCTAAACCCACCCCCAGTCTGCCTTACCTGTCTTAGTTCCTCCTACAGACCCTCAATCTCCTTTCTAAGTTTCTCTATGTGGTTGCACACTAAACATCCCCCCACCCTACAGGCAATTTTTAGAAAGATTTGTGCATTGCAGTTGTTGCGGGCTACCACCCTATCCATTGCTGTCGTTGCCCACCAGCGACCCTCCACCCTTCCAGATGTAGGATACTAAACACTCCCCCAAGTCTCCCCTTTTTTACCCTCTATTAGTGCAAAACATTCTTTTCTTAATTTCCCTTACCCCTTTGTTGTACACCTTTAGATAGATTGAGCAACTGCTTTTTACTTTCCTATCTTTCCTATCCACACCCAAAAAGAGACTTCAAGTAACTATTGCATAACCTTCTTCAAACTCCTACTCCTCGTTTCCACAATGCAAATAGCAGTGCAAAAAAGTAACAATAAAAGCTCCTTGATTTGCAGTTACTTCCCTTCCACTGAGATAGCAGTCATCTCTTCAGTTGCTGCTGTTCCTTTTCTGGATATCTGCTTCTGCTATGACAGGTGCATATCCTTTGCCCGTTTGAGGAAGTGATGTCAGAACCCCTGGTATAAAGGAAATCACAGACATGGGGCTGGTGGGATGAGAGGCTGGGAGGTTGGGACCAGTCCAAGTCTTCCAGAAACAATCAGGTAGCTGAGGTCCCTGGTCAGACCATTAGCACCTTTCCCCCACTATGCACTAAATTTTGCAGCTAGTGAAGCCAGCAAAAGGGAATCACAATTCTACTCAAAGCCCCAAAATAGGTTTGCTACCAAAAAAAACAGGTCTCCAATTCAAACAGCTTCACCAACAACACATCAAAATAGGCTTGAATTTAGGAGATACAGGTCTCCAATTCAAAGAAACTGCCCCAATTAAATCACACCAAATAGGTTTTAAATCAAAAGAAATAGGCCTCCACAAACGCAGCCTGCTACACATCGAAACATCAAACAAGTGAGCTCCACTTATAGCCACCAAAACAGGTTTCAAAATTCCAACAGCCCCAAAACAATACCCTGCTAGCCCCTTAGAAGTAGTAAGAAAGAAAAGAAATAACCCTCTACCAAGTAGAATCTACAAGAAACAATGTACAAACAGCAAGAAGAAGCTACTATACTGGAACTGAGCTGATCCCTTCCCCTTCTGGATACTTCAGTGCACTATACAAACAAAGGAGTACAATAAATTGCCCCATAAAACTTTTTAAGGCTTTTTTGATCAAGTTATGTTACCAGGGGTAGTGAGCTACAAATGGCAGCTATGATATGGTGCAGTGGATCCTCCAAGGTCTGATTCTTCAGTTCTTCTGTCTACCTTCAGTTTAAACACACAGGCTTAAAGTAGTACTGATTAGTGAGCTATACTTTGATAATAAGGGTCTTAACCGAATGGTTGCTCAGCTGCCTCCCACATATGTGGTGGATTTCAGGTCTGTAACGAACAGAAGAGAGAAAGAAACAAGTGCCTTAGCTGGGATTTGAACCCAGGCTACCTGGAATACCATTCTGGTTGTGCTAACAGCTGCATGACAAAGACAACTGGAAACCTGGGGCTCCCAGAAGCACCTTACTGTTTTTCTAATGCACAGCCAGTGCTGCACAGATAATTACATTTGCAAACACAAGGATGCAGTGTGCACGTATATGGAACACAAACAGAAGAGAGAAAGAAATAAGTGCTTTAGATGGGATTTGACCCCAGGCTGCCTGTGATACTGTTTTGGTTAGGCTACCAGCTGTGCCATCAAGGCAGCTTGAAACCTGGGACTCCCAGAAGCACCTTACTCTTTCTCTAATGCATATCTTGGTGCTGCACAGATAATTACATTTTCATATACAAGGGTGAGGTGTGTACATATATGGAACCCAAACAAACAAGAGAGTGAAAGACATAAGTGCCTTCGCTGGGCTTTGAACCCAGGCTACCCAGAATTCTCTTCCAGTTGCACTACCAGCTGCACCACCAAGGCAGCTGGAAAGCTGGGACTCCCAAAAGCACATTTCTTTCTGTCTTTCTTTCTTGCTGTCGGCATAATGCCTGTTTTCAGGGGAGACCTGGGAGCACTGTAACAGTAAGTGACTTGGTCAGGGTCACACAGTAGACAAGTGGAGATTGTGGGAATCAAATCCAGGTCTGCTAGATGTGCCAAGGTCATTCACAGCTTATTACTCTAACCTCTAGACTATACTGCCCTCAGCCTCAGCCTTACTCTTTCTGTAATGCACATCCTGGTGCTGCAGAGGTAATTACATTTTCAAGGGTGTGGTGTGCACTTATATGGAACCCAAACAAACAGAAGAGGGAAAGAAATAAGTGCCTTAGCTGGGATTTGAACCCAGATTACACAGAATATTGTTCCAGCTGTGCTACCAGCTGCACCACCAATGCAGCTGGAAGCCTGAGACCGCACATATCATTACATTTTGATACACAAGGGTGGGGTGTGCACATATACCAGGTGGCCTGGGTTCAAATCCTACCTAAGGCGCTTATGTGTTTCTTTCTCTCTTCTGTTTGTTTTGGTTCCATATATGTGCACATCACACCCTTTTGTTTACAAATTTAATTATCTGTGAGGCACCAGGTTGTGCTTTAGAGAGAGTAAGGTGCTTCTGGCACTCCCAGATTTCAAGTTGCCTTGATAGTGCAGCTGGTAGCACAACCAGAACAGTATTCCAGGCACCCTGGGGTCAAATCCCACCCCAAAGCACTTATTTCTTTCTCTCTTCTGTTTGTTTGGGTTCCACATATATGTGCACTGCACCCTTGTGTATGAAAATGTAGATCTTCTTTGGGGGTATCTCAAGTCATCGGGTCACACCATAGGAACTACACTGTCTGAAGCAGGATCCATACAGAAGATTTTCCAGCAGTACAACTGGGACCACCCACACTGATGTCACCTGCCGAAGTCTTCAACCCTATAAAGGCATGAGTGGCCCTGATTCCTCCTCAGTTATTTCCTATTGTTGACTCCACTTGCATGGGTCTCTGTGGAAGCTTCGTCGCAGTTCACGTCTTTTTGCCTACGCTTTTCTTTAGCATTTTGAAATCTCTTTTTTCACAAGAGATTCTTTTACCTCATTTATGTCAAGATTCAATCCATCTATATCTCTCTTCTGTCACTGCCGTTGTGGAAAGAAGATTGCTTCTTCTGACTAGCATAACCTCTGTGTCTGCTGTCTTGGGCCTTTCCACGATGTATTTGACAGTGAGCTCTGCCAGAGGTTTAATTTAACAACCCTTAGGCAATGCAAAAAGGCTTTGAATGGATTTCTCATGGAACACTAGGTAACCAGTTCTGGGCAGGTGTCCTTCGGGGCCTCTCCTCCTCTGTCGCTGGTGAGTTCGTTGAGCACCCAGGCCTCTAAAGCTTAAGACAAGTCAGGGAAAAGTCACAAAAAAGACTTTGATCCAGAGAGCTCCCCACGGTGGCACTCCCATTCTCTGATGACTTCTTCATCTTCTGGCGGTACACCGTCGGCAGCTGCACAGACACCTTCCACTGTGCAGGCCTCTACTCCTGCCAGGTCCCTACTGACAGCACCTTGTTCCACTTCTCAGGGAGGCTGTCCGTCGACCCTTGGGTTTTCGGTCCCTTGATTGTCGACTCCAGCCCCCCCCATCAAGGCTAAATGCTTCCCCAGACCCTCAGACACCAGGGCCTTCGGGCTCTCAAGACCTGTTGGATGGTTCGTTGCGCCCTGTTCCAATGACCTCTCTGCTGTCAACACCACCCTTACCTGTCATCAACCTGAATACTGTTTTGACTTAGCTGACCACAGCTTTAGTGCACCAGTTGAATGCTCACAGATCTGTGTCCCTGGAGCCATCGATCGCTCCATCATCGTCGACACTGGTTCAGCCTTATTGACCTGTGCCCCTCAGGAGGCTGTTGATCCCGTTTTTTTTTTGGACCCTGAATTGGAGAGGATCAACGTCAAAGGGAAGTACCCCCTGACCCTGTTCTCCCTGAGGAAGAGGAGGAATCTCTTTCCTCATACAGATTCACTGCTTCTTTTTTTTTTTTTTTTTTTTAAACTTCTTTATTTCTTAATCATGAAGGACAATAACGCCGGCCCAGTGGTGCAGAGGGCTGAGGTGCTGAACATCCCACCTCTCGGCACGCCAGTGACCCGGGTTCAGGAGCGAGCCTGGGTCATCGGAGGACAGCACGGGGGGGTGAGCGGAGCAGGATGGAGTAGCCGCAAGGCAGCTGTCCTCTCCGGGGAGGTGGGGTGGCATCCCTTGCTCTCAGCTACCCCCTGGTGGAGGCCGAGGGGCTGTGCAAGCGAGGGTGCTGGCAAAAAGCCAATAGGGGCAGGCGGAAGAGGGCCATTACCGGGGCTGTAAGGTGCATGCGTGCCTCCACACGCATGCGTCCTTCTCCTGGGCTCCTCGGGTAAAAAGGGGAGAAAATCAGAAAAAGCAACCGGTGGCAGGATGGCGACCGACTTTCTGCAGGCACCGCTTCCGGACCGGGCATAAGGTAAGCCCCAGTAATTCTGTGCGACGGAGCTGGGGTAGTCGGTCAGATGGGGGCCGCATGGCGCGAGGAGAAACAGAGTGGAGATAAAAAAAAAAAAATGAAGGACAATAACAATTTATATAAAATTACATTTTTCCCAAACAAATATATCTTGCCTTAAATATCAGGGTAAAATAAGTTAATTATCACATTTCGGTATTTAGCTTCATACCCTAATTATGTGCCATTTTGTCCTTCTTGCATGTACTTACTATAAATCTGTGAGCTGTTCCTTATTCAGTGTGTCACAAATAGTATAAAAAACAAATTATAGCAGAACTATAACATAAACAGTATACCTTAAAAGAAAATGGTCTCAGCCATGTAACAAAGTAAAAAAAATCAATAATTTAAGCTGGTATATCATTTCACGACTTTTCACATCTGGGTCTAGATACATTATCATAAAGTGCTAGCTAGGGGTCTGGGCAGGCAGTTCCTGAGTTCAATATCCTTGTGGGGTCAGAACAGAAATGCCTTCTATTTCCTCAATGAGTGCCATAAAAGGGAGCAATGTTGCTTTAAATTTATCTGTTTGTAGTCTTAAATCGGCAGTTAATTTTTCTACCCGGTATATATGTTTAATCAAGTTAATCCATTCTGATATGGAGGGTGGATCAGGGAGTAAACAATTTTTTGTTATCGCTTTACCCGCAGCAGCCAAAAGGATCCCTAAGAATGAGTGTTGGCTGTTGCTCCATTTGCCCTTAGGAGGGACACCTAGGATCAGGTGAATAAATTCTGGTTACTCTGACATCTGAGTCATTTGTTTATATCTATGCCCCAATTCTGTCCAAAAGGAGCGAAGAACGGGCAGTCCCAGAAAATATGATATGGTGAGCCTATCCCACCACACTTACGCCAACAACTGCCACATTGATTTCAGGAGTAATGCTTTGTGCAAGTAGGGATGAGAAAATATTAGGTTACCAGTTTCCAAAGGAATTCCTTCCAATTATTCGAGGCAGAGGTGTGGAATACACCATGCCAGATCTGTTTCCATTCCTGGGGTGAGAGATATCGACCAGACTCCCTTTCCCAAGCTAATTGAGAACTTGGGGAAGGGGAAGCATGACTGAGGACAAAGGTTTGGGTAAGCATGGGTATAAATTTCTTTTTTTCTAGACTCTGGGCAGCATTGATAAGTACAGAGGGCAGAGGATGAAGCTCCCTTTGTGTCTCCTGTAAGTGGGATCCCGCTTTAAGGAAGGAGACCACCTGTAAGTAATGAAAAAAGTCAGTTTGTCTCAGTTGGGAAAGGAGGGAAGAGGTTGAATTGGTCCCTGCTTGGGACTCCCTCTTCCCCTTCCACCAGAAACTGAGAGAATGGCTCAGAGAAGGGGACTTCAACGGTGGCTAATTTGGCCGCAAACAGCAGGATAGTTGGCTGCTTCAGTCAACTGCAGAAGGGACTTCATCGGCGGCTGCAGTCGGCTGTAGAAACTTAGAAGGCAGCCAATCGGGGCCAGCTGCGCCAAGAAACAAAAAGTCGAGCAGGCTTTAAACAACGCAACTGGCACTTACAGGGCAGAGGAGGGGAGAGGCTGACTTGGTCCCTGCTTGGGACTCCCTCTTCCCCTTCCACCAGAAACTGAGAGAGTGGCGCAGAAAAAGAAAGATACAAAAAGCTGAGCAGACTTTAAAAAGCACAACTGGCGCATACAGGGCAGAGGAGGGAAGGGGAGAAGTTGACTTGGTCCCTGCTTGGGACTTCCTCTTCCCCTTCCACTAGAAACAGAGAACGGCACCAAAAAATTCCTGCCCTACCTCCCCCACCCCCGCGACTTCTTAAATACTCTAGGATCACAGAGGATTGGCCAGCTCAGAAAAGGGGGTGGAGCACTGGACAACAAAGGCTTCAAGGGACAGACTGCTTTTAAGAGACAAATGAAAAATAACTTATTACATGCTTGAGAAGGGGCAGTAAGGTGAAGTACACACATAAAAAATACAGTAACAGTACAGTTAATGTATAAGTAATGAATGAAAGTTGATATTTGCAATTAAAGTGGTAGGGGTGTTAAAAAGTGGGGCTAATACATTGAATTTCTTGAACTATGAAATGACAGGAAAGGGATCCAGGAAATTAAGGTGAAATATTGTTATAATGGGCAGGACAAAATATCAGTTAAGGAAAGTAGCTGTGGTCGGAAAGTTTACATATACGCTGCAGGGAAGTGCTTTGTTTTTCTCCTTTTGAGCTGTGTGTGGAATGGGGGTCTGAAATGTATTTTTCTTGTTCTTTTCATACAGGTACTGGGCTTGTACCGTCTACTTTTTCCTTACAGGTGCTGGGCTATTAAGGACTCGCTTACTGCTTACAGTCTGCACAGTTAAAGAGGAAGGAAAGATAAAATGGTGCTCAGTGTTTAAGGTAACATATGCTGTAATAGTTTTTCCTCCTACGAAGCAGTTAGAGGGTAATGTGTGTTGGGGAAGGTTGCAGGAGGAGGAACTCATCAGAGGATGTGGCCCCTGAGCAACTGGGAAGGGCACTGTTATTTTTAGTTTTTGTTTACCGGGTAAGTGCACAAGCTATAACAATGACTATTTCCAGGCACGACCCGGGAGGATACAGAACAATGAATCAAGAAAGACATGCAGATACAGGTACAATAAATGTAATTTACAACAGTTTCCAAGCAGGTGTTTGCTAACAAGGGGTGGTACACATATACAGTGCTCAACAGAGATTTTTTACAACAATTTACAATCAGGTTGTCGAACAAAATTAAATAAAGATTAGCTCATCTGGAGCCGTACAATAATTAAAATCTCCCCATAGAGTACCTTGAGGAGGAAGAGACACTACAGAAAGACCATTACCAGCACTAATAAGGGAACTGCACGGTTATCTTGGGGGCGGAGGGATAATAGAAGAGAAGAAGTGCAGAGCATGTAGGGAGGCAGATCAGAAGGAGGGATAAGGCTAGGAAGACAAGAGCTAGGGAGGTTTAAAACATGAATATTTGTGGGAAATTTCAAGATAAGTACGTAACCCTTTTTTAAAAGATGCATGGGATGTTGATTGGCACATGGTTAGAGGAAGGGAGTTCCAGTATTTGGGGGCATGGCTGGTGAAAGCACTAGCACCTTTTGTGGTGTAGTGTCTAGGGATGAGCACAGGGGCCAGTTCGGAGGAGCGCAATCCATAGCAAGTAGTAAGGTTTTGAAAAAGGTCTGCCATGGATTTGGGTGTTTGTAGATGGACTATATTGTCAATGATAGAGCCATAAGCATGTAGTCTTAATTCATTGGGAGGAAGCCAACCTAGGTCAGAATAGAGGAGACAGTGATGTTTCAGTCAATGTGAGGAGGAGGCATAATGACAGATGTTATAAGTAACATCCCATTTCCTAAGGGCTGATTTGCAAGCAGTGGTATATGTGGCAGCACCATAGGTAAGCGATGGTAGAAGAATGCCACAGGCAATGACAAGCCTTGCAGAGGGAGTGAGCGTGTAGCTGGTACGGTAGGTAATGCCAAGTTTGGCATGTACTAGTTCGCAAGTTAGATTGATGTGTAAGTCGAAATTTAATGATGGAAAGAAGTTACTACCCCGACTGCAGAGCCAATTCAGGAGGTGATTTTAAATTTAGGATTGGCCTGCCTGAGCTTCACATTTGATCCAAAGAGCATAGCTTGGGTTTTAGACTCACTTAATACAAGTTTGTGGTTAAATAGCCACTTTTGTATTTGCTGGAAGTCAAGAGAGAGTCGTCTATTTATGTCCTCAATGCTTTTTGCACTAGTATACAGCACAATGTCATCAGCATAAAGCAGGGAAGCTGTCCCATGGAGGTCAACAAAGATGTTATTTATGAAGAGAGTGAAAAGTAAGGGCCCAAGGATGGAGCCTTGTGGCACACCAATATTTATTGTGTTTTTTTCCGAGAGGGTCGAGTTGTATTTGACGATTTGAGACCAATCCGTTAGGTAGTTCCTGAACCATCTAACAACATTAGTAGAGAAACCTAGAGATGCCAGAGTGGTCAAAAGGATGGAGTGATCAACTAGGTCAAATGCCTTGGTCATGTCAAGGAATACTGCACCGGTGAGGAGACCTGAGTCCATGGCCATTTGAGCATCAGATGTGAATTTGAGAAGGGCAGTAGTGGTGCTATGGCCTTTGCGAAAGCCATGTTGGGCATTGGAGAGTAGGTCATGCTTCAGCAGGAAGTCAATTGTCTGGGCAGCTACAAGCTTCTCAAGAATCTTATTTAGAACAGACAGGATGGCAATGGTCCTGTAGTTTGAGGGATCTCTACGATCTCCTTTTTTAAAGACAGGAGTAATCCTAGCTGTTTTCCATATGTCAGGGATGTGTCCCTGGCATAGGGATAGCGTGAAAATCCTGGCTAGGGGGGCAGCGATCTTTAGGAGCTGGGGCTCTAGATTGTCCGAGCCAGCTGCCGAGCTGTCCACGATACGGTTTAGCAATCTTAGCACTTCACTTTTTGTGGCTGATTTGAAAAAGAACTGAGGACCGCTTGCAATAGTTTGAGTGGACACACTCGGTTGGGCAGTAAAGGAGGAGGAGGTGTAGTTGGTTAGGTCCGAGAATTTATTGTTGAAAAAGTTTGCAATGGTTCTAGGGTTATTACAATGTACCCCATCAAGTGACATGTTATTAGGGGCAGATGCCAGGTTAGAACCAAGGAAGAACTTAGTATGTGACCAAAATGTTTTGGGGTCCCCATAGGAGTTTGTCAGTAGGTCTTTGCAGTATGAGCTCTTGGCTTTTTTAATGTCCCTTTTGCATGCATTTCATAGAGACCTGTAGCAGTTAAGGTCTGAGACAAGCCATGGCTTTTTATAGTTAAGCCAGGTTTTGTCCCTTAGCTTAAGCTTAGCTAGTAGGTCAGCTTTCAACCATCGGGTTTGTCTGTTTTGTACCCTGCGGGTAACGAGGTTGCAGTGTTTATCCTGGATCACAATGAAGTGTTTCAAGAGCAAGTCCAGGGCAGTCTGTGCATCATCAAATAAGAGAATGGGAGACCAATCAGTCAAAGCAATGTCATGCAGGAAAGATTGAGAGTCAAAATTTGCATAGTTACGGAAAGTAATAAATTGAGGTCCCGTTGGGTAGGTTTGCCTTTGCCCCATATACAGTATGTTGGGGAGTGATTGGTGATGGCATCTGGCAGCACTCCAGAGGCAATTACATTTTCAGGGCGATTGGTCATTACCCAGTCTAGTAGCGTGCTGGAGCGAAGGGCGTTTCTGGTAGGTTCATTCCATTTCATTCACTTTCATTCCATGGACATATATCTGCCCTAAATTCTGTCGCCAACTCACGGCTAGGCATTCTTTACCGGCACAAGAAATGCCTCCCTCCTGATGCCCTCCGCCTGGCTGTCACCTCCTCTGTCATGTCTCTCATTGACTATGGCCTTCCGGTCTATGGCTCAGCAGATCAGACTGCCCTCAACAAGGTTCATCTCACAGTAAATAAGGCCTGCAGACTTATCACTGGTGCTCCCAGACTCACTCACACATGTGAGCTGTCCACCCCTGGCTACCCTACTCAACCTGGAAGAGCGACTCATGTATCAGACATGCCAGCTCACCTTTAAAGCCCCTGCATGGCCCTATCCCAGGCCTATCCAACTCCATTCGCCGTACTGCACCGACTTTACTTGCCGCAGCCTGGCCAAGAGCTACCTAGTTATTGCGAGAGCTAGGACCCTGCCAAAGGTCAGAGGGCATTCCCTCACTGCATGCCCCACTGGTATAACTCCTCCCTGCCAGTGTCTCAAACTTCTAACCTTAGCTTGCTTTAAGCCCAGGCTCAGAAACTTCCTGCTTAGCTCTTGCAAATGCAACTGCCGCTAGCCTAGTGTAAAAAAAAAAATATAAAATATATATATATATATATATATATACTCTGTTTGACAATGCTCACTGAGTGGCTCCCCTTCCTTTCCCTACTTATTCCTCCTCCCTATCTCCTCCCTTCTACCCCCACCAGCTCTCCCCGACCATAAGTTTTGCACCTTTGTTATCTTTTGCTCGTTGGAGATTGAACTCTATTGTAACAAAACTGTAATTGAACTGTAACTTTTTTGTTTGTAAGTACTGTGTCCGTTGTACTACTGTTCTGATGTCCTCTTTGTGACAAGGTACCTTTGTAAATGAGCCTCTGGCTCAAAGGTTTCTAAACTGATGTTTAACTAAATAAATAAATAAATAAATAAATAAGCGGGTGCAGGTTAAAACTCTGCAACTTGGTCATTAATGTGATTTGGTTTCTATTGGTCTAAGGTACTGTGACTTTTCAGTCAATTTCAATTAAAGCGACGCTGAGGCGGTTAAATGGAGGGTGATAGGGAAGGACACACTAGGGGATGGAGAGGCACTAGTGGGGGAGGATGGGGATGCTCTAGGGGATAAAGTGGCGCTAGCGGGGGAGGATGGGGATAGCAAAGGATTGGGGGTACAGGGGGCAGCAAGATGCTAGAGAGGCCATCGGGGGTTGAATAGTGTGTTGCAATGGTTGTGGGGCGGCAGTCTGGATAACTGTATTGTGGAAGCTTGTAGGGTGTCCAATCTGTCACAGGCTGAGGAGACTCAAGGAAGAAGTGCAGTGGCTTGGTAGAGAGTTGGGGAGGTGGGGAAGGTAGCTGGGGCAGAGAGCAACAGGAGGACACCACGTGGGTGGAACAACAGTTCAGATGGGAGGACGAGGGGGGAGGGGAACAATACAAATAGGTGGCACAGCACGGGGGGGCATGGGCAGGAGGAAGGAGCCCACACCCAGCATGGCAGAGAGGGCAAGTAGTAGGTTTGTGGTGCTGGCAGAGAGGGCAGGTAATAGGTTTGTGGTGCTGGTGACATTGGAGGAGGAGGAGGAGGGGGTGAGGGATCTCCAGGAGGGGCAGGTAAGGGGGAGCAGGAGAATTGCACAAGGGACAGTAGTCAGGCAGAGGACTGTGGTAGAAGTAAGGGGAAGGGGCACAACTGGAAGGATGGACAAAAGGAGCAGGGGTAAATGGGAGAGGAGCAACGCTAGAGTGGAGAACAGAAGGGACTTAGCAGAGGGGGAGACCAAGGTGGAGGGGAAGAGAGTGAGGGAACAATGAGGGGGAGCAGGGATAAGTCAGGTGGAGGGGGGGATCCGTGGAGGGAAGGGCAGGGTTTCAGCTGGGGCAGACTCTAGCAGTAGATACCAAGGTAATGGGAGGAGGATGAGGTGGAGAGGGAGGGGTGTGGTGCTGGGATTCCATGCCAAAGGGATAAGATGGGGCAGCAGGGGGCAACATGGTTGCAACTGGTTGGAGTCCATACCTGGCTAACTGCAGGTGGGGCCAGTCAATTCTTAAGTGTACTAGGAGGGGTAGGAGGAAACCGCATCTTGTGGTGCACATGGGTACAAATGACCTGGTGGGGGAGATGGTGAATGTTCTGAGGGAGAGGTTCGAGGAACTGGGCAGGCTGTGTGAGAAGCTAGGGGAATCAGTGGCCTTCTCAGAGGTGCTCCCAGTACCTTGCACTAGTATGGGTAGGAAAGTAAGGACTGGGGAGTTCAACACCTGGTTGAGGGAATGGTGTCGATCCATGGGATATGGGTTAGTGGGGTGCTGGGACAGAATCTGGGACAACAATGAACTTTATGCAGGGGACAGGTTACATTTGAGCAGGGAGGGGAAGGGAGTACTAAAGCATAGGGTAGGGGAATACATATCTCCGAAGGTGGATTTATTTAAACTAGGTGGGGGGGGTGGCATGTGGACAGATGGTAGGCGAGAAGCCTAATGAGCTTATCCCCCAGGCTAGCAGGGAAGAACTTGAAGCAGTGGCACGGGGGGGATAAGAGAAGAGTACGTCGGGGAAACAGGTTGAAGGGTGGTATCACTGAATGTGAGAATCCTTGATTACAAATCAGCAGAATTATAGGCTGTCTTGGCAATAGGGAGGGTGGACGTTGCGGCCATCACAGAAATGTGGGCCACCCAGTACCAGGAATGGTATTTGATGATCCCAGGGTATAGGATATTCAGGAAGGATAGGACTAAGGGAACGGGGGGGGGGTGGTAATATATGTACCGGAGGGGATAAGGTGCATTAGGGTTGAGGGGGAGGAAGGCAGTACAGAGGCCCTATGGATGCAGTTTCAAGATTCAAAAAGTAGGACATTGAGGATGGGGGTGGTGTACAGGCTGCCAGCTCAAGGGGATGATCTGGACAGGGAGTTGGTTAAGCAAATCAGAAGGGTCAGTAGGAAAAGGAACACTGTAGTGGTGGGGGACTTCAGCCTACCAGGGGTGGAGTAGAGCACCCCAACCACCACGAATGCAAAGGAGCAGGTCATATTAGAGGCATTTCAAGACAGCTTCCTGGTGCCGTTGGTCCGTGAGCCAGCTAGAGTGGATAGGACTCTAGTCCTGGTTCTAGCAAATGACGAGGCTGTAAGGGATCTGGAGGTAAAGGACCTTCTGACTAGGAATGACCACCACACGGTATGGTTCACGCTCAACATGGGCAGCGAAACAGGAGGTATGGGTACCAGGGTGATTGACTTTAAACGGGTGGACTTTAAAAGGATGAGGGAAATTTGGAGCAGACATCTGACGAGAATTCAACCATGCATGGATGATAGCCAAAAATGGGATATTATTAGGAAAGAGCTGGTGGAGGCTACTGGGACATGTACAAGAACAAGGAGTAAGAAGGGAAGGGCAAAAAAACCCAGCTGGCTGACGCAAGAGGTCATAGAAGGGGTGAGGGCCAAACAAAGGCATTTCGGAGACTCAAGAAATCAGGAGGGGGGGGAATAACGTGGTGGTGTACATGAAGAAGTCCAGGGAGGTTTCAAGGCTGGTCAGAGCAGCCAAGGCTTCCAGAGAACTGAGATTGGCGCAGGGAATTAAGAGCAGAGAAAAGGACTTCTTCAGATACATCAGCGAAAAACGTAAAAACAAAGATCAGATTGTGAGGATTAGGAAGGACAGGGGCTGGGTGGAGAAGGGAGAGGACCAGGCAGAGGCACTAAATGATCACTTCTGCTCCATGTTCACGAAAGAGAAAGGGGGGCAGATACCACCTGGGAGAGGAAGAGTGGGCAGTGGGGGGAGGTGACGGATATAGGGATTAGAGAAGATAGGGTGCTGGAAGGATTAAGGGCCCAGAGGGGAGATAAGGCACCAGTTCCAGACAGCATTCACACTAGGGTACTCAAGGAACTAGCAGAGATCCTGGCAGGACCACTGGCTGATCTGTTTAATACCTCCTTGGACACAGGATCCAAACCATAGGACTGGAGGTTGGCCCATGTGGTACCCATTCACAAAAGCGGACCTAAGGACGAACCAGGCATCTACAGACCAGTGAGCCTCACATCAGTTGTGGGAAAACTCATGGAGATGATCCTAAAAGAGAGGCTGATGACCTTTTTGGAGAACAATGGTCTCCAGGACGGTAAGCAGCCGGGTTTGTGAAGATCCTGTCAGACAAACCTGATTGAGTACTACAACTGGGTGAAAAGGGAACTAGACAAAGGCCATGCGGTGGATGTCCTGTATTTGAATTTCAGCAAGGCCTTTGATTCCGTGCTGCATGGGATACTGGAGAGGGGCTGGAATATATAGGGATGGGAACAAAGATGGTTAATTGGATCACCAGTTAGCTGAAGGGAAGGCAGCAAAGGGTGGTGGTGGTGGTGGCAGCGAAACTGTCATCACTAAAGAAATGTGATGAGCGGGTGCTGCAGGGATCAGTACTGAGACCAGTGTTGTTCAGGATATTCATAGCTGGTATCTCCCACAGGGTCCGGAGTAAGATCAGTCTCTTTGCGGAAGACACAAAGATGGGAGCTGTGGTGGATGACATCGATGGGTGGAGGGGCTGCAGGAGGACCTGATCAAACTACGGAAGTGGTGGATACGTGCGCCAGGGGTGGGGTTAGAAAAGTGCAAGGTATTACACTTCGGAGCTAATAGTTCCTCCCCTGGTTATCAGATGGTGGGGTGGGGTGGGGGTACAGCTGGAATTTACAGAAGAGGAAAAGGATCTAGGGGTGCTTTTAATGGGGACTATGAACAACACAGCTCAGTGCAGGAAGGTGGCAGCAATAGCCAACAGGATGCTGGGGTGTATAATGAGGGGAATCTCCTCCAGAAATAGAGAGGTGATCCTGCCCCTCTACAGGTCGCTGCTCAGGCTGCACCTGGAATACTGCATGCAGTACTGGCGCCCATTCCTGAAAGAGGACATCAGATTGTTGGAGGGTGTACAGCAGAGGGCAACAAAGATGATCCAGAGATTAGATGAATACTCCTATGAAGAGAGGCTGGGCAAACTGAATATGTATTCACTGGAGGACAGGAGGAATTGGGGGGACATGATCAAAACCTTTAAATAGTTAAAGGGGTTAAACAAGACTTGTACAGAAGAGATTTTCCCAATTAGAAGGGGGAGGGTCATGAGGTGGCATCAGTTGAGATTGGAGGGGGAAGATTCAGGAAGGAAGTCAGGAGACATTATTTCACAAAGAGGGTAGTGGATAAGTGGAGTACTCTGCCTGAGAAGATAGTAGCCTGTAGCATGGTAGATGGTTTTAAGAGGAGATGGTACAGAGTGAGAGGGGGGTAATTATGAAAAGGGGAGGGGTGAGTGGGGCTAGCTGCACAATCGAGCAGACTCGATAGACCATGAGACCTGTTTCTGCTGGTGTGTTTGTATGTTCGTAATTGAAATTTTGTTTTCATTTCTAAAAATGTTTTAGTGACTCCCTGGTAAATAAACTGTGAGAAGAATTGTAGGCCTAAAGCCTTCCACCTGTGAAAGGCATCATCCATTTTAGTCGGTCTGAACCGAATGCAATAGATTATTTGAATATGAGTAGTTATTTCTTCCTAAATATTAAAATCCTCCTTCACCAGTTTCCAAGTTTGATATAAGTGCCGTGTCCATGGGTTCGAGATTGCTAATTTGGATATTTCAGCTGGTGGTGTCTCAAACCCCTCTTGTTGATGGGGTCCTATTCCGCTCCCTAATTCCTGATCTACCCATACATTCTCAGGATCTTCCTTCATTAAGGCAATCCACGGTGTGATCTGGGCCATTTTGTAGTATAATTTCAAGTTGGGTAAACCCAGGCCTCCCAGCTCCCATGGTCTTTGTAAGTCTGACCTTCGTAATCTGTCCCCCCACACAAAATGATGAAAGGCTTTGTTTAATTTCTACCAATCCAGTCTGGGAATTTTTAAAGGAAGAACCTGAAACAAGAATAAGAGTTGGGGTAAAATGTTCATATGAACTGTCTCAATTTTCCCTAACATGGATAGAGGGAGTAGTTCCCATCTTTTTAGATCTGTGAATATCTGTGGATCTTAAGAAGATTACCATAGTTCATTTGATGCAGCTGTTTAATGTCAACCGGTATGCGAACCCCCAAATAGCTAATAGCGGTGGAAACCCATTTAAAGGCATCATGGATGTGAGAGTTGGTGTATGGACTCCACTTACTGTAACAACCTCCGTTTTTCCTTCATTGATCTTAAAACCAGAGACATGTCCATAATGTGTTAGAATCTGGTGCATAACTGGAAACATCTGTATCGGGTTACAAAGATATAGCATTGTATCATCCACATAAAGCTCTATTCTATTATCTACTTCCCCTACTTTTATCCTGTCAAGGCTTGGGTGCAACCAAATAAATTCTGCTAAAGGCTCAATGCTAAGGCAAACAAAATGGGGGAGAGGGGGCATCTTGTCTAGTTCCACGGTGAATAAACAAAGGGTCTGAAGTGGTACCATTCACCTTGACCCTTGCTATAGGGGTTGAATAAAGCACTTCCAACCACATACAAAATTGATCCCCAAACCCATATAGGTCCACTGCTTCTTCAGTCAGCGAGGACTCGATTAAGCACACCCTTAAGTCCCCTCCTGAAGACCCTATCTTTTTCAGTGTTACAAAGCAGCTGTCGTACAGCCATGGGCTTCCACACTGAGAATGAGGATGCCACCAGGAGAGAGTTGGTGGACTTTTTGGAGGTCCCAGAATCTCCCCCTAAGGTCATTCCTCCCATTCTGCCAGCTTTGAGGAATGCCACCACTGCAGCATGGTACTGCCCTGATATGGTTCCTTCCACGCTGTGGAGGGCTGATAAGCTCTAGTACGCCCCTCAGAGCCTGCCCTATTATGCTGCTAAGCCTGAAACCGACTCTGTGGTCATCAAAGCAGTGCATGACAGGTCCAAGGTGCCCAAGAACCTTAGTTCTTTTCCCCCTACCAGGAAATCCAGAAGGCTCAAACTTTGGGGTAAGAGGGCCTATGCATGCTCCACTCTGGGACTTCGGATTGCTAATTATTTATATCATATGGTCAAATACCAAAATACCATATGGAAGAATGGCAGGGCTGCTGCTCAGGCCCTTCCAGAATGTTCCCAGAAACAGGAGGGCCTTGAGTTCCTCCAGGCTGCCAAGGATATTAGTAAACACCTCCTCTGGGCCTTGTTATGACATGTCTGACATGGTTGCCAGGGCTGCTGCCACAAGCATTCCATAGGCATGCCTGACTCAGTCTATTGGGTTTCGTGGCCGATGTCCCGTTCACTCTACCATACTCAGCCCAGGGGCAGACAGCACCCGCCCTTTAGAAAGGTGTCCCACCAGTTTGCTGCAGGCTCCCATCTCCAGGGAAAACAGAAGGCCAGTTCTGCCTTGCCTACCCCTTCCTCCTCCCCAGGCCCTGCCGTGAAGCGACCCAGAGGCAACAGATCAGCCCCAGTGGCCGGATCCGCCTCTGCCTGACTCCTGGCCAGACCCCCCCTTTTCCGGTCCCCGAACAAGAGGTGATGGTCAGAGGTCAGTTCTCCCTCCATCTCAGTCAATGGAGAACCATTACTTCAGATGGTTAGATTCTTCAGATTATAGAAAGGGGTCACACTCTGGAGCTTTTAGAGCAACCCGCAGAGACTCCCCTGGTACCCTGCACCTTTCCTCCAGACCATGCAATGGTCCTTTGGGAGGAAGTACACTCCCTTCTGCAGAAAAGGGCAATCGAGCCAGTGCCTAGTGGAAAAAGAACAAAGGGTTCTATTCCAGGTTTTTCCTGGTGCCCAAATGAACAGGAGACCTGAGGCCTATCCTGGATCTCAAAGACCTCAATCTCTACATCCAGTACAAAACGTTTGCATGATCACTCTCCCCGGGCTTCTGCCCCTGCTCAGACAGGGTGACTGGTTGTGCTTCCTCGACATGCAGAACACTTACCTGCATATTTTGGTGTATCTAATATACCGAAATGGCTGAATGATCTTCCCAGTTCTCCTAAATGGCACTGATAGTCTGAAGATCTTTAAGACACTACTGTTACAGCACCTCACCAAGTTATTCACCTGCAACTGCCTCATGTAAAACTGACTTTAACATGGAGGTTCCTTTTCCTGCACTTATTTTGCAGCACTAGCCTCCTACTTCTGACACCCCTTTTTTAGTACCCCTTTCTTAATAAATTACCTTTACCCATCATAGGGGCCTCTGCTGCCCCCCCCCACTTGTGTTTGAGGACCCCTCTCATTATAGCCAAAGGCCTTACAAAATATGCTTGTAAGGGTTGTCAAAGATTTCACAAACTGTGCTGGTTAGACTGTTCCTCCCATCATCCCCCCCTTCACTTCTCCACATTCTGTCCCCTCCCAATCCACCAAAGACTCCATTCCCCTCCCCCTTCTCGCCTAGCTGCCTTATCTACTTAGTTCTGACAAAGCCAACCTGTGGCAGCACTGGGATCTCTTACCATCTCTGTAAGTCTCTCTCCTTTTACAATCTCCCCAGTTAGCACTTTTGTAGGATAAACTCCAACCCTTTAATGTCCTTGCTCATTCAAATTTATTGGAAAGCAAATTAAGAGCAAGCTCTTGTTTACAATTGCGTTCAGTACAAAAAACAGATGTAGTCAATACAATGAGTCAATACAATAAATAAACATAAAATTGTTGTGCAGTGTATAAATAAATGAATAAGGCTGGACTAAGATAAAAACACAAGACAAGGGTATCAGGGAAGTACAACAAATAATACAAATTCAATCAACTATCACAATTAAGAATAACAAGTGCAGTTGTGTGTCATGCTTGCAGACAAGATACATTAAAGACAGGATATTGGTATTAGTGAGCTCAGTTTAAGCTTATTTTGTGTAGCTGCCCCATGAAGTAGGAATAGCAACAGCTAGTCTATAGCTACCAGGTTTGTTTCAAATCTAGCTAGAGGAAATTGTGGTAAAGCAGCAGAGCGCAAAATGAACTTAGTCTGCGTCTTGACAGGGAACAGTTCGATTAAATAAGGGAGTTTCTGCAAAATAAATTTATAAACAAATGTCCACCAATGAATCTTCCTTCGCAAATACAAAGACTGCCACCCAGACTAAACATAAAGATTACAATGGTGAGTATTCCACAGTAAACCCGTGGCGAACCTTAGGGCACTGTGAAAAGTGGGTCTAGTGATTTTAATATAGTTTCAGTAGTTCTCATATAGATGCAGTCTCTGCAATCGATCAGAGAGAAAAAACAAAGAATGAGCAAGTTGCTTACGGATAACAAAAGTAAAGCATAACTTATTTCTATAGAAAAAAGATAAAATTATTTTCAATTTAACAGATAACGTGTGGGTGTGAATATCAAATTTCATGTCTGATCAAGCAAAATTCCAAGATATTTGTAAGAAGTTACTTTTCATAATTCTATGCCATCCAGTGCCCTTAAATTATTGTCCTGGCTCTCACCCATTGTTCTATTAGAAAACAGAATCCAATGAGTTTTCCCTACATTTAGGAGTAGTCAGAGTTTTAATAATAAATGCTGAGTAATATCAGAGTCAGCCTGTAGATGTTTCAGGGCTATAGGGTCTTTACTATGAGCATAAATTATGGTGTCAGCTGCGTATAACAGAATGTTAGTCAGCAGAAATATTGGTAGGAAGTTCATTGACATAAATAAGAAATAAAAGGGGACCCAAAACGGATCCCTAGGGAACACCTTTACTAACCATGGCGAAGTCAGAGCTGTACTCATCCACTTTAACACACTGTAACCTGGGTGATAAGTAAGAAGAGAGCCACTGCAAGGCTCCCATACCCAAACCAAAAGCTTTTAATCTATTCAAAAGAATAATGTGATCGACAGAGTCAAACGTTTTTGACAAATCTAAAAAAAGAGCAGGGACAGAATGACCCAAATCAAAAGCAGAATAAATGTCATTAGTAACTTTAGAAATAGCTGAAGTAGTATTGTGACCTTTGCAGAAACCAGCTTGATAATCAGTAAGCAACTTGTATTTCCCAAATATTTTATTAATTGAACAATAATTTTTCAAAAAGCTTAGAGATGGGCGACAAAATAGAAATGGGGCGATAACACCCAGGGTCTGCTTCATTACCACCATTGAAAATGGGGGTAATACAGGCAGACTTCAACTTTGCAGGTAGGTCAAAGGTACTTAAAGAAAAATTAAACAAGTAAGCTAAATGTTTTAGGGGCACGGATTTTGTGAAATATTGGATTGATTTTATCAGTTGCTCATTATACTAGACGTATATGACAATTTTTAATTCTGCATCTGTGTGTAATTATTGTATTTTGCACCTTTCTAATGTGATCTTGCCATCTGATTTACTTGTGATCTTGCTATGTGTTGTACTGTATGCTCCACTTTGACATGGACCCCTTGTAAATGAGCTTCTAGCTCAAAGGTTGTTTCTGAAACAATAAACTAAACTAATCCACCACATGGGCAGTTTCTCTGGTTTCTTTTTCAGAGCGAACATTACCAATTCAGAGTCTTGCCCTTTGGCTTATCATCTGCGCTGTGAGTGATCCAGTGGACCCTCCGGCTATAGAGGAACCAGTGCACAGATGACCAGGAACAGCTTGTGCTGGTCTCTTCTCCAGTCCACAAGGTGCTCCAATGGTGAATGGATACCCAAAACCTCTTAAGAGGGGTCGCTTTCCTAATCTCATCTTCCTGCAGATTCTCGCTGTGGATGCCTCTGGCTTGGGCTGGAGGGTGCATCTGGATCCTTTCCAGACCCAGGGTACCTGGTCCATGATTGAGACTTACCTCCATGTAAACATCCTAGAGATGAGCATGGTGCTGTATGCCCTGCAGGCCTTCCAGAGCCACCACTGTCTGGGCCAGTTGTTGATTCAGTCAGACAATCTCAGTGTGGTCTACAATATCAACAAGGGGGGGGATGCATTTGTATCCCCTTTGAGGGGAAGTCATGAGGGTCTGGTAGTGGCTACTGGACCACGGCTTGGAACTCTCAGTAGTCCATGTCCCAGGTGTGCTGAACAACCTGGAGGACAGCCTTGCTGGACTCAGTCCAGGTTGCACGAATGAGAACTTCTCTCATCTGTCACAGATGATCTGTTCAACAGATGGGATTGTCCAGAGTTGGACCTTTTTGCTTCCCCACTCAATGCAAAACTGCCCAATTTCTGCTCACTGGATCCAGGACCTGGAGTTTTCTGGCAAGACGCATTGTCCCTCTCCTGGAGTGGGAGGTTCCTTTATGCCTTTCCACCATTCCCTCTAATTCAGAGGGTGCTAATCAAGCTGCAGATAGAGGGGGCCAGCATGATCCTGGTTGCATCTTACTAGCCATCGTAGATATGGTTTCCATTACTGCAGCAGTTAGCATAGGAACCTCCAGTGCCTCTGCCCCTCTGCAGGGATCTGCTGACGCAGGCTAAGGGGACACTGGTCCATCAGAACCTCAGGTCTCTTTGTCTGCATGCCTGGCTCCTGAGGACATAGTCATTGTCCAGTTTGGGGTGTCTTAGAAGATAATGAGTGTCCTTGTGGCAGCTTGGAAGCCCTCCACTAGAGCCACATGTGTCATGAATTGAAAGAGAATTGCCATCTGGGCTGCCAAACATGTGGACCCTTTCACCTGCCTGGTAAGCCAGATTCTGGACTACCTGATATCACTGTTGGACTCAGGCCTCCAGTACTCCTCCCTCAAGGTGCACCTTTCAGCTATCTCTGCCTTTCACGAGCCAGTGGATGGTTGTACCTTGGCTCAGCTGCAAGTGTCTTATATATTTCTTAGGGGCATCCTGCACCTGAAACCTCCAATCCGTACCCCTGTCCCACATTGGGATTTAAAATTATTTTTGGAGAAATTGACCCTGTCCCTGTTTGAGCCGGCCATGACCTGCAAGCTTGTGGAAGGCACTATATTTGGTTGCTATTACTTCTGCTCGAAGGATTTCCGAACTACAGCTTATTTGGTGTGAGGAGCCCTATTTGATTTTTCACAAAGACAGGGTGTTTTTCGCATGAATCCTAAGTTTCTCCCTAAGGTGGTATCTGAGTTTACCCTGAACCAATCTATTCACCTACCTGTTTATTTCCTGGGGCGTGCCAATCCAGGGGAAGCACTGCTCCATACTTTAGATGTATGCAGAATTCTGAAATATCTGCTGCGACCTAAGAACTGAAGGAAGTCAAAACAGCTTTTTGTTTCTTTCACCCAAGGAACAGAGTGCACTTAGATGTCTAAACAATGCTTGTATAAATGGTTGGTCAATTGCATTTTGTTCTGCTACAACAAACATGGCAAGGAGTTGCCAGGGACAGTCAGAGCCCACTTAACAAGAGGCATGGCTATCTATGTGGCCTGTTTCAAGGAGGTCTTACCCACTGACATTTGCACTGCTGCCACTTGGAGTACAGTCCATACTTTCACCAAGCACTGTAGTCTGGATATTGCTTCTAGAGCCCGAGCAGGCTTTTGCTGGGCTGTTCTGCAGGGTTTTCTGTCATAGGCCTTGGTTGGCCTACCTCGCAGGCTATACTGTAATGGCTTGGGAATTGTTTCTACGGTGTGACCTGATGATTGAGATACCCCCAAAGATGATAGAACAGTTACGTAAGGACTTACTGTAATAGTAGATCTTCAAGGGGATCTCAGTTATCAGGTCTGCCTTCGTTTCCACCATCCCCCTACTTAGATCTTTGCCTCAGACTGGCTGTCTGGTGTACCCAGCCATTTATTTTGGCCTGGGCCTCTCTTACTCTCTCTCCTAGGTTCCCCATGGCATGAATTTGTTCCGTTAGTCTCTGGGGGAAAGAACTGAGGAGGGAGCAGGGCCGCTCATGCCTTTATAGGGTTGATGACATTGGCAGATGACATTGGTGTTGGCGGCCCCAGTCGAACTGCTGGAAATTCCTCCATGTGGATTCTGTGTCACTGTCGGTGAAGTTCCTACAGTGTGACTTGATGACGGAGATCCCCTGAAGATCTACTGTTACGGTAAGTTCTTATGTAACTGTTTATCTGTGTGGCACCGAGTTGCACAATAGAAACGGAGTAAGGTGCTTCTGGGAGTCCTAGGTTTCCAGTTACCTTGGAGGTGCAGCTGGTAACCCAATTGGAATGGTATTCTAGGTGACCTTGGTTCAAATCCCAGCTAAAGCACTTATTTCTTTCTCTCTTCTGTTTGTTTGGGTTCCATATATGTGCACAATGTAGAAGAGGAAAAAAATCCAGATATGTTGCAGGTGATACTTTTTATTGGCCTAACAACATTGTTTCTGAAACTAGCTTTCGAGATATAATACTCTTTTCTAGGGACATGGATATGTTGTTCATCCACACTCATTGGCAGGTATCCTTGCCGCTTTAAATCTTGCTGGAAGGTCTTCAAGCTTGCTCCTCCCACCCACCCGGGTGGTATAACTCTCGGCTCCGCCCCATGACGCCAGATCTTCCTTACCGCTTGGAAGCTCAGGTTCCCTCCTTAACGCTCTGCGTTTGAGACTGGTTCCTATTTCTCCGTTTGCGGATTTAAAAATAAATTTTGGAAAAAGACTTCAGTCTTCTATCCCTCGCGGCTGCGATGGACAAATCGACTCCCGGATTTCGGAGATGCCCATGCGGGCAGAAGATGTCTCGGACGGATCCACACTCCACGTGTGTCTACTGCTTAGGCCTTGAGCACGACCAGCAGGCTTGCGACCTGTGCTCATCTTTCTCGGCCTACGTCCTCGAAGACCGTGCTGCCCGATTGCAACTGGGCCGTCCCGAGAAGCGTTTCCCTCCGGTGAAGTCCAAGGAGGCCCGGTTGGCGGTGTCCGCGGCGGCGGGCTCGGCGGATCAGCTCGAGCGGATGGTCGCCCTCGAAGAGGAGGCGGCGCGGGCCGTATCTTCCTCGGCCGCGGCATTTATCCCGCTCTCTCTGGGCTCTTCTTACACGGCTTCTTTTAAGGAGCTTTGTCTGTCCCTCTCCACTAAAGGAGAAGGGCCTACGTCTGCGGGACCTTATTCTCGGTCCAAAAGAGGGACAAGGGTAAGTCCCTCCGTCGACGCTCTTGGGAGCGGGAAGGTCCTCTCCCGGCCGCCGACCGTCGGCTTCGTCGACCGCTCAAGCTCGGCCACTGGCCTCACGGTGTCCCTGCCAGGTCAGTTGACCGAGACTCCCACCGATGAAGTCGAGATTTTCTCGACCCATTGACGAGCTGTCGCCTTTAGCAGTCGAGATTCCTCTCCCCAGTTCCCCGGGAGGAGTTGAGGATCCCGTGGCTCGCCTTGTGCCTCCGGTTCCGGAGCCTCCGGATGCACCATCCGAGCGAAGGAGTGCCGGTTCGGCCGACACCTCCCGCTTCCGACCTCCGGAAATTCCGGGACTCTGGGTCTCGGACCTCTTCGCCCAGTCCAGCCCGATCCACCCGTCATGGCGGTCTCGGGTCTCGCAATCATGGGTAGCCATGTCAAGTACTCGGCTCGCCCTCCCTCCTCGGATGAGGGAGGCTTCGCGTGAATTACGTCGACGGTACGAGGACCTTATGTTGCAACAGCTCCTCCTGGCCGGGAGTAAGCCGACCCCGTCGCCTTCCCCGGCCATTAAGTGGCTGTCACCGGAGCGGCGACACAACCCCTCGACTTATCCGAGGAGCCTATACCCAGGCCGGTTGTTCGGCCAAAACCAGCTGCTCCACCGATTCCGGTGGAACCTCCGCCTCCACAGCCACCAATTGGGGCTCCGACCAAGATTCTCGGTCGACTAAGGGTCTACCCCATCGCTGTCAGTTACCCTCACTCCCGACCGACCTCGGCAGGTGAAGGGTGGCTCAGGCCAGAGGCAGCTCTTGAGGACTCTTCCGAGTCCGAAGATGATTCCTCCTTTTCTCCAAGCGACTGGACTTGGAGTCTTCAGGAGGTCAGTCAATGGACGATAGCCGTCGTCCTTCCTAGGACTACTCGGCTCATCTCGGAGTCCACGGGATGGAGCTCGAACCCGTTTCCAAGCGGGCCAGGTATCCCTCACGGAGATTCTGGACCGAGGGATTCTCCGACGGAGGCCTTTCGGTGGCGAGGCCATAGTGGGTCCGGCACTGGAGCTTTGGCAGCGCCCTGCTTCCTGCCCTCGCCCGGCCAGGATGGCCAGGAAGTATCACGGTCCCTACTGGTTCCTTGTCCGGTTTTGGACACCCTCTGCTGAGGGTTGGTTACCGACAGCGTTTCCGGGCCCGGCAGCGCCAGGGATGTGGACAAACCTCCTGACAAGAGTCCAAGAAATTGGACTATGTCGGGCGAAAAGTCTACGCATGCCCCTCTCTCGGCCTTCGCCAGGCCAGTTCGGCCGTCCTCATGGCACATTTTCTCATGCCTGTTGGCTCCCTGGATGAGGTCATCCTCATCTTCCCGCCGATCTGCAGACTACGGTTAAGCAGGTGCGGGACCAGGGCAGGGCAGTGGCCAAACAGCAGCTCCAGACTGCTTTGGATATAGGGGACTCATGTGCCAGATCGGTGGCGGCCGCAGTGGCTATGCGTCGGCGGGCTTGGCTGAGGATATCCACTTTACTTCGGATACCCAGCACAAGTTGGCGGATGTTCCTTTTGGGGACTGACCTCTTGACCCTGGGGTGGAAGGTCACCTGCAGAGGATCGAAGTCCAATGCTACCTTGGACTCGGCTCTTCCGTCAGAAGGACAAAGGCCGCAAACCACAGCCTAAGCCCTTTCGTCCTTCTGTGTGCCCCAGCGCCAGGCCCAGCACGTCAGGGCCAGCAGGCTCGGCCTGGCATCCCAAACCCAAGCCGCCGGCTTCCTCTAACAGGAGGCAGGGAGGAAAAGGCCCAGGAGGTCCTCGGCCGGTCCCTCCTCCAAGCCTGCCCAGTGCGGGCTGAGGGTGTCGCCCCATTCCCGTCACCTTACCCCTGGGTCCCCCCGTGGGGGGACGGCTCCGGCACTTCCGTTCCGCCTGGTCCGCTGTTACCACGGACAGGTGGGTCTTGGAGGTGGTGGGAAGAGGCCTGCCTCTGGAATTTGAGCAGGCACCACCCTTCAGAGCCGTCGCCCCTCGGGGGGCTTCGGGATCCCCAGCCTCACTGGCGGCTCGTCGAGCCGACATCGCTCTCCTCCTCCAGAAGGAGGTGATAAGAGAGGTGGTGGACCCTCCTTCAGACCCAGGGTTTGTGTCCAGGTACTTCCTGGTTCGGAAGCGGACGGGGGGCTGGCGCCCCATTCTCGACCTACACGACCTAAACAAGTTCCTAAGGTCTCGAACCTTCAGGATGGTCACTCTGGCTCAGATAATACCATCCTTGAGCAGCGCGGTGGTTCTGCTCTCTGGACTTGCAGGACGCGTTTTTCACGTCCCTATCCGTCCGTCTCACCAGAGATTCCTTCGCTCCGAGGAAGGATCCTCTTGAGTTCAAGCCATGCCCTTGCTTGTCTCCAGCTCCCAGGGTCTTCACAAATGCATGGCAGTGGTGACAGCATTCTCTGGCGCCCGAGGGTCCGGTGTACCCTTACCTGGACGACTGGCTGATAGCAGCTCCCTCCAGGAAGGAGGCAGAGTGGTCCAGAGATCTGCCCTCCAAGTCTGCTCTCAACTGGGCCTCCTTATCAACGAGGCCAAGTCGGAACTCGAGCCGAAGCAGGTGATTCTATTCATCGGGGCGCAGCTCGACTCTCTTCGAGCCAGAGCGCGGCTCCCGGCGGACAGGGCCGAGGTTCTTTCCTCCTTTGCCCGATCATTTCTGGTTGGGCAATTGCGCCCTGCCTGGGACTTCCTCGCCTCCTGGGTCTCATGGCGCCTGCACCAGCGTGGTCCGTTGGGCCCGCTGGAACATCGTCCCCTTCAGTGGGGACTGGCCAGCCAGTGGTCTAGCGCTGCGATCCTTTGGACCAGCTTGTGTCGGTGACACAGGGATGTGGAGACGCTCTCCAGTGGTGGACCATTCCAGATCATTTGCAGGGAGGGCATCCCGTTCGTCCGCCCCGAGCCGACGGTCTCTCTATCGACCGATGCCTCTCTGATGGGTTGGGGTGCCCATCTGGGGGAACACCGGCTCATGGCCTCTGGTCCCCGCGGGAGTCCCGATGCCACATCAACCTGCTGGAGCTCCGAGTGGTCCACCTAGCTCTCACCGCCTTTGCTCCGTTCCTCCGGGGTCAAGTGGTCCGAGTCCAGACGGACAATACCACGACCATGTACTATCTAAACCGCCAGGGCGGGACGCGCTCCATGCTTCTATGCAAGGAAGCTCTCCGCATTTGGTCACTCGTGCGCAGCCTGGAGGCGGATCTCCTAGCCATTCACGTGGCAGGAGCCTCCAACACCCTGGCCGATGCCCTGAGCCGGATAGGGGCTGCATCCCGAGTGGTCTCTCCTGCCGAGTAGTACAGCATCTGTTCTCCCATTGGGGCACACCTCAGGTGGACCTGTTTGCCTCAGGAGAACGCGGCTGAGTCTGTTCCATGCCCGCCCCTCAGCAGGGCTCGCTGCAGGGGATGCCTTCTCGAGGCAGTGGACCCGGGCCTCTTTACGCCTTTCCCCATTTCCCTTGATCCACAAGGTGCTTCTCAAGGCGAGGGGGACAAGGCGCAGGTGATTCTGATAGCCCCAGACTGGCCTCGCCAGTTCTGGTACCCAGATCTCCTCAGTCTCAGCTCCAGGACTCGCGGCAGCTTCCAGCTCGCCCGGACCTGCTCTCAGTCAATCAGGGAAGGTGTTCCATCCGGACCTTCAATCCCTGCACCTGACGGCCTGGTTCCTGAGCAGCTAGAGTTCCAGGCCTTGGGTCTTTCCGACGAGGTCCTCAATGTAGTTGAGGGCCCCTGTATGAGTGACCAGAAATGTTATGCCTTCAAATGGAAAAGGTTTTCATTTGGTGTCAGGGCAAGGGCTTGACCCTTCCTCCTGTTCCTTGGCAAGCATCTTGGACTATTTATGGTCCCTTTCTAGTCAAGGGCTTAGGGTCGACGACCTAAGGGTGCACCTGGCAGCCATCTCTGCTTACGGCGCGGGCGGGAAGCAGTCGATGCGCAGGAGAAGAGTGGTCTGGCGCTTTTCAAAGGCCTTGATCACATTCCTCCAGTGGGAACCCCACCTCCGTGATCTACTGCTGGTACTGGCAAAGCTCATGGGCAAGCTATTCTAACCTATGCACAGGTGTGCTCTCTCTCACCTGTCGGAAGACCGCCTTCTTGGTGGCTATACGTCAGCCAGAAGGATGGAGAGCTCCAGGTGCTTTCCATCGAGTCTCCTTACCTGGTCTTCCACAGGGACAAGGTTGTCCTGCGCCCCACCAAATTCCTTCCGAAGGTGGTGTCGGAGTTTCACCTTAACCAGGTGTTGACTCTGCCGTGTTCTACCCCAATCACACCTCGGAGGTCGTAATATAGGCTCCATACTCTGGACCCTAGAAGGCGCCGCTATTATAAGGAGCGCGCGGCTGAAATTGGGAGAGGTTCCAGCTGTTTGTCACCCACGCTGAAGCCGCATCTGGCAGACCTGCAGCCAAGCGGACGATAAGCAGGTGGGTAACCTCCTGCATAGATCTCTGCTATAAGTTGGCGGGCATGGAGCCTCCCAGAGGGATAAGAGCTCATTCTACCCGCCATACTGCTGCAACGGTGGCTGCTTCCAGGGACGTCCCTATCCAGGAAATCTGCAGGGCTGCTACCTGGAAGTCAGCAAACACCTTCATTACCCATTACCACATCGACCTTGAGTCACGCCGGGATGCTGGTTTGGGGCCTCGGTTCTCCAGTCTCTTTCCCAAGTAAGTATTGGGGTGTCGTCTTGCCTCCCTCCTCCCGGAGAACTGCTAGAGTTCGTTATGAGTGTGGATGAACAACATATCCATGTCCCTAGAAATACAGGTTACTCACCTGTAACAGGAGTTCTAGGAATGGTATATATTGTTCATCCACACACTCCACCGACCTCCGGCCCGACGCACAACTGAGCTTCCAGCGGAGGCAGATCTGGCGTCATAGGCCGGAGCCGAGAGTTATACCACCCGGGTGGGTGGGAGGAGCAAGCTTGAAGACCTTCCGGCAAGATTTAAAGCGGCAAGGATACCTGCCAATGAGTGTGGATGAACAACATATACCATTCCTAGAACTCCTGTTACAGGTGAGTAACCTGTATTTCTTCAGGTCAGGTCAGCCTGATCTGACCTGAAGAAGAGAGTATTATCTTTCAAAAGCTAGTCTCAGAAATAATGTTGTTAGTCCACTAAAAGGTATCACCTGCAACATGTTTTTTTTTTCTTGGGTTTTGGGTCTGTTTCACGTATAAAATGTACTGTTACAACTAGTGAACCTATTACTGTCAATTCATGCTCCTTTGGAGTACAGGGTTGGGTCTGGTAGAATGGGATGGGGGAGAGGGTTGTTGAAAAGTCTGGCCCAACGGGGATCCATATGATTTTCTGAGGCGGGGGCAAAAGTGATCTTATCTTATATCACTGTTTCTTGGTATTGGCATGGATGTTCCACTGGGTAATGTAAGCTCTCCATATCATGGGGAGTGGCTTCCATATAGGTTCTTAACCAGGCAGGAGGGAGAGTTGGGGCACCAGCATTCTTGGATTTCAGGTAGGGTCCACAAACCTTCATGAATTGGGTCATTTTACCTGCTGCGGTGTATACAGCTCTCATACGGTGCTGTGAGGGCTGCCAAGTTGACCCATTCTTGGCGGGGGCAGGAGGGTCTGGGCACAAATGTTCTATAGTCAAGGCCCCTACTTTTCTGCAGCACATTGAGACCAAGTTCTTCAGCAAGATTACCATTTGCCACAGAACTTCTGCGGCGGTGGTTTGTAATTTCTGTGGCAGTTCTGCGGCACGTATGAACTACCACATTAGTGTCAGCTTGTCATCCTGATTTCACATCCATGGCAATGGTTATAGCAATCAGGATGGGGGAAAGCACAGTAACACTAGTTCACAAAATAACAGACTTATAGAAATAATTGTATGTCTAAAAAGGCAAAAAAAAAGAATCTATCTCTTAAGGTCCTAGCCTGTTGCATAAATGAAATATGCAGAGGGGACCTTATGTGGTAAATAAGATATTTCTATACTCATGCTGTCAATACCACTCATGGAGGTTCTGTGAGATACTGTATGTGTATGTGTGTGTGTGTATATATAGTGTGTGTGTATATATATATATATATATATATATATATATATATATATAATTTGTATCCTCGTTGATGCAGTTTCCTTTGGAAATGAAACAGGATAGAGGAGATATTGTAAAATGCATTTTTCATGCCAGCCCGCTTCCCATGACATACTATGTAACACCATCAGGCCATGACATGCATGTGAACCCATTGTGAGATAAAGCTCTCCAGCCCATCACAATGTGTCCCCTGTGTGACAGAACACTGTGCCATACCTTTCCAGGCTTAGAGCAGTGATGTGCTTCCCCAGTCCTTGTGCTGCCCAGCCGCCTCCCAGAGCTCGTCTCTAAACCTGGGTTGCTGGCACAAGAACACAGCCTGCTACCCTCTGGCCCAACAGCTGGCCCTGTGCACAACATTTCTCCATAACTTTTAGGTGATTTTATCAACCAATGACAATATGTAATCAATAACCCTGGCAAAAATGTGTACAGCATAATTATTTAACAGGTCTATTCTTTCAACAGGTCTACACATTATTATAGTCCACTTTTCTGGGTATAATTATTTTATTTTTGTTAAAAATGATAGGTTAATTCATTTTACCAGTTATTCATTTCAGGTGGCATCTCTATACCTTAAAAGCACAAATAAGTTTGTTCAAAGTAAGGTATGGACTTAACAGGTCTTTGCTATTGTCAAGATTTTGTTTAAGTTAGCCCTAGTGTAATAACATGACTGCACATTGTATTAGACTGTAGTGCAGGTTGAGCAAGTATCACCGTGCCTGATGTGCTGTGCCACCGCCTCTGGCAGTGGGAGCTGTAGTTGATAAGTGATTATTCATTTCTGTGCAGAAAATGCAGCCATTTAATTATCTAATGTATGATGTTATAGAAATGATAACATCACATTCTGAGCATAGAGGGGTTTTGGAATTAAAAAGAGGGGAAGAGAACCAGCTTCTATGGAAAAATAGAAATATTAATAACGAATCATCAAGAACAGTGAATTCTGAGGTACTGCAGAAGTTCTGCGGTAGGTTGCAAGTTCTGCGCAAAATTCTGCAGCTGCAGAATTCTAGGGGCCTTGTCTATAGTATCCTGCTGTCCGTAGGAAGACCTCTACTTTTGTTGAGAGCATTGCCCATCCCTGTGTGGCCTCAATTTTACTGGCTCAGGCTGGATGTACCCACTCCCCAGCCTGTGCCCAAGCTATGACACCTCTGCCATCCCTATTTGGCACTTATCTACCTTGGCTGTCAGTCCTGTAGCCTTCAGTTGGTGGGGCACCACAATCACATGTCTGATGTGATACTTCCAGGTGTGGCTGTTCATGCTCTGTACTATTACTTTATTTGCTTAATTTCTGTTAAAGTAGGTACTCCACACTGATGTAACTGCTATTTTTACTTGTTACTT
Organism: Neoceratodus forsteri; assembly: GCA_016271365.2. Classification (NCBI taxonomy): domain Eukaryota; kingdom Metazoa; phylum Chordata; order Ceratodontiformes; family Ceratodontidae; genus Neoceratodus; species Neoceratodus forsteri. Next base: position 1,078,596,554 of record CM057452.1, on the reverse strand, counting down.
GTCACCTGTATATTCTTACTGTTCCCTGTTTGACTGACTTTGTATGTTGTAAATTGCTGGATTTGTCATCCATTATTGTCCTGTATCCTCCTGGGCCTTTCTTGAAATTAGGCACATGTGTGCCTAGTATACCTCACCCTGTAAACAGAAGCTAATAAATGTTTTTTGTGTGGCTGACTCCAAAGTGTCTGGAAAAGGGTATGCTGTAGGCTAAGGCCAGAAGATGCTTCCTTTATTCCCTAGGAACTGTCTGTCGAGTATCCCCTCCTCCAGTCCTCCCTTTGGAACCCATTCATGATACAGGAGTCTTTCTTCAAGTATACCTCCCTTTTCTCCAAACCCTGAGGGTCACCTTCCACCCTGGTGGTTAACTCTCTTAATTTTTGTAGGGTTGGGTCAGCTTGCTGAACCCCCCACCGGCTCCGCACACCTGACCTTCCCTAAAACACACTGTTGTGGGAGAGCCGCCTATAGCTGGGCTGTTCTCAGTTTGTAGCTGTGTATAAGAACTGCTGCTCTCAATTCATTCTTCAGCTACAACTTCCCCTGTTGCTTAAGGAGGAGTGGCTTCCAGCTGCACTGCCCCCTTTGTGTCCTCTGGAACCACTTCCTTAGCCTTTCTATGGGCAGTGACACAAGCAATGTTGGCCTGACTGTCAAAGTCATTCCCCATAATTACATCAGTGGGCAGGTCTGGTACAACACCCACCTCCTATATGCCTTGGTCACATCCCCAGCTTAGAAAGATCCAGAACATGGGCACCGAGACCATAGGACCTGTCACTCCTCAAATTCTGGAAAACTGGTCCAGCAGGATCTGCTCCTCATGGATCATATCCTGTTTTACCATTAAAATGGAGGTGCCAGAGTACCTTAATCCCTGGTTTACCTTCCCATTTACTAACACAGTGTGCATGTCTGCACTGGATTTGATGGGACCTGCAGTCTGGGTACAGGCCACAAGCTGCTAGGAGCTTCCAGAACTACCCCTCAAGGTACTCTCTATTTTGCTATATTTTTTGGACAGTTGTATGACAGGTTTCCCAGTTTTTGACAAGATCTAGTACCTGCTTTTCTCTGATTCCTTACTTTTGAAACCTTTTGGCTTCCCCTTTTGTTTGAGCACATGCTGACTTGCCTTTGGTTGCCCCCAGGGGTTCCCTTAAAACCACCTGATGTCCTTCCCATATTGTTTTTGCACTGGGTGGAGGGTCGACTGGGTATGAACTGATCAGCTGTCTTGGATACTTCCTCCATGGAGCTTAGAGTCCTATCAAGCAGCCATATTCTTAGCTCCTCTGGTACAGCCTTGAACAACTGTTCCATGAGGAACAAATCTTTTTATTTGTTCCACAGAGCTAGCTTTTGCACCCTCTAACCATCGCTCTAACACACTGTTTGTTGTACACACATTTCATAGTAGTTATCTCCTGGTGCCTTCCTTAAACCTCTATATTTTTTTCTATAGGCCTTGGGAGTCAATTTGGAATGTTTTAACAAGGCATTTTTCATTTTGTTATAGTCCATACGGTCCTAATTGTCCATCCTAGTGAAGACTTCTAAGGCTGTGCCTGTAAGGACTGGCAGAAGGTGAGTTTAACCGAGAGGCCTTATTAAATTTAAATTGCCCACAAATTCTCTCGAAAGATTTTAAAAACAAATCAGACCCTCCCCCCCCGATGTTTGGAAAGCATTTTTGAATTAATTGTGGCTTCTTGGATCAAACCCCTTGATGCCAGTACTTGCGGTTCATGGCACTGTCTTCTGGTGCAGAATCTCCATCTCCCTGTCATGTTCACAGTCTGTCTCTAGCTTATCTCTCATCTGGATCTCGTGCTGGCACTGCCTTTCTCACTTCTTTTGCTGCCTCTGTTCTGCTTTTTCAGCTGGATTTCATGCTGGTACTGCCTTTCTTGCTCCTCAGCTTCCATAGTTGGCCTCTGCAGCTCTGCATCTGCCTTCACCTTATCGAGGGCGAGCTCCATCTGCATCATCTCTATATGCATTGCTGCCCCAGTTCTAAGCTCTAGTTCATTTGCATACTTCCTAGCTTTGATCGTACAACATTGGCTACAGGTGCCCATTTTTGCAATGCTTTTCATGGTCTCTTTTCTCAAGGATGTCTGAAAGTTCTGACCATGGCTGGTCTTCCTCAAAGACAGGCCCTCTTCTTTTGTACAGCTCCTCAAGGTTTGCCATTGTGCATCTCCCATATGGCCCAGACATAGTGTCTTCTAGATATCTACTTTTACTTGTAGCAAAGATGAATCTGGTAGACTGGACAGATAGCCTTTTTCTTGACAGTCTGTTTCAGATTCCCAACTGCTGCTAACCAGTTTGTCACAGACTTTTTCTCTCCCATAACTCAGTCTGCGGCTGTTACCAGTTTCACAACCCCTCAGACAACTGAAAGGGTTACCTTGGTATGCTGTCACCACTCATTGCAACGTCACTTGTTTTTGGTTTTTTTGTTAGATCCGGAACCACACCAGAGCCACTGTTGACACACAGTAGTAGTGCTCCTTACCAAACTGCAAACAACCTACCCCTCTAGCTACAGTTGCAAATCTTGCCTTGGTTATGGTTACTGTAGCCTGCCTCTTTGGAGACATATCACAGACTTGCCAGTTTACCCCTGATTATCTATACCTTAAATGACGTAGTCACAGAAAGCATGAAGTATAAAAAAAGTAGCATTTAATACTCCATGATATTTATGCATGTTACAGGATAATACACACTAAAGACTAAATACAGTATTTCTACAGAGATAAAAAAAGACTATTGAAAAAGATAGTGAACCCACAGGGAAAATCTGACTCAAATATATCTACTTTCTAAGCAGAGTAGAAGAAGCTTACTCCCACTAGTAAGCTGTGACAGACTTGAACCTGTGATGTTAAGATTTGAAATCCCAAAACATAACTGAAGTTCTAAGAGCTACCATAAAGAGATATGCCTTTGGCTGGCCGGCCCACTATGACACATCATCATACATGCCTGTCTGACATCACAGGTTCGACTATTTCTTTGTTCCCTGTGGACCACCCTTTTAGAGAAGTGGTCCAAACTGGATTTGTTGTTTAGAGCTTGGTTTTGCGGATTGCAGCCTGGGTCCTTTTATTGCGCGTCTGGCTCAACCAGTGTCACTCCATCTTGTGCTGCCATGACTCTGGTATCTTTAAAACATATCTTTTTATTAGAAGGGGAAGCAGCCCTTCAATGTTTAACCTGAAAATGAAAACCTTTTATAAGGCAGGAACTGGCTTGCCTAGGCATGGGCTACAGTGGAATGCAATTTTCAGCTTCCACCAGACCTCCCTGCTTAGCTGAAACACTTTACAGAGGCAAGATAGTATTAGAAATAAAAATCACAAAAGGAAAAAAATACACTGCAAGTTGTCACAGTGGCTATCCCTACACACTGTTAATCTGTTTTTGCCCAAGAATCTTAAAGTCACTGGGTTCTCCCATAGTGATGTGAGCTCACCCACCAGGGATTGCATGTGTACATGTGTTTTGTACCATATGGATAGTAAATGTTCAAGGACAGGATTATTTTTAGTAATTTGAAGATTAGTGTTTGTAGAGCCATACAAAAGAGAATGGCCATATCTTATTTCATCTATTAGTGCGATGCCATCCATACAACATAGCAGCCAAGATGTTCAGTGGTGCGGTTTGGGATATGGGACCTCCAAACCGCCTCATGAATAGGCATGCATAAGCGTTTCTAGTTTAATAAGCACTGTATTCCTTGCCAGATCCAGGCAGTAAAAGCAGACCTCACCTGTGCAAAAAAACTTTTAGAAAGTGGGTCTGGATGTACCTGGAAAAGGTGAAATAATTTTGGCAAGATGGTCATCTGAAGGGCCTTACACTTTCCTGTTAGGCAAAGTGGTAGGGTTCACCATTTTCCCCAATTCCCCTTTAATGCAATGAAGAACAGGTAGGTAGTTGGCCAGATACAAACCTTTAATTTTCGGGGTTATAGTAACTCCTAAGAACTTAAAACTGGTCTGGGTCCATTGAGAGGATGGTTGTGCCAGAACGGGAAAATGGGAGAAAGGGTGTATTGGCATAATAATCAATTTCCCCCAATTGATTTTATACCCAAACTGACTCATAAAACATTCAACAGTTTCCAACATGATTGGTAAATGGCCCTCTGGATATGTGGTCATGTCTAGGAGGTTGTCAGTGTAAAGTGAGATGAGTGGCATGGCCCCTTGCACATTTATCCCATGTATTAAAGGGTGAGCCTTAATTGCCCAGGCCAGGGGCTCAGTAGCTAAGTCACAGATTGGTGATAGGGGACCCCCATATCGAGTTCCACACTACACACAGAATGGTTTCGAGATCCAGCTGTTAGTTTGTATCGTGGCTTTGGGACCAACGTACATCAGCTGTATGAGCTTGATGAACCGATATCCCTGACTCATCCCAGATAACATCCACCAGAAATGGTCTTGCTCAATGCAGTCAGAAGCTTTTCTGCATCAGTTAAGAACTCCACTGGGTTATTGCCAGGTTTCCACTCCTCCATGCCAAAACATGTGACAACATTCTTAAGCTTGAGGTAGAATTATAAACCCCCACAAATCCTATCTTATCTGTAGAGTCCAGTTTAAAGAGAAGGTCCTCCAGTCTGGCAACCAACACTCAGGCAAAGAGCTTAAGATCTGGTTTTAACAGCAAAATTGTCCGATAGGATGCAACTTCATAGAAACATAGCAGTTGACAGCAAATAAGGACTGCAAGGCCCATCCAGTCTGCCCATTTCTTTTTCTACCTTATAAATGTGCCATCGGCCTTTGCTCTGTCAGTGGCCTATCTATTCATACTCATCTGTATTGCTCCCTTATGCCTATCCCATGCCTGTTTGAAGCCCTGTACTGTATTCATATCCACTGCTTCCTGAGGTAGGCCGTTCCATGCGTCCACCACCCTTTCTGTGAAAAAGAACGCCTCACATTACCCCTTAATTGGCCTCCCTCTGATCTCATGCTGTGTCCTCTTGTCCTGCTATTTTTCTTAAATTGAAACATGTTAGACTTTTTTACCTTGTTAATGCCCCTAAGGTGTTTGAATGTTTCTATCATATCACCTCTCTCCCTCCTATGCTCTAGAGTGTACATATTGAGCTCCATTAATCTGTCCTCATATGTTTTTAATGCAGCCCCTACACCATTTTGGTTGCTCTTCTCTGGACTGCCTCAATTTGGTTAATATCCTTGTGAATGTGTGGCCTCCAGTACTGCAGCTTTACTCAGATGGGGCCTAACCAGTGTCTTGTAAAGAGGGATTATTACCTCCCTCTTCCGACTTGCGATCCCCCTACTAATACACCCCAACATCCCCCAAGCCTTACCTACTGCTTTAGTGGTCTGCTTGGATGATTTCAGGTCATCAGTAATGATGATGCCCAAGTCTCTTTCTTCCTTTGTCACTGCCAGCAACTCCCCTCCCAGCCTATAGATGGTGTCAGGGTTTCTCTTCCCTATGTGCATGATCTTGCACTTCTTTGCATTAAACCGCAGTTGCCACTCTTCTGACCATTTTGCCAGTTTATCCAGATCTCTTCTCATTCTGTCCACCCCATCTGGATCATCTACTCTGTTACAGATCTTGGTGTCATCTGCAAACAGACAAACCTTATCCTCCAGTCCATCTGCAATGTCACTGATGAAGATATTGAAGAGGACTGGCCCCAGGACTGATTCCTGAGGTACCCCACTTGTGACTTGCATCTCTTCTGACTGTATACCATTTACCACCACTCTCTGTTTTCTGCCCGTCAACCAGTTTGCGACCCAGTTGACCAACTTCTGACCCACCCTGACCCTACCCAGCTTATTAATCAATCTTCTATGTGGAACGGTATCGAAAGCTTTGCTGAAGGCAAGGTAGGCGACATCAACTGCTCCCCCTTTGTCCACCACTCTGGTTACCCAGTCAAAGAAATCTATGAGGTTAGCTTGACAGGACCTTCCTTTAGTAAACCCATGCTGTCTTGGATCCTGTGTTCCTATGGATTTCAGGTGTTGCACTATCCTTTCCTTAAGGAGTGCCTCCATAATCTTGCCCACTACTGAGGTAAGACTGACTGGTATGTAGTTCCCTGCTTTCTCCTGCCACCACTCTTGTGGAGCGGGATCACATGAGCCCTTCTCCAGTCTTCTGGGACCTCTCCTGTGCTCAGAGACTCACTAAACAGTTCTGATAATGGCATTGCTAGTTCCACCCTTAGCTCCTTAAGTACCCTGGGATGTATGCCATCAGATCCCATTTGCCTTGTCCACCCTGAGCTTATCGAGCTCTTGTAGGACCCTTTCTTGTGTGAAGGGACTAGTGCACACCTCCCTCCCCTCTGTGTCCATGGTACTGAGCTGTGGGTCCTGCCCTACCTTCTCTTCAGTAAATACTGAGCAGAAGTATCTATTTAGGATAGATGCTTTAACATGGTCCTCCTCCTCACATGCCCCCTTATCTCCTTTGATCTTAGCAATACCCCCTCTGGACTTTCTCCTTTCACTAATGTATCTATTGAAGATCTTGTCACCTTTTACTGTTTGTGCTAGTGTTTCCTCGGTTTGGGCCTTTGCCTGCCTTACTGCCTTCCCTGCTTTCCTTAAGGAAGTTTGGCATGCCTCCCTATCTTCATCCTGCTGCATTCCCTTATATTTCCTGAAGGCCAGCCTTTTGGCTCTGACCTTTTCAGCTACTGTTTTTGAGAACCACAGTAGTTTTTTTCTTCTTTTGCACTTCCTTTTCTCTCTAACACACTGGGATGTTGCTTCAAGTATTGCATCCTTAATGCTTGCCCACTTTGCCTGTACCCCTCACCTGTAATTCTTTTTGCCAGGGCTAGCGTACCTCTGTTGGCCATCTTATCAAAGTCAGCTCCTCTGAAGTCCCATATTTTTGCCTTGGAATGGGATGATTTAGGTCTAGTGGCCAAATTGACCCATACCATGTGATGGTCACTGGCCCCCAGGTGACCTTCTACCTGGAGATCTGTGATCCTTTCCTTGTTAGTTAGTTCTAGATCTAGGATAGCCCTGCCTCTTGTGGGTTGCTGTACCAGTTGTTTGAGGCCCTCTCCCTGCAGGGAGTCCACCACGTGTCTAGTTCTGGCAGATGTTCCTGCTGGTATTGACCAATCTGTATCTGGCATGTTGAAGTCTCTCATTATCAGAACCTCCCCTTTAGCTGTCATGTTTTGTATATCTTCTAACAGTAATGTGTCTTATGTTGTCCCCCTGGTCTGGGGGCCTGTAGACAACCCCAGCTCATTTGGCTGTGCCATTTCCTGTTTCTAGAGTGACCCACAGTTCTTCTGGCTGCTTATCTGTATTTTGAATTTCTGTAGCTTTGATATTTTCATTGACATACAGGGCCACTCCACCACCCCCCACTTTTTGCACCTCAGTCTCTTCTAAACAGTACATAGCCAGGTACTGAAGTCTCCCAAGTGTGGTTACTGGTAAACCACATCTCGCTAATTGCTGCTATGTCCAGTTTAGCCTCTGTCATTATTGCCTGCAGGTCTTGGATCTTGTTTCCCAGACTGCGAGCATTTGTGTACATGATTTTCCATTGGCCAGATTTCAGTGTGTTAGTTGTTGGGTGAGGTCTGGCGTTTCCCCCCATGCGTTGTATGGGGAGCCGAACCTTTTTCCTTACCTGGTGATGCAAATGGACTGCAGACATGCTGAACTCCTGTTTGATCACTAGCTGAGGGGGGAGGGGTGTTCTTCCCATTCGATGTATGGGATGCTGCACCCCTCTCCCCATTTGCTAGTTTAAATATTCTGCAAAGACGTCAAACTTCTGCCGCAATGCACTGACTCCCTCCTTAGTCAGATGCAGTCCATCACATTTAAAGAACTTTCGCTCCCAAAATTGTTGCCGGTTCCCTGCAAATTTGTGTCCTTTTTCCTGGCACCAGCCCTTGAGCCACATGTTTAGCTCCCCTATCTCCCCTTCTCTGACCTTCCATCCATCTGTCCCCCTTTCCCAGACTGGCAGGACCTCAGAGAAGGAGATGCCGGATGTAATGGATGATAGTTTGTCACCCAGCCTGGTCAGGTGTTCCTTGGTCTCCACAACTGACCGGCTGGCAAGATCATTAGTCCCTATGTGTACCAGGACATCAATGTTTTCTCCTGCTTCCTGAACAGTTTTAGCAATGCAGTCAGTGTCTTTCCATGCTGATGTACCTGGGAGACATCTGAGCATTACCCCTGGCTGGAGATAGGTATCAACTCCTCGAATCATGGAGTCTCCTATGATCAGAAGTTTTTTTGATTTCCTTTCTGATTTTTTTGTTTTGGTTCCTGTTTTGGGTGGTTTGCCAGATTTGGTTATTAAAGCAATGCAAGCATCTGAAAAAGGAAGAAGGTGTCCTTTCTCCGGTGTGCAGGCAGCATCACTGGGGCAAGCTTGTCATAAAAATCTATGACAGTGACATGAGGGCCTGGTGCTTTAGCAGAACCCATTGATCCCATTGCACTTAAGACCTGTGGAATGAAAGGAGTGTCTCTTGATTTCCTCTCTTTATTAGAACTTAATGGGAGAGCCAGATCTGTAGGCACCACCTCCTCACATGGAATAGAGGCAGAAGCATCCCCCTCCCCCACTTGAGTAGTTTTTCAAATATATGCCACAAATTCTTCATTAATCGCTCTTTGCCCAGTAACTTTAATACCAGAGGCATTGATAATATGACTAATATGCCTCTGGGTCTCCTCTTTTTCAGTTGAACTGCCAATAAGTGGCCACACTTGTTACTACTTTTGTAGTATTGTGCTTTTTGATAAGTAAAGACTCGCTCCACTTGTTGCAAGTTAAGTTAATTGTATTGAACCCTGATCCAACATACCATCCAGTAAAATATCTGGACTGCAAGTTAGTTGATGTTCTTTTTCGAGATCAGACAGACCGCGTTCCAGTTTTGTCAGGTGTGCAGTGTGTTCCTTATCAATCTTAGCTTTGAAAGCGACAGACTTCCCCCTAATAAAAGCTTTAGGGAGTCCTATAAGGGGCCCTTGTTGAATTGCAAGTGCTCCTTAAGTTCTACACTCATCCATTCAATAAATTGTGCATTGTTTTAGTAGTATAAGAGGCAGTGTCCAGGGCCTGCTCAGCTGTCTTTCAAGATCCACTGCCCAGATAATTTTCAGAGGGACGTGGTCTGAAATCAATATGAGGAGATATGAGGAGATATGTGGCATCTTCAGTTTGGGAGCACATCCCTGTGCTAATGTGCATCATATCATTTTGTGTGTAAGACATATGTGCAGAAGAATAAAATGAAAACTCATTAATAGCGGGGTGGAGCAGTTTTCTGATCCGCACACCCAAAGCAGTAGGTTGCTGTTTTTATTACGGGGATGACTTATTCAAATATTTTTTGACAGATGATTCATCCACGAGGAGGTGAATTAAGTATCCATGCCAAATCAGAATGCCCCATGCCAGAGAAAGAAGTATGTTTTGAAAAAAATTGTGGTGTCTTCAAAATTGGGGTCATAAATATTCAAAATATGTATATCTTTACCACATAGCTGGCCTGACAACAGTAGCTAGTGCTCTGAGGGATCTGAGTATTCTGCAGATGCATGTAATGGGAGGTTTTTATGTATTAAAATAGCTGTCCCTTGAGCATGGCTGGTATATAATGAATACACCTCCTGACCCACCCAATCTATTTTCAGTTTATTGTGTTCCCCAGCATTTAGATGAGTTTCTTGGAGCAGAGCTATGCCTGGGCATTCTTTCTTTAAATACTTAGGTACTCTTTTATGTTTAATAGGGCATTCTCACCCAAGGGGTCCTTTAGCATCAGTAATGTTATGCAGTTAGCTTACTAGGTAGAACTGCCCCGGAGGTGGAGATTATGGTAAGGAGTTTATGAATTAGCCAGTCAGGAGCGAGCTTGTGGGTGTGCTGAGCAGAGCCTGCCTAGAAGGTACCAGAATGTTTTCTCCACCTGACTAAGCAACATTGCCTCTGGGGTGCTCTCTCTCTTGGCCAAGGAAAAAGTTTTGTATATCTTGGTAGCCATAAATTTAGATTTTTATACATTTTATAGTGTGCTGAGTAGCTTTTCTTGTGTTTTACTGGTTCCTGGGAACCACGTTGTTCGGCGGGTTCCGCGGTTCCTTTTCTTTATTTTCTGACTAAAAAAGTAACTGCGTTTACTTATTTTGATGGTTCCTTTCTTTATTCTTATTGCAGTTCCCTTTTTAAAGTGGAAACCAGCATTTTTCTTTTTATTTACCGAGTTTTTCCCTCAGAAAGTCGCAGTTCTTTACTGCGAGGGAACCGTCCGCATTTCCTAACTTAACCCTGTTTGGGCTTTATTTTTCTGGAGTTTTCTGAGTATTGGCATGTCAGAAATCCCTAAAAAGAGGACTAGACCCACAGGTTTTAAAAATTGTTTAAAGCGCCACAGAATAGTGGCTAAAGCTAATACCCACGACCTGTGTTTAAGGTGTTTAGGTCCAGACCACTATTGTTCACTTTGCTCTAAATTTTGTTCAAAGACTTTAAGGAATAGAGCAAAAAGGCTTAGAATGATGACTGAAGAAGGGTCTCCCTCTGTCCCCAAACAAAGACCCAAGGCTACCAATGAGGGGCCTTCAAAGAATAAAAATTCTAGTCAAAGTGCTAATGAGGCATCTTCTAAATCTAAGCTTAATAAGGTGCTGATGAAGTGTCTTCAAAAGGAAAAAACATAAATTCTGGTGCTGACGAAGTGCCTGCTAAACCCAAGGATTCTAAAAGGACTGATGAAGTTCCTTCTAAACCTAAAAATTCTAAAGGTGCTGATGAGGTGCCTGGTTCAGAAAGAAAACCTGACCAAGTCACCGATGAGGTGGCTGCAAAGAAGCCTTGTAAAGAAAAGCATACCACTGCCCCACCCAGCTCTGCTATAGGTGAGACAGCAGTGGGTAAACAACATAAAGATAAATCTAAAAATACAGAACTCAAGAGTGGTAATCTCCCAGACATCCAAAAGGAGTTACTGTCTATGGAGGATATGGCAAAAGCCTGACATGTTTTTCAGACCCTGCAGGGCATGGGCTCCTTTTTCACCACCCTGCCTTTCCTAGGCAAAACCCATCTGCAGCCCCTTCTGATGCAGGAGCTTATGTGGGGGACAATGATGAGGATTATTATGATGCTTCAGATGATATATCAGAGTACAACGTTCCAGTGACTGATGTGTCCCCTGACCCCAAGTTTGATGCATCCCCAACAGATCAGGAGGATACTTCCTCCATGCTGACTTTTCTGCAACACATGGTAGACACCCTTGATCTCCCTTCTCAGGAGTCCATCCAGGAAGAAGAGGAAGACCAGGACTATAGGGAAATGAAAGGTCCCCCTTTTCCTAAAAAAGTGGTACTTCCTATGTATAAGTCATTCAGGAAGAACACTACAAAGCTTCTCCAGACTCCTATATCTTTGTCTGGAGTTGACAAATGAATAGACAAGAAATACCAATTATCCAAAATGGATACAGCTTTCCTGTCTGTACATCCCAGCCATAAAGGGGTCATACAACAGGCTGCATGTGATAAAGCAGGAGTCCCTCTCTCTTCTCAGCCTCCCGAGAAAGACTCCAGAAGATTGGACTTTATGGCTAAGAAAACTTATACCTCAGCCTCTCTTCTCTTCTGCCTATCTTCTTACATGGCATACACAGCCAAGTACCGTAAGGCCCTCTGGAATTCGGTCTACCGTAAGGCCCTCTGGAATTCGGTCCTGGCTATAACTCAGCAGGGGTCTGACTATATGGTACAGGACTTGGAGCCAGCTAAAACTGCCCTAGAAGCCACTAAGTACCAGTCCCACATGGCAGATGACAACAATGATTCAGCCTCCAGGGTGATGGCCCAGGCTGTCTCCCTTAGGCGAGTTGCATGGCTAAGGACAACTAATCTGACGCAGGACACTCAGTCCAGGGCCATGGACTTTCCTTGTGACCAGAATGTCTTGTTCGATTCCAGAACAGAAGACTACAAGCAACACAGCAAAAGCAAAGACTCCTGCTGCTCAAAAGCCTCAACCTAAGGGAAACGGGGGCAGATGATACTTCCCTAGGCCCCATTTTCCCTTTCCTCCTCAGTTTGACTATTCTCAAATGATAGGTTACTGCAGAGGAAGAGGCAGGAGAGGTCAGAGGAAACCTGCCTCTACCTCTGCTCCTGCAACTCAGCCTAAGCCCTGACTTAAATGTTCAGGTTGCCACTACCTTCAGTCCTAGACCCTTATTCAGTCCTGGACCCTCATCACTTCAGACAAATGGATCCTGGAGGTAGTGGAAAAGGGCCTGCTACTTCAGTTCAAAAAGATGCCAGCCCTCAGGGGCAGCCAGCTGCCAAATCACTAACTACAACAGAAAGGCTTCTGAAGGAGCTGAAGGTGAAACATCTTCTGGCAGCAAAGGTGGTAGAGAGAGTACCCGCCCATCAGTGGTGCAAAGGCCTCTACTCCAGATACTTCCTGACACAAAAGAAAATTGGGGGATGGCAACCTATCTTAGACCTCATATACTTAAACAAGCATCTTCTGAAACCCAAATTCAAAATGGTCACCCTAAAATGGTAATACAGTCCCTTAAGCGGGGAGACTAGCTAGCCTCCCTAGACCTCAAGGATGCCTACGTTCACATTCCAGTAAGGCAGCCCCACAGAAAGTTCCTGAGGTTGAAACTTCCATAAGGCACAACCAGTTTGCAGCCATGCCCTTCGGCCTGACATCTACACCAAGGGTATTCACCAAATGTCTGGCTGTCATGGCAGCACATCTAAGAAAACAGGGAATCTCAGTCTATCCTTACCTGGACAACTGGATCATAGTGGGGGAAAAACCCTCTACAAGTAGAAGAGGCTTTCTCTCCCTAACAAAGAACACTCTGCACTCCTTGGGGTTTCTTATAAACCAGAAGAAATTCCACTTGGAACCAACCCAGCTCCATACTTTCATAGGAGCACAGTTGGATACTCAGCAGAGCAGGGATTTTCTTCCTCCAGAAAGAATCCAAAACTTCTTGTTGGTGGCAGATTTTTTTGTCCTGGGCCAGCCCAGGCCAGCCAGACATTTTTTGAGGCTCCTGGGACACATAGCATCCATGACAGCCGTGGTCCCAGGAGTCAGATTCAGAATGAGGGACATACAGTACCACCTGGGGTCTCACTGGTACCAAAGGAGCAATTCTTTGTCCAAACTGATTCCAGTCACAAAGACATTCCTTCAGGTCCTACACTGGTGGAAGGAAACAGCCAACCTTTTGGTAGGAATTCCCTTCCAAGCACTTCTCCCACAAAAATCATCACTACAGATGCTTCTCTGCTGGGATGGGGAGCTTATCTGGACAGTACTTCTTTCACTGGCACCTGGACTCCAAAGGAGTCACAGGCTCACATCAGTTTGCTGGAGCTCAGAGCCATGTACTTGGCACTGAAGGCCTTTGCTCCATAAGTAAAGGGCCACACAGTGCAGATGAGGATAGACAACACCACTGCAATTTTTACATAAACAAGCAGGATGGCACATGGTCCAGTGTCCTGTGCTTGGAAGCCATGAGAATCTGGTGTTTGGCAGATGCCCTCAGTCGCATCAACCAAGGGTACAGCGAATGGTGTCTGAACAAGCAAGTACTGGCCACAGTGTTCAGAAGGTGGGGCACGCCAGAAATAGATCTTTTTGCTTCTCACCTCAACCATCAACTTCCTCTGCATTGCTGCAGGCCTCCAGTCCTGGGAATGCTCCCAGCAGATGCCCTTGCTCTGGACTGGTCAGTGAAGTTCCTTTATGCCTTCCCTCCTTTTCCCCTGATTTTCAGAGTGTTACTGAAACTCAGAGCTCAGCCAGCAACAATGATTCTGGTGGCACTAGATTGGCCAAGGCAAGCTTGATATCCTTGCCTGCTAACCTTCTCTTGCAGCAAACCCATTCATCGTTCACTCAGTCACTCTCTCCTGACACTCCCTCAGATAGGAGTCACTTATCCAGACCTGCAGTCTCTTCACCTCAAAGCTTGGCTCTTGAGGAATGAGAGTTCCCTGCCACTCAGTACTCTGAACAAGTTCTGAAGATTCTGAGGATGGCCAAAACGCCTAGCACAAAAAAAGACCTATGCAGCCAAATGGAAAAAAATATTTTCACTCTGGTGCAAGAGGAAACAGATTAATCTTCTTAAAGCTTCAGTTTCTAATCTCTTGGATTATATGGTACATCTCCAGGCCTTAGGCCTAAGGCCTTCTTTCCTGAAGCTTCATCTGGCTGCAATCTCAGCCTACCTTTCCATAGGGAAGAACAAATCTATTTTTTCCCCACCCGGTGTTTAAACAGTTTTTTAAAGGCCTCCTTCATCTTCAGCCCCCAATTAGGGAACCTGTCCCTCCTTAGGCTCTTAACCTTGTATTGCCAAGTTTATGGAGCCACCCTTTGAACCCATGGCTATGGCCCATCTCAAGTATGTCACTTGGAAAACTGTATTTCTAGTAGCTATTACCTCTGTGAGGAGAGTTTCAGAGCTACAGGCACTCTGTACTGAGCCCAAATGCATCATTCCTCATAGGGAGAAGACTGAGCTCAGGACGAACAGGAAATTCCTGCCTAATGTGGTCTCAGAGTTCCACCTTAATCAGTCCATTACTTTATCAGTCTTTTTTACTGAGAAATCCACTCCTGGAATGCAAAAGCTCCACAGTCTGGATGTCAGTAGGGCCCTGCTTCATTACTTGGAACACACCAAGCAGTTCAGGGGCTCTTTCACACAGCTGTTCCTCACCTATGGGGAGGTATGTGGAGGAAGGCCAGCCACTAAGAGAACCATTTCTCACTGGATAGTCTCCTGCATTCGGTTCTGCTATGACAAGGCTGGTAAACAGCCCCCTGAGGGTCTCAGGGCCCACTCTACTAGGGACACTGCAGCCTCTGTGGCAGCTACAAGAGACATTCCCTTACTGGATGTCTGTAAAGCAGCTACTTGGAAGACTGTACACACATTCACAAAGCAGAGCTGCCTGGATGTACAGTCTAGATCTGATGCCAGATTTGACAGGTCGGTTCTGCAGAGCCTCTTTCCTAAGTAGGTTCTGTACCCATCTCCCAACTGTACTGCTTTGTAGACTGCATAGTGTTACTGATGCTAAAGGACCCCTGGGGTGAGAAGAAAAAATTACTCACCGTAGTAGTCTTCTTTCTTCTAAGATGTCCTTTAGCATCAGTAAGCTCCTTCCCATCCTCCCTTGATAACCTTACAGAAGAGGACTCTGCTTCTTTCCTTCTACCAAAGTTGTTGTTCTAAACTTTGAATTATATTTAAAGCAAAGTTTTCATGTTCTGTTGTTCTGGTTCATGCTGTTGCATGCTTTTTTTTTTTAATCCTGTTGGTTCATACCTAAGCGGGCATGTGCCATATCTCTCACCTCCTGCCTCATAAATCAGGGGCAAGGCTTAAAAAATCAGGGAAAAAGGACCAAAATCAGGGACACATCTTCTAAACTGGTGTTATCCATTCAAGAAGCTGGTAGTATAAGGGGCTTAGTGTAAAATGCATTTTCTAAGTACCAACAAGTCTGTAACTTTAATGTTTGGCATTACTTTGTGCTTAGAACCTCCACTGTTTGGCCATGGAAACACAATTTTTAGGAGGGACAGGGTAAAAGTCTGAGGCAAAATCAGGGACAGTTGAGAGGTATGGCATGTGCCCAATCTAGCTTCGAAAAAATTCTGGTACCTTCTAGGCAGGCTGTGCTCAGCACACCTACAAGCTCTCTCCCGATTGGCTAATTCATAAACTCATTACCATAATCTCCACCTCCAGGGCAGTTCTACCTAGTCGGCTAACTGCATAACGTTACTGATGCCATAGGACACCTTGGAAAAAAGAAGATTACTATGGTGAGTAATTTTTTCTTTCTTGCCCTTAACATTCCAGGTGATGATGTTAACCAAATCAGCCATACTCGTAACACTCAGTAGGAGTGGCAGGTTGGAACACAAGCATGCATGGCATCAACACACTGTGGGTATAGTAGGTCACCGAATTACTGGCATAACAAAAAAGCAAGGCACACATCAAATGAGCCATAACAAATTGTGAAAGTACAAGAAACATTTATGCCAAATGGACTGAACTGTTATGTCTTAGATTACTACACAGACCACCCGGTAGACGTCACCAAGGTGGGTCGTGGCATGGTGGACTGGCTGACTAAAAAAAGCAGACTGCCCAATTTAAGAATACCATGGGCCTGTAGGATCCACAGTGGTTGTCTGGAGTTCAGGAGTCATCTCCAGAGTAGTAATGTCTAAGAGGAATATAACCCTCCACAACAGCAATGGGGACCTCTTAAAGCCCTTCCCTACCCCATCACCTCGCCCTTAGTAGAAGCAAAAAAAAATATTTATAGATAATAGGCAAATGAGAATTAACAAACAACAAATTATTCCAATAGGAAGATAAAACTTAGTGTAAACTCACAGGAACACTATTAAATACAGACCTCTGAGCAGTACCTTCTGTTTGGGCATAGAGTACATACGGCTTGCATACCCTATAGCAGTGAATTATAATAAATGCTCAAAACTCAGAAGAAATGGGGCAGACCATTAGTAAACGTGACATGTAAGTAGGCTGACATTATAACCCTTACTTTGCAGGTGGAGCAGTGAAGACTATGAAAACAAAGGGTCCCATTTACATAGAAGACAATACAAGCAACAACGCTGAAGCCCCTGTGTCAGATCCAGAAAGAGACAGGAAAACATTAATTAGTATCACATACAAAAGGGGTAATAAATACAAGTAACATTCAGCTATAAACAATTGAAAAGTGGCAGACGCAATTAGGAGTTATGCACATGTCTTCACTGGTGATGGGACAGAGTTGAGTCCCACTGCATTCCCAGACAAGCTAGCCACACTCCAGGTGCAGCCCAAGTCCAGGGGCCATCTTTAAAACAAGCACCTACGCAGCTGTAAAGTGCTTTGTAGAAATAGCTAGCGCTTATAGTTGGTAACTGCTCAGGCTGTACAGTAGGTAGAGGCAATTATCAAAATGTACCATAAACTGTTGCAGCCTACTACTACAGTTTGCAGCCTACTACTACAGTTTGCAAGTTCAGTTCAGTTTATTGATCAACAAGTTACGCCTTTACAATAAAATCATCTATACAACATGTTGTTAAGTTATGACCTTGAAACAGTCAAATCTGATGTACAATGTACAAACCATTTTCCAGTTCATAGTCAGGGCTGGGACATGGTACAATATTCAAAACCAGGGCATGATACAGTGCAAAACATTCCATTCTATATGTTTCTTTGGTGATATGCAGTTTCTTCCTATTTATGATCTTAAGAAAGGAGATTACTGATTCCAAGATCTCCAGTGAGTTAGACTTGAAAAGATGAGTGACCAAATACCTATTAATCCTCCAGTGAACTTGGGATTGGACTGTAGAAATGGGGTCCCAGATAGATGAACCCGACTGCAGGATCCTGCTGCTCAAGTGACTGACTCCCGGAGAAAAGCAACACAAAGCAGATGCCAGGTAACAAAGGGACTCACTGCCACATAGCAGGTACAAAGGTACTGAGGGGGCAAATATGATTGTTGGGGGACTGTATGTACTGGGGTTTTTGCTTGGCAGTAACTGAAATTGAATGGCTGAGGGGTCGTGTAGTGTACAAGACAGACAAATAATGGTTTTGCTGTAGAGTAACAACTTCTGAGGGTTACACTAGCTGTGCGGTAAGTTATTACAACTGTGTGCTGGGGAAAGTATAAAACAAAAAGAGGCAAATCCAACAAAAAACTAAACATAATACTAAGGTGTGTGCTATACCAAAGTACCAGACCTCTCCAGGCTTGCAGGACACATAAAAGGGCTCAGACGTCACTGGGGGCTACCAGTAAAAAAACAGGTAGCCCATGGCACCAAAATTCAAATCAAGCCAGAGCTTTAAATCATTGTCCAACTGCCTGTCCCTCTGAGATGCAGCCGGGTCGGAGGGCAGCACAGATAGTTATTTTTTGTAGAGTTACATCTCCTGTTGGGATTATTTGGCTTGTTTCTGCTTAATTTGCTTGTTAATCTTCCAGCGAGCTCAGGAGCGGACTGTAGAAACGGGTTCACAGACAGACGAACCTGACTGTAGGATTCTGCTGCACAAGTGACTGAGTCCCAGAGAAAAGCAACACAAAGCAGGTACCAGGTAACAAAGGGACTCACTGCCACATAGCGGGTACAGAGCAGATCTTCCTCGAGGAAAGCTCTTGCAGCAGATCACACTTATAGGAATGTTCCAGCTTCAGACATCATTTCCATATGGATGATTTGTCAGCAGTCGACCTGGGACCACCCCCGATGACACCATGTGTTGTGTCCTGGTATGTATAAAAGAGGCAGAACCAGATGCTTCTCGGTTCTTTTCTAACCGTGACCTGCATGCTGCATGTTCTCCATCCAGAGTCCAGCTTCAGTCAACAATGAAAAGTTCAACCGACCATTTCCTTGTGTCGTTCCCAGTTTTGTTGCATTCCTTTCCCCATGTCATCTTCAGATTCTCTCTTTCAAAAGTGTATTTGTGGCCAGGAAATCTCGACTGAGGACCTACATGAATTCTGTGTCAGGTTTTTGGGTCCTGCACACGATCCCCGTGCTTGTGACCTGTGTCAGCAGTTTAGTAAGGCCACCAAATAATGACTCCAGCAGTTTCAAGAGTACAAAAAACCTTCTGACGAAAAATGCAATAGAACCTGTTCCTCTTTTCCTGAGAGGCAGGGGCTTCTACTCTCATTTTTTTCTGGTCCCAAAATGGACGGGAGATCTGTGGCCCATTCTGGATCTTGGGATCCTTAGTCTCTGTATAGAGTACAAGAAGTTCAGAATAATAACCCTTCAAACAATCCTGCTTCTTCTGAACAAGGAGGATTGGCTCTGTTTTCTGAATACGAATGATGCCTACCTCCATATCATGATTCATCCTGCTCACAGGCAGTTTCTCCACTTCTGTTTTCAGGGTCATCATTAGTAGTTCAGAGCGTTTCCTTTCGGTTTGTCCTTCGCTCCCCCTGAGTTTTCACAAAGTGCCTTGCAGTGGTGGCAGCTGCTGTCCACAGGAAGGGTCTCTACGTCTTTCCCTACCTGGACGATTGGCTTCTACAAGCTCTGTCCAGTGCTCAGTTGTCATCAACATTATCCCAAACACTTCAGATGTTTTCCTCTGTAGGAATCATGATTAACATACCGAAATCAATTACACCAAATGTCTTAAATACATAGGTGCTGTCCTAAATACTTCTATGGGGGTTAGCCTTCCTACCTAGAGACCAAGTGAAAAAACTGATTATGCTGGCATCTCGGATGAGTGGCAGTCATTACGTCTAGGCTCGGGACTACCTCCGCCTCCTCGGTCATATGACGGTGGCCATTTTGACCATCCCTCATGCCAGACTACACAAGAGAATCCTTCAATGGACACAGAGTCCAATGGGACCAAAGAACAAATGATTTTGAATCTCAAGTTCTGATCTCATCCCCAGTAGTTTGTGAACTGTAATGGTGGATGTCTCTGGATCACCTTCTGTGTGGGGTCTGGTTCCAGGCTCCCATTCCTTGCCTCATTCTGACCACAGATGCCTCCCCCACTGTTGGGGAGCCCATCTGGTGGATGTTAAAACTGAAGGGAACTGGAACACTGGAAGCACGCTTACACATCAACATCCTAGAGATGAGGGTGGTCCTGTATGCCCTACAGGCTTTCAAGACCCTTCTTCCCCAGGGTTGTCTACAGATTCAGTCTGACAGCTCAATGGTTGTTCATTATCTGAACAAGCAAGGCAGCGCCCCTTCTTACCCCCAATGAGAGTGTGGTATTGGGCAATCCAAAGAGGGATACATCTAAAGGCAGTACATGTCCTGGGCATCAAAAACAGCCTAGCAGACACACTAAGCAGATCCAGAATTCAGAAACATGAATGGGAGATTCTCCAGGAAGTTCTGGAAGACGTATTCCTCCACTGGGGTCGACCAGACGTGGACTTATACGCCTCTCCACACAATGCCAAACTGCCTCACTATTGCTCACTAGAGCCAAGTCCTAGAACTTCATGGCTGGGCATGTTATTTCGTTCCTGGACAGGAAGATTTCTTTACACCGTACATCTCATACAGAGGGTTCTACTCAAACTTCTCAGGGGCAAGGCTTCCATGATCCTCATCACGCCTCTATGGCCAAGATAGGTCTGGTTTGCATTGTTACAGCAATTGACTGTCCTGGACCCTCTGCCTCTTCCCATTTGCCCTGCCCTGCTGACTCAGACCAGGGACACCCTTCTTCATCCCAACCTTCTCTCCTTGCCTGGCTCCTGAGGGCGTAGTCATCTCCAGGTTTCAGGTCTCCCACGGGTGGCAGACGTTCTATGAGCAGCCTGTAAGTCATCTACTTGATCTTCCTATTCTATGAAATGGAAGAAGTTTTTGGTCTAGGCTAAAGATCAGGATTTAGACCCGTATATTTGTCCACCTCAACACGTACTTTACTATTTACTCTCCCTGTCTGATGGCAGCCTCAAATACTCCTCAATCCATTTATCAGCTATTTCAGCTTTCCATATTTTAGTCGAAGACAAACCCTTGACCCAATTGCAAGTAATGAAGACCTTTTTTAAAGGTATCCTTCATCTCTGGTCCCCTATTTGGGACCCAGTCCCTCCTTGGGACTTGAATTTTGTTCTTGAAAAACTCACTTTACATTCTTTTGAACCAACAGCCTCATGTGAGCTGCACTTTCTCTCCTGGAAAACTTTTTTTTTAGTTGCAATTACATCTGGTAGATGCATTTTGGAATTGCATGCACTGCTGTGCAAAGAGCTCTTCCTAAATTTTTACAAGGATAGGATGTCATTACGTACGGATCTTAATTTTCTCCCAAAAGTGGTATCAGAATTTACTTTGACTCAAACAATACACTTACCTGTGTATTATGTGGAACTTACTAATCCAGGAGAGTCCCTGCTCTATACATTAAATGTGCATAGAAATTTATGATATTATCTTCTTCGCACCAAGCAGTTGCATAAATCAGCGCAGCTTTTTGTTTCTTTGGCCCCTGAGAAAAAGGGCATTCCTGTTTCTAAGCAGTGCTTGTCCACTTGGTTGGCCAACTGCATTACTTTTTGTTATAATAAATACAATAAGCTACTCCCAGGGGTGATAAAGCCTCACACCACGAGGGGCATGGTGGCCTCAGCGGCGTGCTTTAAAGTTATTTCAGCAACTGAAATTTGTGCAGCAGTTACCTGGTCCACAGTACATACTTTCACTGAACATTACTGCCTAGACATTGCATCCAAAAAAGTGAGCCACTTTTGGTCAGGCTGTGCTTCAGGGACAGTTGTCCTAACTTTTTTTTTCTCGCTGCCTCCTCCCCATTTGCCTCCCAACTGCTGGGGACTTATTTTCTATAAGTGTGACCTGCTGCAAGAGATTTCCTCGAGGAAGATAGTACAGTTGCATAAGAACTTACCATAACAGTAGGTCTTCACGAGATTCTTTTGCAGCAGGTCATGCTGCCCCTCCCCCCATCCACCTTGCTTCCTGCTTCAGGATGGTGACATGCTCCTGCTCTGTACAAAACATGTTTTAGGGGCTCCCTATCCCTCCTTGGTTCCCCTCGGAGGCCTGTTGACTCGTATCCTCCTGTATGGTCGCTTAAGTAGAAAAGAACCAAGGAGCATCTGGGACCACCCCCTTTTATACATACCAGGACACAACACGTGGTGTCGTCGGGGGTGGTCACAGGTTGACTGCTGACAAATTACATATGAACATACGAATGTGCCAGCAGAAACAGACCACCTGGTCTATCTAAGTCTGCTCGAGTGTGCAGCTAGCACCCCTAGTTTGCAGCTGCCCCACCCCCCTCCCATTTGTCATCCCACTGCCACCCCCACCTCCCCCACCCTCACTCTCCCCTGTTCCCTGTCCCATGCCCTTTTGAAACTGTTCACAGATTTACATGATACTACCCATTCTGGTAGGGCGTTCCATTTTGCTTCTACCCTCTCTGTGAAGTTGTATCTCCTCATTTCCTTCCTAAATCTTCCCCCCCTCTATTCTTAGCACATGCCTCCGGTGACCCTCCCCCTCCTTACCTTAAAGACCCCATCTACCCCATTCTTATTGATTCCCCTCAGATACTTGAATGTCTCTATCATGTCACCCCTGTCCCTTCTATCCTCCAGGGTGTACATATTCAGGTCTCTCAGCCTGCTGTCATAGTCAGTCTCTTCCATTCCACATATCATCTTTGTTGCCCTCCTTTGCACCCCCTCCAGTAGCCTGATATCATGCTTTAGGTATGGCCTCCAAAACTGCACACAATACTCTAAGTGCGGCCTTACCAGCGACCTGTAGAGGGGCAAGGTCACCTCTCTTCTCCTGGACGAAAAAACCCTTGCTATGCACCCCAGCATTTTGTTCTCTTTTGCAGCTGCTCTCCTGCACTAGGCAGTGTTGTCCATGGTTCCTGTTATCATTATTCCTAGATCCTTCTCCTCCTCCTCAGTGATCCCTAGCTTAACTCCTCCCAGCCAGTATTCTCTCCTTGCGTTCTTCACCCCAAATTGAATAACCTTACACTTCTTTGCATTGAACCACAGCTACCACCTCTCTGACCACTCCTCTAGCTTGCTTAGGTCCTCCTGCAGCTGCTTCCATCCCTCCTCTCCATTCACCACTGCTCTGATTTTGGTGTAGTCAGCGAACAGACTTATCTTGCTCACCACCCCATGTGCAATGTCTGATATGAAGAGCCGAACAATACTGGCCCCAACACAGAGCCCTGTGGCACCCCACTCCTCACCGGCCTTGGAGTTGAGAGCTCACCACCACCCATTGCAGCCTCCCACTCAGCCAGTTTGTAATCCAGTTCATCATTTTGCCACGACCCCTACACCAGTTAGCTTCCCCCCAAGTCACCCATGAGGCACAGAATCGAAGGCCTTGCTGAAGTCCAAGTAAAGAACATCCACTGCATGACCCTTATCCAGCTCTCCTGTCACCCAGTCATAATACTGTATCAGGCTGGTTTGACAAGACTTCCCTGAAACAAGCCCATGCTGCCTCACATCCTGGAGGCCATTGTCCTCCAGGTATGACACCAGTCTTTCCTTTAGCATTGTCTCCATGAGTTTGCACACTATGGAGGTGAGACTTACCGGGCGATAATTACCCGGTTCATCCCTTGGTCCACTCTTATGTAATGGTAGTACATGTGCCATCCTCCAGTCCAGTGGCACACATCCTGACTCAAGTGAGGTGCTGTACAGTTCCGACAGCATCTTCGCCAACACCTCTGCCATCTCCCTCAGCACCCTGGGGTGGATACCATCCGGCCCTGGTGCCTTGTCTACCTTCAGTGCCCTCTGTCCCTCTAGGACTCTACTTGCCTCAATTCTTCCATCTGTTGCCTCCTCTCCCTCTGTCCCCACCTTACCAACCCATGGTGGTAGCGGTCCCTTTTCTTCTGTGAACACTGAGCAAAAGTATTCATTCAGTGCTTCTGCCTGCTCCTCACCCTTTTCCGTCCACTTCCTACCCCTTTTTATCCTCACTGTTGTTTCCTTGCACTTCCTTTTCTCCCTGATGTATCTGAAAGTCTCCCCCCGTTAATTCCCTGTGCTAATCTCAGCTCCCTCTGGGCCTTGGCTTCTCTCACTTTTCTGGTCACCTCCGTGGACCGTCTTGCATATTCCTTCCTGTCCACTTCCTTCCCTGTCCTTCTATGCCTCTGGTGCGCTTCTTGTTTTGCTCTCACCACCTCCACTACCTCGCTGTTCAACCAGCATGGTTTTCTCGCTCTGCTCCTCTTACTCTGTGTCTTGGTGCAGGCTTCTGTTGCCTCTGTAATCCCCCTTTTAATAATATCCCATTTCTGCTCTGCATCCATCTCCTGCCTTATGCCCTCTAGTTTCCCTTTCAGTACTTCCTGCATCCTCCCAAAGTCTGCCCCCCTGAAGTTTACTACCTGAGTAACTGATTTCTCTGGCTCCCCACACATCATGATATTAAACCACACCGTTTGGTGATCACTGTTGGCTAGTGGGTCCTCCACCTTTATTTCCCTTACCGCCTCCCCATTCGACAACACCAGATCTAAAGTGTTTCTTAGCCTAGTAGGCACACTAACCAACTATGTCAGGATATCATCCTGGATTGCATCCAGGAGCACTTGCTCCCTAGCACTGCGGGTGACTGGAATGCTCCAGTCAACCCCTGGCAAGTTGAAATCCCCCACGATGACCACCTTCCCTTTTCTACTTACCGTTCTGATTTGTCCTGCTAATTCACTGTCAGGCTCCTCAGACTGAGATGGTGGCCTGTATACCACCCCAAACCTCAGTTTCCTACCCCTTGAGTCTAGAAGCTGCAGCCAGATTGCCTCTGTTCTCCTTTCTTCCCCCTCATCCCTTGTGCATTTGATCCCGTCCCTCACATAGACTGCCACCCCACCGCCCCTCCCTTCCTTACGGTCTTTCCTGTATGCTTTGTATCCTGGGATTGCCAGGTCCCGGTGCTCAATTGCCCACGTTTCTGTGACAGCTGCAATGTCCACCCTCCACACTGCTAAGAGTGCCTGTAGCTCAGCAGATTTGTTCCCTAAGCTTCTTACATTCAGTGAGATCACCCTCCATCCTGCCCCCTTCCCTTCATTAGCCTCCATTTCCTTCCTTTTACTCCCTGCTTTTTCGGCCACCCCGAGTCCTTCCCTGCTAGCCTGGGGGGTAGGCACCTCTCTATCAGATCCCTGCCTACCTGCTGTCCACTTGCCACCCCCCCGTCTAGTTTAAATCCACCTTTGTTGCAATATACTTCCACAGTCTTTGCTTTAATACCTCCTTCCCCTCCCCACTCAGGTGCAGCAGACAGATTGTTATTATCCCAGACACTGCCCCGGCCACCCACAACCCCATACCCCTTAGTTTGACACTATTCTACCAACCATGTGTTCAACTCCCTAATCCTTTCCTTTCTCACTGTGTTTGTGCAGGGTACTGGGAGCACTTCAGAGAATGCCACAGACTCCCCAGTCTCCTCACACAACCTTCCCACTTCCTCAATCCTCTCCTTTGTTACCGCCACTGTTTCCCCTGCTAGGTCATTAGTCCCCACATGTACCACAATGTGTAGTTTCCTCCTACCCCTCCTTACGCACCTTAGAATTGCCTGTCCTGCCTTGTCTGCCTTTAATCCTGGTATGGACTTAACCCATATCTGACTGTGTCTTTCCCC
The DNA here is from genome assembly GCA_016271365.2 of Neoceratodus forsteri. NCBI lineage: Eukaryota > Metazoa > Chordata > Ceratodontiformes > Ceratodontidae > Neoceratodus > Neoceratodus forsteri. The sequence goes on along the minus strand of CM057452.1, from coordinate 1,078,571,228 downwards.
CTTGCTGCCCCGTCTGATCCCCTTGAGTATGGAGTCCTCCAACACTAGTACACCTCCCTCCGCTTTCCTTGTGCCCATAGCCACCCCCCCTCCCGGATTCTCATTTCTAGGGCTACTCAAGAAATCCAGATAGAAATGATGTCTGCGGCTGGAACATTCCTGTAAGTGTGACCTGCTGCAAGAGTTTCTCTCGAAGATCTACTGTTATGGTCAGTTATTACGCAACTGCACTGCACTTCCTACCCACCCTCCCAGTTCCTGTTCTACTGTTATAGGCACAGCTGACAACTGACAGCAGGAAACTGCTAGAACAGCCCTCCTTACCACCGATTCTATTGGGGTGCTGCAAAAAAAAAAAATGTTTTATTGTTTTTTGTCATGGATGTGGTGCGTTGTAATGGATGCGAGGCTCTCGTCTTCAGGGACTAATCTGCGGGCTGGGACACTGCCCCATATGTACTGTAGCACACTGAATGGACTCAGGGCCCAGCTGGCTGAAGCATGGGAAGAAGAAATAACTGGAATGTGAAACCAACTGTACTGGTGTTCAATTCCACTATGTCCGCTCCCTCAGAGACCCACTGGCGGGAGGGGCTGTAAGCTTGGGAGGAAGAACTAGATGAACCCTTTTCCTACTGAGGGACACCCCAACTGCAAATTGCTTTACACCCCTGGTGGGAATGCAAGACTCTGGCTCTGCAGAGGAGGTCACCAGGCCAGTCGCGGGGCCTGGGCAGAGCAATGTGATGACATCCAATGGGAGAAAGAGTGAATATCGGGACAACAAGGACAAGGGCAGAAAATTACTCATCATGGGGGACTCAATGATAAGAGGTGTTGAGCTCCACCTCAGTGGAAATATCCATGCTGAGGTGATGCTCAGATGCCTACCAGGATCCTCGGCCAAGAGGAACACAGACCGCATCAGGAGAATAGTGTACAAAGTGGAGAAAGATACTGAAGTGACCTGGCAATCAGTCAATGGAGGTTACAAACAGGAACTTCATTAATCTGAGTGAAAAACTGGCCGATGGGCAACCTCCCTGGCTTTCTCCGAGGTCCTTCTGCTATGGGTTAAGGGCAGATGTACTGACAAGATCAAGCACAATGAATTAGAAGAATTCAATGAATGGCTGCAAGGATGGTGTAATGAAAAAGCTATCTCTTTGTTAGAAACTGGGGGGACTTCAGGGACAGGAGGCACTTCAAATATGACATTCTTAACCTTACCAGGGAAGGGGTAAAAGCACTGGGGCAGAAATTAGATGTTTTCTCTGGATGTTTAAACTAGGTGAGGGGGAGTCTGCGGCTAGGGAAATTATCAGCTCCAACACTAAAGACAGAAACTTAGCAGACTCTTCCCCCAAAATCAAAATACACCCTGTCACAAGCAGGAAGCAGGAGTGGGGAAGGCAGGGTGGTTAGAAGGGGCAATAAGGGAAAAAAAACAGGTCACCAGCAGACGAAACCAGAAACGAGGATGAAAACCACCCCTATCGGTGAATGGAAAGGGGTGTGCTTCAATGCCAGAAGTCTAGGAAACAAAATGAGCAAACTGCAGGCAATAATTGCAGACACCCAAGTGGACCTAGTGGCCATCATGGAATCATGGGCCATGGAGAACAATGGCTGGGACCTCTCAGTACCCGGTTATACACCATATACACAGGTTAGGAAGGGAGCCGGGGAAGGGGCAGCACTATATGTTCACACTGGAATAATAGCAATCTCATTCGACACTATCAAAAGGGAAGGTGTAAGAATCCCTATGGATACAGCTTAAAATGGCTTCAGTTAAGATCTACATGCAGTAGGAGTACTATACAGACTGTGGCACGTGGATAGCTTGTTCTGATTTCAATATGATATTTTTTCTGCAATATAAAATATGTAAGGGAGTGTCTGTCAGGAGAAACTGCTGTCTTGCTGAAACTGACACATCAAAACCCTCCAGATATAAGTTCAAAGGACAGGACGTAGGTTAAACTACAGATATCTGAGATGCAATTACTTTGTCAATTTGCTTTGAAGCCAGGAACTAAAATATCCATTTTATAATGCCCTCAGGGAAATCCTTTGATTTGCACTAGGTGTCATGAGGAAAGGGGCATATGCCTGTGTTTTGGGTGTCTTCCAAGGAAGCCAGCTAATTACATCAAAGAGACTTTGATGTCTGTGTGAAGCAGGCCCCAGGCTAGAGTGGGAAGTCCAATATGCATTTGCTTGGGGTAGCCAGTGAATTACATCAAAGAGAAACTGCCTGGTGTGCCTTGAAACTTCTTTTTTTTATAAGTGAAGCTTAGATGGTTATAGTTGACACTGTGCATGAGCTTATTGTGGTACCAAACTGGGAAACCGATAAGAGTTCTCTAGATCTTGCATAGAGTTCTAAGGGTTCATTTTGTAATACCTGGTTAGGTGCCCGTAGGCAAAGATATCTGGCCCCGCGAAGACAGAATTATCTGAGCCTGACAATTGGGTACGCTAACAAGAGGTTATCAGTTTGAATCCCACCAGAACTTGGGACAAAGGTGACTCGAACTTACAAAACAGACAAGAGGGTTACCTTGTTCTGTTAACTGTTCACACTTCTACACTCAGAGGTTGGCACTTTGGGAGTAGAGGGCTGTGCTGAGTGGGTTTGTGACACAGACCACCAGGTCAAATGGAGAAGAGGGATTCAGCACTCATAGAAGAACTCAGGGATGCGGTAAAAAAAGGGGAAACTTTGGTGGTCAGTGACCTGAACATGCCAGACATTGACTGGGGTGTTCAAACTGCTAGAACCTCAAGAAGCCAAACTGTGGTAGATGCCTTACAAGACTGTTTGCTCAACCAACTGGTCAACACTCCTACTAGAGTGGATGCCATCCTCAGTGTGGTCCTCACAAGCTCAGAGGTGGTTGGAGCTCCAAAAGTTGGAGAACCACTGAAAAATAGTGACCACAACTCTGTCTGGTTTGAGCTATCTCCTGGGGATGTCAAATCTCAATCCTGGGAGGAGATCTTGACCTTTAGGGGAGCAAATTTTGGAAAAATGAAGCCGACAATTAGGGACAAACTATTCAGGAAAAAGTAGAGGTGGAAGATATCGGGGGGCTAGTTCAACAGGCCTTAATAGAAGCTACAAAACTCTGCATTAGGTCAGTGAAAAAGTGATAAACACAAAAGACCATTATGGTTCACAGTCAGAAAAGTAATTCAAGCCAAAAGGGAAGCTTTCCACAACCATAAAAAGACCTACAGCAGCCAGCTCTGTGGTGCAGAGCGAAGGGGGTTCGCTCAACATGTTGGCGACCCAGTTTCGTGCCCTGAGCCCAGGTATCAGGAGCGGAGACCAGCAGGGAGGGGCATCATAAGCGTCCATTGGACACTTTCCTTCCGGGGGTGGGTTTCACCTGGGGCCCTGCAGTTGGATTGGCGGCATACCATTCTGCCCAGGCACTCGGCCTCTCGCTAAGGCAAAACTGTGTGGGCGGGGCGCGAGCTTGCAGGAAAGCACGCCCCAACCGACCTGGATGACAAGCGCTGGCTCCTGCTGCACGAAGCCCCAGAGTCAGCCTTTTAGTGAGATCCAGGCTTCAGTAAAAGACAGACTGAGGTCAGTCATTAAATGAAAGGAACTAGGCCTCTGCCTACAACTTGAGATCAGTAAGTGGCTAGCACATAATGAAAGGTATTTCAGCTTTGAAACATATCTAAACCTTAAGAATCCACAATGAAGGAAGCATTTTACAAAATGTTTGAATATCATGACAATCATAAACTAAGATACATGTTTAAGAAAAGATCAATCTGGGACTCTATGTAAGTGCCAAGGAGGAGAGGATGATTTAACACACCTACTGATTTTATGCCCTTTGTACAATAAATATAGGCAGACATTCCTTGGAGACTTACTGGCTTCTTTAGAACTGGAACCATACTATTTGAAACTCGGAGACATAGAATGTGACAGCAGGAGATCAGTGGTCCATCTAGTCTGCCCTAGAGTTTCCAATATCAGCTGCTGACCTCTGGGCCTGGCTCCCCACCCGGCTTATGATTGCTCCTGACCCGTTTGTTTCTACCTGAGCCCGTGCTCTATCCCAACCCCTTCTGAATGCTAACATGGTCCATGCCCCACCACCTTGGCTGGCAGGCTACTCCATGGGCCCACAACTCTCCGTAAAATAGTGCTTCCTCATATCCTTCTGAAGTACCCTCCATGAAGTTTCCACTCATGCCCCAGGGTATTAAATAAGTAAAATATAACTTGGACAAAATCTGATTAAGAAAAAGGTTGAATAATATAGGGGATATAGCGCATCCTTGCTTAACTCCTTTTTTGTGTTAAATTTTGCACTTTTTTCACCTCTTGTGTTGTATTTGATATGCATTGTATTGTTATTATATAAGGTACTCAAAATATTGACAGTGACTTTCTCAATGCCTGGTTCCTCTAGGGTTAGCCAACGCAAGCACCTATTAATACTATCAAATCCTGATTTCAAATCAGCAATGATGCAGTACAGTTTTTGTTTTCACTACTGTATATTTATGAATTAAATGTAAGATAAAGCATTGATCTGTGGTAGAGTGTTGTGTCACGAAACCTGCTTGGGCTTCATCTGCTATATTATTTTCCTGTATCCAGTCTAGCAGTCTGTTTATAATCCTAGTAGATAAAATTGTGTACTATCAATCAGGCTGATGGGTCTGTAACTGGCTGTGTTTTTTAATCACCTTTTTTGAATAAGGGGATTATAATACTTTCTAGCCATGTTTTAGGAACTTCCCCCATTTTTATGTTGCTTGCACGCATGTGCAAGAAACATAGTGCCATCATCCGAGTTTTCGGAGGTGTGGCAGCCCTCTTCCAATTCAGTCAGTGTGTTTGCAGGCGCGGCCGCAGTTCTCCAATGCCTGCTGGAGCTGTCTATAACAGCAGTCCAAAATGCAGTGGCATACAGTTGAAGGGGAGCTACACTTCAGTAAGCAGCGATAAGCTGCTCGCCTGTCATGCGCTCCCCGATATACACACACACACGCATACTGCGTGCTCCTCCCCCCCCCCAAAAAAATAGTGACAGAATTAGCTGCTTTTTGTACCAGGAAGAAAATGATTGTAATTGAAAAGGTTGCATCTGCGTCTCAGTTTCATTTATCCAGGTCCAACGTGAACATAGTTTTTGGAACAAATGTCTGCCTGCTTAGTGTGAGCTGCTACAACCTAACATTACTAGTCATGGCTAAGGGCATCAGAAATTGCTAGGTGCACAAAAATCTGCATTCCCCGTCAATATGGATACGTTTAGGCATTTTCTAAAAGTTTGACTGTATTCTAGGCCATCCAAGCATTAAAGGGATTTGTTGATATATTTATACCTAATATGGAGGTTAACTGACATTTTAAACAGTCATAACATACTCTGCATAGTTAAAGTAATAAAGAGCTTATTGAAATGACTGCAGATATACTGTTATGTCCTTCCTCCGTTTGTACCATCACACGCAAGTATGTTTAAGGCAGTGTCATGCCCGACGGTCAATTTGAATCTGTAGTGCTGTTGTGTAGCACTGTGACTTCGAGTTACACCACATTTGTGATTCTGATATTTGGCACTGCTGTCATAGTCAAGGTTCAATGTTAATGGGATTGTTGTTTTTATTTATTTATTTTCCTTGCTACCATATCATAGATCCCATTTCTGTTATTTTAGTTTTTTCAAATTCACCACGCTATGACAGAGTGTAACATTCAGCCTGCTAACTCCGAGTAAATGATGTCATTTTCTCTGTGTTAGATAAGTGTTTTTTTTTTTAAATAGGAAAATGAATGAAGAAAGGTATAGAAAACTAAATGTGAACATCATGCTGTTTTTTTAAAGTGAATAACTGCTCTGTGATAGTTATAGTAACCTTAGTTATTTTCCTGAGAGACTTGTGGTGGGCGAGTGAGTTTGCATGCAGTTAAGGGCTGAGGTCAGGAAAATGGATGACTCTCCGACATCTCCACTACCATTCGTACATTCATTTTTGAATATTTTACTCAGTTTCTGGAAGGTTTGCTAGCTAACTTTCACACATTGATTATTTTTTTATCTATTTTTTTTACCCCACCCTTGTTTACTGCGGTAGGTTCTCCAGCATGAGCTTTGCCACTTTTCGGAGATCAGATAGCAAAATGCACGGCTTTTATAATTTCATTATTTTTAGCTCTATATGTTTCTGTGTTGATTATTTGTGTTACTGTTAACTGATCTATTCAGCATGTTAGAAGAATTGTGCTTGCCCTCTTTCATGTTACATGGTCATGCCCCTTAGAAAATAAAGAAAACGACTGTAACGACCACTGTCATCTAATGCACACAGTAGAAACGAAACAAGTGCGTACCTCATTTTCAAAATGTTATCTCCTTTTAACAAACATATTAAAAATGCATTTTGTAAAGTATTTGCTATGCACATCAAGTGTGTTGTGCTGGAAAGAAAATGCTGCAGTGTTTGTGAGCAAATTTATTTATCTAGTAAAATGCAGCATAAGTAAAAATGTATGAGGGGTTTATAAAATACTGCTACTAAGCTGCGGTATTAGTATGGTAGAAGCTCTACAGCAGCAGCAGCAGTTACATATGAGCCAAATGGAGCAGTAAAGTGGTGTTTAAATAACTTTTTCATTCTGCTGCTGCTCCTTAGGATTCAACATCATTCCTGCACGATGCAGGACTCAGTAGTGAAATGAGCGGCATTTCTTTTCCCGTTTCCGCTGCTCGGTTAAAAATAGAAAATTCCCTCCTTGCTCTGGTATTAATTTGTCCTGGCTTCCGGCTGCTGGCAAAGTAAAAAGAAATGAATATTTAAGCCAGTCAGCCGTAAAGGAGCCACAGAGATGCCCAGCTGAACCGGGCTGTCATGAATCGGGACAACAAACTCGATTTGCCTCGGACTTGGGCAAGGAACAGCAGTTAATTTCTACACTTCATTTCACTGCTCTGTGCCCTTCCTAGAGTTTTCTCTGTTGTCCAGTAAAAAGAAAAGACCATTAGGGTTCTAAAAAGACAGAGAGGGGGAGAGAGACAGAGAGAGAGGAATGAAAATAAGGAGCTTGCCCACTCCATCACAATTGGTGTGTGTGTATGTTTGCGAGGGGGGGCGGGGTAGTTGAAAACAAATGGATGTCAATTTACATTCTTAGTTGTGCTTTGCAATGATTACTTGCAGCTGAATTTCATGGATCATTATGCCTCCAAACTCTGCTGTTATATGTTCTTTAAATGGAGGCTCTCTCGCTTACATGCACTCTCCCTCTTTCTTACTTACACACCCACCCACCCACACACACACTGCTTGAAGAATAATTATGTGTCCCTGTATGCAAGCATGTATATTTCTCCAATCTAAATGTGTTATCCTGTAGTATGAAAATATAAGCTCGAATTACATGTATTTCAAGAAGTCAAACATTTGTCTTATTAATTTGCAAGCAAATGTAGTACTTTCTCACCTTTTTCGTTCTTCCACACCCCATACCATTTTTATGTTGCTTGCACACATGTGCAAGAAACATAGTGCTATCATCTGAGTTTTCGGAGGTGTGGCAGCCCTCTTCCAATTCAGTCAGTGTGTTTGCAGTCGCGGCCGCAGTTCTCCAGTGCCTGCTGGAGCTGTCTATGACAGCAGTCCAAAATGCAGTGGCATACAGTTGAAAGGGGGAGCTACGCTTCAGTGAGCAGCGATAAGCTATCGCCTGCTCATGCGCACTCCCCTTACGCACACACACACACACACTGCATGCTCTCGCCCCCACGCACACACTGTGCCACGCTGGGTGCCCACCCCAGCATGGCTACACATTGTATAGCTGACGGGGGTGCCCAATTTCCCATCGGCTCCACTGTTCCACCCCCAGAGTATAGGGTGCCATGCTGGGAGCCCACCCCAGCGTGGCAACAGATGTTATCGCCACAGGGGTGCCCAATCCCCGTCTGGCTCCAGGCCCCCAAACAGCCATCCTTGTGCCACGCTGGAGCCTCACCCCAGCGTGGCAAATGTCCCGCGTCGCTCTCCTTTTAAAAAAAAAAAAAATAAGAAAACCTGAAACACAAAAAGCGGCTCCGCGCTGTCTCTGCCCCCACCAGCGCCCACCCACTGCGCACCCTGCCTCGCCACACCCCCACCCAGTACTTACCTCCAGACTCCGCACAACGATCTTCGGTGGACTGGAACACGCCTGCACTCTTCAAAGCCGACTGCGAACTGAGGAAATGCCGGTAAGCTATATAATGTAATAAATAGGGTTTTCAACTTTGCTGCATATCTCAGGCATTTTTGGGAATTTTTGCACCACATTTTCAACATGGGGTTTTTAGGACCCCTTCTCATGAATGATGTCACTGTCATGGCGTTAATTGGGCCCGAAGGGTGATTTCGCAGTCACTGTGCGAAATCACCTTTTGGCACCGATTAATGAAATGAGACTGCCAGTGTTCATAAGGTGGGGTCTCAAAAATCCTATGTTGAAAATTTGGTGGAAAAATTCTTAAAAATAACAGTTTTACGAGCGTGCGTTGCGCAGTTCCTATACATGCTCGTAAGTTCACAAATTTTCAATATTTTCACTCCAGATTTTCAACATTGTCATTTTACCACACCTCCTTATGAGCAGTATAGCTGTCATTTTTCACATCTCGCTCAAAACGTGTTTCCGCCCATGTAGCGCACAATGGCGCAGTCGGTGTGCAAAATCACTGTATGGGACACATTAAGAAAATCACAGTGACATTGTTCATGAGCAGAGGTCTTAAAATGGCTATGTTGAAAATTTGGTGACAAAATTCCTAAAAATTACTGTTTTACGAGCGTGCGTTGCGCACTGCCTACGCATGCTTGTAAGTTCGCAAATTTTCAATATTTTCACTCCAGATTTCCAATGTTGCCATTTTACCACACCTCCTTATGAGCAGTATGGCTGTCATTTTTCACATCTCGCCCACAACGTGTTTCCGCCCATCTAGCACACAATGACGAAGTCGGTGTGCAAAATCAATGTATGGGACACATTAAGAAAATCGTAAGAAAATCACAGTGACACTGTTCATGAGCAGAGGTCTTAAAATGGCTATGTTGAAAATTTGGTCACAAACTTCCTAAAAATGACTGTTTCACGAGCGTGTGTTGTGCTGTTCCTACGCACGCTCATAAGTTTGCAAATTTTCAATAGTTGCACTCCACTGACTTCCAAATACCTACACAGCACATACAAGCAAGCAACATTCGGCATTGACAAATGCTTGTTTATTTATATATTTGAAAACTTTGTATAAGCAAGGAACCCAGATGTCAGTTTGATTCATAAATGTATCTACGGGCACTCTGTCCGGAGAGTTATGTCTTGAGAATGCAAGTATTGAATTTCTAATTTCATCCTGGGTGAATTCTTTATTTATATCATATCATCTTTCCTTCTTAACTTGACTATTGTCCAGTCTGATACTGTAATCGTAAAACAATTCTTTAAAATGTGTGACCCATTCATCTTGTTCAATATATGCTTCTAATTATTTGGAGTATTCCCCCAATCCCCTACATACTATCCTCCAAAACTTCTTGTTATCTTTGTCCCAAACTGTTTTTTCAAATTCCTTCCAAATATATGTTCTGCATTTTTCTCTCTGTATTTTAATAATTTTGTTATAATCTTTCCTAGTTTATTTAATAATTTCTTATTGTCTTTGCTAGGGTGATTTCTGATCAGTCTCAGTTGTTTTGTTTAACTTTTTTTTTTTTTGCAGTCCTACATTCCTTATTATACCAAGAGGCACCCTTTTTTTCATAAATTCTTGTCTCCTTAGTTACTATTTCCTCAATTTGATTTATAATATTTTCAACGACTACTAAATATTGTGTTTCCTCAATCAAGTCTTTTATAGCCTTGATTTGTTCTGTTGTTCCTCACTCATCTAGGATCTCCCTAAAGTGCTTATTATGTATTGTTTCCCAGCTAATACATTTTTTCTTCCTAATTATTCAAATTGGGTTAATTTCTTTATCATGGGAATTTACGTTAAGAAACTTAATCTTTAATTCCAGTGGAGAGTGTGGGCATTGAGCTTTGTTCCCCACTAACATGTCATGACAATTTGGAATTATGTTCATACTGACTCATGCCATGTCACTCACTGATGAACCGTTGGTACTTGTACTGTATGTGTTTGCAAGTTGAAAAGTAAATACCATAATGTATGGGGCTGAGGCATGAAAGTAAGCCTGTCCCACTCTTCAGATATCAGATGGAATGGCGTTCCACTGCATTCCCGAGCAGACTACCTTTGTGCCGTTGTAGCCCGGGTCCTGGGCCCTTTTTAAACTCTGGCACATACGCAGTTGACAATTGTTTCATGGAAATATTTATCTCTTCAAACTAGGTAAGCGGTCAGGCTACTAAAAAAATTGGGGTAATACTCATATTGCCTACAAGCAGACTGTTACATCCCGCTAATGCAGTCGCATGTTGACAAGCATACTGACCCAGTGACTGACAAGTGGAGAGTACCATGGCACACTACAGACAGTGAAAAGAAACAGTCCCAAAGTCAGTGAGCTGTTGCTTACAATTTATTTAAACAAAGTTGCATTTAAAAATGGCCGTTGCTCATAAATTGGACTGGTGTGGTATAAGTTGCTTGCTACTCACTCACTGACTTTGGGACTGTTTCTTTTCACTTTCCAGTGTGTCACAGTCTCTCCAGTTGTTTGTGTGTGGGGTAGGCAGCCCGTCTCCGTGTGCATCAGCCTTGCACCGTGGGTATCACGGTTCCACAGCCTGAGTGACCCAATGACTGTAATTTTCAATAAAGTGGAATGTAGAAGTTCTAAAATAAACTTGGCCCAATGTGTAACGGTAAAAGTCAACCAACTGTATGATAACATAATATGGCTGAACAAAACAACCATAAAACTGCTACAGTAGGGGGTAGAGGAAGGGGTATACTGATTAAGGCCCAAAATGAAACTCTCCATTAAGTAGGAGAAGCACCTGGAATCCAGGCACTTACGATCATGAAGAGCACACAGCATCAAGCACTTTGGTGGGATTGGTAAAAGTGCTGTTTCTCCTCAAAAGTGGCCCTGAGCTTGGTGGGCATAAACAAGGTGAAGGGTATCTGCTTTTGGTGAAGCAAGGCTTTTTATGTAATTGAATTTGCACCCCTGTTTCTGTAGTTCAGGCGGTGGTATCTGGAAACACTGAGATCTTCGTTCCCTCCCAGGTGATGCCACCTTCTTGCCTAACTTTTTAGAAATGACTTCTTTATTAGTATACCAGTGAAGCACACTAGCACTTGTCATGGACAGCATCCAAAGGTGGTTGGGGGGATGAGAGCCCGATGGGCCCTGCTCAACTCTGTTTTCCATGCAGCAGCAGGTAGGGCAGCAAAATCATTAAAGGGGTCAGTAAAAACACTACTCCAGTTGATGACCCTCTGCACCCTCTGGTACACCAATTAGCTTTAAATTCTGCCTTCTGGAGTGGTTCTTTATACAGTCAGCTTTTATTTCTAATGATGTAGCAGACATTACTTGCTTGGATATGAACATATCCATTGAGGCTAAGTTGTCCTCGTTAATGCAGATTCTGTGTTCCACCTGCTCCACACATTGGATTAAGCCTGTAATCTTTTTGTTGAGGGCTGTGAGCTGCTGGATTATGGTCTCATTTTTCTCATTTGAGTCCTTAAACCCTTTCCTCATTTCTTGTAAGAGCAGTTCTGAAAGTTGTTTCTTTGTAGCTTCTCTGCAGATATCCCTGCATCACTGTTGGGCACTGCTGAGCTGGACCCACTGCTGCATACCATGTTACCAGGCCCTGAATCAGCTAAATTGATTCTTGCCGTTCACAGAACTTTGGCAGCTGATGCTGTTTCTGTAGCGTTCCGCCTGGTCGCCTGCTTTTTGGTGGAAAAACATAGAAACAATGGCAGATAAGGACCGCTTGGCCCACCCAGTCTGCCCATTTCCCTACCTGATGGATAAGTTGCAGATCCTAGTTAACCAGCAGCCTAATTCTTCCTACCCCAACCCCCTAGAATTGCCTTATGACTGTCCCATGCATGCTTGAATTCCACCACTGTTTTTGACTCCACAGCCTCCTCCGGAAGGCTGTTCCATGCATCCACAACCCTCTCTGTGAAAAAATACTTCCTTAAATTACCTCTGGAGCGCCCCTTCTATCTTCAAATTGTTGCCTTGTTCTTGCACACTCTTTTTGAAAGATGCTACCCTCTTGGACTTTGTTGATTCCCTTGAGGTACTTGAAAGTTTCTATCATGCCCCCTCTCCCTCCTTTCCTTGAGGCTATAACATATTAAGCTCCTTAAGTCTCTCTTCATATGTCTTCCGTGCAGACCCTGCACCATTTTAGTTGCCCTCCTCTGGACAGCTTCCATCCTGTCTATGTCTTTGCAGGAGTTGGGTCTCCCAGAACTGCACGCAGTACTCAGATGTGGTCTCACCAGCTGTCTGTACAGAGGGATAATAACTTCTTGTTTTCTACTGGTGATGCCTCTCCCTATGCATCCCAGTATTCCCCAGCCCTCCTTGCTGCCTCTCACATTGCTTGCCCACTTTTAGGTCATCTGATATGACTACCCCCAGGTCCTTTCCATTTTTGTTGTTGTTAGTATCTCACCCCATTGTGTACTCTTCCCTGGGTTTTGTTTCCCAGGTGCATTACCTGCACTTCTTAGCATTGAATCTAAGCTGCCATACATTTGACCATTCCTCTAACCTTGCCAAGTCCTTCTCATCCTTTCCACCCCACCTTGTGCATCAACTCTGTTGCAGAACTTTGTGTCATCTGCAAAGAGACATACTTTTCCTTCCAGTCCCTCTGCAATGTCGCTTATAAAGACATTGAAGAGGACCGGTCCTAATACTGAACCCTGCAGTACCCCACTACTAACCCCCCTTTTTCAGAGTGGACTCCATTTACTATTACTCTCTGTGTCCTATTCTCCAGCCACTTCTTTACCCAGGCTGTCATCTTGGGACCCACTCCCAGGCTGGCTAACTTGTATATTAATCTTTTGTGTGGGACTGTGTCAAATGCCTTGCTAAAGTCTAGGTAGGCCATGTCCACAGCCCTTCCCTGATCAACTACTTTGGTCACCCAGTCAAAGATATCTATCAGATTTGTCTGGCATGACCTTCCTGCTGTGAATCCATGCTGCCTTGGGTCCTATGCTCCTCTGGCCTCTAGATACTCAACAATTCTTTCCTTCAGAAGTGATTCCATCATTTTCCCTACCACTGAGGTTAAACTAACAGGTCTGTAGTTTCCTGCTTCTGCCTTGCTCCCACTTTTGTGAAGGGGAATCACATCTGCCCTCCTCCAGTCCTCAGGTACCACCCCATCCTCCCATGATTTGTTAAAGAGGGTAGTCAGTGGTGTCACTAGTTCTACCCTTAGTTCTTTTAGAATTCTGGGATGAATCCCATCAGGCCCCATTGCTTTGTCCACCTTCAGTTTTAAGAGCTCTTTCAGAACCCTTTCTTCTGTAAATGGGCTGGTATCAACTTCTGTATCCAGAGTGTTTCTATTGTTTGTTTTAGGTACCTCCCCCTCTTCCTTTGTAAATACTGAGCAAAAATATTTGTTTAGTATCTCTGCCTTTTCACAGTCACCCTCTGCCCACCCTCCCTCAGCTTTATTAAGCCTCACTGTCCCTCCCTTGGTCTTCCTTCACTCCCTGATGTACCTATAAAAGGTTTTATCCCCCTTCTTAACTGATTTGGCTATCTTTTCCTCGGTTTGGGCCTTTGCTGTTCTGACTGCCTTTCCAGCTTCCTTTTGCTTTAACTGATACAGTTCTCTGTCCTGTTCCTTCTGTGATTCTTTGTACTTCCTGAATGCTTTCTTTTTCTCTTGAACCTTCACTGCCACTTCCTTTGAGAACCATAGTGGTTTCTTACCTCGTTTCATTTTGTTTATTTGCTTTACACAAAGGCTTGTTACCTCTGTGATGGCAGTTTTTATTATTCCCCATTGTTCTTCCACCCTTCCTTCCTGCCCATTTGCTAGTGCATTCCTTAGGCACTCAACCTATTTTGGCAAAGTCAGCCCTCCTAAAATCCAGTACCTTTGTCTTTGTATGGCTTGACTCTATTGCTGTGTTTATTGTGAACCATACTGTTCGATGGTCGCTAGTTCCCAGATGGCTACCCACTTCTACATCTGTGATCCTCTCTTCATCTCCATTTGAGAGAACCAGATCTAAGATTGCTCCCTCTCGAGTGGGCTCCAATACTAGTTGTCTAAGGCATGCCCCCAGTAGGGCCTCTAGAATAACCCCACTCTTAGAAGTGGCTGCTGCAACTGCACTCCAATTAACATCTAGCATATTCAGATCGCCCATCAGCAATATCTCCCCTTTATCTGCCATTCTAAGTATACTTTCTATCATTTCCTTGTCCATTTCCTCCCCCTGAGAGGGGGGTCTGTATACAACCCCTGTGCGGATTGTGGTGCCATTGCTTGCCTCCAAATTGACCCACAGTGCTTCTTCTCCTCCCTGTTTACCCTTTTGTTCTGTTGCTTTGATTTCTTCTCTTATGTAGAGAGCTACTCCTCCTCCTCTTTTACCCTCCCTGTCCCTCCTATAGATAGTGTATCCTGGTATGTTTACATCCAGTCATGGTTCTGTGTGTACCATGTTTCTGTGACTGCCACGATATCCAGATCTTCCTCCTCCATCAAGGCCACTAATTCAGGAAGCTTGTTACCCAGACTATGGGCATTGGTACTCATTGCTCTCCATTTTTTGATGGCTTTACCTTCTGTAGTGCATCCCCCACTGACCTTTCTACCTTGGTCTTTTTCTCATTTAGTACCCTGTTTTGTAGGGGGAGGCTGGGATTTTCCTGCTGCTTATCAGTGCCTCCCCCCTTGACTAGTTTAAAGGCTTGCCAATGAAGCATTTAAACCAATTGCCCAAAAGACTTGTTCCTTCCTGGACAGATGCAGACCATCCTGCCAGTATAGGCTGGTGTCCCTCAGGTGGACACCCAGTCTAATGAAGCCAAACCCTGTGCTCTACACCATTTTTCAACCATTTGTTAAACTGCATGGTGCAAAGTATCCTCGCCTCACCCATGCCACTGACAGGCAGTACCTCTGAGAAGGATACTGTGTGTGCTACTTGTCTTAAGCCCCTCCCCAACTCTACAAAGTCCTTCTGCACTGCTCTAATCTCATGATGAGCTAAGTCATTTGTCCCTAGGTGGACAATGACTTCCAGCTCAGACTCCCGTGCAACTGTTCTTGTGATCCCAAGAATGCGCTTCCTGTCCCTCCAAGCCATGGCACCAGGCAGGCACCTTACTTCAGTTTTCCCTGCTTCCCCCAGTAAAAGTATTGGTTTTCATGAGTTGCATCAAAATTTCAGAAGCAGCTCACTGAAGTAGCGATTCATTGCTTGGTGGCCATCTTGGATTCCTGTGAAGAACATTTGTAAGGCCACTACGTGGGTATCTGTCCTCCCATTTACCAGGCGTTGCCTTGATGTGCTCAGTACTGCTAATGCTGCATTTGGCTTTAAGTGCTCAGTTCAGTTGTACAGCACTGACCCGCCCAGTGAGGGACTGCTAACTAAGGTCCATACTGACTGCTTTCCTAGAAGAGCTGACACATAAAGGGGAATTATAATTTTCTTACCAGGAATTCTGTTTGTGTATAGGCTCCATCCACAGACTGGCAGGCCCACCTAATTTTCAGTGCTATAATTCTATAGTGCATCTTCTGTCCTATATTGTATATAGTTCCCTTAGCTTACGGGTTAGCATGTGCTGTAGGGTAACACTACTTGTTCATGTATTTCGTGTTTCTAGCAGTACTTTTGGCCTACAGACTTGAACAGAAGGGATGACATCTGGGAATAGGAAAGGTCTAATACTTCTCTCAGACATTTCAGTTTGATCCAGCTAGCAGGTAAGGACAACCCATACTAACTGCCTGCCTGGGTGATACTATAAAAAAATCAAAAATAATTTCTGTTCTACAGTCCCAGCACTGCACTATTTAAACTGCCAGTGACTGAACTGCATATAGCCAGCTATAAAAAAAAAAGCTGTATCACACAAATGAGAAAAGCCAGTAGCTGATTACTTTGCAAACTACTGGCCATAAGTTCCAGTTCACCTGGGAATGTCTGGAATGGTGTCATATCCCTCTTGGGTCTTGTTCAGCCTGAGAGTTTAACCCAGCTCTACCTTGATGGCAGATTAATCTTAGATAAACAAGAACTAGTCAATGCACTAAATCACTACTTCACCAGTTAAACTGGTCCTTCTCTACTCACTGGGATTCTTCAGTAATTGCATCTAGTTGTTATCTCTGTAATGTCAGAAATCTGCTCTGGGCCCAGCCTTCTCGTTTAAGCAAAAAAGGCAAGAGGCACCTTAAAAATACTTTTACAAATTGACATATCTGAGAGTTCTGGGCAGATGGGATTGGCCCCAGGATACTCAGAATCACAGCAAATTAGCTAGCTTTTCCCCTACAATCCTGTATAATCTATTGCTTAAAACGGGACAAATTCCAGTTATCTGGAAACTTGCTTTTGTCACTACATTTGGGAAGGCAGGTAACTCCAGGGACCCACACAATTATTTCTTTATTTGAAATTACTCCGGCTGGGATAATTTCATGAGCTACAGCATCTCATTTTCATCAGGGTCCCAAATAGCATAGCAGCGCTCAGTAGGTTAGAATAGTTCAGCAGGAATCATTACATATGTAATGTTAAAATATACATTGGGAAAAACAAACAGCAAAGGTAAGTACATCCAAACAGTAATCAAAGCAATCTAACAAAGTGTGGTCACAGTAAATAAACAGCAAGAGCATGGTAATGCAACATGGTCATGGTCGGGGACAGGAGGACAGTGGACCAAACCAAATAAAGGGAGTTCAAAGGTGGCTGGAAAGACTGGACTGGAACCCTTGCAAGCTAGAAGCATTCCTCAGCTGGGGAGGTTGTTTGTTCCAGGTGTCTAGTGCTGCAGATGCAAAGTCCTTTGTACTAAATTCACACTTCATCCTGGGATTTTAGGGAGGAAAGTGCTGCTGTTGAATGGAGTGAGTAGGCTCTGCATGACTGGGTGAGGAGGGCTAGAAGAAACTCTGACTTTTCCTTGTGCATGGTTGTACAACACAAAGAGCCAGTAGTAGCCCCATCTGCGTGAGGGACTCTTTAAGTTAAGCTTTTGCGGCCCCTACCCTGTGGAATTCTCTGATTTCTTATGATTGTTTTTAATCATTGTTATATCTGTTAGGTATTTATGTACACGTGCCTTGATCTCTGGAAAGGTGCTTTTTACAAATAAAGTATGATTTGATTTGATTTATGAAGCTGGTCATGCAGCAGGCAGTGATGGGTGACCCATTCGCAGGAGAGGATGAACCTGCCTATCTTGTTGTACAAATGATCCAGAAGTAGCACAGTAGTTTTGTTTGCACAGTGGTGTAGATGCCTTCATAGTTGATGACAGGGATCAGGAAGTGGGAGACTGCCTGCTTCTTTATGTCAGCACTTTACAGTATTAAACACACAGTTACTATAAATACACAAAATAATATAAATAACATTTCTAAACCAGTAGGAATGTGTTGATTTGAAATATCTAAATTATAAGCTAACTTAAATGAATGAGTTTTCAGCCCCTTTTGAAAATTCTTCACAGAGGCCAAACTCCTCAGTTGTGATATGGCAGGGAGTTCCATTAGCAAGGGGTCACCACTGCGAAGGCTCTCCATTCAGACAACTTCAGGCAAGCTCTTTGGATGACAAGAAACATGCCTTTGGTGGAATGGAGGGTTCGATCAGGAGCACACCAGGCTAAGAGGTCTCTCCAAGGTAGTTTGGACCCAACCCATGTAGGGCTTTGTAAAGTAACAAGATCTTGAAGATGGTGCACCACCTAATTGGGAACTACTGCAGGTGCTACAGCACAGGTGTTTATGACAGATCACCTTGGCTTCTGTGTTCCGCACCAGCTCTAAGCAGCACATAAACCTCCCAGATAGCCCTAGGTAAAGAGCATTACAGTAGTCTAGTCTTGAGGTCATGAAGGCATGAACCAGGGTCTGCTGGTGCTCGGATTCTAGATAAGGCTTGATCTGGGAGATATTCCTTAATTGGAACAATCCACTGTGGACCACAGCAGATATATGGTGTTTATTTTATTTATTTATTTATTTATTTCAGATGCAGATTAATACCTTTGAGCCAAGATGGCTCTTTTATAAAGGTTCCATGTCTAATAGATGCAAAACACAACAGTACAGTACATATAGGGTGTTCCGTGGATACAAGAATACATAAGTGCATGTAAATAAAAGTCTTAGTACAAGAAAACTTTTATAAAGAGTGATAACCTTTTGACACACAATCATGTTGCTAAGTGCAGGTTAGTGAGAGGGTAGCAGTCAGAGAGGGCTTTGTTGAGGAAAGGAGGCAGGGAAAGTGTAGGGGACGGTAGCAGCCTGTGAGGCTTAGTCAAAAGAGGGAGGCAGGGGAGGTGCAGGGAAGGGAGTAGGATGAGATTTGGAGGGGGGGGTGCAGTGACCCCCAGGAGGTCCAGGGGTACTCTGTGTTAGGAATGGCAGTCACAGTGTTTTTTTGGGGGGGGCCATAAGAATTCAAAGGTCTCTTTTGAAAGGGCCAATTTTTTTATGCTCAAGGTGGGGAGAGAGGAGGTCATTTACACATTGAGCGTTTGATAAGTGAGTGACCTTTGTGCAAAGGAGGTCTGCATGAAGAGAACATGGAGTACATCCTTAGCAGATCTCCTAGTGGTTTTAGAGGTTAGGTTGCATTGGAATAGGGCTGCTATAGAATTAGGTGCAAGTCCTAGAAGGGCTTTTTAGCCAGTGAGGTAAGCCTGGTACCTAGCTCTGCGTTGTAGAGGGAGCCAACCCATAGAGGAGTAGAGACTACATGTGTGAGTAAGGTGATTAGCCCCTGAGACCAGACAGCAGGCCAAATCCAGGTCCAAAATGACTCCCAGATTCTTCACCCTATCCATAGCTACCTGGGGCACACTGTTCATGGGTGATACCCTGACAGCTGCCTGCCTGGCTGCCATCCCACAAGGACCTGATTCCATTAGTAACAATTCTGTCTTGGTTGGGGTCAGGTTCATCCAGCTAGAAGCCATCCAATCTGCAATCTCCTGAAGGCATTGCTCCATAACTGAGACCACTGTCTGCCCATCAGGTATAAACAACAGGTACAATTCAGTATTTTTTTCTTCCAATTCTTTTTTCTTCTGGTTACTGGCCCCTGAGATCTCCCTCAGACGTAGCCCTTGCACAAGCGGCTTTTTCCCGCCTGGCCTGAGACCCTTCCCCAGTCAGGTCCCCCTCTGGAGCTCCATCCTACACCCACACCTGCTATCAACCCCCACCCCCTGGCTTGTACCCCCTGAGATGGGGCCGCCATCTCCTACCTTGGTGCTCCGTAAATCCAGTTGGCAGGTGGGGCGAGGTGGAGGAAATTGGAGACCTTGACTGGGCTGGATCTGACATTGGGTGTGGGGTCGCTGTAGGGTCCATCATCATCCTCCCAGGCACCAGGGTTTATCCTTTATTCCATGATCCCTGGAGGTGCAGCCATGCAATGACATCCCGTGTGTGACTAGCACATTCCCGTAGCAGCCCGCAGGATGTCCGCCGTCGCCTCCACCCCCTTCCAAGGTGTCCCTCAGCTCTAGCTCCCCCCCAGTCACCACTGTGATATTTTTGGCACTAAGAATTCACACCACTCCCTCCCCAGGAGGGGAAAGCAGTCTCTGGATGTACAATCCTCTCCTCTCCTCTCCTGCTGACCCCCAATGACCTGAGCTCACTTCCAAACCCGGGTTGCCGTGTGGCGTGAGGTAAGGCATCCAGTGGCACCGAGCCAGCCGGTAAAATTGAGTAGTATCTGCATTACAGTGAAAACTCAAACCATACCATCTAATCACAAATCCCAGTGGTAACATGTACACTGTAAACAACTTGGGCAACAGAACTGACCCTTGCTGAACGTCACAGCTGACCACTCTCAGCTGTGATGAGAAAGTTCCCATCACAGCATTCTGTGATTTCCCAGTAAGAAAGGACTCAAATCACTTCAGAGTTGTTCTGATGATTGCTAGTATTCTGCAGGGTATTCTATCAAAACCCCATGATCCACAGTGTTAAACGCAGATGAGAGATCAACTAGAACAAGTATAGGTGCCCCACTAGGAACAAGTCATTGATCACCTTTATAAATGCAGCCACAGTGCTGTAACAAGGCCAGAAACCTGACTGGAATCTCTCAAGTGTTTTAAAATTCTCCATGTGGGCCTCAAGCTGCACCACATCACCTTCTTGATCACTTTCCCTAAAATGGGAAGGTTTGAAGCTGGTCTGTAGTTTGCAAGTACCTCCAGGTCCAGCAATGGCTTCTTTAGAAAGGGTGTGACAACTGCCTTTTCCTTTTTTTTTCTTTTTACTTTCTATTTTTTCCCTCCTACTAGCCCTATCTCTGACCCTTCGGAGGCTCCTGGGAGTCATCCCTCTGCCAACCACCCAACCCATCACCAGCCCTGCGTTCCATGTAGCCACAGTTATACCCCCTGGTCGGGGAATGAGGTGGGGCCCGTACACCCCATACACTTACTTGATTTCGTTGGGCAAGGTGGTCTGGGCTGGTGGTGACACATCGAGGGCACGCTCCTGGTGCCTTGTCTTTCCGTTGATGGAAGGCTGATTTCCTCTGGTTTTTCTCCCCTTGTGTGGTGTGCGCCCTGATGTCAAGGCGCTATGCGCAGCGATCCACCACATGTCATGGCCACGCCCCGAACAGTGCTTGATGTACCTCGAGCCTCCGGCAGGGTCAGGCAGTTGTGGGCATTGGCCCCATTCTCCCTAGCTGGCCCTTCAGCGACCCGAGTCCACTCCCGAACCCGGGTTGCCGGCGTCACAAGCATAAATCCAACCGCTGCGCCGATGGGCCAGCTGACAACTGCCTTTTTAAGGCCATTGTAAAAACACCCCTCTGAAAGGGAACTCTGCACAATGCCAGTGAAAATTGGGCCCAGAGAAAGTAGAGCTTAGGCCCTACAGTTGATAAGATACAATCAACGTGCCTACTGTGTGTAAGTGGTACAAGCCAGATTCCTAGATATTGGGATATGTTGATTTCCTCAATAGTGTTGCCATTTGATGTTATGATTGGAAGTGAATCAGCTGAATAAGTTAGCAAGTTGTGTCATCCAAACACCATAGACTTATTTTTGGTTGCATTAAGGATTTAGCGATTGTTGAACCAGGAGGAGGTTGCATTGAAATTTTATTGAAGTACTGAATTTACTTTAGACGTTGTCTTTGCACTGTAGTAGAGTATGGTGTCATGTGCATACATACATATATGTAGGTAGATGACGCCTCCCACTGTGCTTTGGGAGATAATTAACAAAAACGTGGAACATAAATTATGAACAAGAATTATATGCCATTATCAGTCCTGTTACCCTTTAGCAACTTCCTAGAAAAACTTGTACATATCCAGATACTTTCATTCTGCTTTGACATTACTGTTCTTATAACGGAGCTTCAGATCAGTGCAGTCCACCACCACTACCCTGCTAAAACTTACACATGATTTTGCAAATGCACAGGACTCTGGGAATCTCATTGGTGCTATTTTCATAGACAATCTGACACAGTAGACCACAAAGTACTGCTCATAAAACTAGAGAAAATAGGAACATCTGAAACCATTAAAGCCTGGATGAAAAATTACGTGGTGTAGCAGACACACGTAATAAAAGTAAATGGAAGCACATCAGACTCCCAATAACTATTGGTGTATCACAGGGGTCTATCCTTGGATCACTTGTTTACACTATAAATAACCTTCCTATGGTATGTACCAACATCAGTATCCACATATATGACAAGCTCTAGCCAGAGCCAAAAGGTTATGAAGGGCTACTAAGTGGCCAAAATTATACATGTACATATGAATTATTCACCACCCGGGGTGTAACCTGGACATTTTTTAGAGGTGGGGCACCAAATTTTCAACATGGCCTTTTTGGGACCCCTCCTCATGAAGAGTGCCAGTGTCATTTTGTTCACTTGTCCCGAAAAATGATTTCGCATAAGCAAATGCACTGTTCTGTGCCACAGGTGTGAAAACACATTTTGGGCAGGTTGTGGAAAATGACAGCTGTTCTATTTTGAAGGAGGTGTGCAAAAATGGCAATGTTGAAAATGTGGAGTGAAAATATAAAAAATTGGCAAAGTTAGGAGAGTGCATAGAAACTGCACAATGCACACTCGTAACACAGTCATTTTTTTGGAACTTTTTCACCAAATTTGCAACATGGGCTTTTTGGGACCCCACCTCATGAACAGTGGCACTGTCATTTCGTGAATTGGTCCCGAAAGGTGTATCAGCGCAGCAACCGAAAAATCACCTCTTACGACCGTGTAACAAAATAACAGTGACAGATTTCATGAGGTGGGGTCCCAAGAACCCCATGTTGAAAATCTGGGGCAAAAATTCCAAACAATGGCTGATTTATCAGTATAAGTTGAAACTCCCATTGAATGGCATTAGAGCACGCTTACCTTAGATTCTTCAGTTTGCGGTTCGGCTTTGAAGAGTGCAGACATGTCCTGGTCCAGAGAAGAAGATGGTGCCGACCTCTGGAGGTAAGTATGGGGTAAGGGGGGAGTGGAGGTGGATGCTCAGCTGGGAGGGTGGAGATGGTGGAGGAGGACTGCAGCGACGACGAGGGACCATTTCCTTTTTTATAGGGGGAAAAAATTAGTGCAGCAACGACTAGGGACTATTTTCTTTTTTACAGAAAACAGGACAAGAATGCAGACATGGGGTTTAGGCACCCCAATGTCAGTGGGGTGGGGGTGAGAAAAATTAGGCACACTGGGGTGGGCTCCCAGTGTACCACATGAGTCTGGGGGTGCACATAATGCCAACACAGGGACTGGGCACCCCAGTGTCGTCGGATCAAAATAAACATCTTTGGGCACACTGGGGTGGGCTCCCAGCATGCCACATGAGTTGGGGGGTCACAGAAAAATCTTTCAGCACACTGGGGTGGGCTCCCAGTGTGCCACTTGAGTTGGTGGGGGGCACAGAATTCCGCGGAGCTGGCACCGGCTATGCAACTGTGCATGCGTGGCACTCACGCATGTGCAGTTTTGATGAATGGCATCCTGCTATTCACAACATGATGGTGCCAGCAGAACTGCACATGTGCATGAGTCGTGCATGCGCAGTTCATGCACTGGAATGCGGAAGTAACAGCCGAAATAGTGCGGCTGTTATTCTGTAGCAGCCGATCGTGGTGGAGGGGTTTAAGCTCCATTGGAGTTTTGGAAGGATACTTCCAAAAGTCCAGTGACAGGTTCTATGATCGGCTGTTTTATAGAGCAACTGAGCGATCGCAGTAGTGCTGTAGGCTCTGCCCACAGCCCTAAAAATGTCAGGGTACTGTATACTAGCTCTAGATCTGAGAGGAACCTAAATAAGCAGTAACTAACTGTGTTTGATAAAATGCAGCATGGGATATTTACAAACAGGCTGCTACCAAATGCATAAAAAAACAAAGTAATGATCTTTCAATTAAGCATGGAAACCATGCAGACTTTAATAGCCATACAACTGAAAGAGAGTGCCTAGGAAAAGTCCAGAGCTTCAAGTATCTGAAGGTATGGTTAGATCCCCCTCTAGTGGCATATAGAATGTAGCAAAAACCATGCAGCAAAAGACTGGTATTCTGTACAGACACAAGCACTGCCTGGACATGTGAACCAGAAAACTGATCCTGATGCAGTATCTTCGCCCCACTCTAGAGAATGTTAGCATGGTCTACAGGGCAGCATGCCAAACAATACTGCATAAGCTGTCATCTGCAATCAAGCTTACAGCTTTACACATGATGTGTGTTGCACAACACATCACTGTGACCTACTGTACTTGGCGTCCTTGCTCTCGAGGATATTATAGATTGATGGAGCACTTCTGATTAATCAGAGTGCTCCTTTCCTCTGCACGTGAGACGCTCTTATTCTGTGACGAGCATCTCACATGCAGATACCCTGGAAACGGGCATGTTCTGGGACAGTTTTTATAAATATATTATTGATCGCGCTCGATCAATAATAATATGTCCCCCATCTCCACTCGTATCTGGACAAGAGTGGTTTCACTTGCGTTCTGCTCAGTCCAGAACAGCTCAGCTTTGCTTCACTGTTCTCTCGAGCAGGACACGTGTGAAACCACTCACCCAGCAACGAGTGTCTCTGGGGTACATATTAATATATAGAAGAGTACTTTGTGATGTGATGGGATGGGATGATATCTATATAAGTGTACTTGGGGCACATCCCAGACTACCTGAGTTGTCTGCTCACCAAAACCATCTCTATTTACAGGCTAAGGTCACAGACAAGGGAAGTCCTCCATGTTCCAGAAAACAAAGCAACTGCTAGGTGAGAAAGCATTTAGCATCCTAACACCCAAAAGCTGAAATGCACGACCAGACCATATCACCTATGTGGCCAGCCTTTCCCAATTCAAGTTAGCTATGTATACGGATTTAGACAAACCGTGCAACTGCCACAAGGTATAAATGTGATCCATTGCATCTTTACTGAATAGCTGCCACTCAATTGGTATGCCTTGGTACCTAAAACTATATACCTCCTATCATAACCACATCCTGATGTTTTCTATTGGCTAGACCATTTCCTCCCTTAAGTACTGTGTAATTGTACATGCAAGGTATAATTGTAGAATTCTGTTAATAGTGTATAGATGATGCCTTCATATTAATCAAATACTAACTACTGTACCTATGTAGCCAGTTGTATATATGTAAACTAAGTTATTTATGTAATATGCACTTGTGTGCCTGGACAAACCAGGAAGTCTCTACCACACAGGCACACTCGAACATACAGAAAATAGCAGTTGTGTTACAAAGGAGCAGATGCTTACCTTTATCTTTATCTCAGAGTGTGTTATTTTATTGTGAAATATACATACTTGTTTTGTATATCTCAAAGAAATGCAAAGATTATAGTCCAGGTGAAACAACGAACCCACTACCATGTAGCAGGAGTATGTGCGCAACCATGCGTGCACAGTAGCTGACATTTCATTGGGAATGTACTGAACTCACTCAGAGCATGCATGTTTCAAAACCCGATTAGCATTTATACAGCATCCCATAAATATTCATGCAGTATTATCGGGTGGAGTCAGAAGCCACTACTGAGTATAAATTAAAAAAAAAAATAAATGAAAGCTAAGAAACAATGCTAAACAGTGAGCATGTATTAAAAATAATAGACACTACAGGTAGCATAAATTCGTTGTTGTATCTGGCTCACTAAAAAAATTTTTATTATTTTTTAGAGCCTATCAATGCACTATATATAGATGGTGTACTTGGAAAGGGCACTGGCGCAAAAACGTTTTTATTTCGGACATTTGTTATCAGTTTAATAGTCTACCAATCGATTTTATAAACCCCAAGGATAATAAAAGGACAGTCAAAATCAGAATAGCACTGGGATCTCAGGTGGGGGGAGGGGATGGGGCAGGCTGGACAAAGGAGAGGTTAGTGGTGGGAGGGAGGGAAAACGGATAGGAAAGGATTGAAGGGGCAACATATCGACAATATTCTGGAATTTCACTACAAGTCAAACAAACAGCTGAGCGTCAGCTCTATGTTTAATCCACCAGGGGTGAAGGGGCACAAAGTACAGATTCAAAATGATTCTCATTGTGCCAGTCTTTTTTATAAGATCCCCATGTCTGGACGGAACCTCCACTTTCTCATTTCCAATAAATTTCAAGGTGGCTGGTGAGCCATGCTTAGCCTTGCTAAAGTTTCTTGCCATTTAGTATGTCATGTTTGAGCATCTGATGGCAGTTCTGTGTTTCCAACACCTTTTCTGGAAGCCCTCTTTGTTTCTCCTACATTCCTCTTGTCAGAGGGCACATTTAAGTGATAACAGTTAGTTGGAGTATACGAAGCAATAACCGACTGGTGTGGGTCATTAATGTAAGCCACACCAGACAGTTATTGCGAGTATACTCCAACTAACTGAATATTGTTACTATTATATGACTTGGAGTTCTTTTGAAGTTTCTATATACAGTATATACTGTATACTGTATATATATATTTTTTTAATTAGGAGGGATAAATGAGACATGCTGTGTTGTAATCCCACCCAGGACCCTGCGAGCCCTACATAGAAACATGGAATAAGGACCGACAGGCCCATCTAGTCTGCCCTGTATTCCTACCTAGCTAGAATGCCACAGATCTTACTCGATCTCTGGCTTCATCTTCTTTTCTGAACTGCTATGCCTCCTCTATGTCTTTTTCATGCAGTTTTGAATCCCCCCATCATCGTTGCCTCCACCACTTCTACCAGGAGGCCATTCCATGCCTCTATCACCCTTTCCGTGAAGAAGTACTTTCTCATGTTGCCCCTTAGTCTTCCCCCTTTCAGTCTCATGTCATGCCCTCTCGTTGTTCTAGAGCATTTTTTTCTTTTGGAAGATGCTGCCCTCCTGGACCTTATTTATTCCCTGGAGATACTTGAAGGTCTCTGTCATGTCTCCCCTGTCTCTCCTCTCCTCCAGGGTATACATATTTAGTTCCTCCATTCTCCCCTCGCATGACCTTTGGTGCAGACCCTGCACCATTTCTGTTGCCCTTCTTTGAACTTCCTCCACCCTGTCTATGTCCTTTTGGAGATGTGGCCTCCAGAACTGGACACAGTACTCTATGTGAGGTCTCACCAGTGTCCTGTACAGTGGCATTATGACCTCTTTTCTTTTGCTGGTGATACCCTTCCCTATACACCCCAGCACTCCCCATTGCTTTGGCACATTGTTTGGCCACCTTTAAATTGCCAGATATGATTACCCCTAGATCTCTTTCCTGTTTTGTGGCCTCTAAAATCACCCCATCCATCATGTACTCCTCCCCTGGGTTTCTGCCCCACAAGTGCATGATTTTGCACTTTTTTGCATTGAATCCTAACTGCCACACTCTGGACCATTCCTACAACTTTGCAAGGTCCCTTCTCATTGTTTCCACCCTCCAGGACTGTCTACCCTATTGCAGATCTTGGTGTCTTTTGCAAAGAGGCATACCTTCCCCTCCAGCCCCTCCACAATGTCGCTGATGTAGATATTAAACAGCAGTGGCCCAAGAACTGATCCCTGAGACACCTCGATGGTCACCCTCCCTGTGTCAGATTGAACTCCATTAACCACCACCCT
Source organism: Neoceratodus forsteri (assembly GCA_016271365.2). NCBI lineage: Eukaryota > Metazoa > Chordata > Ceratodontiformes > Ceratodontidae > Neoceratodus > Neoceratodus forsteri. The sequence goes on along the minus strand of CM057452.1, from coordinate 1,078,543,884 downwards.
CTACATTCTATTCCTTAGCAAATTTCCAACTCAGTTTACCACCTTTTGTCCCAAACCCTGGCTGTCCAGTTTGTTCACAGGTCTCCTGTGTGGAACAGTGTCAAACGCCTTGCTGAAGTCAAAATAGGCCACATCCACCACTCTCCCAATCCACCTTCCTAGTGACCCAGTCAAAGAAATCTATCAGATTAGTTTGACGTGACTTTCCTGATATGAATCCATGTTGCCTCAGGTCTTGTGCTCCAGTTGATTCAAGGTGCTCCGCTATCCTCTCATTTAGCAGAGATTCCATAATGTTACCCACTACTGAGGTCAGGCTGACTGGTCTATAGTTTTCAGCCTCCTCCCTGCTCCCACTTTTGTGGAGAGGGACTACATCAGCCCTTCTCCAGTCCTCTGGAACCACTCCTGTTTCCAGTGACTCATTGAACAGAGCTGCCAGAGGTGCCGCCAGTACCTCCCCTAGCTCCTTTAATATTTTGGGGTGTATCCCATCTGGTCCAACTGCGTTATCCACCTTCAATTTTGTAAGTTCCTTTCAGACTCTCCTCTTTGAACGGCCCGTTACCCATCTCCCTTTCTGTCCTGATTCTTAGCTGAGATCCCTCCCCTGCCCCTTACTCCATGAAAATTGAACAGAAATATTTGTTCAGGATTGATGCTTTATCCTGGTCCCTTCCACTCCCACCCACCCCACCCGGTCATTCTTCTCTCACTAATGTATCTATAAAAAGTCTTATCCCCTTTCTTAACTCCTTTTGCTATATTTTCCTCTGGCTTTGCCTTAGCAGTCTTGACTGCCCTCCCTGCCTCCCTCTGTTTTTCTATATGCTCTGCCCTGCCCCCTTCTTTTTGTGACTCTTTGTACTTTCTGAAGACCATCTTTTTAGCCCTTACCTTCCCAGCCACTTCCTGCATGAACCGTAGTGGTTTTCTTTTCCTTGTGCCTTTGTCTATCTGCTGAATACAAAGGTTTGTTGCCTCCATAATGGCTTCTTTCAAATGGGCCCATTGTGCTTCGACTCCCCCCCCCCACCTTTTTTCTTGCTCACTGCTAGGGCCTCCCTGAGACATACCCCCATCTTATTGAAGTCCGCCCTTCCGAAGTCCAGAACCCTCGCCTTTGTGAGGCGTGCCCCTGCTGTTGTTTCCACACTGAACCATACTGTGCAATGGTCACTGGAATTCTTCTACTCTGATATCTGTAATTCTGTCCCCATTGGTCATTACCAGGTCCAGAATTGCTCCATCCCTGGTTAGTTCAAACATCAGCTGCTTGTGGCATGCTCCTTGCAGGGATACTAGGATATCTCTGCCCTGGCTGTTGCAGCTGCTGGTGTGTCCCAATTGACTTCTGGTAGATTAAAGTCACCCATAAGGAACAACTCTCCTTTAGCTGCCATCACATGGATGGCTTCCAGTAGGTCCTGTCCATCTCCTCCTTTTGTGCTGGTGGTTTATATATTACACCTGTGTGAATGGCTATGCCATTGCCTGCCTCCAATGTGACCCACAATGCCTCTGCCTCCGCCTCCCCCTGCTTTCCTTGTGCCTCTGTCACCTTTATGCCCTCTCTTACGTACAGGGCCACCCCTTCTCCCTTTTTCCCATCTCTGTCTTTCTTAAATAAAGTATACCCTGGTATAGCTATCTTCCAGTCATGGTTCCCCTTGGACCAAGTCTCTGTAATAGCTATAATATCCAGGTGTTTCTCTGCTATCATGGCCACCAGGTCAGGGATTTTGTTCTCTAGGCTGCGGGCATTCATGTACATGGCTCTCCATTTACTGCAAACCCTCCTCCTGACCTCCCCCTATTACCTCTGCTTCTGCTGCCATCCCCTCTTCTGCTGACTGCCATATTTTTTGGTGATTTGGTGTCCTTACTGTCCTCCATGCTAGCTAAATTATCCTGTGAGGGTGGATAATCACCTTTCCCCTGCCTCATTCCTCCACCCCTCCACCCCCCTCGGCTAGTTTAAATGCTTTCCAATGAAGCATTTAAACTTTTCACTGAGTTCCTTGGTCCCCTTCCCGAAAAGGTGCAGGCTGTCAGCTCCATACAGTGCTGCATCCCCCAGGTGGGTCCCCAGTTCCCAATGAAACCATGCTCTTTGCACCAACTCTCCAACCAAGTGTTGAAGTCCCTGGTGTGGAGAGCTCTAGCCTCCCCCTTGCTCTGGACAGGCAGCACCTCCAAGAAGGTCATCGATTTTGCTACTTGCAGTAGGCCCCTTCTCAGTCCCCTGAACTCCTCCTGCACTTTTTCTGTCTCTGCCTTGACCCTGCTAGGTCATTTGTCCCCATATGGATAATGACATCCAGCTCCCCCTCTTCGCTATCACCCTAGCGATCCTCTGGATTCGCTTTCCATCTCTGTGAGCTGTGCCTCCTGGTAGGCACTTAACCTCCCTGTCCCCCTCTCTGCCTGTTCCCAGCTTCACACCCCAGACAATGGAGTTCCCCACCAGGAGTAGCTTCCTCTTTCTTTGGGGCATTCCACCATGCACCCTTGGGCCTCTGTTTTGGAGGTCCCTCACATCCTCCCTGGGTGCAGCTTTGGGTGACCCTGTGGGGCCTTCCTGTTCCTCCAACAAAGTGTAGGAGTTCCTCAGATGCACCAGCTGGGGGATGTTCCTCTGCCCCATCTCTCTTACCCTGCCCAAGACCACCGTAGTTCAACCACTCCTGCTACTAGGCATCCTTAAGGTAGTAGGAGTGGATATGGTATTCCCTGGATGGGGGAGGAGACCTCCTGAAACCTGGTCAATTCAGCCTGGAGACTGGCAACCTCTGCCCTCAATCCAGAGAGGTGCCTGCAGATGGAGCAGCATCCAGAAGGTTCTTCTGAGAACTACTCCACAGCCACTTCACTGCACCACTCCCAGCATTGTTCCTAAACTTTACTTCCTGCAACTAAACTACTGCTCTAAGGGTGCCCCTCTGCAAACTACTGTTCCCAATTACCTTGGTGTCACTTGAAGTATTTATTTTTATTTATTTATTCAATCTTGGATTACAATACCTTTGAGCAGGAGACAGCTCTTTTTCAAAGGTTACACGTCGTAAGGGGTGGGAATACATACATTGTGGGTTTAGGAGTATCTAGCTAATACATTGTGAATTGAACAGCGGAGGGGTGCAGAGATCCAGAGCACGGAGATCTGTGAGAGGGGATTGTTTTTCCTTGGCTCACAGATATCAGATGCTAGGTCCGCCTTCCCTCCCCCAACCCCTCCCACCTCGGGGTATTTGTCTCCTAGACCCTGCTGCTAATCTTAGCCTAGACATCAACCAATACACATGAACTTTTTTTTTATTAACTTCCTGCTTTGCATTTGTAGTGTATCAGAGCGACCCTTGATACGTCCCAATAGTGGTGTCTATCCCAAAACACCAGAGTCCCCAGGAAGCTGTTTCCTGTTGGATCTTATAAGAGAAGGAGAACCCCGGTGTGGGGGCTTGGATCTTATAAATGAAGGTGAACCCTGGGGTGGGAGGGATTGGAGGAGGAAGGGCGGGCCTAGTATCTGGTATCTATGAGCCAAGGAAAAACAATCTGCTCTCACAGATCTCCGTGCTCTGGATCTCCACACCCCTCTGCTGTTCAGCTGTCTTCCCTTGTGGAATCAGCCTCTGGGCACCCTGCTCCTGCTCCTGCAGCCGTCTGGGGAAAGATCACTAAAAGAAAAGGAATCCAAACAAAGAAAAATGTCAGCTCCGATCCATTCTGTTTAGGTACCACTACCCGACTCTCGGTACCTAATTTACAGAGACCAGAAAGCCAGTACAAACCCTGCAAACAGAATTCAAACAAGTACGTAGTAAAACTGTGTCCTTCAACCAATCTTGTCCACCTCCACAATGTTGAAATATAAAACAAAAATTATGCACCATACATAATTCACTTTTTTTAATTCTGTTCTCCACTCAACTTCATAGAAACAATATTCCCACACCTCCTTTTCAATAGAGTTATGCAATTTTTAATGCTTCTGCATTCTCCTTCTTTCAGCATGCTGTCTGATACAAAACAATAATTTCTCATCCTACAAAAATAATTCCTTGCAGTCTGCTGACAGTCTTTTTTCTTCTACAGCATTGCCAATACTAAGCACACTCAGTGCTACTTTCACAGCTCAGTCCTTTTTTGAACTGCCGCTTACTTGCTAGCCCCCCATCCCCCCATCAGTTTGCAGACAACACAGAGTAGTATCGGGACTGGACATCTTTGTTCAAACTGCAGCTCGCACCACCACCACCAAGTGGAGTTACTGACAATCTACCTCTTTCTTTCAGCTCCCACCCAGACCCAACACACTCTTCTGCTTGCTCCACTTCTCACACTCTCAGATCACTGGCTCTGAAAACACACTGGCGTGAAGCAGCCAAGGTGGACAGTCTCTGTGACTTCATTCTTTTTTTGGGGGGGGGTCTGTTGTGAGGTTCAAGGTGAGAATAACCGATTGTGGATGTGTTACAAGTTTTATTAACTGACTGTGGGAGGGGTTTTGTTAAATAACCAATACTGGGTGTTTTTCCATATAGTTTATGGAAGAATAACTGATGGCTGTTCTACATTGTGACTGATTTAGAACAGTTACCTGTCATATAGCAGAAGATATAGAACACCAGTAACAGAAGAATTGATGAATGAATGTATTGCTAATTCCTTTCTAGTACTGGGGTGTTTGAAATGTTTTATATTCCTGGTATTGTTGCACTGGACACAACTACCACACCTGTAATTACCTTTTGGTGGTGGTGGCAACCAAGTTACCTGTGTCTGTTGACTGCAGTGCATGCTGTGGATCACTAGATCATTAATTGATTTACTTTTCCTGTAACTTATTCTTGGCATCGGTCATGCTCCTAGTGTCAGTTCGCCTTGTAAGACTGTCCAGTGTATTCTCACAATACTAGCTATTTTGGGTGCTTTAGTGATGAATTTGGTTACAAAAGTAAGTTTGGGTTCTTCTGGAGTTGCCACTTTATTCTGCAAAAGTGTACTTCTGTCCTTACTAGATACATGTTCAAATGCGTTTTTGACATTTATGGGGCTGTAACCTCTGTCAAGAATTGCCCATGTTGACAGCCTTCACCTGGAATGTTTCCTCTGTGCTACAATTTTGATGTACTCTCAGCATTTGACCTTTTGGGATATTGTTTTTAAGACTTTGTGGATGACAGCTATATTAAGAAGCATATTTCATTCCATTGGTTTATGATGTAGCTCAGTTTCACGCTTGTTACCAACTTTGTATATCCTTAGGTCCAAAAACAAAACAACCGTTTCTTTGCTAAATTAGTGGTAAAATGTAGTTTTGTGTCTTTAGAGTTGAGTTATAGAAAGAAAAAAAATTTAACTAAACTATTTCATAAACTTTAACTTGTACTGAAATTCCAGAATGTTGACATGTTGACCCTCCAACCCTTTCCTACCTGTTTTCCTCCCTCCAACCACAAACCTGTCCCTGCTTTTTCCAACTCTCACCGCCACCGCCTGAGATCCCACTGCTATTCTGATTTCATCTGTCCCCTTATTATATTTTTGGTTTATATAATTGACAGGCTATTAAATTGCTAACAAATGTCCAAAATAAAAAGTTTTCAAGCCAGTGCTCCCTCTATGGACATTATCTATACGTATAACATTGATAGGCTCTAAAAACTAATGAAAGTTTTTTATTTTGAGTCAGATACAATAATGATTTTATGCTACCTACAGTGTCTATTTATTTGTAATACATGCTCACTGTTTAGCACTGTTTCTTTGCTTTCACTGGTGTTTTTATTTACCCTCAGTAGTAATTTCTGACTCCATCCAATAATACATCATGAACATTCATGAGATGCCGTATAAAGGCTCATAGGGTTTTGGAGCACATATGGTCTGAGTAAGTTGGGCGCATTCCTGATTAAACATCAGCTGTTGTGTGCACAGTGGAGTGTGTGAGCTGAATACTTAGTAGCAGAATAAAAAGAGAAGCAGCACCAGTGACTGATACATCAGTAGGCTCTGACACTCATTATGGACATAGGATACAATCCTATATATGTCCAGCCTAGCACCAGTGCCTGATCAGGCTGGATTTGCAATGATCACTCAGTTTTTGTGTTTATTTCTGTGTTAAACTAAAATGTGGAACTTGTGGGGGAAAACATTCGTTGATTTCTTGTTGGAAGGAACAGAAGGCTAAAGAACGTTGCAAATTTATGAAGTGTTATGCAGTCATTCATTGCCAAACAAAGGGCAGTTCTTGACTTGAATGAATTTGTAAATTCAACCCCTCCTTGGCTTTACATCTCTTTCAACCCAATCAGCTGCTGCTGCACTATTTAAGCTGAGAATGGCACCATACAACCCTCTCGTGGTAAGAGTGGGGCATGCATGGTCCAGAGAGCAAGGCTTTCAGCACCATTCCACATAGGATACTAGAAAGCAAGCTGGGTAGCTTGGGGGGGCAACAAGGTGGTAACCTGGGTAACAAACTGGTTAGGGGATAGGAGACAGAGGATAATGGTAAATGGAGTTTTCTCAGAGGAAGGAAGGGTTACCAGTGGGGTACTTCGCACCATGGGATTCAACGACTGGTTGAAAAACTGGTGCAGAGCTCAGGGATTTGGCTTTATTGGGGACTGGGGCTCCACCTGGAGGGATGCAGGCCTATACAGGTGTGATGGTCTGCATCTATCCAGGAGGGGAACCAGGATCCTACATGATAGGTTTAAATGCTTTATTGGCAAGCATTTAAACCTGCCAAGGGGGGAGGCACTGAAAAGGAGAGGGAAATCCTAGCCCCCCAAAAACAAATCAGGGTAGTTAGTGAGGTAAACACCAAGACAGAGCAGTCGATGGGGAGAAGGGCAGGAGTAAATGGAGAAAAAGACAAAGGCAGTAAGGACAGGGAAGGGGCAAAAAGAAATAAAGCCATAAAAATGGAGGGTAATGAGTACCAATGCCCATAGTCTAGGTAAAAAGCTTCCTGAAATGGTGGCCTTGATGGAAGAGGGATGCCTGGATATTGTGGCAGTCACAGAAACATGGTACACAGAGAATCATGACTGGGATGTCAACATACCAGGGTACACAATCTACAGGAGGGACAGGGAGGGAAGAAGAGGAGGAGGAGTAGCTCTCTAAGTAAGGGAAGGGATCAAAGCAATAGAACTAAAGGATAAACAAGGAGGAGAGGAGGCACTGTGGGTCACCCTGAAGAGTGGAAATGGCACCACAGTCTGCACAGGGGTTGTATACAGACCCCTGTCTCAGTTGGAGGAAATGGACAAGGAAATGATAGAAGGCATCCTTAGGATGACAGAGAAAGGGGAGATATTGCTGATGGGGGACCGGAATATGCCAGATGTTAATGGGAGCACCTTTGCTGCAGCCACATCCAAGAGCAGGGCCATTCTCAATGCCCTACAGGGGGCATGCCTCAGACATCTAGTTTTGGAACCCACTCGGGAGGGAGCAATCTTAGACCTAGTACTCTCAAATGGGGACAGAGAGAGGATCTCTGATCTTGACTTGGGTAGCCATCTGGGAACAAGTGACCACCAAACAGTATGGTTCATGATAAACTTAGCTGTAGAGTCAAGCTATACAAAAGTGAAGGTACTTGACTTCAGGAGGGATGATTTTGTCAAAATGGGAGAGTGCCTCAGAAAATCACTAGCAAACAGGCAAGAAGGTGGGTGGAGCAACATTGGGGAAACATCAAAACCGCCATCACAGAGGCAACAGTCCTTTGTGTGAAGCAAATAAACAAATCAAAATGAAAGAAAAAAACACTATGGTTCTCAAAAGAAGTGGTGGGGAAGGTTAGAGAGAAAAAGATAGCATTCAGGAAGTATAAAGGAATACAGAAGGAACAGGACAGAAAACTGTACCAGTTAAAGCAGAAGGAAGTGGGGAAAGCAGTCAGAATAGCAAAGGCCCAAACTGAGGAAAAGATAGCCAACTTGGTTAAGAAGGGGGATAAAACCTTTTATAGGTACATTAGGGAGCAAAGAAAGACTAAGGCAGGGATAATGAGGCTGAATAAAGAGGAAGGTGGTTGGGCAGAGAGCGACAGTGAAAAAGCAGGGATACTGAACGAATACTTCTGCTCAGTATTCACAATGGAAAAGCAAGGGGAGATACCTACTCCAGTCAATAGAAGCACTCTGGATGGGGGGGGGCGTCGATATTAGTCCTTTCACAGAAGAAAGGGTTCTGAAAGGACTCTTAAAACTGAAGGTGGATAAAGCAATGGGGCCTGATGGGATTCACCCCAGAATTCTAAAAGAACTAAGGGAAGAACTAGCAACACAGCTGACTACCCTTTTTAATAAATCATGGGAGGATGGTGTGGTACCTGAGGACTGGAGGTGGGAGGATGTGATTCCCCTTCACAAAGGTGGGTGCAAGACAGAGGCAGGAAACTACAGACCTGTCAGTTTGACTTCAGTGGTAGGGAAAATGATGGAATCACTTCTGAAGGAAAGAATTGTTGAGTGCCTAGAGGCCAGTGGGGCACAGGACCCAAGGCAGCATGGATTCACAGCAGAAAGGTCATGTCAGACAAATTTAATTGATTTCTTTGACTGGGTGACCAAAGTAGTAGACCAGGGAGGGGCTGTGGACATGGCCTACCTAGACTTTAGCAAGGCATTTGATACAGTCCCACACAAAAGATTAATAAATAAATTAACCAGCCTGGGAGTGGGTCCCAGGGTGATAGCCTGGGTAAAACACTGGCTGGACAACAGGACACAGCTGGTAATAGAAAATGGAGTCCACAGTGAAGAAAGGGGGGTTACCAGTGGGGTATCGCAGGGTTCAGTACTGGGGCTGGTCCTTTTTAATGTCTTTATAAGTGACATTGCAGAGGGACTGGAAGGAAAAGTATGTCTCTTTGCAGATGACACAAAGATCTGCAACAGGGTTGATACACAAGGTGGGTTGGAAAGAATAAAAAGGGACTTGGCAAGGTTGGAGGAATGGTCAAATGTATGGCAGCTTAGATTCAACGCAAAGTAATGCACCTAGGAAACAAAAACCCAGGGGAAGAGTATACAATGGGGGGTGAGATACTGACAAGAACAAAAATGGAAAGGGACCTGGGGTAGTCATATCAGATGACCTAAAGGTGAACCAGCAATGTGAGAAGCAGTAAGGAGGGTTGAGGGGGGGGATACTGGGATGTATAGGGAGAGGCATCACCAGTAGAAAACAGAAAGTTGTTGGCCCTCTGTATAGACAGTTTGTAACACCACATCTGGAGTACTGTGTACAGTTCTGGAGACCTCATCTCCGCAAAGACATAGACAGGGTGGAGGCTGTCCAGAGAAAGACAACCAAAATGGTGCAGGGTCTGCACCAGAAGACATATGAAGAAAGACTAAAGGAGCTTAAGATGTATAGCCTCGAGGAAAGGAGGGAGAGGGGGGACATGATAGAAACTTTCAAATACCTCAAGGGAATCAAAGTCCAAGAGGGTAGCATCTTTCAGAAAAAGAGATATGCAAGAACAAGGGGACACAATTTGAAGATAGAGAGGGGATGGCTCAGAGGTAATGTGAGGAAGTATTTCTTCACAGAGAGGGTTGTAGATGCATGGAACGGCCTTCCTGAGGAGGTCGTAGAGTCAAAAGCAGTGGGGGAATTCAAGAATGCATGGGACAAACATAAGGCAATTCTAGTGGGGGATAGGAGGAAGTAGGCTGTTGGTTAACTAGGATCTTCAGCATATCCGTTAGGTAGGGAAATGGGCAGACTAGGTGGGCCAAGCGGTCCTTATCTGCCATCAAATTCTATGTCTCTGTGTTCCTCAGGATTCAGTGCTGGGACTGGTCCTCTTTAATGTCTTTATTGGTGACATAGAAAAGAAAATGGAAGGGAAGCTCTGCCTCTTTGTAAATGACACAAAGATCTACAACAGGGTAGACACTCTGGGGGGTGGGATGGGCAGAGATATGAAAGAACTGGAGGAGTGGTCAATGGTATGGCATCTGAGTTTTAATGCAAAACAGTTCAAAATAATGCACCTAGGCCATATTAACCCAGGGCAGAGTACAAAATAGGTGAAGTGATACTAACAATGACGAAGCAGGAAACAGACCTGGGATAATCATACTGGATGACCTAAAGATGGTCAGGTAGTGTGACAGGGCAGTTGGGAAGGCTAGTGGGATGCTGGGTGCATAGGAAGGGGTGTCACCAGCAGAAAAATGGAGTTTGTGTTGTCCCTGTATACATCACTAGTAAGACCCTACCTTGAGTACTTTGTCCAGTTTCTGGAGACCACATCTCAGGAAGGACATAGACAGAGTGGAGGCAGACCAAAGGAGGTCTCCCAAAATGGTGCAGGACCTACATCAAAAGCTCTATGAGGAGAGGCTAAAGGAGTCCAGTATGTACACCCTGTAGGAAAGGAGTGGTTTAAGGGATGTGATAGAGATGTTTAAAGACCTCACAGGGGTTAATAAGGTACAGGAGAGGAGTAGTTTTCAGAAAAAAAAAGATGCTCAAGAACAAAGGGACACGATATGAAGCTGGGGGGAGGGGTAGGTTTAGGAGAGGAAATATTTCACAGAAAGAGTAATGGATTCCTAGAATAGACTTCCAGCTGAGGTACTGTAGGTGGGGGCAAAAACAGTGGTTGGGTTCAAACGTGCTTGTGATGGGCACAAGGGAATCATACGAGTAAGGGGGGTGGAGAGAGACAACACTGTAGATCAACTGGGTCTACAGCAAAAATGAAGGTAGGAAAAAAGGCAATTTGAGCGGACTGGGTGGACCAAGCAGCCCTTATCTGCGGTCAGAATATATGTTTCTATGAGACCTCCTGTGTCTAAGCGTAAGATGGACTGCTCACCAGATGGTTCCCTTGTACTAGATACACACACTGTAAATTTTTTTCCCAGCCCTATGGTGAGCTCAGAAACCTCTCTTCTGACAGAAAATATCACACTTCAAGGGTGGTTTAAGAAGTAGTTACGTTTTACTGAACTATTTACAGTTACACACAACAGGAGGGAACCCAGTTCCCGAAAGCTTTCCTGGTTAGCATTGTACAGACAGATTCAACCCTGAACTTGAGCCAGAGTCTTGGGGTCCCTTTCTAAAGGTTGTTTCCTCATTTCACATCTGGAACTACATGACCCATCTTCTTTTCACACATTCGTGGGTGAAGCTGTTCCTCAGGTCAGAGCATGTTCTACCCTGTATAACTTTACCTGTTTCTCCTACTAGGCTAACAGTTTTGGGTTTACACATTAGATACAGTATACATGCACGTATGACACCATAGTGTCTGGACAGTGGGTGATGCAGAAGGCATCACCGCTGCAGGGGGCATTACTCTCAGACTTTTTTTTGTTCATGGTACCCTTGCCCTGAGGACTGATGCTCTGTGCTAAGTTAGTCTCCCGCTGGAGCCCTGAGGCCACCCCTGCTGGGTGCTTTACATCAGCATCTTAACACTCACCCATAGATGTACTGGGTACAGTGCAACAACACATATTCCAGCCTTCCCTCTAGCAGTAGCTGGCAATTGCCCCAGCCTCTCTTCAACAGGCAGCAGCTCTGGTACCCATCCCAGCTCAGGATCTCCTGTACTTAGTGGAGGCACATCTCCTACCTTAAGCTGCAGCTCAGTCTCTCTCACCAAGTGTCTGTCCAGCAGCAGCTTGGCTGAAAGCATCTCAGGCATGGGACTGCAAACACCCCCCAAAGGGTGAACACCCCATCCTTTGTGGGACCCTTCCCATGCCACAAGATTGCCAGAGGTACTTCCCACAAGGGGAAGCCCCTTAAGCTTCCCACACTCTCATGGTGTGTCCACTACATACAGTACTCCCAGTATTTAACAGCAGTCTACACTAAATGTCCCCAGATCCCATTCCTGGGTTTTCCACTGTTGTCTTGGTCCTGTCTCCAGAGGTTAGCAGGCAACTGGAGATCAAGATGAGTCGGTCTTAAAATCTGGATCCATCAACAGCTACAATGTATGAGGTACTTGCCGCTCTAGCAGTCTGGCATGGGACTAGAATCAAAAGATTTCAAGGGTACCCTTCTAACTAGCACTCCTAGCTATGTCTACTGAACCCTTTAGTCAGAGGCACTACCAATCAGTAGGCTCTGGGCCTAGCATTCTAATAACCAACCCTCATCTTTTAGTGGTAGGAGGGGATTATTACATAAATTATTGCAAACACAGATAATTATTGGAAACCACCCTTTGTATCAGTCTGCTGACCAATCCAACTGTGCCTATTATGCGAGTGGGCATGGCCTAGGCTATTCCTTTGTCTAGAGGTATTGTAGAAATGTTAGCTTGCTGGGAGCCCTTACTCCAACCAACCACTGAGGGCCGGTTCACCTTTCCCCAGAAGCTGCTGAGACAGGATCACCTTCGGACTGATGTAAATATCCACAGACACAGGGATTCTCCAGTCACTTGACTCTCCTTTACTGAGGCTGATGGTAAGGGTGGCACAAGGTTAATAGATACAGGTCACAAAAACCTAAATCAGTTCAACTGCTATAAAATTAATTATGGCAAAACTGTGAGTTTTGTATTGGTCCCAACACCACAGTTGTAGCCTGACCTGCACCGCGTCCAGAACTCTCCTGGTCCCTGATTAGCTGGGCTTCTTGAAGCCTTTGAACAATCCAGGTTCCACTTTGCTACCATTATACTGGAAATCTTGGCTCCCAGAATCATCATTAAATCATTCTGTACATTTTGGGGTTTTCCTTTCGCCACATGTGGATACCCTTCTGCCCATAGCATGCCTTATAACAATTTGCTTATTTACACTTGTATGCCAGCAAGGCACCCATAATGTTCAGAGTAAATCAGTTGCCTTTGGCCCACTGGATATACATGCTTAGCTGTGCCCCAGTGCATAGAAACTCCCAAGGTCCCCACACACATGGCAGGACTCTCTTCAGCCAGAGCTTTGCTTGCTGCAGCACCTTGTACTCTGCCCCTCAGGGACTGCCTGACATGTATGGTCATAAGTGCCTATTGTACCACATTGGAACCATCTCCACATTCTGATCTCTTGCTTCTATCCAAGCATACAGCTTAAAGGGGAACTGTCATCAACAGGATTTCTTAATGTCTGAAAGCCCATAAAATGTAAATTTGATTGAGCCGTTGTGTTTATCTATGAGTCTTTGCAGTCCAAATGTATTCATATGTAAATCGCACTGTAGTTATGGGCTGGAGGCAGCCATATGTTTTGGACTCCTGACAGGAAATGATGTCACCGAGGGTCTAGGTCCTCCTTTGACTGCATTTAATCTAACAAGTTAAATAGGAAATCGACTGTTTTATTAAGTGTGTTATTACAACACTTTCTACATCTATAATAATTGTTTTGAATGTGCATTGAAACTAGTGTTATCACCTTTACATTTCAAACTGTTAGTAAAAAATAATCCATCTTCAGGATTGCTTTAACTTCTAGGATATACAGTACTGGCAACTGAACATGTCAGTGAAGATTTCTGGAGCTGACACAGTACCACTTTGTGTCTTTTTCTGTTCCTTGTCTTACAGCCTTTTTTCCTACAATTTTGTGTGTGAACTCGGGTCTACAGGATGCAAATGTGGTTACGTACCTACTGGCCTGGCATGATGGCCTCCTGTGCCCCTACAACACACCCAGGAACAAGCTATTGCTCAGTGTGCCTTTCCTGGACAAAGACAGTAAAAACAATCTGAGCATGAGTTATGATTGTAAAAATATGCTCTTTCTATCCATATTTCACTTGAAAACAAAAAAACAGAACACAATTCCTGTAGATGGACAACATTGTTAAAACATGCATAATCTGAAATGCATTATTGAAAGAGTATTTTACTTCTTTTGAAGAAGTTAAAAGTATAACAGTTTCTTACTGAAATATTTTGGATGGAATGGGATTTTGTAATTACAACACTTTCTACATTTATAATATATGTTTTGTATGTGCAATGAAACTAGTGAGTTACCACCTTTAGATTTCAAACTGTTAGTAAAAATAAGGAAATGGGGAAATTGTTTAACCCCGAAAGGCACACTAAGGGAACATCAGGGGAAGGGAACATTGTTTAACCAGGAGTAGCACACTAAACTGAAGCTTGTTTCCAGATGCGACCTGGGAGCACAAGGAAGTTAAGTGACTTGCTTAGGATCACACAGTATGCACCTAGGCGACTGTGGGATTCAAACCCAGGTCTCCAGATCTGCAGCTCAGAGCCTTAGCCCACTGCACTATACTGCCTCCTAATAATCCAATAGAATTATGGGGTTGTATTGGTAGAAAATCCCATTCCATCCAAAGTATTTCAGTAAGAAACTGTTATACTTTTAACTTCATCAAAAAAAGTAAAATACCCTTTAACTAATGGTGATCATTTTTTACATACAGATAAAGACACTTTTATCTCAAGTTACAACCTCCCGGTTGATATTTGTGGTTACAACCAGGAGGCTGTAATCAACACCTGTCAATCAAGCGTCACCACAAAAAGCTAACTGGGGTGTAGTTTCACTGTGGGCGGGCTGAACATCTTGCCCAAATGGCGGCTCCATTATTGAGCACCAGTACCAGCACTCAAGCGTTGCCACACACTGTTAAGACAAGTAAGATTTTAAATGTTTTTAAATAGCTATCTAGTTGATCCTGCCTTGAAAATGAAAAAAAAAATGAATCTGGTTGATCCTGCCGCTCATACCCTTTGAGTACATCTTACACTATGCAGCAATGCTGATGGGTCACAACTTTCCAGAATGTTGTTACCACTGTAATGTAAAAATGTGTGCGTGTGTCTCTATCTCTATCTCTGACAGAAGTGCTGCACTAACTGAACTGTGCTGAAAGGGAAAAAAAATACCACCATTAATTAAATAAAATAATGTGTGTGTGTAAAAAACAGAATTTTACACGCACTCGGTGTGCAATGCTTTTATAAACCCCTCAGGGTTTATGTTGCATCCCACACCTTGGGTGCATGTAAAATTCTGATTACACACACCCACCCATATATTATTCTATATTTTAATAATACATTTCAGGTTATGCATGTTTTAATTATGTTGTCCATCTATTTGTTTTTGCAATTAATAAACAAGTAATTGTGTCCTATTTTTTTCTTTTCAAGTCAAATCTGGATAGAAAAAGTATAATATTTTCAGAATCTTAACACATGCTCAAAACCCATTCTGCCGGATGAACAAAGCTTGTTCACAGCTGTACTGCCAGTTGGTAATCAAAAGCTACACATTTCTCTGGCCCAGTGGCGTAGAGAGCTAAGGCGCTGCCACCTTACCTCGACCCAAGTTAGTGAACCGGATTCAAGAACAAGCCTGGGTCGTTGGAGGTCGGCAACAGGGGAGGGGGAGGTGGAGCTGGATGGAGCTGCTGGCAGGCAAGTTCTCCTCTCCTCTCTGGGGAGGTACTGTGGCATCCCTCGGCCAATTGCAACCTCCAGTGGAGGCTAGGTGAAGCACGGGATCAGAGGTTGCCCAGGCATTAGGCCATGGGGTGGGGAGCGGGGATGTAACCGGGGCTGTACGGCACATGCGCACCTCCATGCACATGCGTGCGTACTCCTGGGGACCCTGGGACAAAAAACAGGAGAGAAAATACGCCGGCAGCAGGATGAAGACTGACTCCCCGTAGGCGCTGCTCCCGGGCAAGGTAAGCACCAGTAAATTCTGGGGGACGGGGGTGGGTGGCATCGGTTGGAGGAGGGCTGCCAGCGAGGGCATAAAAATCAAGATGCGATTAAAAAAAAAAGCTACACATTTCGATGCTGGCCCCATGATGCCAGGCCAGTAGGTACGTAGCCACATTTGCATCTTGTAGACCTGAGTTCACACCTGAAATTGTAAGAGAAAAGGCTGCAAGAGAGGGAATGGAAAAAGACAGATGTTGGTGCTGTGGCAGTCCCAAAAATCTGTACTGACATGAACACAGCCAGGGTTTAGAAATCCTGATATAGGGCCCCAATACCTGTTGGCACCACAGAACCAGCCTTGAGATGTGTAGTTTTTGATGATCAGCTGGCAGTATAGCCTAGAGGTGAAAGCAATCCTGAAATGGATTAGATTTACTAACAGTTTGAAATGTAAAGGTGATAACTCACTAATTTCAATACACATTCAAGACAATTAGTATAGATGTTGAAAGTGTTGTAATAATAACTTAAAACACATTTAATAAAACAGTAAATTTCATAGTTAACCTGTTGGATTGAATACAGTCAAAGGAGGACCTAAACCCTAGGTGACATCATTTCCTGTCAGGAGCCTAAAACATATGGCCGTCCCAGCCCTTCATTGCAGGGTGATTTACATATGAATAACTCTGGGCTTCAAAGACTCACAGATAAACACAATGGCTCAATCAAATTAGATTTTTATGGGCTTTCAGACATTAAGAAATCCTGTTGATGACAGTTCCCCTTTAAGTCCTAATGCCGTTCCATCCACCTGCTCACTGGATGGCTGCTGTGAACATCCATCAATGTCAGACTGTTACCCACCATCCTCAGTCCCTCTTCACAGGAATCCTTTTCAGGCCTCATGGCTAGGGATGTAAGTTTGTCATGGCAGTCATACACGTCATTGATTCTATGATATTTGATCTTTATTCAGGACTTCCATGACTTTCACTAGTGCCATCAGAATGTAGCAGTGACGACAGTGCCACAACATTTACTACTGTTTACTAATGATTTCATGAACAAACAATGAGTCATTAAAACCTCATCCATGACAAACTTATATCCCTACTCATGGCCTTTAAATAGCACTCCTTGAAGGCATACCCCCAAGATTCCCTCACCTGCCCTGGGATCCCTCTACCTGTTCCTTCCAAGGCCACTGGGTTTGAGACCCATCTTCAATCCTCAGGTCGAGGAATGTCTGAGAGCCTGCAGTCCACCCTAGCTGAGCCAGGCCTGCTGATATATTCCATATTAGGACCTATTTTGTTTTCTATATTTTTTTTTTATTCTGTTACATCATTTATTAATAATGCAAGACTTAACCGTCCCAGTGGCACAGAGGGCTGTGGCGCTGGTGCCTTACCTTGAACCATGCCGGCGACCCAGGTTCGGGAATGGACTTGGGACACCAGGGGCTGGCAGGGGAAGGAGAGGATTGAGCATCCATAGGACTGCTCTCTTCTCCTCTCCCGTGCTGGGTAGTGGGATGGTGTCGTTCTACAGTGGCCTCCGTTGGAGACTGCAGATGCAATGTAGGAAGGAACATCACCAGAAAAGCAGAAAACGGCCCCTTTCAGCCGGATGATGGCCGCCTGGCTGTCCGATGCCATCAATGTCTCGCAGAGCCATCCATCTCAGCAGCACCCCGGGGCCAAGGATTGTGCTGGTCTGCCCCCCTCTCGGCTGGCGCCTTCCCCCTCAGAGGAGGGGAACCCACCCGGCGAAGGGTAATGCCGGCTTACCCTGGGGATGGCTGCCATATGAGAATGGTGGCCCGGGAACAAGATGGGTCAGATATGGCCTTGTTACAACCTGAAGGAGTGGCAGCACATAGGGGGAAAAAAGATAAGGCAAAAAAAAAAAAGAATGCAAGACTTACATTATACGCAGATGCTGCTGCTGTGTGTACTATCAAAGTACCTCAATATTAGATGTAAATACAATTTTAACAGTGGAACTAAACTTAATGCAAGATTGGTTAATGAGAACTAAAATTGTGTTGAATAAGCAGAAAACTAAGATAGTGTTATTTGGAACATCAGCAAGGATAAAAGAGAATAGTAATGAATTACAAATTAGATCAAATTAGATCATGGTGCAATGTTTGAGAATGTGAACAACATCAAATATGTGGGAGCTATAATAGACCCTGTTCTTAATTATGTGTCTCATGTACAAATGATTACATCTAAAATTCATGCAAAAATTGCCTTATTATATAGACTTCGCAGCTATTTAACTTATGATGTACGTTTGGCAATTGCAAATCAATGTTTGTTGCTTATACTACAATATGCCTCAATAGTAGTTGATAATGCTCTTGATGGTACAGCGGGAAGCTGTGTTATTAAATAAGATAGGACGATTTGCTTTATTGGCACCAAATACTGCACACCATTGTGACATTATTAGTGAACTGGGGTGGTTAACTATTAAACTGTCATATAAATTTAGCCTAAGTTTCTATTTAGAATACAACAATTGGGTATACCCATTAGACTGAAAAGCCAACTTGTGACATCACAGAATGAAATTCATACTAGATTAACATGTGATTCAACACTGTTAAAAGTTCCATACAGATGTACTTCAAGTGGGCAGTGCACTTTTGGATACATTGCATCTATGATTTGGAACAATATCCCCTCTGAAATTAGAAGTATAAAAGTTATGATTTATTTGCAAAAACCTTAAAATCATATTTTAGAACCTTGAGTAGTTGTAACTGTCTTTTTCAGTGATGTGGAATTTGTATTCTTATTTACATGCTTTATTGTTTGCTGTTTGTTGTATTTTGTAACTATGTGAAATGTGTATGTTGCTGTGTAATTTGTGTACATAATTATAATTTTTTTATGGACCATGGGTCGCACCTGTAAAATGGATTGTATCCCAGTGTACTAACCTGTACACAAATAAAATCAAAACACCCTGCTGAGCTGAATGTCTGAAACTTGTACCACCCCTCAATGGCAAAGGTGGCAAGGCACTCCCATACTCTTGTGGGAGACTGCAATGGGAACAGTACTCCCCTGGCCCTCGTTCTAATGTAGCTACCTGTCAAACCACAGCACGTGGCTCACCCCTCTGGGAGGATATCAGTACTCCTACAGGCACCCAGCTGCAAAGTTGGCATACCTGTGGAGCAGCCCACTGGCACAGAGCACTGCACCTTGCCCAGGGGCACTAACCTAGTGAGGGCACCTGGGCCGTGATGCCGTTTCTTGTTTTACTTATGGGCTGACTAGTCTTTACCTTTACTCCAGCCTGGCTTTCCTCCAAGAACCACACCTCTAGGATCATGGGCGACCCTTTTATATCCCTAAGCTGCTCTCATTACTACTGTTCCTCAAAGAGCGATGCACAGGTACCCCTTTTGATGGGCACAGCTAGTAACAGCCCTGCCCTCTGCCATCGGGGATAGGGTTGTTACATTAAGTAAAAAAAAATCATGGACACATTGTAAAAACTGGTAATATCAGTATTAAGATGCTGTTGCAATATGTGATTTAGTGTAAAAAATATTTCTGAAGGATAGCTACTGAAAATCTATTATGGTATATATTTATATTTCAAATGTCTACTCTTCAGTGACACATGGGACAAATGTAAGAGGACATTTCTGTGGGGAAAAAATATGGATGGTTCAGATAGCAGTGTTACTATTAACCAGTAGGGGGCCATCGCTGCCTTGGTAAGTGGAGTTTACTTGCAGAGGTACAGTATGTGGGTGAGGCTGGTGCTGGAACAACAGAGGCAGTGTCTGCGATGTGCTGCGGCCTCAGTATGAGGGAAGCCCACTAAAATCTTTCTAATGTTTCTTGGCAGCGGGCTTGTCAATATTCTTCTTCCAGTTCTCACCATATAATGCCACAGTTCTTAAAGGCGAAGACAGGAAGCCAGAGTTTTAGTTTAGTGTCAGGGCTCCCCAATCACTGTGACATTTTCCCTGTAATTCCAAGGTGATTTTCTTGTAAATTACATTATTTTCTATATAACCCTTAAAAATCGTATTCTACTTCAGTATCAACAACTGTTAGTGTTGATGGTCTGTCTGTCTCCCTCTCTCGCTCTCTCTCTCTCTCTCTCACTCTGTGGAATGCTTTAGCACTGGATTTACTTCCCTCCACCCGTCATACTCCTGCTGTTCCCTGAAAGCTCAGCTCTGCAAGCATAACCCCATTCTGCTGCTTTTTCATGTATCCCTTGAACCCCTTGGGTCCCCCCAAACACACCCCTATATCATGCAGGTACTTCTTGACATTTTCCTAGTCACCCCATTCTTTACAGATTTTTTTTCTGTGTAATTTGCCTCTGTTTCTCTCTGTGTTTCATGTTTTGAACTTTTGAAGTTTGGACTGAGCCCCATTCCTGTATTGTAAATGTTGGATGTGCCATGGCCTGACTAAGAATATGCCATTCATCTTCATGAGTGAGGGGCGACAATAATTCTAGATATTCCACAATCCTTTCTATCACTGCTGAAGTAAAGAGTTATGGAATATTTCGAATCCAGTAGGTTACAAGACCTAAGGCAGCATGGTTTCATAAGGGGAGGTCATGTCAAATGTGACTGATAGATTTCTTTGACTGGGTGAACAAGGAACTAGATCAGGGTGGAGCAGTGGATGTGGCCTACCTAGACTTCAGTAAGACATTCAACACCGTTACACATGGGAAACTAGTAAGCAAGCTGGGTAGCTTAGGAGTGAGTCCAAACGCGGTAAACTGGATAAGAAATTGGTTAGGGGCCAGCCCACTGGCTCAGAGGTTGGGCTTCCGTCTGCTATGCTAACACCCTGGGTTCAATGATTGGACTTGAAGGGTCAGAGGGCTGGCTAGGAGGAGGAGGAGGATAGAGCATCCTAGGGACTGCTCTCCTCCGGGGGGGGTTGAGGGGTGTGTGACCGGCATGTGATTGACCCCTGGCGGAAGCCAGGGGGAATACTGCAACCATTGCCAAGTTGTCAGGGAGGCGTCCTGGATGTCATGCACAGTGCATTACATTATTGCATGCCATGCCTCCTGGGGAGCTCTTGCTAATGGGAAAAAATGGCTGCCAGCTCCCTTCATGGTGCCCCGTTTCAGCTGAGCAAGAGCCTCATCAGCTTGGTCTGGTCCCATGGCCCTGCACTGGGGGGTAAGCTGGGGAGGCTTTCCAGTGGCACTCCCACCGGGATCCTTGTAAGAGCCATCCATGGCGGCCATGCCCAACTGACGCCCCGCCCAGAGGGGGTAAGCCTGGGTGACTCGCCACTCAGGGTAAGTCCAGGGGGTGGGTGGAGGTTGGAGGAGTTGGTGGCTGAGCCTTACAGGAGTCTGGCACCCCAAAAAGTGCAGTAAATAAATAAATAAAAAATAAATTGATTAGGGGATAGGTGACAGGGGGTGGTGGTGGTAAACGGAATTCACTTCAAGGAAGGGAGAGTGACCAGCAGGGTGCTTTAGGGATCAGTGCTGGAACTGGCTCCCTTTAATATCTTTATAGGGGACATTGCAGTGGAGCTGGAAGGGAAGGTCTGCCTCTTTGCATATAACACTAAAATCTGCAATAGGGTGGACACTCTGGGGGTGGTGGTGAGAATGAGCAGGGACCTGAGAAAACTAGAAGAGTAGTCAAGTTTATGGCAGCTGGGTTTCAATGTGAAAAAGGGCAAAATAATGCACTTGGGGCACAGAAACCCAGGGGTGGAGTACAAAATGGGTAAAGTGGTATTGACGATCACCAAACAAGAAAGAGACCTGGGGTAATTATATTGGATGACCTAAAGGTGGCCAGACAGTGCAACAAGGCAGTAGGGACCCCATCCCCTGCCCAGTCGCGGACATATTAAGAGAATAACCCTGGTGGTCCAGCGGTACCCACCAGCCACTGACCCTGCCACCCTGCACCCCCGGTCAGCGCAGGCCTCGAAGTCGCCCAACTACCTGCTGACTGACAGCACATAGCACGGGTGCTGTGCCTATTAGTCTGCATGGGCCACGGGCTTGCAGACCGTGCTGCCTACTGATCCCAAAATGTGAATGGTTTATTCACATTTTGGACTCTAGTACATGTCTGCATCCCATTGGCCAGACACATGAATAGGCATACAGCCGCATACACTGTCAGTCGGCGGGCGGCTGGGTGGCTTATGGGTGGGAGAGCTGCCTCCCACTGCTGTGCAGGATGGTGGGGCCCAGTGGGCGGGTGGGAGTGGGGTACTGCTGGACCACCAGGGTTATTCTCTTAATATGCCCAAGATCAGGCAGGGGATGGGGTCCACTGGACCACCAGGGTTATTTTGTAAGTATCCCCGTGATCAGGCAGGGGATAGGGTCCACTGGACCACCAGGGATTAATTTACATCATGCCCATGATCGGGCGATGGGGTAGGGTCTACTGGACCACCAGGGATTAATTTACATCATGCCTGCAATCGGGCAGGGGATGGGGTCCACTGGACCACCAGGGTTATTTTCCACATATGCCCGCGATGGGGCGTGGTGCCCGCTGAAGGACAGGGGGCGTCGGTCCTGATGGCTGCAGCGTGGCAGGGCGCCAGGTGCAAGTCACTGGGGATTGGCGCACCGCATGCAAATGGGGCCATAATGACATGCAAATGGCCCCATTTGTGCCTTGCATGCATAATGGCCTCATTTGCATGCCCAGCGCTGACTATCGGGGTTGATGCGCCTAGTGCACCCGCACTTGCGCTGGCGCATCCCCTACTCCCCACCTGCCACTTGCGCTGGTGCAGTGCTACTGCGCTGTGCACAGTTCGGGCGCCCCCACTGCCATATTCAACGGTGCTGAGCCATGGCGCAGCACCGTTGAATATCATCTGGACTAAGCCCTGGCTCAACCCAGTTGTGCTGCATCCAGGTTTGCGCCCCTGCCTGTCACAGTCTGAATATCTAGCCCAGGAGCAACACCTTGTCTAGGGTAGGTGTACATGGAAAATAACTAACAACAAAAGGGGAAAAACTATAATGACTCTCAGGGGTAAAGGTACATAAGGGATGGGTGAAAGGTAAAGGGCAGGCCAAGTCTGCAATAGGTGTACCAGGGGCATAACAAACATTGAAAGGGGGAAAAACTAGTAACACTATCAGATGTAAGGGTGCATAAGTATTTCCAAATAACATAGGGATGTGTAGGAACTGGGAATGCTGGGAGTGGTGCAGTACAGTGACTGTAGGGCAGCAGTTTTCAGAGAGACCTTCTGGACACAGTGGTGCTGCCCCATTTGCACGTACCTCTCTGGGTTGAGGGAGGAGGTTGCTAGACTCCCGGAGGAGTTGGCTAAGAAGCGGGTAACCTCTTCCCCCATCCAGAGGCCACTGAGTCTGATACCATTACCTTAGATGGTGCCTAGGAGGAGGAGGAGTGATTAGATATGGTAGGTTCTGGAAGGGTGGGGGTGGTGGGTTAGAGGCACATTCTTCAACTGGTTCCATTACATAATTCCTATGCTGATCTGGCAGGGTAGGACTGCCAGGAGGAGGCATCCATAG
Source organism: Neoceratodus forsteri (assembly GCA_016271365.2). Lineage (NCBI taxonomy): Eukaryota > Metazoa > Chordata > Ceratodontiformes > Ceratodontidae > Neoceratodus > Neoceratodus forsteri. Next base: position 1,078,520,675 of record CM057452.1, on the reverse strand, counting down.
TAGGGACAGGGAGGATGTGAGAGTTCTCCATAGTGGAAACCCCAGAAAGAGTAGCAGAGGACCCTAAAGGAGGAGGAAGCAACTTCTGGTGGGGGACTGAACTGTGGGGGATAGATCTTGTGATAGGAAGGGTGGGGACGGAGGTTAGGTGTCTACACAGCACCACGGTTCAGAGGAATAAGAAGTAGATCATGAGGACTACTAGGGAGGTGGAACTGGATGTCATTGTCCAGATCGGGACATGACTTGGCTAGGGACAGGGCTGGGATAGTGAAAGGGGAGTTCAGGGGGCTGAGGAGAGGTCTTAGGTAGCACATCCAACAGCTTTCACGGAGGTTTTGCCTGTCTATGAGGAGGGAGGAGAGGGATCTCTGCACCAAGCACTTCAATTCCTGGTTGAAGGAATGTTGCAGAGATGAAGGATTTGGCTACATTGGGGATGGGGGTCCGATCTGGCAGGATAAGGACCTTGACAGAGGTGATGGCCTGTATCCATCCAAGAGGGGAACCGCAGCACTCAGTGGGTGGTTTAAATGTTACTTCAATGAACATTTAAACTAGCCTGGGGGGATGGAAGAAATAGAGGCTACAGAAACTGCCCCCCCCCCCACAGGCTAAAAGAGGGAAAACCTGAAGGTAGACAAATACCTGAGGGTGCAAACTAATAAAGGAAGTAGGGTGGTAGAAATGAAGGGGAGTGGAAACGGGAGCATTAAAAATGGGGGAAGGAGGGAGGACAAAAAGAGAAAAAGAGTGGTACCAATCAGAATAACAGAATCTGGAAGGTTATATATGCGAATTGTAGAAGTCTAGGAAATAAGATTCCAGACCTAGAGGCCATCATGGCAGATGCTGACCTAGATATTGTGGCCATGACCAAGTCATGGTGCACTGAAAACCATGACTGGGACATGGCCATACCAGATTATACTCTGTACAGAAGGAAAGGGTAGGAAGAACAGGAGGGGGTGTGGTACTTTATGTGAGGGAAAGCATAAAAGTGACAGAAACATGGAGGGGGTACTGTGGCTCACCCTGGAGAAAGGAAATGGTACCACGATTCACACTGGTGTGATCTTGAGACCTCCATTACAGGGGAAGGAACTAGATAAGGTACTGGTTGAAGCCATTGGCAAAATGGCAGAAAAGTGGGAGGTGCTGCTGGTGGGGGACTTCAGTCTGCCAGATGTAGATTGGAGCCTCCCAACCATGGCTTGAACTAGAAACAAGGACATCCTGGACTCCTTACAGGAGGCATTGCTCAGGCAAGTAGTCTGTGAACCCACTCATGATGGGGCAATACTGGACCTGATACTCATTAACAGAGATAGTGTTGCAGACATCAAGGTGGGAGACCACCTGGAAACCAGAGATCACCGTACAGTGTGGTTCAATATAAGGACGGCTGCAGAATCAAACCACACAAGGGGGCGGGTCCTGGACTACAAGAGGGCAGATGTTATAAAAATGGGAGACTGCCACAGGGATGAACTGCAAGGGAGTGATGACCTGGGTGTAGTGGAAGGACAGTGGGCATAGCTAAAAGGGGGCACAGTGAAGGCAACAAACCGAAACATCAAGCAAGTGAGCAAAAGAGGAAAAAGACCACTATAGTTCTAAAAAGAAGTGGCTGAAAAAGTAAAGCCTAAAAGGGTAGCATTCAGAAGATACAAGGAGATGCAGAGGGAGGAGGATGAGGAGTTGTTTCAGGAGAAATGGGAGCAAGGAAAGTAGTAAGGAGCACAGAGGTGCAAAGTAAACTGAAGAGATTATAGACAAAGCGGTAATGAAAGGGAACAAGACATTTTTTAGGTATGTAAGTGAAAAGAGAAAGATAAGTGGAAGGATTGTAAGGTTAAAAAAGGATGGAGGGGACTGTGCAGAGGGGGGACCAGTAAAAGGCAGACATCTTGAACACATCCTTTTGTTCGGTGTTCACAGTGGAATGAGAAGGAGAGGGGCCACAAAAAGTAACAAGAGCTCTAGAGGAAGGAAGATGGACACTAGTCCTTTTTCAGAGAAGAGAGTCCTAAAGAGACTCGCTTATTTAAAAGTGGGCAAAGCAGTGGGACCAGACAGGGTACATCCTACGGTACTGAGGGAAGTCAGGAAGGTACTGTCTGTACCTCTGACAGTCCTATTTAACAGCTCACTTGAAACAGGAGTGGCTCTGGAGGGCAGATGTAGTCCCACTTCACAAACATGGTAGCAGGGAGGATGCTGGCAATTATAGACCAATCAGCCTGACATCGATGGTGGGAAAGGTAATGGAATTTCTGCTGAAGGAGAGGATAGTGGCATATGTTGAATATAGTGGGTTACAATACCCAAGACAGCATGGATTCACGAGTGGGAGTCATATCAGACAAATCTGATAGATTTCTTAGATTGTGTGACAAAGGAATTGGATCAGGGTGGAGCGGTGGATGTTGCCTACCTAGATTTTAGTAAGGCTTTTGACACTATTCCATATAGAAGATTAGTAAGCAAGCTGGGCAACTTAGGAATGAACCCAAAGGTAGTAAACTGGATAAGAAATTAGGGAATAGGTGACAGAGGGTGAAAGTGAATGGAGCTTACTCGGAAGAGGGGGAGGGTGACCAGTGCGGTGCCTGATGGATCAATGTTGGGACCATTCCTTGTTAATTTCTTCATAAGTGATATTGCAGAGGAGGTAGAGGTGAAGGTCTGCCTCTTTGTGAATGACACCAAAATATGCAATAGGGTAGACACTCCAGGAGGGGTGAAAAGGATGAGCAGAGACATGAGAAAACTTGGGGAGTGGTCAAGGGTATGGCAGCTATGTTTCAAAGCAGCAAAATGCAAAATAATGTACTTGGGACACTGAAACCCAGGGGTAGAGTACAAAATGGGGGGGGGGAGTTTTACTGAGGACCAACAAGCAGGAGAGAGACCTGGGGGCAATAATCTCTAATTACCTGTAGGTGGCCAGGCAGTGCAACAAGGCAGTTGGGAGGGCCATTGGGATGCTGGGGTGCATAGAGAGAGGTATCACCAACAGAAGGGGAGGGAGGTGGTGTTACCCTCTATATAAATCACTGATAAGACCTCATCTAGAATACTGTGTACGGTTCCAGAGGCCATATCTCTGGAAGGACATAGACAGTATGGAAGTGGTGCAACAAAGGCCAACTAAAATGGTGAGGGGCCTGCATCAAAAGCCCTATGAGGAGAGACTAAAGGAACTCAATATATATACTCTGAAAGAGAGGAGGGACAGTGGGATATGATCAAGACCTTTAAATGCCTCACAGGGTAAATAAGTACAGGAGGAGAGTATTTTTCTGGAAAAAAATGTGCTCAAGAATAAAGGGACTTCCTATGAAGCTGGAGGAGGGCACATTCAGGAGAGATATGAGGAAGTACTTCTTCACAGAACGAGTGGTTAATTACTGCAATAGCCTATCAGCTGAGATGGTACAATGGTGGGGTTCAAGAAAGCATGGGCTATGCATAAGGTAATGTGGATAGGAATGGGGAGAGGGACATTGTAGGTAAGGAAAAATGTGCAAGCTGGGTGGGCCAAGAGGTCCTTATCTACCAACAAAATCTATGTTTCTATGTTAAGCAGCTGAGCTAAGACTTAAGTACAGATGTTAATGGATGTGACCAATGGCTTTTGTGGGCTGTGTGGTTAAGCTGCCATCTAAAGTTGGCATCACACATGCCAACCCCCACCCCGATGTACAGAGATCTTAAAGCAACCTGCATAGTGTACTGGAGAACTCTAGTATCTTCAGTAGCTTCAGGTCCAAGTCCACAATTGATATGATCTGGGGTGTAAGGAAGATATCTTGGTTCTGGAGAGTGATTTATTAGTATTAAATCTGAAAGATAAAACACTGAAGTTGGCAGGAGAAAAAGGCCCAGCTGCCCATCAAGTATGTCCATCCCTACCTGTGTGGTATTGCCTTCAACTTCTATTTGGCTTGTGCCTTCACCAGCTCTCCAGCTTAGTGTTTTGTCTTTCTGCCTTCCCTGACTGTAGCACTGTGCTTCTTTCTTTTTGTCTTTTTCTTTCAAGGTTAACCACTCATGCTGCACTCATATCGTTATTTAACTCGTGTTTATTTTCATTTTGGTTTTCAGTGTACTTGTTTGTATGTCCTACCTATGTCATTTTGCCATATTTAGTTTGTATTTTCTCAGTCTGTTTTATCTGCTGTCCATATCAAGCCACCTGCAAACTTTCCTCTCATTTCCAGTGCAGTCCTACTCATTAGTTTCACCTGGGCTTATTCATACTCAGTCATTTCAGTCAGCCTTAGTCTGTTTCAGCCTCATCACCGCAGTCTTAGTTTTAATACAGCTTTTGGCTTGCCCTGCCGATGGCTTAATTTTATTTATGATTTTGGCCTTTGACGTGCATTCATATTTTCAGTTCCTTGTCATTCTGTTCACTCTCAAGTATATTAGTTTTTGGGGAGTTAACTGCAGAAGAGTGGTTTGATCTAGTGCAGTAAGATTGCAGCAGGCATTTCTTAAACAGCCACAAGATGTGCCAAAGAGTGCCGTGGTGAACGGGAGTGACATAGTGAGGAGAAGGGGTTTGGGGATTCAAAGGGAAAGTCAGACAAGTGGTTCCTCAGCTCAGACAAGATTGCACTGCATAGTTTGCTTCCACTAACATTTGAACCGCTGTTTTATTCCCCCTGACAGACCAACTCTGTGCCTACTAACCTCCTTGAAGTCCTGTTGTTCTATTCTCCCAGACCGGCAAGGTGGCAGCAGCTGGTCTTGGGGCCGGTTGCACAAAAGAGTTAAATCTGTGTTTAAGACTTGTTTTTTGTCTTACAAAGGCAAGGCCGGCTTAAAAATGTTAAGTCTGTTGCACAAAAATTGTTTTGCACTTCATTGGTCTTATTTAGAGACTTTAATTTAAGCCTCCTATGTACCAAACTTTTTTGTTGTTGGTAGACTTTTCCTGCCATAGTTAATTATAGGACCTTATTATAGGAAACAATTCTGAATATTGCAAATTAAAAATTAAATATACAGTACTTGAGTGCATTGATTTCCTGTTTTTGGGACTGCTATTTCCCAGAGCTTATCTGTATGGTACCATCAAAAGAAATATATATATATATATATTTTTTTTTTTTGCCATGACAGGTTTTTATCCTCAGCTCAGATGGGTGGCTGCTCAGCACTGTCCCTGCTGCCCATGATTGGCTACCACCACCACTGTCCCTGGGTGCTTGAATCCCCTGGGATTCCCTGGCCATAGCTGGGAGCCCACCCTCAAGAATAAAATCTGAACTGGCCCAAATTCTTACTTAACTGTACTATCTCACTTCGAGGGGGAGCTCTTGCAGCAGGTTACACCATAAGGACTGGGTCCAAAGCAGTGAAAGGACCAACCCCCTAAAGTCAGTAGGAGGTAAACGTCATCTAGAAAGCTCATGAAAGTAAGCCCTGTAGGACAGCAAGGCCAAAGCCTGCCCTACAACAATAGACAATATCCAATACCCTGCAAAAAGGTGTGGAAAAGATCCAGCTGGGCAATAGTTTTGCCCTCTACAGATGCATGATATGCAGAAATGGCTGATAGGTGCACCTTAATGAAAGAGAAGCTCAGCCCTGAGACTGATAGAGAAAGGAGGTACTCTAAGACAGAGTTCACTGGGCATGTGAACAGATCAAGTGAGTGGAAGACCAAAGGCAGAACCGCTTCCACTTCATTGAATAAGTAGCCTTGGTGGAAGGCTTTCTGGTGATCAGTAAGACCTCTGCCACTCTGGGGGAAAACCCCAAGCTGAGTCACAGCTGGGTCTGCAGGAGTCATGTGTGCAGGTGCAATGACTTGAGGTCCAGATGTACCATGGTACCCTGCTCCTGGGAGAGCAAGGCTGAGCTCAGGGGCAGAGGTATCAGTGATTCCACTGCCAGCTGCTGAAGTAGTGGGATCCAAATTAGATGGTGGCGCTGAGATTTTTTTATCTATTTTGTTGGAAGTGTGCCTAGAAAATGGACAAATAAATTTAAACATATTGGGCATTTACACTTCTCTGCATTACGCTCCTTATTTGCTACACTGGGGGAGGGTTACAAGGTTCTTTTGGTTGCACTTGTATGTTTTAACTTGATGCAACCACAGCCAGTGGGTGACCTGTTTCTGTTCCAACTTGTTACATTGGCCAGATTATTTTAGAGAATCCCTTATGATAAGTCCCAAGTCCTGTATCTCAGAAGTAGTCTCCAGCTTAACTCCTCCCATCCAATATTCCATCCTCAAGTTCTTGTTCCCTATGTGCATCACCTTGTGTTTTTTGGTGATGAATTTTAACTGCCAGATTTTGGATTGCCTTTCTAACCATTGCAAGTCCCTCTGCATCTGTTTTAACCCTCACCCCCACCCACTGTCTAAAGTGCCACAAATCTTAGTGTCATCTAAGAAGAAACACATCCTGCCCTGTATTACTTCTCCTCTGTCACTGATAAACATTGAAAAGGACTGATCCCAGGACTGACCTTTACGTCACCAAACTTGTGACCTCTGTTCCTCTGAAGTGACATCATTTACCATTGCCCTCTACTGTTTCCCTCTCAGGCAATGTGGAGGGGTTGTGGGATAACAAATGGACCAGACACTGAACTTCAGGTTTAACTCACAATCTCTGTGTGATGTTTATTCAAAGTACAAAAGAGATACTCTTCAGCAATGGCTTATCCCTTCTTCAGTACATAAGTTTTGCAGCAACAGACTATTCATGTCCTTCCTCTGCACTTATCAGCACCTACTGACCCACTGATCCCTGATCTAACTAAACAATCGAGATTCAACTTCCCCTACGCAGGCCTTGTTTGCTTGGGTGGTGGGGGCTCAAATAAAAAAAATCTAAAGACAAAGAACCTCAGTGCAGAAGTACTGAAACAAGGGTTACCCCAAATGGCATTGACAATAAGCCAATTGTGCAGGGACAGAGGAGTCCAGTACGAGGCAAAAGCCACCAAGCAGAACTTCATGGATGCCCTAATGGTAGCAGATACCCAGAGCACTGAGTCGCACACAGTGACTGTAAAGGACTGAACCTTGAGTGCGGAAGGGCTAGTGGCCAGTGCAGTGTCCAGATCTGGTGAGGGCAGCGTGGCCAGTGCCAGCGAAGGGCCACAGCAGCAGAGGAAGGTCACCAGCATTCTGGATCCAGAAGTACTCAGGCTGAAGATTGAGTTGTGCAGAATGGAGCTAGAGTTCCAGAGGGAGGCTGAGCGAGATCGCTGAGAGGCAAACCGTGAATGGTGAGAGGCAGACCATGAAAGTAGGAGGCAGACCATGAGGAGTGTGAGTGCCAGAGGCAACATGAACTGGAGAAGCTACGTCTCCAACCACCAGCACCAGAGCAGGTAAGTGGCTTGGGTTTAACTGGGACTACAGGACTGGGTTACAAATTGAATTCCAAATTGATAGCCGAATTTAAAGAGGGGGAGGATATGGATGCCTTTTTAAATTCTTTTGAAAAAGTTTGTATTCAGGCTAAAATTCCTAGAGAGTCCTGGAGCTTCCAGCTATCCCTGCTACTTACCAGAAAAGCTCGGGATGCATTGGGTCAAATGGACAATGAGGACAGTAATGATTACAGCAAACTTAAAGCTGCACTGTTAAAAAAAGTTTGAAGTAACTGCTAAATCATACTGAGCTAAATTCCATAAGCTCAGGAGAAGCCCTGATATGAGCTATGAGGAGCTAGCCACAAAACAACATCAGTTTTTAAAACGTTGGTGGGAAGGAACTGAAGCAAACTCTGTTGATAAAATTGAAAATGTGATTTTTTTTTAGAACAGTTTTTCTGGGCATGCCCAGCAGAGCTAAAAACCTGGCTGGAGGACTGAGATCCCAAAACAGTGCAAGAGGCTGCTGAACTCTCGGACCGCTATGCCAAGAGCAGACCTGCTCTGAGAACGAATGGGGCAGGCGTAGCAGCACAGAAAGGGAAAAGTGCACCTTCAGGGCAGCTAAAACCCTCACTGCCTGCACCAAAACCAGTTAGCCCCAGGTTTCAGAGAAAAGATTTCTCTGAGAAAAGAAATTAATGTTGGTTGTGTAAAGAAACTGGGCATATTGCCAGACAGTGTCCCAAATGAATGAGCCATACACAACTGGGGGCTAGGAAAGAAGTGGGTTGCTTGTGTGCCCTTGGAAGCATGCCGGTGAACATGGGGGAACACATGCACCCAGTCATGGTGAATGGTGTACAGACGCAAGGGTTAAGGGACACGGGCATCCCTGACATTGGTAAAAGGGGATCTGAGGGGGCTATGATGAGCAGCTAGCTGGATAGACATGCCTGGGCACTGCTTTGATACAACGGCCGGTAAATGTATAGAAAAACCCCTTTAAAAGGTTATTTCACTGAAAGCGAATGTTTAAGTGTACGGCAGAGGATACCATGGAGGAATATCTTACACCAGGCCTGGGGAAAAGTCAGCGTTTGGCCGGGAAATCCGGGAAGAAGTCGGCGGCTGCGGCAGCAAATGAAAGCGCGGGCATTATATCACTCTCAATGGTGGAAGTGAGCAAACTAGGCCGCGAGGTAACAGGACAGGTAATAGAGGCAATGGAACCCCGGCTACTGAAACTAGAGAGTAAAATCAAGCTGAAACTGCAGGAGGTGTTAGAACAGCAAACACTGCAGGGCAACAGTGTTGGAGAGATAGAAGACCGAATTGCTAGACTGGAAGATGAAACCATGGCAGTCCCTGGGCAAGCTGCAAGGTTACAGAAAGAGTTAGATGACTTAAAGGAATCATTTGACTATCAAGAGAACTACCATAGACACCTTAACTTGCGCATTAGGGACCTGCCTGAGGTTGCAGAAAAGGGGGACGTGCTAAAGTTTTGTGCCCAAACCATACCAGAGCTGCTGGGTCTACATCCAAAAAAATGGGCTACTGAAGTTAGAGCAGGCGCATAGGTCCGTGATGCCTCGACCCCCTGGTAACCAACCACCTAGGCAAATAATTATGAGATTCCATGCATTCCAGGACCAGGAAACGGTGCTGAAAGCATATCGGGGAAAAGGGCTCCTTGGAATATGGAGAGGCGAGGCTTTATCTCTCGCAAGACTACTCACTTCATCTTTTCAGAAAACGTAAGCTGTTCAATCTGTTAATGGCTCAGTTGAGAGCTGTAGGAGTGGAGACTTTCCTGATATACCCGGCAGTCCTGAAAATCCGGCACGAGGGTGCAACGTTCTTCTTCTGGGAGGTTTCTAAAGCTGAACAATTCGTAAAGGAGCTACAAAAAAAAGCTGGCTAACTGTAGAAAAGGGTTTGAACTTACATTGTACTGTATCTGACCATATTTTCAGTTGACTGGTAGCGTGGTACTGGGACTTGGGAACTGGACCAGCAAACCTATTATTAATTGCTATTTCCATATGAGGGTGGCCTTGCATGTGTTTCTTTTCATTTAGTGCTGCCAGACCAGTTCTCTCCTTCCCCCCCTGAAGTTTGTTGGTCATCCTCAATGTTCTGAAGAGAAGAGAAGAGAAGAGCTGAACTATGCATGGAAAGGAGGGGGGGGCATTCTCGATACCAGCAGATGATAGTGAGGAACAGTCCGGAGTGAATTTATAGGCCATGGGGATTGCCCACTCGAGTAAAGTATGCCGACCATGCAGATGGACTGTTCTGGCCACCTATCGAGAGCTGGACATGTTGTGAGTGAGGGGGGGATGGGCTTAGCACGTGTATTAATGGCGTGGCCTGCTCCCCCCTCACAGGAGGTGAAATTCAACAACCCTCTTGACTGTGCATGTCTTTCAGGGCCTGGGGCATCTGTAAAGGTTAACTGAGGGGGGAGAGTTGGGAGATTGATGAAGGGCATGAAAGGAATGTATATGAAGGGGTTTAATGTGAAACGACATTTGAGTTTTGTTATAATGAATATATTATGCGGTTGGGTTAGATAGGGACACAGATTGGGGCCAACCGTTGTCGGAGCAGTGGGGAATCTTGTCCATGGAGGGGACTGAGACACACATGCTAACTTAGCAATTGGTGTCAAATGGGGGAGGCAAGGGGGAAAATGTTACTTTTCTTGGTTTCGATGGGGTGGGAGGGGAGGAGGGAGGAAGAAGATAATTTATAATTCAATGGGAGTGGAATGGGGGAGAAGGTAAGAAAATTTAGCTTCTTATTCATTCTGTGTATATAGTTCATCAGTGTGTGTTACGTGATGCATTCTGTATGGTACACAAATTTTCATGGAGACCAGCTCATAGTCTTGACCCGGAAGAGGGGGTGAAGGTGGCAAGAGACGGGGGAAAATGGATGATTGCAATATGGCTAATCCACAGGAATTGAAAGTGGTCTCCTGGAATGTGCAAGGGGTTAATAACCCAGTTAAATGGGCAATGTTATTAGCAGCACTTAAAAGAAAAGGAGCACAGGTTGCTCTATTCCAGGAGACTCATTTATCGGATGTAGAGCATACCAAGCTGGTGAGTGGGTGGGTAGGTAAATGCTTTGCTGCCTCATATTCCTCCTGTAAAAGAGGAGTGGCCATCCTTTTGCACAAGCAGTTACCGTTGAAGATCACCAGGGTGGTGAGAGATTACCGGAATGGGAGGTATGTGTTTGTACTGGGACAGCTATATGAGGAAACAGTTACCTTTGGTAGTGTTTACGCCCCTGCCATATATGATACCGGGTTCTTTCCTGAGCTCCTGTACGTATTAATGAAAGAGCAATTCCCGGGCCTAGTTCTGGGGAGGGATTTGAATAGTACCATGGAACCAGTTTTAGACCATTCTGAAGGCAAGGGAAGGAGGATGGAAGCACTGGGTCTGTGGCAGCAAGGGAGTAGCAGATATGGACCTGGTGGATAGTTGGCGGATGATGTATCTGAGGGCTAGGGAGTGCATCTTCTTTTCTAGTCCTCACGGGACATGGAGCAGGATTGACTATATATTCCTGCAGAGGGGCTGGCATAATAGGGTGCTGGATATAGCTCATAGCCCTATACACATATCAGACCATGCGATGGTCATAGGAAGGATCCCAGTTCCGAAGGGGTAGAGTCTCTACCCTCAATGGAGATTCCCGTTGTACATGCTTACAAACCAGGAGTTCAGGGAATACCTAGTGGATCAATGGTAGAGATACAAGGTAACCAGTGAGGGCAGTGGGGTCTCAAAAAGCTATATATTGGGATGCGGGCAAGCCTACATGAGGGGGGCAATTATAGCGTTTATGGCCAAATATAAGCGTAAGAAGCACGAAAAGAGGCGAGAGCTAGAAAAGAAACTTAAGCTCTTGGAAAAAAGGGTGGCGAGGGGTGAACAAGGGGAGGCAATACAATTGTTAACTGCCACCAGAGAGGCATTGAATGCCTCGGTGAGAAGTGAAGCCACAACATCCCTGTTCTTCTGTGGGTGGCAAATGTTTGAGTGGCCTAATAAGCACGGACCCCTACTAGTGAGGTTAATGAAGGGGGGTAAATGCCCTACTAAGATAACAACTATAAAAGGGAAGGGAGATGGGGTACATAGGGAACCCCAAGAGATAAGAAAAGCCTTCCGGGATTATTATGGGCAGTTGTATAGGGCAGGTTGCCAACATAAGGCCCAAGAGATGAAAGCTTTTTTAGATAAGGTGAAGCTCTCTAGACTCTCATCGGTGCAGAGGGAGAGGCTAAACCAGCGAATAATGAAGGAGGAAATAATTAAAGCTGTAGGGAAATTGCAGAGAGGGAAGGCAAGTGGCCCAGATGGATTCCCAGTGAAATATTACAAGGTCTTGGCCGGGCAAATGGCGGAGGCGTGGTGTGAATTGGTGCAGGTGGGGGAGGAAGGGGAGGGTACGGTATTGCCTGCCACATGTTTTGAGGCCCTTATCTGCCTAATTCCCAAACCAGGCAAGGATGAATTGGAATGTGCCTCTTATAGGCCAATATCACTTTTAAATTGTGATCTCAAAATGATAGCTAAAGTGTTGGCTCTAAGGCTGGAAGACTGCTTGCCTGTGTTGGTTCACCCAGACCAGACTGGCTTTACAAAAGGGAGATTTTCGCATCACAATATGAGGTAGCTGCTCAATGTGGTGTGGAGAGCAGGGTGAACAAATGAGAAGACATACATCATCTCTATGGATGCGGAGAAAAAGCGTTTGACAGAGTGGAGTGGGAATACCTCTTTGAGGTGCTGGGCCGGTTTGGTCTGGGTGAATCATACGTGCAGTGGGTGAGGAGCATGTACTGGGCGCCTAAGGCCCGGATATTGGTTAATGGGGAACTCACAGATGCTGTGGAACTGGAATGGGGAACGAGACAGGGTTGCCCCCTCTCGCCGTTATTCGTATTGGCATTAGAACCATTGGCTATAGCACTCTGACAAAGCCAGGAATTCCACGGGGTAATGGGGGCTAAGAGTACACTACACAAAGTAGCTCTGTATGTGGATGACATGCTCCTGTTTGTTAGGCACCCGCAGATATCCATACTGCCTTTGCTGGGGATAATAGATGCTTTCGCCGAGTTTTTGGGGTACAAAATATACTTAGGTAAATCGGAGCTGATGTGCTTTCCTAAGAAGGAGGCAGAGGATGAGAGATGGGGACTACAGGTGAGGGACAAGTCTATTACCTATCTGGGTATAACGATGGGTAGAACTATAGGGGCACTATATGGGTTAAATTATACACCTTTGCTTAAAAAAGTAGAAGGAGACTTGAGACGCTGGATGCAGCTCCTTATATCTTGGTTAGCCACATTAATCTAATAAGATGAATGCACCCCAATAATTTTGTATCCTATGCAAATGTTACCACCCACTTGTTAAGAAGGGATATCCAGGAGACTGAGAAAGCATTTATTAGTTTATATGGTGAGGAAAGCAGGGACCAGCTTCAGACTTAAGGTGGTAATAGGCAGGAGGATTAAATTTCTGGATTTCGGGATTACATTTTAGCAATACAGCAGCGTTATGTGGCAGACTGGTACAGCCAGCTAGTGGCCAGCTGGGTGGATCTTGAACAATGGGAGTGCCCAGGGCGTTTGTCTGCATACCTACCTCAGTAAAGGGCTCCAAGAATTCTTGGCTCAGGGAGGGGTAACCATTAGTAAGATCAGTGCTGAAGCATGGAACTGTCTTAAGAAGAAACGGGATATGTAGGGGTGAGACCCTGCTTATTGCCAGTGGTGGACAATCCCTTTTTCTTCCTGGATTAGCAGATAGAGGGTTTAAGGAGTGGGAAAAGAAGGGTGTACAGAGTATAGGGGATGTGGTCAAGCAGGGAACTTTAAACTCATTAGGGGACATAGTACAAAACCTGGGGTTAAAAAAGCAGCAGTTGTTTTGTTACCTCCAGTTAAGGGCTTTTGTGTCTAAAATGGATAGGGGTGGGGAGTCGGCACAGAAATGGGGAGAGTTAAAATGAATGATATACTAGGTGTGCAGAGACCCCAAAGGATTTGTTAGGAAGGATGCGAAAGTAGGGAAGCAGGACTGCCCAGACCACACTCAGAAAACAAGAATGCTTTGGATAAGAGACATAGGGAGTGACATAACTGAAGATAATTGGCAAATGATGATAGAGGGGCATGTAGGACTTCTAGTACAAGGAGGCCTATTATAAATTTGTACATAGACTATATTGTCCCCGGAGGTAGTACATAGGGCACACCCAGCCATATCCCCATTGTGTGGCAGGTGTGGAAATGAGCGGGGGACATGTATACATTGTTTTTGGTTGTGCAGAGTCCTCCAGATTTTCTGGGGGGAAGTTATTGGGGAAGTCAGTCGAATGACAGGTATTCCCCTGCATGTAGAACCAATTGTGGGTCTTTTCAGAATGGATCCAGGAAAAGAAGGAGTTTGGGAACCTTTCCCACACTGGGTAAGGATAGTACTCATATTGGCGAGGCACTGCATACAGAATACTTGGGTAACATGTGCAGCACCATCGATTGCGCAATGGCACAGACTTGTTATGCAAACATTAGCCCTTGAAAGGCTGACTCTGGTGCTTAAAAATAGAGGGGAGTCCTTCTATAGAGAATGGGCCCCTCTTCTGGCTTCATTAAGTGGAGAAGAAGAAAATATACTAAGGATGGGATTCGGATAGGAATGATCAGGGTAAATAGAGAACTATAAAATAAAGGTGGCTGCTAAAAATTGGTTAAGAGGGGTTGGGCAGGGAACAGATCGGGGATATGAATGAAATGGTAGATGATAGAGCTGGGTTAAAGTTGTAAGTTGAACAATATCAATTTATAATTTATGTATTGTTAATTTATTAATGTCTGTGTCTGGAATATATATATATGGAATGCATCTGTCTGTCATATGTATGTTAAACATGTTGCTGTTATGTGTTGTTGTGTGTTTAAAACAATTTTTGAAATTAATAAAAAGATTATACAAAAAAAGGTAGGGATCTGGTACAGCCTGGTCAGCTTATACCAAATAAATACATCACAGTACAAGACTTTACTGGTGGGGAAAAAACATTGCCCCTCACTAGTGTTCTCCTAGACTGGGGTGAAACAGGGGGAACTGTGCAACAGGTGGCTATAGCCAAAATGTTAGCAGTGGATGTGATCCTGGGCAACAATCTCCAACAGGGGATGGTGTGTGCAGTTACCTGTAGCCAAGCGGCAAGGGAAAATTGTAGTTCCCTGAACCCCACAGAAGCCATTGTGGAAACCACTGGGAGGCTGGTTCCCCAGCCTGTGTGTTCTGATATGGAGACTAATGAAAAGAGGGTAGAAATTTCCCTAGTAGCAGTTAACCACACAGCTACAGAGGGTTACTCCAAAGCAGGAGGGTTGACCCATTGTCAGAGGGTTGGGATTGACAGTAATCCTGAGTGCCCTGATGCTAGTGCTAGGGACCCTAGTTTAACAACTGATGGGGACCTGTCCCATGCATTCGGAATGTATGAGGCATTTGCAGCTGCTCAGAGAAGTAACCCTAGTCTAGATAAGCTGAGGGCTTGGGGAGACTCTGATGGAGCACAGGGAGGTGATGGCAGACATAAGGTTTATTGGGAAAATGGACTGATGTATACTCAGGCTGTGCAGACAGAGGGAGGGGAGCTAGGCAGGCAGCTTGTCGTTTCCCAGGGGTATCGTGAGCAGTTGCTCAAGACTGCACATGATATTCCCTTGTCTGGTCATCTGGGAATTGTGCGCACTACTCAGCAGTTAGCCCAGAATTTCTATTGACCTAACTTCGCCCAGCAGATGAAGGAGTATTGCAGGTCTTGTCACCAGTGCCAAGAAATAGGGAAGGCGGGCAAGAAAACCCAAGCCACCCTGATTCCATTGCCCATAGTGGAGGAACCATTCCAGAGGGTGGGAATGGATATTGTGGGGCCTTTAAATACCCCTAGCACCTCAGGGAAGAGATTCATCCTGACTGTGGTGGATTATGCCACCCGGTACCCAGAGGCAGTCATGCTATCCTTACTGAGGACAGACAAAGTGGCAGATGCCTTACTTGGGATTTTCTCCCATGTTGGGTTTCTGCAGGAGGTTATCACCAATCGAGGGGGTTCCTTCATGTCGGACCTGATGAAATGTTTATGGAAGAAGTGTGGGGTAGTGCAGAGATGCACATCATATCACCCACAAGCCAGTGGGCTTGTGGAAAGATTTAATGGTACCCTGAAGTCAATGCTCCGGGCGTTTGCTGAACAGCATGGGAGGGACTGGGAGAAATACCTTACCCACCTGTTGTTTGCATACAGGGAGGTATCCCAAGAGTCGACAGGATTTTCCCTCTTCGAACTCTTATATGGACATTGGGTACATGGGCCCCTAGACTTGATCTGGGAGGACTGGGAAGGCAAGCACACTACCCAGGGAACTCCCATAGTGGCTTATGTCCTTAGGTTTCAGGAAAGGCTGAAGGAGCTTAAGGGGACAGCCCAGAGCAACCTGGCAGCTGCCCAACAGAAACAAAAAGTGTGGTACAACCGCAGAGCCAGAGCTTGCTCATTCATGGTGGGTCAGGAAGTCATGGTCCTTATTCCCATCAGGAAAGACAAGCTGCAGACTGAGTGGGCAGGACCGTACAAAGTGGTTAGGAAGGTAAATGACATGAACTATATTATAGAGTTACCTGACAGAAGACAGACAGAAAGGATGTACCATGTCAACATGATGAAGCCATATGGTAATAGGGCTGACATGGTGTTTGCAGTGTGTAGTCCTGGGGAAGGGACAGATGAAGGATACCCCCTTCTGGACTTGCTGGAAGAAAGCAAGTGGGAGTCCTCTGTGGAGGCAGTAAAATTGTATCCCCAGCTGGCTCCAGACCAGATCCAGGAAGTAAGGGAGGTTTTAGCAGACTTTGCCCCATTGTTTAGCACCAAGTCTGGACTAACCCCCTTAGCGATGCATGATGTGGAGACAGGGACACAGACGCCCATACAGCGGACAGCATATCAGGCATCAGAGGCTGTCCAAAAGGACATTAGGAGGGAAGTGGAGGAGATGCTGGATTTAGGGGTAATCCAGAGATTCCATAGCCCTTGGGCTTCACCCGTAGTACATGTACCCAAGCCAGATGGCTCTACTCGTTTCTGTGTGGACTATCATGGACTGAATGCAGTCACAAAGTCAGACGCCCACCCGATGCCCCGGATGGACAAACTCCTGGACAAGTTGGGAAGGGTGACCTGCCTTGCAACGATTGACCTGATCCAGTGGTATTGGCAGGTAGAGTTAATAGACAGAGCTAGGGAGAGGTCAGCCTTCATCACTCTAATAGGCTTATTTGAATTTAAAGTAATGCCTTCCGGAATGAAGAACGACCCAGCCACTTTCCAAAGGTTGGTGAACCAGATGTTAAATGGTGCTGAGGAGTACGCCATGGCATACCTGGATGACATTGCTATCTTTAGTGCCAGCAGGGAGGAACACCTGTCCCACCTTAGGGAAGTGCTGGGCAGGATACAGAGGGCCGGGCTCACTGTCAAAGCCGAGAAGTGAGAGGTGGCCATGAGAGAAGTGGTATACCTCGGGCATGTGGTAGGCCAGGGACAGTTCCATCCTAACCAAATAAAAATAGAGGGAATCCTGGCGTGGTCCAGACCAGAAATGCAGAAGCAGGTCAGGAGTTTTCTAGGGACAGCAGGGTACTATAGGAAATGTGTACCCAGTTACAGCACCCTGGCTGCTCCCCTATCTGACCTGGTAAAAAAAAGGATGCCAAAGAAAATTACCTGGGACCCAGCCTGTGAAAAAGTCTTTACCAGAATGAAGGAGGCACTGTGCAGTTCTCCTGTATTGACAAATCCTGACTATAGCAAACCCTTTATAGTTCAGACTGACTCCTCAGACGTGGATATTAGGACATTACAGAGTCAGACATCCAGCCAAGGGAAAGATCACCCAGTAGCGTATCTGAGTAAAAAGTTACTTCCCAGGGAGCAGGCATACTCCACTGGGAAAAGGAGTGTCCTGCCATAGTGTGGGCCCTAAAGAAGTTAGAGCCATACTTATATGGGCAGCATTTTGTGGTACAGACTGACCACAACCCCCTGGTTTGGCTGATACAGATGGGAAAAAAACAATGGTAGATTGCTAAGATGGAGTCTTGCTTTGCAAGGGTATGACATGACAATCCTACATAGGGCTGGAGCGAAAAATCAGAAATCAGATGGGTTGTTTCGTGTCTATGAGGAGTGAACTGATTTGGGAAGCTCATCCCATGCAGGGGATAGGATTTGGGAAGCTCATCCCATGTAGGGGATAGAGCCCCCAAATTCAGTCTAGGTGGGGAGGATTGTGACACTTGGACAGCTGGTTCTGATTAATCTATGCTTTTTGTAATATAAAAATGTGTTATTGAATGTCTCTCTTGAGACATGCTGTGTTCCTGGGATGACCCCCCCCCCCCAGGTTTCAACTACGAGCTGTTAACCTAAAAGCCAGGAGATAATTACAGGCTAGAAGAGACACAAATTAAAGATCTCCTGTTTATCTGGCTTAATTGTAGCTGCAAGCTGCTAGGATGGAAATCATAAACATTTATGAAGGTTAGAGGAAGAATACAGGTTATGTCACATAGCTGCTAAGTCTTAAATGCTCCTTTGATGACTGTGAAGGACAGGAAGACATGCTAGATCAATAGGGGTCATGGGGAAATTAGTTTTTGCTGATGCACCTTCTGAATGATGAGACATCCTGGTTGTATGCTTTTTGATAAACAGGACGAGCAAGGTGACATCATGGAGAAGGCAGGTTCAAGACAGTGTTTTAATTATGCTGTGACTGACCTTTAGATATATACATGTTTGGACTCTGAAGAAGAAACATCTATCAGCACTGTTAGGAGATATACATTAGATGGACCAGTCTAAGTGTATGGTTGGTAGGAATTTGCACTTTTAAATCTTGTTCTTTTAAGTCATTGTATGGTTTTGTGATATATTGTTCTGTATTTACAGCTTAAATATTTTTTTCTATTTTAAAGTAAACCTCTATTTTAAGAGAATACTTGGTGTGCCCTCTGAATTCTTTATTTGACAAGTGAAGCATATATAGTTAAAGCTGACACTGTGCAAAAGCTTACAGGTCTACCAAACTGGGAAAAAGTAAGAGTTTATCTGAGGTCTTTAATAGAGTTTTTTGGGGTTCATTTTGTACACCTGGTTAGGTGCCCGTAGGCAAAAGATATCTGGCATTTCCCCAAAGAGCAGAATTATCTGAGCCTGTATATTAGGTATGCTAGCAAGAGGTACACAGTTTGAATCCCTCCAGAACTTGAGACCAAAGGTTGATTTGAACCCACAAAACAGACAGGAGGGTTACGCTGTTTCTGTTCCTGTTCACAATACTGCGCTTGGAGGTTGGCACTGTGGAAGTAGAGGGCCTGACCTGCTGAGTGTTGTTGTGACATGTCTTTCTTCATCATCAGGCCTGCCCCCTGATCAAACATACTACACTTTGGCCTACATAAAGGAACCATTGCAGAGGCACATCAAACGTTGTGCCTGACAACCAGCTTGACCCCTCTGTCTTACACAAAGTATCTGTGGGAATATGGAAGGAGCAACAGTAGCTTCTGTTCTCCTATTGCAGCCTTTTATAACCCATGACACCAAATCCTTATCCCCAGGCAGGTCTCTACAGAAACCTACAGGAAGCCAAGGAACCTCCCATGCTGAATACCCTGCAATGTTAAACAGCAGGTTCCTAAACCTTTTAACTCTGGGGTGTCTTAATAAACATCCTTTTAATCATTGTGCTATTTTCAGCCATCTGTTACCATCTAGCACCTTGTGACCTATGTGAGAGTTTTCCCTTTTTCCAAGGGTGCAATTTTTTTTCTTTAATGACCTCTACCCTTTAGGACACTCTTTCTACACCCCGGGTACTAGTTTCTTTGCTGTCCCCAGCAAGTACCTCTATCTGGTTGCAAACTGGACATGTCCTAATATAGACTGCTACCTGTCTGTACATACCAGGCCAGTAATAAGATGGAGTTAGCCGAGCCAAGACACCACTATGGCTCAGATGCCCACAGGGACTGGAGTGAGCAGCCTCCATCACCTGTTGTCTGTAGGCTTCAGGCACCACTATCTGGGCATCCACACTTTTTGTACGGGGTTTGGGCTTCATGTGGTACAGAACACCCTTCTTCAGTTCGTACCACCAGCTTTGTTTTGCCCCACACCACCACTAATCTGCATACCCTTTTTGACCTTAACATACTGTAACAGTTTAGCAACATTAGCATCTTTAGCCTGCAGTATACCCCAGTCAATACTGTTAATAGATTTAGCTGCATCAATACAAGAAAAAGTCCTTTCAGCCTCATAGTCTTCTTCTTGCTTGCTTGGAGTCTTCAACCCCAGCATAATATCACTAGGCACAGTCTTACCTGGAGTTTCATATTCAAGTTTCATATTTGCATCTCCAACCTCCAACGGGTAACATCCTGTGAACACAGGCAACAAAGGAATATCCTGCTCAGTCATGGAGTCCTCCTCCAGCTGAGCCCACAAAAAATCCTCCTCCAATTCTTTATCCAAACTCTCCAGCAGGGATCTCTCGAGCACCTGGCATAGGTGTTTCTCCTCTCTGCGTAGTTTGCCACCAGCCATTACCCACTTATCCGGAGGATCATCCTCCTCAGGGTCTTCACCTCCTGGGTGTTGTCTTCACACCTGCGGTCTGCCTCGACCCCACTCTGGTTCCTCATCCCTTTGCATCTCTTCGTCATCTTCATGCTTGGCCTTCCTCCAAGCTCCCAGGTCCAGTCCAGGCAGCAGCTTCTCTCTGTCTGTCAGCCATGGTTCTTGTCAGAACTCCATGGACTTTCTTCTCCGGGTTCTCCTCTGGCAACTCCTGGTGCATTGGTCCACCTGGGGTATCTAGGCGATATCCACTGGAAAACATCCCTCTTTAGCCAGTCCTGATGCTTCCAGCAAGTTATCCTACTTTTAACACCAAGTCTGTGGAGGGGTTGTGGGCTAACAGATGGCCTAAACACCGAACTTCACGTTCAGCACACAATCTCTGTGTGATGTTTATTCAAAATACAGAAGAGAGAACCTTCAGAAATGGCATATCCCTTCTTCAGTACATCAGTTTGCAGCAACAGACTATTCATGTCCTTCCTTTGCGCTACTGACTCACTGATCTCTGATCTAACTAAACAATTGAGATTCAGCCTCCCTATGCGGGCCTTGTTTGCTTGGGTGGTGGGGGCTCAAATAAAAATTAAAAAAAATAACAAGCTAAAGACAAAGCACCTCAGTGCAGAAGCACTGAAACAAGGGTTACCCCAAAGGGCATTGACAATAAGCCATATTTCAAAGAAACACAACATCACACATGCTTTCATAATTCAAGGCCTGGAGAGCTGGTCCAGATTTCAAATGTGGAGGGCTTCAAGAGAGGGTGGGACAGATACAGAAAGAGGTATCGGAACTCAAGGGGGGGGGGCTTCGGTTCCCAACAGGGGATCTGAGGTTTGAGCAGACTCGATAGACCATAAGGCCTAATTTGCTGGCAGTTAGTATGTTTGTATGTTAAAGCATCATGGGATATATGCAAATCACCCTGAAAATTCAGACTTGTTTAGTTTACAGCAATTTACATGCATTTTAAATAGCACAACTAACTTAATTTTATCATACAGTCCCTTAGTAACTTTTTACCTTTATCAAAAACACCTAGTACCATGGTATTTTCAACATTTACAGGTTTTATACCCATAAGGTATATACATTAAAGCATTTTATGACATAATGCCATTGCATACTAAATCCAACAATGAGGAACACAGCCTGTTGTTTTATATCAGCTCGGAGGTCACAACACTATCCTCCCTGTACGAGGACCTGAGAGGGAAAAGGAAAATTTAAAAAGGACACTATAGCATAGTCAAGAAAGGGGAGTGAGGGGGTGCCCATAGGTGGCTAACCTTATGGACTAGAAATTGTAAAGAACAGATTAGGCTAAGAAATAGATGGACTGTTGCAACAGATTTAAGAAAACGTTGGTCCTCAAGAGTGGCAGGAGTTCCCTGTCACAGGCAACTTCCATCCCATCTTACTAGGTCTTTCAGTGCACCTACTATAGATCCTCTAACCTTCTGTGTAGCACAGAGTAGAATGCCTTGCTGAAGTTGTAATAAATCCACTGACTGTGCCTTCTTTACAGTCCTAGTTATTTAGCCAAAGAATACTCTTAGGCTGTTCTGACAAGACCACCCTGCCATGAACCCATGCTGCTTACTATCCTGGAGCCCATTTCTCTCCAGGTAGTCCACTAGATCCTCCTTGACTATTGTCTTCATCAGTTAACCCACAATGGAGGTAAGACTGATAGGCCTGTAGTTTCCCAGTTGTTCCTTGTCACCTCCCATGTGGAGCACAGCTACATCCACTATTCTCCAGTCTTTTGCAACTGCCCCTGACTGTAGTGAGTTACTGAATAGCCCTGCCAGTGGTTCAGTCACTCTGATTCTAGTTCACTGACCGTCCTCAGGTACAATCCATCCAGCCCTGGAACCTTATTATCTTTTAGAGTCATAACCACCTTTATTGCCATTTCCACCTCTGATTACCACATAGAAACATAGAAGTTGATGGCAGATAAGGACCACAAGACCTATCCAGTCTGCCCATTTTTTTCTACCTTATGAATGTGCTATAGGCCTTTACTCTGTCAATGGCCTATTTATTCATACTCATCTATATTGCTCCCTTATGCCTATCCCATGCCTGTTTGAAGTCCTGCACTATATTAATATTCACCACTTTCTGAGGTAGGCTGTTCCATGCACCCATCACCCTCTCTATGAAAAATAACTTTTTCACATTACCCCTTAATCGGCCTCCCTCTAATCTCATGCTGTGTCCTCTTGTCCTGCTATTTTTCTTAAATTGAAACATGTTAGACTCTTTCACCTTGTTAATGCCCTTAAGATATTTGAATGTTTCAATCATATCACCCCTCTCCCTCCTTTGCTCTAGGGTATACATGTTGAGCTCTGTCAATCTGTCCTCATGTGTTTTCTGATGCAGTCCCTGCACCATTTTGGTTGCCCTTCTCTGGACTGCCTCCATTTTGTTAATGTCCTTGTGAAGGTGCGGCCTCCAGTACTGCACGCAGTACTCCAGATGGGGCCTAACCAGTGTCTTGTAAAGAGGGATTATTACCTCCATCTTACGACTTGTGATACCCCTACTAATACACGTCAACGTCCCTCTAGCCTTACCTACTACTTCAGTGGTCTGCTTGGATGATTTCAGGTCATCTGTGATGATGATGCCTAGGTCTGTTTCTTCCCTTGTGATTGCCAGAAACTCCTCTCCCAACCTATAGGTAGCTTCAGGGTTTCTCATCCCTATGTGCATAATCTTGCACTTCTTTGCGTTAAACCCCAGTTGCCACTCTTCAGACCATTTTGCCATTTTTTTCAGATCTCTCTCATTCTGCCTACCCCATCTGGATCATCTACTCTGTTGCAGATCTTGGTGTCATCTGCAAACAGACAAACCTTACCCTCCAGTCCATTTGTAATGTCACTGATGAAGATATTGAAGAGGACTGGCCCCAGGACTGATTCCCGAGGTATCCCACTTGTGACTTGCATCTCTTCTGACTGTATACCATTTACCACCACTCTCTGTTTTCTGCCCGCCAACCAGTTTGCCACCGAGTTGACCAACTTCTGACCCACACCAAGCCTACTAGCTTATTAATTAATCTTCTGTGTGGAACAGTATCGAAAGTTTTGCTGAAGTCAAGATAGGCTGACATCAACTACACATCCTTGGTCCACCACTCTAGTTACCCAGTCAAAGAAATATATGAGATTAGTTTGACAGGACCTTCCTTTTGTAAACCCATACTGTCTTGGATTCTGTGCACTTATGGATTCCAGGTGTTGCACTATCTTTTCCTTAAGGTGTGCTTCCATAATCTTGCCCACTACTGAGGTAAGACTGACTGGTCTGTAGTTCCCTGCCTCGTCCATGCTGCCACTCTTGTGGAGCGGGATCACATGAGCCCTTCTCCAGTCTTCCGGGACCTCTCCTGTGCTCAGAGACTCACTAAACAGTTCTGCTAATGGCTCTGCTAGTTCCATCCTTGGCTTCTTTAGTACCCTGGGATGTATGTCATCAGGTCCCATTACCTTGTCCACCCTGAGCTTAGCGAGCTCTTGTAGGACCCTTTCTTTTGTGAAGGGACTTGTGCATAACTCCTTCCCCCCATGTCCATGTTGCTGAGCTGTGGGTCCTGCCCTACCTACTTCTTGGTAAATACTGAGCAGAAGTATCTATTTAGGATATATGTTTTTCCTTGGTCCTCCTCCACACACTCCCCCTTCTCCCCTTTGATCTTAGCAATACCCCCTCTGGACTTTCTCCTTTCACTAATGTAGCTATAGAATGTCTTGTCCCCTTGTTTTACTATCTGTGCTAGTGTCTCCTCGGTTTGGGCCTTTGCCCGCCTTACTGCCTTCCCTGCTTCCCTTAGGGAAGTTTGGTATGCCTCCCTATCTTTGTTCCGCTGCGTTCCCTTATAGTTCCTGAAGGCCAATCTTTTGGCTCTGACCTTTTCTGCTACTATTTTTGAGAACCAAAGTGGTTCCCTTTTTCTTTTGCTCTTGTTTTTCTCCCTAACACAATGGGATGTTGCTTTAAGTATTGCATCCTTAATGCTTGCCCACTTTGCCTGTAGCCCCTCACCTATATTTCTTCTTGCCAGGGCTAGCTTAACTCTGTTGGCCATCTTATCAAAGTCGGCTCCTCTGAAGTCCCAGATGTTTGCCTTGGAATGGGATGGTTTAGTTCTAGTGGCCAAACTGAACCATACCATATGATGGTCACTAGCCCCCAGGTAACCTTCTACCTGTAGATCTGTGATCCTTTCCCCATTAGTCAGTAATAGATCCAGAATAGCCCTGTCTCTTGTGGGTTGTTGTATCAATTGTTTGAGGCCCTCTCCCTGCAGGGAAGCCACTATGTGCCTAGTTCTGGCAGATGTTCTGGCTGGTATTGACCAATCCGTATATGGCATGTTGAAGTCTCCCATTAGCAGAACCTCCCCTTTAGCTGTCATGTTTTGTATATCTTCTAACAACAATGTGTCTATGTCCTCCCCCTGGTCCGGAGGCCCAGACAACCCCAGTTCATATGGCTGTCCCATTTCCTGTTTCCAGGGTGACCCATAGTTCTTCTGGCTCCTTATGTGTATTCTGAATTTCTGTACCTTTAATACTTCATTGACATAAAGGGCCACTTAACCCCCCCACCCTTTTTTTCACCTCAGTCTCTTCTAAACAGTACATAGCCAGGTACCTTAGTTTCCCAAGTGTGATTACTGGTGAACCATGTCTCACTAATGGCTACTATATCTAGTTTAGCCTCTGTCATTGTTGCCTCCAGGTGTGGGATCTTGTTTCCCAGACTGGGGGCATTTGTGTACATGATTTTCCATTGGCCAGATTTCAGTGCATTAGTTGTGGGGTGAGGTCCGGCTTTTCCCCTGTGTGTCATATGGGGAGCTAGACCTTTTTCCTTACCTGGTGATGCAAATGACCTGCCCCATTTCTGAGATCCCCCTTGCAGAAGCCTTTATGCCACTTTCTGGCAAGGGTCTACTGTCCTCCACAATAAATATAGAACAAAACTAGTCATGTTGCATTGCTACCTTCTGTTCATCCTCCTCAGTTACCCTTCCCTCTTCACTCAGCCTTACAGTGTCCCCTCTCATTTACCTGTTTTCCCTGATGCATCTATAAAATGTTTTCCCCCACCCTTGACCTTTTCCACAATATGCAGCTCAGTCTCTGCATTTTCATCCCTTTCTTCTTGGCTTCCATCATCTTTTCTTGATATTCACTTCATCCCTTGTCTCTCTGTTTTTCTGTCTATCTGATGAAGGCCTGTTTAGTTTGGCCCTTCCTGTCTCTGTGACTTTTTTAGAGAACCAGATTGGTCTATTGTGCCTGTTACTCCTGGTAAGCATTCTCAAGCATGTCATAGTTACCTCAAGAATGTCTCTTTAACCACTCCCCACCTCTCTTCTGTCTCCCACAATTTGATACATTTCAACCAACCTAACCTGGACTAATTCCCTTATCTGCTCAAAGTCTCCTTGTCTGAAATCCAGAACCTCACGAGGAAGTCCTGGTACCCAAGAACAGTTCAAACCATATGGTGCTATGTGTCACTGGACCCCAGTGGCTCCACAAGCCACATTCCACCTATCATTTCCAACTTGCTGAGCACCACGTTGAGACTGGCATCCTGCCTTGTGAGCTCCCCGACAAGCTGCACTAGCAGGCAGTCCACAATACAGTACAGACAAACAAAATAAATTCATTATAATATATATAAAAACAGAATGCTGAGGACAGAAAAAGGTCTGTGGTCCATCCAGTCTGTTCTGTCCCTACCTAATGACCCCAAAACACCAGCCTGCTATTCCGGTAAAGGGTAGGGTACATTAAAACCATAAACAGCTTTTGACCCACGGACATGTGCTAGTCTTATATTGCAAGAATCCAGGAACAAAAGTACATTGGGCCAGTTAACTTTCTTGTACTGTACCCTGCAATTCTGGAATTTACTACAGTACTACTATAGGCTAAATGTTCTGACTCCCATGAACACCTTAGAATATTGGTTTTCAGACTTTATCACAGTAAACCTCCCCCAAGTCATGGAAAAGCTTTGGCGCAACCCCCTTCCCCCAAATATGGAAATAATTTTGGGCCTCCCCTTAGAAATAAATATCATCCTTTGCACAGTACACCAGGAATAAATGAAATGCCATTGAGTAGTTTGCTGAGTTTATTCTCATTTTATATTTAAATTATTGTTCTCCCTCTATATAACCCCCACACACTGGGTTATCCTGATAGCTCTATTCTTCTGACTGTCAAGCCCTTGCTACCCCTTGCTGCAATACCTCCATGGGTCAGACTGCATTGTCAGTCTGTTATCCCTGTCAGGCACCTTTCTACCCCTTTTGCCTCTTCCCTCCTCACTCTGCACTGAAGCACTTTCTCAGTGATCATGTTGCCCCCTCCTGCTCTTGCTCTTAGTTCATCCCTGGTCAGCCCACGTATCTGCACTGCTCTGCCACTAGTCTAGTGGATCAGTTGTTACCTCTTTCAGCTGGTAGATTGTTTCTATTTATTTGCACGGTTGTGCCTTCTGAATAATACTCACTCCATGTACCTTTCCCTTGGGTTGCATCAGGAAGTGATCCTAGGCACAGCATGCTTTTTTCCAGTCACCAATTTGTAAATAAATAAACATTTGGAAATTAGTCTTTGCTCAGTGTGTCTTTCCTGGTCATCAATTTGTACATAAAAAAATAATTAATCTGCCATTATCCTCTTCTTGTTTGCCTCATCCCATCACACCAAATATCGAAAATTCAAAATTTTAAAACAGTACATTTCCAAGCTTGTTTGAGCCTCTCCTGGAATAGGCTGGGGCTTCCCAAGGGAGGCTGGCCTCACTATTCGAGAAACACTGTCAGAAATAAATACTGGCTAGCATTACCTTGGTGTTACATCGTGCACATGTTCATCGTATGTGCTGCACCTAGTGCCTTACTGTGCACATGTATTTATTATGATGCACTCACTGTTTTTGCACTGTAGTCACATTAGGGATGATCCTTTTCCATTACACCAGCCTTCAAAAAAGACACTACTGCATGAAGTGTGTCAGGTGAGAGTAATGCTTGAGAAGGGACTGTTGCACCTGTGTGACATTCTGCCACTTCTGTGGTTAAAAACGTGCTCAAGACTTTGATTTATGGATCTTTTACCTTGCATTACTTGTGACTTGAAACATAAACGTTGTTGGCAGGAAAGGACCTCTTGGTCCACCCATTCTACCCAGATGGTCCCTGCTTAGACTGTCTCCGCAGACCCTAACTGAACTGGTCACCAGCGCAGTGACCCTCCCCCTATCACATGCAGACTTGAAGCTCCCTATTATTTTCACCTCCACCACTTTCATTTTGCTGTGAACATTGCTGCATGAGAATATCTTAATAAAGCAAAAGATCATGGGTTGCCAATGGCACACACATTTAAACACCTCCAAGTGAGACATTTCCTGGTTAGCGGTCTGGGCATGGACTTAAAATGACATGAGCCTTCCAGAGTGGCAGTGGCTTTGGACAGTGCAGGGGCTACAAGAGGCCTGGTGTCGGTCTTGTATAAAGCAGTCATGGCCTCAGTGCCAGCTACCAGTGAACACAGCAAGAAAAGATGGGAAAAAGATCTGGGCATGTAAACCCCCACAGAGGATTGGGCAGATATCCAGAAAGAAAACTGGTGCATGCCCATACAAAGCAAGCTTAAGCTAATATATCATATTTATTTAATTTTGGTAGCCGGGTAGGCCCACTGAGACCGTTACAATCCATTTTTCAGGGTCAACCTGAAATTAATTACAATTAACAAAGTGAATTTACAGATACGACAATAAGACAAAGTATCTACACTTTACATCATACAACGGTAATAAACAGCAGATAAACCACGCAATACATTTGTGGATACAGTGGGTGAGTAAACCAGTGATAGACAGTTGGGGCAGAAAAGGGACCTCATACAATACAGGGTGTATATACACAGCAGATCAGGCAATTATGTCTTGGGATTACACCAATAAGTCAAGGAGATAGCATATGTAATGAGGCATAGCGTTTCTTAAATGATTTGGCAATAGAGCCAGAGCAGCCATGCAACCGCTAACCAACCTTAAAGTTTTTTTTCTTTTTTGGTATCAATGGTTACAAGTGCAATGGCTCAGCTCCAAAAGGTGAGCCTTGAGTCCCTTTTTAAATCCCCAAGAGAGGAACATTCCTGGAGATTACCTGGGAGTGCATCCCAGAGGGATGGGATGAAGGAAGGGAATGACCGGAGCCCTTGGGAAGACCGAACTCTAGGGACAAGGAAGAGTTGATGGTCAGAAGATTTAAGTGAGCTCCTGTTCTGTTTAGCAGTTATCATATCGGTCAGGCCTGGGTGGGGGGGGCATTGTCTAGCCTGAATTTGAATGCAAGACTCAATGATGGATATGCTAATTTGCCTTCTAGAGATGGCCAGTTTAAAGAATGTAGCACATGACAGTGATGTTCCAGAGGTAGGGCCCCTGCTGTGAATTGGTCTATCCTGTGGTACAAGGTTCTTAACCTCTGCATCACTGTGCTTCTAACAGAATATAGAACTGGGGAACCATGTAACAATGAGGGTATAAGAGTACTAGTAGCTACCTTTAGACCAGAATCCTTTGTGAGGAAAGGGCTTAGGCAATACAGAAGACCTTACTTTTGATTCAAGGACCTAGTCAACTGGCCAGTATGTACCTTGAAGGTATTGTCTTGGTCTAGAAAAAAACCCAAGTACTTGATGGACTTCACAACCTCAACCCTCGAGCCATTTGAGAGAGTGGGTGACAATGATTGTGATCTGTCAAGTCCTAATCTTTTAAGGCCAAACAATACGGCCTTTATCTTTTTACCATTAAGAATTAGTTTGTTGGCATCCAGCCAGTTCTTGAGCAGTAGTAGGTCTTTCCCAAGAGTGGGATATTCAGACTATGCCTGGCAGGGGCGCATGCCTGGGCGCAGCGCAACTGGGACGCACCAGGGCATGGCCCGGGCGAAGTTCAATGGTGCTACGCCGTGGCTCAGCACCATTGAATACGGCACTGAGGGCACATGCACTGTGCATGGCACAGTGACACTGCACCAGCGCAAGTGGCAGCAGGGGAGCAGCGGGCTACGCTGGTGCAAGTGCGGTTGCGCTAGGCGCAGCAAGAGTGATATTCAGCCGTGAGCATGCAAATGATGCCATTATGTATGCAAGGCACAAATGGGGCCATTTGCATGTCATTATGGCCCCATTTTCAAGTGGTGCGCCGATCCCCGGCAGCTTGCACCTGGTACCCTGCCAGGCTGCAGCCATCGGGCACCGACGCCCCCTGTTCCTTGGCGAGCAACGTGTTCCATCACCCGATCATAGGCATATGTATACAATATCCCTGGTGGTCCGGTGGACCTGCTCCCCTGCCCGATCGCGGGCATACTAAATAAATATCCCTGGTGGTCCAGTGGACCTGCTTCCCTGCCCGATCATGGACATAGTAAATAAATATCCCTGGTGGTCCAGTGGACCGCTATCTCCTGCCCGATTGTGGGCATACTATAAATAGAACCCTGGTGGTCCATTGGACCGTTATCTCCTGCCCGATTGCAGGCATAATATAAATAGAACCCTGGTGGTCCAGTGGACTGTTATCTCCTGCCTGATCATGGGCATAATATAAATAGAACCCTGGTGGTCCAGTGGACTGTTATCTCCTGCCTGATCATGGGCATAATAAATATAGAACCCTGGTGATCCAGTGGACCCTATCTCCTGCCCAATCGCGGGCACATGTAAGAAATATCCCCGGTGGTCCAGTGGACCAGATCCTCTGCCCGATCACGGGCATATGAATCAAATATCCCTGGTGGTCCAATGGTACCTTCCTCCCCACTCGCCCACTGAGCCCACTCTCGCGTCTCCCCCGTCAGCAGTGGCGTCAGCTCTCCTGCCTGCAAGCTGCCTGGCTGCCTGCCGACCGACAGCGTTCAGAATGACTTCATGCCTGTTGGTCCACTGGTGGCCAATGGGCATGCAAACCATATGTATTTACACAGTCCCAAAATATGACTAAACCATTCATGTTCGGGACTGTGTAGCAGCAGTCGGTCGTACCGCCCATTGGCCCACGGAGTGACCAATAGTAACAGCCATACTGTACGCTGTCAGCTGGTGGGTGGTCAGGTGGCTTGCTGGTGGGGAGCTGCCACCCGCTGCTTGACCGGAGGGGCAGGGTGGCAAGGCTCAGTGGGTGGGTGGGAGGGGTACTGCTGGATCACCAGGGATATTTGATTCATATGCCCACGATCAGGCAGGAGATAGTGGTCCACTGGACCACCAGGGTTCTATATTTATTATGCCCACGATCGGGCAGGAGATAGTGGTCCACTGGACCACCAGGGATATGTTATTAATATGCCTACGATCGGGTGAGGGGGGGTGCATAACAGCCGGACTGTGTCCCGGGAGGTTGGGTGGTCACCCACAGCAGGCAGCTGCCGTGTTACGCCCTACAATATGGCAGCCCGCCTGTGGGTGTCCCTGATTTGTTCCCTGTTCATACGGGCACAACTCTGCACCCCCCCCGAGCGGCGCAAGGTGGGGTTGTGCCTGCATATGCGCCGCACATCCTGGGCTGAATAGCGGGATGTCGCATATATCTGTCGTCGCCCTCGCATATCGCCCGCGACTACTATTGGTGCACCTCGTCGTCGGGGTTGCGCCTGCACAGCCAGCCCCTTTGAATGTTGTGTTGGGGTGCATCAGTGGGTTGCAAATGGTGCAACTCTGTTGCGCCATGCGCAACCCCTTTAAATATCCCACCCCAAGTGTCTCATTCAGTTGATCGGTGTAACATGATTAACCCTCTACTAGTTATAATTATATTTGTGATATAAATATATGTTGATTTGAACGTCTGCTTAAGGAAATGGCAGCCATCAGCTTTTAAAGGGACCTGACCTTTTGACCCCAAAGGCCCTGGCTCACTGCAAACAATTGACTATAGTAACACTGAACCAGTGAATGGGTTAATTAAGAGGCTTCCTTTGACATCTCCTGTTATACCTGTATTAGCTGTTATATAACACATTGTAAACTAACCCTTCTACTTTGAAGTGCAGGAACAAAGTATGCATTTTATGACCTTTGAGAAAAAGGCCATTTTTAACTGATTCTTGTTAGCTTTCACACCTGTAAGAGGAATGTTTTGTCAGGATGTTTTCTGTACATCAAAGTTGAATGCTCTTATCAAAGAGACTGTCATATTTTAATATTGCTATCTTGCAGATTTCCAGCCAGCAGTAAAATTACATCCTTTTGGATATACTTGGTCAGGTTACGGATTAATTACAGGCTAACAGTGATCTCATGAGCTGTGACCTCACAGGATAGGAGGGACATGCTGGATTATTGTCACTCTGGCTGAAAAGTAGTGGACACACCTCATCTCTGAACTGCTAAAGGAAGACACACAGAGTGTGTCCGAACTGAAAAGGCACTTCTGTCAAAATAGATAACATCAAACAGGAACTAAGTTAGACTTACAATTTAAGCACCAGGCATTTTGTTTCTGTAATTTACAACTTATTTTTGACTGTAAGTATTTATGTTATATGTTCCATGGTTTGTATGTATTTACTATTTTTTTAATTCCAGTAAACATTTTGATTTCCTTAATCCTGCTTGAGACTTTGCTTTTGCATGTGGAGGCTGAAACAGTATTGGATAACTCTGACAAAACTGTTAAGGGCTTAAAAGTGTGTTACTATCTTGCTAAGGTAAGAACATACCTAGGTCTCAAACTGAGTCAAAAGGGTAGAATTGTGAACCAGGCTGGTACCCACTGTGTGAAGTACTGCACTGCATCTCCGGAAAAGAGTGTGATATCTGAGCCTGTTAACTGGGTATGCTAGCAAAAAAGGGTTCATATTTGACCCCAGGACTCAAAGCTAGTAGGTGATTCAGATCCAAAACAGACAGGAGGGTTACCCTGTTTGTCTTCTATTCACATATTGCACTTCGAGGTTTGACTCTGTGGGAACAGAGGGCCTGACCTGCGGGATGCATTTTGATGGTCGGCATCCTGGGAAGACCTATATAATACAGCGTCATCTGCATATAGAGTTAAATTAGCCCCTCCACAATGTTGTGGCATGTTGTTAATAAACAGGGAAAATAAAAGAGGTCCCAATATACAGTAGATCCCTAAGGGACTCTGTCCCGGATGGGACGTTTGTCAGATAAAGCGCCATGCCATCTGATGAATTGTGACCTTCCATGAAGGTAGTCTGAGAACTACTGTAATGCCAGGCTATCAAGGCCTAGGGATTTCAGTTTCATAATAAGCAGTTGATGGTTTACCAAATTGAAGCCCTTGGAGAGGTCAATAAAGACCGCACCAGTTAGCAGACCCTTGTCTAAGGCTGAGTAGTTATCCGTGGTGAGGCTAACAAGAGCTGTGCTTGTGCCATGTTTTTTTCTGAAACCAGGTCGCTGAGCTGTTGTTAATCTGTGTTGCTCAGCATATTCCAATACCTGGTTATACACAATTCTCTGTAGCACTTTACTTAGGGTACATAGGAGAGACATAGGCCTATAGTTCTCCACTTGCTTACGCGACACACCTTTATGGGTAGGGGTAACCGGGGCCACTTTCCATACTTCTGGGACTTTACCTTCAAGTAGGTGTCTATTAAATAGCCAAGTGATAGGGGAGGCAATAACAGAGGATGCCATATTAAGTAGTCTGTGTTCCAGTTTATCATACCCAGCTGATCCAGTGGTTTTAATATTCTTAAGAGATTTGAGGACCTCTGTTTTTGACACCAACTTGAAGTGGAAATTAGGTGAGGGAGGAGGAACTTTATTACTATTCTGGGGGGAGAGGGATGTCCCCAAGTGTTGTAAATTAAATGTGTCCTGGTCTATAAAGAGAAACGTTTATTGCCTTGGCAGAGTTTTCCGGGTTCTTGAGGTGAACACAATTGATTACTATGTCATATTCATCCTGAGTGAGACGCCTCTTCAGAAGATTATTCATTTAGGACCAGAACCTTTTAGGGTCCAAGAGATTTTTATTCTGTAAGTTTATAATATACTGTCTTTTAGCAAGTTTTAGGTCCCTTTTGCACTTGTTTCTTAGCTCTCTGTATTTCTGCCAATCCTTAGTAAGATTTGTGGATTTGAAAGTACCCCAAGCCCTAGCTCTCTCCCTCATTAGTTTTTTTAGATCTGGAGACAACCAACTCAATTCCTGTCCTTTAACCCTAATTTGTTTTAAAGAGGCATGTTTATTTGTAGCTGATAGGAAATTCACATCCAGTGCCGGACGTGGATTGGACTACCCAGGCAGCTGCTTCGGCCAGAAGCAGAGCCATCCTAGATTCCTCGCAAGGGGCAGGTCTCAGGCAGCTAGTGCTTGCTCCCACCAGGGACAAGGCAGTTCTGGACCTGGTTTTGGCCAGTGGGGACAGAGTCACAGAAGTCCGGGTAGAAGGACAGCTGTGGTCCAGTGACCACTACGTAGTGTGGTTTAGCATGGAGACAGGGACTCAGTCGAGTCACACAAAGGTGAAGGTACTTGATTTCAGGATGGCAGACATCACTGAAATGGGTAGATGAATCAGAGTAGCCCTGGAGAAGGGGGAGGTAAGGGAAGTTGAGAAGCAGTGGGGGTAACTAAAAGGTGCCATAGCGGAAGTGATGAACCAATGTATCAGGTTAGTGTCCAAAGGAAAGAAAAAGATGAAGCCACTACGGTTCTCGAGAGAGGTGGCAAACAAAGTAAGGGCTAAAAGGGTGAGCTTCAGGAAGTATAAGGGGACCCAAAGGGAGGAAGACATGTAGGTGTATCTTGAGTGTCTGGGGGAAGCAGGGAGGTGTGTCTTGAGTGTCTAGGGGAAGCAGAAAAGGCTGTTAGGAGTGCAAAGGCATGAACTGAGGAGGGATTAGCACAGACAGTGAAGAAAAGGGACAAGACAGTGTATAGGTACATCAGTGAAAGAAGAAAAACGGGGGGTTGTAAGACTCAAAGGGGATGAAGGTGAGTGTAAGGAGGGAGACCTAGACATGGTGGAAATACTGAATACATACTTCTGTTCAGTATTCACCGAAGAGGGGGAGGGTCAGGGACTTCAGCTGGGCAACAGATGCAAAGGAAAGGGAGAGGTGGACACCAATCCATTCACAGTGGAGAGAGTCCTGGAAGAGCTCACAAAACTGAAGATGGACAAAGCTGTGGAGCCAGATGGCATGCACTCGGGGATATTAAGGGAGCTGCAAAGGGAACTGGCATCTCTGACAGCCATGTTCACCAAGTCACTCAACACAGGAGTGATTCCAGAAGACTTGAAGAGGGCACATGTGGTCCCTCTACTCAAAAGTGGTAGTAGGGAGGAGGCAGGAAACTACATGCCAGTCAGCCTCACCTCAGTGGTGGGAAAGATCATGGAGGCACTGCTGAGAGAAAGAATAGTAGCACACCTGGAATCCAACAGTGCCCAGGATCTGAGGCAACATGGATTCACAGCAGGACGGTCATGTCAAACGAACCTTATAGATTTTTTTGATTGGGTGATAAAGGAAGTAAATCAGGGAGGAGCAGTGGATGTCGCCTACCTCGATTTCAGCAAAGCCTTCAACACCATCCCTCATAAAAGGCTGGTTAATAAGATGGGTGGTCTGAGCATGGGGTACAAGGTGGTAGATTGGGTTAGAAACTGGCTAACAGATAGGAGGCAGAGGGTGGAGGTAAATGGGATCCAATCTGGGGAAAGGGGGGTGACCAGCGGGGTACATCAAGGATCAGTCCTTGGGCCAGTCCTGTTCAATGTCTTCATTAGTGACATTGCAGGAGGTCTGGAAGGAAAGGTCTGTCTGTTTGTGGATGACTCCATGATCTACAATTGGGTGGCTACTCCAGAAGGGGTGTAGAAGATGAGGAGGGACCTGGGGAAGCTTGAAAAATGCTCTGAGGTGTGGCAACTGAGGTTCAATGAAAAGAAGTGCAAAATAATGCACCTGGGAAGAGGGAACCCTGGGGAGAGCTACAGGATGGGGGGGTGCGGACAATCACCAAGGAAGAAAAAGACCTGGGAGTTATTTCAGATGACATAAAGGTGTCAAAGTAGAGCACAAAGGCAGCAGCGATGGTCAGTGGCATGCTGAAGTGCATAGGCAGAGGGATCACTAGCAGAAGGAGGGAGGTGGTGATGCCATTGTATAAAACACTAATGAAGCCTCACGTAGAGTAGTGTGTGCAGATCTTGAGGCCGCACCTTCACAAGGACATTGACAGGGTGGAGGCAGTCTGGAGAAGGGTGACCGAGACGATACAGGGCTTGCACCACAAAATGTATGAGGAGAGATTAAAGGACCTCAATATGTACTCACTGGAGGAAAGGAGGGAGTGGGGGGACATGACAGAAAAATTCAATGACCTTAAGGGCATAAACAAGGTGCGGGGGGAGACTTCTTCCAATGTTGAAGGAATACAAGAATGAGGGGGCATGATATGAAATTGGAGGGGGGCAAGTTAAGAGGAAATGCGAGAAGGTTTTTCTTCACAGAGAGGGTGGTGGACACATGAAATAGTCTGCCACAAGAGGTGGTGAGAGTGAGCACAGTGGGTGGTTTTAAACATGCCTGGTACAGGTACAAGGGAACCTTGAGATGGGAAGGAGTGATAAAAAGCCACTGACCAGATAGGTATGGATGTTACGGTATACCATGGTATCAGAAGTCATGGTATTCATATCATGGGTAATTTCCGAAACCCCGATGACCGTGATTCATGGTAAACTGCGCTATTAAGACCTTTCAACCAATTTTTTTTTTTTTTTTGTATTTTCAGAGAAAACTGTCCCTTCCACACCTACTCTTCCTGATGTTTTGTACAAACATTACTACTTATGGTATACCCTGATATAACAGTTATCATGATAATTTTATCACAGTTACTGTATCATGGAAATTTTATTATTGTGACACCCTTACAGACGGGGTCAGAGGCAGTAAACAAATATAGGGTTTACTGGCGGTTTTACCATGCCAGAGCGACAGCGGCTATGGAGACATCCCCGACACCTTCCAGTCTCTAGGATCACAACTCCGAGTTGCAGTTGGACCTGGGGGGGGGGCGAAACACCCTGCAAGGAAATACCCTGGCCATGCGGAGACCATCACAGTGACAGGCGGATTTTGGC
This sequence comes from Neoceratodus forsteri, assembly GCA_016271365.2. Classification (NCBI taxonomy): domain Eukaryota; kingdom Metazoa; phylum Chordata; order Ceratodontiformes; family Ceratodontidae; genus Neoceratodus; species Neoceratodus forsteri. The sequence continues at coordinate 1,078,484,362 of CM057452.1, read as the reverse complement.
CGAATCCAGTCGCTGTGGTGGTCTTCGCCATTAGGGTTTCAGTGCGGCGACGGTGTACTCTTAGTGGCAGACTGGATGGGCCTAGCGGTCCTTATCTGCCAACAGTTTCTATGTTTAGAAATCAAAGGATGTATCTAAGCTGAGGGCAAGCTTGATTTGGATTCAATTCACCTCAGATAGCATTTTGAGAAAGGAACCTATATCAAAGTTTGAGTAGTCCCGAGCCCAGAAATTTCGGGGGGGGGCTGGAAAATAATTTTTCCAGATCCCAAACATAGGAGTGTAGTCTCTTAAGGAGTCAGCAAAGGTTTCTGCCAATTTGAATCTCTGGATTGGAAACAAAGACCCAATCCAGCGTGGTATGGTTACCTGATTTTGTATTTAGCCTAGTGGGCTCATTAATCATCTGGATTAGGTTAACATCTTGTAGGATGGATTTTAATTCTCCATTGGATTGTTGACCCCTGTGTATATTGAAGTCCCCAAGTATCACCTTCAGTCTGTGGAGGGGTTGTGGGATAACAGATGGACCAGACACCAAACTTCAAGTTCAACACACAATCTCTGTGTGATGTTTATTCAAAATGCAGTAGATAACCTTCAGCAATGGCATATCCTTTCTTCAGTACATCGGTTTGTAGCAACAGACTATGCAAGTATTTTCTCTACACTTAGTCAGCACCTACTGACTCACTGATCTCTGATCTAACTTATCTGTTGACATTTAGCCTCCCCCATGAGAGCCTTGTTTGCTTGGGTAGTGGGGGCACAAATAATAATAAAAAAAAAAAACAGGCTAAAGACAAAGAACCTCAGTGCAGAAGCACTGAAACAAGGGTTACCCCAAATGGCATTGACAATAAGCCAAGTTTCAAAGAGACACAACATCACGCATACTTCCATAATGCAAAGTATCACGGGATATATGAAAATCACCATGAAATTTCAGACTCATTCAGTTTACAGCAGCTTACATGCATTTTAAATAGCACAACTAACTTAATTTTTATCATACTGTCACCTAGTAACTTTTTACCTTTATCAAAAACACCTAGTGCCATGGTATTTTCAACATTTACAGGTTTTATACACATAAGGTATATACATTAAAGTATTTTATGACATAGTGCCATTGCATACTAAATCCAACAATGAGGAACACAGCCTGTTGTTTTATATTAGCTTGTAGGTCATAACAATAACCTCCCTGTACGAGAACCTGAGAGGGAAAAGGAAAATTAAAGAGGACACTATAGCACAGTCAAGAAAGGGAAGGAGGTGCCCATAGGTGGCCAACCTTATGGACTAGAAATTGAAAAGAATAGATTAGGCTAAGAAATAGAAGAACTGTTGCAACAGATTTAAGAAAAGGTTGGTCCTCAAGAGTGGCAGGAGCTCCCTGTCACACTTCCTCAGAGGCAGATTAGGTGATGCAGCTATTAGAGACTTTAAGGTGTCTAGTGCTGCCTTAGATGGATTGTAGACACACCCTATCAGCAGGGGCTATGACTTTACAGAGAGCATACTACACGCCTACTGGGCTGCAGAAGTTTTCTAATATATATGGTGGCACGTATCTGAGGTGTGGGAGAGTAAATGCACATCTGCAGGTAAAATGCACATCTGTCCCTCATACAATCGTCATGTGAGAAGCTCAGTCCCTACTGGGAGAGAACTGAGTAAGGATTATAGGACATTACATGGGCATCCTCAGGAATTGGAAACTGAGTGACCCCCCCCCCCCATCAACAGTCATTTGGCACATGACTATAATGCAATGTATGACTCTGGAAAAAAATTGCTTACAAAGGCAAGGACAGAATGCATATATTTGAAAAGATGTGGTCACCACTGGAGGAATATTTCCAATCCTACTTTTGTATGGGATGACAGCTATTGATGTTCTCTTGTGTAGTGTAATCTCCTGGGTCATACTTGTAAATAGGCGCTTGGTTGTCTAGTGTACCTACCCAGTTACCAAAAGCCAAATAAATAAATTGATAATAATAATAAATAATTCCAATCCAATCACTGGACAGCTGCTGGAGGGTTCAGCATCAGGTAGAGCTGCTGACTAGGGAGATGCAATCCAGTACTGTAAAAATGAGATGTGGCAATCCAACACATAGACTGGCCTTCAGAAACCACCAAAAGCATGCCAGACCACTGGCATAACAGTGCTACCACTCGCAACGCTGATGACCCAGGGTCGGGAACGAGCCTGGGCCAATGGAGGGCCAGCCGGAGGGGGAGGATCGTGCATCCCACAGGACGCTGGTCTCCTCTGGGGAGGGAGGGTGTCATGTCCCACTGTTTTACTGCCACATTGGTGACCACAGGTGGTGGTGCAGGAGATAAGCTATGACAGGAGGGGACCATTGGAGCTTGTCCATGGGTTGGCTGCATCAGGCCTTGTTGGCCATCAATCCTGACATGTGCTATTTTTAGGGGGTTGGTAGAATAGTGGAAAATGGTGCAGGACTAGGAGGATGAAACCTCTACTGGCCCACCACATCTCATACTGGACTCATGTCACCATCCCCTGGGGACTCTATCAGTCTTTATCTCCACTGTGAAGGGCAAGATTGATGTGGGGAAGAAATTCTGTAGGGCTGAGGGCATACCCAACTTTGAGGGGTAAGCCGGGGGGGGGGGCAGCACAGTGGTAAGTCATGGGTGGGCTGATGGTCCTGGGAGGATAGGGGTGGAACCAGTAGTGGTGGTTCAGGCTACCAAGATATGTATATGTTATTAGAAGTTGGGTCATCCAAATAAGCCAGTCCAACAGTAATGTAAGATAAATAAGGACAAACTCCCCTCAAACCACAAAGTCTTTTGCAGCAAAAATCGCTATTTTATTTCTCAAATCACACTAGACCTAGGGGCAACAGTTTCATGGCACATGCCACTTCATCAGGGCCAGCAGTGTTGTTTTCTTGTTATCAGATCCTCTGAGCTTTTTTTTAAATGTAATCAGTATATTCCAATAATATCTTTCCACTCGTCCTCAGTGTCATCACATTTTATATTCTACCTCCTCTTGTCCTCTGAGATGTTTCCTCGCTATTTTGCATTGTTATTCACTGTGCTTAAAACGCACTTTAATATATCGAAAGAGCTGTTTCCTGCAGCAAACAGCCGTCTCCTGAAGACTCCCTTGTCCTGGGTTCTGATGGTGTATTGGATTTGGATATTGCATGGTGAGTCCACCTGAAAGGATCCTTTTGACTGTTACATTGCAGGGAGCTGCTGTCAGGTTCCACAGCAAACACTGCCAGGTGGTGTGTGACACCACGGGCATAATCACCAGTGTGTATGCCAGTTTTCCAGGCCTGTGTCTTGATGCATACATATTTGACAACAATGCCCTTAAATGACTCCGAGCCACATGCGCAGAGGGAACTGGGTTGCTCCTAGGTGAGTGTGCAAGTGTCATCCCTGGACACTCATACCATGGTGTACAACCCCACCTGACCTAATGCATTGCACCTTCACCTCCACAGGGGACAGTGGATATCCACTACGGACATACATCCTGATGCCCTACCTGGTACCACAGCACCCAGCAGAGGAGGCCTACAACCACGCACATACAAGGGCAAGGAACATTGTGGAATGCACCATTGGACTCCTGAAGATGTGCTTCCATTGCCTGGACCACAGTGGTGGGATAATGATGCTAGCCCCTGGGGGTGTGCAGAGTCTTCACCACCTGTGCCATGCTGCACAACATCTGTGTATGCCAGAGACTGCCTGTACCCCTTGGAAGTCCTCCCCTGCAGGACCCCATGTGGATCCTCACAGCCCACAGCCCCAGGACCAGCGGGGTCATGCTGGCGTGCCACGACTGCAACGTGGTGCACCACAGCCAGAATGTGTGGCCACATGCACCATCCACCACCACATTGCCCATAATACATTTGGCTATTAGGGTGCTGTGCCATGGGTGCAGTGATGATGCCACAACACTGAGCATTCATTGGCCCATTTCCACACATGCCCATGCACCACGAGCCATGGCAGACAACACATACTGTGCTGTTGCTGCATGGGGCATGCCATGGAACAGCCCAGATCACCCATCTTTGTGGACATGCAGTCCCCTTATCACTGCCCATGCCCCTCCATGGGGCATGCTGGCTCAGCGGACATGTGTGTACCAGTGGGGCCCCATGTACCTTCAGCACAGCTATTGTGCCACCGACCATGCGTAGACCACCACTGTGGCTGTTGGGAATGCATTACCGGCATTGTAGAGGAAGGGGGGCCCCATGCCTGTGTGTTGCGTGCAGCGGGTGTGTACCTTGTGTGTGCCACCATCTGAGTGTCCATTGCCCTGTGTTGCATGTGCCATGGTGTGTGGTGTGAGAGAGAGTGTGTGTGTGTGTCTGTGTGTGCATCATGTGTGTAGGTCCCTGCCAGGATGTGTGTGGCAGCAAGATCATGGCCAGCACCCGCCCCAGCACGTCTGACAGGGCCCGTGCCTGTGCCATGGCACTGGCGGGGGGGGTGCACTGTACACTGCGACCAGCACAGTGGCACTGTGTCTGCATCCCCTGGTGGTTCAGCCTGTGCGGTGTTGTTGTTCCCAGGGCCGCTGGATGTCTGGGCCGGTTGTATGGGTGAGTCGGATGCACTGTGGTGACTACAGTGCACACGTGGGATGACGGCCAGGGTGGGTCGGGGGATGTGACATTAAACTCCCAAATTATTCAGTTTTCAGATCACACAGAAATAGGCATGTTGGTGGTTCTGCTTTATTCCTTCATTTCTCTATACCTTGTTGACTTGTAAAAGCTGACACCTTGGGAGATTTGATCAATGCTGTATTTCTTCCAATTAAATTACCAGGAAGAGAAATCTTAAATAGTAGCATGTATTGCCCCCTAAACATAAAACAACTAAATGTTCACAGTCGTATTCATTAATTTATTCTTTGGGTGAGTTCCAACATTTTATCATAATGGGTGATTTTAATGCAAACTGGCCTTCCAGTAGGAATCTTAGATTAAAGTCCGCCTTTGCCCCTTGGCTTGCATCAGTTGATTAAAGATCCTACTCAACTTGATTCAGCTAGAAACATTCTCACTGTTTTAGATTTCATCTTTGCTTCCTCTGACCTCCCAATTTGATCCTCTAGTTGCCAGGGAAATCTGTTTAGCAAGCATGTCATTACCTTTTGTACGGTAAATCTTTCTCCTCCCCAATTTACTCTATGACTATTAGGTTTCATTGTTTTAAGCAAGTCAGCATGGAAGTTTTTCATTCTGCTCTACTTATGATTAACTGGGGATAGTTGTTCTCTCTCAAAAATGTAGATGCTGCATGGGATTATTTTTTTCAACAGTTTAATTTGCTTTCCAATCATCATGCCAACTTTTTCAGAAAAAAGGTTAAATCTAAGCATGTTCCTTGGGTGACTTCTTTTATTATTTCACAGTTAAAGACTCAAGACAAACTCTATCACAAGACCAAGAAACTGAATACTCCAAAGACCTGGCAGATTTTTCATAAATTTTGAAATTACTGTCTCTGGTATAAGGAAATCTGAATCTTCCTTTTTTAAAACTAAGTTGGCTACTGTGAGAAATAATCCCAAGAAATTCTGTCACATGGTTGCCTCTGTTTGGAGGATACCTTCTGTGTCCTCCACTTTAAATGGTTGTTATGCTGGTTCAACTGCATATTCTAAAGAAGGTGTATCTGGTTTGCTTAATACATTTTCTTTTGAGGCTCCTGCTTTGTTATTGAAAAAGTCTGGTTTATCCCCTACTGGACTGTCCTTTAATCCACTAGAAAATTCCCCATTCTCAAGGCCTACATTCTATTTCAAATACATACATTCTGAAGAAGTTTTTAAACTATTCTCCTCATTAAGAGAAGATACTGCAAAGGGTACTGATAATTTAAATAACCTTTTACTCAGATCCTGTGCTGATATCCTGACTCCTTTATTGACTAATATTTTAAATTTACCCCTTACTATTCAAAGTTTTCCCTCAGCTTGACAGCATTCCTTAGTCATCCCATTGCCTAAAGGTGAGGGCAAAACTCTAACAGATAACTGTTGTCCAATTTCCCTGCTTCCTGTTAATTCTAAACTTATGGAAAACAAGCATTTGTCAATGCCAAATGTTGGCTTGCTGTCATTGGCATTGATAGTGCAGGAGTTAGAGAGATGCATAATAGGAATGGCAGTAAAGTATTGAAGTGACACTAACCCACCCCCACCCTGCACAGATTGACAGGAATTGGGATGTGCATTTAGGTCATCAATTTGTTAAATGCTAAATGGCTCATATGTCTGCCTGCATAGTCCCACGCTCTACCACTGTGTAACTCATTGACCTACGAAACACTTTGAGACATGGAGTATATGGAAGACACCATATAAAGATCCTGACTAGATTCTACTTGATGTAAGCCAGAGCAGAATACAGTGTCCCTTTCGTCTTTGACATATTTGCAAAATTGGAAAGAAGTTTCACCCTCTGAAATTCTTGGGTGCAAGGATCCCACGGTAGAGGTCTGTAAAAGGTGCAAGCAGTTTCCATACACGTGTGCAAGACAGGAACAGCAGCGGACTGAGAAGACGAGCAAAGATGCCACACAATGAACTCTAAAAAATTGTCTGTGGTCAAAATCCACAGACATAACTGAACAAGAACTTCAAATATAGAACCAGCACCCTGCAATTTGCAAAATAACCACAGATTGAGCTCTCGCTGGTTACAACAACACTTCCTCCCCTGCTCACACACACAGAGCCATCGAATATAACAGGTCCCTTCATTTACTGGGAGGCAACTGGTTTCACCCTTTGTACGAGACCATTTGGTTCACCATTTCTACTAGGCCTTTGCTGATTGACTTCTAGCAGTTAGGAGGGAAAAGAATTCCCAAAGTGACTTCTAACAGTTAGGAAGGAAAAGAATTCTCAAAGTGACAACAGTCAGTCAGAGACCACCCTTCAAGGTTTTGAGCCTGTAACACTGAAGTCCATATAGTGGAACTGACTGCCTACAGTACCTGTATGTTGCTGTGTTTGCGGAGGGTGGGGTTGGGGTGGGGTTAGACCCCTTGAGAGTTACTAGTAAATTGAAAACTAATTCTCTCAAAAGCCCAGGACTGGTTCTGAATTTTTGTTGTTGTTGTTGTTGAAAGAAAAGCAGTGCTATACACTTTAAGAACACTGTGCTGACTTGTACACTGATGATGACAGTATGTGATTATGATGATATACAGAACATTATTTGGTTTTCATACAAGACCGTAAAAACTGTTAAAAGGTAATTCAGAGACCTTGGGGCAGTTAAGCAAACAGCAGAAGTTAGATTTCAAGCACAGCACTACAGCCACAATATTCAGAGTCAGCCACAACACAGTCAGTACTGCTGTGTGGTAAACAGCCCACAGCTGGTCCTAAGCAACAGTCAGATAGTTAGCTTTAACACTGTATTCATGATCACTCACTGACAGTCGGACAGTGAACGGCCTAGGAGGTGAGCAAAGGGCTGTGCAAGTTGCCACCACAGTCTGTGTCTCTGGACTGGTTTCTGTGGTGGGGGTTGGTATGGGGTGAGCAGGTTGGCGGGGGGGGGGATTAGTTCCTGTTTGTGGGGAGGGGGACCACTAGTCACCAGGGTATATATAGGTTATGCACAGTGTGGGTGATTAAAGATATTCATACATGGGTCCTTGGGGGGGACCACTAGATGCTAAGGAGACTGGAGAAACTGTACAACAGGGGTGACTGGGTTGCTGGGGGAACCTGTAGACACCAGGGATATTGCAAACAATTACAGCATGGGCTTGGGGGGGGTTGCAGCCACTGCATACTGTTTAGGGCAGGATTTTCGCAGCATTAAATCTTGCTGAAATTAGGCATTTTTTTATTTCTTTATTTACTGAAATATTTCACAGAAAGGGATGCTGAGCAGCATGTTGCTGGTCTCCTGGTGCGACGGGTAGGGAACATGAGGATAGTATACAAAGATTTGGTACACAATATATACAATTTGATTACATTCAATAAAGTGAGCAGACTATAAGCACACTGCCAAAATTGTTTAATATATCACTGCACCCCTTATGCATGCAAAAGTCCTCATTTCTCATTTGCACATGCACACACACACACACACACAAAAATTGCTCCACAAAGATTTCATGATTTTGTTATAATGTTAGCTCTTTTGCTGCACATGCAAACCATTAAAAATGTAAACTAATGTTATTGAAACAGTTTTTACAACACTACGACACCAAATTTGTGATATTTGTTGTATGTACTTTCGTTTTTACCCCTTGCCTGTACATATTGTTATTCTACCCCTCGTCCCTATTTCACTATGTATATTGCTCCTGTATGAACCTGTTCACTATGTACCTCTCGTTGTAACTGTTATTTAATGGCTTAATGTGCTCCCTGTTCTACCTGTTTACTCTGATTTGTACACTTGTAATCCTCCCAGGTCGCACCTGGAAAGAGGCACATGTTGTCTAGTGTGCTTACCTGGTTAACAAAAGCAAATAAATAAATAAATAAACTATTCTTAAAATTTTTATTATGCATGCTGGCCATTTGCTGTGACTTTTAAAGGTCAGTGCTACACATTTTAATGTTGATAGACTGAGAGCATCTTTCCAAGTCACCTTCGACACTGAAGGGGGTCCAAAAAATTAATTCCTCTCTGACGGACACAGCACAATCCCTTTTGATACCATGTAGGAGTACCAGATTTTGGGATGCCAAAAAGAGGCCACTTAGTACCTCCCCAGATGAGCCGTTGTGCCAGACCCCGAGCAAATGGGTTTAAAGTCTCCACCGCCTTCACAGATCACTTACAAGGGGGTCCTGGGTAGGAGAGTGTAAAAAAAATATATAATATAATAATAATAATAATACAAAAAACAGGATGATGAAGTTACATGAAGAATATTTGACAGCTGGAGAAGAGGACACATCCTTTAAAAGAGGACATCTGGTAACTCTAGCATGGATGACATTGCATTTCGCAGCCTGATGTAGAAAGTCAGCAACACAGCGAAGAAACTTGCTAAACAGGACAGTCACCTCTTTTTCCTTCAACAATACAAGAATAATTAACATGAGTGTTCTGTATAAAATGTCCCTGTAGATGTGTTGTCACAATGCCTGACATAGGTGTCTATGTGGCTTCAAACGCTCGTATATTAAGGTATGTTGGTCAAATAAAAGGCATAACAACCTTTTTCAATCAATTCTACCCATACAGGGCAGCACAATTCCTCTTTGTGCCCTTTTACACAAAGAGATGTAAGATATATTTGTTCACAGCTCCCCGACTACCACATCTACAGCAATTGCTGCATCTTCAACCAACCACAGTAGTATGTGGCTGACTAAAAGTTACCAGAGCACTTGTCAGTAAAGGATAATGAAGTTTCTAGGAGGTCTGCAGGAAATGAAGTACTTCGAGGGGAAACAGGAGGAGGAAAATTACCCTTAAGAGCTGCACAAGAAACCTCTCCCAGCTGATCTGAAGAACAGGAGGACGTCTCCTCTCCTCACTCTGCCAGACTGCAAGGCTTTATTAACAGCACAGTGCCCATAGTAACCTTTTTCTTTCATTAGTTTATGGTGCTTTGTGCATGACACATGATGGCGATGTTTTTGGCAATATTAAAAAAACCAAGATACAGATTATTACAAAGGCTAAATTAAATAAAGGGTTTGCAAACTTAGAAAATGCAACATAGCTCCTCTGTAGCTGTCTATGCCACCACATCAAAATCTACACGAACCTAACATTTGATTTTGCAACAAGGTTATTCTTGAGTAACACAACTTTTTATATTATACTTTAATGCACTTATTTTCCCCTGCTCCTACACTGGTATTTCATGCAACAAGGGATACAGTCACAAAATAAACCATCACATCTTTACCATTCCTGACATTCCTCCCCCACCGAATGCAAGAGACTACTACCACTTTTATCTGTCATCATCAGTAGCCCTCCAAGTCGCAGCAAACCTTTTTTTCACTTTGCAACAGTAAGTTTTTACAATCCAACAAACCATTTCCTCGGGGGGGGGTTACATTTTAATGTAGAATATACCAAACAAAACAAATGTATCACTTTCTTACATTCTGGTGTGCTAATCCAAGCTCCCCAAAACTTCAAAACATTTAACAACCCCATTTTTCTCATAAAACCAAAAAAAATTATAAAAGTTGTATGCAGTTCAACTTAGACCACCATTTCCCAAGTGCTTTCTCCAGCTTTCAGCTGCGGGATGACTGCTCCCTCCCTACAGCTGCCCGTCCGCTAGCTCGGAATCTCAGAGCCATGGCATCCATTTCCTATTGTTCCTTTTTCTCCTCTGCAACTCCGACCGAGACGCCCTCCAAACCGGCATCATCCAGCACAATCATGTGTGCTCCACAGCTGTACTTCGAATTAGTATAACTTTTGTGGTGTCCTTTTTTTGCCTCCGTTCGGATCAGAATAATAACTCGGGTGATAATCCTTTGCCGGCTCCTTGTGATCAGAATACAGTGGGTGGCTTGCAGACAGGCAGGCAACAAGTCCTGGGGGGTGGAAGAACTGGTAATTAGCAAAGGGCTTAAGTGAGCGACTGGGGAGGTCTGTTTCACAGACTGACAGAAATGGAGAGAGTGAGGGGAAAAACAGTTTAGAAAAGAATCAAAATAGAATGCACTTTGATAAACAGGTAAAAAGTAACGTTTCCATGCATGTTCAAAGAGCTGTGTAGCTGAACAGAGACAGGAGGCAGGGGAATACAGGACAGCTAGAAAGAACGAGCTGCAGTGCAGACTTTGGTACCAAGTTGGAAAGCTGTTACACTGCAGCCAGTCATTGAGTAGCAAGTTGAGGCTGACTATTACGTGATTCCTTCTCCATTCTCTCTCAGCAGTTAACAAGAACCCCCTTCTGCTGGTAAAACTGACCGCACCACCCACTGGACTTGCTCCTGCCCACCCATTTTACATTTTTAGCACCTTATTTATCTTAGAAGTCTGAATGCCAAAGTAAACAAACAAACAAAGCAAAACTGTGTAGCATCTAGTTGGACGTGCGAACTAGGCATTTAAGGACAACACCTTCTTTATTTGCTGCATTTTCTGGTAAATACAATTAAAGAGAAAACAGTGGTGTACAGTCTCATTCCTTTACAGTGGTATTCTCTTTGAGACCTAAGTCTCATTTTAAACGTTAACCAGGAAATGCTCATCGGGAGGCATGTCATCAGTGCCGCTGCATGAGGAGCTTGTCTCTGATTGCAGTGGCACTTTCCTTGGAAGTTTTGTCCAATTTACATAATGTTGGTGTCAACACAAGCATGCTGCCTTATTGGGGAATGCCGGATGCACCTACTGATGCGAGTCTTGCATTCGCCCATGCTGATGCCTCTCCAAAATCCGCCATTATGGCAAGATGTTGACTTGCGCGCAAGCATGGAAGCCAACATAAAACTTGTCCACCATCAGATTTCTAACTATTTGGCCACTTACCAAGTTCTCTCTAATTTTTAGTCTGGCTTTAGGCCAAATCATTCTACTAAACAGCTCTAATAGATTTTCATGATTTTGTCTCCAAGGCTTTGGACAGAGGTTACCTTGTTGGCTCTGTTCTTATAGAAATATCCAAAGACTTTGTTGTGATAAACTCCTCACTGCTTCTAACTCATTTACTTTCTTATGGTTTCTCTACTAATGTAATCACTTGGCTCTCTTCTTACACGGGAGAACTCAGTCTGTGCTTTGGAATGGCTGTGTTTCTTCCTCTTTGCCTATCTCTTCTTGGGTTCCTCAAGGGTCTATACTTGGTCCTGTTCTTTTTAGCCTTTTTGTAGATCCTCTATCTTCTGTTGTGGACCACTGCTCAGTCAGACTTTATGCTGATAATAGGTTTATTTTTTATGCTCACAAGAATACTTCTGTTCTTTCTTCAACTTTTCAGGTTGACTTAGACAAAATCGTGAACTGATTTTCTAATAATCTTTTACTTTTAAATAGCAAAAAGTCTCAAATCATGCTGTTTTGGGACCAGTCTGCTGTTTCTTTGGCAGATTCTTCCTTTTCCATTTCCTTAAACAACTACCCACTTGAACTTGTAAGTGAATTTAAATATCTTGGCCTTGCCTTTAATTCCTCTTTAACCTTTAAGCCTCATATTAATAAAACCATTTCTAAAGTTCATCAATGCCTGGGATGCCTAAAATGTGCAAGGCATTGCCTGTCTAGTTTGGATCATAAAATTATTATTGCTCAAGCCATACTCACTATATTAGATTATGGTAACACCATTTTCCATCATGCTAATGCCTAGACCCTTCTGTCCTTGAATACTGTTTACTGCCAAATGCCATGGTTCATTTTAGCGGTTAAATGGAATGAACATGATTGTACATTACTGTCTCAATTAAATTGGTTATCCCCTTCCTCCAGATGTAATTTCCACTGGCCATGTCTTATTTACAAGACACTGAATTAGCAGACCCCTACCTACCTATCAGAAGGTCTTATAGTTCTAACCTACAGTTTGAGCTTTAGAGATGTTCCTCCAAACATGGTCTTTGCTTACCGAAGTTTCAAATTTACTTTGGGAAGGAATACTTTTCCCACACAGCTCCTTCTTCATGGAACAATCTTCCTCCTTAGTTGAGAAATTCCCCTGACCACGGAATTTTCAAATGTGGCCAGAAAAGAATCTTGCTACATGAACAAACTACGTGTAATTAATTTAACCTATGTTCATGTTTGTAAATGTATGTTGTTATTTTTAATTGACTTGGGCTGTTGTGTAAGTGAGACTTGTTTCTCATGGAACTTATCCTGTAATTTGTGCAACTTTTCATACATAGCTAAATAAAAGATTTCTGATGAGATAATGAACATTTGCAGATGACTGACTCATCTGTTTCAAACTTTTTGCACAGTGCTTTGACAGTTTATTCTGGGAATCATACCCACATTTGATTGTCAGTAGCAGCTGCATTTGGTCATCTTGACAGGATATCAGGGTCCATATGATTCAAGCCAGGTCTGTATTCTACACAATAGTAATATGTTGACAAGGCAGATAACCATCTGTGTCCAGCAGCCTCTAACTTTGCAGTTGTTTTCACATACGTCAAAGAGTTATTGTCTGTTTTGACAGTGATGTGTACCCCATACAAGTATTCATGAAACGGATCCACAATGGCCCACTTGAGTGCAAGGAACTCCAGTTCATGGATGGAGCAGCTCCTGTTTGCAGCTCCTTTTTGCAGTGTTCAAGCTCCTACTGGTGCAGGTGCCAGGCATTAGTTCTTCAGGATATCTTTGGTACAGGACAGCTCCAAGTCTGCAGAGGCTTACATCCATATGTAGAACATAGGGCTTTGCTGAGACAGCATATGCTCGTACTGCCACATTTGTCAGATGGCAGATAATTCCTTAGAATGAATTATCACACTGGACATCCCTGTCTCTGACAAATGGGTCACCTGGCTTGAAATATTTTTTAGTAGGATCTGTAACTGCGGAGTACTTTTTGCTTTTGTTAGTTGGCGTGTAACCTTGAGTTAGATTCATCAGCGGTATCACCACTTGGGTTTAGTTTTTAATGAAGCATCTGTAATACAGTGCAAGCCACTTATAATGGACTACTCTGTGCAAGGCACTTTCATCCGTTATAAGTGGTGTCCATTTTAACCAAAACCCAATTTCAGACTTGCATTTTAGCTACTGTAGTACTGGTATGGTATTGAATGTAGAAAGTACTGTATTGAACACCACCCTCCTCCTCCTCCTCCTCCCCATGAACTGTGCTGTGTTTAAACGTGTTAAATTAATACAGTAATGTACATTCTGTGCTTACTGATTGTGTAGAAACAGCCCACCCGCAGCTGCAAAGATCACCCTCACTGTAGACTGCAATGGGGACATTTTAATCTGCTCAGATTGCAACACATCAAGCATGGAATGGGTCTGTTTTACAAAACTGCATTCATGTCTCAAACTTGGATTGCAACTCATCGGGTGGCAGAGGCAGGGACGGCATCAATGTCAGAAAAAAAAGGGAAAGAAGGGAGATTTTAACTTTGGCTTATTAAGGCTCTACTCTACTGTCCATTAGCTGCTTGTCCACAACACAAACCGAGAAACCAAGCCTGAATAAAGCAAAGGGTATTTAAATCTCCAGCCTGTTAAAAATTCTTAAACTGCTACTCTAAGTTCTATTCAACTGCCTGCTCACTGCAGCCCACAACAGAAACCAAATGTGAATGAAAACAAAAGTTCCCTTTGCAATTGCTAGTATGGATTACAAGGGAGGGAGGAAGGGAGGGAGAGAGGGGGAGGACTATATTGTAATGCAGGCAATAGAGACAACAGACAGTTGACACCTTGTTAGCAGGCAGCGGATGGTGTCAGGGAGGCCCATCAACACCTCCACAGTTGCAGTGTCAGCTAGTTAGGTAGTGCTGTGGAGACTCAGACATCTGGTATAGCAGGTGGCCATAATTCATTGTAACAGGTGGATTTATAATGAACCCCCTATTGCAATCATTTTGGTTTTGACAATTTGTCTGTTAAAAGTGGCTGTCTGTACTAAATGTGTCTGGTATAAGTGGCGCCTACTTTACCCACAAAAACCTAGGAAACACTGTAGGTCTTTCAGGTTATTTGACTTAGCCCGGGTGATCAAGGCTTCAGCTCTGATTAAGTCTGTCTGAATTCCTTGGGCTGACATGATACAGTATGTCCCACATATCTGATGAAATTCTGAAAAGATTGTCATTTATTGATAGAAAGTTTGAGCCTAAACTCCTCCAGTCAATGTAGCACCTTCAACAGATTTGCCTTGTAATCAATAATTTTTTCGAACGCATTGACATCATCACGATAGACCAGGCGCTTTACGAGGTTCATGTCTCTGACTGCATGTTCTATTAGGTATTGCAATGTTGCTAGGGCTCCAGCTATCCCTTGGGACATATGAAGGAATTCATATGAGAGGTTAACTGTTGTACATGAGACTGTAATAAGCATTACACATAAGATTGATCAGTATAGGGTGTGGGCTGCTGAATCAGGTCAGGACATCCTTGCAATATCAGAGACTTGGCTTCAGTCAGTAATAAACAATAATGAGCTAGAACTATTAGGGTATAGGGTTCTGAGTCAAGATAGGGAAAAAAAGGGGGGAGGGAGTAATGTTATATGTAAAAGATACCTTAGGACCTATCCAACTATTGTTAGCTAAAAATGTAGAAGGAGTTGATGGTTTATTAATAGAATTATTAAAGTCAAAACTATTAATAGGAGTTTTTTATGCCCCTCCCAAAACTAAAACAAGTACATTTGATACTTTAGCTGATATTTTGCTAGAGATAGTGAGAGATAAACGCATGCTATTAACGGGAGATTTTAATGCAAGCTGGGAGCAAGATAGAGGGAAAAAGTTGAAAACTAGCATGGAAGTTTTGGGTCTAAGACAAATAATTCATCAACCTGCTGTACAAGAAGTTTAAATAACAGAACCCACGGATCGATTTTGGATTTGTTTTTTATTTCACAGGATCTGAGAGTGGAGGGAACAAAGATCCTTCCTTTAAACGTAGGGGATCACAACCCTATTCAATGTACTCGGTCAGTGTAGGGAGTTCAAGGAGATAGCGAACAGGATTATTAGGTGCGTGATCTAAGGAGAGTTAATGAAAAATCTTTTAGGGAACGTCTCAGAAATTTCAACTGGAACAGAGTGTACTTAAACCCTGACTTAAATTTAGCCATTCAGGAATTTATGGATTCCTTTTCAGATATTGTGCAACAGGCTGCTCCCCTGATAAATAAGGCAAAAACAAAAAAGATGCACCTTGACTAAAGGATCATTTAAAAACCCAGTTACACATAAGGAATAGGGTTTGGAAGAAAGCAAAAAGGACTAAATTAGTGGGGGACTGGAACATATTTAAGTATTGGCGAAATAAGTGTAAGAGGGATGTAGATTTAGCTAAAAAAAGGTATTATCAAAATGTTTTTAAAAAGATGCAGGACCCAAATAAGTTCTGGAAAAACATTTCTGAAATGAGAAATCCAGTGAAGCCAAAGAATCCAATTAATCTATTAAATAGGGATAAGATGATTTAAGATCCTTTAGAGGTTGCTAATTTATTGAACAATTATTTTAAGGATTTACCTGATTTAGAAATACCAAAACTGAACCTTAATGCAACTTGCTTTAAACAACAGAAATTGACTGCCCCTACTACTAATATTAGAGGGTTTAAACTTAGGACGGTTAAAGTGAAAAAAAGGGCTAAAGAATTAAAAAGCCTGAAAGTCTCTAAGAGTGGAGGTTTAGATGGTATTGATACTAGTTTTTTAAAGATTAGTGCTGATTTAATTGCCCCAGTGATTACGTATTTTTATAATTGGAGTACTGACTCTTCCTTGGGGCCTGAAATATGGAAAATGGGGAAAGTTATTCCCATATATAAAAGTGGAGATAGTACACTCTCCTCTAATTATAGGCCAATAACTTTACTTCCCATTCTTGCGAAAGTTCTGGAAAAGCTGGTAAATTAACAGCTTGGACAGTACCTTAAACAAGAGGAGATTATAACTAACTTTCAGTATGGGATTAGAGTAGGGAGGTCTACGAGCACCACCCTAATTGACTTTAATAATCTGATAACTACATCACTAAATCAGGGAAGGAGCACTAGGGTGGTGTTCGTAGATCTCAGTAAGGCTTTTGATTTAGTACAGCACGATCTTTTGTTACAGAGGTTGTTTGATATAGGGATACAGCAAGCAGCTTTGCTGTGGTTTAAATCTTATTTGTCAGAACGTAGATAATGTGTTCAGTGTGGGGCTGCTGTCTCAGGTCTGGTGGATATAGATAGAGGGGTTCCACAGGGCTCAATTTTGTGCCCTGTACTGTTTAATATCTATATAAACAACTTAGTAAATCAGGTGACAGATACAGATACTAGGCTTTATGCGGATGACACAGTTCTTGTGGCATCTGCAAACAATCCTGAGGACCTGAGACAGTGGCTCCAGACATACTTCTCCTGTATGGAGACTTGGATGAGGGATCCTGGCCTGTTAATAAATTTAAAAAAGACACAGTGTATGTTTTTTTTTCTGTAGGTATCCAAGCAAAAAATAACATCTCAGATTTACAGATCAGATTTTCTGATGGAACTTTAGTTCAGACTGTGACTTTCTATAAATATTTAGGAGTCCACGTTGACTCTCAGATGACTTTTTCAGAACATATACATTTACAAACTAAGAAAGTTAGTCAAAGGCTGGGAGCCCTTCGAAGGATATCTGGGTGTTTGTCTAGTGACATTAGAACCAGGTTGATAAAACAATTACTTTTGCCCATACTGGAATATGGATCCTTTCTTTATATGTATTCAAACCAGAAATCATTGGTTAAATTGGACCAACTGTATTATAAGTTGGGGGAAATACATAACAAGAAAGGGTCATGGGGTATACCACTGTTTAGTCTATCAAGATCTTGACTGGCTGCAACCAGCAGCTAGGAGAGACTATTTGTGGACCCTGGTATGTCATGGATTGATTCACTCAAATAATTCATCACACCCATTAAAACATCTGATACAATTGGAAGTGGATTCATTACATATATTTAAATTAGGGAAAACATCTGTGGAGATACCTATGAATAGAATCCTGAATAGAATGGGAGTTATGACATTTCAAAATAGCTTGACTAAACACTGGAATACATTACCAATTGAACTAACTGCGATTGCTGATTTGCACATGTTCAAACCTGAGTTGCATAACTTTTTGAAGGTTCAATGTAATTGTTTTTAGTTAAAATTATGTGGTTTTGTAGATTTTGTTATTTTGTTGGATGTTTTGTAATGTCATTTTGTTGTTATTTATTTTTGTATTGTCCGTAACTTTTAAGAAGAAACCACAGGAATTTGTTGTAAATGGGGTTTCCCCAACAAATTACCTGTATAAAAATAAACTTTTTATCAATCAATCAATCATATAAGCCAAGTGGGCTTATGAAGGCTGTCATTTCTCTGTCCCTAGGAGCCATCAGGATCTGGTAGTAACTGCTCCTCAAATCCAGAACTTTAAACAATTTGCTTCCATTAAGACAACCTAAATCCTGGGCATGATACATCGATCTGGGGTGGTTTGCTTTTTCAAAGTTCTGTAATTGACACACATGCAAACTGTACCATTTTCCTTGTACACACTACAATAGGAGAGGCATAGGGGCTTCTTGACTCTTGAACTATTCTTGACGCAAGCAATTCCTGAAGATGTCTTCTTACATCATCAATGTCTGCTGGGGCCCGGCAATGGGATCATTCTCGAAAAGGGAGATCATCATGCAGTCTGATGTGATTTTCCGCTCCAGTGACACATCCAACATTCCATTCATGAAGCAAAAAGAATTAGGTTAATTCTGCCAACTTCTGACTCACTGGTCTTCCATTTTTCAGGCATGGGTACTCTCCAGAGTCAAAGAACTTAGGGTTGATTCCAGCATTCTTATCTTGCATGTTGGGTTGAGGTTATACTGCTGTGCCTGCACAGTACACCCTGGCTAACATTCAGCCTTTTCCCACTGTGATATCTTGATCAGTCACATCATTCACCTGGATAGTGAGTCTTTTCACGTAGTCATGTGCTCTTACAAGCTGCACAATCAGCTTGACCAGCACTCCTTCTAGCAATCTATGCTCTTCAGAGGCATCTATCATCAGGATCTGGTTCTTCACATCTTGCTTCAGTCTCATTACTCCACTGATGATACACTCTGCATTAAGGGGTAGGACAAGTTCTTTGGCCTCTCAGAGCCAGATGATGCCAACAGGATCTTCTTGATCCTCTTGTCTCTTCTGCATCTGCTTCTTATAGGCCTCCTTCACCAGTCCATGCACTCAAAGTGCTCTTCCAGTCTGTCATGCCTCTCGCACCTCGCAAAGTTGAACTAGGTAGCTAAACATATTTACGTTAGTTATGATGAGGATGAGTACATTATCAAACATTCCAGACTGTAGGTAATGCAATGACAAGGTTTCACCTGAGGGTAGCATGTTATAATAGGGAACCAAATTCAGCGACTCAGAAATGAGCGCTTCAATTTGGTCACTTTCAGGATCAGCGATGAAGAATAGATAGTGAGGGGAGGGAATAGCAAGGGAGGATGGGAAGAACAGCGAGGGGAGGGAATAGCGATGGAGGGGGAGGAAGAGGGATGGGCTAAATGGGGATGTGGAGAGTGATGCCACTGAGCTACCTGCCTAGCATAGCGGGTAGGGACACCATCTGCAGTGCTGGTGGTACCAGGTTCAGGACTGCATACAGGTATGATCTGTGTTTTTCTTTAGCTGGTGTTTGTTTTTTTACTTTTTTAAGTCATTGCCATCATCAGTCCTTCTCCTTTCCTCAAGTGTTGGCCCCCCTCGGAGATGATTATATAAGTATGGAGGTGTGGGGGGCTTGTCCTCCACAAAGGGGAGTGCAGGGGGCATAGCCCCCCATATTAAAGATTATTTTACATTTTTAAATATGTGCTGAGTTGGTCTTTGGTATTTATTGTTATGTGCCAAACTGGTTTTCGGCAAGGTGTACTCGCTGTTTTACGAGTCACCCAAGAATTTTCACTGTTATGACATGGAACCTCAACTGAGTCATCAACTCCAGCTACAGTAATGTTGACAGGAAAGCATTCCAGACTTTCAAGTAACCAAGGTAGGGGTAGGTTTCTTTCACAGAAAGAGTAGTGGATTTCAAGAACAGCCTTCCAGCAGAGGTGGTAGGGCTGAAAACAGTGGTGGGGTTCAAGAATGCATGGGATAGGTACAAGGGAATCATAGTGGAAGTGGGGGAAGAGCTGTAGATCAAGTATGGTTTGCAGTAAAAATGTAGGTAGGGGAAAATGGGCAGAATGGTGGACCAAGCGGTCCTTATCTGCCATCAGATTCAATGTTTCTATGTTTAGGAGTTGTCACTCAACCCCCACATGTTCAGACCATTACATAGTTCGAGCTTACTGTTCTTGGATAGGTGTTTGTCATACCAGTCCTTGAAAATTATGGTGGTGACTTGGAGGCACTGTCAAGAACAGATGAAGATGACACTCTGTTGACTGTTATAGTTGTTTCAGTGTCAAGATCAACTAATTTGTCTAGGTGTTCTGGTAAAGTCACTTGTATTTTTAACTGTGGACTTGGCTACTGAGTGTTTCAGAGAGAGTTAGGAGAATTTTGCTCATGGGACTCCAGTGTGCTCACTTACTGGGTCCTGGGGAAGCATTTCTGCTTTTGGACTTCTTCAAGCAGTTTAGTGGTGACTCTCTGCAGATCTTCATGTGACCAACACTCTTTCTTTATGTGTCCATCTTTCCCACATTTGTAACAGAACAATCCCTCTCAGTACTGAATTAGTCTGGGTGGACCACCATGTGGTGGGCTCCAGTACTGACTCTTTTTTTTTTTTTACAGGATATGCATTTGGGACTCTGACAAGGACACTGACTGCAGTTTGTCCTCTCTCCCTCTACCAGGCCATGGACTGAGTATTGCATCTCTTTAGTTTGGTTACCAGATTGCACAGTTTGTCAATTTGGGTTTAGAGATCACAGCACACAAGTGGTGTCTGTGCTTGCACACCAATGCCCATTACAGAGAGATTTTGGTTAGCGGCATGCACATGTTGGCTTGGGTGGGCATCTTGTCCACTACTGAGAGATGCCTTAGCTTTTGTGGTTACTTCTTTGTATGCTTTTAGCAGCTCTTTCAATTATTGAGTCTCTCGAGGAGGTACATTGTCAATGATTTGCATAACAGCTGTTAAGGCATGGTACGGTCTTCATCGCTGTTCTTCTGTCTGGACTTCCAGCTACCTCTGAACTCCCGGTTTGTACAGAGACTCTGTAATTGTGACCGGAGAGCCTTTTGCCTGGTTCAGTGGAATTTCCTTACATGTGAATGTGTTGTGTACTTATAGTGGGTTGTGATTTGGTTCCCCACTGTGGTTTGAATTGTATTCTGCTTGCTGGAAGCTGCATTAGAATTTCCTTATGTGTAAATGTGCTGTGTGCTGCTAGTGGGTCACAATTTGGTTCCCCACTGTGGTTTGAACTGCATTCTGCTTGCTGGAAGCTGCCCCACTGTGGTTTGAACTGCATTCTGCTTGCTGGAAGCTGCATCCAGCCCCATGGACTGAATCCAAAATCATCTCCATTGGGCCTGGGCCTTGCCACACTGGCCCAGCCTGACTACCCGCTGCACAGAGAAAGCCATCGACGAGAGACCTGCCTGGGGATCAGCCCCCTGCTCAACGCTTGAACAGGAATGACGCCTTGGTGATTCGTGTGGGCCCTGCTTTTCTGGGCACACCAGCTCAACAATCTGCAGTCTCAATTTCATCCTGCCTGTGTCCAGTATTGGGTATCGTGAGTAAACATCAGGATAGCTCCCTTCTACAACAGCTAAACGTAAGGTGTTGTCATCTGATTGTCTTGTTGCTTTTTCTTTCATGAACTGAGCCCTCTGGCTCCGTATTACAAGTAGTGTGTGTTGTGCATGTTGCTTTCTTCCATCACAGGGCCCCAACCAGCTGCAACATTCCTGGCTAGCCCACCATTTTCCTACCTGGGTACCCAGAGTGTGTGACTGTGTGGGGACTTAAAGTGCATACATAACTGTTTGATTAATATAACCTTTAAGCCAATCAACCTGATTGCGCCCCTTCCTTGTTCAAGTCCCCTGAATAAATCAAATCCGACTTTTTCTGCATTTAACCTGACTGTGGTTCCAGTTTGTGCCAAGAGTACTGTACTGTTGCTATTTACTGTGCATAACCTTGTTTTACAGGGGGCCCACAGGGTCGAGCCAGAGGAACCAGCTCTGGTGGTAAGAGCAAACAGTGTGGGTACTGGTATGGTGCACAAGGGGTACTGCGAAAGTGATTATTGTATATTGCTCAGTCCACTAGAAGGGAAAGAGGGGGGGTTACAGTGTCCTGGAGGGCTGTGCCCAGGTTAGTTTGACCACTACCAACACTGACCTCCAGGTGGAGGCCCCTGTTTCAGAACTCAGGCCCCTTAACCTGCTACTAGCCACGCAGGCAGGGGTAGTAGCCCTTGGCATAGCGCCACCTAGGGGTTACACTTGAACCCAGAGACAGAGAGGCCCCAGTCATGATTCGGTTTGGCTCATGTCTCCTTGAAGGCAGCCATGTCCACCTTGCCATCTGCCATCAGTGACTGCAGCTCAGCCAGTTTGTTCCCCAGGTTCCTTGCTTTCAGAGAGACAACCTTCCACCACGACTCGAGTTCCCCTCCACTTCTGGACTGCCTGCCCCTCCCCCAATCCCAGTTCCACCAGTGATGCTTGGACAGCTGGTTCTGATCACTGTGTCATTTTTTGTGATATAAAAAATGGGTTATGGACTGTCTGTCATGAGAGATGCTGAGAAATCTGGTGCTCTTGGAGTGACTTCACCCCGCCCCCCCCCAGGTTTCAGCTGAAAGATGAAAGCCATGAGAAAATACTGAAACAGCATGTGTGATCTCACACACACACACACACACACACACACACACACACACACACACACACACAGGTTTTAGAAACAAGGTGTTACATGGCAGGCCAGAAGCTAATTACAGACTTTTCTAAGTTAATTATAGCTTTAGCTGCTAAAAGGGAAATCAGCATCTCTTTTATGATGTTCCAAGAAGGGGAAACCAGGTTTAGTATCCTGGTGTGAAATCATAAAGATGCTTTCATGTCCTGGAAGGGAGAAGCTTATCATGAGATCAAAGAAATGTCATTTGAAGGATAAGAGTCATGCTGAGGATTGCAGAATTTAATACTTGAAAAAGACATCCTGTTTTATATAGATATTTTTTTTATATATTCTGACAGGGAGGAGCTAGGTGACCTCATGCAAAATAGGTGGGAAAAAGCAGCCTTTAAACATTAATTCTGTTTTTCTTCAGACACACTTCGATCTAGACTCTGACAAAGAAACATCTTTGAAGCACTTTAAGTAGGTGTTTAGAGAGACCGATCTAATTACTATAGTAGGAATTGCACTGTTTAAAACCTTGTTCGTCTATAAGATTTGTATGTCTTGTGATATAATAGTTCTGTATTGTACGTTTTACATATTTTTATCTATTTTAGTAAAACTCTTTTTAGAGGTTACTTGGTCTGTCTTTGATTTTCTTTCATTTGTAAGAAAAGTATATATGATTATAGCTGACACTAGGCATAAGCTTGAATGGTGATACCAAACTGGAAAGAGAAGCGTTTTAAATCTGAGGTCTTTATTAAAGTTTTTAATGGTTCATTTCTGTACACTTGCTTAGGTGCCCATAGGCAAGGATATCTGGTCCCCCGAAGACAGAATTATCTGAGCCTGTGCATTGGGTATGCTAACACAGTTCACAGTTTGAATCCCTCCAAGACTTGAGACCAAAGGTTGATCCAAACTCACAAAACAGACAAGAGGGTTACCTTGTTCTGTTAAACTGTTCACAAGACTGCGCTCGGAGGTTGACACTTTGGGAGTAGAGGGCCTGACCTGATGAGTGGGTTTGTGACAGATTGGTTGGCAGCAGTGGCATAATTTTGGTATTACAAGCTTTTATTGTTCTGTGTCAGTTTGAAACCATCAGCTCACTTGCAAAGAAAGAAAAAAGTCAGAGTTTTATTTTAAAAAGGAAACAGAACTATATCACATGGTGTACAGTCAAATTCCTACCCGTTTTATTTTTTTCCTAAAGTGCAAGTGAGAGTAGCCATAGTCAGGGAAGAAGATGGCTTCCGACTACAGCAGGCACAATGTAGATTACTGGAAGCAGTTGTACGGGGACAGAGGAGTCCCATTCGAGGTGACAGCCAAAAGGCAGAACCTCATTGATGCCCTGATGGTAGCAGATACCCAGAGCAGTGAATCATGGACCATGACTGGAAAGGACCAAACCTCGAGTGTGGCAGGGCTATCGGCCAGTGCAGTATCCAGATCCGATGAGGAGGGCAACAGGGCCACTGTCAGTGCAGGGCCACAGCAGCAGGGGAAGGTCACCAGTATCCTGAATCCAGAGGTACTCAGGCTGCAAATTGAGTTGCGCAGGATGGAGCTGGAGTTCCAGGAGAAGAAAGAATGAGAGAAACGCGAGGGGGACCATGAGGCAGAGCAAGAACACCGAGATGCAGACTGTGAGGAGCATGAGCACCAGCGAGCTGCAGAGGAGAAAGAGAGAGGAGCACCAGAGGCTAGAACTGGAGAAGCTATGACTCCAACCAGTGGCACCAGAGCAGGTAAGTGGCTTGGGTTTAACTGGGACTGCAGGACTGGGTTACAAATTGAATTCCAAATTAATAGCCGAATTTAAAGAGGGGGAGGATATGGATGCCTTTTTAAATTCTTTTGAAAAAGTTTGTATTCAGGCTAAAATTCCTAGAGAGTCCTGGAGCTTCCAGCTATACCTGCTACTTACTGGGAAAGCTCGGGATGCATTGGGTCAAATGGACAATGAGAACAGTAATAATTACAGCAAACTAAAAGCTGCACTGTTAAAAAAGTTTTAATTAACTGCTGAATCATACAGAGCTTAATTCCATAAGCTGAGGAGAAGCCCTGATATGAGCTTTGAGGAGCTAGCCACAAAACAACGTCAGTTTTTAAAATGTTGGTGGGAAGGAATTGAGGCAAACTCTGTTGCTAAAATTGAAAATGTTTATTAGAACAGTTTTATTGGGCATGCCCAGCAGAGCTAAAAACCTGGCTAGAGGACCGAGATCCCAAAACAGTGCAAGAGGCTGCAGAACTCTTGGACCGCTATGCCAAGAGCAGACCTGCTCTGAGAGCAAATGGGGCAGGCATGGCAGCACAGAAAGGGAAAAGCATGCCTTCAGGGCAGCTAAAACCCTCACTGCCTCCGCCAAAACCAGTTAGCCCCAGGTTTCAGAGAAAAGATTTCTCTGAGAGAGGAAATGAATGTTGGTTGTGTAAAGAAACTGGGCATATTGCCAGACAGTGTCCCAAAAAGGCGAGCAATACACAATAAGGTGCCAGAAAGGAAGTAGGTTGTTTGTGTGTCCCTGGAAGCATGCCAGTGAACATGAGGGAACACATGCACCCAGTCATGGTGAATGGTGCACAGATGCAAGAGTTAAAGGACGCAGAGGCATCCTTGACCTTGGTAAAGGGGGATCTGGTAGAGCCTGGTCAGCTTATACCCAATAAATACGTCATTGTACAGGTCTTCACTGGTGAGGTGAAAACATTGCTCCTCGTTAGTGTTCTCTCAGACTGGGGTGAAACAGGGGGAACTGTACAACAGGTGGCTATAGCCAAATCATTAGCAGTGGATGTGATCCTGGGCAACAATTTAAAACAGGGGATGGTATGTGCAGTTACCCATAGCCAAGCGGCAAGGGAAAATTGTAGTTCTCTGAACCCCACAGAAGCCATTGTGGAAGCCACTGAGAGGCTGGTTCCCCAGCCTGTGTCTCCTGATATGGAGATAAATGAAGAGGGGGTAGAAATTTCCCCAGTAGCAAGTAACCACACAGCTACAGAGGGTTACTCCGAAGAGGGAGGGGTGACCCATTGTCAGAGGGTTGGGATTAACAGGGATCCTGAGTGCCCTGATACTAGTGCTAGGGACCCTAGTTTAGCGACTGATGGGGACCTGTCCCATGCCTTGGTAATGTGTGAGGGGTTTGCAGCTGCTCAGAGAAGTGACCCTAGTTTAGAGAAGCTAAGGGATTGGGCAGACTTGGACGGCACACAGGGAGGTGACGGCAGACATAAGGTTTGTTGGGAAAATGGACTTATGTATACTCAGGCAGTACAGACAGAGGGAAGGATGCTAGGCAGGCAGCTTGTCGTTCCCCAGGGGTATCGTGAGCAGTTGCTCAAAAGTGCACATGATATAACCTTGTCTGGTCATTTGGGAATTGCATGCACTATGCAGTGGTTAGCCTAGAATTTCTACTGGGCTAACTTCACCCAGTAGGTGAAGGAGTATTGCAGGTCTTGTCACTGGTGCCAAGAAATAGGGAAGGCGGGCAAGAAATCCCAAGCCGTCCTGATTCCATTGCCCATAGTGGAGGAGCCATTCCAGAGGGTGGGAATGGATATTGTGGGGCCTTTAAATACCCCCAGCTCCTCAGGGAAGAGATTCATCCTGACTGTGGTGAATTATGCCACTCGGTACCCAGAGGCAGTTGCCCTATCCTTACTGAGGACAGACAAAGTGGCAGATGCCTTACTTGGGATTTTCTCCTGTGTTGGGTTTCCGTAGGAGGTAATCACTGATCGAGGGGGTTCCTTCATGTTGGACCTGATGAAATGTTTATGGGAGAAGTGTGGAGTGGTACAGAGATGCATGACACCATATCCCCCACAAGCCAGTGGGCTTGTGGAAAGATTCAATGGTACCCTAAAGTCAATGCTCCGGGTGTTTGCTGAACAGCATGGGAGGGACTGGGAGACATACCTTCCCACCTGTTGGTTGCAAACAGGGAGGTGCCCAAGAGTAGACATGATTTTCCCCCTTCGAACTCTTATATGGACGTCGGGTACATGGGCCCCTAGACTTGATCCGGGAGAACTGGGAAGGCAAGCATGCCACCCAGGGAACTCCCATTGTGGATTACATCTTTAGGTTTAGGAAAAGGCTGAAGGAGCTTATGGAGACAGCCCAGAGCAACCTAGCAGCTGCCCAACAGAAACAAAAAGTGTGATACAACCGCAGAGCCAGTGCTTGCTCATACATGGTGGGTCAGGAAGTCATGGTCCTTATTCCGATCTGGAAAGACAAGCTGCAGGCTGAGTGGGCAGGAACGTACAAAGTGGTTAGGAAGGTAAATGACGTGAATTACATTGTGGAGTTACCTGACCGAAGACAGACAGAAAGGATGTACCTTGTCAACATGATGAAGCCATATGCAAATAGGGCTGACATGGTGTTTGCAGTGTGTAGTCATGGGGAGGGGATGGACAAAGGAGACCCCCTTCTGGATCTGCTGGAAGAAAGTAAGTGGGAGTCTTCTGTGGAGGCAGTAAAATTGTCTCTAAACAACGAAACAACTGGGAAATGATTATCTTAAATAACCCCCCTCGAAGGTGCAAACTGATACAAAATGTCCTTAAAGAAACAGGGGATGTATGCTTGTCACAGCTAAAAAATCCACTTCCAGAGCCGAGTTCACTTCTTATTCTTTTTATTTATTCAATTCCAACCCCTACGTTTCGCTCCTCAGAGCTTGTTCACGGAGCATTTTTCATAAAATAGTTTCCATCTGTTTAAAACAGAAATTCAACATTTTAATATCACCACTTAAATTACACATACATTTGGCATGTTTATAATCATTGTGGGATTTTGTGTTATTAATTACCCAATAGATTCAGTTGTTTGTAAAAGAGCTGCCTTTAGGAAGTACAAGAAAACAGGGAGGGGGAGGACAGGGAGGAGTACTTGACAGAATCGAAGGAGGTGACAAGGGCAGTAAGGGGAGCCAAAGCATCTATGGAACTCAGGCTGGCACAAGGCATTAAGAAGGGGGAGAAGGACTTCTTTAAGTACATCAGGAGAAAAGGACTGTAAGGACCACATAGTAAGGATTAGGAAGGAGGGGGTTGGGTGGAAGCATGGGTGCGATAAGGCGGAAGCACTAAATGAGTACTTCTGCTCAGTATTTACTAAAAAAGAGGGGTGACACCCAAGGTGAGAGAAATGGTAGAAGCAGGGGGAAGTGGTGACAGATGGGAAATCATGGAGAGCAGAGTTCAGGAGGGTTTGAAGGCACTGAGGGTGGACAAGGCGCCAGGCCCAGATGGCATCCACCCCAGGGTACTGAAGAGCTGGCAGAGGTCCTTGCAGGACCTTGGCTGACCTATTTAATGCCTCACTACATCTGGGGTGTGTACCTCAGGACTGGAGGATGGCTCATGTGGTGCCCCTCACAAGAGTGGCCCCAAGGATGAACCGGGAACTACAGACCAGTGAGCCTCACATCCATCATGGGTAAGCTAATGGAGACTATCCTGAAGGAGAGGCTGGTGGCCCTCCTAGAGGCCAAAGGACTACAGGACAGCAGACAGCATGGCTTCATCATGGCAGATCCTGCCAAACCAACCTGGTTGAGTTCTATGACTGGGTAACTAGGCAACTGGACAGGGGCCATGCAGTGGACTGTTCTGGACTTCAGTAAGGCATTCGACTCAGTGCCACATGGAAGGCTGGGAAGGAAGTTAGTAGGCACAGGGGCGGGTGCAAAGCTAGTGAGATGGGTAGGAAACTGGCTGCAGGGAATGCAACAGAGGGTGGTGGTCGGTGGGGAGCTCTCACACCCAAGGGCAGTGACGAGCGGTGTTCCACAGGGCTCGGTGTTGGGACCAGTGTTGTTTGGGATATTCATTGCAGACATATCATGGGACATCAAGAGCAAGATCAGTCTGATGATACCAAGGTAGGCGCGGTGGTAGATGACCTAGGGGGATGGCAGGGGTTGCAGGATGATCTAGCAAAGCTTGAAACCTGGTCAGACACCTGGCAACTGGGCTTTAATGCCAAAAAGTGCAAGGTGCTGCATTTTGGGACGAAGAGCCCAAAGAGGAGTTACCAGCTAGGGGGAGTGCAGCTAGCCCAGACAGAGGAGGAGAAGGATCTGGGTGTGCTCATTACAGGGTCAATGAACAACTCGGCACAATGTAGGAAGGCAGCTGCAAGGCCAACAAAATGCTGGGTTGTATTGCAGAGGGTATACCTCGAGGAGGAGGAGGTGATTCTGCCACTGTATAGGTCATTAGTTAGACCACACCTGGAGTACTCCGTGCAGTACTGGCATCCGTATCTGAAGAGGGACATTAAGTTACTGGAGGGGGTGCAGCGCAGAGCGACAAAGATGATCAAGGGGCTGGGGGACTTATCATACGAGAGGAGGTCGAAGAAGTTGAACATGTACTCACTGGAGGAGGAGAGGAGAGACGGGGTGACATGATTGAAACCTTTAAATACATGAAAGGAATAAACAAGACAGGTACAGAGGGGCTGTTCAAAGTAAGGAAGGGGAGGGCCACCAGGGGCCATGATATGAGACTGGAGCGAGGAAGTTTCAGGAGGGAGATGAGGAGACACTTTTTTACAGAGAGGGTGGTGGCTGGGTGGAATGCGTTACCTGCTGAAGTGGTATACAGTAGAACAGTGGACTGCTTCAAACGAGGATGGGACAGGACAAGGGGGAGGGTTAATGAAGGGGAAGGGTGGAAGGGAGGGGCAGCTGCAGAATAAGGGGTGCTAGCTGCACATTCGAGCAGACTTGATAGACCTCTAGGCCTTTATCTGCTGGCAAATTTCGTATGTTCGTATTCATTAGATATTTTTCATCAGGCTGTTTTAAATCAGCTTCTGTGAAAAAATGTAACAAACAACTATCATTAGCACAACGCCACTCATTCTAAGTACTGGGCAGAAAAACTCATTTACTTCAGTATCAAACTTGTTACCCCATAGCCACCCACATACCTCTTATATTTAAAGCTTTATCATTTCAAAACATCTTTCTTTTTCAGTAAATCAGAATAGTATTGAAGCAGTGGCTATCATGCATTCAGCAGATACTTTCTTAAACTTCCTTCAAAATATATGCAAACTCTTTACTACTAGCATTTTACAATTTATGGATTTTCAAAACAGCAGCAAAACTCTTTATTTATTTTTACATCTTGTCGCTTACCTCAGCAAGCAATCGGCTTTACTTATTTCATCACTGTCTTGTGCTTTCACCGATAGTATTAACTTTCTGGTTCTCTCCATTTGGAGTTTGTTCAACGGTTCAGTTAGATCTAGATATTTCAAAATGTTAACCATTAGACTTTAATTTTATTACTTTGACTTTATTTAAAAGCTCCATTTCTTGGTCAAATTACCTCAAGATGCCATCTGTATTCACAATCTGCTAGTCCTTTTGTGAAAGCTTAAAAAGTTTTACTCAGCGGGCTGCTTGCTTAGGTAATGGCGTTCTCCTCGCTACCTATTGCTCATAAGAGGTGCGGCTTACCTCTTAAGCCTGTTCGTTTTTGCCACCAAAGTGACGTATCACTTCGTGTACCTCTCGAATGTCTCTGAGATTGTTGCTAAGCAACAGTACATTCTCTCCCAAATAGGAGAGAATCGGATTTAATGAACAGGCTCTTGTGTCTTCTGCTTAGTCACCAGATATGGGATGCTTACAGTGCTACATTGCTTTTCACAATTATTTAAAGCAAAAAGGACACAGCAGACTAATCCACTACTACACTTTGAAATATTTATAATTTTACATTTGTTAGAAACATAATCATACTTTCTCACCACTACTTTCAAAATTATTTATAAACACCTTATATGCTATTTAAAACTTTACTATGTTACTATAGTTTTCTATGCTGGCTAGAAAGGGAGCTACGGGAAATAACAGGCTTTTATTTATTTAAACTATACTGTTCACCGCCTATTTTACCAGCAGATTGGTACACTCCAATCTTGAACTTGTTAGTTTTTCAATTTATTTTAATTTTCTAAAAACATGCTTGCCAATTATATTCTATAATTCATTCCTATATTTGAATCTAATGTTTTCAATAAGAAAATACATTTCATTTCCTTTTAATTTAATAATTCTTTATAATCTCCACCCCAGCAGGTGGGCTAACCACTTCTAATCCCAAGAATCTTAAAGCTACTCATGTACGTACTTCTTTATTAAAATGAATTGCTATTGGTGAATTTTCATTTTTATTTCTGACATCTCCCTTATGTTCTAATACCCTTTTCTTTAAGGCTCTTTTTGTTTGTCCCACATACAGCTTATCACACGGACACTGTATTACATAAATTACACCTTCTGTATTACAATCTGTATGATCCCTAATTCTGAATTCCTTATTAAAGAATGGGTGTTTAAATATATCCTTCTTCGTTGTGTTGTTACAGACTGTACATCTACCGCATCTTACCATTCCTGGTTGTAAAGGACCCAAAAGCATTTTAGTATTTTCTTTTTCTGGTTTCTAAAACTGAGAATGTACCAGTTTATCTTTCAAATTTGCTACCTTTTTCACTACTACAATAGGTTTCTGTTGTAATATTTTGTTTTGCTTATTGTCCTGTGCAACCATGTGCCAATGTCTATTAATAATTTTACGAATTTCATTTACTTTTTCAGTACATTTTATAGCTAATACAATTTTTCCAAACTTCCTTTCATTTTGTTTTTGTTGTAATAACTCATCTCTTGTTTTAGCTTCTGTTTTATAACATGCTTTTTTTTAAAACACTTCTTTTATATCCTCTTTGTTCAGATCTTTTTACCATATATTGTTGATTCCTTTGGTAATCTGCCATTTGTTGGCAATTTCTTTTAACTCTTACCATTTGTGAATATGGAATACTGTTTGTTTTAATTTAGGCTCATGATAGCTAGTACTATGTAAAATTGTATTTCTATCTGTTTCTTTCCTATAAATGGTTGTACTTAGTTATTTTTCATCTTTAAAAATTAAAAGATCTAAATAAGGTATTTTGTCTTTACTACTGTTCATAATAAATTTTAGATTCTTATTCCATCCATTAAGTCTCTCATGAAATTCTTGTAACTCCTGTTCTGTCCCACCCCATAAATATATCACATCATCAATAAAACGTTTCCAGAATATTATTTTATTTCTATATTGATTTGTTTGCACATTTAATACATATTCTTCTTCAAAATTAATCATGAATGCATTTGCATATGCAGGTGCCATTGTACTTCCCATTGCTGTACCTTTATCTTGCAGGTAAAATCTCCCATTAAATTCAAAATAGTTGTTTTTAAGTATGAACATAGCCAAATCCTGTAGTAATTCTGTCTTTGGTTCTTTACTGCTTCTTCTTCTATTTAATATGTTACCCATGGTTCTGATTCCTTCTATATGTGGTATGGAGGTGTATAGATCTGTTACATGCCATGTTTCTAAACTAATGTCACCAAGCTCCATTGTACTGGATAAACTATTTAGTTATTGCATTATATCTGTGGAATCCCTGATATATGTTGTAGTTGCCTCAATTAAAGGTTGTAAATCATAATTTGTATATCTTGATATGGGGTCAAACACAGAATCAATTCCAGAAACATTTGGTCTCCCTGGAGGGTCCATTATGCTTTTATGTATCTTAGGAATACTATAAAACATTGGAATTTTGGGGTGTTCCTTTAATAATAATCTCATTTCCCAATCATTCAACCAATTTAAATCTACATATTCTGCTAGCATTTCTCTAACCTTTCCTTGCAATTTTAGGGTAGGGTCTTCCTTAAGTTCTGAATAGTTTTCTTTGTTATTTAATAATTTAAGAAACATCATTTGATATTGTTCCCTATCTTGTATAACTATTCCCCCTCCCCTATAAGCGCTTTTAATAATTATAGTTTTATCACTACTCAACTGTTCTAATGCCTGTCTCTGTCCAACTGTCAATTTTTTTTGTTTTGGGCTACATTGTTCTTTACTTTTGTATAATTGCATTATTTCTTTTTCAACAGTTAAACAGAAGGTTTCAATACCATGATGTTTTCCTATTGGAGGTGAAAAATGTGATTTAACATTTAATGTTTGTTGCAAATCATTTTTATAATCATTGCTTCCTAAGCTGTCTCTAAACAAATATTTCAGTCTTATTGTCCTAAAAAAATTTTGTAAATCCACTTCTAGTTGAAATAAATTAACCGGCTGTGAAGGAGTAAATGAAAGACCTAACCCTAAAACTTCTTCCTCAATTTTAGATAATATTCTATTACTTAAATTAAAGATTGGAATCATTTCTGGAACTGTTTCGTCATCCCTCTGTCCATATATGATGTTGAAGTAAAATTGTCTCCCCAGCTGGCCCTGGACCAGATCCAGAAAGTAAGGGAGGTTTTAGCAAACTTTGCCCCCTTGTTTAGCACCAACCCTGTACTAACCCCCTTAGTGATGCACGATGTGGAGACAAGGACACAGACGCCCATATGGCAGACAGCATATCGGTTGTCAGAGGCTGTCCAAAAGGACATTAGGAGGGAAGTGGAGGAGATGATGGATTTAGGGGTAATCCAGAGAGCCCACAGCCCCTGGGCCTCACCCGTAGTCTTTGTGCCTAAGCCAGATGGCTCTACTCATTTCTGTGTGGACTATCGTGGACTGAATGCAGTTACAAAGTCAGATGCCCACCCGATGCCCCAGACAGACGAACTCCTGGACAAGTTGGGAGGGGTGACCTACCTTACTACCATTGACCTGACAAAGGAGTATTGGCAGGTACAGTTGACAGACAGAGCTAGGGAGCCTTCATCACTCCAATAGGCTTATTTGAGTTTAAAGTAATGCCTTTTGGAATGAAGAACGCTCCGGCCACTTTCTGAAGGTTGGTGAACCAGGTGTTAAATGGTGCTAAGGAGTTCACCATGATGTACCTGGCTGACATTGCCATCTTTAGTACCAGCTGGGAGGAACACCTGTCCCACCTTAGGGAAGTGCTGGACAGGATACAGAGGGCTGGGCTCACTGTCAAAGCTGGGAAGTGCCAGGTGGCCATGGGAGAAGTGGCATACCTCAGGCATGTGGTAGGCCAGGGACAGCTCTGTCCTAACCAAATAAAGATAGAGGTAATCCAGGCATGGCCCAGACCAGAAACCCAGAAGCAGGTCAGGAGTTTTCTAGGGACAGCAGGGTACTACAGGAAATCTGTACCCAATTACAGTGCCCTGGCTGCTCCCCTATCTGACCTGACAAAGAAAAGGATGCCAAAGAAAATTACCTGGGGCCCAGCCTGTGAGGAAGTCTTTACCAGATTAAAGGAGGCACTGTGCAGTGCTCCTGTTTTGACAAATCTTGACTATAGCAAAACCTTTATAGTTCAGACTGACACCTCAGACGTGGGTATTGGGGCAGTACTGAGTGAGACATCCAGCCAAGGGACAGATCACCCAGTAGTGTACCTGAGTAGGAAGTTACTTCCCAGGGAGCAAGCTTACTCCACGGTGGAAAAAGAATGTCTTGCCATAGTGTGAGCCCTAAAGAAGCTGAAGCCATACTTGTATGGCGAGCATTTTGTGGTGCAGACTGACCACAACCCCCTGGTTTGACTGATGCAGAAAGGGAAAAACAATGGTAGATTGCTAAGATGGAGTCTTGCTTTGCAAGGGTATAATCTGACAATCGTACATAGGGCTGGAAAACAAAATCAGAACTCAGATGGTCTAAGGTCTATGAAGAGTAAACTGATTTGGGAAGCTCATCTCATGCAGGGGATAGGGCCCCCAAATTCAGTCTAGGTGGGGAGGAATGTGATGCTTGGACAGCTGGTTCTGATCACTGTGTCATTTTTTGTGATATAAAAAATGGGTTATGGACTGTCTGTCATGAGAGATGCTGAGAAATCTGGTGCTCTTGGAGTGACTTCGCTCACCCCCCCCCCCCAAGGTTTCAGCTGGAAGATGAAAGCCATGAGAAAATACTGAAACAGCATGTGAGATCACACACACAGGTTTTAGAAACAAGGTGTTACATGGCAGGCCAGAAGCTAATTACAGACTTTTCTAAGTTAATTATAGCTTTAGCTGCTAAAAGGGAAATCAGCATCCCTTTTATGATGTTTCAAGAAGGGGAAACCAGGTTTAATATCCTGGTGTGAAATCATAAAGATGCTTTCATGTCCTGGAAGGGGGAAGCTTATCATAAGATCAAAGAAATGTCATTTGAAGGACATGAGTCATGCTGAGGATTGCAGAATTTAATACTTGAAAAAGACATCCTGTTTTTATATAGATATTTTTTTTATATATATTCTGACAGGGAGGAGCTAGGTGACCTCATGCAAAATAGGTGAGGAAAACCAGCTTTAAACATTAATTCTGTTTTCCTTTAGACACACTTCGATCTAGACTCTGACAAAGAAACATCTTTGGAGCACTTTAAGCAGGTATTTAGACAGACCAATCTAATTACTGTAGTAGGAATTACACTGTTTAAAACCTTGTTCTTTTATAAGATATGCATGTCTTGTGATATAATAGTTCTGTATCGTATGTTTTACATATTTTTATCTATTTTTGTAAAACAGTTTTTAGAGGTTACTTGGTCTGTCTTTGATTTTCTTTCATTTGTAAAAAAAAGTATATGTGGTTATAGCTGACACTAGGCATAAGCTTGAATGGTGATACCAAACTGGAAAGAGAAGCATTTTAAATCTGAGGTCTTTATTAAAGTTTTTAAGGGTTCATTTCTGTACACCTGGTTAGGTGCCCATAGGCAAAGATATCTGGCCCCCCAAAGACAGAATTATGTGAGCCTGTGCATTGGGTACGCTAACAAGAGGTTCACAGTTTGAATCCCTCCAAGACTTGAGACCAAAGGTTGATCTGAACTCACAAAACAGACAAGAGGGTTACCTTGTTCTGTTAAACTGTTCACAAGACTGTGCTCAGAGGTTGGCACTTTGGGAGTAGAGGGCCTGACCTGCTGAGTGGGTCTGTGACACCACCCACTTTCCCTTATCATTCTGTCCTTCATCTGACCCTCCTCCTTTTGCCCTGATTGGCTGGGAGGCTGGTCATCCTCCTCCACCAGATGACTAAGGGTGTTGTGATCCCCGCTGCCCCCTTCTCAGTTTATATTCAGATCCTTGTCTATATACTCTTGAAGTCTAGCCTTCAGCACCCTTGTTCCCTCCTTACTAATGTGTAGCCTGTCTGGTGCATAATGGTCCTTATTCTCAGACTTGCCCCCCCCAGCCTCAAATAAGCCCATACCCCTCATCTCTGCACCAAACCCTGAGCCAGAAATTAAACTCCTTGATCCTTACCCTTCTTCCATTGCTGGCCCCTGGTACCAGCAGCATCTCCAAGAAGGCTGCTGACTTCCTCACCTCACTGCAGAACCTCCCCACTTCCCTGAACCTCTCTTAAATCACCATTACCTCACTAGCAGCCAAGTCATTCATACCCAAGTGAACGATAATGTGTGACTGCCCCCCCTTCTTTTCCCATGTTCTCGGCTATGCATGAACCCACCCTCCCTGCGCATAGGCAGCGGAGCCCAGGGGGTCAGGTAATCCCTCACTTTTGTAGTTGAAGAGTCAGACATTGAAATGAACAGTGCCTGGGGCTGATGTGTTCCATGAATTCTGACCCCTCACTTTCTGGCAGACTCCTCCACCACTGTCCCTGCAGTCATCCACAGCATACACTGCACCCTTTTGTATTTTGTCTTAGCTCCCATATTAACCCATCTCACTCCCTTAAGTAACGTCTCCCAAAAGATCACAACTCTCCACTTCCTGCATGCCACACAAGTCCCCTCTTCTTTCTTGTTTGTTTTGCCTTTGTGTTCTCTGCCTGTATGCTGTATCTCTGTTTGCCTTATTGTAATTTGTGTTATTTTTGTAATTTGTACAACTGAAAATGTGTTAATTTCATTGGAATGCTCTCCGGTTGTTTTTTAAAATAGTCACTTTTTTGTTTAGTGCACTGTTTACCTGGTCAACAAAAAACAGATTGCTGGATAGATAGGCAGACAAGGACCAGCTTAAACCATACATTCAGTAGTCAGACAGGGACAGACAGATGCAGACACACAGGTCGCCTTGCAGGCATACCAATGGATGCATTTATCATGTTGGATGTACGAATGTACTTCATATGCCCCTGAGCTGCAACTCACCACTAGGCAAAGGAGAATTTTAT
Source organism: Neoceratodus forsteri (assembly GCA_016271365.2). Classification (NCBI taxonomy): domain Eukaryota; kingdom Metazoa; phylum Chordata; order Ceratodontiformes; family Ceratodontidae; genus Neoceratodus; species Neoceratodus forsteri. The sequence goes on along the minus strand of CM057452.1, from coordinate 1,078,447,582 downwards.
TCTCTTTAGTGCAACTCCTAATGCACAAAATGTTGGATCCTAGGACTCGAAGTGCTGCCAGTGGTCCATACTGATGGCACTCAGTGGGAGCAAGGCAGAAGCAAGAAACTACAGACCTGTTAGTTTGACCACAGTGGTAGGGAAAATGATGGAATCACTTCTGAAAGAAAGAATTGTTCTGTACCTAGAGGCCAGAGGAGCACAGGACCCAAAGCAGCATGGATTTACAGCAGGAAGGTCATGTCAGATGAAGCTAATCGATTTCTTTGACTGGGTGACCAAAGTAATAGACCAGGGAGGGGCTGTGGATATGGCCTAGACTTTAGCAAGGCATTTGACACAGTCCTGCACAAAAGATTAATAATCAAGTTAGCCAGCCTGAGAGTGGGTCCCAGGGTGGTAGCCTGGGTAGCAAACTGGCTGCACAACAGGACACAGAAGATAATAGTGAATGGAACACATTCCGAAGAAAGGGGGGTTACTAGTGGAGTACCTCAGGGCTCAGTACTGGGTCCAGTCCTCTTTAACATCTTCATAGGTGACATTGCAGAGGTTCTGGAGGGAAAGGTATGTCTCTTTGCAGATGACACAAAGATCTGTAACAGAGCTGATAAACAAGAGGTGGTAGAAAAGATGAGAAGGGACTTGACAAGGTTGGAGGAATGGTCAGACATATGGCAACTTAGATTCAATGCAAAGAAGTGCAAAGTAATGCACCTGGGAAACAAAAACCCAGGAGAAGAGTACACAATAGCAGGGGAGGTACTAACAACAAAAATGGAAAGAGACCTGGGGGTAGTCATATCAGATGACCTAAAGGTGGGTAAGCAATGTGAAAAGTTGGTAAGGAGAGCCTGGGGGATACTGGGATGCATAGGAAGGCATCACAAGTAGAAAAAGGGAAGTGGTTATCTCTCTATACAGACAGTTGGTGAGACCCCATCTGGAGTACTGTGTGCAGTTTTGGAGACCTCATCTACGCAAGGACATAGACAGGATGGAAGCAGTCCAGAGGAGGGCAACTAAAATGGTACAGGGTCTGCATCAGAAATCATATGAAGAGAGACTGAGAGAGCTTAATGTGTATACTCTTGATGAAAGGAGGGACAGGGGGGACATGATAGAAATGTTCAAGTACCTCAAGGGAATCGACAAAGTCCAGGAGGGTAGCATCTTTAAGAAAAAGAGATGTGTAAAAACAAGGGGGCACAATTTAAAGATAGAGGGAGAATGGCTCAGGGGTAATGTGAGGATTTGTTTTTCACAGAGAAAGTGGTGGATACATGGAACTGCCTTCCTGAGGAGGTTGTTGGGTCTAAAACAGTGGGGGAATTCAAACATGCATGGGACAGACATAAGGCAATTATAGTGGGGGGTTGCAGGAAGTAGGCTGTTGGTTAACTAGAATCTGTAGCTTATCCAGTAGGTAGGGAAATGGGCAGATTGGGTGGGCCAAGTGGTCCTTATCTGCCATCAAAGTCTATGTTTCTATGTTTCTCTGTTTCACTAGTTACAGTTTATATATACTTTATTTTTATTTGTTTTTATTGAAGTCTTGGATACACCTGTGAGAGGATGCTTGATGAGAGGTTACAAGTCAAATACATTAAACAACAAGGAAAAAAAAAAGACTGAGGACAGTTTACAGATAATACAATGAGAGTTCAGCAAACAGCTAATGAGAGTATTACACATAATGGGTATAAAAAATCCAACCAGGAACAAGTAAGCTGCGGCCTTGTAAGAAGTATGACTGCATCAGTGGGAGGAACAGGAGAAGGAATGGGAAAAGAGGGGCATGGTAAGCATGGCAGTGTGGGAAGAGGCAGGGGTTTGACTGAGACAGGATAGGGGTACAAGAGGTTGGGGGGGATTTATAGGTGCTGGAACCGGGGGGGTGAAAGGGGCGGTAGCCACTCCACTTTTTATTTCTGTATGGCAAAAACTAGTACAGAAAAAGTGCCCTTTGTGCCCTCATAAGTGCCCTTTTGATTCTCAGCCCCCTCAGCTTTTACCATCTTCCGGCACCCTTGGGGGGATTGCTTAATGCCGGGGTTTGCCTATCCCAAGGGAAAGGGACTGTGAAGTGCTAGTGGTAGTCAGTCGGTGTGTGGGATGTCTAGTGGTGGCACCTGCGGAACTCCTGTCAGTAAGGTGTTGGCGCAGTCTGAGTTTGAAGGATCCAAGAGTAGTAGCGCCAGAGATATCAGGCGGTAGCGTGTTTGGCCAGAGTGATGCCCGGTAGGAGAAAGCACATTGTGCCATGGATGTGCAGCATCTAGGCACACGGAAGGTTTATGTGGAGGAACTTCTGGTTTGTCTGGTATTTAGCGGTATGGACAGTAGGTTCTGAACTCCAGGAGGAAGCTGGTTTAGCGTAGTTGGCGAGAAGTCAGGTTTCATATTTTATTCTGTCGTTAAGTTGGAGCCAGCCAGCACAGGTATAGAGTTCACAGGTGTGGGTTAGTTTATGTGCATGTGTAAGCAAGCAGCAGACTTTATTTAGGGCAACAGCAATGCGTTGGAGTGCCGTGTCAGTTGCAGATCCATATATTACCAAACCATAATCTACAAGGGATACAATCGAGTTGTTAATTGCCAGATTCAGCGCTTCATGCATGAGACAGTGCGTGTGTTGGTAGAAGATGCCCATTCTGATGTTGATGGCTTTAGCAGTGTTGTCCATGTGCTGTGTGAAGGACAACGAGGAATTGATTGTAACCCCCAGGTATTTGAAGTGTGGGACAAGTTCCAGGGTGTTGCCACTGTCATTCCATGTTGCCAAGGGGTAGTTTTTTAGATTGTTTTGGGCTGTTGCATAGAACTTGTTTTTGGTCTTTTTGTAATTCATAACCAGCTTTTGTTCTGTGAACCATTTTTCAGCTGATGTGAAGCCGCTTTGGAGATCTGTTTGGAGTAGTTCGGGGCACCGGTTGCTGGCAAAGATTACCGCATCATCAGCGTTTAACAGCATGTGGCACTGGCAAGTGGCTGGTAGGTTGTTTAAGAAGACACTGAATAGCAGCAGTCCCAGTATTGACCCTTGTGGTACACCAGATCTGATAGGTTTGCAGAGGACATCCCCAGTCCTAACTTGTTGGGAGCGGAGGCTCTGTAGTTGCTAAACCAGTCCACGGTTGGCAGGGGTGCAGCCAGAAATTCCCGTTTTCTACACAATCTCCGACAATTACACCCCCCCCCCATAAAGAACATGTGCACATCCTCTCCAAATGGACCCCCTTCCTAACAAGTCAAATTATTGTTAGATGATTCCTCTAATCTCTAAAGAGGTTATACATGTATCTGTCTCCTAAACAACAGAAGTTTAAACAGAGACACTACTCAGTGGCCTACACTAACCCAAATACTACAGATTAGAATGAAAATGTTAACAGAAAGGTATATGGTTTCTGACAAGCACTCAACAAAACTGTACAGGAGTATGCCTGCCTACACCCTTGTTTCGGTTGCAAGTCCGGTTTCAGAAGCTGCGGTAAATACACTGTGCTATTTACACCGTACTATTTTAGGCACGGTATGGGCAATCAACGTTAGCACATAACACAGGCGTGTGCGTGGCGGTTGGGGGGGGGCTGTTACCCAGTTTTACATAGCTGGGTTCAGACACGGAGCCAGTGACAGTGGTGGGACTCGAGCCACTGACTCCTGTTTCGCGGGTCCATACACTGTTAACGCTCTTGCGGCTTTAATGTGCGCTGCTGGAAAGCAACCCCCAAAGCACAGTGATTTCTGACAGCTTGTCCCAGCCCTGGATCGGATGACCGTGTGAACGAGCTGCGGTCCCTTTAAATGGGTGGCCGGACGTTTGCCAGTAGCGCATGCGCAAAAAAGTTTCCCCAAAGTTTGCAAGTTTTTTTTCCGTTTTCTGTTTTTTGTGTGTGTCGGCCGGGAGGGGGAGGAGGAGGCTATCTCGCCGGGTTAGTATCACTGGATCGAACCCGCGACCCGAGTGGAGCCGATGATGGCATTCCGCCGCCGGAACCGGAGCTACCCGTTCTTTAGCCAGGAGTTCGTGATTCAAAACCACGCCGACATCTGCTTCTGTGTGGTAATTTGTGTGGTGTTGGGGCTCATGTTCGAGGTAAGAGCAGATACAAATGAAATAAACAGATTGATTTATAGACATCAGATCTACAGCCTTCGGGGGTCCTCCTGGGAATCGACACTCCCTGTACCCCAGTCTGGGCTGGGGAAGGGAGCTAGACCTCGGATCCACAGCCTTTTGGGTTCTGGGAATCGATCCCTGTACACTCAGGCGGGGGGACTCCGTCTGTGGGCTGCTGGGTGAGGCTCATAATCGGGGTGAGAGCAAATCCTCAATAGAAGTATAATATAGAGATCAGATGTGCAGTCTTCGGGGGTTCTGGGATCGATCCTTCATTGGTGTTCCCCAGTTTGGGCTGCTAGTGGTGTGGATCTGATTGATGTTTACATTATATTTACATTTGGGATTTGCTGTCACTTCAATTTATATTTACATTTGGGATTTGCTGTCACTTCGATCATGAGCCTCAGCACCACACACTGATCGAAGTGACAGCAAATCCCAAATGTAAATATAATGTAAACATCGATCAGATATCCACAGCTGTCAGGTCCCAATATTTCTGAACCCTGCTGTACCCTAGTCTGGATTAGGTGGGGGTTTCAGTGTGTGGTGTTGGGGCTCATGAGCGAGGTGAGAGCAAATCACAGATAGAAATATAATTTAGACCACAGATCCACAGCCTTTCAAGGGTCCTGGGATTGGATCCTCGGGTGTACCCCAATCTGGGCTGGGGGTCTGTGTGTGGTGCTGGGACTCGTAATCCAGGTGAGTGCAAATCCCAAATATAATATTCACAGCCTCCAGTGGTGTAGGGATCAATCCCTTTTGTTCCCCAGGCTGGGAGGGGGGTTCTGTGTGCGGTGGTGCTGGGGCTCATGATCAAGGTGAGAGCAAATCACAAATAGAAATATAATTTAGACCTCAGACCCACAGCCTTTGGGGGTCTCAAGATCCATATGAGTTGTAACCCTGGCTGGTCTGGTGGGACTGTTTCTGTCTGTGGTGCTAGGGCTCATCATCGAGGTGAGCGCAAATCCCAAATAGAAATATACAGTAATATACTGTATACAACAGATCCACAGCCTTCGGGGTCCTGAAATAGAGCCCTCCTGTACCCCAGTTGGGGCTACGTTTTGAGGAGAGGATGCTATGTGTTGTTTTTTTTTTTCTGTAACTCTTGTTGCATACATGTTAAATCCTTGACCGAGGAAAAGCTAGACAAGGGAAACCTGTCATTTCCAAGAGTGCGCTTGGAGGCGTGGGTGCCCACTGTTGGGATCGGATTCACGGTGTAAGATACTGAATGACACAAAGAACAATACAGTTACAGTGCACCAGTGCAGGTCACACCGTTCATAAATGAATAGGGTTACTTCAGGAGTAGGGTTTTTTTTTTTTGTAGTCAGTGTTAGTTTCCAGGAACTGTACCAGATTGACAGCCCTGAGAACTCGGTCCTCCATTTACTACATGGCAGCTGGTAAGAGAGTCAGATACAGATAGAGCTTACCCACACTTTGCCCTCCCCCCCCCCAATTTCTTAGCCTAAAAGTGTAGTTTGAACTCTGTGTCCATTCAGTCCTTGGCCATTAAGGGGAGACCACCAGCAACGGCGTCCATGCTGTTTTTGTGATGTGGTCACTTGTCCCACTAGGAACTGGGCTGAGGGCTGCTATAACTTACAACATACAAACTGCCATCAGAGTAGCATATTTTTTTGGCCGTCACTGACTTCGGCTGAATCTGAACCTGTCATGGAGTGGTAAAGGTTTCATCACCTACCAAATGTACTATAAACAGGGTCTCTAGAATTCTGTGATTCTACAGCTCTGGAGTTTTCTGCAGAACTCGCGTCATACTGCCAACTGTATGTAGTGCCACAGAACTCACAGGTCATAATGATATTATTACAATCTACAGTTTTTCTGTAGTGTCTGGTTCCCTTTTCTATCTTGTTTATCCATATAATGTGATGTCATCGATAATATGACATTATATTTTACTAACATACTAAAATGCCAGCAGAATAGGTCTAGCGGTCTTTCATGTCTGCTCGTTTGGTCAGCCCTCACCCTGGGAGCTGACTTTGCTGCCCCCCTGCCCTCTCAGGCTTCTCCCTTCCCAGTCCAGGATATTCCCACTGCATTGGACTTTGCTTCCACAGCCCTTCCCCTGCACCTGTCCCACCCCCTCTTGAACCCCTCCACAGTCTCTGCCTCCACCAGCCCCATGGGCAGCGCATTCCATGGCTCCACCACCCTCTCAGTGAAGTAGCACCTCCTCCTTTCTCCCCTGAGTCTCCCCCCTCCAGCTTCCACCCATGCCCTCTAGTTGCCCCCCTCCTTCCTTCGGAGCACCTTGACTGTGCCTCTCCTATTTACCCCCTTCATGTACTTGAAGACCTCTGTCATATCCCTCTTATCCCTTCTCTCTTCCAATGTGTACATATTTAGCTCTACAGGCCTCTTCCCATAGGTCCTTTCCCCCATGCCCCAGATCATTTTGGTTGCCCTCCTCTGGACCCTTTCCAGGAGTTCAATGTCCGTCTTTAACTGTGGCCTCCAAAATTGCATGCAGTACTGGAAGTGCGGCCTCACCAAGCAGTTATACAGAGGGAGTATCATTCCCTCCTTCTGGAGGTGATCCCCTAGCAATGCATCCCAGCATTCTGTTGGCCTTGGCCGCTGCCCTCGTGCAAGTCTCTGAGTTGTTCATCTTGACATCCACCACCACCCCCAGGTCCCTCTCAGCCATCAAGGCTTGTAGCATTCCCAGGGTGTACACTTGGCCCGGGTTTCTGGCTCCCAGGTGCAGTACCTTGCATTGAACCTCAGTTTCACTTTCTAGACCACCTTTCCAGAACCTCCAGGTCCCCCTGTAGGCCTACCCTCCCCATCTCCACATCCACCACCACCCGCAGCTTTGAGTCATCCGCAAAGAGACTCATCTCACTCCTGATATCCTTCCTTATGTCAGAGACGTAGGCGTTGAACAGGAGGGGCCCAAGGACCGATCTCTGAGGGACCCCACTAATCATCCTCCTTGGAGATGAGACTATCCCCCCAACCACGACCCTCTGGGTCTGGTCTTGGAGCCAGTTCCCTATCCATCTAATCATCTGGTTCCCCACCCCCATTTCCCCCAGCTTATCCAGCAGGCCCCCATGAGGAACACAGTCAAACACCTTGCTGAAGTCAAGAGAGAGGATGTCCACCGGCCTACCCTGGTCCAAGGCACACGTCACCCAATCATAGAACTCCATAAGGTTTGTCTGACACGATTTCCCTGGGTTGAAGCCATGCTGTCTATCGTCCAGGCACCCCGACTTTTCCATTTCCCTCCTAGCCTCTCCTTGACAATACCGTCCATCACCTTGCCCACCACCGATGTCAGGCTGATGGGCCTGTAGTTCCCTGCCACCTCCGTTGATCCACTCTTGTGGATAGGCATTATATGCGCCACCTTCCAGTCCTGGGGCACCCACCCTGTCCTCAGAGAGATGCTGAAAAGCTCCACCAAGGGTTTTGCCAGGACATCCATCAGTTTCCTCAGTACTCTGGGATGTAATCTATCTGGCCCCAGTGCTTTCTCTGTCTTAAGAGACCTGAGGGCTTCCCTCACTCTCTCTCTACTGTGATTTCCACCTCCACTTCCTCATCCCTCTGTTTTGCCTTCTCCCCTTCTGCCAGTGATGGCTCCCCCCTCTCCTCAGACCTGCCGATCGGTAAGGGTCCCCCTCTCCTCAGTTTCACCGTCTTCTCCGTTGTATGATGCAGCCCCCCATATTTTCCTTGGTAAAAACTGAGGCAAAGTACTCATTTAGTACCTCAGTCTGCTCCCCCAGGTCTTGTGCCCATCCCTCCCCTGTTTTAATCCTGCAAATCTGCCCCTTCACCCTTCCCCCCCCCCAATGTGCTTAAAGAATCCCTTGTTCCCGCTGCTAATTTCCCTGGCCAGGTTCCGCTCCTTCCTTGCCTTAGCTGCCCTCATCACCTTAGTGGCCCTTCCGTCTATCATCTCATACTCCCCTCGATCCCTTTCACTCCTTGAGCACTTGAAACACCCATAGGCCACCTTCTTTTCCCTTACCACCTCCTGAACCTCCCGGGTCCACCAGCAGGGTTTTCGGGCCCTACCACATCTGCATCTCAATCTTGCACAGGTGCTGGTAGCATCCTGCACCTCCCTCCTGATGATTTCCCACCTACTGTCAACGTCCATGTTCGGCCCTTTCCCGTCCAAATGCTCCTTAATGATCCTTTCCCTTTGCTTGAAATCCGTCCCCCTGAAGTCAGTTACCTCCATCTTTATGCAGCCTTCTTCCCCTCCTAGATCCAGGCAGAACCAGACCATGGCATGGTCACTCCCCGCCAACGGGTCCCTTACCTCCAGGCCCTCAATCTGGTCACTGTCCATCAGTACCACGTCCAGTATCCGTGCCTCCCTGGTTGGCTCCCCCACCTGCTGGGGTAGGAACGCGTACAGAAAGACATCCAACAACCTCTGTTCCCTGACTACTGAGGATGTCATAGTCCCCCAGTCCGTTCCTGGCATGTTTGTCACCCACCACCACCCTTCCCCTGCCCAGTCTACAATGTCTCCCAACATCTGCCACCAGACCCTCCTCCAGCTGCTCCACTAGCGCAGGGGGTCTGTACACCACTCCTATTTCTACTCTCTTGCCCCTTGTTATCAGGGTGACCCGAATCACCTCCACGGTCCCCTCCGCCTCCTCCTATGCCAATGCAGTTAGTGACTATCAGTGCCACCCCCCTGTCTGTATCTCCAGCTCTCCAGCTCACTATTTCCCACAACGACACTGGTACCCAAGTGGACCAGTATGTCGAGGTAACTTCCACAGTCCTTTGCCAGTTGATATACCTCATGCTTCGCCCTGTGCATCATTAGTCCAGGAAAGCAATTTGTTCTAACCGGGCAGGCTTCTCCCTCCCTACCCCATTTGATACCCCTGATCATGGAATAACCCAACAGGAGCACTCTAACCACCCCATTTCATCCATCCCCCCCCCTTCCATGTCCCTCCTCGTCCTTTCTACTGGCCCCTCCCCCTAGCTTGGTGCCACCTGCTGCCCTCTCCTTATTGACCGTGGCCACCCCTTCCCCTCCGATCCTATGCCTCTCCTCCTCCTGAGTATCCTTCTGTGCACCACTACCCCCCCATCACTGCTCACAACTGATCTTTCCACCCCATCTGCTAATCTAGCCTGACTCGTCCTCCCTTCCATCCTGTTTGCATTCATCCTCTCCTTACCTGTCGTACCCACCTGAGCCAAACCTTCAGCTCCATTTACTGCATCCTCCTTGTACATCTGGTCCTTCTCCTTGCCCTTTCCTCCCAACTGGTCCTTCTCCTTGCCCTTTCCTCCCAACTGGTCCTTCTCCTTGCGCTTTCCTCCCTCTACCCTCTCTTCCTCAGCCTGCTCTGATTCCCCACCACCCCCTGTTCTCCTGCATTCCATGTTCCCCCACCCATTTTTTTTTTTATTTCTGGCCCCACCTTCTGTCCCCCACTCCCTTTCCATCTCTTACCGTCCCAGTCATGGCTACATCACCCCCCGCACTCCCCTAATCCTCAAGCAGAAGTAGAGGATTGAAGCGGTTGCTGAGCTTAAGGCCCAACCCGCCTCCCCACCTTGCTTCCTTCTGTCCAACCCCAGCCACCTGCCTGCTTCCTTGGGAGTGTCCTCCTTCCGTGCCCCCTCTCTCAGGGTCCCCAGATACCTGCCTACTTCCTTTGGAGTGTCCTCCTTCTTTTGGTTCCCTCTGCAAGGATCCCCAGATACCTGCCTGCTTCCTTGATAGTGTTCTCCTTTTGGGCCCCCTCTGTCAGGGTCGCCATGTGACCTCAGAGTACTCGCCTGCACTCCTTTCCCTATGCCCCGGCCCCTAGTGTAACCTTGTGGGAGAGCCCCTGCCCTTTTCCCCAACCATACCTTCCCCCAGCAGTCTCCTAATCCCCTCAACCTCCTGTCTGAGCTGTGCAACCACTGAACTTCCAAGCCCAGTCCAGTATCATGGCCACCCCAGACCCTGTGCACCCCACCACTCTCCCAAAGATACCGGCCCTAATGATATGTGGTCCCATCCCTTTCCAAGTAGATTTCCCTGGGTGAACAACCAGGTTCCCCATTGGTCCAAGATACACACCTACACACTAAGCAGGTCACCCACTAATCCTAGATACAGTCACACAGTAAACAGGTACCCCCATTTCTAGGTACACACAGTACTTCACAGTAAACAGTTTCACTATAAACAGAGTTACAGTACCTAGGTTAGGCTTAAACTCCAGAGGCCGGAGAGGGTGCCCCCCTTTTCCAGCAGTGAGCTTAACACAGATGCTGTTTTTCTCCTCCTCAAAATCCTTCTCTGGCCAGTTTTTTTTTTTTTTTGGGTAAAGTGCATAGCTCCCTCCCTCTTGTTTGCTATCTGCCAATGGGATCCTTCCTTATTTCCTTGCTTTGTCCTCTCCCGGCATGTAATAGAGGTCGGGACTGGGGTGGGTGGTGTGGGACAAAATCCGTGGTCCTCCGGTGCCCTGACCCACTCCGTGCGTCCGGGAGGGCTCAACCAATCTGCCACTGTCCCCCAGTGCCCTGGCCCACTCCATGTGGCCAGGAAAGGCATGAAAAAAAACAGCTCCTGTGGGAGAATACAAGCTGAGCAGGTTTTAAAGGCTGCCCAGATTTATGTATTCACCGCCGCAGCTTCCAATTCGCTGCCTTCCTCTGCGCCCGATTGGCGCACTTGCACCTGGTTCCCTGCAGCTGGATTGGCTGCCGAAAAATCCCTTTGGCTGCTGCCGTGGTCTTCCAGTGCTCTGACCTGCTCCGTGTGGCCAGGATGGCTCCCCCTAGTCTGCCGCTGTCCCCCAGTGCCCTGGCCCGCTCCGTGCAGCCAGGAAAGGAAAGTGGCAGTGGCAGGACTGCATCCTGTCACAGAAATGAATATTTCATGCTACAGGAATGAACAAACACTGCTGCAGAAGCCTAAGAGCCCTACCACAGAAAGGGGGACTAAAGTGGGTCAGACAGCTAGGCACCCCCAATTATAAACCATGATATCCACATTCCATAAACATTTTATCATCCATGATTTGCAGGAACCATCCTTGTTGAGAGCTGGACCTCATTTGGAGGTGGGTTCTAGTTCACAGGAAGGCAGAGAGTGTGGGAGGGACAGTACAACAAATGCAGGAAGATTGAGACTGATTATGTAACAGATAGAGAGACAGAGAAACTGTGGTGTTCCACGTGGATGCTGATACCTAGGATGGTTGTGGAATTGCCTCCTGATGCTGATTCAGGGGACAGTGTGGGGTTCTCTGCAGTCGCTTATATATGGGAGGGCTGGCGAGCTTCTTTTAGACAGTGATGTATTGACTGACTGGGGTTTCCTGTAAATGGTGTTACATGGAAGGGCTGTAGTGGTCCTTGTGGATGCTGATATATAGAATGGCTGTCAGGTTCCTTGCAGCCACTGACACATGGGATGGTGTGGGGTTCCCTATGAGCACTGACATATGGAAAGACTGGGAAGGTTCCTGTGAGCATTCATACTTTGGACTGCTGTGGTGTTCCCTTCAGTCACTGCTATGTGGGAGGGTCATCAGCTGCTGATACATAGAATGATCTGGTGTTCCTGGTGGATGCTGATACATAGGATGGTGCAGTGTTCTTGCAGACACCGATACATAGAGAAATATGCTGTTTGCTGTAGACACTGATATATGGGACAGTGTGCTATTCCCTGTGGATGCTGATACATGGGACAGTGTGCTATTCCCTGTGGATGCTGATAAATAGGATGGCTGTGGGGTTCCCTGCAAACATTTGTACAGTAGACTATATGGGCTTCCCTGCAGATGCTGATGCACAGAACAGTGTGGGGTTCCCTGCAGATACAAATACATTGGAAGGAAGAGGCTGTTTGCTTCCCTGCAGACACTGGTACATGGGAGAGCTGTGGGGTTCCCTGCAGATACTCATACATGAATGGGCTGTGGGGTTCTCAGCAGACAGGGTTCCTTGTGGACACTGATACATGGAAGGGCTGTGGGGTTCTCTGCAGACATTGATATATAAGAGGGTGTGGGGTTTCCTGATACCTGGGAAGTCTGTAGGGTTCTCTGCGAGTACTAATACATAGGAGGTTGTTGGGTTCACTGCAAACACTGATACATGTGATGGCTGTGGTGTTCCCTGTGGACAGTAAAAATGGGACAGCTGTGGGAATCCCTGCAGACAGTGATACACTGGATGGCTATGGGGTTCCTTGTGGACACTGATACATGGGAGGGCTGTGGGGTTCCCTGCAGACACTGATATATAAGAGGGCTGTGGAGTTCCCTGCGGCACTGATGCATGATACAAACCTCTGCGTCAGGCAGGTAAGCAAAAGGAAAAGGAGACCGCTATGGTTCTCAAAATAGTTGGCTGGGAAGGTAAGGACAAAAAAGCTATAATTCAGGAGGCATAAGGAAACACAGAGGGTGGAGGATAGAGAGGTATATCAAGAGAAACAGAGGGAGGCAGGGAAAGCAGTCATGAGTGCAAAAGCACAAACGGAGGAGAAGATAGCATAGGTGCTAAAGAAAGGGGACAAGACATTTTTTTAGGTATGTTAGCAAAAGGAGAAAGACCAGGGGAGGGATTGTAAGGCTAAGGAGGGAAGGGTGGGGGGGAGAGATTGTGTGGAAGGGAACAAAATAAAATCAGACATCCTGAAAATTTTTTTTTTTCAGTTGTCACAAATGAAAGGGAGGATGGGGGACCACAGATCTGTGTCTGGGACATCAAAAGAAGGGGAGTGGACACTAATCCATTTACAGAGAAGGGAGTCCTGAAAGAACTTGCACATCTTAAAGGAGAAGACTCCTGTATATTTATAATTTGGATATATCTGATGTATGTATTATACATTACATCAATTATTTTACATGTGTCAATATGAGATCAGTCATTTTTTCTGTTACAACACATATCTACAGTCTGAGGCTCTGACACAAGGTAGTAAAGTGACAAGCAAGCCTCCATTTACATGCAAATGAGTCACTTGTAATAGGGCCTCTCCCAGTCCTTGATGTCACTGCAGCAACAGTGCAAAAGTACACATAAGGGTATCAGTGCTGTCTATCCTGACTTTAGTGTAAGTTTGTAATGGCTTAAGACAGTTCTGTCATGCAACTCACACAGAGAATAGTACTTGTAGCCTTAATACTGTATGTGTAGAGCAAATAATACATCTAATAGTATTTCATTCACAAGAAACAAAATATGTTTCTTTGTACTGCTCATTTCTCTCTGTGAGACAGTTGTAACGTTGTGGAGAGGAGTAGACTGAATGAATGAATCAATCAATCAATCGTTATTTAACCAGGTGAACACCCTTGAGAAGATTTGTTCACAAGGTGGGCCTGTGTAGTTTGCCAAAAAAATCACACAAGAGTGAATTCCTCCTTTGCACAAATGATACATGCCCCCCCCCCTTCAGCAGCCTGAAAGTGGAGAGCTAGATCACTTACTTTAGTGTATTGTTTTACATTTCAAATGTTCCTTAACTCTGAGTTTCTGACTGGAAATACCAAAACACAGAATAAATATGACATTGGAGGAATGAGCTAAGCAAATATAGAGTGCTATAAACATTCAGACTGATTAGTTTCTTTACCTACAACAGCTAAGTGTAGCATCTGATTTGTGAGGGACATCCTACTTAAATGCTGGCATTACAAAACGGGGCTGCCACTACTTGACTTGGTACCTTCAAAGTGAAGTGCAGTAGCTCTCACATCACTGCTAATTATTTATAATGGAAATGGGGGCACTTTTAAAGTCATGGACCTGAGGGGCCATCACAGTTTCCAAGAAGGTTAGGGGAACTTGTTAAGTAGGATTTGAACCTGAGTCTCCCAGTTCTTGTGGCAGTGCTCTAACCACTAGATTACCCTTCTTCCATATGCTGCTGCTGCTGCTTCCCTGGTAACCTATTCCTTGTTATAGCTGAACTCTTTATTGCCTTACAGCAGCCATCCAATCACTGACTGCCTAGTTACAAAGGGAAAGGGGCATATTTGCAAGATTGTCTCTTACTGCTGGTGTCAGTCAAAACAGAGAATGCTAGCCAGCCTGGTGGCGCTGAGGCACTGGACGTCTTACTTTATACCACACCAGTGACCCGTGTTCGGGAACAAGCACGGATCGTTGGGGGTCGGCTGGGGAGGAGAAGGATAGAGCACCCGAAGGCTGCTCTCCTTTTCCGGGGGGTCACCTGCAAGCTCCCACCGCGATATCGCCACCTGGGGTGCTCGGGTGGAAGGTCGTACTGGAGGCAGCAGTAGGGGAGGCAGACGTCAGCAGAGGGCGGAACAGGAGGCGCGTCTCGGCGTGTCTCCTTGCTCATAGGCCCTCACTGCACGCTGATGCCTGGGGTTGAACAAGGAAACACCCCCTGTCTCTCCTAGGCGACGACTCCTTGCTGCACATCCTCGGTTCATCAAGGCAGACTCCATTGTGCAAGGTCCAATTCAGCAGAATTGTTGGAGAGATTAATGAGGGGTTCCCTCCTCACCCACACCGGTGTCAAACTGGGCATCAGGGGTTAAGAAAGTGGAACCTTGCACTCTAGGGGCTGACTCCGGCAATGAGGGTTGTGTATGGGGCAGTCCGAGACAGTGGAGAGAAGGGGCAGTACAGCGCAAAAATACGGAAAGTAAAAAATAACAAAAAAAACAGAATGCCAACTTAAACAGAACATAATACAACAGTTGTATAATACCATTTAAAATTCTTGTTGTACCCAGGGTCATTTATTGGGTAAACTGTCTTTACTAGCAGAAACAGTAACACAACACGTACAGGCACTTCCTTATATGAATACTGTATATACAAGTCAAATCAGTGCTGCATCACACTTGCATGGTCCTAGTCCCTATTAGAACTGCACTTCAGGATGTGCACACCACTTAAAGGGTTCCTCCATTACTCAAATGGGGAATCAAACATTATGGGTTTGGTTTACTGGTGGAACTGCATTTAGTGCAGCACCATTATCTGTTGCTCTGATGACATCATCCTCCAGCAACATTGATGGTAAAATGGAGGACAAACACGTTGATAACTTCTGGGGGCTGTATATTTTTATTTACAGTCTAGATTTGGACAGCAGTAGGACTGCTGGCAAGTGGAGGAGGCACAAAACAGTTGCACTTAAGGAGTTGGGAAAATATTGGTGGGAAATTATGAGAGACTTCCCCTTTAAGGTAGACAAAGCCATGGGGCTAGACGTGATACACCCAAAGCTTTTGAGGGAGCTCTTCATTCACTGGAAATAGGAGTGGTTCTGGAGGTCTGGAGGAGAGCAGATGAAGTTCCACTTCACAAAAGTGGCAGCAAGGAGGAGGCTGACAATTACAGGCCAATCAGCCTGATTTTGGTGGTAGGGAAATTAATGGAATCGCTACCGAAAGAAAGGATTGTGGAATAGCTTGAATCCAGTGGCTTACAAGATCCGAGGTAGCATGGATTCACTTGGTGGAGGTCATGTCAGACTAATCTTATAGATTTCTTTGAGTGGGTAACCAGGGAAGTAGATCAGGGTGGAGCGGTGGATGTGGCCTGCATAGATTTCAGTAAGGCCTTCAACACTGTTCCATATAGGAGACTCGTAAACCAGCTGGGCACCCTATGAGTGGGACTAAAAGTGGTGAACTGGGTAAGAAATTGGTTGGAGGATATGTGACAGAGGGTGGTGGCAACCAGAGTTCACTCCGAGGAAGGGAGGATGTCTAGCAGGGTGCCGCAAGGATGAGTACAGGGACCAGTCCTCTTTAATATCTTTATAAACGACATTGCAGAGGGACTAGAAGTGAAGGTATGTCTTTTTGGCAGATGACACAAAAATATGCAATTGGGTGTGTGTGAGTGCGTGGAAAAAATGAATAGAGCTCTAGATAAGCTTGAGGAGTGGTCTACAAAGTGGCAGCTAGTTTCAATGCAAATAAAAATACAAAATCGTGCATTTCGGGTGTACAAATCCAGGGTCAGAGTATAGAATGGAGGGAGTGGTACTGGCAACCACCAAACAGGAAAGATACCTGGGTGTTATCATACCTGATGACTAAAAGGTGGCCAAACAGTGTGACAGTGCAGTGGGGAGAGCCAGTTGGATGCTAGGGTGCATAGGGAGAGGTATTGCCGGCAGAAAGAGGGAGGTGGTGATATTTCTGTATCAGTCTCTGGTGAGATCCCAACTACAGTACTGTTTCCAGTTCTGGAGTCCTCATCTCCGAAAGGTCATAGAGTTGAGGCAGTCCAGAGGAGGGCAATTAAAATGGTGCAGGATCTGCATCAAAAGCCCTATGAGGAGAGACTGAAAGACCTCAGTATGTTCAGACTGGAGGAAAGGAGGGGAGGGGATACTAGAGAGAGACTTTCAGATACGTCAAGGATATAAATAAAGTTCAAGAGAGAAGCCTTTTCAGAGAAAAGGTTGCAAATGAACAAGGGGTCATGCGAAGAAGCTGAGGGGGGTAGAATCAGGGGAAATGTAAGGAAACACTTCTTCACAGAAAGGGTGGTGGATGCCTGGAACAGCCTCCCTGAGGAGGTGGTGGGAGCGAAAACTGTAATGGGATTTAAGAAGGCATGGGATAGGTATATGGAAACCTTAGACGCAAGGAAGGGAGGGGGTAAGCCAGAGATCAGGTATGGGTCTATGGCGTGACAGGTGACTTCTCCCCTCTTAAAACTCTACCCAGAGGAGTAACCAAGGGAGACCTACTTGGACCCCTACTATTTGTAATGTACATAAACAACAGTGACACTAACGTTAGGATGGCTAACGTACATCTCTTTGCCAATGACACTGTACTATATGTCGCCAGACCTTCCCTTGAGCTTGCCTATGCAGACCTGCAACAAAACTTTAATCTGCTCCAATGAAATCTCTTTCACCTCAAATTGATACTCAGTGCGAAAAAAACAAAGGTCGTGCTTCTTTCCCCTTATGCCCACACAGTAGATATGGCTATCTCCAGTCCCATCTACCAGATAATGACCCTCCTTGTAGAATTGCTCGAGGTTGTGGACAAATTTCAATACGTGGAGTTA
This sequence comes from Neoceratodus forsteri, assembly GCA_016271365.2. Lineage (NCBI taxonomy): Eukaryota > Metazoa > Chordata > Ceratodontiformes > Ceratodontidae > Neoceratodus > Neoceratodus forsteri. Next base: position 1,078,430,385 of record CM057452.1, on the reverse strand, counting down.
TGGCTTGACTGCTGGATATCATTTGCAGTGCACACTGAGGAACTCTCAAAGAAATTAAAGCAGAGGCTAGGCCTTTTCTTTAGAATTAAACATGTTCTTAACTATGATGCAAAAGTAAGGTTGGTCCAGACCACTTTTCTTCCCCTCACCGACTATGCAGATTTCATTTATAGCCAATGTTCTAAATCAGCTGTTATTTAATTGGACACAGTTTATCACACAACACTAAGTTTCATCAACAGCACCCCTTTCAGAACCCATCATTGTGCTCTTTATGCCCAACTCAACTGGCCCTCGCTGCATACTAGAAGAGTAAAAAATGCCATACTGTGGTCCTACAGAGCAATTCTAAATAAATTCCCCCTCTGTATCACAGAATTTTAAAGTACACACTAGGTGCCTACCCGCTGAGGCGATACTCCTTCATATTACTGGACATACCTAGGGTAGGGTCCCGCTGTGGCGAATCAGCAGTCAGCCATGCTCTCCCAGCCTTGTGGAATGCTCTCCATCGCTCACTGAAACTTACCAAAATTATCTGTCTTCAGACCTTTAAAGCCTTACTGGACCGTTTCTTACAGGAGAACTGTAATTGTTATGCATAACCTGTACACAGCTCTCCCTTGGGGATGTCTGTTCTGTGTTGTATTGCCTATGGTAGCGTTTGTTACTATGTATTTAATTGAGTGCAGATTGCCATGTGCTTTCCTACATCATATACATATGTTAGTTGATTTTGTTTCCTATTTTGGTTCTCATTTGTACTGTATCCTATGTTGCAATATCCCATATGTTTGTTTATTTATTTAAATTTTGGTAACTGGGTAGGCCCACTGAGACCTTGACAGTCCCTTTTTCAGGGGCGACCAAGGATTAGTTACATGTACCTAGAGGGGAAAAGAAAACCAATGCTTTTGATTGTACTACGGTATATGGTACATTGATCACGTATATGTGTGTCGCAGAGATTGACATTACTACAGTTGACATAGGCGAGTTTACATATGAACAACCTTGTTAGTTACACACATTCATGAGTAGATAGTAGACGTAAGTGCAGTTCAGTACATTATGTCCTTCCTTACTGTTCCTCCCTTCCTTTTTGTCTGTATTTACTTGAGGCATCCCCCTTTAGCAGAGGTGCCTTTATGGGATGCGGCACCTGCAATGAGACCCACTGCTTAGGTGTAGTTTTAACGCTTGTACCCCTCAAGAGAGGTGCAGTCCTGGAGCTCTCGGGAGATTGTTCCAGAGTTTGAGAGGGTTATTCTAGGTGACCGTTGTTCCATAGTTGATCTGGCTCTTGTGGGGGGGGGGTTCTAGCAGCTTGCGTTCAGTCGACCTGAGCTCCCTCGTGTTTGCTTTTGGGGCTAGTAGATTTCTCAGGCTTGGTGGGGCATCAGGTTGCTGCAATTTGAAAGTTAAGCACAGGAAGGGATAGGTGAGTCTCGCTTCAAGGGGTGGCCAGTTTAACACTTGTAGTATATCGCAGTGGTCCGCCATTCTTTTCGCCCCGGTGGTGAAACGGTTGATTCTGTGGTACAGCATACTCAGACACGCATGTTCCATTGTCCTCAGTGCTTGAAGCATTTTTGCACCATAGAACAAGATGGGAATGACTGCACTCCTTGTTTCTTTAGTCAGGTAAGAGCTTAGTCTGTACAGGAGCCCAAGTTTTTGGTTTAAGAGATTTCATAGTCAGTGAACATTCCAAAATACTTGATATTGTCCACCATATATGTACAATGGTATTGCCTGTACAATGTATGTATTGAAATTCTTTTTTTTTCTCTTTGTGTTCATCCAGGACCACCTTGAAAAAGAGCTTGCTCAATTGTATTTTTCTTGGTAAAATAAAAATGATTGATTGATTGACAGTTGGTAGGAAAAATGGGCTGACTAGGTGGGCCAAGCAGTCTTTACCTGCTGTCAGATTCTATTTTTCTATGGGAAGGCTGTAGGGTTCTCTTTGGGTACTGATGCATGAGAGGACTGTTAGGTTCCCTGCAATCACTGATGCATGTGAAGGCTATGGTGTTCCTGTAGACAGTAATATATGGGACAGCTGTGGGGTTCCTGCAGACAGTGATGTATGAGAGGAATGTGGTGTTCCCTGCAGATACTGATAAATGGGAGAACTTTGTGTTTCCTCCTTTCGTTGATACGTGGTAGGGCTATGGTTTTTTCCTGTGAACACTGATACACGGGAGGGTTGTGGGATTCCCTGCTTTTATTAATACATGGGAGGGCTATGAGGTTCTCTGTAGACACTGATACCAGCGGATTGATGTGGGGTTGCCAGCGTTCATTGCTACCTAGGAGGACTGTGAGGTTCCCTTCATAAATATGTGAGACAGCAGTGTATTCCCTGCAGACACTGATACATGGAACTGCTGTGAGCTTCCTCGTAGGAGCTGCAGATGCAGATACATGGAATGGAGTGGGGCTCTGTGTGGATGCTGATGGAACAGTGTGGTGTCCCCTGGTGTTGCTGATACATGGGATGGTGTGTGTCTCCCTGCAGATGCTGATATATGGGACTGTGTGGTGTTCCCTGCAGATGCTGATACATGGGAGGGTGCAGCATCCCTATGGATACTGAGACATAGGAGGGTGCTGTGGTTCTCTGCAAATACATGAGACACACAAGGGCTGTGGGGTTCCCTGCAGACACTGATACACGGGAGGGCTGTGTGGTTCCCTGTGGAAAAAGAAATGTAGGAAGGCTGGGGGTATTCCTTGTGAGCACTGATACTTGGGAAGGTTGAGGGGTGCCCTGTGGGCATTGATTTGTGGGAAAGCTGTGGGTGTTCCCTGCAGACATTTGATAAAACTGCACAGCTCGCTATGAATGTTTTCCTTTTACAGATGTATCAATGTTGTGTTCTGGGGGAGGACCAAGGAAAAGTGTCTATCCTAAGTAGATACTTCAGCTCAGTATTTACTGAGGAAAAGGTAGGGCAGGGCCCACAGCTCAGCACCATGGGCACGGGGAGGGAAGTGGCCACAAGTCCCTTCACAAAAGAAAGGGTCCTACAAGAGTTTGCTAAGCTCAGGGTGGACAAGGCAATGGGGCCAGATGGTATACATCCCATGGTACTAAAGGAGCTAAGGGTGGAACTAGCAGAGCCATTATCAGAACTGTTTAGTGAGTTTCTGAGCACAGGAGAGGTTCCAGAAGACTGGAGAAGGGCTCAAGTGATCCCGCTACACAAGAGTGGTAGCAAGGAGGAGGCAGAGAACTACAGACCAGTCAGTCTTACCTCAGTAGTGGGCAAGATTATGGAGGCACTCCTTAAGGAAAGGATAGTGCATCACCTGGAATCCATAGGAGCACAGGATCCAAGACAGCATGGGTTTACAAAAGAAAGGTCCTGTCAAACTAATCTCATAGATTTATTTGACTGGGTAACCAGAGTGATGGACCTAGGGGGCTACCTTGACTTCAGCAAAGCTTTTGACACTGTTCCACATGGAAGATTGATTAATAAGATGGGTAGGCTAGGGGTGGGTCAGAAGGTGGTCAACTGGGTGGCAAACTGGTTGGCAGGCAGAAAACAGAGAGTGGTGGTAAACGATATGCAGTCAGAAGAGATGCAGGTCACAAGTGGGGTGCCTCAGGGATCAGTCCTGGGGCCATTCCTCTTCAGTATTTTCATCAGTGACATTACAGATGGACTGGAGGGTAAGGTTTATCTGTTTGCACATGATACCAAGATCTGCAACAGAGTAGATGATCCAGATGGGGTGGTCAGAATGAGAAAAGATCTGGATAAACTGGCAAAATGGTCGGAAGAGTGGCAACTGGGGTTTAACGCGAAGAAGTGCAAGATCATGCACATAGGGAAGAGAAATGCTGAAGCCACCTATAGGTTGGGAGGGGAGTTGCTGGCAATCACAGAGGAAGAAAGAGACTTGGGCATCATCATCACAGATGACCTGAAATCATCCAAGCAGACCACTAAAGCAGTATCTAAGGCTAGGGGGATGTCAGGGTGTATTAGTAGGGGTATCACAAGTTATAAGAGGGAGGTAATAATCCCTGTTTACAAGACACTGGTTAGGCCCCATCTGGAGTACTGCATGCAGTACTGGAGGCCGCACCTTCACAAGGACATTAACAAAATGTAGTCAGTCCAGAGAGGGGCAACCAAAATGGTGCAGGGACTGCATCAGAAAACATATGAGGACAGATTAACAGAACTCAATATGTATACCCTAGAGCAAAGGAGGGAGAGAGGCGATATGATTAAAACATTCATACACCTTAAGGGCATTAACAAGGTGAAAGAGCCTAACATGTTTCAATATAAGAAAAATAGCAGGACAAGAGAACACAGCATGAGATTAGAGGGAGGCTGATTAAGGGGTAATGTGAGGAAGTTATTTTGCACAGAAAGGGTGGTGGATGCATGCAACGGCCTACCTCAGGACGTGGTGGATGTGAATACAGTGCAGGGCTTCAAACAGGCATGGGATAGGCATAAGGGAGCAATACAGATGAGTATGAATAAATAGGCCATTGACAGAGTAAAGGCCTATGGTACACTCATAAGGTAGAAAAAAATGTGCAGACTGGATGGGCCTTGCAATCCTTATCTGCCATTAATTTCTATGTTTCTATGTGTTCTTTTTTTCATGCACGTCCATGTGTCAACCTGCACTGCTTGCAGTGTATGTTTCCTTCTACAAATATTGTATCTTTTCACAATAATTTTGTTACATAGTGTATTTCTGCTGTATGTATGCTTGGTTGTAATCTCCCGGGTTGCACCTGAAAATAGGCATCCATTCCAACTGCCTAGTGTGCTTACCCGGTTAACAAAAAACTAAAATAAATGGGAAGGCTGTGGATATTCCTTGTGAGCATTGATACTTGGGAAGGTTGAGGGGTTCCCTGTGGGCATTGATACATGGGAAGGCTGTAGTGGTTCTCTGCCGGCATTGATACATGGGAGGGTGGTGGGTATTCCTTATGGGCATTGTTACATGGGAAGGCTCTCGGTATCGTTTTTATTTTTTTTTTATTTTTTATTTATTCAATCTCGGATTATAAAATACTTTTGAGCACAAGGTAGCTGATTTACAAAGGTTCCACGTCAGTGGGGAGGATAACAGACATAGGAAGAATTTAACAATTGAATTAAAATACATACAGTAACAGAGTGTATTACATCAAAGGAATCGGCACTATTCAAAATAGGAGAATGGAGCGGAGGTAAGAGAAGAAGAAGAGAGGGGAGAAGGAGTATAAGACCTAAGGAAATGGGTAGTAGCCAGGGGTTTTGTCAAAGTTGCAGAGAGAGAAGGCAGGAATGAAGTGAGAGACAAGGAAGAAGAGGAGGGAAGGGGTTGAAGACCATAGGAGAGGGTAGCAGCCAGGGGCCTTGTCGGTTTATCACTCGATGTAATCAGGGTGGGGGGGGATGAGCAGGGAGCACTCAAGGGGGTGTCGGTTGCGGGACAGGCAAACCTTTGCTTAGGTGGCACGGTCACAAGAGCTTTCAGCTGTTAGATACTGACTGAGCATATACTTAAACTGGCCAAGTCTGGGTAGATTAGTAAATTCACTGTTCAATCTGTTGAACCAGAGTGGAGCTCTGTAAGCAAAGGAGCGCTGACCTTGAGTTGTTCGGCACCGTGGGACAAGGAGGTGTTGGGTGGTTGAGGAGCGAGTGCGTTGAGTCCTTCAAGATTGGCTAATAGTGCTTGCCACGCCTGGAGGCAGGAGCCCAAGGAGCACCTTTTTAGTTAGTAGGCACGTTTGGTATTTGATCCTACCGCTTTTATTTTACGTATTTTTTCTTCCGTTACTTCCTCCTGCAACCTTAGATAACCTGCTTTATTTTTCTGTAGACACTTCTATGTATGTAAATACCCTGTAATCTGTACAATATCTGTATAATCCTATGTACGTATGAACTTCTTTATCTTCCTTTTTGTAAACAATATTATCTGTATTGCCTTGTAAATACCTGTGTTGACCTGTATATACGATTGTTCATGCTCCACCCAGGCCCGTCTTGCAAATGAGCTTCTGCTCAATGATGAACGCCTGGTTAAATAAAGATGTGCCTTAGCTGAAGCTGTCCAGTTTGAACATATACCTCACAGGTGTGAGTAAGATGTGCAGCACCCGTGAGACAGCTACACGCTTTGTTTAAAGCGACAGGAAGCCTTTTGAGTGAGGTAGCGGTGGCAGATCCTTATATGACTAAACCATAATCGATGATTGATAGCACCGAACTGTAGACAGCAAGCTTAAGAGCTTCTGTTGTCAAACTCCGCCTGTGCCTTTGTAGGAACCCAATCCTAATATTGACGGCCTTGGCAATACTCTCGATGTGAAGCGCATAGGAGGGATGACTATCCAAGATTACTCCTAGGTACTTGGGAAGGCTGTGGGATTCACTGTGGGTATTGATACGTAGGAAGGCTGTAGGGTTTCATGCAGTCACTGATTCATGTGAAGACTGTGATGGTTCCCTAGGATCATTGATACATGGGAAGTCTGTGGGGTTCCCTGCAGAGATTGATGCACTGGAATGCTGTAGGGGCTCCCTATGAGCATTAATACATGGAAAGGCAGTGGGTATTCTCTGTATGCATTGATTGGATGGCTGTGGGGTTCCATGTAGATATTGATACATGGAAATATGTTGAGGTTTCCTGTGGGCGTTGATACAAGGGAAGGCTGTGTGGGTTGCCTGCAGGTATTGCTACATGGGAGGACTATAAGGCAGTGAAGTACAAAGTACGTGTGTGGACAGTGCGTATCTTTGCTATGGGAGTGCAGCAGCTTCAGGATTCAGGACTGTATGGTAACCTGCAAACACTGATACATGGGAAGGTGTAATGTTGCCTGCAGACACTGATACATGGCAAGGTGGGAGGGGGTCCCTGTGGACTATGATTTAATAGGAAGGCTGCAGAGCTCCCTTTTGGATCCTGATTAATGGGATGACTATGGGGATTCCCTGTGGGCATTGATACATGGGACTCTGAGGGAATCCCTGCAAGCATTGATACATGGGAAGGCTGTGGGTATTCTCTGTGGGCGTTTTGATACATGGAGCGGTATGTATATTCCCTGCAGACATCAATACATGGGAAGGCAGTGGGGTTCCCTGCTGGCATTGATACATGGGAGGGCTGTATGGTTACCTGCAGACAATGATGCATTGGACAATGTGGGGTTTCCTGTGGACACTGACACATGGGACATTGTGTGATTCCTTCTGGACACTGATACATGGGTACATGGGACAGGGTAGGACTCCCTGTAGACACTGATACATGGGAAGACTGTGAGGGTTCTGTGTCAGAATTGATACATGGGATGGTGTGGGGTTCCTGGTGGGCAGTGATACACAGGAAGGCTGTGGCACTCCTTGTGGGTGCTGATACATGGAAAGGTTATGTGTGTATTCCCTGTGGTCATCAATCCATGGGAAGACAGTAGGGTTCCCTGTGGGCATTGATACATGGAAATGTTGTAGGGTTTCTGGTTGGCACTGATACAAGGGAAGGCTGTGGGGACTCCCTGTAGGCATTAATACATGTGAGAGCTGTAGAGTCTCTTGCAGACAATGATACGTGAGATGGCGTGGTGTTTCCTGCAGACACTGATACGTGGGATGATGTGGGTTGTCCTGTGAACACAGATACATAGGACAGTGAGGTTTCCTATGGATGGTGACACATTGGGATGGTGTGAGGTTCCCTTTGGGCATTGATACATGGGAAGGTGTGAGGTTCCCTGTGGGCACTGATGCATTGGAAAAGCTGTGGGGTTCCCTCTGGGCAGTGATGCATTGGAAGGCTATTAAGTGTCCTGTGGGCATTGACACAAGGGAAAGCTTTGGGTGTTCCCTCTAGCATTGATACATGGGAAGGTGTGGCGTTCACCGTTGGTATTGATACATGGGAAGGTGTTGGGTTCCTTGTGGGCATTGATATTTGGAAAGGCTTTGGGTGTTCCCTTCAGACACTGATACACGGGATGACATGCGGTTCCCTGCAGATGTTGATACATGGGTAACTGTAGTGTTCTAAATGCTGATACATGGTACGTTCTGAGGTTTTTCCTGTGGATGCTGATGACATTACATGGTTTGGATACATAAGACAGCTGTGGGGTTCCTTGCAGGCACATGGGACAGTGTGGCTTTCCTGCAAATTCAGGTACATGATGTGTTTGTGGGGGGTTTCCTGCAGCCACTGATACTTGTGACAGTGTGGTGTTCCTTGAGGATGCTGATACATGGAACAGTGTGCTGCTGCCTATAGATACTGATGCATGGGATGTTCTGAGTTTTTCCCTGTGGATGCTGATGACATTGGATGGTTTGGATACATAAGATAACTGTGGGGTTCCTTGCAGGGGCTGATACATGGGACAGTGTGGTTTTCCTGCAAATTCAGGTACATTATGTGTTTGTGGGGGTTTCCTGTAGCCACTGATACTTGTGACAGTGTGGTGTTCCATGAGGATGCTGATACATGGAACAGTGTGGTGCTGCCTGTAGACACTGATACATGGGACGTTGTGGTGTTTCGGCGGATGTGCATACATAAGATAGCTGTGGGATTTCCCACAGTGGCTCATAAATGGGGTGCTGTGGTGCTTCCTACAGAGGCTGATACATGGGACAGTGTGCTGTTTCCTGCAGATGCTGATTCATGGGACATTGTGGTGTTTCACCAGGTGTGGAATACATAAGACAGCTGTGGTGTTCCCTGCAGATGCTGATGTATGGGACTGTGTGGAGTTCCCTGCAGTTGCTGATACATGGGACGGTGTGGTTCCCTGCATTTACTGATACGTGGAACAGTTTAGTGTTCTCTGCAAATGCTGGTACAGTTGTGTGATGTTTCCTGCAGATGCTGATAAGATGGTAAGGTGTGGTGTTCTGGTTAATGCAGATACATATGATAGTTGTGGTGTTCTTTGCAGTCACTGATACGTGGGACAGAGTGGTGTTCCCTGTGGATGCTGATACATAGGATGGATGTGGGGTTCCCTGGGGGCAGATGCATGGGATGGTTGTTGGGGTTCCCTGTGGACATGTATACATGGGGAAATGTGGATACTCTGCTGGCATTGATGCATTAAAAAGCTGTGGAGTTCCCTGTGTTCAATAATACATGGGAAGACTGGGGGTGCCCTCCGGGCTTTGATACATGGGAAAGTTGTGTAGGTTCCCAGCAGCACTAATACATCGGAAGGTGTAGAGTTCCATGCCGGCATAGATATATGGGATTGGTCTGGTTCCCTGTAGGCACTGATACTTGGGAAGTCTGTGGCTGTTTCCTGTGGACATTAGTACATGGGACAGTGTGGAGTTCCCTGCAGATGCTGATACATGTGCCGGCGAGAGTGTTCCCTGTGAATGATGATGATATATGGGACAATGTGTGATGTTTCCTGTGCATGATTCTTTAAGCAGTCCATCTGTTCCTTAAAGATCCATTCTTCCCTCATCTCCTCGATGGTGCCCCATAGCCTTTCAGACACACATAAGGATAGTTCATATGGGGATACTCCACACGCAGACTCCTACGGACTCACCTCTCTGCCTGGCTCCATTCTAGCAGGTGTCTCACACTGGTCCTTCAGGCTTATCCCACTGGCAGCCATATCCCCAATCAAAACTTAAGGTATAATGGGTCACTAGGATTCAGCCCATCCATCTGGGTCTGGAGGGTCTTAGCCCGGACCGAGAGCTCTGGGGTGCTGTCCACCAAAGTGATCCCATCTGCTGGACCACCCGGACCACCGAGTTTCCCTAATCCTGCCTGCTGTGCTCCTCCAGCCACCCCCCCGCAGTCCCAGGCCTACTGTCTGGACTGGAAAAGGCCCTGAAACTTCCTGTCTCCAACCTTATATACCAACCTCAACCTACTATCTGCTGCCACTGTGAGGCATCCAGCAGGTACTAACCCCCAGAGCACTAATAAATTCTTTAGCTTGGGGGATAGGAGGGGGAAAAGGGATGTCTAAAATGGGAGCACAAGCCCCTCTTCCGGGGGGGGGGCTTACATTTGGTTTACTCAAATTGTTCTTAAAGTTTTCATTTAGTGATGTTAATCTCCTAGTTTCTACATATCTGTCTTGCAGTTGTCTTACTTATCTGTCTTGCCATTGTATATGTTTTATTGCATTATATTGGATGCCCCTAGCCTCCGGGATTAGGTGCCAATAAATAAAAGTTGCCTTGCCTTGCTTAACCCCGGGGAATCCTGTGGTTCCTAAATTTGTTGAGGTTGCCCTTTGGCACCCCAGAGGTTAAGGTTTGAGTGCTTCGGCTGCCGTGTGCCCTGGTGTATGTGCAGGGGAAGGGGCCTGGTGTGCTGTCTATCTGCTGTTCTCACTTATGGGAGCATCAGTCAAATTGGAGTTTAGTTTCAGTGAAGGCGGAGATCGAAGGAGAGCTGCCTGTGCCCAAGCTGTGAGGGAGGTCTCCACGTGTCATTTTTCTCATATGGCCTGTGATTCATTCTGCACATCAGTGAAGTGGACAAGGCCATTATTTGTCCAGGGATCAAGTATCTGCCCTGCGGTTGCGGCCAGGTTGGACTTTTATCTTTTGATTTGACTGACAACAGGAACTTGCTGTTTGGTAGTAGGAAGGAAAGGATCACGAGACACATACGTTTTGCCATCCTTGAAGGATAAGAGTAGCCTTCCCTTTCTCTAGCTGCTGGAGGTCTGACTCTGAGAAAGGAAGGAGACTACTGAAGAATACAGGAAGTTCCTGTCCAAGAACAGGAAGGGTAAGAGCTGTAAGGGCACATAGGCAGTAGGAAAGTAGGTGAAAAAATAAATAGAGAGAGGAGAGAGTAAGTATACAAAGCAACAGGAAATGGGACACAAAATAAGACATGATGGTAGTGGTGCAGTGCATTGGCTGTGGGGTGGCAGTCTTCTGGGAAACATTCTGAAGGCTGCAATGCTGCCCTATTTGTAGGCACCTCTCTGGTCTGAGGGAGGTGGTTGCCCGTCTCCAGGCCGACCTGGCTAGGATTCGTGAAACCCACTCTCCCACCCAGGGACCACCAGGGCTAGCGCTGCTGCCTCAATGGTCGCCAAGACAGAAGAGCAGTTGGACCAAGGTGGGCTCAGGAAGGGTGGAGTGGTGGAACAGAGGCGCATCCCTCCAGTTGTACCACTCCACAATGCATACGCCATTCTGGTGGAGAGTGGTTCATCTATGGAGGCACCCGCAATGGAGACCAAGGAGGATGCTGGGAACCTCCACAAAGGAGACCCACAGGAGGGTGGCACTGGACACCATAGGGGAAGGAAACAACTCCTGGTGGGGGACTCAATTGTTAGAGGTAGGTAAGGTGCCTGCCTGGCACCATGGCTTGGAGGGACAGGGAAAAAATCCTTAGGATCATGGGAACAGCTGCACAGGGTAGGGAGCTGGATGTCATTGTCCACCTAGGGACAAATGACCTGGCTGGGAATGGGATCAGAGCAGTGCAGAGGAGTTTGTGGAGCTGGGGAGGGGCCTTAGACAAGTAGAATGTACGGTAACCTTCTTGGAGGTGCTGCCTGTCTATGGCATGGGTGAGGCTAAGGTACTCCGCACCATGGGATTCAATCAATGGTTGAAAAACTGGTGCGGAGCTCAGGGTTTTGGCTTCACTGGGGACTGGGGGTCCACCTGAAGGGATACAGGCCTATACTGGCGTGATGGTCTGCATCTGTCCATGAGTGGAACCAGAATCCTAGGTGATAGGTTTAAGTGCTTCATTGGCAAGCATTTAAACTAGTCAAGGGGGGGGCACTGAAAAGGAGACTCCCGGCCTCCCGCCACCACAAAACAGGGTAGTTAGCGAGGTAAACACCAAGGTAGAGAAGTCAATAGGGAGCAGGACAGTGGTAAATGGAGAAAAAGGCAAAGGCAGTAAAGACATGGATGGGGCTAAAAGAGGTAAGGCCATCAAAAAATGGAGGGTGATGAGTATCAGTGCCCATAGTCTGGGTAACAAGCTCCCTGAGCTAGTGGCCTTGAGTTGAAGAGGGTTGCCTGGATATCGTGGCAGCCACAGAAACATGGTACACAGAGAACCATGACTGGGATGTCAACATACCAGGGTACGCAATCTACAGGTGGGACAGGGAGGGTAAAAGAGGCGGAGGAGTAGCTCTCTATGTAAGGGAAGGGATTAAATCAATGAAACTAAAGGGTAAACAGGGAGGAGAGGAGGCACTGTGGGTCATCCTGGAGACAGGAAATGGCACCACAATCCGCATGGGAGTGGTATACAGACCCCCATCTCAGGAGAAGGCAGTGGACAAGGAAATGATAGAAGACCTCTTTAGAATAGCAGAGAAAGAAAAGATATTGTTGATAGGGACCTGAATATGCCAGATGTTAAAAGCACCTTTGCTGCAGGCACATCAAAGAGTAGAGCAATTCTCGATGCCATACAGGGGGCATGCCTCGCACATCTAGTGTTGGAACCTACTTGGGAGGCAGCAATCTTAGACCTGGTTCTTTCAAATGGTGATGGAGAGAGGATCTCAGATTTAGAAGTGGGTAGCCATCTGGGAACAAGTGAACACTAAACAGTGTGGTTCATGATAAACTCAGCCATAGAGTCATACAAAAGCAAGGGTATTGGACTTTAGAAGAGCTGACTTTGAGAAAATGGGAAGAGTGCCTCAAAAAAGCACTAGCAAATGGGCAAGAAGGAGGAGTGGAGGAACAATGGGGGAAAAAAATCACAGAGGCAACAAGCCTTTGTGTGAAGCAAATCAACAAAACAAAACGAAGGAAAAAAACACTATGGTTCTTAAAAGAGGTGGCGGGGAAAGTTGGGGAGAAAAAGGTAGCATTCCAGAAGTATAAGGAAACACAGAAGGAGCAGGACAGAGAACTGTACCAGTTAAAGCAGGAGGAAGCGGGGAAGGCAGTCAGAATAGCAAAGGCCCAAACTGAGAAAAAGATGGTCAACTCAGTTAAGAAGGGGGATAAAACTTTTTATAGGTATATTAGGAACCAAAGAAAGACCAAGAGAGGAATAATGAGGCTTAATAAAGGAACAGTGGGGCTGGGCGGAGGGTGACAGTGGGGGGGCACGGCTACTGAACGAATATTTGTTTGTGAATACTGTAGAAAGTATTCATTCAGTAGCCCTGCTTTTCATTGTCACCTCTGCCCACCCCACCTTTCTTCTGTGATGGACTGGTGTCAACCCCTGTCCAGCTTCTATTGTTTGGCTTTAGGGCACGACTTGGCCCAGACAATGGAGGCGCTCTGGGATGGGGGTCGTACGGGTCCATCGTTAGAAGAAAGGGTCCTGAAAGAACTCCTAAACTGAAGGTGGACAAAGCAATGGGGCCTGACAGGATTCACCCTAGAATTCTAAAAGAACTAAGGGAAGAACTAGTGACACCACTGACTAACCTTTTTAACAAATCATGGGAGGATGGGGTGGTACCTGAGGACTGGAGGAGGGAGGATGTGATTCTCCTTCACAAAAGTGGAAGCAAGACAGAGGCAGGAAACGGGACACAGAGGATGATAGTAAATGGAATCCACTCTGAAGAAAGGTGGGTTACTAGTGGGGTACCACAGGGTTCAGCGCTGAGACCAGTCCTCTTTAATGTCTTTATAGGTGACATTGCAGAGGGACTGGAAGGGAAAGTATGCCTCTTTGCAGATGACACAAAGATCTGCAACAGGGTTGATACATGAGGTGGGGTGAAAAGGATGATAAGGGACTTGGCAAGGTTGGAGGAGGTCAAAAATATGGCAGCTTAGATTCAGTGCAAAGAAGTGCAAAGTAATGCACCTGGGAAACAAAAACCCAGGGGAAGAGTACACAATGTGGGGGGTGGTACTAACAAAAACAAAAATGGAAAGGAACCTGGGGGTAGCCATAGCAGATGACCTAAAGGTAGGTAAGCAATGTGAGAAGGCAGTAAGGAGGGGTGGGGATACTGGGATACATAGGAACAGGCATTACCAGTAGAAAACAGAAAGTTGTTATCCTTCTGTACAGAAAGTTGGAGAGACCCCATCTGGAATACTGTGTGCAGTTCTGGAGACCCCATCTCCGCAAGGACATAGACAGGCTAGAGGCAGTCCAGAGGAGGGCAACTAAAATGGTGCAGGGTCTGCATCAGAAGCCATATGAAGAGCGACTAAAGGAGTTTAATATGTATCCCCTTGAGGAAAGGAGGGAGAGGGGGGACATGATGGAAACATTTAAATATCTGAAGAGAATCAGCAAAGTCCAAGAGGGTAGCATCTTTCAGAAAAAGAGATGTGCAAGAACAAGGGGGCACGATTTGAAGATAGAGGGGGGACAGCTCAGGGGCAATGTAAGGAAGTATTTTTTTCACAGAGAGGTTGGTGGATGCATGGAGCGGCCTTTCTGAGGAGGTTGTGGGCTCAAAAACAGTGGGAGGAGTTCAAGAATGCATGGGATAGACATAAAGCAATTCTTTTGGGGGGGTAGGAGGAAGTAGGCTGTTGGTTAACTAGGATATGCAGCTTATCCAATAGGTAGGGAACTGGGCAGACAGGGTGGGCCAAGCGGTCCTTATCTGCCGTCAAAGTCTATGTTTCTATGCTGATACATGGGACGGTGTGGATGTCCCTACAGATGCTGATATATGGGACAGCGGAGTGTTCCCTTTAAATGATGATTTATGGGACATTGTGTGGTGTTTCCTGTTGATGCTGATAACATGGGACAGTTTGGTGTTCTGGCAGATACTGATATGTAAGATAACTATGGGGTTCCTTGCAGTCACTGATGCATGCAATAGTGTGATGTTCTTGCTGCTGCTGATATATGGGATGGCTGTTGGGTTCCCTGCAGCCACTGATGCATGAGAGAGTGTGGTTGATACTTGGAACAGTGGGGTGTTCTCTGTGGATGCTGATACATGGGATGTGTGGTGTTTTTGCCAGTGCTGATACATGGAATGTGTGGTGTTTCTGCCAGTGCTGATACATAAGATGGCTGTGGGGTTCCCTGCTGCCACTGATACATGAGAGAGTGTGGTTGATACTTGGGACAGTGGGGTGTTCCCTGTGGATGCTGATACATGGGATGTGTGGTGTTTCTGCCAGTGCTGATACATGGGATGTGTGGTGTTTCTGCCAGTGCTGATACATGGGATGTGTGGTGGTTTTGCTGCTGCTGATACGTAAGATGGCTTTGGGATTTCCAAAGCCACTGATACATGGCTTTCTGCAGTGTTTATTTGTTTTATAACCAGGTAACTACTTCGGACAATCAATTGCCCATTTTCAGGTATGACCTGGGAGAGTATAGTAGTAGATATATAATAATAAACAGTACCAAATACAATGAGAAGGCAAAATCACAGTAAGGATAACAACTAACATTAAAGCAGGAAGCAGTTATAGCCACAAAATAGCAAGATACTGTATTGGATGCAAAACAGTTAAGGCTATGCAACTAAGCACACAGTAGGACTAGAGAGATGATAGGGTAGACCTAAATTGCCCCCTGGGACTGGTACACAAACTGCTCCGCTGGGGGTGTAGCATGAGTAAGGTACACCCTGTGAATGTTGTTGCATAAGGTGGCTGTGCAGTTCCCTGCAGTTGCAGATATGTGGGCTGATGTGGTGTTTCAGCAAATGCTGATACATACGATGGCTGTGGGGTTCCCTGCAGCTGTAGATACATGGATGTTGTGTTGTTCCCTGTTGATACATGGGATGGGTTGGTATTCTCTGTGGCTATAGGTACATGGGATGGGTGGTGCTCTCTGCAGATTCGTATACATGGGATGCTGACTGATGTGACTCTTCCTCTGAGTTTTCTTCCAAATTCTGGAAAACACTACCAAAAGACTAAAATAAAAAAAAATTATATTAAATAAATAAAAAAGGTCATGCGTCCACAAATCCCTACCCACAAGTTACTGTTGGGGCCACTACAGTCTCTGATAGGCCGACAATCCTTGACTCTCTTAATAACCACTTTGGTACTGCAGGTTTAGTATTTGATACCTCCCCCACCAGTAACCTCCGCTCTCAACTCGGTGTACAGGACCAAGAAACTCCTGTCATCAGCACTGCATTCTCCCTTCAGCCTGCATCCTTGAAAGATGTTGAGGACCAATTGCTACTACTAGACACCAGAAAGAGTGCTGGTGAAGACCTCCTTGACCCCTTTTTCCTGAATCTTAGTCATCACGTCCTGGCTGCGCCAATTACCCACCTCTTTGACTTGTCCCTTTCTCAGGGTGACCTACCTCTCCTATGGAAAACTGCGCACATGTTCCCCCTTTTCAAATCCAGAGCCCTAGTGACCTTAACAATTACAGGCCTATGTCTCTACTCCCCATTCTATCTAAACTGTTAGATAAAATTGTGAGTGCACAGCTCAGGAATTACCTGGAATCTGCAAACCTGCTTAACCCTTTACAGTCGGGCTTTAGACCATGCCATAGCACCATCTTGGCACTTGCTAAGGTGACTAATGACTGGCAGTGTGACATGGATGCCAAGAATTTTGTTTGTGCAGTATTTTTAGACTTAAGTAAGGCATTCGACACTGTTGATCACAATCTGCTACTTACGTCCCTCCGGAACATAGGTCTGGACTCTATCACTGAGATGGTTCTCCAGCAGGTCATCTCTAGCAGGTAAAAGCAGTTGGGGAATTCTCGCCCCTAAAATCCATGCTAAAGGGCATATCGCAGGGCTCAATATTGGGCCCCCTGCTCTTCGCAATATGTATAAACAGAGTTGATGCCAACCTCAATACTGCAAACGTACATCTATTCGCAGATGATACGGTACTTTACATCAGCAGATCTTGCCTGGAAGCAGCATGTAGTGATCTTCAGCAGGAGTATAATCTGCTGTAACTGCAGCTCTTGAACCAGAAACTTCTACTGAACGCTAAGAAAACAAAGGCGATGCTCCTCTCACCCTCCGCACATATAACGAACTCCGCTGCCCAAGGAACCTTTCCTCAGATCTCCACTCTCCTAGGCGAACATTTGGTATATGTAACTAAAACTAAGTTCAAATACTTGGGAAGGGGGTCTGAATTGACCATAGACTTTCCTATAATGACCATATTGAAGAATATATAAAAAAGCTTAGACAGAGGCTTGGTCTGTTCAATAGGATTAATCACCTGCTTACTCGAGAGGCCAAGAAGTGATTTGGTCCACTCCACCTTCCTAACGTTGTTGGACTATGTGGACTTCCTTTATAGTCAAGGCCCTGCCTCTGCACTGGTCAAACTGGACACGCACTTTCATAGATCCTGAAGGTTCATTACCGGCGCCCCTTTCGTCACGCATCACTGCTCCCTGTATGCTGCTGTGGGATGGCCATCCTTCAAATACAGAAGACAGAGGAATGCCACCTTTTGGACCTTCAGAGCTGTTACTAAGAAGTTGCCTCAGTATGTCTTGGATTGCCTGCCCCTAAGCTCGGTAGGCAAATCTGCTTTGAGGAGTTCCTCCTACAGCTCTCTTATTATACCTAAAGTCAGATCGTGCTTTGGTAGGACATCCTTAAGTTACGCGTTGCCCTCATTCTGAAACAAGCTGCAAAAAACATTGAAATTGGTCTCACTCTGGAACAAGCTGCAAAAAACATTGAAATTGGTCTCACTCTGGAACAAGCTGCAAAAAACATTGAAATTGGTCTACCCTATCAAACTATCAACATTCAGAACTCTTTACCCTCATTCTTTCAAGGAGTCCTGTGATTGTTTTACCTGACCCTGCCTTATTACTTGACTTGAGCCTCCCACTCTCTGTCCTTCCCTGACCCCTATTCTTTCTTTTCCCTTATCCCCTCCCTCCCCTTGCCTTTGACCAGCATCCTGGGGCCCATCTTTATTCCATTGGTGGTCTCAGCAGCACTCTGTGATCAGTGTCCGTCGTATGGCTGCCACTGCCCATTTAGTCTTCTACCCCTCTGCCGCCTCCTTTTTAGGTGTTTGCCTTTTCCCCCCTCACTTTATGGATCTATCCTTCTACTTCTTACCTATTCTAAGAGCCGTCTCTCTTGCACCCTGTATTTTCCTTGTAACTTGTATTTATTATTCCCTTCATACAGTCCAGAGAACCTCATGTATATTTTTGTATATATATTTTTACCAAGAATTAGTACTATTATCCATCTGAATTCTGTATATTGTTCTATGTTTAGTTTATATTGCAATGTAACTTGTATTGTGATTCTGTTGTGTATGTAACCCTTCTGTGCGTGACTATGCATCTATGTCCAGGTCTGCCTTGAAAATGAGCTTTGCTCAACAGTGTTCTCCTGGTTAAATAAAGCTTTTGATTGATTGATTGATATGGGACAGTGTGGTGATCCCTATAGATGCTGACACACATAATTGCTGTAGGATTTCATGCAACTGCTGATTCATGAGAGTATGTTGCTCCCTGTGAATGCTGATACATGAAACGGAGTGCTGTTCCCTGTGTATGTTGATATATGGGACAGCGTGGTGTTTCTGCAGATGCTGTTACATAGAATGGCTGTGGGGTTCCCTTCAGCTGATAACTCATTTGATAGCATGGGGTTCCCTGCAGTTGCTGATGCATGGGACAGATTGTGCTCTGCAGATGCTGATACATGGGATGATGTGGTGTGTTCCCTGCAGCGGCTGATACATGGGGAAATTTGGTGTCCCTTGCGAATACTGGCACACGTGACAGTGTGTTGTTCCCTCTGTGAGGGGTTGTAGGATAACAGATGGACCACACAGAACTTAAACATCACACAGAGATTGTGTGTTGAACCTTATTTAAAACACAGGGGATCACCTGAAGTAATGGCATGTCCCTTTTTTAATACATCAGTTTGTAGCAACAGACTTTGTATGTCATTCTTCTGCACTTAGTCAGCACCTACTGATGTAACTCTTTAGTGAAAATTATTTGAATCCCTATGTTGGTCTTGTCTGTTTGGGTGATGGGGAGCTCAAAAAAAACCCAAAACAAACAAAAAAAAACAGGCTAAAGACAAAGAACCTCAGTGCAGAAACACTGAAACAAGGGTTACCCCAAAGGGCATTGGCAATAAAGCCAAGTTTCAGAGAAACACAATATCACACATACTCTCATAATGCAAAGCATCATGGGATGTATGTTCAAATCATCATGACATTTTAGGCTAATTCAGCTTCAAGCAGGAATGCATGGTACAAAAGGGCCTCTCAAACAATTTGTAATTTACATGCATTTTAAATAACACAACGGGGGTTTTCTGATATTTCTACACCGATAACCTAATTTTTATAATACAGTTCCTTAGTAACTTTTTACTTTTATCAAAAACACCTAGTGCCGTGGTATTTTCAATATTTACAGGTTTCATACACATAAAGTATATACATCAAGGTATTTTATGACATAGTGCTATTGCATACTAAATCCAACAATGAGGAACACAGCCTGTTGTTTTACATCAGCTCGGCGGTCACCACAATAACCTTCCTGTACGAGGACCTGAGAGGGAAAAGACAATTTAAAAGAGGACACTATATCATAGTCAAGAAAGGGGAAGGGGCATGCCCATAGGTGGCCAACTATGTGGAGTAGAAATTGTAAAGGATAGGTTAGGCTAAGAAATAGAAGAACTGTTGCAACAGATTAAGAAAAGTCGGTCCTCAAGGGTGGCGGGATCTCCCTGTTATGCCGTGTAAATGCTGATACATGCAATTCTGTGGTGTTTCCTGTGGATGCTGTGGTGTTCCTCTGGATTCTGATTCATGGGATGGTATGGGGTTCTCTGCAATCACTGATATATGGTCTGGTGTCGTATTCCCTGTGAATGATAATACATTGGATCATTTAGTGTTCCTTGTGGATGCTAATACATGGGATGGGGTGGTTTTCTCTGGGGATGCTGATACATGGGGACAGGGTGGTGTTCTCTGAAGATGCTAATGTATGTGATGGTGTGGTGTTCCTGCAGATGCTGGTACATGAGATGGGGGGGGGGGGGGGCTGTTCTCTATGAATGTCGATATATGTGATGATGTGGTGGTACCTGTGGTTACTGATACATGAGATGGGAGCTGTTTCCTGTGTATGTCGATATATGGGATTGTGTAGTGTGGTTTCTTTTTTTGCGAGCTTTGTTTATCCTCCTATCTCTGGTATCCCAGGCATCTCTCAGGTGTACCTCACCCAACCAAGGCACCTACTGCCCACCTGAAATCTCACTGACCAGGAAAATCAGGGACAGACACACCTCACCCACTTTACAGACCCCAGCTGGCCCCCCGTATCTACGCCCCCCCCCCAGGGCGGGGCTCCCTCCTCCTACCTGGGTGTCCTTTCTGAAATCTAGTCTGCCGAGGTCCGGGAGTGAAGCGAGGGCTCGGGAGAGCCAGTCGGGGAAAGTTCAGTGCTGGGCATGTGGGCCATGGTTCCTCGAGGCTACCATCGCCTCCCTGCGAGCCGGGGTTTTCCTCCTTAGTTACTGTGTCCCAGGGGCGTGGACACACAGTGGTGTCTGTTGACAACGGGCATGCTCCCGTGTCCATGTGAAGACACCTACCTCCACCCCCATACCTGTGTACGTGCTCGCGCAGCTGCTGTGCCCCTGAGAACCACTGGGAGCTGCTAGAGCAGCACAGAGCATTCCCCACCCACCCCAGGAGAGGAGAGCAGATCATCGGAAGCACAATCCTATTCCTCCGCAGCTGATCCCCGATGACTGTAGTCCGCTCCCGAACCCGGGTCACCAACATGGAAGAGGTGTGTCATCTAGTACATCAAGGGATTGTGTGGTGTTGCCTGCAGATGCTGATACATACAGATGATTGTGGAGTTCTCTGTAGCCACTGATACATATGATGGCTGTGGACTTCCTTGTAGCCATTGATACATGGGACAGTGTGGTGTTCTTGCAGATGCTAATACATTTGACACTGTGGGGTTTCCTGTGGATGCTGATACATGGGATGCTGTGGTGTTCTCTGCAGATGCTGTCACATGGAATGTTGTGGGATTCCCTGCAGTTGTTTATACATGGGATGATGAGGCGTTCCCTGTGGATGCTGACAAATATAATGGCAGTGGCGTTTCCTTCAGCCACTAATGCATAGGACAGTGTGATGTTCCCAGCAGATGCTGACACATGGGACAGTGGGGTGTTCCGTTTGTATTCTGGCACATAGGACAGTGTGGTGCTTCCTGACGATGCTAATACATGGGTAGGGCGGTGTTCTCTGCGGATACTGATACATGGGGCAATGTGTTTTTTTTCCTGTGGATGTTGATACAGAGGTCTGCACCTATGGATGCTTATATATGGAAGGGTTGGGGTTCCCTGCAGATGCTGATACGTGGAGTGACGGGGATCATGCTGACACTCACCATTTGCGCAAAAGCAGATTTATTTATTTATTTTTTTAATTTGGAGATTTTATTTATTGGTTGGCGCCGCTTTATGGCAATAAGAAAAAAATGGAGCCCTCCCTTGACTATGGTCAATGGCTTTGGTCCCCGACTCCCACATTAATGCCCTACTTATCGGCCTACGTGCAGCAACTGCAGTAGCAGCAGCAACTTACTTCTTAGTACAGTTAAGGACAGCTGCCACCATCACTACGCAGCGTGGGTCCGGTGGGTGTTGGAGATGGCAGTCACATGACGGAACTACTGTGATCAGCAAGCTTAGAGGCTCCTGGCGATTGCAAGCAGTCACACGATGTCCACTGCTCCAGAGCCAGTGTGGCTGGGTCTCCCATGATTGACAGCACCAGGTATCATTAAGGATAGTCCTTAATGCTGCTCACACTAAAGCACATCAGTGTGATAGTAGCAGTTGTCACGGCAGGAAGCTCATTCATCTCTTGAACTTCATTTTTTCTGCAGCAGGTAGCAATCTCTAGAAACAAACAAAAAAAAAACTCCAAATGTTGCCACAGAATATAAAATGATACAGGGTACCAGCAGTAACTAAAGGAGGGCATTAGTGGTGGTGTGCCTGACAAAGGAGAGAGGCTGGATAGGGAGTCGATGATTACTACTGGGAGCAGTTTCTAACAGAGTCCAGAGGAAAAAAAATAATTTGTATTACAAAATAATAAGAGGCACCAAACTAAACAGTGAAGGAGGAGGGTTTGGGCAGTGTCTGTAAAAGGACAATGTGTGGTTGAACAGGGAGGCAGGCTTTGGGAGCACTGCTTTATGGATTAAAAGCAAAAGCTTTAGTACTTTAAGGAAGTACAGTAAACACAGAAACATAGACCTTGACGGCAGATAAGGACCACTTGGCCCACCTAGTCTACCCATTTCCCTACCTACTGGATAAGCTGCAGATCCTAGTTAACCAACAGCCTATTTCTTCCTACCCGCACAAGAATTGCCTTATGTCTGTCCCATGCACTCTTGAATTCTCCCACAGTTTTAGACCACACAACCTTCTCAGGAAGGCAGTTCCATGCATCCACCACCCTCTCTGTGAAAAAATACTTACTCACATTGCCCCTGAACCCCGCCTTCAAATTGTGTTCCCTTGTTCTTGCACATCTCTTTTTCTGAAAGATGCTAGCCTCTTGCACTTTGTTGATTCCACTGAGGTACTTAAGTTTCTGTCCTGTCCCCCCTCTCCCTTCTTTCCTCAAGGGTATACATATTAAGCTCCTTTAGTCTCTCCTCATATGGCTTCTCTTGCAGATCCTGCACCATTTTAGCTGCCCTCCTCTGGACTGCCTCCATCCTGTCTGTGTCCTTGCAGAGATGGGGTCTCCAGAACTGGATGCAGTACTCCAGATGGGGTCTCACCAACTGTCTGTACAGAGGGATGACAACTTCCTGTTTTCTGCTGGTGATGCCTCTCCCTGTACATCCCAATATCCTCCCAGCCCTCCCTACTGCCTTCTCATGTTGCTTGCCAACCTTAAGATCATCTGATATGATTACCTTCTGGTCCCTTTCCGTTTTTGTTGTTGTTACTACCCCCAAACAAGGTGCATTATTTTGCACTTCTTTGCATTGAATCCAAGCTGCCATACTTCTAACCATTGCTCCAACCTTGCCAAGTCCCTTCTCATCCTTTCCATGCCTCCTTGTGTATCAACCCTGTTGCTGATCTTTGTGTCATCTGCAAAGAGGCATACTTTTCCTTCCAGTCCGTCTGCAATGTCACTTATAAAGACATTAAAAAGGACTGGACCCAGTACTAAACCCTGCGGTACCCCACTAGTGACCCCCCTTTCTTCAGAGTGGACTCCGTTTACTATTACCTTCTGTGTCTTGTTTTCCAGCCAATGTTTTACCCAGGCTACCACCCTGGGACCCACTCCCAGGCTGGCTAATTTGTTTATTAATTTTTTGTGTGAGACTGTGTCAAATGCCTAGCTAATGTCTAGGTAAGCCATGTCCTCAGCTTCTCCCTGGTCTACTACTTTGGTCACGCAGTCAAAGAAATCTATTAGATTCGTCTGACATGACCTTCCTGCTGTGAATCCATGCTGCACTGGCCTCTAGGTACTCCACAGTTCTTTCCTTGAGAAGTGATTCCATCATTTTCCCTATCACAGAGGTCAAACTGACAGGTCTGTAGTTTTCTGCCTCTGTCTTGCTCCTACTTTTGTGAAGGGGAATCACATCTGCCCTCCTCTAGTCCTCAGATACCACACCATCCTCCCATGATTTGTTAAAAAGGGTAGTCAGTGGTGTCACTAGTTGTCCCCCTTAATTCTTTTAGAATTCTGGGGTGAATCCCATCAGGCCCCATTGCTTTGTCCACTTTCAGTTTTAAGAGTTCTTTCAGAACCCTTTCTTCTGTGAAAGGACTGGGATCGACTCTCTATCCAGAGTGCTTTTGTTAATTGGATTAGGTACCTTCCCCTCCTCCTCTTTTGTGAATACTGAGCAGAAGTATTCATTCAGTATCCCTGCTTTTTCACTGTCCCTCTCTGCCCACCCACCATCCATTCTATTCAGCCTCACTATCCCTGTCTTTGTCTTTCTACACTCCCTAATGTACCTATAAAAGGTTTTATACCCCTTATTAACTGAATTGGCTATCTTTTCCTCAGTTTGGGCCTTCCCTGCTTCCTTCTGCCTTAACTGGTACAGTTCTCTGTCCTGCTCCTTCTGTGTTTCCTTATATCTCCTGAATGCTATCTTCTTCTCCCTAATATTGCCCACCACCTCTTTTGAAAACCATAGTGGCTTTTTTTTTCCATTTTGATTTGCTTATTTGCTTCACACAAAGGTTTGTTGCCTCTGTGATGGCAGTTTTGATATTTCCCCATTGTTGCTCCACCCCCCCTCTTGCCTGTTTGCTAGTGCTTTTCTGAGGCACTCTCCCATCTTGCCAAAGTCAGCCCTCCTGAAGTCCAGTACCCACAAAGAGGCATCAAGAGGATTTGGAGTGTGAAAAAGGAGTGTTGGCGTGGAAAAGGTGGCAAACACCGTTACCCACAGGAGCACAGCTGCATTACATTTTTCGCCTGGTGCTGTAATATAAAAGGGACAGGGAGAAGTCTTGTTGGCTTAGCTGAGCCATCTGCAGCAGCCAGGGATCTGCCTGCTATGCTCAAAACAGTGCAGTTGCATAGCACAGCTTGAAATAAATGTTAAAAAAGGGACTACGGAGAAGCATTGGTAAGCTGGCTGAGCCACTGCATCAGCCACGGATCTGCCCACTGTGCTTGAGATAGCGTCACTGCGTAGCACAGCCTGATAGAATTTTTTTAAAAATTAGGGACTCGTGAAAAGTCCTTTTTGGCTTGGCAGAGCTCGTTAT
The DNA here is from genome assembly GCA_016271365.2 of Neoceratodus forsteri. Lineage (NCBI taxonomy): Eukaryota > Metazoa > Chordata > Ceratodontiformes > Ceratodontidae > Neoceratodus > Neoceratodus forsteri. The sequence goes on along the minus strand of CM057452.1, from coordinate 1,078,405,637 downwards.
AGGCCTGACATTGCCTATCATTGTTTAAGTAATTAGAAGAAAGAACAGAAAGAGATTGAGCCCCCCCCCCCCCCAATGTTTCGGGCAGTGGAGACTTGCTTGTTTGTGTGCTTCCTGAACACCCATGCCATGACAGAGCTGTTCTGCAGCAGTTAAGGATCTGCCTGCTGTGCCTGACATAGTGCAAGTTTGCAGCACAGCCTGAAAGAAACTAGAAACAGAAAAGTAAAATAAAAATGGACTTGTGAGAAGTCCGTGTGGGCTTGGCTGAACCATTTGGAGCAGTCAGAGGTCTGTCAGGAAAATTCCTACTATGTTTGAGATGGTGCAACTGCATAGCACAGCCTGAAACCATTTTTTTTTTTGTTTTAAATAAGGGATTTCTGAGAAGTCCTTGGAGGCTCGGCTGAGCTTGTGTCTGCCTACTATCTAGTGGGCCACCCAGTGGGTACAATTTACTGTGCAGCACAACATAAATAAAAGAAGGGGGGACTAGAGAGAGTACTTGCATCTACCTGATAGTGTGTCCATGCATCCAGCCTGAGAGAGCGTCAGTGATATCAAATCCTGAAAGAAAAAAAAAAGAATTCTTGTAAATAAAGTTTGTTTAAATTTCAGCATGGGGCATAAAAGAAAAACACAGTTTGTAAAAGATATAAATAATAAAATCACCAAATTTTGCATGACCAGTAGTATAGGTAACACAAATAACACATTTAGCACAGTACAAAGATGTTGAACATGTGCCTAGTAGCTCTGCTTCACAATCGCATGCAATTGTGTCTTCTGCTGCATGTCTTGAACTGCAGACAACAGACCCTTCTGTGACAAAAACCATAAGATCAGTAAAGGTTACATCAGATCAGCCTTGTACATCAACCACTGTTTCACAAACTGTAGTATTAAAGGTATCAAGTCCTGCCTTTGCTCCAACTAGAAGTATTGTCTGTCTTGAAATACCTACTGACACTCATTCCAAAGTTACTTCCTCTGGTCCGATTTACTCCGTGGCAAATTCTTTACAAATTGAATTGACAGAGAACACAGACTTGCAGCAGAGTGGGAAAAAAAGCAGTGGCTCGAAAGAAAAACAAGGAGTTGCAATGGGCCGTTTTGACTTTGAGTCAGAATTTGGTGGTTTTCGGGGAATTCATATCAGCTTAGAAATGTAACAGACTGCGGTTGATGTACGATGCAAGAGAACAAATGATGTACTGCCAAATTTATTTAAATGCAAAATTAAAAAAAAATTATAACAGGCTGTTCAAGTCATGAAAGTAGAAAGCATCACAAAATATGAAACCTCAAAAAGACATATTTTACCCAAAGAATGCAAAGTTTTGGCAAAAGCATTACAGCATGGTCAGATTAATGCAGTGAAAAAATCAGAGGCAGTAATAATAGCTGCTCTAGAAAATGTGTACTTTGCTGAAAAATTGAGTCTCCCTAATACAGCGATTCCAGAGGGAAAAAACAACTATTTCGCACATGGACTTGAAGACCTCGAAACACTAAAACTTGATTCACACACTAGCTATAGTCACCACTCTTCAATTAGAGATTTTCAGTCAGTAGTTGCTTCTGTGATAGAGGGTAACATCATTATCAGTTTGAAATGCAGTCTCTGTTTTAGCATTCTTCCAGATGAATGGACAGATATTGCAGTGGAGCAATAGAAGATAATGTACTGTATGGGGAGCCATACACAATAAGCCTGTGTCTGCATCAAGAGGTTTCCATGGCAACTAGGAACCTTGGGAAGACACAGGCTTGTCTGTTTGTGGATGCCCATACACTGTCTTTTATAGTGTATGGGCATCCATGCCTGTTTCAGACATTCCACTTCCTTTCAGTGAACTGGGGGTTTGGGGGAGGCACGTGAGGTTTGGTGGTGTGCTCATATTACTGATTCAGCGTGCTACAGATTTTTGTGTAAGTTCAAGTTAAAAAAAAAAAAAGCTTCTAGCTCAGTTGAGTAGAGGAGAGGAGAGCAGCTGTGTGGCAGCATTCTAAAATGTCTTTTGATAAAGGAAGTTGATTCCGAAATATGTTAAGATGTGCCACACTGGCACTTTAATAAAATACTGGCACCTGGAGCATCGAGTAGCTTTTTATTTATGGTGGTGGTGAGTGCAGGACTTTGCCTCTGTACATTACAATTTGTTTATCCTGCACCCCGGCCTTGTGCGCACTTCTTTCTTGCTTGGGCTCAGACAATGCAGTGGCTGAGGAAGAGCGATGCTACTACAGATGAGGTGTCGGAAGATGAGGGTTAAAGGAGTACTACAGTCAAAGTTTGCAAAAATATGTTGTACAAAGTGTTTTGATTTGAATATGTGCACCTGTTGGGTCCTTCACTTTATTTGCTATTATTTGGTTTTTGTTTTTTTTTCTAAGCTTGCATACTACTTTCATGGTCTCTGGGGATCTCCAAGTTAGCATGGTGTATTGCTCTTCTTTCTCCTGCATGAACCCCTCCTTCTTCTGTCCCATGTGACGGTGATGCCTCCGGGACGGTGGATTCAGCAATTTTAGAATCAGTTTTACAGAGTCTTATCCATTGGGCACTGAAGGCTACATTTACAGTGTGACAAACACTTGAGGACTAATTTTATTTATTTTTAATTTTTATTTTGTTTTATTTGCAAATTGAGTGGGTATTCTGTAAATCATAAATAAATAAAAAAACATCTAGAGTCTTTACTAATTGTATCATTGATAATTTAGGATGATTTGTGTGCTTTTTATGGATGGGTGTAGTTTGGTGAAATGAAATGAAACGTTTTAAAAGCAAAACATCTACTCCTGGTGGCTAGACCTAGGCACACACATGTAAACAAAAATATTGAATTGGAGTCATTTAATTGAGGCCAGAACATCAGGTTCCTATCTGCAGATAGGAACCCGATGGGTAGATCACATAAAAACGTTGGTGGTAGATTTTAGAGGGGCAGACTTTGGGGGGATGGATGAGATCAGGCCAGGTATGGACACTAAGGCCAGGTGGCAAGTTATAAAAAAAGGGCTGCTAGAGCCCACTAAGGCCTGCACAAAGGAGAGGCACAAGTGGTGCAGAGCTAAGAAGCAGAGCTGGTGGACAACGGAGATCCAAGATGCGATGAGGAAGAAAAAGGTGGCTTATAGCCGATTCAGACATTCTGGGGGGGGTAGATCCAAGGAGGGTGTGATAGGGCAGCCAAGAGGGTCACCAGGGTGGTGAGGTCAGCCAAGGTGGGGGGCGGAACTGAGATTGGCACAGGGATTAGAAGGGGGCAATGGTTATTTAGGTATATCGGAGAAAGAAGAAAGGGAAAGTGCAGATTAGTAGACTTAGGTTGGGGGGAGTGGGTGGGTGGGTGGAGGAGGCAGGGGAGCAGGTGGAGGTACTAAATTATTTTTTTGCCTCAGTCTTCACCAGGGAGGATAGAGGGGGGTGGCAGTGCAAGGGGAAGGAGTAGGGGGACAGGCAGATGTGATAGGGGCAATGGATGAGGAGATCCCCATTGGGAGGGTTTGGGAAGCACTCGAGGTCCTAAGAGCGGACAAGGCACCAGGCCCAGACGGGATCCATCCCAGGGTGCTTAAGGAGCTGGCTGATACCTTGGCTCCACCTCTGGCGAGCCTCTTTAACTCCTCCCTTCAGATGGGGAGGGTGCCGCAAGACTGGAGGATGGTCCATATTGTGCCTATACACAAGGGAGGCTTGAGAGAGGAGCCGGGTAATTACAGGCCAGTAAGCCTGACGTTGGTAGTGGGCAAAGTGATAGAGGTCATCTTGAAAGAGAGGCTGGAGGAGTTTCTGAAGGCATGTGGCCACCTAGATTATTGCCAGCATGGTTTTGTTACGGGCAGATCATGTCAGACCAACCTGGTGGGGTTCTACGAGAAGGTGACAAGAGAGCTGGATCAGGGCAGGCCAGTGGACATCCTCTTTCTAGACTTCAGCAGGGCGTTTGACTCGGTGCCACATCCCGGGTTGCTGGTGAAGCTAAGGGATATGGGAGTGGGGTGGAGCAGTTGGTAAGGTGGATAGGAAACTGGCTAGTGGGGAGGGTACAAAAGGTGATGGTGAGGGGAGGTCTCACTTCCCAGAATAGTCATTAGCGGGGTCCAATGGGGTTCGGTGCTGGGCCCACTCCTGTTTAATTCCTGTATCTCAGACATCAAAAGAGGTATCAGGAGTGGGATGAGCCTCTTTGCCAATGACTCGAAACTGTGGTCGGTGGTGGACACGGAGGAGGAGGAGGAGGGGAAGTTGGCTTTCCAGGAGGATCTGGAGATCCTGGGGAGGTGGTCTTGCACCAGGAAACTAAAGTTTAACACTGGGAAATGCAGGGTGCTCCACCTTGGGGCCAAAAACCCGGTACATGTGTACACCTGGGAGGGGGAGACACTACAAGTTTCTAGGGGGGAAGGGACCTCAGGGTGGTGGTGGATGCCAAAATAACAACTTGGAGCAGTGTAGAAGGGCTGCAGCCCAAGCAAATAAAATGCTGGGGTGCACTGCCAAGGGGATAACCTCAAGGAGCTGAGAGGTGCAGGTTTCGCTGTATAATTGCCTGGTTAGGCTGCACCTTAAATACTGCATGCAGTTTTGGCGTCCTTACTTAAAAATGGATATTGCTGTTCTGCAGAGGGTCCAGAGGAGGGCGACCAGGGTGATACAGGGTCTAGGGGAAGGCCCTATGAGGAGCGGCTAGAGGAGCTCAACCTGTACTCACTGGAGGAGAGGAGGAACAGAGGGAATATGATAGAGGTCTTTAGGTATCTCAAGGGAATAAATAGGGTCGACCTTTAGGGGATACTGCAACTGAGGGAGGTAGGGGTCACCAGAGGGCACTCTGAGGCTGGTTGGTGGGAGACTAAGGGGGAGACAAGGAGGCACTACTTCACAGAGAGGGTTGTGGAGCCCTGGAATGCACTGCCTGTGGAACTGGTGGCTGTTGCAGCTGTGGAGGGGTTCAAAAGAGGCTGGGATAGGTACAGGGGATGTTGCAGCCCAGAACCTCACCGAGGGTGGGGGTGGGACCTTGTGTGGGGGGTAGAACAGTGCCCTGAGTGGGCACTGATCCATGAGCACTCGATGAGACCGTTGGGCCTAATCTGCTGGCTTTTTAGTATGTTAGTGTTATTGCTGCAGTACTTTCCCTCACTGAATCAGTGGTCCCAGATGCATCACTGTCACATGAGACAGGAGGCATTCTAGGAAAAAGAAGAGCAATAAACCATGCTAACACGGAGATCCCAGGGGCCATAAAACTATCAGTCAAATTTAGAATAAAGCTCCTGGTAGCAAACAAAGGGAAGGACACACCAGGACTACCCACATAATTCAAAACACACTGCACAACTTACGTTTTTGCAAATTTTGGCTATAGTTCTCCTATAACTCTTCTAACAGAACACAACAGATTTCTACCAACTCCTGAGTGCCCTGCTATTCTGGACTCCTAAAATGTGAGACTTTTGTTTGTGTATGTTTTTTTTTCCTCTGTGCTGTGAGTGGTAGCCTGCTTGACGTCTCAGTCGGGACTTGAGCAGAACAGAAAGTTGTGTGTGTGGGTTTGTAAAGTTGTGGCGGATACAAGAGTAACTGCAACCACCTAGTTCCTTTCAGTGGATATACAGTATTCTGTTAGGAAGTTTCTCGTTTATGTTATTAATGGCGGGTATGTAGTCCCTTTATTACATCGGTAAGGGGAGACAATTGCAGTAACTTTCCAATGTAGTTAGTTAGAGCTTGTTTCTTATATTGTTAATGCCCTTCAAGAAACAAAAGACTTCTGGGCTTCTTCTCAACATGTGTGCATTTCAATAGCCAAAGCAAAACTTGTGCGGGGGTTATAGGTAGAAATGTGCCCCCCACAGTTGTTTGGCTAGCTTTATGCCATGCAAGTCAATATTTGAGCAGTTCTCCTTATAGGGTTATAGGGTTAACTGTGTAGGGCAGCAATTTTGATCTATTCGGGTCCAGTTATGCGTGTTTCTTATCACCAGTTTATAGTATAGTGCGGTGTTACCCTACATAAGTTCTTTTAATATGGCTTTTATAAGGATGTTAGCTATCATTTTTTTATATGTTGATACACTCTGTAGACTCCAAGGAAAACACATGACCGGCTGGCTGCAATGTAGACTATTCCTTCAGGTAAGCTATGAAAAAGTCCTCATTGGAAGACAGGAATTTTTCAGAGACGTTTGTAACATCACTTGTCATCAGTCTTGGGCTCACATACCACTGCATATTGGAGATTTGGCTTTCAGAGAATCAATTATTTTCTCCCTCTGAGACATAGAATGGTATGGTAGATACTGTTGCATTCTGGCTAGCCAATACATTTCTCTAAGAAATGTATTGACGATGTTCTCTGCATGGTGATAAACTGTACTACTCTTAAAAAAATATGAAGTTAAAAAAAAAAAAGCCAAAGCCGATGGTTTGCTGAAATCAATTTCAGCATACAAATTTGTGTACGTTTCTCATGTCCTTTCTGAGGGGCTCTACCAGCTTAGATTTATGAATTAAGCTTTCCAGCAGAAAGATGTCCATCTTAGTAAAACGGTAATGAATAATGCAATGGCCATCGCTGTTCAGAATCTCTCAATTCAAAGCAGGGACGGGTGTGTCCATGAAAGTACACACCACAGGAAGGTGGAACTGAGTTCGAGTTGCCAGGTAAACATACTGAAAAACAGTGACAACAAACGACAGAAGCCACTTCAGCTTGTAGATAGTTGTTTAAAACCTTCAGCTTGCAGCTGAGTTGTTTTAAACCTTATCTAGTCCATCAATAAGAGGTTCCGTGGCATGGGCAGTTCAAAAGTTCTGAGGGGTTTCAATGATGCTTTCTCACTTAAGTTCCTCTTGCTAGATCATTCTTCATCATGTCACGATTCTTCATCTCATGATACTTCTTCATCTGATGATGGTACTGCAGCATCTTCTTCATCTTCAGTTTTCATACGTTTGCCATAGCTACCTCACCAACCGTTCACAAAGGGTAATGGTTGATGTCTCTCTCTCTCTCTAATGTTAAAAGCATTTCAGTGGGCATGCTGCAAGGCCTCTATTCTTGCCCCTCCCCCGCTTTCCGCCTTTAGTCTGTTCATAAACAGACCCTAGAGGTCTTTCTAACATCTGAGACACTCTTAAACACTAGCAATGCTGTTATCTACATCAGTAGTGCACAACAGGCGAAACTATGTTCTGACCTCCAAAACTACTTTAAATCCTTAGAGAAATGGTTCTCGCTAAATAAGCTGGTCTTAAATTACAAAAAAACAAGACCACACTGTTCTCAGGGCCACAAGTGAAAAAAAAGGATCCCTCCACTAGTCATCCTGAATGATAAAGGAGATAAATTGGAACAAGTCAGATCTTTCAAATATTTAGGCGTTACTCTGGATAACACTTTATCTTTCTCTCCACACGTGGATAACATCGTTAGCCTCAGAACAGAAAGCTAGGCACTCTGTTCAGCAATCGCCTGAACCTCACCACCGAAGCAAGGTGTCTTGTAGTGTCCTGCACAGACCTACAGATTCTGGACTACAGCCTCCCTGTCTGTGCAGCAGTTAGTGACTCCGCACTTAGCAGAGTTAGGGTAGTGCATAATAAGGCTTGTTGCTTTGTACTTTGGGCTGACATGCTTGCACATAGCTGCTCCCCTTATACCCTGACTAACTAGCTCCCCTAAATGAAAGGCTAAGATGTCAGACCCGTTACTTCATTAGCAATCCGTATCTTCTTCCACCCCACTAACAACCAGTATGGCACAGCTGCACCTCCCTTGCAGCCCACCCTTCCCCTTCCCCCTTCTTGTGCTCCACTATCCTCTGCCACCTTGAATACTATTGTTATTCTTATTGTTGAACAATGGAGTAACCTTACCCTGTTTACCTGAATGTTATACACCTTGGTATGTTCAATTGTTGATGTATCTGGTACTGTTTACCTTATATTTTCTCTGATAGCTTGACCTACACTAGATTCCCTGTTATATTCCCTGTATGATCCACGCTGTTCTCTCACTGTATTTTACGCTGTTTGTGCTAGTTCCTGGCATGGGCCGTGCCTGAAAAAGGGCTTCGGATCAGTGTACCAACCTGGTTACCAAGTGAATGAATGAATGAATGAATAAATAAATAAATAACTATATTACCAGGAGTATGTCTGGGAATGCCCTAGAGATACCTTTCTGTAAAACTAGCCTTGGCAAATGCTCTTTTGCAGTAAGGGCATCTAAATGGCTCAACAACTTGCCTGAAACCATTGTAGGACTCCCTAAAATTGCCCAGTTCAAGAAAGCCCTGAGAACAGAACTCACAGAAAGTACCAAATGCACCCGTTATAGCTAATTAGGCTGCCTTGGCTCATTCTCTTCCCTACTTCTTATGAACTGTGTGCACACAGGGACCTAGGGCCTCCAATGCCCACCGCTGATAATGCTCCCCTGGAGCTGCTACTTTCTAGTTACTGTACCTTTCCTATGTTCTATTGACAATGCTGTACATGAGCTGCTGCTTTCTAGTTACTGTACCTTTCATATGTTCTGTTGACAATGCTCTACATGAGCTGCTGCTTTCTAGTTACTGTACCTTTCATATGTTCTATTGACAATGCTCTACATGAGCTGCTACTTTCTAGTTACTGTACCTTTCATGTGTTCTGTTGACAATGCTTTACATGAGCTGCTGCTTTCTAATTACTGTACCTTTCATATGTTCTGCTGACAATGCTCTACATGAGCTGCTGCTTTCTAGTTACTGTACCTTTCATATGTTCTGCTGACAATGCTCTACATGAGCTGCTGCTTTCTAGTTACTGTACCTTTCATGTTCTATTGACAGTGCTGTACATGAGCTGCTACTTTCTAGTTACTGTACCTTTCATGTGTTCTGTTGACAATGCTCTACATGAGCTGCTGTTTTCTAGTTACTGTACCTTTCATGTGTTCTGTTGACAATGCTCTGCATGAGCTGCTGCTTTCTAGTTGCTGTACCTTTCATGTGTTCTTTTGACAATGCTGTACATGAGCTGCTGCTTTCTAGTTGCTGTACCTTTCATATGTTCTTTTGACAGTGCTCTACATGAGCTGCTGCTTTCTAGTTACTGTACCTTTCATGTGTTCTTTTGACAATGCTGTACATGAGCTGCTGCTTTCTAGTTACTGTACCTTTCATGTTCTATTGACAGTGCTGTACATGAGCTGCTACTTTCTAGTTACTGTACCTTTCATGTGTTCTGTTGACAATGCTCTACATGAGCTGCTGCTTTCTAGTTACTGTACCTTTCATATGTTCTGCTGACAATGCTCTACATGAGCTGCTGCTTTCTAGTTACTGTACCTTTCATGTTCTATTGACAGTGCTGTACATGAGCTGCTACTCTCTAGTTACTGTACCTTTCATGTGTTCTGTTGACAATGCTCTACATGAGCTGCTGTTTTCTAGTTACTGTACCTTTCATATGTTCTGTTGACAATGCTCTACATGAGTTGCTGCTTTCTAGTTGCTGTACCTTTCATGTGTTCTTTTGACAATGCTGTACATGAGCTGCTGCTTTCTAGTTACTGTACCTTTTATAAGTTCTGTTGACAATGCTCTACATGAGCTGCTGCTTTCTAGTTACTGTACCTTTCATATGTTCTGTTGACAGTGCTCTACATGAGCTGCTGCTTTCTAGTTACTGTACCTTTCATATGTTCTGTTGACAATGCTCTACATGAGCTGCTGCTTTCTAGTTACTGTACCTTTCATATGTTCTGTTGACAGTGCTCTACATGAGCTGCTACTTTCTAGTTACTGTACCTTTCATAAGTTCTGTTGACAATGCTGTACATGAGCTGCTACTTTCTAGTTACTGTACCTTTCATATGTTCTGTTGACAATGCTCTACATGAGCTGCTGGTTTCTACTGCTGTCTGCACTGCATGTGAGCTGCTGTTGCTGTATTACTAACCGTAATGAACTTGAGATTATTGTTTTATGAATCATTTTCTTGACTCAGACATGGAACCTTTGCAAGCAAGCACTTGTGCTCAAAGGTGTAATTCCAATGATAATGTAAATATAAATAAATAAAAATATATTTGAGTGAAATTGAGTTACTTACACTGTTCACAGAGCTGTGGGGGGGGGGGGGTCCCTGCAGACACTGTTACATGGAAGAGCTGTGGGGTTCCCTGCAGTCACTGATACATGGAAGAGCTGTGGGATTCCCTGCAGACACTGATCCATGGGAGGGGTGTGTGGTTCTCTGTAGACACTGATACACAGGAGGGGTGTGGGGTTTCCTGTAAAAACTGATACACGTGAGGGATTTGTGGTTCCCTGCCGACACTGGTACATCGGAGGGATGTGTAGTTCCCTGTAGACACTGATACTTGTGAGGGGCATGGGGTTACCGTATATAGTCTTATACAAGTCAGTCTACCTATAAGTCGGGGTACCAACATGCACGCTATGAAATGCTACCTCAGCCAATGACCCGCATATAAGTCGGGTGCGTACTTTAGGACGAGCAACATTTGGTTAAAATTTTGATGAGCACCAAGCATCATTTGTTCAGTGTACTGAATGAAATAAAAACAATTTGTACAAATGAATGTAAGCAGCATAATGTTTTTTTAAAATCGGGTAAATCAAGCATTAATCAGGCATTTAAAAATCAAGCTCGGGGAGCGCTAGAGAGCCATCTTCGAGGCAGGATTGTTTCTTATCCAGGTCCACCTCGTGGCTGTACAATATTGTAAAGACCTTTGAATTAAGGTGCTCAACTTCTCGGGACATCATATATTCAGACTCCAGAGGTACTAAGGCACTGAAAGATATCTCTCGCGAATGGAGAGACCTAAAAACCAACAAGCAGGCTCCTGGAAAACATCAAGGCTGCTATCCAGTAAGGAAAGGAGTGCCACCACCAGCATGGCAGGGAAATCCTCCAGTACATCGACGGAACCCCCGTGGCAGGTAATGATGGAATCGATGAGGGCAGTGGACACAAAGATAGAAAGAACCCTGAACAAACTTGAAGCTCATGATGTGGCCATTAAGGAGTTGGCTAATACAGTGCATGAAGCGGATAAATGGTCTACAGCCATCCAAGCTGCAGTAAATGCCTTGACCCGTTAAAAAAACACACAGATGTGGGGAAGGCTAGAAGCTATGGAAAATGAAATCCGTTCAGGTAACCTAAGATTTGTGGGGGTACCAGAGGGAGCCGAGGGATCACACTTACTAGATTTTCTTAGGCGGCGGATGCAGGACACATTACACCTACCAGACGACTTTCCATGGCAGTCATTCGTCAAGGCATATAGAGTGAACCCACGTGTGAGGCCATCAATAACAACACAACCACACACTGTCCTTCACACCTCGGACTCCCACATCAGAGACACTGTTCTGTCAGTGGCTAGAGCGGCTTTCCCAATATACATTAATGATACAGATGTGAAGGTTTTCCTGGACCTATCCTTTCAGATCAGGTCCAGGAAAAGCAGTTTGATCCAGTCCATCAGCACTTATGGGCCTTAGGCATCATGCATTCCTTCATGGTTCCGGCACAACTCCAAATCATGTACGGTTGAAAATCCTGGCAGTTATCAGATCCGAAAGATGCTGGCCATTGGACCACAAGGACAGAGGAAGAATTCGCCACAAGAACTGCTGTACTTGGCCGAGAGGAGGAGGAGGAGGAGGAAGACTCCAGAGAAGAGAATCAAGGAGTTACTGGCCTGGGTACCCGGTGACTGAAGTTTTGATTTTATATTTCTCAGCTTTCAAGACTCTGTTACCCTGACTTTTCCTCCTCTCTCCTTGTCATTCGGGGTTAAAAGTTACCGTTGAAAAAGTTGGAATACTGGACATGATGAATAGAGCCATTGGGGGTTGTTTGTTTACCCTTGCGGGGATTGGAAAGGGGATAAGTCATGAGGCTCCTCCATCCACCTTATAATTGTGATTAAAAGGAAGTCCCCAGGGCAGTAGCTATACATCATTTTAGCAAGTTTAAGGATAACGAGGGAAAGTCAGCTATAGGGGAAAGGTTGGATCTAATATATCACGATGGTAGGCCTAAGAAAGTTGAATAATTTTGTACTTAATCTTGTTCTTAATGTTTAAAGGTGCATTATTTGCAATGTTTATGAGAGCTACGAAGGGATTGGTAGAGGGACCCAGTTTTCTTCTCCCTGTTAAAAACCCAGAAATAATGGTTTATAGCAAGCTTTAGGCTTGTGTTACATATCCCTTGTTCATTCTTCCTTAATTCGGGATATTACCATTAGAGATGCAGCGAATTTAAAATCCACCTACGAAGTGACCACTTCGCGTTGGCACTTCGCTACGTGGAGTGCCCCATAGGAAAGGCTCACTTCGCCTTGTTATTATTACTTCGCATTGTTATTCCGCTTTAAATGTGAAGTAAGGCAGAGTGACAACAATATTGGCAGCACCCCACCCACACAGACACTAGAATTAATGTGCATCCCCAAAGTGCTACTGTTTTGTGTCCGAAAAACTCCCCAGTGCTGACGAAGTGAAATGAGAGCATAACAAGAAATGTAAAGTCTGCCAGAATTAATGGTGCACTCAGTCATGCGTGCAGTGGTCACACACAGAGTCACCAGAATTAATGTGCATCCCCAAAATGCTACTGTCTTGTGTCCAGAAAATTCCCCAGTGCTGATGAAATGCTACTGTCTTGGGTCCAGAAAATTCTCCAGTGCTGATGAAATGCTACAGTCTTGTGTCCAGAAAATTCCCCAGTGCTGATGAAGTGAAATGACAGTGTAACAAGAAATGCAGTCTCCCAGAATTAATGGTGCACTGCAAACGCACAGACAGATTAAGATTGTGCTGCGCGCTCAAGGGATGCATATGAAAAGGCACACTACCACCTAACTAGTGCAAACAAGTCACAAATCCAAATCTGGAAAGGTACATTTTGCCAGTTGGGGGATTAGTGCACAGTAGTAACAATCCACTACCAGTAAAGATACCATAAAGCAGTATAAAAAATTCATGCAGGTGCGGTGGATAGTAGGTTCACACTACTGCAGTTACTCTATGACACGATAAAAGGTGTCTGATTTAATGGCACGCATCGCACACACACTCACACACACACAGTACAAGTAATGCGTAGCAAATTGAAAACCTTTGGTAATATAACCAAATGTTTTAAACAGACAAATTATACACTGCTGCACCACAACAATCGGCAAAAAAAGTCAAGAATTACTGAAAATGTTACTGTGTGAACATTAACACAGTTGTACAAGAAAAATATAACCAAAACAGAAAGACTGCCTTTTTCTCCCAGTTAATGTACCTACACCACAAATACGCCCCTTCCCCCAAAGCACACTTCACAGTACACAGACTGACTGTTCTAAATTAACATTCAAAATCCAAGCACAACAATAATCACTCGGTAAACGAGCACAGAAGGGTTTCCTAGTAAATTCTGAGCAAAATAAATGACTCAAAAAGGCATTTTAAACAGCTTTTAGAGGTTTTGATTGGCAGAGCTCTGAAAGTAAACTGTCTCCAGCTACCATTACACACACACTACCCAGGCCAGAACTGAGGCTGTGCCGAACAATCTAGAGCCCATGTGACCTGCAGTCCCATAAATCACAGCAGAATTTCATTTGGAGCTCAATTACAAGGCGAAGTGAGGTGAATTACATTGATTTCAATGTACTTCGCCTTAAAATTGGTGGAGAAGTGGTTTGGGGAAGGCTGAATAACTCAAAGTTATTGGTTTCAATGGCCTTCGCGTTCCTCATTACGAAACGAAGTACTCTGCTTCACATTGTGGAGTACTGCGCGGGTTCCGTGTTACTCCGTGAATCACTTCATGGAGCAAATTGGAGCCACTTCGCCCACCACTACTTATAGTACTGTAACTCGCATGCTGTACAGGAAGGAATGCGAGTGCCTATGGCTGTACTTCCCCGATGAGCTGTAGCACAAAACTCCACAACTTAAAAACATGTGTTAATGAGTACAGTGGTGGTGGGGTGGTAAAGCCTGCCGAGGTACTACAAAACAGGCTTACAATACATCCAAGTAACTACAAAAAAATTAATGTTGTGATTGGTGACGTGATCATGAATCATGATTTGTGACTGCATTTGTGACCGCGGTAATGAAGAATGTGATTCGGTGTTGATGGTGTGAGATAACCAATATGAAACTGTATTGGGAACGCGAATGCCTTTACTTCCCCGATGAGCTGTGTCTTAAAACTCCCCGACTTAAAAACACGTATCGGTGAGTACAGTGGCGGGGTGGTGAAGCCTGGAGAGATACTACAAAACAGGTTTACAATACATCCAAGTAACTAGTAAAAAAATTAATGTTGTGATACATGACGTGATTGTGAATCGTGATTTGTAACTGCGTTTGTGACCGTAATGATGAAAAACGTGATTTGTATCACGAGTGACTTGTGATGATGGTCCTGACTTAAAAATGCATATTAATGAGTACAATGTCCATGCAGAATTCTGCACCACACCTGTCCAGTACTCTGAAGGGAAGCCAAAGAAACAACTGTGACTTAAGTTACAGATGGAGATTGGGCCCTAAAGAAATGCAAATGCACAGACAGATTACGATTGCGCTGTGCACTGAAGAGATGCAGACACAAAGGTACAACACCTAACCAGTGCTCACCATCAGAAATTCAAATCTGGAAAAGAATACCTGTGCCGGTTGGGGCGGGCCGTGGCGGGGTGGGGGGGCAGTGTACTGCACTGCTGCAGTATCAGTCACTGTTACTAGTACCAGTAAAGATACCACAAAGAAGTACAAAAATCACACAGCTGCAGTGGATAGCAGGTTCACATTGCTGAAATTACTATGTGGCACAATAAAAGGTGTTTGATTTGATGACACGTGTCACACACATACTCTCTCACACACACACACACACACACACACACACACACACACTAAGTAATGCGTAGCAAATTGAAAACTTCAGTAATATAACCACATATTTTAAACAAACTAAAATTATGCACTGATGCACTACAACAATCAGCAAAAAAAGGCAAGAATTATTGCAAATATTACTGTGTGTACATTAACACAGTTATAAGAAAAATATCACCAAAACAGAAATAACTGTCATTTTCTCAGTTAATCTACTTACACCACAGATACGCCCCTCCCCCAAAGCACACTTCCACTGTCTCTCAGTACACAGACTGAATGTTGTACATTAACATTCAAAATCCACACACAAACAATAAACGCTCAATGATATGAGCATAGGAGGGTTTCCTACAATCGATGAACTAAAGTTTCAGCTAAAAAAGACTCAAAAAGGCTTTTTTAACAGCTTTTAGAAGGTTTGAATTGCAGAAAGCTCTCAGAGCAGACTGTCTCCAACAGCTTCCTACACACACTACCCCGAACTGAGGCTGTGCAGAACAATCTGTGACCTGAAATCCCATGAATCACTGCAAACTTCGCCTTTGGAGCTTAAAAACAAGGTGAAGTGAAGCGAAGTACATTGTTTTCAATGTACTTCCGTATAGGAAGTAATTGGAGTAGTTGTTTGGGAAGGCGGAGTAATGCAAAGTCATTGGCTTTTCAATGGACTTTGCGTTACCCATCATAACGCAAAGTACTCCACTTTGCGAATTCCCCTTCACTCCGTGGATCAAATTGGGGCCACTTAGCCCATCTCTAATTACCATAGCCACTGAAGAGGCTAGCATTTTAGGATACAAAATGTTTTTAATTTTTATTAAATAAATGTTGGGTCCCCCAAATCCTGAGTGTCAGACTATAGGGAGGAGCATAATGTGTATCAACTATTTGAGAATAATTCAACTATATGTAAGAATTGTCTACACGTTATTAATTCCATACACAAGAATGTACTGCAATGTTTGTATGTTTTAATTGAAACTAATAAAAATAAAGTTTAAAAAAAAAATCAAGCTCACATATTGCACATACGGTAAGCAATTAAATAAATACAGTCACTTGATGACTTAATGCACATGCAGTCCTCCTAAGCATGAATTTGGTGTTGTGGGCTTGGGGGGGAGAAATGAAACACATGAAGTGCAGTTCAGTCAGAACACGCAGACACTCAAAATCCAAAAAAACTCTTCAACCTCACCCTCCTCATCTGATTCAAACATCAAGTGGAGTTGCAGCTGTGATAATGGAATACTGTTGTAAACATCATCAAGTACAGGCACCAGTAAATCATCGGTGAGGTCCCTCGAGGAAGGGTGGTTGGTGGAGGCACCTTGCCAGGTCATCGTACAGCATGTCATCTTTTGTTCCGTCCATTAGATTTGATATGCCACATTTTTAAAAGCTTTCACTACTGCTGTATTTGGAAGTGTCCTGTGCCTCTCTGGCAGACAAGACCGTATCTTGTTTTTTTTTAAATCCCCCCATGGTGAATTCTTCATTGCCACTTATTATCCAGTTTTGCCATAGCTCCTTCATGCTAGTTTTAAAGGGCACATTAAGACTAACATCGAGGGGCTGAAGGAACGATGTACAACCGCCTGGGGTATTACAGCTTTGCGAGTACATTTGCGGTGCAGATTTTGCTTCACCATATGTACCAGATGACAGCGGAACATGTCCCAGACTAAAATACTTTTTTTTGTTTAGCAGTGTACCAGGTCTATTGGCCCATATTTTATTAACCTATTTATTTACAAGACCTTCATCCATCCAGCCTTTAGGATGGACGTCTACAAGAACGTTGGAGGGCATTTTTTCCTTTGGAAGGGTTTTGCGTTTAAATACACTCATTGGCTTTAATTTGCTTCCATCTGCCAGACATGCAAGTACTACAGTGAAGTGAGACTTTTCAGCACCGCATGTTCGAATAGTCACTGTTTTCTCACCTTTAACATGCACTGTCTGGTTGGATGGGTGATCAAAGTTGACTGGTGTTTCGTCCATATTGCTGATAGCTATCATGTGGTAGTCCTGCTTTCTTTCTTTAATAACGAATGAATGAATGGAAGCTATCCGCCTTTTGGCGCACATCTGCAGGGAGTTTCTGGGCGATGTGTGTCCTCTGCCGCAATGTGAGACAATGTTTCCGTGTGAATCTGGTACACTATCCTACAGATGCTCTGAAGTGGTTAACACACCCTTGTTTTTTGGCTACTGTTAGATCGTGCAGCCGGATTGCCATGTGAGTTATAATACAACCCTGCTGCCTTAACTCCATGACCCATGCGCTCAGTTCTTCTTCAGTTGGGGAAACTGGAGATGGATTTAAGTGTATTCGCATCACTGTTTTCTCAACACACAGCAGAGCATCTTTTTTTCTTTTCCAGTCCCAGATTAATTTTTCGTCAACATTAAACTCCCTCTCAGCTGCAGCATTGTAATTACCCTCAGCAAAGCGTACAACTTTTAATTTAAAATCTGCTTTGTATTCGCTTAGTTTTCGTTTGAGTGACTGGATTCTGAAAAGCTGTCAGAATAGTGATCTGATGCGGGTTACTATATTTATAGCACAAATCATCTCTCAATTAGTGGTTAGGCATTAATTTGCTTGCCAGTATCTAAATTAGTCTCGAGTAATGAATTACAATGCATGCGATTGACACAGGCAAAACAGATGTCAATTAAATGTTAATTATCGTAGGCGTTAATCACTGCTCGGCTGCTTGGCAGGTGTTAATCATTATCACAGGCAGAACAGCCAGTTCAAGTATTGATTTTGTGAGGGCAGTAACATTTTCGGCTCCTGCAATGTCTCGCATATAAGTCTGAGGCTGTTTTTACATGTCAGTTTCAGCTCCCTAAAAAAATGACGTGTATACAGTACTTGTGGAAACTGATATATGGGAGGGGTGTGTGGTTCCCTGTAGACACTGAGGCATGGGACAGATGTGGGTTCCCTGTGGAAACTGATACATGGGAGGGGTGTGTAGTTCCTTGTAGACACTGATGCACGTGAGTTCTGTGAATTCACTAGAACAGAGAGGGATCTCTGGAATCATGGTTCTCACTGCAGTGCTATAGCTGTTCCTTAGACAATTTAAGCTGGATCACAGAGACAAACCTGAAGCACTTAAAAACAATAGCAAACAAAAAAAAACATATTTTACTTTTTGTTAATACATGATAAACATTTAGTTTATTCAGTACAAGATGAGCATGCATGCCTCCACGACTGAATCTAGTGTTTCGCCTGGTAGCCCTGGGCTTCATCTAGTGTATAGTGGCCACTAGTGGAGTCACAATTACATAGCAGTGATTTAATGTGACAATAGTTAGTATAGTGCAAACATAGCAAACCAATAATTTATGTGAACAACATTGCAAGTGAATTAAAATCAGGACTATATCCTAAAAAAATGTTTCATTTTGTTAATATGTTGGTTACTTTATCCACTGGATATAGGACAAAAAGATGTACAGAGAGCATGTGAAGTATGCACTGTAGTATTCCCTAAAACTTTGGACTGTAACGGTACACTTTAACCCGAAAAGGGGTTGATTTTGAATCTTTCATTAATCCCCAGTGGCTTTAACCTCCCCCCCATGGGTGTACATCCAGAAGGACTCTATTTGCAATAACAACCTTTCCAGATTGCACTCCCCCCCCCAAGGTACTAGTTGAACTCTCTCTAGACTCACAAATCAAATTTGTGTTGTGGTTCCTCCCTCCTTACATGAGCTTCCAGTACCACGTTCTCTGTTACCTTTCTCTGTTGTTCTCTAGTCCTATCTTTAAATTTATGTCTTTTTCCAATGTAGAAACTACTGCACAAGCATTGGGCCATATGCACTAGTGAAGTAGTGCTGCAATGAATTCATTTTCTGATGGTATATTGCTTTTTTGTGTTGTGATGGTATAATCTGTCTGTCATCTTTCATCGTTAAAGAGATTCACTAAGCTGATGCATCTAGTGGTGCCTTTCCCCTGTGAGAATCATTTGGTGCAGATGGTGCCAAAAAAACATGGTAGTGTTCTTGTAAAACTGTTTGTAAAATTGCAGCTACTGGGTCTTGCCGATTTGCAGTATAGCACCTCCCATCTGCCCCATTTCACAGCCATGTTATGATGTAAGGCCAGGAAGTGCAGACATGCTCCATTATAGCCAATGGGGACTACTTTCCAGTCAATTTTATATATTGTAATGGTCAACTGGTGATTAACAAGGGCCTTGTTAGTCGATCGGTGCCCTTTATTGGTCGATCGGTGCCCTTGATTGATCACCAGTTGATCATTACAATATAGAAAATTGATTGGAAAGTAGCTCCCCATAGGCTATAATGGAGCGCGTCCCTATGCTCTTCCTGGCCTTACATCATAATGTGGCTGTGCAGGGGGCAGAGCGTGGGCGGCGCTATATACCGGGAAGTCAGCAAGACCCGGTGGCTGCAATTTTGTGAGCGGTTTTACAAGAATACCACAGTGTTCTATTTGGCACCATCTGTACGAAATGATTCTCACAGGGGTAAGGCACCACTATATGTGGTGCAAATCTATATTTTTATAACTTACTAGTTTTCTTTAACATTTCCCTCTCCCCTGTAAACCAGTCTAGGTATTCAGGAGTTGCACATTTCAAGGGAAGAGTCAGGTCTCAGAATGTGGCAGTTATTGTGAATGATGTTTCATTTATTTATTAGTCTTGGAAAAAAACACCTTTAAGCTGGAAGCTCTTTTACGAAGGTTCCACATCAAACAAAAGAAGACAATACATTTCATAATTGCACATTGTAAGCTAGTAAAGTACATTGTTACACGGTATATTGAACCATACAGGTGAATACATGGTTACATACATTCAAGATACAAAGTTCCAATAATGTATAGTTCCAAACATGTTGAGGAGCAAGCAGAATTTTTTTTTCTTTGTCATGGTTACAAAGGGGATGAGGTGTGAAGAAAGAGGTGGAGGTAGGAATAAGTGCATCTTAGAAGATAAGAAATGAATGAAATGATGTGGAGATTAGGTAAGGCTGGTTGGAGGGGGGAATTGAAGGGTGAGAGGAGTTGGGTAGAAAGAAGACAGGAGGGAGGGGTGGCCAAAGAGAAAGAATTGGGGTTAGCAGTCACAGCGACTCAGGTTGGAGAGGTGTTGGCGGTGTTTCTTTTAAATAACAAGCTGGCTTGACACATTAGTTTTGTTGGGGGGGTGGAGTTCGTTAAGCCAGCATGGGGCACGATATGCAAAATACCTCTGTGCTTGAGAAGTACAGAAAAAGGAGACAAGCAGTGATTGCATGTATGGAGCTCTTAATGGCAAGTGACAACGCCTCCTGGGAAAGGCTATAGTGGTGTCTGTAAAGAAGGCCAATTCTAGAATTGAATATCTTAATGATTTGATCAGTGTGCTGTGCAAAGGATAGGGAGCTGTCCAGGGTAATGCCGAGATATTTGAATGTGTGAACTTGTTTAAGGGGGTTTGCATGTTATTTAAAATTGTCATCCTAAGGTCCTTGTGTCTATTGTGGGGGTTAGCAAATGTCATAATTTTGGTTTTCTTATAATTCATGAGAAGCTTGTATTTTGTGAACCACGCTTCCACATTGGAGAAGTCTCTTTGGAGGTTAGACATAGTTGGTCCGGGTGTTGGTTTTTGGAGAAGATGACAGCATCATCTGCAAAAAGAAGAATTTGTTCTTTGCACACCGATGGAAGTTTGTTGATAAATAGGCTAACTAATAGCGGGCCAAGAATTTACCCCTGAGGGACACCAGTAAGAATGTCAACTATTGGAGAGGGTATCATCGATTTTTTTTTTTTTTTTTTTTTCTTTTACCCATTGGGACCTGTTACTATGGTTGCTCTGGAACCACCCAGCTGCATTAGCAGAGATGCCAATGGGTAGGAGCTCATTGAGAAGTGTTTTATGATTGACAGTGTCAAAGGCCTTGGTGAGGTCCATATATATTGCCACCACCATCTGACTACTAATGTTAAAGAGAACCTTTCTGATTATTTTCAGTAATGCTAAAATAACAAAGAGGGCACTTCCTTACGTCAGTGTGAGTTCCTCTGGAGCACTTGTTTAATTTTTTAAACAGCCATTCAGGGAAGGGATTATAATTTGCCCCTGAAGGGCTAGGCGCATGATCACTTTCCACTTCCTACCAGCCCACTTCGTCTCTGTGCTCTGATCTTTTATGACATCTATAGGGATAGTGCAGTGGCATGCTCCATTGAAGTCTATGGAGCGTCATTTTCAAGCATTACTTTTGGCTGTTTAAGTGGACATTAGGTAAAATCAGAGCCAGGATCAACTAACAAGATTTGTTAGTTTACCTCTAGCTCTGATTTACGTAATGTCCACTTAAACCGCTAAACAATGTTTAAAAATGACGCTCCAGCGACTTCAGTGGAGCACGCCCCCGCGTTCTCCCCATACAGATGTCCTAAAATGTCGGAGCATGGAGCAGAGTGGGCTAGTAGGAAATGGAAAGGGATAAAGTGGCTAGCCCCTCGGGGCAAATTACAATCCCTTCCCTTCCTTGGGGGGGCTGTTTAAAAAAAAAAAAAAATAAATTAAGTGCTACAGAGAGACTCCTACTGAGGTAAGGGAGCTTCCTCTTTGTTGTTGTACAGTTCGAGAAAGGTTCACTGTAAAAACTTGCTGAGATTTTAGACTCAAAGTAGTCACAAAATACAGGACATTCCTATCTTGATTTCCTTTCATTTCTCTCACCCTGTGGAATTTGTTTTTGGTTTTCTTTTTTGATTTATTTGTAGCATTATAAACTGTGCTCACAGAATGCCACCTAAATCCTTTTTTTTTTTTTTCCAAGCAAGTCCACATTTGTACAATAATCCTCAGGGGTAATACAGTTGCACCTAATTTGATAGAACTGGCTAGTTAGTACGTGCTCTATGGTGCGGCGGGGGTGACAGCTGCTCGAGTGGAGGAGTAAATTCTTATAGGTGTGCTTCCTAAGCAGTTCGGTAGCTAATTCAGCAGAGTCAATCTTAAAAATATTCACGTCCAGGAAATTGATGTCCAAAATATTGTAGCTTAATGTGAATCTCAGAAGGGGATGCAGTCCCTCCCAAAAACTGTTAATAGAAATTTCAGCTCCTCCATAGTGCCACGTCACAACATAAAAATGTCATCAATATATCAATGCAATGTTACCATCCTTCAAAAAATGGGTTGTTGGCAGGATTTAATATAACGGAAGGGTCTGAGGGCTTAATGTTTCACAGCCCTCCCGAGCCCCTCACTGCAAGCCGCCGAAAACTGCCATGATGGAAGGTATGGGATTCTGAGTATCAGACTGCAGACGAGACTTTATTTTTTAAAACTTGGCGCCTTTTTCAAGCAGTGCTGTAATCTAAATCAGGGAGCTTCTTGTTTAAACTGCTTCCTGCTTGATTTTTCATGCCCACTCCCCCATCTCCCACCCCCTTCTTTAATTAAATACTCTGTGGCTCCGCCCCTGCTCTTCTCTGACTGGCTTCTTTACTAGTAGGGGAGTATCTGAGTGGCTGTCTGCCAACTTTATTCCTTATGAACTCACATCACCCACTGACAACCATGGGCCACTTCCTAAGACCAAATCTATCAATCCCTCGACTGGTCCTAGCAGTCTTTATTCCCCAACTTTGTCTGTCACCAGCGTCAACTGTTAATAACCCTGAGGTTTTCCGCACCCCTCTATCCACCCTCCCACCCACTGAATTTCTCCCTACCCCTCTATCCACTCTCCCACCCCCACCTTGTCCACCACCATCACCCTCCCCACCCCATCCTGCTTAGCTCCATCTACATCTGGTCTCCCCACAACACAACATTGCCAATGCTTTACCATGCTATCCCCACCATACATGCTCTGCCCATCATGCTCTCTTTCTGTTAGCTCAGCTTACTACCGCCATGGCTCACACAAACGATGTATGTCCTGTCTCTCTGCTCCTACTCCTATCCGGCAACAGTCATCCCAACCCTGGGCCATCTCCTCCCTGCCAAACTCAGACCCTTCCTACATCGGGGCTACGCATAGCCTCTATGAACATCTGTAGCCTCTTTAAAAAAAAAAAATGCTGCCCTCCAGTGCTGGATGGCACGACATCAGCCTGACATTCTGGCAATCGTGGAAACCTGGCTGTCTAAATCTACCCTGGACTCTGTGGTCACTCTCCATGGCTACTCCCTTTTAAGGGAAGATAGAGTTGGTAAACTTGGGGGTGGCTGTACCGTCTATATGCATGATTGCTTAATGGGCCATGCTCTACTAGTTCCCAAGTTCGACCACAGTACCCAAGCCATCTCACTTAGAATCACCCCAGATCCCTCCAGGGTCCCTCTGACTGTCTCGGTAACCTACATTCCACCATGGAAACAAACCCAAGCAATCCAATCCCTAACTGACTGACTATCTGTCCAGCCTCCCGCATAAGGGCGAGCAGATACTAGTGGGTAACCTCAACACCAACTGGCTTGCCAGTTCATCTGCTCTTGCCAAGGATGCTTTTGCAGCCCTGGACCTAACAAAGCTGGTAACCCAGCCTACCCATCTGAACCCATCCAACTGCTCTTACACATTACTGAACATCATCCTTACCAACTGCCCACACAGAATTGTGGACATCGTTGTCCATCCAAACTCCCTGAGTGATCACTCGCCAGTAACTTTCACGTGGTCCTGCCGTCTACCAAAACCTGTGCCCAGCATGGTCTCCCGCCAACTTATCTGACCAGGTAACCTTGCTAGATTTAAGCAGTACCTCGCCCAGTGGGACTGGTCACCAATCAGCCGGGCCCCTAGTATTTATGAAGCACTTGACTACTTTACCCACTCCTTCAATAAGGCCTATGACATCTTTACCCCGCTGGTCAAAACTTGGACTAAGCAATGTAGTGCACCATGGATCACACTATCACTGCTCAAACAGCTCCACCACAGAGACAATCTCCGGCATAGAGCCAATTCCTCAGGCAAGCCTGGGGACAGGCAGGCCTACAATGTTGAGCACAAGAGATGTACATAGGCCACTCGTCAGGCTAAAGCAGAGTACTACAGATCCACACTAGCCTCCTCTTGGGGGTCTACCTGGAACTTCTGGGACAGAATAAAGGAGCTAAATGGGAAGTCTCACTCCCTGCCCCGTCTCTACTCATCTGTAATGGAACCGCTATCACTGACCCCGTTAATATTGCAGACTGCCTAAACACCGCCTTCTCAGATCTCAGCGCAGTTCTCCCTAGTAACTTCTTCTACCCTACCTCCCCCCCAGCCACAGCCTCTCCCTCGCCCACCTTTCTACCTGAGGACCATCTTGCCACTAAACTCTTGGCACTATCTAACAAAAGCCCTTAGTATTACCAGCCTTTCCTCTGACCCCCTGGATACTAGGATCCTACGGCAGGTCCTTGACGTAGTACTTAACCCCCTGACTGATTTACTCAACCGCTCCCTCTGCCTGGGCCAGTTCCCTTTAGCTTGGAAAAAGGCTGTGATCACCCCCATCTTCAAAAGTGGTGACACCTCCTCTCCTGGAAACTATCGTCTGATCTCTATTCTTCCTCCTCTCTCTAAAGCTCTGGAAAAAATAGTGGCAAACCAATTATCTGAATATCTTGCCTCCCACAATCTCCTATTCAGCCGGCAGCATGGCTTCCGTCCAGGTTATAGTATGACCACTGCTCTCGTGGAGTTCTCAAACTTCTTTCATGAAGCCCTTGACAAAGGCCACCTTGCTGGGGCTGTCTACATCGACCTCTCCAAGGCCTTTGATACAGTCTGTCACCCACTCCTACTGGACACTCTCCTTCAACTAGACTTTTCCCAAGGCCCACTGGACTGGTTCTCTAGCTATCTCCCTTCAAGGTCCCAGTGTGTGTCAGAATAAACAGCACCTGTCCCGTTTGCTCCGGGGTCCCACAGGGCTCCATCCTGGGCCCTCTTCTTTTTAGTCTTTATGTAAATGCCCTACCCAACTCCTGCTCCATCAAGGTCCTGCTATATGCAGATGATGCGGTTCTCCTCTCCTCCCACCCTGACCCCCTCCTCTCTTCAGGCCTCCCTCCAGCACTCTTTCAGTCAAATTGGAAACTGGTTCAATGACTGCAGGCTGGTCATTAACATTAAAAAAACAAAAGCCAGGTTGTTTTCTCATCATCAGAATTGCAAAAACTCACCCCTCCATATACTATCCAGCTCACTCCACCCACTAGAACAAGTTAGCAGCTACAAATACCTGGGCATTACCTTCAACTCTGCCCTCTCCTTTCACTCGCATATCGACCTGCTCACATCAGCAATTAACATGTGCATAGACCTTCTCTACCGTCATAAGGACTACCTCCCACCGGATGCCCTCTGGGTGGCTGTCTTCTCCTCTGTCCTGTCTCTTGTAGACTATGGCCTCCCTGTCCATGCTGCTGCTGCTGCTGCTGATGCCTCCGCCCTCGGGAGAATCCAATTATCCCTGAGTAAGGCCTGTAGGTTCCTCACTGGTGCAGACAAATGGACTCCTGTATGCACTCTATACTCGCTGGCCAACATACTCAATCTAGAAGAGCGGTTACAATATCAGACCTGCCTCCTGGTTAAAAAAATACTTCTAGGTCTCTCCCCCCTAGGGGTGTCCACCTCCCTCCACCCTGCTTCCCTCTCTGCTTCTACCCGTGGCTCCACTAAGGCTGCTATCAGAGTCCCAAGGGTGTGAACATCATTCGCCCAGAGATCTTTTTGTTACAGGGCACACACACTGGTTCAGCGCCCTCCCCCTCCTCGATCTCCTCACTCACTAAAATAGGTCCTTTTAAGGCAGCTCTCAAGAGCCTCATTTTCTGCACCCGTAGCAGCGAATGTGCTCCATAAGCGGTATCCTAGCCCATAGGTGCTCCGCTTGCTCCCCGGGCCCTTCTCTAGACTCTTGATGACAATTGCCTTATCCCAGGCTGCAATTCTGAATTTATTGTATTTGTCCTTGGAACCTAGCTATCGCACTGTATAGACCTCTGTACTGCTATTGTACACTCTAACTCTGATCTGAGCACTGGATGGCTCGGGATTCTATGTTGTTTGTTCTGTCACCTGCAACTATATGAATACTTTTTGCTATTCGCTGTTTGGTATGTAACAAAAATAACTTCTGTAACCTCCTGTCTATCTTATTGCATTTGTGTTGCTGTTTATGTGCTGAATCCAATGGAATTGACGTGGAGCCTTTGGAAACGAGTCCTTGACTCAAAGGGTTGTAATTCCGATACGTATAATAAATAAATAAATAAATAAAAAAGTAAAAAATATTACCCTCCCACTTCCCCAGATGCACATTAATGTGACTCTGGGCCATGGCAGTCCCCTTTTTATGCAGGTAGTGGTCACCCGTGAAAGTGAATATCTTTAATTTCAGCACCTTCTCAGTAAATAACACCAGCAGCTCATTCAACTCAGGGTAATACAAATCAAATTTCTCCAAGCAGTCCCCCTCATGTGGAATGTTAGTATATAAAAATTCAACATACATGGTAACAAGGTATTAGGATGGTTCCACACATACAGTTTAAAGATAAGTTATGATATCTGTTGTGTCTGTCACATATGATGGGAGGCTGATACATAGAAGCATAGAATTTGACGAAGGGTAAAGACCGCTTGATCCACCCAGTCTGCCCATTTGTCCCTACCTGTACTGTCGCCACAGACTCTACTTGATCTCCAACTCCTTCCCTCCGTTGCTTACCAGTAAAGATCCCTTTGTGCATACCCCATGCATGCTTGAAGCCTACCATTATTTTGGCCCCCACCTTCTCCACTAGAAGACTGTTCCTGCCATTTACCACTATCAGTGAAGAAGTTCTGTACTTCCTCACATCTCTTCTGCATGTTCCCCTTCCAGCTTCATTGCATTTACCCATGTTCTCCTGCATCTTTTTCTCTGAAAAATGCTCAGCTATGTACCTTATTCAACCCCTTGAGGTATTTATAGGTCTCTATCCTGTCCCCGCTTCTCTCTTCCAGGCTGTACATATTGAGATCATCTAGTCTTCTAGCCAAAAGTTTGATATGGGCATCAAAAAAATTGGATAACTGCTCAGTTAGTGAGCTCACTGATGCTACAGTTTGTCTGCCTGAGGGGGAGGTCAGGGACTTGTGAATCTTAGAGATGGTATAAAGGGTAAAGGGTAGCTCTGATAGGACAAACAGTAGTTAAGAAGGCAAACACTTTGTCCATAATGATGCCACTGTCCCTTGCAGTCTTTAGAAGCAAATCAATCTCTCTTCTAAAAGCTGGGATTGGGTCAGTTTGAAGTGGCTTGTAGAAGTTTAAATCAGCTAATTGCCATTTCACCTTGTCAACATATTGATTAGTGTACTGTACCACTACTGACCCTCCCTTGTCAGCAGGCTTCACTGTTATGTTCTTACTGGCCTTTAGCAACAACAGAGCCCAATACTCTGTAAAGGTGCAAGTTCATATAAGAAGGTTGTTCCATATTCTTAAACAATTCTTCTAGCTGATTTTCACACACTTAATGAAAAGTACTGACAGCTAGTTATGGGGCCAGAACATAGATGTGGGCTCCTTATGGACACTGATACTTAGGACGGGTGTGGTTCTCTGTGGACACTAATACATGGGAGGGGTGTGTGGTTCACTGTGGCACTGATACACGAGAGAGATGTTTAGTTCCCTGTTACATGGGATGAGTGGTTTCTTGCAGACATTGATACATGGAAGGTCTGTTGGGTTCCTTGTGGATGCAAATACACTGAAGGGCTGTAGGTTCCCTGCGGGCACTGATATATGGGAGAGGTGTGTGGGTCCCTGTGGACATTGACGCATAGGAGTGGTGTGTGGTTCTCTGCAGACAGTGACACATTGGAGGGGTGTGTGGTTCTTTGTGGACACTGATATATGAGAGGAGTGTCTGGTTCCCTGTGGACACTTGTACATGAGAGGTTGTTTGGTTCCCTGTGGACACTGATTCATGGGAGGGCTATGTGGTTCCTTGTGGACACTGATACATTGGAGGGGTTTGTGGTTCTCAGTGGCCGCTGATACATGGGGGGACTGTGGGTTTCCCCTAAGATACTGATATGGGACAGTGTGTGGTTCCCTTGGGATGCAGATGCACTGAACTGCATGGGGTTCCCAGTGGATGCTGAAACATGGGATGACTGGGATTCCCATTAGGCACTGTTGGTAAGCTGACTGGTGTCATTGTGGCTCATTTGGTAGCACATCTGCCTCTGGGCCAGAAGGTTGTGGGTTCTAGTCCCACACTGGGATTAGTGTGATACCTGAAATGCTGGCACCTAAGTGCAGTATTAAAGGGTATGCTGTATTGTTGGGGTGTGCCGTCCTTCGGATGAGATGTTAAACTGAGGTCCCTTCTGCCCACCTTGGTGCTGTCCTGGTGGGTGTCCAGGTGGAAGTAAAAGAACCCAAGGCACTTTTTGCAAAGAGTAGAGGACTTTGCCCAGTGTTCAGGCCAATATTCCCCTTCCCATAAAACCAGTTCATGCAATTGTCCAAGGCTGTGTATGAGTGTTGATATGTGATATGGCTGCCACAACACATTCAGTCACTTCACTACCAGTCTTGCATTGCTTGTGAAGCACTTTGGGATACAATGTTTATGAAAAGTGTTCTATAAATTCTTCTTCACTGATAAATCAGAGGTCGGTACCATCCCTGCAGACGTTGGTGCATGGAACATTGTGAGAAATCTTGTGAACATTGATAAATGGGACTGTGTAGAGTTCCCTGCAGCCGTGGATACATAGGAGGGCTGTGGGAGTCCCTGGGGTTGCTGATACATAAGGCATTGTTGGGTTTCTTGTGGACACTGATAAATGGGAGTGCATGGGGTTGCATCCCACAACAAAAACTAGCACACAAAGATGGATGCTGATGAATAGGTCTGTGCAGTGCTCCCTACAGTTGATGATACATTGGGCAATGTGGATTTCCCTGTAGACACTGTTAAATGTGACAGTGTTAGATTCCCTGAGGAGACTGATAAGTTGACTCTGGGGTTCCCTACCAGTGTTGATATGTGGAACAGTGTGGAGTTCTCTGTGGATACTAATACTTGGGAGGGCTTTGGGCTTCCCTGCAGATGATGGTACATGGGACGACTTGGGTCCTTTACAGATGCTGATGCTTTGGATGACTGGGGTTCTGTGCTGACATGGATATATAGGGGGACTTTTATTTTCTATATATGCTGATATATAGGATGTTGTGGAATTCTTTATGGATGCTGAAATGGGGACAGTGTTGGGTTCCCTTCAGATGGGTCAGTGTGGGGTACCGCATGAACAGTGCTGCATAGGTGGAATGTGGGTTTCCTTACTGATGCATGGCAAGCTGTGGGTTCCTGTACACTGACGATGGAAGGTCTGTGGGGTTCCCCATAGACACTGATGCATGGGGGGGGTTATGGAAGGGGGTGTTGGATTTCCTGCAAGTGCTGATACTTAGGAAAGCTTGTGGGTTCCTTTTGGACAGTTGATGCCTGGAAGGGTTGTGGGTTTCCCCATGGGCACTAACAGATGTGATGGTGTAAAGTTTGTTGTGGATAGTGGACACATGGGATGGGTGTGGGATTCCCTGTGGATGCTGATATGTGAGAAGGTTGTGGGTTCCCTGTGGACCCTGATGTGGGAGGGCTGTGGGTTTCCTGTGGGCCCTGATTCATAGGATTGTTTGGGGTTCCTGTGGCCACTGATAACGGAATGGTATGGGGTCCCTGCAGACACTGATACTTGGGAGGGCAGGGGGTTTCCCTTCAGACCCTGATGCATGAGATGATGGGGATTTTCTGTGGACACTGAGACGTAGAATGGTATGGGGGTTCTTGCCGACACTGATACAAGACAGGGCTGTGGAGTTCCTTGTGGGCTCTAATAATTGTGAGGGCTGTTACGTTCCTTGTGGATGTGGATACATGGGATTATGTGGCATTCCAAGTGCATGCTGATAGCACTACTGTTGGTTTGCTGTGGTCCCTGATACAAGGGATTGTTTAGGGGTTCTATGTAGATGCCACTGAAGCATGGGAAGGAAGTGGCTCCACTGGAGGCACTTATGCATGGGTCTATTGTGGAGCTAACTAACGGTGTAGGATTTACTGAACAGTTGTGGTTTTCTGATGAATGCTGATATATGGAAAGACTGTGTGGTGCGCAACGGACATGGATGCTTTTGGGGGTAGGTCTGTGGAGTTTTTACAGAAACTGATACAAGTCTCTCACCCTGTCACATATTCAGCAAGCTTTTGACACACCCATTTCAGGTATTCTATTCTAAGAGATGGTTTTTGAGGGGTTGATCTTAACTTTTATTTTCTTGTCCAGGGAATAATGCAAGTTGCCTGAGGTTAGTGCAGTTACTTGCATACCTAGCCGAACAAGCTTGTGTGGAGAATTGTGGCCAGGTTACTGCTGCTTTCTTCGAGGAGCAACACTTATTTTTAAGAGTGGTAGGTTAATAACATTAAATTGTTTATTTCAATTGGGCAGAATGTAGGCCTCCATATTAGTCATTTATTTCAAACGTTTTACCAAGAAAGACATATTGAGCTGGTAACAGCTCATTTCCAGATGTGTCGGGGGGGGGGGGCATGACGTAGAACAGGGGCCGAAATTAAGTTTTGCAGCCACTAGTCATCAGGGCTAGTGACTGGGAAAATCCACTACCTCCACAGACTTTTCCACTGGCCCAGCTGGTGTACTTTTGATGTTACCTTCTCTTCAGTACAAGCCTGCAGGGCTAGATAAAGGAGAATATTGTTAGTCCGATACAACATCTACCAACATTTGGCTATTGGGCTGGTGTCAGTTTTGACCCCTGTAGAGTAGACAGTACAATAAGCTGCACGAGTAAAAATACACTAACTGTTGTGCAGCCAGAGTATTCTGTGGCAAGTAACACATTGCATACAAAATAAGGTGTAAAAACACAATTCATTAATGTGCAAAACCAGTATTCGCTGCACAGTAATACTGTACATGCAAGGTGCCTAAGGTTGATAAAATTTTACTTGAACAGGAACAGTAAACAAAACCCAACTGGAAAGAAGATGTTTGGGGGAGGTCTTCCAGAGCACAGCAGAGGTTAAGTGAATTGGCGGTGAGGGGGTAGAAGGTTTCCTTGTTGACTGTCATGTCAGAGCCACAGTTGGCTGTGACTGCATATTAATGTAAGCCACTGCGGCTAGTGCAGTGTTTTAGTAACTTGCTCCGCTGTCTAGTACAGTAAAAAGTTAAAGTACCCATTTTTGTTGCAGCTGCATCATGTGTAAATGATAGTAGAATCATGGAAATTCAGAAATGTGTGTAAGAACAGCATGTTTCGAAAGTCTGGGGGTGGTTTCAGGATGTGAACACCTGCCACGTGAATTTTTTTTTTCTTTCTGGTAGTATGCTTGCTGCTGGCATTTCATTTGATTTCTCTACTGCATTTGCAGAGGTTGAACGTGGAGTTGCCTGGACAGTCAGTTCCAAAAGGGGGCAGGGCCTCACTGCTCAGTGCCACGTGTCAGCTTACTGAGTTGACAGAGAGGTAGGGAGGGAGGAAGGGGGAGAGAGGGAGGAGGGAGAGAGAGAGAGAGAGAGAGAGAGAGAGAGTCAGAGAGAAAGAGACAGGCTGAAGCTAGGAGAGAGTCACTGTCCCCACCCCCACCAGCCTTTTCCAGGCAGAGAGAGCTCAGGAAGTCAGTGCCGGCCTTTGTACTGTACGCTCACTCCATTTCCAAATTCGGTAGCAAACAAGCAAGTGTTCTATTCTAATACCTCAAGTCCTGAGAAGCACTTCGATTAGGAAACATTTCTGTAGAACATTAGGGTATAATTGCCAAGTTTATTTCCCTGTGCACTGCCCACCCAAGGTGCAATATCTCCTGTTCACTGGGGGCCATGCTTCTACCCAGTTCCAGCTGGAAATGTAAAACTTAGTTTTTGGTGAGAATTGCTACTGAAATTTTGCAGTTAAATCCTGAAATCTATAGTGAAACCCAAACATTTCATTTAGTTGGACACACACTGCAGCCATCAGCTTCAAAACTTGGCAATCCGGAGTCCAGAGACAATAGCCAAATCCAGAAATAAATAGCAACATATTGGCAAGTGGCAGCTTAAACACTGACGTTTTACCCAGGTGGGGGAAGTGTGTCCTAAGTCAGTTTTTGTTGACTGGGAATGAAGGGATAGAAAATACTGCCTATTTTCAGCCACGTCCTGGTCTTGGTGGGGGGGATAACCGATACATACCAGCTGAAACTGAACCAAGGTTAAGCCGTTGGTGGTACTTTTAGTGAAGGGGGAAATTTGGCCAGGACACTGGGGAAGTTCCTCTACTCTTTCGAGAAGCACCTTGTAGCAGTGTGCAGCTATATAAATTGTTTGTTCATCTAATATTTGGTGATATATCTGGGGTATTCAGCTATGCTTGTATTCGACCATAATGTAGTACATTCATTTAAAAATGCTGTAGACGTGAAAAACATCCCAAAATAGACAAGTACATTTTCTTCTGCTCAGCATGGGTAGACAGTAACACTAGGTTGTGAAAATACACTATATTGATACAAAGTCAGAAAAGGTAAGTGTAAAGGAAAACACCTGTTACTTTTGTGTGCTTTCCTGCCGGAGCATATTTATGCCCCTGATTAGCGTTTTTTAGTGTCATATATATATATATATATATATATATATATAAAAGTATATTATAGTGGTATGGTTGTGCCCCTATAGTTAGGGATGAGTAATATGTTTAATGTTAAACCACAAATTTTGCACATTAATAACTTTGCAACCGATCAATGGATTTGCTCAAAAATTGGTATGTGGTGTTCCGTGGGGTAGATCTCTTGACGTGGCAAGTTTTGCTCCAGTTGGACATCTCAAGGGTCTTGGTAGTTGACCGATGCCCACGTTTCATTAGCAAGTGGCCATTATGCTAATAAAAATCTTTTCAGAAGCTGCCGCCCATTGAATATAATTGGGCGCGCCCCCGCTCTCTCACTGGCATCTCGTCATCACACCAGTGAGCGCGGGGGCGGAGCCGGCAGCAGACAAAAAAACAGGAAGTCCATCAGACCCGGTTTATACAATTTTACGAAGGTCACAACTTTTAAAAGGCTGCATTTTTTTTGGCATCTTTACCTGCACAGACTTCGATGGCAGTAAGTCACTGTTTACCCAGTTGCCAGCACTGATCTTGGTGAATCTCTTTAAAAAGTTGCCATTTTTTTTAACCTTTTTCCTCCTTGCCTTACTTCCAGATGGTGTAGAATTTTGGTGTAATTTTTTTTATGGTAGAAACAGATTGGGTAACAGAACTGCCATGTGTTTGGTGAAAAAAGTATTATTCGGTTGCAGAGTTGTTCAGTTTTTATGTTACCATTCAAGAGTATGAAATTCATAAAAAAAAAAAAAAAGTACATGCTCACTTGGGCATGTACAGTAATAAGCAAACGTACATGCCCAAGAAACCATTTACTTGCTGCCCCTTAAATTTACATAAATTTTAAATGTCGTCTTAACTGGACCAAGCATTTTAGATTAGAAAGAACACATACAGTAGCTGTAGCTCCTTTTACAATGTTTTTTTCAAATAGCTACCTTCCTCAGCTCAATGTTATACAATCAGAAAGCTTTTCTATTTGATGGCTCAGTTAGCTATATATTAGGTAAGGTAGCAGGTAAGAGGTAACAAAACAGACACAGATTTTTAATGACAGAATACAGATGTTCCCTGTAAATTCAGCTACTAGTGTGTGACTGATTAGAAAAAAAGACTGCTGCAGGCTGCAGACGGACTGGGAATGGCCACCTGGATCCCGCTCCCTCACGCTGCTGCAGTCTGGTTGCTTTAGTATTGCCTCTGAGATTGAAGTTGCTGGGATCCCAAAATGTGGTAAACTTAATAATTCATATTTTATGCATCAGCATGTTTGCTGAAACTAGTAATCTCCCAAGAACTGAGGAGTTTTTCAGTGTTTGAAATCCTGCATCAGTCTCTCTTCCCCACCCCTTTCCTGTCAGTCAGACTTCGTTTTTTTTTGGTTTTTTTTTAACTCTATGAAAGCTAGTGGCAAGACGTTGGTTTTCCACCCTTTTCACAGGGTCGAATTCTGATCCTCCTGACTCGAGTCCAGACACTTAATTTTACTTCTGTTGTGGCTGCTGATTTCCTCCCTCCTGATGTAGACCTTAGCGGTCTCACCCTCCTCTCCCACCTAGGAAGTCCCCTGTTCCCCTCTTTAAACACCCACACAGCAGTAAGAGCTGTTAAAAGAGCTTTTAGTTCATTTATTTATTACATTTTTTATACAGGAAACAAAGTTTGTTAGCGATTGGCGATCCGATTTTTGTGACTAAGGACTAAGGCGGGAAGTGGTAACACTCTGTCACAGCATTGCACAGCATAACCTCTTTCTCTGGCTGGAGAGCTTTGCCGCAAATTTCATGTCACACTGACTAAAGGGGGAAGGCACGCTATCCCACTGCAGTCATCGGTTGGTCTCTGACTGCTGCAGCCTGCCCCCAGTGTGACGGACGTTCCTTTTAACAGTTTTGGTTGGCTGTAGTGGGTGCCAGTCTAAGGAGGGGAACCTCAGGCTGCTTGTCTTCTCTGCCCCGGGAACCTGTCAGCTGACGCCACCTGTGTATATCTCGTGACCTGCTAGGCTGCACATGCAATCTGTTGAGGGCCTCCAAGACATTGGCAGAAAAAAAAACAGGACAGCTAGAACCACAAAAGAAACGCAGGGCAGGGATATAAAAATGGAGCTCTGCACTGTCTGCACTGCATCTATACCTAAGGTGCCCAACTGGGCAGGTACTAAACAGCAGTAGGTGTCCAGACACAATAGTGCCTGTCCTGGGGCACCTAAGGTATAGGAATTTCACACCCTGTTCCCATTGTTTCCAATAGGAAGATCACTTTCCAGGATAGGGAGAAAGTTCGATAAAGGATTTGATCTCATGAAAAAAAAATCCTTTTTCATGAGGGGACCAATAATTTTTCACCAGAAAATTCCTTTTTTGTGAGCTGCCATCTTGTTTTTTTTCCCACCACGAACTACAAAGCGTGAAGAACTCATAAAAATGTTGGCATTTTAAAATTCAAACACCAGAATCAAGCTAAAAGGGCCCCATTTAGCTAGATTCTGATGTTTGTTTTCACAGTTTGGGCAAGAAATACTTTGGACACCCAGAATCCCAGGTGCCCAACTTAGCGAGAGGAG
This sequence comes from Neoceratodus forsteri, assembly GCA_016271365.2. NCBI lineage: Eukaryota > Metazoa > Chordata > Ceratodontiformes > Ceratodontidae > Neoceratodus > Neoceratodus forsteri. The sequence continues at coordinate 1,078,370,427 of CM057452.1, read as the reverse complement.
GGGAGTATGACTAAGTGCCGAAACTCGGGATCCTGACATTCAGGATCCCGAGTTTGGCTGCCGGACACACACCTGCCCGAAAAACAGAAGCTGGTGCCGACAGGGGTAAGGTGGCGGATGTGACAAACTGTTACCCTGCCTCTAGCCATGCACCACAAGAGAGGGAAAAATCCGAGAGTTGGCCGAGCTGCTCCCGTGGCGTGGAGGGCTAAGCCACTAGCAGCTCGGCCACTATTGCACTCGGACCCGGGTTCAACTCCGGGAATGCAACTTTTTTGTGCGGCACTCTTTTGCCACCCTCTGTAAATTGTTTTAACCTACTCAGAGGTCTGCTCCCCTTGGAGTTGGTTATTTTAGTTACAGGGGTGCGGGGGCTTCCCCTGCATTGTGCTAAGACCTTGTCAGTCTCCTAAATTCAGGCTTATGGAGTTCGGGAGACCAACTGACGGGATTTCGTAGTAGATCTGAGAGGAGCGCTTCCGCAGCATTCCCTAAATGAGAACAGCGAGACTTTCTTGACTTCTGCAGCTGAACTCATGCTGCTGGCTGCAGTGTCAACTGCGAGTCCCCTTGGCCTGGTGTTTAGTGGCAACCCTCCCCCCCCCGATCACTGTCCCCCTTAATAAAAATAACAATACTCCCTAGTGTCTAGTGACACTCCCCACTCCCTACCCTCTGATCACCGTCCCCCTTGTTTTAGTCCCTGGTGTCTAGTGGCACCCCTTCACCCTTCGATCACCATCCCCGTTATGCTTCAATTCCCTGGTGTCTAGTGGCTCCCCCCACCCGCCGATTACTGTCCCTATTATATATGATTTCTTCACTGGTGTTTAGTGGTACCCACCCACCCATCGCTATTCCCCTTGTATTTCTTTGCTCCCTGGTGTCTTGTGGCAGTCCCACCCCTCTCATTTCGGGTGCAAGCTTGAAAGAAAGAAAACTGTCCCTTGATGTTTCTTTCATTTTTTTTAAAGCTGTAAAAAACCCCCACAAAAAACAGTTTTTCGCCGATCAGCCCCCTCCACCCCATTTCTTCACACTCAGCACCCACCACCCCACACCCCCAGTAACCCCCACATACCATCACTCACTTGAACAGGTCCCAGGTTCGAGACCCACTCTCCGATTGAAGTCACGTCTTGCTGCTGGAACTGGCGTCTGCAATGTGGTAAATGTGGTTCAGTATATTTCAGTGGGGGTTTTAACTCTTATGCATAACTATGTTTTTTTTGACATTTTGACCCCAGTATTTCAACATGGCCTTTTGGGGACCCCACCTCATGAACAATATGACATTATGCAACTCCTGCCAGAAAGGTGATTTCATGGTCAGTTGGCGAAATCACCTTTCGGGTGGGATTTGTGTAATGACAGTCATGTTGTTCAAGAGATGGGGTCATAAGAAGGCAATGTTGAAAATTCAGGGTCAAAATTATTAAAAAAATGCGAAGTTATGACCATTCATTGCAATTTTGCTATGCACGCTTGTAACTCTGGAAATGTTAAAATATTTTGACCCCCGATTTTCAGCATAGCCTTCTTATTACCCCACCTCATGTATGTTACAGCTGTCATTTTTCAAATCCTGCCTCAAATGTGTTTTTGCACCTGTGGTGTGGAATGGTGTTGCAGTTGCGTCTAATTATGTTTTGGCCGGGATTTGAAAATTTTCTGTACCGGGTACATGTGATGGGTAATAAGATGCCTATGCTAACAATTTGATCACTGTTGTCCAATAAATTAAAGCGCAGGGCCCAGAGGGCCCTGTTCTTCCACAGCTACTTACATACATATGCACATCTAGGCCCTGTACACATTACAACTGAAGATTTGTACTGTTTTAAATAACGGTTTCAAAATGTTTTCAGACTCACCACAACAGCCCGTCCACATTATTGTTCACCGAGTTTGGACTCGATTGTAACACTGTAAACTCCCATCTGCATCAGCAGCGAGTAACGTTTTTAAACCCGGTAATCCTCTGCGATTGTAGCACGGTTATGTTGGCACCATAATAGACTGAAAATCGCATGCCCGTCCACCACACGGTAACACGCTTTCCTCCTTCAAACCGTTTTTAAAAAGCGGACTTGAGAGACTAGCTACTTGGCAGGGTTTCGCCGGTTTCTTAACACGCTTTGAAACCGTGCCGTCACCGAATCGCCGTGTTTGCGCTAGTTAAAATGTTTTAAGCACCTTAAAAGCGTTTTAACTAGCTCTGATGTGTACAGGGCCCTACAGAGGGAAGGACCCTGCGAACCCACAGTAAAATAAGCATACTATTATACTATCTCCAAAAGTAAGGAAATAAGTTGCAAAAAACTTTGTTAATGCTTCAGTTAGGGTTGGAAACTCTAACGCCTCATTTCCCAACTTTTGTCGCTTTGACCCTAACACCCCACCCTCCTAAACCAGGCAGGAGAGCCTAATTCATTTATTTTTATTTATTTGCTTTTGGTAACTGGGTAAGTGCACTAGACAGAACTGCCTATTTTCAGGCACGGCCCGGGAGAGTACAGATCAAGGAACAGGTAAAAAACAAATACATTTACAGTGTTGTACAATAGGAGATTCCAAACAGTTATACAGAGATGCAAGTTACATAGTACATAGAGGAGGTACATATCACACAGTATAATAGGAACAGAACAGACAAAAAGGCACAATTTACTGTTAATAATGTACAAAATATGACTGCTCTCCCTATTCCCATAAAGTCTACACAACTGACCCTATTTACTGATGGAATGGGGTGAGCATTAGGCTTGAGGAGCCCAAGGGTCGGAAACCCTAATGCCTCATTTCCCAGCTTTTGTCACTTTGACCCTAACTGGAACATTAACAAAGTTTTTTTTTTTATATATATATATCTGTGTGTGTGTGTGTGTGTGTGTGTGTACATATATATATTGTCTAACTGTATTTTGGTATTAAAACTGTAGTTTAAAAAATGCTTGGAAACTTCCATTTAGCTAGACTGCCGCCCACCGGCAGCCAACTCGTGGGAGTTGCTTGCTCCCTCACCTGGGATATGCTAATTTGCCCCAGCCAGCCAATGTGCTGATCAGCAGGGACACATTAGTGTATTCCGGGCATGGGAGCAAGTGGTTCCCACGAGATGGCTGCCAGCAGCCATGCTACATGGAGGTTTTCGAGCAGTTTTTTCTGTTCTGGGAGCGAAAGTTCTTTAAATTTGATGGACTGCATCTGACTAAGGAGGGAGTCTGTGCACTGGGGCAGAAGTTTGACGTCTTTGCAGAAAATTTAAACTAGCAAATGGGGAGAGGGGTGCAGCACCCCATACGTCGAATGGGAAGAACACCCCTCCCCCCCAGCTAGTGGTCAAACAGGGATTCAGCATGTTTGCAGTTCATTTGCATCACCAGGTAAGAAAAAAGGTTTGTCTCCCGATACGACGCACAGGGGTAATGCCAAACCTCACCCAACAACTAACACACCGAAATCTGGCCAATGGAAAATCATGTACACAAATGCTTACAGCCTGGGAAATAAGATCCCAGACCTGCAGGCAATAATGTCAGAGGCTAAACTGGACATAGTAGCAATTAGTGAGACCAGCAAACCACACTTGGGAGACTTCAGTACCTGGCTGTGTATTGTTCAGAAGAGACCGAGGTGCAAAAAGGGGGGGAGGAGTGGCCCTGTATGTCAATGAAAATATCAAAGCTACAGAAATTCAGAATACACATAAGGAGCCAGAAGAACTGTGGGTCACCCTAGAAACAGGAAATGGGACAGCCATAAGAACTGGGGTTGTCTACAGGCCCCCAGACCAGGGGGAGGACATAGATAAATTACTGTTAGAAGATATACAAAACATGACAGCTAAAGGGGAGGTTCTGATAATGGGAGACTTCAACATGCGGATACAGATTGGTCAATACCAGCAGGAACATCTGCCAGAACTAGACACATAGTGGATTCCCTGCAGGGGAGGCCTCAAACAACTGGTACAACAACCCACAAGAGACAGGGCTATCCTAGATCTAGTACTGACTAACAGGGAAGGGATCACAGATCTCAGGTAGAAGGTCACCTGGGCCAGTGACCATCACATGGTATGGTTCAATTTAGCTACTACATCTAAATCATCCCATTCCAAGGCAAAAATATGGGACTTTAGAAGAGCTGACTTTGATAAGATGGCCAACAGAGTTAAGCTAGCCCTGGCAAAAAGAAACACAGGTGAGGGGTACAGGCAAAGTGGGCAAGCATTAAGGATGCAATACTTGAAGCAACATCCCATTGTGTTAGAAAAGGAAGTGCAAAGAAGAAGGAAACCACTTTGGTTCTCAAATACAGTAGCAGAAAGGTCAGAGCCAAAAGGCTGGCCTTCAGGAAAATATAAGGAACACAGCGGGATGAAGATAGGAGGCATACCAAACTGCCCTAAGGGAAACAGGGAAGGCAGTAAGGCAGGCAGAGTCCTAAACTGAGGAAACACTAGCACGAACAGTAAAAGAAGGTGACAAGACTTTCTATAGATACATTAGTGAAAGGAGAAAGTCCAGAGGGGGTATTGCTAAGCTTAATGGAGAAAAGGGAGCATGTGAGGAGGAGGACCATGTAAAAGCATCTATCCTAAATAGATACTTTTGCTCAGTATTGACTGAAGAGAAGGTAGGGCAGGGCCCAAAGCTCAGCACCATGGACACAGGGGGGAGGGAGGTGAGCACCACTCCCTTCACAAAAGAAAGGATCCTACAAGAGCTTGCTAAGCTCAGGATGGATAAGGCAATGGGACCTGATGGCATACATCCCAGGGTACTTAAGGAGCTAAAGGTGGAACTAGCAGAGCCATTAGCAGAACTGTTTAGTGAGTCTCTGAGCACAGGAGAGGTCCCAGAAGACTGGAGAAGGGCTCATGTGATCCCGCTCCACAAGAGTGGTAGCAGGGAGGAAGCAAGGAACTACAGACCAGTCAATCTTACCTCAGTAGTGGGCAAGATTATGGAGGCACTCCTTAAGGAAAGGATAGTGCAACACCTGGAATCCATAGGGGCACAGGATCCAAGACAGCATGGGTTTACAAAAGGAAGGTCTTGTCAAACTAATCTCATAGATTTCTTTGACTGGGTAACCAGAGTGGTGGACCAAGGGGGAGCAGTTGATGTCGCCTACCTTGACTTCAGCAAAGCTTTTGACACTGTTCCACATAGAAGATGGATAAATAAGTTGGGTAGGCTCGGGGTGGGTCAGAAGTTGGTCAACTGGGTGGCAAACTGGTTGACGGGCAGAAAACAGAGAGTGGTGGTAAATGGTATACAGTCAGAAGAGATGCAAGTCACAAGTGGGTACCTCGGATCAGTCCTGGGGCCAGTCCTCTTCAACATCTTCATTAGTGACCTTGCAGATGGACTAGAGGGTAAGGCTTGTCTGTTTGCAGATGACACCAAGATCTGCAACAGAGTAGATGATCCAGATGGGGTGGGCAGAATGAGAAGAGATCTGGATAAACTAGCAAAATGGTCAGAAGAGTGACAACTGGGATTTAATGCAAAGAAGTGCAAAATCATGCACATAGGGAAGAGAAACCCTGAAGCCACCTATAGGCTGGGAGGGGAGTTGCTAGCAGTCACAAAGGAAGAAAGAGACTTGGGCATCATCATCACTGATGACCTGAAATCATCAAGCAGACCTCTAAAGCAGTAGGTAAGGCTAGGGGGTGTTAGGGTGTATTAGTAGGGGTATCACAAGTCGTAAGAGGAGTAATAATCCCTCTTTACAAGACACTGGTTAGGCCCCATCTGGAGTACTGCGTGCAGTATTGGAGGCCACACCTTCACAAGGACATTAACCAAATTGAGGCAGTCCAGAGAAGGGCAACCAAAATGGTGCAGGGACTGCATCAGAAGACATATGAGGACAGATTAACAGAGCTCAATATGTATACCCTAGAGCAAAGGAGGGAGAGAGGTGATATGATCGAGGCATTCAAACACCTTAAGGGCATTAACAAGGTGAAAGAGTCTAACATGTTTAAATGTAAGAAAAATAGCAGGACAAGAGGACACAGCATGAGATTGGGGGGGGGGCGGGGCCGATTAAGGGGGAATGTGTGGAAATTCTTTTTCACAGAAAGGGTGGTGGATGCATGGAATGGCCTACCTCAAGAAGTGGTGGCTATGAATACAGTGCAGGGCTTCAAACAGGCATGGGATAGGCATAAGGGAGCAATACCAATGAATATGAATAGATAGGCCACTGACAGAGCAAAGGCTGATGGCACATTTATAAGGTAGAAAAAGAAATGGGCAGACTGTACGGGCCTTGCGGTCCTTATCTGCCGTCAACTTCTGTGTTTCTATATGTTTCTATGTTTCAAATGTTTTAATGCCAAAATGGCAAAAATATGGTTAGAAATATTATGTTACACAGAAATGGTTCACCCACGTCTGTACATGAACAGCTTGCACTCCGAAGAGCGCCAGCAAAAGGGCGACACGAATGTGAGCGGCATGCAGTTGTTGCTCCCTGCTAGGCCAAACATGGTGTCTACATGATTTTTCTGCGGGACCCTATGCCCCCCTCAGCTCCCTTACCCCCCTACTATATGTATTATAGGGTTCAGTTGCCTATTTAATGTTAAACCTCAAATCTTGCACTTTAATAAATAAAATTTGGTATGTGCTGTCCTGTGGGGTGGATCTGTTGACATGGCAAGTTTCGTTCTGGTTGGATTTGCAGATTCTGTGATACAGATAGTGAAAAAAAGTGAAAATCACCACTTTTTGCAGTTTTTCCCTCATCGCCTTGCACTCAGATGGTGTGAAATTTTGGCATGATTTTTTTTTATGGTAGAAACAACTTGGGTAAAAGAACTGCCACACTTTTTTTTGGTGCAAAAATATTAACCTGTTGCAAAGTTATTCAGTTTGTAAGTTCCCAGTATTTCCTATGGGAAGTTCATTTTTCAGGATAGAGGTAAAAAGTTTGACAAAGGATTTGATCTCGTGAAAAAGGATTCTGTCTCGCGAGACCCATTCCTTTTTCCTAAGAATCAAATCCTTTTTGTGAGAAAAATATCCTTTTTGCAAGCCATCTTGTTTTTTTCCTTTCTACAAACTAAAATGCATGGAAAATAGATAAAAATGTCATTTTACAAATCAAACACTAGAACCCCAGACACAGGCCCCCATTTAGCTAGATTCTGGTGTTTGTTTTGCACAATTAGGGCCAGAAATACTTTTTTGGGGCACCCAAAATCCCGGGTACCCAGCTTATCGAGACAAGACTTCCACTGCAAGGCATAAAATAAGCGGGTTTGCATTGCAGTTTACGACCCAAGATCGGAGAAAAAAACGAGTCAACTTGTGGAATGATTAGTAGTCTTTGCTAATCATTCTGAACTGGCCCTGGGTCCTTTAAAAATGCCCTTTTTGGCATTTTGGGCCATGTTTCTTTAAATTATTTTTTTCTTTTGTTTTTTTCTGTCCTTCTCCCCGTGCCCCTCCTGAGGTGGCCAGCGATTTCCCTCTCCCAACCCAGTGTCTACATGGGAGAAGCGTTACAGCATCCTCTTGCAGTGTGACCCCGGGAAAAGAGCACACAGGACCAGAAGCTCCTGCCAGAGCAAAATTTAAGCAAGGTAAGTTCCAGTTTGCTTTTTTTTTTTTTAATTGTATTTTTTTAGCTCGTTGGTGGTGTCCGGTAATTAATTTCTTTCTGTGTTTGCAGGAAGGAGTCGCACTGAGGAGCAGGGGAGCCAAGGAGGCCAAGTCTGTGCAAGAGAGGACCAGGACCAGAGGAGAGCCGTGCAAAGCATTGTAGTGGGGCGAGCAGGCAGCATGATGCAGCTTTGGCCAAGCAACTCACAGAGGAGCAGCTCATAGTTGAGCAGACAGTTAGAATCTCTACAAAAAAAGCAAGTACAGACTTTTCACTTTATTGTCCGGGGAGTCTGGAGGAGAGAACTCAATGGGAGGGTACGCAGCAGGGCAGTGGCATGACTGGGGTGGTGGTCAGGGCAAGGGGGGCACCTCATGGGATGGGCCTGAACTGTGGGCAAAACTGCAAGGAATCAGGGAGAGGAAACAACAAGAAAGTAAATATGAACTAACTATTACCCTGCTTGGCAGAGATGAACAGAGTGGTGTAAACAGTCTTTACTTTGTGCCCAGTCCAATCGAATGCCAGTGACTGATCTGATGGGGGAAAAATGTCAGACTTTACTGTGCTCTTGCAAACTGTTTAGGAACAAAAAACAAATAAGAATTGTGCCCTGGTTTTTCCAGAGAGTTCTGAGGGGAGATGAAACAAAAAGGGAAAAGTAACTTGTGTGACTAAATGTGCCGTGCTTTTGGCAGAGATGAAGGGACAACAGTTAAACAGTCATGCCCAGCTTTAAAATGCACCCAGCCCTTATTGCAGCAGTGATGACAGGGGATTAAGCAAACAAACTGTACTGACTTGCAAGTAGCAGAACATTTTTGGGAACAGAACAGACTAAGAATTGTGCCCTGGTTTACTCCAGAGAGTTCTGTGAAGGGGAGAAAACAAGGCAAAATTTCTGTGACATTTAAGTAAATGTAACCTGCTTTTGGCAGAAATGAAGGGGACAATGAGTGGTCATGCCCGCCCTACCTGCTTTATTTTATGCCCAGCCAGCCCTTTTTTTGCAGCAGTGATGATATGAATTGTGCCCTGGTTTTTCCAGAGTTCTCAGGGGAGAGGAAACAAAGAAGTGAAAAATTGTATCCGTGCCCTGCTTTGGCAGAGATGAAGGGGACAAAACCAAAAATACACCTGCTTGCTCTGTTGCACTGAGGAAGTTGTAACTCCTGTGTGCCCTGCTCATTGGACCTGAGGGGACATTACAAATTAAGACATTAGTCCTCCTGCCAGCTCGAGCTTTGCTGCAGCAGTGAACTTTGGGGAACTTGGTGTTCTGGAAACTTTCAGGTGTGTGCCCTGCCGATGGCAGAGATTGGGGACAAGTAAGACTATGCCCTGCTGCCAGTGCCAGCTTTGCTGCAGTAGTGAACTTTGGGGAAGTGTTCTGTTCACAGCTCTGAAACTTTAAGTGTGTACCCTGCCTGGTAGAGATGGGGACAAGTAAAATATTTAACTGGGGGGGCGCTCAGGGGGTCACAAGCAAATCTGCAGCTGCCGTTATCCTTTTTTTTAAGTACAGAGAGTTAGCCAGACTACAGTAACTTGATGTGTTAATGTTAAGTGCACAGCTTGACAGTCTTGTTTTGCTAACTTCAGACTTTTTAGTAATTGCAGTCCAACATGGCTGGCGGAGTAAAATTAGCAACTGCAGAAGGATGGTGCAAAAACTATGATCCGTACAGAAATTGGCTACAGATAAGCAGTGAGGGAGACTGTGCAGTGCATGCTAGTTGCAGATTGTGCTGTCAGTATAAAGATGAGCTATGTGGGTTGAGGAACTTCAGTGAGGCATTAATTGCAGGGCTAACAGGCCCTCAGCTAAAAGTTGACACCATCCGGGAAACATCTTCAAACAGCGCAGCACAAGAAAGCTCTTAACATTTTGAAATTTGGTAAAACATTGTCACCACTTGAAATATATCACCATACCACAGTTGGTAAGTTTAAAGCAATCGGGGATTGGACCCAGAGCTAAATAATTTTAATTTATTTGCAGGGAAAGCTTTCAGTAATGCAGAGGAACACCATAGAGTGGTTGTAGGCAGGCTGATGGAGATCCTGTATATGATGGCCAAAGAGGACATCCATATTAAAAAGTTTGAAGCTATAGCAGAACAAGAGAAGCGCCATGGAGTTCATTTGGGCAATAAATACATTAACGCTGTTAGTGGGGAAAGAACTGACAATGTGTATTGGCAAGAACCTAGAGGAAAACCTGCTGGAAACTGTAAAAAATGCTAATTATTTTTCAGTTCTTATGGATGGTAGTACTGATAGTGGTGTAATTGAAAAGGACTGGTTTACATAGTTTATGTTAATCCCAGCAATGGTCATGTGGAGACTAAATTATTACGAATGAAAGCAGTATCAGATGGCACAAGTGAGGGACTCAAAAATCTCCTCTTAGACATTCTTGCAGAGAGTGGCCTTAATGTAAAAAAAAAAAATGATTGGGTTTGGGGCTGATGGGGCAGCTGTCAACATGGGTATAAGACGGGGTCTTGCTGCACTTTTAAGAGAAGACCTACAGTGGTTGGTTGCTGTTCATTGTTTCTCACACAGATTAGAACTGGCCATGAAAGATGCTTTGGATAATACCTATTTCAATGAAGTTTCAAACTTTCTGACTCAGCTGTTTTATCTCTATCAGAAAAGTTCTAAGCGACTTAAAGAGTTTCAATCCCTTGTCCAGGCCATGGAGATGTCAGTTGAAAAGCCCATGAAAGCCCATGGCACTCGTTGGGTGCAGCAAAAACTTCTTGCCACCCAAGCTGTTACCAAATCCTTCCCTGTAGTCACTGCCCATTTAGAATCTATGGCCGCAGACTCAACTCATGTTCAGACCAAAGTCAAGGTAGCGTTGCAAATTTTGACTAAATTCCAAATGGTTGCACACCTTTTTGTATTTTGAACAGTTGCTTCAACCACTTTCCAGGTTCTCACTAGCACTTCAAAAAGACGTTGCTGAAATGCCTGAGCTACTTAGCTCTGTTGAAACTTTGAGAAACACTCTTAACCATGCTAAACAGGGCGGCCCTATAGGTGGCAGTGAACCTGATATTCTCTTAAAAATATGGGTCTGACGTTCTTTCAGGAGCATGTCCTGAAATCACTTACAAGGGTGTAAAATTAGCACATCTAAGTGCTCAATCTATTAAAACTTCTAAACAGCAATGTAAGAAATACATTATAAATGTCGAGAACTGTTGTGAACAAAGGTTTGGTTTGAATGATGAAAGTAGTATCTATAACCATGCAGAAGTGTTAGATACCAGACTTTGGCCAACAGACCGAAAGGAACTGGAGCTGTACGGTAACAGTGACATCACTGAAATAGCTGACCATTTTTCAGCTCTTTTGCAGTCTGATTGTGACACCAATCAAGTGCTTGCAGAATGGCAAGAGTTTAAGAGTTTTGCTCAAACCAATTTCATCAATAATATGTCTGCCTCTGCTATCTGGTCAAAGCTGGCATGTGATTTCCAAAATTCTTATCCAAATCTGTTGAAGCTTGTCAATGTGTTGAGAGTATTTCCTGTGTCTAGTGCAATTGTAGAAAGCTATTTTTCAACTATGAACAAGGTAAAAACTGACTGGAGAGCAAGCCTGGCAGAGGATACTGTAGAAACATTGATTCACATTAAAAAGCAGGGCCCCTCCAAGATGAATTCAACCCAGACATGGCTGTAGACATATTTTTTAGTGCTAAACTAAGATGTCCTGGTGATTTGACAGCCCGGATGATGGATCATCCTGCCCCCCCAAAAAAGGCCAGAATAACTGGCTACAAGCCTGGTGGAGAACAGTAGCAAAACAGTCCTGTGTTGCAGTTTATGGTCAATTACTGTCCCAGGTGGAGTAGTAGTTTTTATGGGGCAGGGGGGGATGTTCATTTTAATTGTCATGACTCATGATCACGTCACGATAATTCATGAATTCATGGTCTGCTTTGGCAGACATCATCCTTCACGGCTCTTAAAATAGATTTGCTGCTACACAATTGCTGTATTCTGACTCTGATGGCTAATTAAAACAGTATCAGTCTCAGAAACTTATGTACAATGTGTATTTTATCAATATAGAGCAAGATAAGTAGATTTTATTAGGTTTGAGCAAAAATATAAATTGTTGGTAATGGCTAATCAGTTTTGATCAATTGCTAATCATTTTTCACTTTGATTAGCGAAGGCCGCTAATGAAGTCTCCGACACTAATTTATGCCTTGCGCCGTATTCTACTGAGAACAGCAGGTTTTATTTGGTACTGCAGCGGCAGCTGAACTCCTGCTGCGAGCTGCAGTGTGAGTTGTGAACCTCCCATTTGCCCTGGTGTCTAGTGGCACCCCTTACTTCACGATCACAGTCCCCATACATTCCCTGGTGTCTAGTGGCACCCCCCACTCTCCGATTGCCGTCCTTAAGTCCCTTGATAATTAATGTTTAATATCCAACACTGGGATACCCACCCCTGGTGTCGGATGCCTCAGCCCATTGTTTTATTAATAAGCTGACATCGGGGGGCCCAATCCCTATGTCAGCATTTAGTGCCCCCACCAGCAGTGTGGGACACTGCCTGAAATATTTTTTATTTAAAAAAAAAAGTCCCTGCATCTTTTTTTTTAAACCTGAAAAAGAAAAATGGTCCCCTGTCTCCGCTGTCCTCTCCCCCATCCTGACCCCCCACCAAGCACCCACCACCCCACAACTCCCCTTACTCTGTACTTACCACCGAAGGTCATAAGGTGTCATCTTCTGTGGACCAAGACACGTCTGCACTCTTCAAAGCAGAACTGCGAACTGAAGAATAAAGGTAAGTATTGTATAATGTATTTCAGTAGTGATTTGAACTTTTCTTCATAACTTTTCCATTTTATGGAATTTTTTTCACCAAATTTTCAACATGGCCTTTTTGGGACCCCACCTCATGAACACTGCCACTGTCATTTTGTTACTTGGGCCTGGAAGATGATTTTGTGCTCGCTGCGCAGAATCACCTTACGGGACTGAACAACAAAATTTTACCACCATTGTTCATGAGGTGGGGTCCTGAAAAGGTCATGTTGAAAATTTAGTGAAAAAATTCCTAGAAATGGCTGAGTTATGCACGTTCACTTACATTTTCCTATGCACGCGCATAACTTTGGTGATTTTCAATATATTTTTTTTCCATATAGGTATTTGTGCTCCTTTGTTTCTGGCTGCTCCCTTCCGTCTGACCCCCCCCCCCCCAGCCCCGTCACACCGGTATCACTGGGAATTACCTACAGCCCAGTCACCGGGTGCGGAGCCTGTGGAGGGTCAGGTGTCATCCTGCCACCGGGGTTTTTCCTCCATTTTTCTTCCCTTTTTCCTTGTTGCTGTGGTGCACACAGCCAGATGTGCATATGTGGAGGTGCACGCAAGTCAGCGGAAGTCCCGCAGCACCCTCCCCTTTCCAGGCACCCAACAGACCCGTACCGCCCGCGGGCCTCCACCTGGGGATATTCATTCGGCGGCAGCACCTGTCCTCCCTCCCCGGGAGAGGAGAGCTGTCCTCCGGACACTCAGTCCTCTCCCTTCCCAGCTGATCGCCAGTGGCCCACTTGCACCATGAACACGGGTCACTAGCGTGGCAGGAGGTAAGGCACGGATGCCTCAGCCCTCCATGCCACAGGTCCAGCAGTAATTTTCAATATTTTGACTCCAAATTTGCAACATAGCCTTTTTTTCACACCACCTCATGAACACTACAGCTGTCATTTTTTTCAAACCTGTCTGAAATGTGTTTTTGCATCTGTGGTGTGGAATGGCGTTTTGGCACAGATTTGAACATTTTCACCTATGGGGTTTATGAGGTGGGGTCATAAGAAGACTGTAGAAAATTTGGGGTTAAAATATGAAAAAATGCCAGAGTTATGACCATTCGCTGCAATTTCGCAACACACACTTGTAAATTTGGAAAATTTTTATATTATGATCCCAGATTTTCAACATAGCCTTCTTATTACCCCACCTCATGTATGTTACAGCTGTCATTTTTCAAATCCTGCCCAAAATGTGTTTTTGCACCTTTATTTATTTATTTATTTATGGCATTTTGATAATCAAGCGAGCCCACTGAGACCAGAGGTCCCTTTTTCAGGGGTGACCCGGATTTAGTTACACTCCATGCAAACAGGCAGTTCATGTCATGTAAAATTACACAATACAGAAATGGGACAGCTGTGAAGTCATGAAAATGACATATAATGCACAGGAAAGTTAGCGACATACATCAGTTACACAACAGCAGCAGGTTATAGGCAATGATACAAAAACAGCTAGTCTTGGGTACATGTTTAGCATAAAATTGCAAACCATCCTCCGAGTACAGGGGATAGATAAGGGTTCAACGATAGCAGCTGTATTGACTGCATTCCAAATTATAAACCTTTAACCCTGCCTTAAAGCCTTCAATAGATTGGGATGCGGAATGCCATTGCAGTTGTGCAGAATTACATTTTGGTGAGGATTAGAAAATTTTCTTTACCAGGTACATGAGGTGGATATTAAGGTGGCTGTGTTGACAGTTTGATCACCGTTGTCCTATAAATGGAAGTGCAGGGCCTGTACAGCTACATACGTTTACACATCTATGGAGGAATGGGAGTGCAGGGTGCAAAGGACCCTACACTTCCACAGTAAAATAAGGATACATTTGTACTATCTCAAAAAGTAAGGAAATAAGTTGCAAAAAACATTGTTAATGCTCCAGTTAGGGGCAAAGCAACAAAAGTTGGGAAATGAGGCTTTAGGGTTTCCAACCCTAACACCCCGCCCTCCCAAACCAGGCAGGAGAGCAGGTGTGGGGTGTGCCTTGCAGAATGTGACAACAGATGTGTCCTCTGCAGCTGCTTGTTCAGCAGAGAACTCATGAGCAGCGACCAGTCATAATGATGTGCTTTTGTAACCTGAGGCACAGTGTCATGGTACTGTGTTGTTGACTCACCTTGTCTTCCTGCATCAGCAGGCAGCCTCACTGTCAGCGGCATGCCACCACCGACACCTCTGTCAGTGGGGCTGCCAGTGCCACTCACTCCAATTATTCCAGAGCTGTCTGACACTCTCAGCATCCTCTAGTCTAAACGGAACAGGTCCATCTCCCTTGTTGTCCCTGGGTCCCACACCGCTTGCACCCTTGTGCACACGCCAATGACAGATATTTTATCATTACTGTGATATTGCTGTATTGCACTAACATATAGTAATGGGTATCCACTGTACAAGCGTGGGTACTAGAGATCATGCTTGCTAACTGTATACACTATATAGTATACAGTCATTTTACAGCATTATTTCTGAGTTTTCTGTTATATGTAATGTTCATTTTGTTTATATTTTACTGTTATGCATTTGCTTACATGAGACATACGTGCTTTGGACCTAACCATATCTTTTTACCAAAGTATTCTTTTCACATGTATTTCTACTGACACTGATTTTGCACCGTACTGACCTTGCACCTGCTGGAGTAATTCTGTATCTTCCTTGTTCTAGCTAATGTTACATCTTCTGTATAACGTAATGCTTTTCTTTCTGCTGACTCTACACTTCCTAGCCAGCAATGTAGTAATACCATTTGCTTCAGCCAGTAAGAACTGTCACACCTTTTGCCATATCTCACTATAAGAATCGCTGTTTTAGAAAGGTTTGCTGAGAATTGTTGCGTCTAGATGTAGGGAAACTTGTTTCTCCCAGTATTTTATACTGTAGGTTATAAGGCTGCGTTTTTTTGTAATAAACTTGTTTATTGCACGATTTACCGTGATCTTAATGCCCTAGTAAGCCCTTCAATTAGTTCTTTAACGGGTTCTGTAAACACGTCCATAGTGCTGTACTCTTGGAAACTCTTCATGGTTGACATGAGGAGATGGACAGCTGGAATGACCTGACTCAGTGAAGTTGTATTTGAGCATAGGTCACAGGTGCATTTCTCAAAGAGAGACAGAACCTGGACTATGCCCTCACTGGTGCTTCAATCCTGGTGTATCAGTACCCTACTCGACAGATAATTCATGTAGAACATGCTTCCGTTCCAGCAAGTGCTGCAACATTTAAAATATTCTGTTTCATTGTGTACTGACATTTTGGATTAGCCGATGGTTTGGTAAACCAAGCTGGTCCTCAACAGTTTGCACCTCTCTGGTTGCCTTAGCAGAATGATGGAAATGGCTACAGATACCTCTTGAGGTGTCAACAATATGAGAAGCCCTACAATGCTGTGGAGAGCACCAGTAACAGCAAGGTTCAAGGTATGATCAAAGCAGTGGATTCCCTGGAAGTGGCCATCATAAACTGCTTTTTATCATGTTCTTACCATTATCTGTAATAAAGAATTGAACATGCAAACCTGGTGTGCTAATCTAGGAGTCAAGCATTTCATGCAAATATATAAGAATGTTAACACTGATGTGTTCATAGAAACATAGAACAGAGAAACATAGAAATTGACGGCAGATAACAGACCATTAGGCCCATCTTATCTGCCCATAAGCCCTACACTTTTTAGCGTCCTCTGACCCTACTTGTTCAATGACTTTTCACCATTCCACTCCTTCCCACCGCTAAGGTTCTCTTATGCCTGTCCCAGGCATATTTAAATCACACCACTGTGCTCACTCCCACCACCTCCTGTGGCAGACTATTCCATGTGTCCACCACCCTCCCGTGATGAAAAACTTCTTGTATTTCACCTCACTCTGCCACCTTCCAATTTCATATCATGCCCCCCTCATTCCTGTATTTGTCCTGTATTGGAAGCTGTCTTCCCTCTGCATTTTTTTTATGCCCTTTAAGTACTTGAATGTTTCTATCATGTCCCGTCCCCCCCCCCGATCCCTCGTCTCTTCCAACAAGTACTGAAGTCCTTTAATCTCTCCTCATATGTTTTCTGGTGCAATCCCTGTACCTTCTTTGTTGCCGTCCTCTAGACTGCCTCTACCCTGTCAATGTCCTTACGAAGGTGCAGCCTCTAGAATTGTACACAGTACTCTAGGTGTGCGCTCACCAGTGTTTTATACAGTGGCATCACTACCTCCCACCTTCTGCTTGTGATGCCTCTGCCTATGCACTCCAGCATGCCACTTGCTCTCCCTGCATCCTTTGTACTCTTCTTAGACACCTTTAAGTCATCTGAAATGATAGTCCCCAGGTCCCTTTCTTCCTTGGTGATTATCAGTATCCCCCCCAATCCTGTAGGTCTCCTTAGGGTTCCCTTGTCCCAGGTCCATTATTTTGCACTTCTTTGCATTGAACCTCAGTTGCCAGATCTCCGACCGTTTTTTAAGTTTCCCCAGGTCCCTCCTCATTCTGTCCACCCCATCTGGCGTATCCACCATGTTGCAGATCTTGGTGTCATCTGCAAACAGGCAGACCTTTCCCTTCAGTTCTTCCACAGTGTCACTAATGAAAACATTGAACAAGACTGGCCCAAGAACTGATCCCAGAGGTACCCCGCTGATCACCCCCTTCTCCCCAGTTTGGATCCCATTTACCACCACCCTCTGTGTCCTGTCTATTATCTAGTTCCTAATCCAGTTAACCACCTTGTGCCCCATGCCTAGGCTACCCATCTTATTAACCAGCCTTTTGTGTGGGATGGTGTTGAAGGCCTTGCTGATCTCGAGGTAGGTGATGTTTGCCACCCCCCTCCTGGTTTTACTTTCTTCTTCACTCAGTCAACAAAATCTATCAGATTCATTTGACATGACCTTCCTGCTGTGAATTCCATGTTGTCTCTGATCCTGGGCACCCTTCCATTCCAAGTGTGTTCACCCGGAAGGACTGTAGCACTAAGGAGAGCAGACATCCAGTGGGATGGGGTACTGCTACAGCCAAGGCCAGAGGAAGAGGAAGGGGAGTCAACAGCAGTTATGCTACCATGTGCAACTGGTATAGGTGAACACCAGTGTACTTTGAGTGAGAGTTATACATGTAGTGAGTTTGTACTGGTCCATACATCAGATGTACAGTGGAAAACCCTGCCCTCAGCCTGGTTCAGCAGTTTTTCCACCTGACTGTGGCATGCCTCATAGATATTTGGCACGACTGTACGAGAAAAAGGAGTTTGCGTTGGTATGTGGTATCAAGGTTGGAAAAAATGTAGAAGTCCACAAAATCCAGTGTCTTCAACAATAGAATAAGATTGCAAATCCAAGGCAGTTATCTCACCTGTGAGCTGCGTGATCTGAACAGCTGTGGGGTGAGTTGGCAAGAATTTTGTGTGGGCTTTAAATGCTTCCTTTGTTGAGAGACTAGGCTTTTAAAATGGCATTGTCTTGCTCCAGACCCTGGCTCTAGAGTAGACAGATGCAGGTGATTTAGGCTGTGTGTGTGTGGTGTGGGGGGCCACCACAAACTGCACATTTGCTGATTCACCATCTGAACTGGTTTGTGAGGGACTTGGTGTTATGCCTGTCCGAGTACTTGGGCAAGGACTGGAAACAAGATTTTGCTGGTGTTTGGTCACTTGCTGGCTGCTTCTGCCACAATTACCACCAGAAGCACCATCAACAGAATCGTAAACTGGTTTCGCCGTTTTGAAACACAGCATGCAGTGGCATGAAGAGACAACTCCAGCAGGGCTTTATCCAAGTTAGCCACTTCAGGGTGCTTTTTTCAGAAGGTGGTTCCAAGGACATGTTTATCAACATTTTTACCACAGCTGAGACCCTGGCCACAGTGTGAACACACAGGTCTCCTTTTATCATTCTCCTGCAAAGTAAAATATGTTCGTCTATCACTGGTAATTGAACTTGTACCTGACCTCAACCCTCTCGTACACTGCTTGTGCCCATGACCACCAGACTCCATCTGGAGTGGTGTAGAAGATTACTGTGAACTGACTCCAGATGCAGTATCAGAACCATAGGATGAGCAAAAGTTAGGATGGACTGCTTCGTTTCTTTAGCAGGAGGTTGATACAAAGGACGGGGAGTAACAGTGGCAGATGTTTTGTGCTTGCCATCAGCAGCTGATTGTTTTGGGATTGCTTTTGATCTGAGTACTTCCTTGTGTAATGTGGTGAGGACTCAGTTTCAACATCCTCAGACTCACTCGGGTCATTGCACTCAGAGTATGGGTCATGGAACACATCTTCAACACTTTTTAAATCTGGGGGGTAGGTGCATATTCTGACCCAGAAGACACTGCTTCACTGTCCTCATCATGCTCAGAGGAACTGCTTGGATTTAACTGCCAATGCCATGCTGAATACTTCTGACATGAGCTGTGGTCATGGTGGTACTGGTGGATTTGGTGGTGGTGGTGATGGTGTCAGCAGCAGCAGTAGTGCAGGTGGTGGAGGTGAAGGTAGTGCTGATGGTGGCACTGGCAGCAGCAGTGGAAGTGGTGATGATGACAGTCGATATGGTAACATCGGTCACTACAGAGGCTGAGACTTGAACTGGAACAGTGGTGGTGGTGGCATTTGTACTAGCAGTGCTAGCACTGGTTGAAGTAGCAATTGATCTGGTTGGAGTGAAGGGGAAAGCAGGACAGTGAATGCGTGTTGAATGTCGACCCTTGTCTGAATCACTTTTGGAGGGGCTGGTCCACAGGTGTTTTTGACTGTACTTGACTGCTTGTGTGACATTTTCACTCGTCAGATAAATTGCAAGAAAAGTGGAATAATGTTTTCAAATATTTCTAATGGAGTCATGTATGCAAAAAAAAAAAAATGTTTTCCAGGAATCAGAAACCGGAAGAATTACTGCCTTGTCTGTTGGTTATCTAGCAGTGGCAGTTAGCAAATGTAACTGAAGGCTTGACAACTTTTGTAATATCCGAACTCTTGAGACAAATATTTTAACAGTTTTTTTTAATACTGTTAGTTTTTTTTGTAACTTTTTATTGTTTTAACACCAGTCAGAAACACAGAAAGCTAATGCTGGATCTCAAGGGTGCCCTCCTGGCCCCTGGCTGGCTACCCTAGGGCACAGATGTCTGTGGCCTCCGAAGACAAAAAGACTTCAGTAATTTTAGACTTTTTGTAAGTTTTCACTCAGCAGGTGGAAAGCTAATACTGGGCACTGGCAGCAAGGGTACCCCCTGGTCCCCTGCCTGCCCACCCTAGGGCACAGGTAAAGTTTGTGGCATCCGGAGACAAAAAGACTTTAACAGTTTTAGACTGTTGCTTGTGTTAGCAATAACCCACGACAGGGTGTGGGGTTATTGGCATTTAATGCACGCCCGGGATGCATTGTGAGGTGCACGAGGCCGCAGGCTGAGTGTCCTCACAGCACCCCAAGCATACATTAAATGCCTATGACCCTATACCCTGGAGTGGGTTATTGCACTTATAACATGGGTTATGTGGAGAAGAAGGAAAACCCACAGAAAGGGGTTCCCTCCCTGTTTAAATGCCAAGAAAGGCACTGTATCCTGCCACCTTGCAAAATAGTCCCTAACAAATACTGCTTACAGCATTGCTGTTATGCACATAGAAATGTCACACAGTGGAATGATGATGATCTGTGCTATTTCTTGTGCATAGCAATGTCTGGTCCCTGCCCCCACAATGTTAACTGTACTCCCCCCCCACACACACACACACACACACACCTGACACCAAGTGGAATTTTTCCCCATAGTAGTTCATTCTCTTTCTCTCACTCTCTCACTGTCATTGGTCTCTCTGTCTCTGTCTTACATAAATGCATGCGCTTGTTAAGCAGAAAGGTAACATTTACAATGAAATCCTCAGACACATTTCTGAATATCCTAACCGTTCTGATGAGGAATATAACAGTTACTTAGTTACATAGGTGCTGCATTGTCATCTTTTGCGCTGTAGAGAGAGAGAGAGAGAGGCAGAGAGGGAGAGTGAGCTGAACTTCTGGAGGTGCCTTGCAAACCTGCTGCAAAGACACTGTAAAACAGCACATTCTATGAGACAGAACGATGTTTCTCTCTAAGTGATATAACAGCTGTGCCACACACATGCAATACTTTGCTGCATGACAGAGCGAGAGAGAGAGAGAGGGGACAGAGCACACACTGCTTGACTGCTGCTCATTGTTGCATCACCTTGCTCTCTGTGTCCCTCCCCCTCTCTTGCTGTGTCTCTCTGTCTCTCTAGAACACGATACCCTCACTTCTGGAGCACAGTGCCACACTAATCTGCACTGCTACTGACTCATAACACCATCCCCGCTGGACACAGTGAATCATTGTGACGCAGACAGATGAGATTAACTGGGACACAGGGCACAGCACAGCATCATTGGGAAGGGACCAGAGCTCCAACAGAAACACTCACTGTAGCAGTTGGGATGAACTGACAGCGTAGTGCCCAGTCCGCTGTTGCCATTCTGTGTCTCTCTGTCTTTTGATCAAGGGCATTCATTATTTCAAGCATAGTTGGGGGACTGACTGTGCACAAAGCATGGGGGGTGGAGACCGGGATGCACATACAGACTGCAGCAGTGGGGGACACAGAGCAACGGAGGGGAAGTGACAGTCATGATCAGCTATCAGGACTGTGTGCTGTTCTGTCTGTCTGTCTCTTTCTGGACATTATGCTCCCTGTGCCTGTCGACCCAGGCAATAGTTGTCTCTACAATACCATCAAAGAGAGAGGGAGAGGACACAAGACAACTTTTCATTTGCACCCTTGTGTTAATTTATACACTGTACCCTCTGTAGCTGGCACACTTTTCATCCGCTGCACTTTGCCTCGTTTGCTCGGACCTGTTAATGGCTGCTGCTGCCTTTTCGGCATCTCTACAGCTAATGAGAGCCGGTGCCTCATCCCCTGATTCACTCCATGAAATTGTGCAATAAAAAGGGGATTTTATGTATGGCTATGCAGAGGCTATCCACCAATGAGATGTCACGCTCCGGACAACCCGTGTTATAAAAGTTTTTATTCAACAGTCAGAAAGCTAATACTGAGTAGCAAGGGTGCCCCCCCCCCCACAGCACCTTTCTTTCCTAGGGAACAGATAAACTTGGTGTCCGGAGATCAACAGTTTATTTTAGATTGTTGTTTGTAACTTTTGTGTGTATGTGTAATGCTCTTTATGCCCCCTTCATCTAGCTCAGCCGCCCACTCCTTTGGGCAACCAAGCTCTGCTGTGCACTTCTTCCTCCCTACTGCTGTCCACTGCCCCTCATCTAGCCACTCCTCTGGTTGAACCAGCTTATCCCTTTGCTGGCCCCCCCCCCATGGCGGGGGAACCAGAAGGGGAGACTTCAGTGCCTGCCATTACATTGCGTCATTTATGTCGGAGAGGTAGTGAAGGTACAGCACGGGGTGATCCTGAGTTTCGCGGTGCCAGGAGAGTGGGCTGCCATCATCTGGGTGGCTGAACGGCATTTTTCTGTGTTCTGGTTGCCCCACCGCCTGGAACACATGCCGCAGCATTCTGGCGTGACTGCGCATGTGGCGTGTGGTCATCCACGCCGCAAAGCATGATGCTGATGCCGGCTGCCAGGAGCCACCAAACGTTGGTGTGTTCTTGACCCTCCCCCCAGAAGGAGAGTGTACAAAGGACACTTTGGAGCCCTCCCTGCTGGCCTCCACTTCTATTGTCCTGGGCTCGGAAGTAAACCCATGGTTGCCAGCGTGCTAGGTGAACCCCTTCGCCTGGCTTCATGGAGCCAGCGTTTGTAACTTTTTACTGTTTTAACAAGTCAGAACCTCAGACTGCTAATACTGGGCTGCAAGGATCCCCCCAGCCCCTGCCTACCTTGGGGCATGGACAAAGTCTGTGGTGGGACAAAAGGACTTACTATTTTTTATATAGGTGTTCTAAAAACTAACAGCTCAGCTAACTACAGGTACAGGAACAAGCACAAGCCTGAAGCCGCGGTGCAAAGCAAAAAAGGTGGTGCTCCTCCCACCTTACTTTCAGTACAGTGACTGCAGTGGTGACAGGCAGATCGCAAATGCCTAAGTGCACTACCAAACCAAAGACTGCTGCATCAGGAGAAAAAAAAAAAAAGATTTTTTTAAATAAGAATGTAAATAATTAAGACTAAAGAAAGAAAATGGCAAAGCTGCCCTTGCAAACAGGCTGCAGCCAGCTTTAGAACGCTGTATAGTAAGCTGAGCACACACTACAGTTTTTGCCTTCCCTTCTCCCCCCCCACAAAAAGATACAGCACTATATTATTTGCAGCAAAATGAAAAAAAAAATACATGTTTTACATAGAAACATACAATTTGACGGCAGATAACGACTGCCTGGCCCACCTAGTCTGCCCACTTTTTCTCAGCACTTTAAAAAACTAAGAAGTCACAGGAACGGGCCTTTTTTTCCACCAGCCAGAAAGCAAGAGCTAGCCTAGCCTGCAACTGCAGACAGACCATCCTCTGTCCTAGCCTGAAGATAAAGAATGAAGATTGCAACCTGATTTCTTTTGTTGTTAAAAAAAAATAATATATATAATACTTTTAGCAATCAGTCAGTTATTGGAGAACCACAGTCTCTCTATTGAAGAACGAAACAGAAGAATCAAAAAAAAGTTTGCAGACTGTTTTTTTCCAGTCTGCTTCAGATAACCGACCACAACCCTTTCACAGAGAGAGAAACCGCTTTCTCTCAGGTTGAATGTCTCAGTCTGTGCACTGGCAAGGTCACATGGTAAAGATCTGGGAAGTTGTCTGAGCAGCCTGGGGAATGGCTGAAGAGATCTCACAAGATCTTAAAGTCTCATCGAATATGTAACCATCGAATACCTCGAATACATCCCTGTATTCCAGTATCCATTGAATATGCCTGGTATTTGATGGCTGGTTTGAATTTGATGCACACCCCTCATGCCTTAGGATCTTTACAGCAAAACTCAGGATCCCATGGGCATAGGCGCTGCAGCCAGTGCGGTCAAGAAATGGGAATACGAAGAAACGCAGATAGCCGCACTAATTCCACGAAATGAAACCAAAGGAGAGCAGTAATTGTGGGGAACTCACAGTTTATTGGAGCCAAACTTGATAGCACAGCACCGAACTAGCCCTGGCTGTTCAGGTGTGTAGCATGACCCTTCGTCAGGGGGCATGGCTATGTGATGAAGAGACAGCATTTCAATACAGAGCAAATTGTATGTGTATGAGATGACCACCTCAAGTAGCCACAGGGAGACTCATTCCTATGCATGACAAATTCAATTCATTGAACATCAGTAAACCTTTAAGTGTTAAAGGTGGACTTGTGTTAAAAAAATGAAAATCAATGTGCTTATAAAAAGTGACGTGTAAAAAAAAAAAGGTACATTTTGGTAGACAAAGAAATGGCAAGCCACACAGTTGCAAAGAAATACACCTATGAGACTGTTAATGTACAGACTAGAACACACAGAGCAAGGGCACAGAAAATAGCAGAGCCAGGAGGCAGAAATTGAAGAAAGGCTTAGCAGCTATGTTGCAAAACAGCAGCTCAGAATATGTACTTTTTTTTTTTTGTAACTTTTTTTTGCCTATTGGGTACAGGCAGGGATATATCCCATCATTCTGCACCTGGACCTTCCTCCTAGCATCCTCCCCTGGTCACCAAGACTGGGAGGCTCGCTGCTTGCTCCCTGCGGCAGGGCTCCCTGAAGGGAGAGACTGAGATCCAGCTGAGGCTTACACCTGGATTGTCATTGGGGTGGTCATCATCATGCGACCAGCTCAAGGGATTTCACTTCCCATTTCCCCTGGGGGCACAGATGTGCAGTGACGTCAGCATGGGACATGCACACTTCCACATATCCGAGAGACATCCATAGTTGCCTCCGCCTCTCAATGTGTGGTCCCGGTGGGTGAACCCCCATTCTCCACGGGGTGTTACTCATGCACCGGGAATCCAGAGCGCTCCCCCCAGAGGAGGAGAACTGTCCATAGGATGCTCACCCTTCCTCCTTCCGGCCAGCCCTCTGGCGCTCCAGGCTTGTTCCTGAGCCTGTGTCGTCAGTGTTGCAAGCAGTAATGCTACTGCTGCATTGGCGGGATGGCTAATACATACAAATATCAAGTACCAGAAATTTGAGCAGTAAGTACTTGGTGCAGAATTGCTAAGTGTCCACGAGCCAACATAGCATATCTGGACTTTAGCAAAGCCTTTGATTTGGTTCCACACAGAAGGCTAACAAAAAGGTTATAGCAGAAGAAGCCAGAAGGTGAAGGAAGGAAACATATTCAATTCAGTGCTTCAGAGTAACTGGTAACTGGTATTTTTCTTTTAAACTTAGATTGTAGGCTTGTAGTGACACTATACTTTCTTTCTGTGTTGTCTTTACTTATAATTGTTTTGGGCTGTTGAAAATTTAAAAATAGTGGTGGTGTAATTCTGTGCTGTCTTTAATTGCTGCAAATTTTCGCCCCTCCACCCCTTCCCAACTCTTAATTATATGCCCTGATAAATCTGATTGACAGGAGCTAAACACAGGGTATAGTAAGAGGTGTGAAGTAGGAGGGCATAAGGGGAAGAAGACCACCCTCAGCATGACAAGTGTTTTGACTCATTTATTTATTTATTGGTTTCTTTTTCCTTAAAAATATATATCTGAGGATCAGTTACAGGATTTTAATACTGTAAATAAATAAAAAGAGAACTAAGAGAGCTTCAGTAGCAGTTAAGTAGTGGAATTGCAGTATAATGTGGGAGTGGTGCAATGTAGTGGCTGTGGGCAGCCATATTCAGGCAGACCTTCTGGACACTGAGGTGCTGCCCTATCTGCATCATCTCTGGGACTGAGGGATGAGGTAGCCAGACTCAGAGCGGAAGTAAACTGGGTCAGGAGTACCATCACCCTGTCCAGGAACCACCCAGTCCAATGCAGCTGCCTCAAAGGATGCCGAGCGAGGAGCACTTGGATGACAGTGGGCTCAGGGAGGGTTAGAGCAGTCAGGCAGAGGCCATCCCAGATCCTATTCCTCTCAAGAACTCATATGCCACACTGGCAAATGAGGACAACCAAATAGAGGTACCCAGGGAAGTGGAAGGAAAGGATGTGGAGGTTAGGCAAGGAGGTGACCTCAGTGGGGAAAGCAGTGGACCCCAGATGAGGAGAGGCGAATCCTGGTGGGGACTCCATCATAAGAGGGATCCAGCTAGGAACACAGGAGGGGAGGACAGGGAGGTGAGGTGCCTACCAGGTGCCACGGCATGGAGGGATGGAAGGAAGATACTGGGGATCACTGGGAAGGCAAGACAGGAGGGTGAGCTGGATGTCATTATCCACCTAGGTACTAATGACTTGGCAAATGGGGAGCCAAAGGAAGTTCAGGAAGAGTTTAGGAAACTGGGAGGGGTCTCAAGCAAGTAGCTACTTCTGTCACTTTCTCAGAAGTACTACCTGTGAAGGCAAGGGAGAACATAGGAGTGCATGCCAGGAACTTTAACTCATGGTTGAAGAACTGGTGCTGTGAGGAAGGGTTTGGATTCATTGGTGACTGGGGACCCATCTGGAGGATGGAGGTTTGTTCAAGCCTGGCCTGCATCCATCCTGGAGGAATCAAGCACTCAATGATAAGTTTAAATGCTACATTGACAAGCATTTAAACTAGCAAAGGGGTGGCAGGCCAGCAAGGATGGTACCTACTGCTCACCCCCACAGCTAGTAATGGAACCAGTGAACCAGAGGAGTGGCTATCTCTGCAAAGCAGTGTGCAAAAGTTGGAGTTTGTGTCCAACAGGTGGATAAGCAGAAAGGGCAAAATTCAGCAGAAGGGCAGACAGCAAGGAGAACCAGGGATAAATGACAACCAAGGAAGGGGCTGGGTAGAACAGTGAAGCAGTCTAGGAGGTCAAATCATGGAAAGCCATGTGTGCAAATGCCAGGAGCCTTAGCAACAAGATGGAAGATCTGGAGGCTGTCATGGTACAGTCAGACCTGGACATTGTGGCCATCACTGAAACCTGGTGTAATGATAACCATGACTGGGAGATGGCCATACCTGGCTACAACATATTCAGAAGAGACAGAGCAGGCAGGAAGGGAGGAGGAGTGGCACTGTATGTGAAAAATGACATAAGGGCCACACAGATCCAGGAGGAACAAAATGGGGGAGAGATACTGTGGGTTAAGCTGGAAAGGAAAATGGGGCCAGCCATCCGCACAGGTGTGGTCTATAGACCACAAGCCCAGGAGGAAGAAACAGATAGGGAGCTGATGCTAGCCATCCAAAGGATGGCTGACAAAGGTGAGTAGTACTGGTTGGAGACTTCAATATACCAGATGTGGACTGGAGCATCCCAGCAGCAGCATCAACTAGGAGCAGATTTATCTGGACTCCTTCAGGGTGCCTTCCTCAAGCAACTGGTCATGGAACCAACTCGGCAGAAGGCAATACTGGACCTTGTGCTCACAAACAGGGACAGTGTGATGGGGGTAACAGTGGGGAGCACCTGGGTAACAGTGACCACCAGTCATTGTGGTTTGAAATCACAGAAAGAGCAGAACCAAACCACACAAAAACACGTATCCTGGATTTTAGGGGGGCAGACTTTGGGAAAATGGGGAGATGCTTGAAAGAGGCATTAAGGGGAATGGGACAGGAATCAGGGATTGAGGAACAGTGGGCAGTATTTAAAATGGGGATTATAAGAACAACAGAATTATGCATTAAGCAGGTTAGCAAGAGGAAAAGAAAGAGGAGACCATTATGGTTTTCCAAAGAGGTAGCAAAGAAAGTGAAAGCCAAAAAGACTGCATTCAGGCAATACAAAAGACACAGGCAGAAGGGATGGGAGAAGTACCAGGAGAAACAAAGGAGGCAGGGAAGTCAGTAAGGGAAGCCAAAGCTCAGACAGAAGAACACATTGCAAAATCAGTGGTTAAAGGGACAAAACCTTTACAGGTACATAAGTGAAAAAGAAGGACAAAGGAGGATAGTTAGACTGAAGGGGAGGATGGGAGCAGCGTGGAGGATGATAACAGTAAAGCTGACATATTGAACAGGTATTTCTGCTCAGTCTTTACTAAGGAAGAGGGGTAATGGGTCTGAAGGGAGTACAAAGGGGTGAGAATGGTGCAGAAATGGACACAAGTCCCTTTACACGAAAGGGTCCTGAAGGAACTGGAAGTAATAAGAGTTGACAAAGCAATGGGGCCAGATGGGGTGCACCCAGGGTCCTTAAAGAACTAAAGAGGGGTGGCTGAACCTCTGGCTATCCTGTTCAGCCAATCACTGGAAACAGGAGGTACCCAAAGACTGGAGGACAGCAGATGTAGTCCCCTTATACAAAAGTGGGAACAAAGAGGAAGCAGGAACTACAGACCAGTCAGCCTCCACCGTAGTGGAAAGATCATGGAAGCACTACTGAAGGAGAGATTGGTGGAACATCTGGTTGTCAATGGACTACAGGACCCAAGGCAGCATGGTTTCACCAGGGGAGGTCATGTCAGACCAACCTCATTGAATTTTTGACTGGGTGACTAGGGAGGTGGATCAGGGAGGGCAGTGGACATGGCCTATCTGGACTTCAGCAAGGCCTTTGACACTGTGCCACATAGAAGACTATTACACAAACTGGGGAATATGGGGTGGGCAGGACAGTAGTGTGGTGGGTAGGTAACTGGCTGGGTGGCAGGACACAGAGGGTGGTGGTAAATGGCTGTCACTCCACAGAGGAAGAGTGACCAGTGGGGTACCACAGGGATCAGTGCTGGGACCGGTCCTATTCAACATCTTCATCAGTGACATTGCACAGGATATAGAAGGCAGAATTTCACTATTCGCTGATGACACAAAGCTCTGTAACAGAGTAGACACACCAGAGGGTGTAGACAGAATGAGAAGGGACCTGCAGAAACTTGAAGAATGGTCAAGGGTTTGCAGTTGAAATTCAATGCAAAGAAGTGCAAGATAATGCATATGGACAAAAACCCTGGCACAATATATCAGTTGGGGGTGAGGATATAGCATGCACCAAGCAGGAAAGGGATCTTGGGGTTGTCATCTGATGACCCTCAAGGTAGGGAAACAGTGTGACAAGGCATCAGGTAAAGCAAATAGGATGCTGGGATGTATAGGCAGGGGCATCACCAGCAGGAAAAGGGAGGTCATAATTCCGCTATACAAGACACTAGTGAGGCCCCACCTGGAGTACAGTGTACAGTTCTGGAGACCATACCTACGTAAGGACATAGACAGGGTAGAGAAGGTTCAGAGGAGGGCAACAAAGATGGTGCATGGGTTGCATCACAAATCCTATGAAGACAGGTTGAAGGAACTGAACATGTACTCCTGGAGGAGAGGAGGAGAGAGGGATATGATAGAGACATACAAGTATCTTACAGGAGGAACAGGGTGCAGGAAAACACTATTTTTAAGCGAAAAAGATGTTTCAGGACTAGAGGCATGGGATGAAGTTGGAGGGAGGACGATTCAGAGGAAACATGAGAAAGAATTTCTTCACAGAGCGGGTGGTGGACAAGTGGAACACCCTGCCAGAGGAAGTGGTGGGGGCTGAAACAATCACGGGATTTAAGAATGCATGGGATAGACATAAAGGAATTCTAGAGGTCAGGGGTAAGGGGAAATAGACTTCTAGGAAAACAAACTGAACTTACAAGCTCAAATGGGCAGACTAGGTGGGCCATAGGCCCTTATCTGCCGACACTGTCTATGTATCTATGTATGTAAGCTGGAGTCGGTCAGAAAGTAGTCAGCTGGATTAACAGCTGGCTACAGGGCAGAACCCAGAGAGTTATGGTAAATGGCACCTTGTTGCAGGAGGGGAAAGTGACCAGCGGCATTCCACAGGGATCAGTGCTTGGCCCAGTCCTTTTCAACATATTCATCAGGAACATCGCTGATGGACTGAAAGGGGAGGTCTGCCTGTTTACAGACCACACAAAGCTCTGCAACAGGGTGGACACTCAAGAAGGGGTCTCAGAAATGGAGGCAGACCTCAGGAAACTGGAGGAGTGGTCCAGGAACTGGCAATTGAAATTCAGCACCAGAAAATATAAAGTAATTCACTTGGGTAAGAGGAACCCAGGAAATAGGTATGTCCTGGAAGGGAACCCAAGTATGTCCTAGAAGGGCAGCAATTGGAGTAGACTAAGCTGAAATGAGATCTTGGAGTTATGATAGCAGATGATTTAAAGGTTGGAAAGCAATGTGAAAAAGCAGCATTACAGGCAAGCAGCATCCTAGGATGCATAGGTAGGGGTATTACTTGCAGAAAGCAAGAGTTTATAGTCCTGCTGTATAGGTCCTTGGTGAGGCCACACTTGGAGTACTGCACGCAGTTCTGGAGGCCTCACATAAAAAAGAGCATAAATTGACTGGAGTCCATGGAAAGGAAGGCCACCAAGATAGTGCATGGTCTGCACCACAAACCTTACAAAACTAGGCTCAACCAGTTGAATCTATTCTCCCTTGAACATAGAAGAAACAGAGGGAACGTGATAGAAACATTCAAGTTTGTCAAAGGGATAAATGCAATGCAAACCGGAAATATCTTCCAGGAAAACAGAACTGTGCGGACAAGGGGGCGCAACTTATGCCTCATAGTGGTAAGTTCAGAACCAATATTAGGAAGTACTTTTTCACAGAGAGGGTTATGGACCCTTGGAACAGCCTGCCACCTGAAGTGGTGGCGACAAAGACAGTCGGGGAATTCAGATGGGCCTGGGACAGTTAGTGTAGTCACCGCAGCAGGAGTGGTAGATGGGAAGGGGTAGTCATTTCGGGTGGACTAGATGGACCTCATGGTCTCCTTCTGCCAGCAAGTTCTTATTTTCTTATGGAGGTCTGACCAGAGCAGGTGCCTGTAATGACAGAGGCTAAATGCCAACATTGTGATATGCTAAAATGTGTGTGTGTGTGGTGTGGTGGGGGCTCCTGGAGCAAAAATGGGGGTTCAACCAGAAAAAGTGCTGGTTAGTACCAAAGGCAGAAGATTGCCATGAAAAAGTACTAAAAATAAAATAAAAGGAGGGGAAGCAAAACTTTGAGCATTAAATACCTGGGGCAGAATTGCCAAGTGTCCAGGAGCCAAAGTAAATGCTGAATTCCGTGGAGCACATACCTGTAATGAGAGAGGCTAGAAATGTCAAAAGTGTGAAGTGCTAAATTGAAGGGGCGAGGCAAAAAGGAAGTTCAGCAGCAAAAATAGGTACTCAGCCAGAAAAGGTGCTGGTTAGTACCAAAGGCAGAGGATTACCATAAGTCACTAGTACTGAAATTAGAATAAAAGAAGGGGAGGCGGGGAAGGGAGGGGTGGAGAGTTATTAATATGAGGGTATGTGCTGAACCAACAAGATGTTGGTAGCAGCAGAAAGTATCACCAAAATAAAGGAAGTGTTAATGAGAAGGTTTTTATTTTTGTTTATTGAAAGAGTGCAAGACTACAACTAAAAAGTATCTAACAAACTAGTTGATATTGCGTAATTGAAAACAAGGTAAAGATTGAAAAGGAAGAGTATAGCTGCTGAAATAAAATTAGCCAGATCAGGCCAAGAGGGGAGCAAAGAACAGCTACTGGTATGGACTGCGACAGATCAAGATAAACCTAGACGATCAAGTTGAGGAAGAAACGTAATATCCAAACAAGAAGTAGGGAAGCTGCATTAGGACATATTAAGACAACATAGCTCTTGTCTTGGTCACAGTATCTGTAAGAAAAAAATATATTAAAAAAATGAGAACTGTGGTAACTCTGTACTGGCAAGAGCTAAAGAACAATGTAACTCATTCACAAGGAAGGTATTATATCAACATTGTCATCCAACCCAGCTGGTTTGATGGCCTGTAAAGTGTATATCTATCTGGTGTCTTTTTGTAGAAGCACTTTGACCATGCCGCACCTCACGGGTTTTCTGGGACTTGTTCCAGTCCCATAAATGTCATGTTTCTAGGTCACTGCTATGATGGGACACAAGGTACTCTCCTAGTGGGGTATCAGGAGTAGCAGCATGAATAGCATGTACATATTCATGGATTATTTGAGTATAGGGTGTTTTTCTCCTTCCCGCATAAATGAGAAGGCAACTACAGGTGAGAATGTGTATCACAAAACATGTATCACATGAAATAAATGGTCTGATCTCTACATTTATGCCTGTGCTTGGATGATCAAAATTATTGCCTATAGTACTGTTAGGTACAAATGTGACAGTGCCTGCAGTGAAAATTCCCCAGGGAGTGGGGGTGGGGGCAGCCATTCTAACCCTGGTGGGCATTCTGTCTGGCTTCTACGAAAGTAGCTGTGAGTTAACATATCCCCTCAATTAGTAGTGCAACAATATGTAACTCTGAGGGCATTGCCGATATTATTACACAAGTTTTCATCAGCACAAAGGACATGCCAGTGTCTCCTGACAATGGTGGCTATTGAATTGTGCTCTGTGATGAATGTAACCCCACTGTGGCTATTCCTAGTCCTTTCTTTAGGTAGTAAAAGATTAGATCTTTCATTGGCTCTAGCTCTTAAAGTAGACTTATTAACATGTTTTACTGGGTACCCTTTGTTCAAGAAACAGCTACCTTAATTCCTTTGCTTGACTCATAAAGGGGCAAAGTAGAGCAGTTGCACCTTATTCTAATGAATTGGCCATGGGGATAACCCATGTAGTATGCTGAGGATGGGTATTTTGGGCTGGTAATAGGGTATAGCCCTATGTGGGCTTGTGGTAGCCACAAGATAGTATGTGGTGCTCAGGGTTGATGTAGAAACACAAATCATGAAACATAATAGTATTGGCATCTGTAGTAGAAGTGAACTGAACGTTCAGTTTGTTCCTGTTGAGGAATGTAATGAATTAATTGGCTAATCCTGAACTGCTGTTCCGAACCAGTGTGAAGTCATCAGTGTGCCTGCCCCAAAATTTAATATGGGGCAGGTATGGGTTCCTGTCATAGTTGACCACAATGGCCCCCTCCTACCAACCTAAATATAGGTTGCCATAGGAGGGGGCCATAGTGATCTCCTTGGCAGTCCCATGAGTCTGTAAATAAAACAGACCATCATAATCAGAGTAGTTCAAGGTCAAAATAAGCTCAATAGCTTCCAGTAAAAACTGGTTGGGGAAAGGCCTGTGCTAAGGGGTTGGACAACAAATGATGCCAAACAAACATAATACCATGTTGATGGTCAGTTGAGGTATATAAAGATGTATTGTCACAGATAAACATAGGAAATCAGCACACCATTCAGAATCTTCCAGTTGTGACAAAATGACCATGGAATTTTGATGTGTTCTTTTAGACCACGTACTGACTTGTGGAGAAAATGTTTGACAAATGCCGAAATGTTCGCAGTCAAGGAGCCTTGCCCTGGTATAATTGCGCAGCCTGGAGGGTTGAACCTGCCGTTATGAACTTTGGGCAGCATGTAAATTGTTGGTACAACTGGATGCTGTACCAACCACCACTGCTCGCTCTACTTTGACTTGAATTGCCCCCCCCCCCACATCCTACATCCTTGGTTGCTTAGCTGTTGCTAGCTTTTGGAAGACAGAAATCTTGCTTTTAGAGCAGAAAGTTGCTGACTAAAAAAGCTACCATTTTTCTTACTAATTTAGCACTTCTGTCTCAGCAGGAGTCAGTGCCTTTTGGGATTAAGCAAACAGATACTTTATTAGAAGTAGAGGGGGTCTCATTTAGGGTTAAAAAAAAGAAAGTCAGTGTGTGTTTCTGTGTTGGGAAAGGGTACTGTATCAACGTAGTTTGCTAAATCAGTAGGAGGGGAGAGAGGTTAATTGGGGTGTGGCTTAGGCAGTAGAAAATCAGGTGACTCCCAATTACAATTTCCTGCTGCTAGCTTTTGGAAGACAGAAATCTTGCTTTTAGAGCAGAAAGCAGCTGACTAAAAATATGCCATTTTTCTTACTAATTTAACACTTCTATCTCAGCAAGAGTTAGTGCCTGTTGGGATTAAGCAAACAGATACTTTATTAGAAGTAGAAGGGGTCTCATTTTAGGGTTAAAAAAACAGTCAGTGTGTGTTTCTGTGTTGGTTAAGAGTACTGTATCAACTTAGTTTGCTAAATCAGTAGGAGGGGAGAGAGGTTAATTGGGGTGTGGCTTAGGCAGTAGAAAAGCAGGTGACTCCAATTACAATTTCCTGCTGCTAGCTTTTGGAAGACAGAAATCTCGCTTTTAGAGCAGTAAGCAGCTGACTAAAAAAGCTACTGTTGCCCTCCATCCCACTCCTCCACCCTAAGCCAGTTCTACTTTTATAGCCACTGGATTTCACTGACAACAGAAACTTCCTGTTTGGCAGTAGGAAGGGAAGGATCATAGAGAAACATTAGTTTTGTCAACCCTGAAGGAAAAAAGTAGGTCTTTCTCCCCCCTAGCTGCTGGAGGTCTGACTGTGAGCAAGGAAGGAAACTGCTGAAGAATACAGGAAGTTGCTGTCCCAGAACAGGAAGGGTGAGAGTTGTAAAGAGAGGAGAGAGTAACCATACAGAGCAACAGGAGAGGGGACACAAAATAAGACATGATGGGAGTGGTGCAATGCAATGGCTGTGGGGCGGCAGTGTTCTGGGAGACATTCTGGAGGCTGTGATGCTGCCCTATTTGCAGGCACCTCTCTGGGCTGAGGCAGGAGGTTGCCCATCTCCAGGCTGACCTGGTTAGGATTCGTGAAACCTCTTCCCCCACACAGGGACCACCAGGGCCACCGCCGCTATCTCAGAGGTTGCCAAGAAAGAAGAGCGGCTGGACCAAGGTGGGCTCAGGGAGGGAGAGGGTGGTGAAACAGAGGTGCATCCCTCCAGCTGTACCTTTCCACAATTCATGCACTGTTCTGGTGGATAGTGGTTCCTCTATGGAGGCAACTGCAGTGGAGACCAAGGAGGATGCTGGGAACCTCCACAAAGGAGACCCACAGAAGGGTGGCATGGGACCCCTCAGGGGAAGGAAACAACTCCTGGTGGGGGATTCAGTCATTAGGGGGCTAGAAGTGGGGGAGGAAGGGGAGAGGGAGGTAAGATGCCTGCTTGGCACCACAGCTTGGAGGGACAGGAAGCGAATCCTCAGGATCGTGGGAGCAGCTGCACAAGGGAGGGAGCTGGATGTCATTGTCCACCTAGGGACAAATGACCTGGCTCGGAATGGGATCAGAGCAGTGCAAGAGCAGTTTGTAGAGTTGGGGAGAGGCCTTAGATAAGTAGCACATACGGTAACCTTCTCGGAGGTGCTGCCTGTCTATGGCAAGGGTGATGCTAGGGTACTCAACACCATGGAATTCAATGAATGGTTGAAAAACTGGTGTGGAGCTCAGTGTTTTGGCTTCTTTGGGGACTGGGGAGCCACCTGGAGGGATGCAGACCTATACTGGTGCGATGGTCTGCATCTGTCCGGGGGGAACCAGGATCCTAGGTGATGGGTTTAAATGCTTCATTGGCAAGCATTTAAACTAGCCAAGGGGGAGGCACTGAAAAGGAGCAGGGAAATCCCAGCCTCCCCCCACAAAACACTGTAATTATCGAGGTAAACACCAAGATAGACAAGTCATTAGGGAGCAGGACAGAGGTAAATGCAAAAGAAGGCAAAGGCAGTAAGGGCAGGGATGGGTCTAAAAGGGGTAAGACCATCAAAAAATGGATGGTGATGAGTACCAATGCCCATAGTCTGTGTAACAAGCTGCCTGAACTAGTGGCCTTGATGGAAGAGGGATGCCTGGATATTGTGGCAGTCACAGAAACATGGTACACAGAGAACAATGACTGGGATGTCAACATACCAGGATACACAATCTACAGGAGGAGGAGGAGTAGCTCTCTATGCAAGGGAAGGGATTAAAGCAACAGAACTAAAGAGTTAACAGGGAGCAGATGAGGCACTCTGGGTCACCCTGGAGACAGGAAATGGCACCACAATCTGCATTGGGGTTGTATACAGACCCCCATCTCAGGAGGAAGGAATGGATAAGGAAATGATAGAAGGCATCCTTAGAATGGCAGAAAAAGGGGAGATATTGTTGATGGGGGACCTGAATATGCCAGATGTTAACTGGAGCACCTTTGCTGCAGGCACATCCAAGAGCAGGGTCATTCTTGATGCTCTACAAGGGGCATGCCTCAGACAGCTAGTATTGGAACCCACTTGGGAGGGAGCAATCTTAGACCTGGTACTCTCAAACGAGGGCAGAGAAAGAATCTCGGATTTAGAAATGGGTAGCCATCTGGGAACAAGAGACCACCAAACAGTGTGGTTCACGATAAACGCAGCCATAGAGTCAAGCCATACAACAGCAAGAGTATTGGACTTTAGGAGGGCTGACTTTGGGAAAATGAGAGAGTGCCTCAGAAAAGCACTAGCAAACAGGCAAGAAGGAGGGGTAGAGGAACAATAGGGAGTAATCAAAACAGCCATCACAGAGGCAACAAGCCTTTGTGTGAAACTAATCAACAAAACACAACAAAGGAAAAAAAACGATATGATTCTCAAAAGAGGTGACAGGGAAGGTTAAGGAGAAAAGGGTAGAATTCAGGAAATATAAGGAAACAGAAGGAGCAGAACAGAGAACTTTATCAGTTAAAGCAGAAAGAGGCAGCAAAGGCAGTCAGAATTGCAAAGGCCCAAACCGAGGAAAGGATAGCCAACTCTGTTAAGGATGGGGATAATACCTTTTATAGGTACATTAGGGAGCGAAGAAAGATCAAGGGTGGGATACTGAGGCTTAATAAAGGGGAGGGAATGTGGGCAGAGGGATACTGAACAAATATTTCTGCTCAGTATTCACAGAGGAAGAGGACGGGGAGGTACCTAAATTAAACAAGAGAAACACTCTGGATACGGGGGTCTATACCAGTCCATTCACAGAAGAAAGGGTACTGAAAGAACTAGTAAAATTGAAGGTGGAAAAAGCAGTGGGGCCTGATGGGATTCACCCAAGAATTCTAAGAGAACTAAGAGTAGAACTAGTGACACCACTGACTACTCTCTTTAACAAATCATGGGAGGATGGGGTGGTACCTGAGGACTGGAGGAGGGTGGATGTGATTCCTCTTCACAAAAGTGGGAGCAGGGCTGAGGCAGGAAACTACAGACCAGTTAGTTTTGACCTCAGTGGTAGGAAAATGATGGAATCACTTCAGAGGAAAGAATTGTTGAGTACCTAGAGGTCAGTGGGGCACAGGACCCAAGGCAGCATGTGGGAAGGTCGTGTCAGATGAATCTAATAGATTTCTTTGACTGGGTGACCAAAGTAGTAGACCAGGGAGGGGCTGTGGACATGGCCTACCTAGATTTTAGCAAGGCATTTATATACAGTCCCACACAAAAGATTAATATACAAGTTAGCCAACCTTTGAGTGTGTCCCAAGGTGGTAGCCTGGATAAAAAAATGGCTGGACAACAGAACACAAAGGGTAGTAGTAAACCGAGTCCACAGTGAAGAAAGGAGGGTTACTAGTGGGGTACCGTAGGGTTCAAGTAGTGGGACCGGTCCTTTTTAATGACTTTATAAGTGACATTGCAGAGGAACTGGAAGGAAAAGTATGCCTCTTTGCAAATGACACAAAGATCTGCAACAGGGTTGATACACAAGATGGAGTAGAAGGATGAGAAGGGACTTGGTAAGGTTGGAGGAATGGTCAGATGTATGGCAGCTTAGATTCAGTGCAAAGAAGTGCAAGGTAATGCACCTGGGAAACAAAAACCCAGGGGAAGAGTACACAGTTGGGGGTGAGATACTGACGACAACAAAAATGGAAAGGGACCTGGCAATTATATCAGATGATGAAGGTGGCAAGCAATGAGAAGCCAGTAAGGAAGACTCAGGGGATACTGGGATGCATAGGGAGCGCATCAACAGTAGAAAACAGGAAGTTGTTATCCTCTGTACAGACAGTTGGTAAGACCCCATCTGAGTACTGTGTGCAGTTCTGGAGACCCCATCTCCGCAAAGATATAGACAGAGTGGAGGTTGTCCAGAGGAGGGTAACTAAAATGGTGCAGGGTCTGCACCAGAAGTCGTATGAAGAGAGACTAAAGGAGCTTAATATGTATACCCTTGAGGAAAGGAGGGAGGGGGGGGGACATGATAGAAACTTTCAGGTATCTCAAGGGAATCAACAAAGTCCAGGAGGGTAGTATCTTTCAGAAAAAGAGATGCTCAAGAACAAGGAGGCACAATTTGATGATTTAGGGGGACGGCTTAGAGGTAATGTGAGGAAGTATTTTTTCACAGAGAGGGTTGTGGATGCATGGAACAGCCTTCCTGAAGAAGTCATGGAGTCAGGAACAGTGGGGAATTCAATAATGCATAAGGCAGTCCTAGTGAGGGGTAGAAGGAAGTAGGCTGTTGGTTAACTAGGATCTGCAGCTTATCCATCAGGTAGGAAAATGGGCAGACTAGGTGGGCCAAGCGGTTCTTATCTTCCGTCAAATTCTGTGTTTCTAGATAACATTATCAGATCCTCCCAACTAACCTTGTTGGCCTCTGTGCTTACTCCAGTAATGTCTGTCAATTATGGTCTGCCACCCAGGACCTCCTGGCAGTTCTCAAGTGCTCCACGAAGATGGGTGAACAGGTGTTTGCACATTTCTACTCAAAGTCCGGAACTTCTTGCCTTACCACCTCAGGGTCTCACAAGTCCAACACAATTTTCAAAAAATATTTATTTTGTCTCGGATCCTCTGATAAATGCTCTTGCTCATGTCTTAATCTACGTTTACTGCCTATTTCTTGTTCCTCCTGCTACCGTGCACTTCTCCCACATCTGTCAATTTTACCTGCATATGAAGCTGTATATTTGTATGAGTAGAAACCTGGCATGCTACTTATTTGTAATCTACCTCATCTGTTTTGTACCTACTGTAAATCGTTGCTTATCTTGACTGTTGTGAAAAGCCTAGTTCATTTGTTGTTTATCTTTGGTATTATTTATTGTGTTTTACTGCCACATCCAGTTAGTCTTGGTCTGTTTGTCCTACCTGTATTTCATTAACTTTATATTAATGTCTCTACATTGTACCTACCTAACAGTTACAATTGTGCACTTTTTGCCAACTGTTGTTAATCACTGTTTTCTGATCAGTGTACTATTGTTACTTGTAATGTACTCTTCCCAGGTCGTGCCTGAAAATAGGAAGGTTTTTGTCTAGTGCACTTACCTGGCAAATAAAAGCTAAATAAATAATGTCACATTCTGGTGTGGTAATCCAACGAGTATAAAAACAAGTGTATTTTCTTTCTAAATGCAGATGTTGGATTACCAGGTAATTTCCAGTAATCTGTTAGAACTCGATGCTGTCATTTAATTTTGGTGGCGTATTTGGACTTGTCCTCAGCAACAATAAAAAGGGCTTAAAAATTCATTGGAGATTGCAGGAATTGCACTGTTTTTAGGCCCTCCCCCTAGCAAATTCTGACCTTCCCCCGTGTGGGACAATCCCAATCACATGCACTCCCTTATAGCGCAGTGGCAAAGTACCATAGAGTGTCGTCTGTGGCATTTTACCACTTTCATTTTTTTCCCTTGGGTTTCTTTACCCTTTGCAGCTGCCATAGTCCCTAGTGGTCTAGTGTGTGTGCCTCTCGTCCCACTGTTCTTGTGAGAGTGGCTCATGTGGTGGGACTTGAGAGATGTCACGGCATCGAGTGGGCTATGACTCGAGGACATCACTGCCTGGCGGCAGTGACTTTAGTGTAGGACGGCCGGACGGCAGGGAGAGGGTCACTGACAATCCTGAAACTGGTTGCCAGAAAGCAAAAAGATTTACAGCAGCTAACCTATGCAGTA
The DNA here is from genome assembly GCA_016271365.2 of Neoceratodus forsteri. Classification (NCBI taxonomy): domain Eukaryota; kingdom Metazoa; phylum Chordata; order Ceratodontiformes; family Ceratodontidae; genus Neoceratodus; species Neoceratodus forsteri. The sequence continues at coordinate 1,078,331,143 of CM057452.1, read as the reverse complement.
TCAATGGTGGAAAACTGAGGGTAGGTGGCCAGCGGAGAACACTTTGGTCAGTTGGCAGTCATTCAAAAGTGCCAAAAATGGGGGGAAAAAAACACTTAATATAAGCAGGCACAGTCATATGACATGGCTGTCACTGAAGCAGCCAAATGAAGACACAAAATACTGAACTAAAAAAGTTCTACTGAGTGAAATATAAAGGGGTCTAAGGCATAAATTTACCCTGGTAATTCAGAAGTTGACAACGTTTTTAGTAAGTTGCTTACTGACAGAAAACATTTTTAAGGGGGTGAAACTAAGGATGGGAGAGTCAGTGACCTGGGTACATCCCAACACAAGCTGAATTTATTAAAAAAAAACTGTAAAAAAAAAATAAATAAAAAGTTGGGCAGAGCTATAGGGAAACAAGTGAAAGGGGTGGAACTGGGTGGGAAGGACCGTGGCCTGGTATCTCCCAAGACAAGCTGGATTTATTAAAAGAAGAATAAAAAAAGAACATAAAAAAGCTGGGCAGAGCTGTGGGGAAAAAAGTGAAATGGGTGGGACCAGGTGGGAAGGTCAGTGACCTGGGTATATCCCAAGACAAACTGGATTTATTTAAAAACCAACTAAATAAAAAAACAGAAAAAACATTACAAAAAACCAAACCTTTTTCCAAAAACTGTGTGTGGAAATAAAAGGGGGTTGGAGGTCTGTGCCCTGCTTTGTGTGTCTTGATTGTGTGCCAAGAAAGAAAAGCTGGTCCCTGAGTGTGTATGTGCCAAGAAGGCCTGTTGCCTGGTTGGGAAGTTCTAGCTGGGTGAGTTCCAAGAAAAGGTTTCTTTGTTACATTAAAAAAAAAAAGGAAAAAATAAAAAAATGTTCTCAGTGAAGCAACTGGGCGGAAAGATCTTTTACTTGGGTGAGTCACAAACGAAGGATTATTTTTATTTAAAAAAAAAATTTCTAGTGAAGCTACTGGGTAGGAAGGTCTTACCTTGGTGAGTCCCATGACAAGAGTTATATTTTGTCAAAAAAAAAAACAACTTTTCTGAGTAAAACAACTGCGTGGGAAGGACTTTTACCAGGGTGAGTCCCAAGATATACATATTTTGTAAGAAAAAAAGTACATTTTTCTGAGAACCTGAGAGGTGGGAAGGACCACAGTTTAACTGGGTGTAGACAGTGAGAAATTAATTGCCAGGCAAAGACTTCCTATAAAAGGAGCAGCAGTGTTTATTAGAGAGGGAGACTGCAATTTAGAATTGGAGATACCCTCAGAGGAAGGACTTTGTTCTTTTGAACTGCCTATGTTAAAAAAAAAAAATTGAACATTCTGTACTATTGTTTTATTTTTTTTTATTTTTATTCCATTGTTATTGAGAATAATAAAATGTTACTTGTGAATTTTATAACTGCTTCTGATTTTCCTATGCTTCCTGACCTATGCCTTGATGACAAATGATGTTGGACTGAGTGGGATTTACGCCGTGCATACTCTACGCCAGGAGTTTTGTGCGTGGGTACTAGACCTGGTACCAAGGAAGCATAGAAGAAAGGTATAGATCCTACAGTAGTAAGCCCAGGAACGATTACCAGAAGAATAGCAGCAAAACTAGATGCAGAAACAAAAGTTCAGAGACTGTACAGCCAGAACCAGTGATGGAAGAAGAAGAAAAGGCACGTACAGAACCTGAAAGCCTGTCTGCCTTCTTCAAATGGTGGGCAATACAACAAAGAGAGACAGAGAAGCAGAGAAAAGAAGAGATGCAGTGATAGAAGCATCAGAGAAAAGAGCAGATGCAGCAACAGGAGCAGTAAAGAGAAGAGGTGCAGGTAACAGGAGCAGCAGAGAAGAGAAGAGATGCAGTGATGGCCGGATGCCTTGCAAGCTATTAAAGCAGGAGGATTTGGCACAGGTCCAGCAGAACAACAAAACACAAACAACTTAAGATGTTAAATTTACAAAGTTGTGTCTCCTGGATGATATCAAAGCATATCTGACAACTTTTGAACGGGTTGCTGGAGCCTGCCAGTGGCCAAAGCAGCAGTGGGCGGTCAGGCTGGTACCTTACCTGACAGGTAAAGCTCAGACTTGCCTACAGCAGTATGGACACTGCACAGTCAGAAAACTATGTCCTTGTGAAAAGAGAAATCCTGAGAAGGTATGACATCTCAGGAGAGACCTACAGGCAAGGATTCCAGTCCCTGAAGTACCACTTAGTTGACAGTCCTTGAGAAACCTTCACTTGACTCAGAGAACTCCTTATTAAGCTCCAACCAGAGGGCAAAACAGTCCCACAGATAATAGACATATTTGCAATGGAACAATTCATCAACATTCTGCCTACAGACGTGCAGCTTTGGGTAAAAGAACACTGATCAGAAAATCTGGAAAAGGCAGTTTCTTTGGCTGAAGACTGTCAGATGGCCAGACAGACTACGCAGCAGCGAAGTAACAGCCAAGAACCATAAGGCCCTCTTTTTCCTGATTTTACTTCCGGTCAGATAAAAACTCTGGTGGGGTTAACAAATCTGCACCCAAAGACTTTACTTGCTATAACTGTAATAAGCCAGGCCATATTGCAAGGAACTGACATAAAAAATATGCAGGGTAATACTGGAGTAGATGTGTCCTTAGCAAACTGGGCCAAGTATTTAACAGATGTCAAGGCAGGAGATAATAAGACCGTGAAGGGAGTTATTGATTCAGGAAGCAGACAAACTCTAGTGTATGTTGAAGTGCTGGGAAAACACTGTGCAAAAGGACCAAGTACTGGTGTCATCTGCATCCACGGGGACACTCGATACCATCCCACCACCCAAGTGACTGAATATTAATGGGGTTTCACACCAAATGAAAGTGAGGATAGTACGTCAGTTACCTGTGCCTGTGATCGAGTCTTTCCAGGATTTACTGAGTTAATCACAGAGGGAGAAAAAACCTGTAGTTTCAGCAGCTGTGATGACAAGAGCATAGGCAAAGAAAATCTCAGATGGTGGGGACACTTCCTTTTGGTGATTTTGATGTAGGCTTATTTGAGCCAAGCTCCAAGATCCAGAAGTCCGTGGAAGGAAGAAGATGCCTGAAAAAACAGTGGCAACAAAAGACTGATGAACATAGGGTTTCCACTTTGGAAATAATAATAAAAAAAAAATGGCCACCTACCTGCCTCCCCCCCCCCGCTATCACTACCACACCACACATATTAATACACACCTACCTTTGTTTCAGATGCCATGCTGTGTCTCCTGCGCCTCTCCCAGCCACTAGATACACACGGGCACCTTGTTACTTTGTCAGTTAATATTAACATCTTAAAGTTTAAATGCCACACCTCGCACTGATGCCTTTACTCCACTCCCTACGCCTCGCTCACTCTCCCACTACACTGAAATCAGCGCCAAATGAGTGTGGTTACGTGTTGTGGCAGCATGGTTAGTGGAGACTTGCCCTGGCTGCCTGTCTGTCTGCCAGCTATAGAAACACGTATGTCATTAAAAAAAGAAGTCAAACTAAAGTGTTTAACCGGCAAGTCCCTGGAAAAAACTGCCATGCCGGTTGAAAACCGGTGGGGTGGCAACCCTAGATGGACATAAGGGGTTAATATATGAAAATGCTGAACTCCTGATTGTGATTTTGTTTCAGAGCAAGTAATGATACTTCTCTCCAAGGTTATGTTAAGTAGTTGGGGGAGAAACAAAGACAGGGTGAACCAAGGTTCTACCAATGGCTACAGTACAGAATTTGGGCTAATCCTTAGATGCAGGACCAGATAGAACAATTGGTCATACCAAAGAAGTATAGAACTGAGTTGTTACAGATAGCACGTTAGCCCTATGGCTGGTCACTCAGGAAGGGACTGCACCCTTGCCAGATTGCTGTACAGATTTTACTGGCCTGGAATTCATGAAGATGTCGCTACCTGTTGCAGTTCTTGTGCTGAATGTCAGCAAGTAGCTCCATTGGCTAAAAAAGACAAGGTGCCCCTGGTGCCCCAACCCTTGATAGATGTGCCTTTTGAGAGAATTGCAGTGGATGTGGTTGGCCCCTTAGACAAAAGTAGAAAGGGTAATTTATTCATTTTGGTAGTATATGACTAGGTGGCAGCAGACCTTGCCAAAATCTTCAGCAGGGTGGGCATACCTAAAGAGACTATTAGTGATCAGGGTAGTAATTTTGATGCTGCATTACTGAAGGAGTTGTACCGACTGCCAGGTATCACTGCCATAAGAACTTCCCCTTATCACCCTTAGATAGATGGTCTTGTTGAGCGTAATCAAACCCTAAAATGCATGTTAAATATGGTAGGTTTGTAAAAGGGGATGGGAAAGATTAGGACCAACACTTACCTTATCTGCTTTTTGCTTACAGAGAAGTGCCACAAGCCTCAACGTGTTTTTCACCTTTTGAAATGCTGTATGGTGGACAACCTAGAGGGCCACTAGATGAAATAAAAGAAACATGGGAAGATCACCCCACTCAGAAAAAAATCTGTTACATCTGTATTTATTTTATTTATTTATTTCAAAAATTTCACCAGAAAAGACATACTGAGCTGATAACGGCTCATTTCCAGATGTGTCCTGGAGGGAGAGGGAAAGGAGGGCAATAAAGAAATCAAGAACAAAAAATTACATAATAGGTAAAATAAGAACTAAGCATCATACCTAAGCATTATACAATAGGCAATTTATGCAAGGATGAAGAAAAGTAAACTATACAATGACGTTCTGGAGGGGAATAACAGCATTAGGGAATGCCATTCAAAAAGTATAATTCAAAGTGCTGAGGTATTGAGGGTTAACAGAAGGTGCAAGCGTTGTCACTAGAGAGCGTGAAAGGAAACTAATCATGTGCAGATTGGGAAGTATGGGAAAGGAGGTAGTGGGTAGTGAGTAGCAGACCAGGGAGAGGTATCAGGTGCAGTTGCAGGAGTGAGACGTGAAATGGCAGAGAAGAGAGTAGAGTGAGCATTGGGAAAAGGCAGAGCAGATGATTAGGAGGAGTGAATCCCATAGTTCAGGAAGTGGCAGGAGAAAACAGCCTGACCAGCGAATTATTTCCTTAAGGGGAGTGCAAGAGAGCGATACCCAGAGTTTCAAATGGTGTAAGGGGGGAGAAGAGAGGTAAGGTAGGAGGAAGGGAGCCTAACCAGTACTTAGAGATGAAGGAGGCACAGTGAATGAGGTGTCTGGCTTCAAGGGAGAGGGAGGAATACAGGGAGCAGTGGTGAGTGCGGGGTGAACAGTCCAAAGCAGAGCAACAGAAAGAGTGAAAGAGAGGATCCAGTCTGGCTAGGGTGGCCATAGGAGCAGCACTGTAGACTGTTTCACCATAGTCAAAGATGTGGAGTATCATTTTCAAGACAGTAGCACAGCAAGTAGGAAGAGGAATGCAACTTTTATTCCTGTAGAGTGCACCGATTTTACGGTGTAGATTTTTGAGGATCACATCCATGTGCACTGAGAAGTCACGATGCCGGTCGAGCCAGACACTGAGGTACTTAAATGAGGGAACATTTTCGATTTTGGCACTATCTTGGGTGTGGAAGGAGGGGAGGCAGGTTATCTAACCTAGCTAGCTTCTGCCTAGTGCCAAACGTCATGGATACTGTTTTCTTGGCATTGAGGGACAGCTGATTTGCCCAGAAACATTGCTGAAAGTTATTGAAATCAGGCTGAACCCTTGCCCTAAGGTCAGAAGGGAGGAGTCAGAGGCAAATAGTACTGTAACATCTGCATACGTAAGAATGGACACAGAGGAGCAGGCAGCAGGGAGATAATTCAGGAAGACTGAGAAAAGAATTGGGCCAGGGGCCGACCCTTGGGGGATACTTGGGCTGATCAGAAGTGGGGGGATAGGGAAACTCCAATTTGAACAGTTTTAAGACCTTCCCTCAAAGTAGGAGTGGAACCAATTAATTGAGGAGTCGAAGAACCCCACTGCCTTAAGCTTGTCTAGGAGAAGGGAGTGAGTAGCAGTGTTGAAGGCTTTAGCCAAGTCGATGCAAATGGCAGAGGTGATCAGGCCCTGATCCATGCCAGAGAAAATGTAGTCAGTAAGCTGGAGGAGGCGGTGGAGTGGAATTTCCGGAAGCCAGACTGGAAAGGGGTGAAGAAAGAGGATGAATCAAGGAAGGGGGAGAACTGAGATAGCACAAGGTGTTCTTAAATTTTAGCCAGAGTGGTGAGCATGGAAATTGGGCAGTTGTTGCCAGGAGAGGAGGAGTCAGTTCCTTTGGGAAGGGGTAGGACAGTGGCCTGTTTCCAGAAGTCGAAGACAGAGGTGAGGGTGAAAGAGAGGTTGAGAAGTTAGGTAATAGGTACAGCAACGGCAGGGGTGCAAAGATGGAGGAACTTGGGGTCGAGACCATTGCGGCTCCTGCCCTTGATAGGGGTGAGAGCCAAGACAGCATTAAGGGAAGCAGCAGGGGAGATAGGAGATGAGGAGAAGGGGTGAGACAGGAAGGATGGGGGAAGGGGGAGAGAAGGGAGGAGGCACAGGAGGTGAAGAATGAGTTGAACGTTAAGGCAACAGAGAGGGGGTCAGAAATGGGAGTGTCATCCTTCTTGAGGACAGGGAAGGAGAACTGGGTTGGTGGGAAGAAAAGGGCCTGAATAACCTTCCAGAACTTAGAGGGGTGATTAAGATTGTTCTGGAACGTGGAAGCAAACTATTCAGACTTGGCAAGCCTGGTGTCTCTGGTACAGGCATTGCAAAGGGATCGGTACTTGATTAGGTGAGCAGGAGAGCCAGAGGACTTAAGAGTCCTCCAGGCAAGATCATGTGCATGGAGGCAGGCCAGCAACTCAGCTGAGATCCATGGGAGGTGGAACCATGGGCCCTGTTTTTTCTGAGTGGGGCATGAAGATCCCAGATTGACAGGAATTTGGTGTTAAAATAATGGAGGGGAGTATTGATGTTACTGGCAGAAGAGATGGGGGACCAGTCAGTAGCTACCAGGTTGGCATGGAGAGAGAGGACAGGTCCAGCGACTGGAAGGACTGAATCTGGAGGAATTTGTGGGGGCTTTTGGATGGTGTATTTTATACACACAACAGACCATATGGTGGTCACTGAGGGCATTGGGGAGGGTGCCGACATCTAATATATGGTGGGGATGAGCTGTGAGAACGCTGTCCAGTAAGGATTGGTTGAGGGATATATGTGCCAGGTTGGGTCTGAGATCAGTTGGGTAAGTTGGAGGGACTTAATGTTTTGGCACAAACATCTTATATGTGTGCCCTGAAAAGGAAACAGGTAAAATATGTTGAAATTGCCCATAGCAGTCAGGAAGAGGCCCAAAACCAGCAGCATGTGTGTTATGACCATGGGGTAAATGAAAAATTCTCTCTCTTAAGCTGGTCTCCGGGCTCATCACTTCTGGGAGGTCCTTCCTGGAATCATATGACAGGCAGGAGGTATACAGACCTCTGCAGGAAGAGGCTATCCTCCCACACATTTCCTCCAGACGTCAGTTTACGTCTTGCCTGTCTGGTGGCAGGAACTGTGTCGCAGGAGTGACAGACCCAGAGAACAGTGAGTTATTACTCTTTTTTTTTTTTCCCACACCGAGGACTACTTATTAGTGCTCCAGAGTGCTACTGCAGGGACCCCAGGCTCAGCCTTGCATGCTGGATAGACGAGCTCCCTGTGCTCCCTCACTGCACGGCAGCCTCTTCCCGTGCTTGAGACCCCCCCCCATCCTGGAGCATTGCGAAAGTAATTGTGGCGCACCTGGGACTATGGAGCAGAATTGAGTCCCAAGGCGTCGCCAGAAGCAGCAGTCATCAAGTCAACTATCAAAGGAAGGATTCGGCTCGTCAGCGGGCGCCTGGAACTTCCCTCTGTCAACGGCCACAGGACACAGGCCATCGATGCGACTGCCGGTCGGAGAGCTGCATTACCTCCTTAGGCTCTCTGATGGAGGAAATTAGTGTGGGAACAGTAGTGCTACAGCAGCAGTCCATTTTGAGGGGCAAAGGGGAGCAGTCAAGTCTGCTTCTCGTCGGCAAGCATTCTGGCTCAGCTCATTGATGGATCTTGAATTTTGGGAGCATCAAGGCTCAAAGCAGCTCAACAAGCACCAAGCCCTTAAAGGGGACTACACCAAGTACAGTCCCTCACAGCAATATCCAAAGCCTTAAAGGGGCAGGATAGCACTAAGCCCACTTTGCCTGGCGATATTAAATTGTCCATTCAAATTAAGACTTCAAGTCTATTTATCAAGGGTCATGGCCTCCACTAAGGACAGGCACCCCAAGGGGCAGAAAGTGCCACAAGTGCAGAACACCCATGCTGGCCACATTCGCAGGGTCTCTGTGTGTGAAATGCGACAGTGCAACCTCGCCAGCTTGGGACGAGGCGGACGAGGCATCCACCTCAGAATCTCAGGATCCGCAAGACCAGCTGAGGGGTCAGGGACAGTCCCCAACCTTAGAAGGATGTCGCCACTCAGCTGGGGCCCTAGCCCCGGATCCGATAGAGAAACTGAATAGAGCCTTCGCCATGAACCCCTCATGTTTTGACGTCCTTCAGCAGTCTCAAGAGCCCAGGACCTATAGGAAAGCCACACGCAAGGGCATCCCCTCCCCATCCTTGAACGAGGACTCCCCCCACACCTCATGGCATGATAGGAAGAGACCCAGATCCAGGAGTTCTTCCAGACTGAGGGATGCAGCCCATGGGAAGCGCAGGCAAGATAGGTCTCACACAGGGTCCTACTATACATCCTAAGAAGAGGGGGAACTCCCAAACTCTGATTCCGACTCAGACTCCTCATCAGCCAGAAACTTCGATTTGGAAGATCTAGAGTTTTTCATTAAAAAGGTGTCGGAGGAGATCCACTTGAGCTCTCCTGCTCCTCCAGAGCCCAAGTGAGCAAAGCCAGCATTCCAGCTAGTGTCGGCTTCGAAGCCAGTGACAGCCTTTCCCCTCCCTCCAGCCATAGAGGACCTCTTAAAGGAAGAATGGCAGGGACCTGAGCATTCCTTCCCCGTCCCTCGCCGCCTAACCAGACTCCTGAAATTCGACAAGTAGCCTGTGGAGAAATGGCTCGCCTGCCCTAGGATAGACACTTTTATCTCAAACCTCACAAAAAGGACGATGATCCCAGCGGAAGGTGGAGTCTCCCTTCGGGACCCGGTGGATAGGAAAGTGGACACATCTCTAAAGAAAGCCTTTCAGTCCACTGCAACCTCCCTCAAGGCAGCTACGGCTAACCTCTCTCAGCTAAAGCCATGCTCTCCTGGGCCACTGATCTGGCATTCCAGCTTGCTGATGAGCCAGAGAAGAACCAACCCATTTTACAGCAGTTACAGCTTATGGGACTAGCTTTGGCCTGTTCTGCTGATGTATCGGAGAAGGCAGTCAGGTGTGCAGCAAGGGCTGTGTTTTACCAGACCTCGGCTCAATACAACTTATGGCTGCAAGCTTGGCAGGCAGATACCTCCTCGAGGATGCATTTGATCAATGTCCCTTATGAAGGAGGCCTTCTCTTCGGATCAGCCCTAAAAGAGGTGGTCAGGGAATCTGGAGAAATGGCAAAAATGTGAATGCCACAAGCCCGGGGAAGAAACAAGCCTTGGGACTCAGGCTCCAGACAGAATTTCTGTGTCCAAAATTATTCCAGGGGGCAGAACAAGACAGCCCCAGGCAGATGCTCCTGGTTCAACTCATGTAACCAACACAGCTGCCGAAGTGGCAGGGGAGGCGCCCGAGATGCCGAGGGCGACTCCAAAAAATCACAGTGAGGACTTACGGACCCATCCTTGCGTCAGGGGCAGGCTTTCCAGCTTTTTTGAGGAATGGGTCCACACCACCACGGACAAGTGGGTATTAGACGTAATCCGTGAGGGTTACTTCATCGAGTTCGATTCCTGGCCCCCCCCGCCCCAAATAGTACCCTCACCAGTCTCAAGCAACCCCGTAAAATGAGTGGCGACCCTGCAAGCAATTACATATCTCATTCAGTCAGCAGCAATCGAACAAGTCCCCATTCTAGAAAGGAACAGAGGGGTGTACTCCCTATTCTTCATAGTGCCAAAACGTTCAGGGGGCTTCCAGCCAGTGTTAGATCTCAAGTTTCTAAATGGCTTTGTTCATCACAGAACATTCAAGATGAAGAACCTGTCCTCCATCATCCGAGAAATCCATCAAGGGGACTTTTTGGCCTCAGTAGGTTTACATGATGTATATCTGCACATTCCCATCTGGAAAGCATGCCATCAATTTCTAAGATTTAAAGTGGAGTGTCACCATTTTCAGTTCATGACGGTGCCCTTCAGCCTGTCCACAGCCCCCAGAGTCTTCTTCAAAGTCCTAGTGACAGTGGTCGCTCACCTTCGAATGCAAGGGATCCAGCTCTTCCATACCTGGATGACATTCTCATCAAAGCCCCAGGGTACGATCAAGCAGTTCGGGCAGTGACAGAGGTCACACAATGCCACTCCTCTCTGGGGTTCATGATCAACCTGAAGAAGAGCTCTCTGCGACCGTCTCAGTTTCTGAGCCATATAGGGGGTGAATAGCAACATGCTTCAAAACAAAATTTTCCCCACAGAGTCAAAATTCAAAGAACTGAGGGCCGTCATCCTCAAACTCCAGGCAGCCCAATCTCTGCCGGCCCACTCCTTCATACAACTCAAAGGGATGGTGGTCTTCCTGGCAGACTCAGTCCCCTGGTCACTAGTCCACATGTGACCTCTCCAGTCAGGTCTCCTCCAACAATGATTCCATTCAAGGGGCACAGTGGAGCAGAGGATTCAAGTATCTCACCAGGTGAAGGAATCCCTGATATGGTAGACTTAGCAGAACAACATCATGAAGGGTCTCAGTCTGAGACACCCTCACCAGATCAGAGTCACCACCGATGCCAGTCTCCAGGGCTGGGGGGCACATTTGGAACAGCTCTCAACACAGGGCAAGTGGTCTCGGGTGGAGTCCCTCTACAGCATCAATGTACTGGAGATGCAGGCAGTCCGCCTGGCACTGCAGCAGTTCAAGATGCAGCTTTTCCACCAGGATGTCCTCATACTCATGGACAATCGGACGACAATGGCATACATCAACTGCCAAGGTGGCACAAAGAGCTCTTGGATGCTGCGAGAGGCTCTTCTTCTCTTCCAGTGGGTGGAAGTCAACCTGGGAAGTCTAATGGCGGCATACATCCCAGGCCAGGAAAATGTCACAGCAGATTGGCTAAGTGGAAAGGACATACTACCAGGGGAGTGAGAACTAAAGAACAGCACCTTCCAGCTCACCATGGAGCGGTGGGGCCACCCACAGGTAGATTTTTTCGCCTGCCGAAAAAATTGCAAAGTTCCAAGATTCTGTTCTCTCAGCAAGGACAAGAGGGCCATAGCACAGGATGCTTTCTGCATTAACTGGGGTCAGTTTAATCTCCTGTATGCCTTTCCTCCAATTCCAGTCTTATCAAGGGTACTGTATAAGATTGACCAAGATCAAACAGAGGTGATTCTGGTCTGCCCACACTGGCCCCGCAGACCGTGGTTTCCCCGATTAGTCCAAATGTCTCTTCAGTCTCCCATAGTGTTCCAAGCAAGCCCAGACCTACTACAACAGGAACCGGTGCTGCACCAAAGTCCTCACAATCTGTCCCTCTCGGCATGGAGATTGAGCGGGAAACTCTCAGGGAGTTAGGCTTCTCTGCACCTGTCATAGAAACGATGATTCAGTCCAGGCGGGCCTCCTCCTCAAGGGTTTATTATACGATTTGGAGAAAATTCCTAATCTGGTTGTGAGACACCTCTTTACTGACTCTGTGTCTCTCCCTACCATACTTCAGTTCCTTCAGGAGGGTTTCGACAAGGGCTTCCAACCAGCTACCTTAAGAGTCCAGGTGTCTGCTTTGGGGGCGCTTCTGTTAGCAGACTCAGGCAAATCCTTAGGAGCTCTCCCTCATGTTCGACGATTTCTGAGGGCAGCAACCGGTAGTACCTCCCTGGAGGCTCAACCTAGTACTCAAAGCACTCACCAAACCTCCTTTCAAGCCCTTAAAGGAGGCATCCTTACTTCATCTCACTATGAAGGCCATTTTTTTTTTCATTGCAATCACCTCAGCCTGACGCATCAGTGAGATAGGAGCCCTGTCATCCAAAGAACCTTACACTGTATTTCATCAAGACTCTGTAGTAATGTGGACAGATTCGGCCTTTTTAGCTAAGGTGATGTCTCATTTTCACTGCAATCAAGTCTTGAACATTCCCTCTTCCTGTCCTCATCCCAAGAATGAGAAAGAGAGAGAATTTCACATGCTTGATCCATGGAGAACACTCAAAATTTACATCAAGAGACCTGACTCAGTCCGTAAGACTTCAAGCCTATTCATCCTTACCTCAGGCCCGAACATGGGTAAGAAGGCATCAAAGGACTCTATTGCTAGGTGGATTCGCTCCACCATCATCATGGCCTCCCAGAAGGCCGGGATTGACCTGCTGGGACCAGTGTGAGTACACTCAACCCGAGTGATGGCTACATCCTGGGCGGACTTCAAAGAAACTTCCCCAGCAGACTTGTGTAGAGTGGCCACATGGTTGTCCATCCATACGTTCGCAAAATTCTACAAGTTGGATGTTGCCGCCTCAGCAGAGGCGTCCTTTGGCCGCAGGGTCCTCCAGGCAGTGGTAGGCCCATAAGGGACTATGAACTTTCTTCCCACCCCGTGGAGGGATGTACTGCTTTAGTATATCCCAGAAGTGATGAGCCCGGAGACCAGATTTAGGAGAGAGAGAAACAGAAATTTTAATACCTGTAAATTTTCTTTCTCTGACTGCTGGTCTCCGGACTCCGTCCCTGCCACAATGCTGAAAGTCTGCCTCTGGTCGCAAGTTACACTAACCCCTCCTTTGTTTGTTCCAAGTTATGTGTTGCTATAGAAGTACTGACATCTGGAGGAAATGTGTAGGAGGATACCCTCTTCCTGCAGAAGTCTGTATACCTCCTGCCTGTCACGTGGTTCCAGGAAGGACGTCCTAGAAGTGATGAGCCCGGAGACCAGCAGTCAGAGAAAGAACATTTACAGATATTTAAATTTCTATGTTCTTGAGCCAGGTGAAAAAGTCTTGCTGCTGTTACTCACTACAGAAAATAAACTGTTAATGAAGTGGCAAGGGCCTTATAAAGTGGTTAGATGTACTGGTAAAGTTAACTATGAGACTGAGACCTCTGATAGGAAAAATCCTACTAGGATATGCTTCCCTAACCTCCTGAAGAAATGGGCTGAAAAGAAACCAAAGGCTATTTTGTTAGTTTTACCAGAAATTTCTTCAGAAGATATTGATATAGCTTATGACAGACTGTTACTGTTGATGTTGTAAAGGTGAATGTCCCCTTAACCTCTGAACAAACCACAGGAAATTCATAACTTACTAAAGCCATTTAACAGTAGTTTTACTACAGTGTCAGCCCAAGCAAGACGGATCCAGCATGTAATAGCAACAGGGAATGCTCGCTCTATGAGACAAAAGACATACGGATTACTAGAGTGGTTAAGAGCAGACGTGGTTAAGGAAATACAGAAAATGAAACAGTTGGGTACCATAGAAGAGTAGAGAAGTGCTTGATCATCACCAGTGGTGATCGTAATTAAAAAAGGGGGTGTAAGAATCTGCTTTGATTTTAGGAAACTTAATCAAGTTTCTGAATTGACAGTTTCCCTATGCCCAGAACAGATGATTTGGTGGACAGATTGGGAAGTGTCAAGGACATTGGTACCCTCAATCTCACCAAGGATTACTGGCAGATTCCTCTGGCTAAAGAATCTGGGGACAAAACTGCATTTGCCACTCCTGTTTGATTATGTCAGTTCACCACCATGCCATTTAACTTACATGGCTCACCCGCTGCTTTCCAGCGGTACATGGATGTAATTTTAGCTACTCACTCTGGTTATGGTGCTGCTTACCTGGATAATGTCATGAGGTACAGTCCAGACTGGAAAAGCCACCTGAAGCACCTACAAGCAGTTACTCAATTTATCAAAAAGGCAGGTCTGACCATTAATCCTGCCAAATGTGAACTGGGCATGCAGGAAACCAGATATTTGGGATATGTTTTGGGAAATGGAGAAGTAAAGCTGCAGATTTCTAAGATAGAAGCTATAGCTAACAGTCCTTTCCTTAAAACAAAGAAACATGTCAGGTCATTTTTAGGGCTGGCTGGTTACTATTGGAGATTTGTTCTCAACTTTGCCCAGTTAGCTACCCCCCCTCACTGAACTCATAAAGAAATGGTTCCCCTTACTGAATAATGTGATATGATCCCCAGAGTGTAATGAAGCTTTTTCAGCCATCAAGGTTGCATTATGTTCAGCCCCTGTTTTAAGAATCCCAGACTTTGAGAAACAATTTTTGTTACAGACAGATGCATCAGAAGTAGGCCTAGGTGCAGTCTTGAATATAGTCAGAATATAGATGGGAAGGAACATCCCATTCTATATACCAGTAGGAAATTGCATGACAGAGAGAAAAGGTACTCCAGAAACATAGAAGCTGACGGCAGATAAGGACCGCAAGGCCCATCCAGTCTGACCATTTGTTTTTCTACCTTATGAATGTGCCATCGGCCTTTGCTCTGTCAGTGGCCTATCTATTCATACTCATCTGTATTGCTTCCTTATGCCTGTCCCATGCCTGTTTGAAGCCCTGCACTGTATTCATGTTCACCACTTCCTGAGGTAGGCCAGTCCATGCATCCACCACCCTTTGTGTGAAGAAGAACTTCCTCACATTACCCGTTAATCTGCCCCCCTCTCTAATCTCATGCTGTGTCCTCTTGTCCTGCTATTTTTCTTATATTGAAACATGTTAGACTCTTTCACCTTGTTAATGCCCTTAAGGTGTTTGAATGTTTCGATCATACCACCTCTCCCTCCTTTGCTCTAGGGTATACATGTTGAGCTCCATTAATCTGTCCTCATATGTTTTCTGATGCAGTCCCTGCACCATTTTGGTTGCCCTTCTCTGGACTGCCTCAATTTGGTTAATATCCTTGTGAAGGTGTGGCCTCCAGTACTGTATGCAGTACTCCAGATGGAAAGAGGGATTATTACCTCCCTCTTCCAACTTCTGATACCCCTACTAATACACCCCAACATCCCCCTAGCCTTACCTACTGCTTTAGTGGTCTGCTTGGATGATTTCAGGTCATCGGTGATGATGATGCCGAAGTCTCTTTCTTCCATTGTGACTGTCAGCAGCTCCTCTCCCAGCCTATAGGTGGCTTCGGGTGTCTCCTCTCTATGTGCATGATCTTGCACTTCTTTGCGTTAAACCTCAGTTGCCATGCTTTCGACCATTTTAGTAGTTTATCCAGATCTCTTCTCATTCTGCCCACCCCATCTGGATCATTGAAAGGAATGCCTTGAGGTAAAGTGGGCCATGGAATCCCTTACGTTTTATTTGCTAGGGCTGACTTTGTGCTTACAAAAGATCACAATCCTCTCTGTCGGCTTAATCAAATGAAGGATAAAAATTTCAGAATTATGAGGTGGTACCTGGCACTGCAGCCATTTAAATTTAAAGTGATGCACAAATCTGGAAAAGAGGATGTCAGTGCGATTTTCTGTCAAGATATGGATCAGGAATTGAGAACTCCGAAGGTTAAAAAAATACATGGGTTTAAACTTAACTGTTTGCTCTACTGGTGGTTATGGAAAAAGGATACTGCATATGCGCGGAACCGTAAAGGTTATACAGTAATGCTAAAAGAGAATTAAAAGAAAGTTTGGTAACCTGTTTAAAAAAAAAAAAAAAAAAAAAGTGTTCCCTCTTAAAGAGGGGGTTACGTGACAGGGTTGAATAAGACCCTGTCCCATTTGTTATGCAGAAAGGGTTAAATGCAAGGATCTGTTCTGTCCTCTCTGTTTCTGTCTCTTGTCTGTCTGATTGCACAATCAAATTTTGTTGCAAGACCTAGGAACTAATCACTCTGACAGTCTTGCGATCTCCCCCACTATCTCCCTGTCTTCACTATTTGGAACTCACAGAGTTAACTCTGAGATGCAGTTTGACCTCCACAAACTCTTTTTCAGAGTTGTCAATAGGAGATTTGTTTTGGGATACATTGTTCAATTTTGTTGCACCTACAAGGAAAGAAACTGACAAAGTTCTGATACATTTAGTGAGAGACCAGGAGGTCTCTTAATGAGTTTGGGATGCAGAAGTTAATTGCTAGGAAAATACACTATATAGAAAGAGCAGCAATGTTTGTAAGAGAGTGAGTGAGAAAAATACTGAAATTTAGAATTAGTGATACCCTCCGAGGATGGACTTTGTTCTGTTTGAACTGCCTATGTTAAAAAATCATTCTGCACACATTTTTAAAATTTTTATTCTATTGTTGTTAAGAATAATAAAACACTACTTGTGAATTTTATAACTGCTCCTGGTTTTCTTGTGCTTCCGGACTTGTGCCTTGACGACAGGGACCTTTGACATCAACCTGAACCACCACCAGAAAAGGCAGACAGTACCTTATTTTAACATCTTCTCTGAAGGACAGCATAACCTGACAGTACAGCATCCCCTTTGTACCGCATTCTGGTACCAATGTTTATGGTATGAGCCCAATCCCTATCTAGGACTAAAACCCACTACCTTTTGAATTGGAGGCGGCTGTGCTACAAACCTAACCATGCTGACGCCTACCAACAAACACAACTGGTTAAATGAAAAAACACAGAGCGGGGGGCTCATTTTTTTTTAATTAATGAGTGCACATATACCCTGGAGCGTTTCAAAGATACAAGAAACTGCACAAAGAATTCTAAGTTTTGGAATTATGTCAGCACTTCCATTCAAAAAAGCAGAACAAATACTTCTTGCTTTAGAAATCTGATTTAATTAATGTATAATATCCAGAAAAAATACATACAATTACCACACACCAAAAATGTTTTTCTTTTTCACACACTCTTATAGACACTGTGCAGCAGTAAAAAAGTATTGTCCATACATAATACTGAAAATCAGGGATCATTCTTTCCCTTTTTCTGCTGTATTGATATTTCTAAACAAACCGGAGCATCAACCTTTTACTGTGCACTGCCCTATATTATAAGCAGTATAGTAACAGCTACTTTGGTTGTAAAGCCTTTTGCTGGTACTTAAAAAAGGGGGGCACCTCTCCCATTTTCAAAAGACAAGCTGAAACCTGGATCTCATATGGCAACAGTCAGGGAGGCCTTGCTCACCTGACAAATCCCTCGTTGGCTGGTAGAAACCCGATACCTGCCACTAAGCCATATAACACAGCCATAAAGTAGCTACGGGAATAGCTCACAAACCAGCATACATTAAAGGGGAACTGTCATCAACAGGGTTTCATAATGTCTGAAAGACCATAAAAAGCTAGTTTGAGTGAGCAGTTGTGTTTCTATGTGAGTCTTTGCAGTCCAGAATAATTTGTATGTAAATCAGTCTATAACTCAGGGCTCGAGGCAGCCATATGTTTTAGGCTCCTGACAGGAAATGATGTCGCCGAAGATCTTGGCCCTCCATTGACTGTAGGTTAAATAGGAAATTGTCTCTTTTATTATGTGTGTTTTAAGGTGTTATTATAACACTTTCTACATTTATAATAATTGTTCTGTATGTGCATTGAAACTAATGAGTTATCACCCTTATATTTCAAACTGTTAGTAAAAATAATCCATCTTTAGGATTGCTTTAACCTCTAGGCTATACTGGCAGTTGATCATTAAAAACTACACATCTCAAGGTTGGCTCTGTGGTGCCAACAGGTATTGGGCAATCTGAACATGTGTTATGATTCTGAAAATATTATGCTCTTTCTATCCAGATTTGACTTGAAAAGAAAAAAATAGGATACCATTAATTGTTTATTAATTGCAAAAACACATGGATGGACAACATTGTTTAAAAAAAAGGCATCTGAACTGCATTATTAAAATATAGAATAATATATTTGTGTGTGTGTAACCAAAATTTTACACACACTCGAGGTGTGGGGTGCTGCATTAACCCCGGTGGCAAAGTCCGAGTGGTTTATAAAAGCATCCCATACTGAGGGTGTGTGCAGAATTCTGGTTTTTACACCCACCCATATGTTATTTTATTTAATTAACGGTGATAATTGTTTTTCTCTTTCAGCACAGTTCAATTAGTGCAGCACTTCTGTCAGAGATACACACTGTGCACACACACACACACTTTCCCTGTTTCTCCCTTTGTTTTTTTTTTCTTTTTCTTTTTCCACATTACAGTGGGAATGGATTTCTGGAAAGTTGTGGTCTGTTGGCATAGCTGTGAAGTGCAAGACACACTCGAAGGGTATGGGCGGCAGGATCAACCAGACTGATTTTTTTCCTTTACAGTAGAAAATATTTCAGTAGGAAACTGTTATACTTTTAACTTCATCAAAAGAAGTAAAATACTCTTTTAATAATGTATTTTAGGTTATGCATGTTTTAACTGTGTTGTCTATCTATGTGTTTTTCAATTAATAAACAAGTAATGATGTCCTATTTTTTCTTTTCAAGTCAAATCTGGATAGAAAGAGCATAATATTTTCAGAATCGCAACACATGCTCAGATTGTTTGTACCGTCTTTGTCCAGGAAAAGCACACAGCTACAGCTTGTTCCTGGGTGTGTTCTGGGAGCACAGGGAGGTTAAGTGACTTGCTCTGGTCACACAGTATATAAGTAGAGCATGATGAAAACAAACCCCATTCTGCTGGGTGAACAAAGCTTGTTCACAGCTCTTTGCTTTAACCTCTAGGCTGCACTGCCAGCTGATCATCGAAAACTTCACATTTCAAGGCTGGTCCCAAGATACCAGGCCAGTAGGTACGTAGCCACATTTGCATCTTGTAGACCTGAGTTCACACCCAAAATTGTAAGAGAGGGAATGGAAAAAGACAGAAGTTGGTGCTGTGACAGCCCCAGAAATCTGTACTGACATGAACACAGACAGGGTTTAGAAATCCTGATACAGTATGGGGACCCAATACCTGTTGGCACCAAAGAGCCAGCATTGAGATGTGTAGTTTTTGATGATCATCTGGCAGTATTGCCTAGAGGTTAAAGCAACCCTAAAGATGGATTATTTTTGCTAACAGTTTGAAATGTAAAGGTGATACTCACTAGTTTCAATGCACATACAAAAGTATTATAAATGTAGAAAGTGCTATAACACCTTAAAACACACTTAATAAAACAGACACTTTCCTATTTAACCTACAGTCAATGGAGGACCAAGATCCGGTGACATCATTTCCTGTCAGGAGCCTAAAACATATGGCTGTCCCGAGCCCTTAATTACAGGCTGATTTACATATGAATAACTCTGGACTGCAAAGACTCACTGATCAACACAATAGCTCACTCAAATTAACTGTTTATGGCATTTCAGATATTAAGAAACCCTGTTGATGACAGTTCCCCTTTAACTTGAACACGCCAAAAAATAGGAGCTTTTTTACCTTCTTTTGCTTTATGGTCTGCTAGAGGTGCTCGATACAGGTTGCAGTGGTTGAAGTGCATCAAACAAAATGGAGAATCACGCACTTATGTTTCGACGTAAAGTCATCCTCACAGCCGTTTGCCTGATGCCCAGGGAAGTGAAGTGACCTGCTCAGCATCTCACTGTGTGCCCACCAGGAATTGTTGGATTCCCTATTTCTGGGTTTTAGTGCTCTGTGTTACCAGTGGGTAACACTGCCGTAGGTGGGTGTTCCCTGAGACAGTCCCACGCAACTGTGTTATCGGTATCTATTCCATTGGAGGTAGATGCAGTCCCATTAATGGGACATTTCTGCGTTTGACTACAAATGGGAGCTATTCGGGTAATGTTCCACAAGAGCATTGTTAGATCAGAACACCAAAAATGTTACACCGTGGACTGAATCACAAGAGATTCCCCTTCAGCTCAGTTACAAAGATTCTCATACAGTACAGTATATTTGGGTTTTCCAGGTCAGTAGTGTGTGATCTTGTGATGTGCTACAGTCAGAACTCATTCATTTGCATTTCTGAGTACTGCATTGTTTGACAGGTGTGTGGCATCCTTCTGATGCTTGTGATTGGTCGTAGTAAACATATTTTAGAAATGTTACCTTTAAAGGTGTGGATTTATCTCACTGTGGATTCAGCTCAATGTCCACACATAGGCAGTCTTCCTTGAGACAGCTGAGTCATCAGAATATTTTCAAGCTAAACTCCTTTCACCACTCGGGTGGTATATCATCTGACTTTGCTCTGTCACGTCAGATCTTTATTTCTGCGGTAAGGGACAGGTCTCCTCCTTCGTGGTTCTGCATGCGTAGAAGGAGTGTTTTCAAGTGCTTTTCTTTGGCAAATCTCAACTTTTCTAGTCCATTTTCAAAATTAAAGTTGATCCTGCCTCTTCTAGCTTCGTTCTGTTGCCCATGATCACTACAGAAAAGCAGAAACCGGGCTTCAAATTCTGTGCCTGATGCAGGCAGAAGATGTTGGCCATGGATCCACATGAGACGTTTCTACTGCTTAGGTGATTAACACGACATTGGAAATTGCAGCAAGTGCCAGGCCATGCCTCAGCATTCATTGAGAACTGAAAGGCCAGATTAGCCTTAGTTAGATGTATGGAAGGCCAGGTTTGCCTTAGGTACATGTAAGTACAACAGATTGGCCATGGCAGCTGCTGGGTCGGCTGAACAGCTTGTGGTCATGGATGAAGAGGTGGTAGTGGCTGCGGTAGGTACCTTGTTGGTCTTAGCACTGTTGCCAACTAGGGCCAGCATCAGAGGGTCATTCTCTTGATCTTTTCAGAGAAATGTGTTTGGCCCTCTGGACCTTTGGAGAGACTCCTTCCCTCCATAACAAGAAACCTAAAAGGCATAGTCACCACAGATTGTGGGACTGGGAGCAGTCACACTCTTCCTGCTCCTTTGACTCCCCTGACTGCTTGACCTTGGTTGAGCTTCCTCAAGTTGAAGGTTCAGCAATGGTTTCATGGTACCTCCTTCAGGTATGTCAGCATCCACTTCGGTCAACCACGTGGTCTAGATTTTTCTCATGCCGGTCAACTGGCTGCCGGAGATGGCCGATGAGGAGTCAGTCTTCCAGATCCCAGTGCTACCTGTCCTCATCTAATTCACAAACAGGTAGTCTGTAAGGATCCTCCAGTGGACTGTCTGATGTTGATTCGATGGTTGAGGTTTCACTCATTCTCCTTACCCACTCGACCAGGAGGTGTCACTATTGATGTTCATTGACTTCCTCATCCTTGGGTGAGGAGAGGCCTCGACAGCATGTATGTTAACACTACAAGGAGTTTGTCAGGCAGCAGTGGGCCATTGCAGAGAGGGGTAAGGCTCTGCTTCCAGGGTAAATGGTTCCCTGGCCTCCTTCGCTATTCCCATGCCGATCAGCAGACTGTAGCATCTGCTTTGCCTCTACTTCGGGTGGAGGGCCTTCCACCACAGCCATGATTTGAGGTCCCAACTAAGGACTCCCACCAGGCTGGCCACTTGCCAGGTTGGCTGTCCATGGAGATCACCCAAGATGAGTATAGTCGGGTAGTCCATGGGGAACATGGTCTAGGGCTGTCTTCGAAGTTTTCAAACTTGGAAACAAAGTCATTGATAGACTCGACCAGGCCTCAGCAGTTTGACCAGGAATCGGTGCGAGGTCTCTCTACTGCATCAGGGCCGACATACTTTGGGGCGTTGCTCCAACTTACTGTATGTTGGAATCATTGAATGTGCCCTTGGAACCTGTTCAGAAACAGGCTAAATACCCATTCACCGATGTCTTGGATAGTAACTGTTCCATGAGGGCTAACTTTCGAACATACTAACATACAAAATTTGCCAGCAGATAAAGGACTAGAGGTCTATCAAGTCTGCTCGAATGTGCAGCTAACGCCCCTTATTCTGCAGCTGCCCCTCCCTTCCACCCTTCCGCTCCATTGACCCTCCCCCTTGTCCTGTCCCATCCCCTTTTGAAGCAGTCAACTGTTCTACTGGATACCACTTCTGCAGGTATCGCATTCCACCCGGCTACCACCCTCTCTGTAAAAAAAATGTCTCCTCATCTCCCTTCTGAACCTTCCTCCTCCAGTCTCATATCATGGCCCCTGTGTCCCTCCCTCCCTTACTTTGAACAGCCACTCTGTACTTGTCTTGTTTATTCCTTTCATGTACTCAAAGGTTTCAGTCATGTCCCCCCCGTCCCTCCTCTCCTCCAGCGAGTGCATGTTCAACTCCCTCAGCCTCCTCCTGTATGATAAGTCCCCGAGCCCCTTGATCATCTTTGTCACCCTGCGCTGCACCTCCTCCAGTAACTTAATGTCCCTCTTCAGATACGGGTGCCAGGACTGCACGCAGTACTCCATGTGCGGTCTAACTAATGGCCTATACAGTGGCAGAATCACCTCCTCCCTCCTCGAAGATATACCCCTTGCAATGCAACCCAGCATTTTGTTGGCCTTTGCAACTGCCTTTCTTCATTGTGCTGAGTTGTTCATTGACCCTGTAATGAGCACCCCCAAATCCTTCTCCTCCTCTGTCTGGGCTAGCTGCACTCCCCCCAGAGGTAACTCCTCCTTGGGTTCTTCACCCCAGAATGCAGCACCTTGCTCTTTTTGGCATTAAACTCCAGTTGCCGGGTGTCTGACCATGTTTCAGGCTTTGCCAGGTCATCCTGCAACCCCTGCCATCCCCCTAGGTCGTCAACCACCGCTCCCATCTTGGTATCATCAGCAAACAGACTGATCTTGCTCTTGGTGTCTAATGATATGTCTGCAGTGAACATTCCAAACAACACTGGTCCCAACACCGAGCCCTGTGGAACACCGCTCGTCACTACCCTTGGGTGTGAGAGCTCCCCACCCACCACCACCCTCTGTTGTCTTCCTTGAAGCCAGTTCCCCACCCATCTCACCAGCTTTGCACCCACCCTGTGCCTTCTGACTTACTTCCCAGCCTCCCATGTGGCACCGAGTCGAATGCCTTACTGAAGTCCAGAAACAGGACATCCACTGCATTGCACCTGTCCAGTTTCCTAGTTACCCAGTCATAGAACTCCACCAGGTTGGTCTGGCAGGATCTGCCACATATGAAGCCATGCTGTCTGCTGTTCTGTAGTCCTTTGGCCTCTAGGAGGGCCACCAGCCTCTCCTTCAGGATAGTCTCCATCAGCTTACCCACAATGGATGTGAGGTTCACCATCTGTAGTTCCCTGGTTCATCCTTGTGGCCATTTTTGTGGAGGGGCACCACATGAGCCATCCTCCAGTCCTGAGGTAGACACCCTGAGTGTAGTGAGGCATTAAATAGGTCTGCCAGAGGTCCCACAAGGACCTCTGCCAGCTCCTTCAGTACCCTGGGATGGATGCCATCTGTTCCTGGTGCCTTGTCCACCCTAAGTGCCTTCAAACCCTCATGGACTCTGCCCTCCATGATTTCCCCATCTGTCACCCCACCCCCATTCCTCCCCCCGTGGGTATCACCCCCCACTTCTCCTTAGTAATTACAGAGCAGAAGTAATCATTTAACGCTTCTGCCTTATCACACCCTGCTTCCACTCAACCCCCAATCCACTCTTCCTTGCCCATATCCAGTGTGACCCATACTAAGTGGTGGTCACTCCCTGACAGCGTTTTTTCCACCGTAAGTTTTCTCACAAAGTCCCCATTTGCCAGCACAAGGTCAAGGGTATTCCCTAACCTGGTTGGTTCACTGACCATTTGCAGCAGGAAGCTGTCCTAGAAGGCATCCAGGAGTACCTGCTCCCTTCTATTCATGGTTGTTGGGGTACTTTAGTCCACTCCTGGCATGCTGAAGTCCCCCACAATTACCACACTACTCTTCTCGCAGGTCCTCCTGATCTGTCCCGCTAGTTCCTTGTTTAACTCCTCCGTCTGAGAGGGTGGCCTGTACACCACTCCCATTCTGAGAATCCTATTCTTGGAATCCTGGATTTGCATCCAAAGTGACTCCGTACTACCCTCCTCCCCTTCCTCCCTTAAACACTTAAGTCCCTCCTTCACATATAGTGCCACCCCTCCTTTCTCAATCACCCTGTCCCTAAGAAATATCCTGTACCATGGTACAGACAGGTCCCGGTCATTGTATTGGGTGGCCCATGTTTCTGTGATGGCTGCAATGTCCACCTCTCCCTCTGCCATGAGCATCTGTAACGCTGCAGTTTTCCTCCCAAGGCTCCTAGCATTAAGGGTAACCACCTCCCCCCATCCTGCCCTCCTTAACTAGCATCATCAATAGTACTTGCCATTTGTCCTTTGTCAGTGTTATGGGGGTAAGCTCATATGGTTTCCCAACTTGTGGTCTCTGCATGTCTCTTGCCCACTTGCCATCCCCCACTCCTAGTTTAAATTCCCAACTTACTCTATGTACGCCTCCATCCTCTGTTTTAACACTTTCTTTCCTTCCTCACTCTAGAGTAGTGTGTCTTTGGCATAGAGACTACTGTCCTCCCAGGTCCCTCCCCACCCCCCAACAGCCCATATCTTTTAGCATGACACCAGGTTCTTAGCCATCTGTTAAATTTCTCTGTTCTCAGCTTTCCTGTTGTGCTTGCTTTGGGCACTGGAAGTATATCTGAAAAGGTTACTGATCTTCCTGCCCTCTCACATAATTGTCCTAGTTCTTCAAACCTCCTCTGGACTATATCTACTGCCTTGTCAGCCAGGTCGTTCGTCCCAAGATGCGTAATTAAATGAGGCTTGTCCCTACTCCTACAGCAGGATAACTCATTCCCAGGCATACAGGCAGAAAGAACTGGGAATAAGGCTTCTCTGCATTCTCGTCAGCAAGAGGGTACCTGCACAACTGAGAGTTCATACAACTACCTTGTCTGAGCATAAAGGCAGAAAGTGCATTTAGGTTGGAGCCTGAATCCCCGCCCCTATTCGGGCAGATTCTGTTTGTACTTTTGTTGCTTGGCAACAACCAGCATGGCAGCTGATAGGGCAGTCCTCCGTGGCCCCACCTGTGTTTGTCCTGGTGAGGTGGCAGAGCAAGATTGGTTGTTGGCTGGTCCGGCCCTCTTACTCAGCACTTAAAACAAGGTAAAAACGGGGACTTCCAGTGACGCAACGGGTGGGAATGGCAGCTTAGCTCTCCACCTTGGTTCCTCCAGCGCTTCATCTGTTTTAATCGCGCGCTTAAGCAAAGCATCGAGATCCCAAACTTCGCATCCTTCATACTAACAACTGGCAGAAATGGGTCGTATGAAGAAAAAAGGGCTATCTAGCCTGTGAGTGGCCACACCAGCCTCTAAAGCAAAACCCCCACTGGGCCTTAGTCTGGCACCTTCGCGGTCCTCACTCCTCTCCGTATCGGGCAATGAAGACTCAGGCTCTGACTCGGAATCAACTGGTACAAGACTAGAAACCAGGAAAATACTGAGGCTTCTACACAAAATCGACAGTAAAGTGTTCAACATCCAGAAGGATTTTAAAAAGTTGGAATCGCGCACTGCTGCAGTCGAACAGCATATGAAGAATCTGCAAAATGAACAAATGGCCTATGGCCGCTCGCTAGTCTTCCTCCACAGATCAGAGAAAGCCCTTACCATCAAGGCCAAGGATGCAGAGGAACAATATCAGAGTCGACAGTATCCCAGAGGGAGTCAAACAAGAAGATATGACAGGGTATATGAAGTGCTGGCTCCCTACAGAGCTGCAGCTGGGAGAAGACTTCAGCTTAGATATCGAAAGGGCTCACAGGTCTGTAGCCCCGAATCCTAAACCAGGGTCCCAGCCAAGAGCCATTCTGATCAAATTTCTAAAATACCCCATAAAGGAAAAATTCTCAGACTTGCCTGGGCTAAGATGAACCTCAATTTCGATGGAGTCCGAGTATTTGTTGCCAAGGTTTCCTTCCAACCATGGTGGCAAGAAGGAAGAAAGTTCTGTATGTGGTCAAACAACTAAGGGACAAGGGCATAAGAGCCCAGTTGAGATACCCGGCTAGGCTCTGGGTAGAGACGAAAGAATGGCCCCAAAATCTTTGACACCTTCCTTTCAGCTAGTCAGTTCCTAACAGTGTAGGGTGTTTCCTTTCCTGACTTCAAGGAAGAGAAGGCAGAGGATGAAGTGGAACAGCTTTTATGGTCTCTTGCTCCAGGAACTCGGAAACCTTTAAATCTAGGCTCCAGGTCCGAAGCTATTTTGCCAGTGCATTCCGACTTAGCGAGGTGGATTGCCAAAGAGAAGTAGACCTGAATTCCAGTGGCAAGGCAGTAACGAACTAAATGAAACCCAGCAACCAGGCTGATTTGGTGCTAACAATAAATTATCTTTAACCCCCGGTAAGACTGTTCATACCATTGCTTGAATCCCATGAAGGTTTGGCCTGGGGTGCTTTTCCTCCTCCAGCCCCCGGGAAAAACTGCAGCTAATAACCATAGTGATCTGTGAGAACCATCGGAATGACACCCCTCGAGAACCTTTTTTCAGGACTTGTGGCTGAAGGGTCGACCCAGGTCTAATTAATAACAAACAATATATAGACTCCACTACACAGGTAATAATACAACATTACCAAAATAAAAAAAAAGAAGTAGATTCCCCGCCCAAATGTTTGTGGGATGCACTGAAGGCTGTAGTCTGAGGACATACCATTGCCTATGTTTCCCACAGAAACAAACATCAAGCTCAGGGAGATCTTGGATAAAATTAAGGACTTACAAGCAGAAAATAAACGCACCAGATCAGATGTTGTTCATAGGAGATTGAGGGAAGCCCATTCCTCCTATGAGTCCATAATGCTGAGGCGCACTGAAAATTCATTGAGATCTGCTGGGTAGAGGTATTATGAGAGGGGGGAGAGAGGGCCGGCAGATTGATAGCACAGAGGCTCAAAAGGCAGGAGGAAGACAGATATGTGTCCAGAATCTGTTCTGGTGCCCCTCGCCCCTTCCCCCGGACCCAACTCACAGAGATTGCAGTGGAGTTCCTGAGATATTACAAACAGTTGTACTCGGCAGAAGGATGCCTGGAACAGTCAGACAAGATCAAAGATTTCCTCCAGAAAGTTATATTGCCCACCCTAACCCCTGCCCAACGGGACAACATGGA
Source organism: Neoceratodus forsteri (assembly GCA_016271365.2). NCBI lineage: Eukaryota > Metazoa > Chordata > Ceratodontiformes > Ceratodontidae > Neoceratodus > Neoceratodus forsteri. Next base: position 1,078,304,097 of record CM057452.1, on the reverse strand, counting down.
AGTATCGTTTTCAACAGAAGTGATACAGGTGATTAAGCTACTAAAATCGGGCAAGGCCCTGGGCCCAGATGATTTCATTGCTGATTCTATAAATGCTTCACAAAAGAAATATCCCCCTTTTAACTAGGGTTTGTAATATGGCACAGGAACCCGGGGCCTTGCCCGATACGTGGGTGAGTCCCTCATCTCAGTGTTGCCCAAGCCCGGGAAGGACCCAACTAACTGTTCGAGTTGTAGACCCATTCCTCTCCTAAACCAGGATACAAAGATTTTTGCTAAAGCAATTAGTGACTGTCTTCAAAAGGTCATCCCCAGCTTGGTTCACCCTGATCAAACAGGCTTCATCCCTGGTAGGCATATTCAGGACAACATCCGCTCTCTTGTTAAATACACTCTCCTGGCCAATTTCCAGGTGGTGGGCAACCCAAGCGGTATTATCATTGACGCTGAAAAAGCTGATCGCATTGACTGGAATTATCTAGACCTCACCCTGATGGGTTTCGCTTTGGAGACAAGTTTAGACCCGGATTAGTAATTTATATAAGAACCCTCGGGCTAGGATTCAGGTTAATGGAGTCATCTCATCGCCCTCGGAAATACAAAGAGTCACCAGACAGGGCTGCCCTCTCTCCCCTCTCTTATTTGCCCTGAGCCTAGAGCCACTAGCAGCTTTTATTAGGCAAACAGATGTTTTTCAGGGGGTCCGTGTTCGGGACACGGAGGTCAAAGTATCAATGTATGCTAATGATACCCTTCTATACATCTCAGACCCCGTCCATTCATTTCCAAAGATTTTTGACCTTTTGGCGGACGTTGGGGAACTATCTGGTTATAAGGTAAACCTGGGAATAGGGATCCCCAAAGGGACAGCTTTCCCTGAGCTAGGCCAAATTAAATGGAGTGGGGCAGGCTTCAGATACCTGGGAATTTGGATTCCCAGAGATTTCAAGAAACTATACAATTCAAACCATGTGAGGTTGCTTCAGGAGATAAGGACTGAGTGTAATAGATGGAAAGAGTTGCCACTTTCATTAGCTGGTAGAAAAGAAAGCATTTGGATGAATTTTTATTTATAATGACAGCTCTCCCACTCAGGACCCCTAGGTCATTCTGGAAGGAAGTGCAGTGTCCACTTTCTAAATATGTTCGGCAGGGCAAAAAACTCAGGGTCAAGTGGAAAGTGTTAACAGCCCCTAAAGCAAAGGGAGGTCTTGGACTCCCTGATATGCAAAAATATTTTTGGGCGGCCCAGCTGCAGGCCCTTATCCCTCTTGCACAGGATACCCCTCCACAAGGCCAATTCATAACAGAACAGGAGAATTCCCTTCAAGAATATATTCATACTATGACCTCCACCCCGAACCAACGGAAGTTAGTGTCCAGTTTGGTGCAGTGCATGAATGAGGCAGATGAGGATCATATGATTAGGATCAAAGAGACGCTGAAAACAGAAATAGGAGTCTCTTTGTCTAAAGGGGAATGGGATGTCATATGGAGAGGTATCCATAACATACAGCCTCTTTATTTTGGAGGGAGTTCCATTGGAAAATAGCAGTTAGGTATTTTAGACCTCCGGTATTAACTAAACATTTTGGGAAACACACTTCAGACCTTTGCTGGAGAAACTGTCAGTCCACTGGCACCTACTCGCATATTTTCTGGGAATGTAAGGTTGTGGAGGGCTTTTGGGAGGCCATACACAAGGTGGTGCTTGGAAGTTTTGACTCCCCCTTCCCAAAAAACATTCAACATTGGCTTTATGGATTGCCCCCAACCTCCTTGAAATCTAAAGCACTCAGTTGCTTGTTCCAAATCTTTGTAGCTGCAGCTCTCAAGGCAATTACTTTGTGCTGGCTTACCCCCAATAGGCCTTCTGTAGAGTCTTGGTATGGAATCTGTCTTAGAATTCTAGAAATGGAATACCTAACTGCTAAGCTAAGTTTGTCTACAGATAAATTCAAAGGGAGGTGGCTGCCATTCTTCCATTTTATGGCCTCCAGGGAACAAAAGAGCATTTTTAATATCTTAGTAAATTATTCCAGAAGAAATTGAATGAAATTAAACCAGGAATTGCTTTTTGACTCCCCCTCTCCCCTTACCTTCTGCCTGTTCCTGTGGATGGACTTCTTGAACCTCCAACCTTTTGTTTCCTGAGCCTAATGCTTTGCTTTATGTCTTTCTTAGTCTCTTTCTCTATATTATTGTTATGCTCATTTACAGTTCCTCTACCTTCAGCTCACATTCTTTGCTCCTTTACTTTCTACTCTGGTTTCCCATTACTCCTCCATCTTCCTCAGTTATTCCTAGGTCCTTTATATACCCCCAGGCCTTTAGAGGGTTCTCAACCGGCCTGTGGATCTGGAAGAATGGCACTCTTATGAAAATTCACAGGCTACATCTGAATGAAATGTCACTCTGCTTTTATTTAACTAAAGAAGAAAATTCTTAAAAGGATGTATTGGATATTTTTCTCTCTCCACTGTCTCTCTCCTCTCCTTCTCTCTCTTTCTCTTCTAGATTTTGCCTCTTACATTTCTGGATAACTGTAATTTTATATTTCCTGTATGTAAGTATGTGTGTAAAAATATTGTAAAAACTTTCAATAAACTTCTATTTAAAAAAAAAATAAAGTTAAAAACAAGCGAGAAGCACAATACTTTATGTGCATTGTGAAAAGCATGATGAAAGCTAGAAAGGTAAGAAAAATGTTGCGGACCAGTTTTGGTTCACTTTTCCTTGTTGATACGAACATCCATTTGAAACAAGAATTTTGTCTTATTTTTGACAGCCACAGCAACAGTTAAAGGAAACTTAAAATGGAACTTTAGAGATTTACAGCAGTGGGCCTTCTAGAAAGTAAAGAGCCCGCTCTTTGGGTATATAATGTTTGCACTAGTAAAAGCAATATGCAGGAGGAACCTGGTGTGGACGTGTATAAAAATGTGCTGTCACTGTATAAGATTAAGTGAAATATGCTTCTGTTTTCAAGTAATTTAAATGAGAATTTCAAAAAATGTGATGTTACATTACTAAAAATGCAAAGTAATCATTTGTTTAAAACAGTTTAAAAGAGAATTACGTATGAAATATTGGGAGCCTTGAATTAACCAGGAAGGAATTACAGTTAAATGCCAGTGAACAGTTTAGAAGCTGGAAAAAGAACAGGAGTTGTTGCAAGAGGATGTTAACTTTTGGTTAGTACATTTGAATACACTGCACATGTTTTGAACATAGTGATAAGCAGAACAGAAGGTTATATAAAGTGTGAGTATGCCTAGAAAAAAATGTGTGAATTTTGGTTGAAGAAATAAGTAATACTGGAAATACTATATATTTAATTTTAATTTATTTATTCATTCTCCGATTACAATACCTTTGAGCACATCATAGCTCTTTTACAAAGGTTCCACGTCAGTGGAAAGGGTGACAGACATACAACGGATGATATTACATAAAATTTTGACAAGAAAGTATTTAAAATGACAATATGACATTAACATTGCAACTAAAATTAAAACTATGAATTGGTAGGAAATCAAAAATAACCTAATAAAAGGAGGCAGTCCAAAGTGCTTTGTCAAATAGGTATAGGTAGATTTGGATGAAAAAAAAGTTCAGGTAAGTGAAGATAAACAGTGAAAAGAAGGTGGAAGGTGAGATGAAAGAAGGATCGGGAAAGGAGGCAAGAAATAGGGCAGAGTGGTTAGGGTGAAAGTGGTCATTTGCAGAAAAAGGGGAAGAAGTAGGTTCACAAGGATGTGTCAGTACTGCTGGGGCAGTGCCATGTCAGTTGAAACAGTCACAGGAACTGTTAGGTGTAAGATGCTGACGAAGAATGCCTTTAAATGGTCCCAGTTTTGGTAAGGAAGAGATGTCACTGGGCAGCGCATTAAACCATAGTGGTGCTCTATATGCAAACGATCGTTGCCCTTGTGTAGTCTGGCATCTTGGGACAGAGAAGAGTTGGTTGACTGAGTTACGTGTGTGCTGAGAGCTGCAAGAGGGGTTGAGTAAGTTTCTAACACCAGAAGGCAGGAAACTGAGAAGTGCCTTTTTAGTTAGCAAGCAGGTTTGATAGTGAATCCTCCCATTTAGCTAAAGCCAACCAGTTTGTGCATACGGTTCACATGTGTGGGTAAGGCGTGCTGCTCCAGTAAGAAGTCGGCATGCTTTATTGGGTGCCACTGATATTCCAGGGTGGTTAGCGGTGGAAGATGAGCCCTACATTACCAGACCATATTAGAATGCCTTATATTTATATAGAATGAAAGGGATAACAGAATAAGAATAAAATCCCATTATAAAGCTACTACGGCATCAGAAACTCAGCTAAACTGTGCTTTTTGTTGAAAAAATGTTTTTGTTGAAATAATTTTATTTGTTGCAAAAAAGACATTAGAAATAGGGACCAAAAGAATACTGAGTCTGAGTTATACTAGTGTGAAACCATGCAAAAGTAATGTATGCGAGTTGAAGCATAGCAAAAAACAGTGTTTGATGTTGAGAGTGTAAAGTGAATAGAGTACTATCATCCAGTTCAGGGTGGAAATACGAATTGAAAATAAAATATTACAAATATTGCTTATGTATTTATCACAGATCCTAGCCACTGAAGAAGCCAATAGTGGGCGAAAATTTGGGCAAGATTAGGGGTTCGTATTGCCAAGGATTATACTACAATAATAAATTCATCAACTAGATTTGGAATGTGCGACTGATTTTTTTTTTTTTTTTTGAGAGATGAGCTTTCAGTTTTCCAGCCCCAGTAAGAACATAAGTATTATGATCATTTGAAGGGGACCTACCTACTCCATTTTCTTTTGAGTCTCAGGCAGGCCAGCTATTCAGTCATGATGGAGAATTTTGTCTGTTCCCTGTTTGGGATTGGTCTGCTTTTCCTCTCCCTGCTTCCTTCTGATAAACAGCAGGCAGCCCAGATGTTACAAGACCAGGGTCAGTCGCTGCCTAAACACTAGCTCATGGCTTTGAACATGGGCAACTCTTGTGCCCATGCCATGGCTACGACCATTGCCATGCATTGCAGGGCCTGGCTGAGGCTGTCCACCATCACAGCAGGCAATCGGCACAGGTTTTCTGATATCCCCTTCTTGGGCACAGACCTCTTGAAGGACATCTCACTTGCATTGAGAAGTCCAGTGCCACTTTGAATTCTGTGGCTTTTTCCCAGAAAACTCTGACTACCTCTAAGCCTAAGAAAGAGGCTTGTCAGTTTCAGGCCTTTCAGCCACAGCAGCACCAGAAGGGGCAGTTTCAGCACTGCCTCGGTAGCAGCCCCTTCAGGATCAATTTCAGCTCTGGCATCCGAAGTCTAAGTTCAGTGGCCAGGGGCAAGGGGGAGGTGGATGTGCCTCTGTGGCCCAATCTGCTGGAGCCCTCCCCCCAGGCTGCTAATTGATGATATGCAGCAGTGCTCCAGATAAGGTGAGTACTGGCCTGTTTTGCACTCTATATTTTAAGAAATACTGTTGAAAAATAATTTGGACGAGTACTGATATGCTTCACAACTCTTGGAAATGCTTAATATATTCTTGAAAAAGAGTTGTTTTCCCAAGTTTAAAGCACTGTTACTCATAATAATTATACTCACCTAATGTCAGAAATGGTGTGTGCATTGTTCTTGAATTGCCAAAGTTATCTGGAGCACTGGGTTGTGAGGTGCCATTCCCCCACCTGTCTAGTCACTGTCCCATGGTCGGGGGTCAGTTGCACCACTTTTACCACAGTGGTCCATCATCACCTTAGACAGGTGGGTCCTAGAAGTGGTGAGCAAGGGGTCACCTCTAGACTTTGAGGCTCTTCTGCCTCATGACCTCATTCCGGAGTCTCAGGGTATCCAAAGACACATTTTTCATGTTAAAAGCTGACATAGCTCAACTCCAGGCGTGCAGGGTGATAGGAAAGGGAAAGGGAACATTGGTTAACCAGGAGTAGTACACTAAGCCGAAGCTTATTTCCAGATACGACCTGGGAGCACAAGGAAGTTAAGTGACTTGCTTAGGATCACACAGTATGCACCTAGGCGGCTGTGGGATTCAAACCCAGGTCTCCAGATCTGCAGCTCAGAGCCGTATCCCACTGCACTATACTGCCTCCTCATGTCCCAGATGCTCTGGCCACTCAGGGATGTGTCCAGGTATTTCCTGGTTCCAAAATGGATTGGGGGGGAGCTGGCACCGTATACTGGACTTGGTATGATCTGAACAAGTTCATGCGGAAGCGCAAGTTCTGAATGGTCACCTTAAACCAGATCATACCATCCCTGAAACAGGGCATGTGTTTCCACTGTCTGGACCTCCAGGACATGTTCTCCCATATCCCAGTCCATCCCATTGCTAGTACCTTCTGTTCCATGCAGAGGGGGTACTGTACAGTTTCAGGTCATACTTTTCAGACACTTATCCGCACCCAGGGTCTTCATAAGGTGCATGTCAGTGGTTGTGGCATTCCTGTGGCACAAGAGCATCGGGTGTATCCCTACTTGGAGAGTGGTTGATAGTTGAGCCTGCAACCCTAGATCCCAGTTATGTGTATAAGATCCTGCCTGCCAAGCTTTGTCCTCCACCGTACAGGATGTAGCCTTCTCCTTCAGCCCTGTCTCCATGAAGCAGGTGGAAGACCTACTCCTGAGCTTAGATATCAGAAAGAATGCGGGTGCCAACCAACTAGAAACCTACTGGCTTATCATGTTTTGGCTGTTCCAACCACTCACCTTTTCAACTTGTCCCTTGCCCAGATGGCTATTCCCTCAAGCTGGAAAATTGCCCATGTTATCCCCTTATTTAAATCTGGTGACCCTGGTGATTTAAATAATTATCGACCAATATCCCTACTTCTCACTCTATCCAAACTGCTCGAAAAGGTTATCAACGAACAACTTAGACAGCACCTGGAGAGCTCCAGCCTCCTCAGTCTGGCACAGTCTGGATTTTGCCCTTGCCACAGCATTGTTTTTGTGCTCGCTAAGGTCTCCAATGACTGGCAAAATGCGCTGGATGCTAAAAATCATGTGTGCTTTGTTCCTTGACCTGAGCAAAGCTTTTGACATGGTGGATTACGATCTGCTCCTGGTCACTGTCGGACACATAGGATTAGACAGCATGACTTTAAAATGGTTCTCAAACTACCTTACGGGACTGCAACAGCAGATTAAGGCAGATGGAGACCTTTCCCCTCTGAAAAATCTTTCGAGGGGTGTGCCTCAAGGATCTATTCTAGGCCCTGCCCTGTACTCTTTGCCTTATATAGTAACAATATCGATTCAAGTATTAAATCAGCAAATTTACACTTGTTTGCTGATGACACCGTTCTTTATGTTAATAGACGCACCCCGGAACTTGCCTGCAGGTACCTCCAGCTTGAATTTAACATCCTGCAGAAAAATATCTTGCACCTAAAGTTACTTCTAAATGCAAAAAAAAAAAAAAGGCTATGCTCCTCTCTCCTTCCTTGTATGCGCCTAAACCAAGCTCTGATGTTTTCATCATGTGCTTAACCACTCTGCTGGGTGAGCCCTTGGAATTCGTGGAGAAATCCAAGTATCTAGGTGTTTGGATTGACTCAAAACTTTCTTTTGTCAACTACATTAAAGAACTCTTGGCCTCTTCTTTAGGATCAAGCATCTAATTATCCAAGAATCTAAAACTAGGTTAGTCCAATCCACCTTTATGCCGCTATTGGACTATACTGACTTCCTCTACGGTCAGGGCCCAAGTACTGTTTTATTAAAACTATACACAGTTTGCCACAGAGCTCTTAGATTTATTACTGCTGCACCATACTTCACTCACCACTGTTCTCTCTATGAATTAGTAGGCAGGAGCTCACTCATTTTAGATGTCAAAGAAATGCTGTCTTCTGGACATACAGAGCTATTAATAACAAACTCCCTCATTATATCTCAGATTGTCTGCCCCTTCTTATTGCTGGTTGTTACCCCTTAAGAAACTACTACTATATTTCACTTATCGTCTCTATGATCAGAACTCGCTATGGTAGATCTGCAGTAAGCCACGCCCTTCCTGCTCTCTGGAACAATATACAAAAAACTCTGAAACTTACTAGCCTTATGAAGCTGTCCTTCTTCAAAATCCTTTTTGCATGCACGTTCAAGGAGACATGTAATTGCCATCGCTGATGCCCCTCTGTCCTGGCATACCTTTCTGCCTTCACCCTCTTTCTATGGCTCCTCTTTTGGGTCATTAAGTCCCTGTCCTTATCCACCCTCCCCCAGACTTATATACCCTCCTGCTCCTCCTTCCCACCCTAGTTCATTATTCCCTCACCACATTTCTGCCACATTGTACATATGTATATGGTTATGATGTATATTCTGTGTATTGTATTCTTGTCACTAAGTTGCATTTCTTTTGTTATGTATTGATGTATCCCTGCCTCTATAAAACTGTATTGTATTCTTGACCTGCCCAGGTCCACCTCGCAAATGAGTTCTCTCAATAGTGTTTCACCTGGTAAAATAAAGATTGATTGACTGATTGAGCCGTCCAGCGAGACCATGGAGTGGTCCAGGGATCTGGCCCTCCAGACCTGCCAAGACTTGGTCTTTCCGGTCAACCTGGCTAAGTCGGAACTGGTCCATTTGCAAGTGATCAAATTCATTTGGGGCAGAACTAGACTCCCTGTGGGCCAAGGCCCACCTCCCAGCAGACCGAGCATCTGATCCTATTTCCTTTGCCTGTTCATTTCAGGTTGGGTGCTTGTACCCTGACTGGGACTTCCTTTTGACAGCTCCTACCAATGTGATTTGCTTGCCCGGCTGGAAGATGTGCCCCATCCAGTGGGAGCTGGGCCAGCAGTGGTCCCATTGCTTAGGTCACCTGAACCAGCCTGTCTTGGTGACCTAGTTGGTTTGAGATGCTATCCAGTAGTGGCTGTGTCCATAACATCTGGAGGAGGGAATCCCATTTGTCTGACCAAAATCGTTAGTCACTTTCTCTATGGGTGCATCTCCGGTGGTGTGGAGTGCTCACCTGGGAGACCACAGGGCCCACAGGTTCTGGTCATCCTGGTAGTCCTGATGCCATATCAACCTGCTGAAGCTCCGTGCAGTATGTCTGACTCTGAGGGAATTTGCTCTGTTGATGTTGATTCAGGGTTAGGTCATCCAGGTCTAGAAAGACAACATGACCACCATGTTCTTCCTTAACAGGTAGGGTGGGATGCACACCTTTTCCCTTCTATCAGGAGGCTCTCCTCATCTGGCCCCTTGTATGCAGCCTGGAAACATATCTCTTAATGATTGATGCTGCAGGAGAGGACAGCCAGCTGTTGGATGCTCTCAGCTGGGTCAGAGAGACATTGCATGAGTGGTTCCTAGATCAGGAGATGGAAGACCACCTGTTCCCCCAGTTTGGCACCCCTCAGGTGGACTGGTTTACCATGTGGGAGAACAGAAAATTCAGGCTGTTCTGTGCCCACCTCCCTCAGTCTGGGACACTTTAGGGGGGATGCCTTTACCAGGCCCTGGATCCAAAGCCTCCTGTATACATTCCCTCCCTTTCTCTTTGTTCACAAGGTAGTAATCAAGGTCTGTAAGGACAAGGCACAGAAGATCCTGATAGCACCAGACTGGCCCAGGAAGTTCTGGTATCAGCATCTCCTCGGCCTCCATAGCAGGCCACTGTAGTGGTTGCTTCTTCACCCTGACCTGCTGACCAGACAGCAGGGGACAGTCCTGCATCTGGACTTCCTATCCCTACACCTCTCAGTCTGTTATCTGAGCGGCTAGAGTTCCAGGCTTTGGGCCTTTCAGAAGACATTCTCCATGTAATGGATGTATCCTGTAAGGAGCTGACATGCAAATGTAATGTACTTAAGTGGAACAGGTTCTTAGTTTGGTGCCAGGGCAAGGAGCTTGATATCCTTGCCTGCCCTGAGACAAGTATTCCTGATTGCCTCTGGTCCATTCTCAGCCGGAACTGTGAGCAACGACTCTGTAGGTGTATCTCACAGCAATCTCTGCATACCAGGCGCTGGCTGGTATGCCGATGGTGGTGCAGGAGAAGGTGTTGGGTGCTTTTTCAAAGTTCTACATCACCTGTTCCCTTCCAATGCGCAAACTTCCACCTCCGTGGAACCTGCTGCTAGTGCTGACTGTGCTCATGGGCAAATCATTTGAGCCTGTGCACAAATTTGAGATAAGCCACTTGTCAGAGAAGTCCGCCTTCCTGGTGGCCATTACATCAGCCAAAAGGATCAGTGAGCTCCAGGTGCTCTTGCTGGAGTCTCCTTATTTGGTCTTCTATAATTACAAGGTGATTCTTTGCCCCAACTTGAAGCTCCTTCCGAAGGTCATTTCAGAGTTTCACTTCAGCCAGCTGATTAATTTTCCAGTGTATTTTAACAGTCCAACCTCAGACACAACAAAGGCTTCCTTAACTTATTGGACCTACAGAGAGCGCGCTCTCTTATTATAAGGAGTGCATGGGAGTTTGTGGAGAGGCTCACCAGCTGTTTAGCACTTATGCTGAAGCCATGATTCTTGGAAACATAGAATATGACAGCAGATAAGGACTACTTGGCTCATCTGGTCTGCCCATTTTTCCCTGCCTACTGCATCACCACAGACTCCAGTTGAACTCCACTCCCCCCCCCCCACTAAGATTTCCTTATGCTTATCCTATGCGTTCTTAAACCCCACCACTGTTTTTGCCCTAACCACCTCAGCTGGAAGGCTGTTCCAAGAATTTAGCACTTTCTGTGAAGAAGTACTTCCTGACATCTCTCCTGAATCTAACCTGCAGCTTCATAGCATGTCCCCTTGGTTTTGAGCTCCTTTCTTTCTAAAAAATACTTCTTCCTGTACTTTATTTACCCCTGTGAGGTATTTAAAAGCAGACCAGTAGGTACATGGACGATTGCCAGGTATATCACATCCTGTATTGAACTCTGCTATAGGTTGGCTGGTAGGGAGTTGCCCAAGGGGAATTGGGACCCATTCCACCAGACATACCACTGCCTTGGTGGCCTCTTCCAGGAATAACCCCATTGCAGAGATATGCTTGGCTGCAACCTGGTCTAAAGTGCACACCTTCATCTCCCATTACAGCATCGATCTGAGTTGTCAGGATACTGCTTTTAGTGCTTCAGTCCTGCAATCTTTACTTGCCATGTTTGAGTGTGCGCCTTGCTTCCTCCTCCTTCTGCCAAATGACTGATAGGAGTCTGCCTATGAATGGATAGTAAACTGAATCCACACCTTTAGAAATATAGGCTAGTTACCTGTAACTGTAGTTCTAAGAGTGGTATTCAGCTCACATCCACACCATGCACACAACCTCCCCTTGCTATGTGGCACCCAGATTCCTGCTTTCAGTGTCTAAGATATGATGTCATGGTGTGGAGCTGGAGGATATACCACTTGGGAGGTAGGAGGAGCTTAGCTTGAAGACATTCTGATAACTCAGCTGTCTCCAAGAAGACTGCCTTTGTGTGGATGTGAACTGAATACCACTCTTATAACTACAGGTATGGTTGAGTAACCTATATATTCTTTCATTCATTTTTATTGATCAGTGCTGTATTGTTTGGTATATGTGTAACTGAAACCTAATACTTGTGTTGGTCCTGGTGAACACATTTTGGGAATGTTACATTCATTCATTTTCATTTGAGAGTACTTCATTACTTGAAAGGTGTGTGATGACCTCCTGATCCTTGTGATCAGTCCTAATGAACACATTGTTGAAAAGTTCTGTTCATTAATTTGTAAGTACTGCAGATAGTTTGACGGGTGTGTGATGACCTTCTGATGCCTATGATTGATCATGGTGAATACATTTTGGAAATGTTCATTCATTTGCATTTGTGAATAATGCATTGTTTGACTGGTGTGTGATGACCTGCTGATACTTGTGGTCAGGCCTAGTGAACACATTAGGAAATGCTACATTCATTTATTCATTTGCACTGGTGAGTACTGCATTGTTCATGTGACTTGTGTGCAGTGGCCTCCTGATATGTGTGGTCGGTCCTAGTGAACACATTTTTAACAAGCATTTGTCAATGCCGAATGTTTGCTTGCTGGCATTGGCATTGGTAGTGTAGAAGTTACAGAGCTGCATAATAGGAATGGCAGTGAAGTATTGAACTGAAGCCAACCCCACCACCACCCTGCAAAAAGTGACAGGCATTGGGGTGTGCCTTTGGGTCGTCAGGCATACCGGCCACGCCATTTCACCACACCCTACCCTGCAGACACTGACAAGGGTCACGGTGTGCCTTGGGGTCTTTGGCCCTTATGCGCACCCCATTCCATCAGGAAATACGGTGAAATGGGTGCGGTATAGGAGAATGGGGTGAACTTTGGGGCCGAAGAGTCCAAGGCATACCTCGATGCCTCTCACTGGCTGCAGGGTGTGGAATGGTATGAGCATTACAGGCAAGAATCCCAAGTCACACCCCTGATGCCTGTCATTCTCTACAGGGTGGGGCATTATGGTTGGAAACCCTAACACCTCAGGCATTCGTTGGTATTTTCACTCCAAATTTTCAACATGGTTTTTTATGTGACCTCCACCTCGTGAACAGTGGCAATATCAGTTTGTTAGCGAAAAGCTACTTATGCACAGTGACTGTGGCATTTAGCACCACAGGTGCAAAAACACATTCCGAACAGGATGTGGAAAATGACAGCTGTACTGTTCATGGGGAGGTGTAAAAGTGGCAATGTTGCAAATCTGCAGTAAAAATATTAAAAAAACTGGTGAAGTCACGAGCGTGCATAAAAACTGTGCAACGCACACCCGAAATGTAATTAGTTTGGGGATTTTTTTACAGCAGATTGTCAACACAGGGCATTTTGGGACCTCCGATCATGAACAATGTCACTGTGATTTTCTTTATCTGTCCCGAACAATGATTTCCCACAGCGACCACGCATCTCTGCGCTGAAAGTGTGAAAACACATTTTGGCCATGTTGTGAAAAATGACAGCTGTACTGTTCATAAGGAAGTGTGGAAAAATGCCACTGGTGAAAATCTGGACTGAAAATATTACAAAGTCATGAACTTACAAGGTGCGTGGAAACTGCGCAATGCTCACTCGTAACACAGTCATTTTATGGACTTTTGTCACCAAATTTTCAACATAGCCATTTAAGACATCTGCTCATGAACAGTGTAACTGTGATTTTCTTACTCTGTCCCAAACATTGCTTTTGCATACCGACTGCACCGTTGTGCGCTACATGTGCAGAAACACATTTTGGGCGACATGTGAAAAATGGCAGCTGTACTGTTCATAAGGAAGTGTAATAAAATGGCAATGTTGAAAATCTGGAGTGAAAATATTGAAAATTTGCAAACTTACGAGCGTACGTAGGAACTGTGCAACGCATGCTCGTAAAACAGAAATTTTTAGGAATTTTTTAACCAAATTTTCAACATAGCCATTTTAAGACCTCTGCTCATGAACAGTGTCACTGTGATTTTCTTAATGTGTCTCATACATTAATTTCGCACACCGACAGCGCCATTGTGCGCTACATGGGCGGAAACACGTTTTGGGCAAGATGGTGAAAAATGACAGCTGTACTGCTCATAAGGAGGTGTAGTAAAATGGCAATGTTGAAAATCTGGAGTGAAAATATTGAAAATTCGCGAATCTACAAGTGTGCGTAGGAACTGCGCAACACACGCTCGTAAAACAGTCATTTGTAGGAATTTTTCCACCAAGTTTTCAACATAGGCTTTGTCAGAGCCCACCTTATGAACAGTGGTAGTGACATTTCATTACTCAGTCCCGAAAGGTGATTTTGCGCAGTGACTGCGAAATCACCCTTCTGGCTCGATTAACGCCATGACTGTGAGAGCATTCATGAGAAGGGGTCCCAAAAACCCCATGTTGAAAATCTGGTGTAAAAATTCCCAAAAATGCCTGAGATATGCAGCAAAGTTGAAAAAAAACCTATCTATCCCATTATACAGCTTACCGGCATTTCCTCAGTTCGCGGTCGACTTTGAAGAGTGCAGGCGTGTTCCCGGTCCATCGAGATCGTCGCACGAGTCGGAGTAAGTATGGGGTGGGGGTGTGTAGGAGGCAGGGTGCGCAGTGGGTGGCCGGTGGGTTGGGTGAACGCTGAGGGAACGTTTTCTTGTTTACAGGTTTTTTTATTAACAGGAAGATGACGCGGGACGTTTGCCACACTGGGGTGGGCTCCCAGCATGGCCGCAAGAAGGCTGTTTGGGGGGGCTGGAGCCGACGGGGGGATTGGGCACCCCCGTCTCGGCCATGTGGACTTGTGCCATGCTGGGTTGGGCTTCCAGCGTGGCGGCTATAAGGCTGTTTGGGGGGTCTGGATCCGACGGGGATTGGGCACCCGTCGTATACAGATGTGTTGCCACACTCGTTGGGCACCCAGCGTGGCATCTGGAACCTGTTTGGGGAAGCGCAGCACGCCGAGAGGGGATTGGACACCCCATCGGCTATACAGTGTGTGTGTGTGGGGGGGGGCACACAGTATGCGTGCACGTGTGTATAAGGGGGGAGCACGCATGAGCAGGTGATATCTTATCGCTGCTCACTGAAGCGTAGCTCCCTTTTTCAACTGTATGCCACTGCATTTTCAACTGCTGTCATAGACAGCTCCAGCAGTGATTGGAGAACTGCGACCGCACCTGCAAACACACTGACTGAATTGTAAGATGCTGACACACCTCCAAAAAACTCGGATGATGACACTATGTTTCTTGCACATGTGTGCAAGCAAACATAAAAATGTTCCATTCTTTCTTTTTTTTTTGAGTACTTCATTCTTAGACAGGTGTGTGATGACCTCCTGATACTTGCGACTGGTCCTAGTGAACACATTTTTGAAAAGTTACATTCATTTACAAGTATTACAGATTAACAGGTGTATGGCCACCTCCTAGTACTTGTGATTGGTTCTAGTGAACACATTTTGGAATTGCTACATTTGCGAGTAGTGCATTGTTTGACAGGTGTGCGACAACGTCCTGTTTATTTATTTACCCGGTAAGCCCACTGGGCCTAGAAGTCCCTTTTTCAGGGGCGACTGGGGATACAGATGGTAAGCAACTGAACTTGAACCAGGTTAAGCTGTTGGTGGTATTTTTAGTGAATGGGGAACTTTGGCCAGGACACCGGGGAAATACCCCTACTCTTTTTCGATAAGTGCCATGGGATCTTTAACATCCACCTGAACTACCACTAATCCAGGCAGATGGGACCTCGGTTTAATGTCTCATCCGAAAGACGGCACCTCAGAAGTGCAGCATCCCCTCATGCTGCACTACAGTGTCTGAATTGGGATATTAACCCAAGTGCCAGATGTGGGAACTGAACCCACAGCCCTCTGATCTCCCGGCCTCAACGAGTGTGCTACCTACTGAGCCACTGACACTGTTGCTCGAGATCTGTCCTTGTGAATACATTTTGGAACTGTTACAGTTATTCTTCTTTGAGTTCGGCATTATTTGCCAGATGTGATGACCACCTATTGCTTGTAATCAATTCTTGTGAACACACTTTGGAAATGTTACATTCATTTATTTGTAAGTGTTGTGGACTGCTTAACAGGTGTGTGAAAACTTCTGATGCTTGTGATTAGTCCTAGTAAACACAGTTTTGAAATGTTTATATTCATTCAGTTGCATTTGTGAGTACTTATCTTATCTTATTTTGACACACACATAGCGACTGCCTGATGTTTTTGATCAGGCCTAGTGGACACATTTTGGAAATGTTACGTTTATTCATTTGTAGATTGTTTGAAATGATGCTCCTCCTGATGCTTCTGATTGGTCATTGAGAATACATTGTGAAAATGTTACGTTTATTCATTAGCATTTCTGAGTGTGTCAGATTATTTGACAGGTGCGTGATGACTTCCTGATGCTTAGGCTCAGTCCTAGTGAATACATTTTGGAAATGTTACAGTCATTCATTTGCATTTGTGGTTACTGCATTTTTGACAGGTGTGTGAAGACCTCCTTATGTTTGTGATCATTCCTAGTAAACACATTTTGAAAATGTCATTTTCTTTAATTCTTTCACGAGTACTTCATTGTTTGCCATGTGTGAGTCGACCACCGGTTCCTTGTGATCAGTCCTTGTGTACAGATTTTGAAAATTTGACATTCCCTTATATGCATTTGTGAGTACTGCATTGCTTGACAGGGTGTGTAATGACCTCTTGATGCTTGTGATCACTCCTAGTGAACTAATTTAAAAAATGCTTCTTACATTTGTAAGTGTTGCGGGTTGTTTGACAGGAGTGTTGCTCTCCTGATGCTTGTGATCACTTCTAGTGAACACATTTTTAAAATGTTCATTTATTGTTTTGTAAGTATTGCACATTTTCTTGACAGGAGTGTAAAGACCCAGGGATGTTTGTGATCTGTGCAGGTGAGCACACTTTGGAAATGTTACATTCATTTGCATTGCTTGTGTTGTGGATTGTTTGACAGGTATCGGGGCGGATTCACACAATTTTCTGACATATTCCAGAATACTGTCACAATGCCGGCACATTCCAGGCAGCCATTTTGGAATCTGACATTTCAAATTCCTGTCAGAACTACCAGAAAATGGCTACCGGGAAAGCAGGTATATCAGGAGCACAGCATATGAAGCAGAGGAAAATAAGTGCATTTTTTGAGCAGTAAGTCCCGCAGAGTCAAATGAATTGTTTTAGTTATTGTTCAGGCAAGTTAATTTGGGCTGTCAGTGTTATTCTACAGCGCCGCTAGCTGCTCAGAGGATGTACAGGGGAGCATAGTGACCGGCCGTCTGTGTAAACTTTGAGAGGCGGGGCTGCTCCCACCTCAAGTGTTTTTTTCTGTTATTTCCTTTCCCACCAAACATGTTGTAAAATGACCTTCAACTCAAGAATAAAAAATGACATTTTACAACTTTATTTCAGGATTGCTGCAATCAATAGTGTTCCGATGTTACAATAGACTGCCAATTCAGGACACCAGGCACGGGGAAGAGAAAAATAAAAAAAAGCATCGTTAAGGGTCCGCTCGTGATTTACTAATTTTTACCCTAATCCTTTAGTGATGACTCAGTGGGCTGCTGCCAAATAGCAGAAACGGTTGCCGCTGGTGGTTGAGGTTTGGTAGGGGAAAGTTGTGGACTTGCTGGGTTGCATGGCCGGATTAAGAGGGCACAGTAAGTAGTTCAGTTTCATTTTTTTCCTTCCTATTCTCACCTGGCTCAGGATTTTTTGATAGCTGCTGCTGTTTGTGCTACTTGATGGGGGGTTAGTAGAGCTGAAGCACTAGCTCACTATGTTCACCCTCCCAGACCACCCTGCTGTAAATCACAGTTTAGCAGCCCGATTTTCTGACAGGGCATGAGATAAATGGCTTAATGGTGAAATGAGCCATATAGGCGTGCTAATGCAGATATATTGTTGAGGAGTTAGGAAAATGTTCTAGCGTACATTTTGACAAGTTCGCTTGTTTTACGCAATTTAAATAATTCTGTCACAGAGTTCTTGTTATGTGTTTCTCTCCTGTGTGGTTCACAGCACCTGGCTTTCATGACATAGCTAACTTTGTAACAGCTCGGATTAGAATTTTACACTAGGCTGCAGCCTGCATAACTGTGATACAGTACCTTAGTAATGGTGAAATTCTGCACTAAGGGGCAATATTTTCTGTGCCTCCTTGTACCTGTTGTTTTGTAAATTTCTCAGTGATAGAATAAAAGATTTTAACTGAGAGAAACAGCTGTCCGCAGACTCGCAGAGTGTGGTGTTTGTTTTGTTTTTTGCTTTCCTGCCCAAATGCGGCAGCACTCTGTGTGTGACACTGACTGCTTTAACTCTGTACAAAATACACCTTCCCTGATCCAGCGATGGTAGACTTGCCCCTTGACTTGGATAGTGCCTTACCACCTCAGAGATCTTGCTATGAGCCTTCCAGCTGCAGTGTCCCTTATACCTGCATTTGCAGATGGTGTGCTGTTATTTTTGAATGATTTATAGTTTCTTGTGTGTGAGCTGTTCATCCTTTGAAACCAGTCAAGTACTGGAAAAGACAGTTTGGGACTGAAAAGTATCATAGGTGCAGTGGCTCACTTTTAAATCAACATGTCAGGAGTGCACACATTGGGGATTGAAAATACTACTTTTCAAACAATGCCACAACTCTGGACAGGTCAGCACTTCTCACAAACAGCTTTGATAAGAATTTTTTAGGTAGCTTACCCTGTTCACTTCTTTAAAAGTTCTCAAGTCAAAATTCATTTATTACCTACATTAGCATTGTATGAGTTAAAATTAAAAATCTGCATTAGTCCAGGAAATATAATCCTGCTAGTGCAGTCACTCAGTTTGCAGTTTTGAAGTACACAAAATGTTTTGCTATTCAACTCACATAGGCCATCAGCATACCTGGACAGGATATCAGGTCCAGGTGTGTAGCTGGTCTATGAGAGTTGAGTAGAAAAACATTTTGTACTTTAAAACTGCAAACTGAGTGAATGCACTAGCAGTAATTGTATTTCCTGGACTAACGTGATGTTTTTTTTTTAATTACACAGTGTCAAGTAGGTAATAATTAATGACTTTTCATGGAACTGGACTGATTCGCGAGTTTTTAAAAAAAAGTGAACGTGATAAGCTACCTAAAAAGTTTTAATAAAAGCTGTCTGTAAGAAATGCTGACCTTCGCAGTTGCAGTGTTGTTTTAAAAGTTTGGGAATAAAATGTACTGTATATCAGATTCCTCTCATCAGAATTGCCACATAAGATGCGATACTTTAATATGTGGAGTCCTGGAAGCAGAAGCTTTCATTAATTAGAGGAATGGTGTCAAACACCTTGCTGAAATCTAGGTAGGCTGCATCCACAACCCCCCACAATACAGATCCACTTCCCTGGTCACCCAGTTAAAGAAATCTGTCAGATTTGTTTGACATGTTGCCTTGGATCTTGTGCTCTGCTGCTTACAAGGTGCTCCACTATCATTTCCTTTAGTAGTGATTCCATAATGTTTTTTTCCATCACTGAGGTCAGGCTGACAGGTATATAGTTCCCAGCCATCTCTCAGCTCCTACTTTGTTGGAGAGGGACTACATCTACCCTTTTCCAGTCCTCTGGATCCACTCCTGTAACCAGTGGCTTGTTGAACAGGGCAGCCAGTGGTGCTGCCAGCACCTCCATTAACTCCCTCAGTATCCTAGGGTGTAACCCGTCTGGTCCCACCGCCCTGTCCACCCTCAGTTTCATGAGTTCCTTTGTGACATTATCCTCTGTAAATGGACTGGGGTCCACATCTCTTCCTATCTGGTTTCTTTGCTGTGTTCCCTCTCCCTCCTCTTCCTCTGTGAAAACTGAACACAATATTTGTTCAGGATTGATGTTTTTTTCTGGTCTCCTTCCATGCTCTCTCCTTCCTCCCCTTTTAGCCTCACAACCTCCCCCCCCCCCACACTGTTTTTCCCTCAATTCACTAATGTACCTAAAGAAGGTTTTATCCCCCTTCTTAACTTCTTTTGTTATTTTTAACCTCTGTTCGGGCTTCTACACTCCTGACCGCCTTCCCTGCTTCCCTTTACTTCTCTATGTACACTGCCTTGTCCTCTTCTTACTGTGTTTCTTTATAATTCCTAAAAGCCAACTTTTTGGCCCTTACTTTCCCTGGCACTTCTTTTGAGAATCGCAGTTGTTTTATTTTTCTCTTGCCCTTGTAGTAGAAGACATGTCACAAAATACTGCACGACAAAAGGGATTACCTGTCATTGAATTACAATACCCTGCATGAGAAAGGAGCCAAAATGATGCTCGGTATGCAGGGAAAGCCCTATGAGGAAAAGGTGTAGGAAATTGGAGCTGTACCCATTGGAGACTAGATGGGAAAAAAGGGCATGATAGAAAAATTTTAAGTATGTGAATGGGATTAATAAGGTTAGGGAGGGGAGTTTATTTACAAGGAAAGATGATACGAAAACTAGGGTTCATAGTCTAATATTGGTAGGAGTAAGATTTTTTTTTATTAGTTTAACTAGGACTAGCACACTAAGCTGAAAGCTTTTTTGCAGGTGAGACTTGGGAGCACAGGGAAGTTAAGTGACTTGCTCAAGGTCACATAGTATGCAAGTGGAAGCTGTGGGATTCAAACCCAGGTCTGGTCTGCTAGATGTTACCAGATTTGCAGCTCAGAGCCTTAAACCACTGTGCAATACTGCCTCCCGAATCCTGAAAAGATTTAAGGGCAATGTGTGGGGGTGTTACTTCTCAGAGAGGGTGGTGGAGACATGGAACAAATGCCTGAGGAGGTAGTGGGGGCTGAAATGGTAGAGATTCAAGAGGGCATGAGACAGACATAAGGAGTTGGCCAGTGGGAGGGTCACTGTCAAACGTCATGAGTAGAGGGAGGGAGGGAGAGGCAGACTAGATGAGCCTGAGAGGTCCTCTTCTGCTGTCAGATTTCTATGATTCTATGAGTTCCGCATAGCACTGCATTGCATCCTGTCTGGCGCCAATGTATATTATATGCATTTCACCTGCATGTATTACAGTTCATCTGTGAAGTTTTTTTTTAATGTACCAATGACTGTTTTAAAAAGGCTTACACAATAAAATAGATTTTTGATAGTTTCTTGTGTGCCTCTAATTTTTTTCTTGAAACATCAATTGAATCCCATCTTTTTTATTTTAAGCGTGGCTATTTTCGTAGCTGAACACATTGGAATAAGTGTGTTTTTGGTTCTTAGAATGATCATCTCAGGTACTCTGAGTATACTCATAGAAAAAATTTCCGTCCATGGGGTCCCCACCTCAGGGGGCACATCCCCTTGAACCCCCCTCTTGCTGATTTTTAGGAATACTGTCAACATCTTAGCCTGAATCCACCCCAGCGTATGTGATGATCCTGCAGTGAGAGGATGCACTTAAGTTTGCTCCTGGTCTTGTGCCTCTATTTTAGCTTTATTACATGCTTTAAAGCAGAAGTAGTGTATAATCAGAAGGGAGTATCAAAATTCTGCTTTTTTGCAAGCATGCAGCTATAGTTCTGGTTTCCATATTTGTAAATATGTTTTCTAGTGATCTTTAGTTTTTTAGATATTTAAAATTGATTTCCATTGTGGATCCACAGAAAATATGACTGGTGCCTAATTTGCAGCCTAGCTATCCCCTCACGTCACATTGTGTATTTTGTTTACTTCCGTGGTGAGACCCTGTGTTGTGTGTTCCCGCTGTCCCTGTGTAGAAATTGCGAGTCATGCACCTGTGTGGTTGGCAGTAGAGGGTTCCATTTCAACATGGCAGGTGGGAGAAATGTAAACAAAAACAAAGAAAAATGGAGCAAATTATAGGCTGATGGTACAGCGAAACCTAGAAAGATTACCAGGTAAGTACTCAACAGAGCACAGTGAATAAACTGTTGCAGAAGACCTGATTTTTTTTTTTTTATCCAGTATTGCTGCTTTAAAGCTGGTCTGCAAAACTACAACTTAACTATTTCAAAACAGGAAAGATAACCTTCACAGTGATACTAAACTTGACTACTAAATGGAGCCAGAGATTGAAAAATTGACTTATTTGCTACACCTGCGCCTCTGCCTGAGCGGTCCTAGGCATTGAAGAGGCACAAGCTTGACAATTCCCTGGCTACATGACCCAGCCGATTGGCCGACCTGGACCCAGTGGATCGTTTTTATGGAGAGCTTGGAGCCATCAAAGAGACGCTGTTAGATACGTTGGGGGATTTTCAGATTCTGAAGTCCATACTACAGACACTTATCTGGAGAGTAACAGATTCTGAAGCCTGCATTATCTCCTTGGAGGAATGCATGGAGTGGTCAGAGTCTGACATTATAAACCTAGGTTGAAAACTGCGGAAGCTGAAGAATTGCCTGGAATACCAAGAGAGATGGAGCAGTTGGAACAACCTGGTAGTTGTACATCTTCTAGAACTGGAAGGAGGGCCAACACAGTGCTCGTTATCCAAAACCTATGTACCAGGATTGCAGACCCGCCGCCCAGTGGCCTGAAGTATATCATCACGCGTACCCACCATGCTCTGAGGCCCATTCCAAACCAGAGGTGACAGGCTGCGTCCCATCATCTTTCAACTAGTCTACTTTCTAGATAAGACCCACATTCAGGGCAGAGTAAAAGAAATGAAGGAAATCTGTGGGGAGGTTAAAGCCCCCATATTTTTAGCAACTTGAGCCCTCAGGTACGCTCTCGCCAAATGGAATATAAAGACATCAAAGTTAACTCTTTGATGCTGGCATTAAATTTAAGATAGTGTACCCAATGAAATTAATTGTCATCACACTCAGTTGTTAGAAACAGTTTGCTACCGCTACTGAGGCTCAGAGGGGTCTGATGAAGACTTAACCCAATCTGTTTCCGGCCCAGCACAGACCAGCCCACTGAATGCACACAGTAGTCTCTGAGGTGTTACTTTCTGCTAACCTTGGCACTGTTTCACTCTCCAAGAGGCAATGCAGTGTACATCCTAAAGCTCTGCCTAGTACTTGTTCCTCCTGTCATTTGCAAACTTCATTAATATGCTTTGCCAGACCCTAAAATACTGGTAAAATGTTGCCCCCCCACTTGTCACCAAAAGGCTACAATTGACTGATTAAAGAACAGGGCCCCGATATATGAGCCACTCTTGTGGATAGCTAAGTTTGGTTTCATATTGACTAGCCATACCTGCCCTACTTCAACTCAGTCTGTGTCTTTAATGCAAAAGTAGTAGGGTTGGCCAGAGCGCTTGACCACGTCACATGTTTTGGACTCAGCCAGGCTTTCACTGGGGGCTCTTAAGTGGTCCGTTAAAACACTGGCTGCCAAAACGTATGACTTTTATGACTTTCTTCTTACATGACGTTAGATTATGATGCATAGCGTACCTCTGTTTTCTCAATCCAAAAAAGTATTTAATTTGAATATATCTATAGTTTCAGGCTCCACAGCAACAATACAGTTTGCTAGATTATGCCAAAAACCATTACAGTCACCATATATTGAGCCTATCTCTTAGATTATTGAAATGCAACATTATAAATACAGTGATAAAAACATTGATTAGTTCAGTAGAGGGAAACATCTAGTACATATTTTGCCTGAAGATTTACGAAAGAGAAGCATTAACTTTTGAATGAGAGCCTAGAGTATCTGTATGTACAGATACAAGTTCTGTAAAACACGTCAGGTTTATAATGTATTTTAATGACCATAAAGATTGTGAAGTGATATATCAAGTACAGAAAGGGAAATGTGATTTATATAAAATGTTACTGATCATGCATATTGCCAATGTGATTTGAGATAAATACCTTACTGATGGTGCATAATGTGTAAAGCAAGTAGCTCATAGAGTAAATTCAAATAAAATAACAGATACATTTTGTTTTTGTCCATCAGTTGTTTAAATATCACTTCTATTGTGACTAAAATGAACTATCATGCAGCAGGCAGTGCTCCCTGATCTAATGGAACAATAGGTGTTCAAAAACAGCTGCAAATACTTATGAAAACCTGGTCCAAGCCGTATTAAAAGGAGCGCTCCTTCTATTATTTCAAACGTGAAGAAAAGTACTAAATCAGACTCAGATTGTGGACAGAAGGGTATCATACAAGTCAGGAGGTAAATGGTAATCTAAAATAGTATAAAAAAGTACAGGTCAAAATTTTAACAGGATCAATGCACTGCTGCTTTAAGGATAAAAACATCAATATATGAAGATATATGTTTTTATGATTTTAATTTTTAGTAACTGTAGAAGCCCTGACGAAATGGATATTTCCTCAAAATATTGGCTGGCTCAGATGCAGTACTGTCACTGCACGGATAAAAAGTATTAAACTAAAAAAGGTACATATTTTCCTGCTGAGTGAGTCGGTTAATCTCCAGGAATTGGTTGCATTATTGGGGGGGGGTTAACCAGGAATAAGAATGTGCTGTGCTGTATCAGCTCTTTTCAGCATATTAGCCTGGAGATGATTGCAGGCAGTTAACACATGCCTATTGTGTTGGGTGGCAGGCTGTTGTGGTGAGATCAGTTAAGAATAACTGACCACAATGAGTTGATGTTCCTGTTGGTCTGCAAGTCTCAGTCACTGCCATCCTATGCTTAAAATTGCACATTGAGGCCTTTTATGGCCCACCCTATAGTGAAGCATACTGCAGAGCTGACAGAGGTTCTATTTTCTCTTCAGCTCTGCGTGGTTCTATCATTTGGAGTGCGGTTACTAGGACTGGGGTAACAAGAAACTTGTGACCCACAAGTCTGCTTTCTGGCAAACATCCCAATGGGGTAAGGTTTTCTGTTCACTGTTCATTGTCATCATTATGGTTCTTGTTCAGTCTTTGTTTGTTTGTTTGTTTTTTGCTGTCAGTTTGTACTTATGTTGCTGCAGCCCTACCTCTGGAGGGAGCCCCCAGTTGCATCCCCTGACGTCCACCAACTGGCGCTGACCCCTACCCCCAGGGCTTACCTCCCCAGTGAGCCCACGGAGCTCCCCAACTCCTGCCAGGGACCGGATCCAGTGTGGTCAGCACCGTGGCTAGCTGGGAGCGGGACCTGCGAGGCACCCTGTCATCCGCTGCAGCAACCTTTTCTCCTCCAGTTTTTTTCTTCACTTCGGAGGTGGGGCATGCAATGACACCAGCGGTGGCAGTGGGCCATGTGCGTTCCTCCAGATGTCTGTCCCACCTCCGCCCACATCGACAGCGTAGATGTGCCCCCAACCTCTGCTAGGGGCCAGATGTATGCTGACCACTGGCACTCCCCGGAGATGGAGAGCAGTCCCTGGGATGCTCGACCCTTTTCCTCCCCTGCCGACTCTGGCAGCCTGCGCTCATTCCTGAACACGGGTCACCGGCGTGGCGTCCAGCACCTCAACCTTCAGCAGCACCAGGCTGGCTAATCTTCGTTTATTTGTTGGGGGGGAGGAGAGGGGCCTGTATTCTTGGCCGTGTCATGTTACAGATTTTTTGGGAGAGAAGCAGTGGTAGTGGAATGTGGCATAATCATAAGTATCTCAAAAAGTCTGCTGCTTCAGTAGTAATGCTACAGGAGACTTGCATGTTAGTTGCTAAGAGTACTCTCTTCCAACGGAAATGGGTGGGTCACGCTTATGGGGCATAGGATTATATTGGGCAGAGGGAATCATTAACCCTTTTGCCAGAAATGTTCACTTCCAGCTGCTGCACTCTGTGGCCATCCCAGTGGGTTGTATTCCTAGTTGGGACCTTCGACAACACAGAGGTTCGTATTGGCAGTGTCTAAGGGTCAAATATAGATACCCTTGTTTTTTTTTCTCTCATCAGTGCTCACAGTACTTGAATCTTATGTCCCATTTTGCCGGTGGGAGACTGGAATGTGCTTACTAATACTGAACTTGTTAAGTGTGGTGCCAAGCAAAGTGGTCTTTCCCCTACTTAGAGGGCAGTTTTAGAGCGTATTAACTACCCTAGGTCTGGTGGATCCTTGGAAGGGATTCTGTCTCCGGATACCAGGGGTATTCCTTCTACTCTGCCCCCACAATTCATTCTCCCACTTAGACTACCTCCTCCTTAGCCACCAGTTGCTGCATGGCATCCATCAGTGCCAGATTCTGGCTCAAGTCATCTTGAACTAATCGCCAATCCCTTGCAACATGCCTTCACCCAGGGGTTAGACAAAGACTTGACCTGGAAGTTTAACAGCCAGCTCCTTAAAGATTGTGGCCTTGTTGAAAAGGTATGTAATGCTATTACAGATTTCTTAGCCAAAAATGAGGGTTCCACAGATAATCTAGATTTCCTATGAGTTGCCTTCAAGACTACCATCAGAGATTAATTAATTTGGTTAGCCTCTATTCGTAAAAAGATTAGAGGCAGTAAGGCTGCTGATTTAGTAAATTATATCAGACAAATCGAACCCAAACTAAGTTCTGTCACCCTTGTGGCCACTTGGAGCACCTTACATTCTTGAAGGGAACAGTATGAGAACCTGCTGAGGGAGCAAGCTGGACATGCCATCTTACGATCACATACAAGTACATAAATCAAGGGGAGAAGGCTGATAAGCTCATGGTACTGCACCTTAAAAAGCAAGAGGCCTCCAGGCTGATTTAAAACTATTCAATCTGAGTTGGATAATTCCTCTACGACCATACTGAGAGTTATAGCCAAAGAATTTAATAATTTTTACCAAATCCTAGATCAGGATACAGATAGTCCCCCTCACAACAAGAAATTGCACAGTACTCTGTCTCTCTTCCTTTGCCAACCCTCACGCAGGGAATAGCAGAACGCACTATCCTGACCCATCTCCACCAGAGGTTCCCAGAACAATCCAGTCTCTCCTGCATAATAGAGCTTCTGTCTCAGATGGCTTTTCTGTTGATTTCTTTAAATGTTTCAAACCAGAACTGGCCCCTGTGCAAACATGTATTTTTGCATACCTACAAGAACATGGAATAGCTGATTTGACCCTCTCAGAAGCTATGATCTCCTTGTTACTTAAAGCTGGTAAAGATCCAAGTCAGAATAGCAAAAGCCCAAACTGAGGAAAAAATAGCCAATTCAGTTAAGAAGGGGAATAAAACCTTTTATAGGTACATTAGGGAACATAGAAAGGTTAAGGGAGGAATAGTGAAGATTAATAAAGGAGAGGGGAGGTGGGCAGAGGGAGACGGTGAAAAGGCAGAGATACTGAATGAATACTTTTGCTCAGTATTCACAAAAGAAGATGAGGAGGTTGCCTAAACCAGACAATAGAAGCACTCTGGGTGGGAGTTGACACCAGTCCATTTATAGAAGAAAGAGTCCTGAAAGAACTCCTAAAACTTAAGGTGGACAAAGCAGTGGGGCCTGTCGGGATTCACCCCGGAATCCTAAAAGAACTAAGGGAGGACCTAGTGACACCACTGACCACACTTTTTAACAAATCATGGGAGGATGGGGTGGTACCTGAGGACTGGAGAAGGGGCAGATGTGATTCCCCTTCACAAAAGTGGGAGCAAGGCAGAAGCAGGAAACTACAGACCTGTAAGTTTGACCTCAGTGGTAGGGAAAATGATGGAATCACTTCTGAAGGAAAGAATTGTTGAGTACCTAGAGGCCAGTGGGGCACAGGACCCAAAGCAGCATGGATTTACAGCAGGAAGGTCATGTCAGATGAATCTAATAGATTTCTTTGATTGGGTGACCAAAGTAATAGACCAGGGAGGGGCTGTGGATATGGCCTACCTAGACTTTAGCAAGGCATTTGACACAGTCCTACACAAAAGATTAATAATCAAGTTAGCCAGCCTGGGAGTGTGTCCCATGGTGGTAGCCTGGGTAAAAAACTGGCTGAACAACAGGACACCGAAGGTAATGGTGAATGGAACACATTCTGAAGAAAGGGGGGTCACTAGTGGAGTACCTCAGGGCTCAGTACTGGGTCCAGTCCTCTTTAGCATCTTTATAGGTGACATTGCAGAGGGTCTGGAGGGAAAGGTATGCCTTTTTGCAGATGACACAAAAGATCTGTAACAGAGTTGATACACAGGGGGTAGAAAGGATGAGAAGGGACTTGGCAAGGTTGGAGGAATGGTCAGGCGTGTACAGCTTAAGATCAATGCAAAGAAGTGCAAAGTAATACACCTGGGAAACAAAACCCAGGAGAAAAGTACACAATAACAGGGAGGTACTAACAACAACAGTAATGAAAGGGACCTGGGGGTAGTCATATCAGATGATCTAAAGTTTGGTAAGCATAATGTGAGAGTCAGTAAAGGTGAGCCAGGGGATACTGGGATGCAAGGAAGGGGCATCACAAGTAGAAAAGGAAGTGGTTATCCTCTGTACAGACAGTTTGTGAGACCACATCTGGAGTACTGTGTGTGCAGTTTGGAGACCTCATCTATGCAAGGACATAGACAGGATGGAAGCAGTCCAGAGAAGGGCAACTAAATGGTGCAGGGTCTGCATCAGAAACCATATGAAGAGAGACTGAGAGAGCTTAATGTGTATACCCTTGATGAAAGGAGGGACGGAGGACATGATAGAAACTTTCAAGTACCTCAAGGAATCAACAAAGTCCAGGAGCATCTTTCAGAAAAAGAGATGTGTAAGAACAGAGGCACAATTTAAAAATAGAGTGAGACTGACTCCAGCGACAATGTGAGGAAATTTTTTTTTCATGGAGAGACTGGTGGATGCATGGAACCGCCTTCCTGGGGAGGTTGTTGGGTCTAAAATAGTGGGAGAATTCAAACATGCATGGGACAGACATAAGGCAATTTTGGTGGGGGGATGCCAGGAAGTAGTCTGTTGGTTAACTAGAATCTGCAGCTTATCCAGTAGGTAGGAAAATGGCAGACTGGGTGGGCCAAGTGGTCCTTATCTGCCGTCGAAGTCTATGTTTCTATCTCGCAAGAGTAACTGGCTACCCCCCATTTCCCTGATCAACCAGGACAGAATGATTGTGGCCAAAATTTTAGCAGAAAGGGTGCGTGGGGTGTGGAGTCATCTGATTGGGCCAGAACAGCTGGGTTCTGTCATACAGTATGCCGTGCAGGGTATCATCAGACCACTTGAGGCTGGTGCACATCTTCTGTGTGTCTGGGGAGCCAGACAGCCCTGTGGTTCTGATCTCCCTGGATGCAGAGAGGGTCATTAATCACGTGTCTTGGCCATTTCTCTTTGCCATCCTTGCCAAGTTTGGGTTTCCTGGGGCATTCATTCGGTGGATTAAGGTCATCTACACAAGGCCTCAGACAAGGGTCTGCTGCAAGGGGTGTTTTCTAACACAGCAGTTCTTCACTGAAGCATGATTCAGGACTGCCCCCTCTCGACGCTCCTTTTCAATTTGTATTTATCACCCCTAGCCCTAAGGCTTAAACTCCATCACAATGTGCAGGGTATCTCTATAGGTCACATTTCTTACATACTTTCAATTTACGTGGACAACAACCTTCTGCACTTCATTAATCCCCTGATGTTCCTGCCTCCTGCCCTGGAAATTACAGCTGTGTTTGGTAGACTCTCTGATTGTAAGTTTAATATAAGCAAGACCCAAGTAATACCTCTTAATGCTGCAGTTATGAAGCATTACGTTACGTGGGGCTTTACCTGTTCACCTAAAAGCAGTTATGATAGCTGGATATTGAACTATGCAAAAGTCAGGCTGCTATGAAAAAATGTATCCTAGATGATCTTATCACAACTGTACAGCAAGACTTTGTCAGATGGAGAGCTGCATTATTAATGCTTTGGGGCTGTATTAATATCAAGATGAATATTTTTCCCAGGTTATTATACCGCTTCAATATAATGAACATGCATCTATCCATGACCTAGTTCACTAGGATCCTCACCATAGTGTCCAGATTCATTTGGGCTGATAGAAGGATGCTGGAAAGCGTATTACAAATTAGTCAGGCCCGGCCAGCCCTTCGGCACAGCAGTAGTGCTACTGTTCATGGCGCCGGAAACCTGGGTTTGAAGCAGACTCAGGTTGCCGGGGGCCAGCTGGGGGAGGAAGATTGAGCATCGAAGGGACCGGTCTCATCTAGGGAGGGTGGGTTACTGTCTCTGCTGCAGTACTGTCACTTGGGTGATCACAGGTGGTGGTGCAGCTCGGGGAGTTAATGTGGGAAGGGAGGATGTCGGCCAAGATCCAGAGTGGCAACACGCTTTGCATACACACGCTCCTTGGATGTCCAAGCATGCTGACATCCTCAGGGATGGGAGAAAAAAACTGGAGGAAAAGCCCTGCAGCTAGCCCGACGATGATCTCCAGTACTGCGCTCCAAGGACCGAACCCAGACAACCCTGGTCACTGCCTGACGAAGACTTCAAGCAGGTAGGAGGAGTGGAAAGTGGGGCTGCTCTCTCCTTCTCTGTTTGGGGGGGTGGTGGAAACCACAGCAGCATGGAGGCTAGGTACCGGGGGAGGGGGTGGAACTGGTAGTATGCCTAGCCACAGGTACCTCGGAGGACCTAGAAGGAGTCGCTCAGCTGCGTCATCAGAAAGGGCATAAATAGAAAAAATTAAAAAAAGGTGGCCATCCACTTTTGTATTTCAAGGTTTACTCTCTTGCAGCACTAGCTAGTAAATATCTTAAGTGACACTGTGATGATCCACAAGCTACCTTCCTTTGTGGCTGACAGTTGAATATTGTCTATGCCTTACTGCTGGTATGTCCCCTTATGCTCTTATTTCCAATGAACCAAAAAGCTACCCAGTCTAATTAAGAATGGGTCATTTTAACATCCATTAAAATTCATAGTCGGCTGTGCCACTTTCCAAAAATTCCACACACCAAAGATGTAAACCAACCCACTTTTGATAAATACCTGCATATTAAAGAGTCCTTTTGGTGTGGCTTATGCATCCCTTCTGTGAATCATCTGCTCCTTGATGGCAGCCAGTCACCTTCTGAATTGTTTTAAAACTCAATACAAGCTCAAAAGCAGAGCAGTTTCTAAATTCTTACAACTATCTCACACCATGGCGCAACAATTTGGACCTCTACCATGGCGTACTAATAATGAAGCTGTCCCCTTCGGATTGCACCTGGAAATGATCCTTGGCTCGGTGTGCCTTTCTCGGTTATCAGATTTCAATTAGATACTGTAGCTAGCTAGACACATACATACATAAAGGAGATGGCACCTGTCCCCACTGGCAGATGGAATTCCCACAACTCCAACTCAAATGAAACAGAGAAACAGAAATTGTTGGCAGATAAGGACCACTAGGCCCATCCAGTATGCCCGTAAGCCCTACCCTTGTTTGCGGCCTCTGGCCCTACTTGATCAATGGCTTTCTCCTCTCCTTCCTACTTCTAGGGTTTCCTTTTGCCTGTCCTATGCATGTTTAAATCCCTCCACTATGCTCACTCCAACCACCTCCTGTGTCAGACTATTCCATGCATCTACTATCCTTTCCCATGCCATATCATGCCCCTTACTTCTCGTACTCCTCCTATATTGGAAGATGTTCCCTCCCTGCACCTTGTTTATGCCTTTAAAGTACTTGAAAGTTTCTTTCATGTCTCCCAGCTCTCTCCTCTCCTCCAGCAAGTACATATTGCGGCCCTTTGATCCCTCCTCATACATTTTCTGGTTCAAGCCCTGTACCATCTTTGTCGCCCATCTTTGGATCACCTCCACCCTGTTGATGTCTTGACGAAGGTGTGGCCTCCAGGATTGTACACAGTACTCTAGGTAAGACCTCACGAGTGTTTTTATATGATGGAATCACCACCTCCCTCCTTCTGCTAGTGATACCTCTGCACACCAGCATGCCATTGGCCCTCCCTGCAGACTTTGTACTCTGCTTAGGCACCTGTAGGTTGTCTAAATGATAACCCACCCGATCCCTTTCTTCCTTGGTGACCATCAGCAACCTTCCCCCCCCATCCTGTAGCACTCTCCAGGGTTCCCTTGTCCCAGGTGCATTATTTTGCACTTTGAATTGAACCTCTTCTGCCACACATCGGACCATTCTTCAAGCTTCCCCAGGTCCCTCCTCATTTTCTCCACCCCTTCTGGAGTATCAGTCCTGTTGCAGACCTTTCCCTCCAGCCTTCTGTATCACTGATGAAGACATTAAACAGGACTGGCCCAAGGACTGATCCCTGAGGCACCCCACTGGTCACCCCACTCTCCCTGGACTGGATTCCATTTACCACCACCCTCTGCCTCCTGTCCGTTAACCAGCTTCTAACCCAGTTTACCACCTTATGGCCCATGCCTAGACTACCCATCTTGTTAACCAACCTTTTACGTGGGATGTTGTCAAAGGTCTTGCTGAAATCGAGGTAGGTGGTGTCCACTGCTTCCCCTGATTTATCTCCTTCATAACCCAGTCAATAAAATCTTTCAGATTCATTTGACATGACCTTACTGCTGTGAATCCATGTTGCCTTGGTTCTCGGGTACCATTGGATTCCAAGTGTCCCACTATTCTTTCTTTAAACAGTGCCTCCATGAGCTAACCCACTACTGAGGTGAGGCTGACTGGTCTGTAGTTCCCTGCCTCCTCCCTGCTACCACTTTTGTGAAGAGGGACTACATGTGCCCTCCTTCAGTCCTCTGGAACCACTCCTTTGTTGCATGACTTGGTGAACATGGCTGCCAGAGGTGCTGCTAGCTCCCTCTGCAGCTCCCTTAATATCCTCAGGTGTATGCCATCTGGCCCCATTGCATTTTGCACCTTCAGTTTTGTGCTCCTCCAGGACTCTCTCCACAGTAAATGGACTAGTGCGCGCCCCCCCCTTTGTATCTGTTGCCCAACTGTGGTCCCTCACCCTCACCCTCTTCATTGAATACTGAACAGAAGTATTTATTTGGTATTTCCACCTTTTCCAGGTCTCCCTCCTTACACTGCCCTTTATCCCCTCTGAGCATTACAATCCCACCCCACCCCCCGGCTTTCCTTTTTTCGCTGATGTACCTGTAGAATGTCTTGTCCCCTTTCTTCACCAACTGTGCTAATCTTTCCTCAGTCTGTGCCTTTGTGCTCCTAACAGCCTTCCTCACTTCCTTTAGACATTTTAGGTACACCTCCCTGTCTCCCTCCTTTTGGGTCTCGTTATATTTCCTTCTACCCACCCTTTTGGGTCTTACTTTGTCTGCCACATCTTTCGAGAACCATAGTGGCTTCCTCCTTCTCTTGCCTTTGTTTACCAACCTGATGCATTGATTCATCACCTCCTCTATGGCTCCTCTTAGGTGTTCCCACTGCTCCTCAGCTCCTTCTCCTACCTCCCTCCTCACCAGGGCTTCTTTCATACATCTTCCCATCTTAGCAAAGTCAGCCCTTCTGAAATCTAAGACCCTTGCCTTTGTGTGACTTCATTGGGTCGTGTCGTGTACCAATGTTGAACCACACTATGTGGTGGTCACTGGACATCAGTCGACCTTCTATCCGGACTTCTGTCACCATTTGGTCAATACTAGGTCCAGAATTGCCCTGTCTCTGGGATCAAGCACTATCTGCTTGAGGCCTGCCCCCTGTAGGGAATCTAGGATTTCTAGGGACATGGATATGTTGTTCATCCACACTTATTGGCAGGTTCCTTGCCGCTTTAAATCTTGCCGGAAGGTCTTCAAGCTGGCTCCTCCCACCCACCTGGGTTGTAAAACTCTCGGCTCCGCCCCATGACGCCATATCTTCCTTACCGCTTGGAAGCTCAGGTTCCCTCCTTAGCGCTCTGCGTTTTCGACTGGTTCCTGAAAATTTTCGGTCTTCGAAACCAATTGGAAGTTTTCTGAAACTTCGATCATTTCTTCTTCGCTGCGGCGATGGCTCATTCTTTTTCCGGCCTCGGGAGGCGCCCAGTTAATTCCTCCAGGAGAGACCCGCACTCCACGTGCGTTTACTGCCTTGACTTGGATCATGATCCTCAGCTCTGCGAGTTTTGTTGTGCCCTTTTGGCCAGCTCTCTGGAGGACCACACGGCCCGTTCAGGGCTCGGGCACCCGGTAGTTTTTCCCGCTCCGGAGATTCCCTCTGATCGTCGGGCAACGTCCGCTTCGGCTGTTTTCTGAGCAGCTCGATCTTCCTCCCGCCGGGGAAGGAGTGGCTCCACCTCCCTCTTCCTTGGTCGCGGCGCTTATCCCGCTGTCCTTGGGCTGTACTCATGCAGCTTCGTTCAAGGAGCTTCACCAGTCCCTTTCCTCGAAGGGAGAGGGACCCTGGGGATCTGCCCCTCGGCCCAAGTCCAAGGTGCCGCAGGCGGGGTCCCTTCGTCAGCCCCGGCGGGAGCGGGAAAAATCCTCCTGCGGCGGCCCCGCTCGGCGGTCGAGGATGCGGCTTGACCCACTGGCCTCACGGTGTCCCCGTCAGGTCAGCCGGCCAGGACCCCCGTCGACGTGGCCGAGCCCCTCGGCCCGTCATCTGGGCTGTCTCCTGCTACTGCCGCAATCCCTTCGCCGGTTCCCCCGGTGGGGGCTGAGGTTCTGCCGGTACCTTCGGGTCGACAGTCCTCGAACATTTTCTCCGAGCCGAAGGAGGAGCGGGCGTGCTCTGCTCCCTCCCAGGCCTGCCCTCGGTTCCCCCGAGGATTCGGGTCTTGGTCTCGGTCCTCCTCTCGGTCTTGCCGCTCATGCCGACCTCGGCGTTCACGGTCGGGGCACCGAGTCAAGTGGCATTGTCGTTCTTCCTCTTCCCCCTCCTCGGATGAGGAGCGGGTTCGATGCCGTTGGCGTCGACGTTACGAGGAATTTATGTGGCAGCAGCTGTTGTTGTCCAGGAATCAATCGACCCTGGTTCATTCTCCGGCTAGTAAGCAGCCACCGCCGGGTCGGCCGACGCAGCCACTCGAGGCAGTCGAGGAGCCCTCTCCAGGGCCGGTTGCTCGTCCGATCCTTGCTGCCCCGCCATCCTCGGCGTAACCTGGGCGGGGCCATGACCTGTCCCGCAGGTTACTCGGTCTCCTCACTCCCACCCGCCCTCGGCAGACGAAGAGTGACTCAGGCCTGCGGCAGGTTTTTGCAGACCCCTTGGAGCCTGAAGTCGGCTCCATTATGTTTCCTAGCCGGGAGGACCCATGGTCTTCCCTGGAACATTCCATGGACGACAGCCCATCGTCCTTTATGGGTCTGCTCCAGCTCATCTCGGAATTCACCGGGATGCAGCTCGAGCCCATTTCCAAACGGGCACCCTACCCCCTTACGGAGATTCTGGACCGAGGGGGCTCTCCCTCAGAGGCCTTCCCGGTGGCTGAGGCAATCGTGGGCCCAGTCTTCGAGCTCTGGCGGCAGCCTACTTCCTGCCCTGCGCCTTCGGTCAGGGTTGCCAGGAAGTACCCTGTCCCTGTCGGTTCTCTGCCTGGTTTCTCCGAGCACCCCTCGGCTGAAGGGGTAGTCACCGACAATGTTTTCCAATGTTTTGGAAATGCTACGGATGTGGATAGGCCCCCTGACAAGGAGTCCAAAAGGATGGACTATGTCGGGCGCAAGGTTTACACCGTGTCCTCCCTAAGCCTCCATCAGGCCAGCTCAGCGGCACTGATGGCACACTTTTCCCACGCCCTTTTTGGCTCCCTGGACAAGGTCCTCCCTCATCTCCCGGCCGACCTGCGGACCACGGTCCGGCGGGTGCCGGGACCTGGGTCAGGCCCGGGAAGCAGCAGCTCCAGACGGCTCTGGATCTGGGCGACTCCTGTGCCAGATCGGTGGTGGCCGCAGTGGCCATACGCCACAGGGCGTGGCTGAGGTTATCCTCCTTCTCCTTGGAAACCCAGCACGAGTTGGCGGACATCCCCTTCTTGGGGACTGACCTTTTCGGCCCTGGAGTGGAGGGACACCTCCAGGGGCCCGTGAAGTCCGATGCCACTCCGGACTGTGTCACTCCCGCCCGGAGGGACAAGGGCAGCCGTGAGCCTTTGCATAAGCCCCGTTGCCCCCCGGCCCCTGCGGCTCGACCGGCCCAGCACGAGGGCCAGCAGGCATGCGATGGGCGGCCTGTCGCCAGACCAGCATCTTCCTCCAAAAGGAAGCAGGGAGGTAGGGATCTGAGAGCCCCCTCTGCCTCTTCCTCCGCCAAGCCTGCTCAGTGACGGGCTAAGGGGCGCTGTCACCGGCCCCGTCACCCCTGCCCAGGTTTCCCCGTGGGGGGACGGCTCCGCACCTCTTCCTCTTGGGTGGTGCTAAGGGTAGGTCCTGTCGCGGGTTGCGAGCAGGTTTCCCCCTTTTGAGCCGTTGCCCCACGGGGATCTTGGGTCCACAGACTCTTCATCGGCCTGCTGGGCCGACTTGCCTGGCCCTCTAATTAGAGGTGATCAGGGAGGTAGTGGGCCCTCCTTCTGACCCTGGGTTCGTGTCCAGGTATTCTTGGTCTCAATCGGATGGGGGGCTTGTGCCCATCCTTCTGCACGCCCGGATGGTCCCTCTGCAGATATCCCATCCTCAGATCGAGGCGTGCAGCTTCTTCCTGGGACTCCAGGACGTACTTACTCCTCGTTCCGTCCGTTTCTTGGGAGACCCCTCCCTTTCCTAAGCGAGCGATCTCCTTACGAGTTCCTGGCCAGGCCCTTCGTTCTCTGCTCCGCAGTTTCTGCGGCATTGAGGGGTCCGGGCGTAACCCCACCCAGATGGCGGCCTGATTACAACCCTTCCAGGCTCAGACTGGTCTCCCTTTACCGGAGCCACGTTGGAACTCATGCCTTAGCGGGTGATGCTTCTTCAGGACTAGGCTCGACTCTTGAGTCCGAGCTCAGCTCCGGGCGGACAGGGCTGAGGTTCTTCCTACCTTACCCAGTCAGGTCTGACTGGGCAATTGTGCCCTGCTGGGACCTCCTGCACCTCCTGGGCCTCACGGCAGCCGGCTCCAGCATGGTCTGTTGGACCCGCTGGTTCATGCGTTCCCCTAGTGGGGACGGGCCAGCCAGCGGTCACAGTGCTGCATTCCTCGGACCAGTTCGTGACTACAGCCTAGGAGTTAGGGGAACGCTCCCCCTCGGACCGTTCCAACTCCTGCAGGAGAACATCCTGTTCATCCGCCCTGAGCCGATGGTCTTCTCCGACCGATGCTTCTCGGATGGGTGGGGGTGCCCATCTAGGGGAATACAGAGTGCTTCGCCTCTGGTCCTCTCGGGAGTCCCGATGTCCTTCCTACCCGCTGGAGCTCCAGGCGGTCTGCTTAGCTTGCACCACTCGCTCCGTTTGTGCGGGGTCTAGTGGTTTAAGTCCATCTGGACAGCACCACAACCATGTGCTACCTACCCGCCCGGGTTTGGTGAACCCCTTGCCTCGGCGTAAGGAGGTTCTCCGCATTGGGTTTTTCGCGCAGTCGGAGGCGGTTTCCCAGCCATTTGATGGCAGGAGCCTCCAACTCCCTGGCTGCTGCCCTAAGCCAGACATAAACTGCGCCTCACGAGTGGTCTTCCCTGCCGGAGGTAGCACAGGATCTTCTCCCTCCTCCCTCCAGGGAGAATACGAGGCTGAGACTGTCTCATGCCCGCCCCCTCAGCTAGGTTTGCTGTAGGGGATGCCGTCGAGGTCGCGGACCCCAGACCTCTTCTACACCTCTCCCCCATTTCCCTTGACCCACGGGCAAGGCGAGGAGGGACTAGGTGCAGGTGATGCTGGTAGCCCAGACTGGATTTCCAGCTCTGGTATCCAGCTCTCCTCAGTCTCAGCCCCAGGCTCCCGGGCGGCTTCCAGTCCCCGGTCCTGTTCTCTGTTTCAGGAAGGTTTTTCCATCTGGACCTTCAATCCCTGCCCTGAGGCCCTGGTCCTGTGCGGCTAGGGGCCAGGCCTTGGGCCTCCTCGGCAAGGTCCTCAGCCCGAGGCATCCTGCTAGAGGTCGGCCAGACATGCTCGCCTTCAATGGGTAGAGTTCTCCATTTGATGAGGGGATAGGGCCTGGCCCTCTCCCGTCCCTGGGTGAGCATTCTGGACCATCTGTGGTCCGTTCTTTGAACTAGGGCTTCGGCCAACGACCCTCTAGGTGCTTCTGTTGATCACCTCTGTCTTCCGGGCACAGGCTGAAAGGCAGTCGGTGGCGCAGATAAGGTGGTCTGGCCCCTTTCTAGGCCTCGATCACACCTCCCCTTTGGGAGAGAGTATCCCCATTCTATGGGACCTGCGCTGGTATGGGCTTAGCTCACGGGCAAGCCGTTCGAACTGTTGCACAGGTGTGAGTTTCCCTCACCTGTTGTGGAAGATCACCTTCTTGGGGCTACTCTGTGATCCAGAAGGAGGGGAGAGTTCCAGGAGCTCCTTTGAATCTCCTTATCTGGTCTTCCACAGGGACAAGGTTGTCCTGCGCCCCACCCGAAGTTCCTTCCGAAGGCGGCGGTGGAGTCTTCCCTAACCGAGTATTGTCTCTGCCGGGGTTCATCCCCATTCACACCTCGGAGGCCGTATATAGGTTCCATGGGACCCTATTTATCGCTCACCTACCCAGGGAGTGTATGGCTGAAGTTCGGGAAAGGTTCGCCAGCTGTTTGTCATCTACGCTGGAGCCGTACCTGGCAGACCTGCAGCCTAGCGGGCGACAAGCGGGTGGGTCACCTCCTGCATAGGTTTCCGCTATAGGTGGGTGGGCATGGAGCCTCCCAGAGGGATAAGTGCTCATTTTGCCTGCCCTTCCGCTGCACCGGTGGCTGCTTCCGAGGTGTGTGGGGCCTTTGTAAGGAGTTAACCAAGATATTCTTTGGTTTCCCCTCTCTGACATATCACCCTTGGTGGATCCACTGTATGGACCCTGTTTAGGATTGGATCAGTTAGCACCATATTCCAGTTCTTCTGTATAATGGACCTGATGGCATTAAATTGTGAGGAGTAAGTTGTAACGTAGTTCATTCTGTTGTCATCATTCCTGTTATCAACAGTGTTTCTCCTCCCACTGCTGTCTCCTCAGTAAAAGCAACCTTGTCCTGACTTCTAGCCCACTGATGGACTTCTTCCATCCCATGCTTTTGTTACCCCATTTCTAATCATTTTTCTGTCATGTCTTTCACTCTCATATCAAAGGTGACATTATCCCCAATCTTCAGGCATATTTGTAGGAACTGGATTTTGGGGATGTTATTCATGGTGTGGTAGGGGTACTGACTAGATGCGAGGAGGAACGAGTTTGTGTCACTGGACTTACAGTACAAGTCTGTGAATATTTGTTCCCCTGGATCCGTTTGTAACCTGCGATCCACAAAATTCAGATATGCAACTGCTGTTAATTGAGAAGAGAAGGTTTTGATTGGGTGCTTCCACAAATCCATTCAGTTCCTCCTCAGTGCCCTGCAACACCATCAGCACATCCTCAGTATTGCAGTACAGATCAATCATGTCCAAACAGATATTCACTTCTCTA
Source organism: Neoceratodus forsteri (assembly GCA_016271365.2). NCBI lineage: Eukaryota > Metazoa > Chordata > Ceratodontiformes > Ceratodontidae > Neoceratodus > Neoceratodus forsteri. The sequence continues at coordinate 1,078,265,324 of CM057452.1, read as the reverse complement.
TTTCTGACCACTTCTTGTTCCACTTCTTGTTCCAACAAGCCACGGTACAGGTTCGCATAAGTGGGTGCCACAGTGGCACCCATCACTGTACCCTGAACTTGAAGATAATGTTGCCCCAGGAATACAGAGTTATTACAGTTTTTTTTTTTTATTTGGTTTCCCTCCTGGTCACAACTACCAGGGTATCTCTTGGGCAGGGACCCACTCACCCAGCCACTGCCGCCCACCCTAACCCTGACCATGACCGAGGAATCGGGTGCTGAGTCCCCCCTTTCCCAGTGTCTCTATGGGAAGAGGCAGGGACCATGGAGAGTCAAGTCGGGCCAGGGCTGGCATTGGACATGCGGGCTTGGGTACTTGGGCCCCGCTGTCGCCTCCCCAGTAGCCAGGATTTTTCCTCTGTGTTTATCCCCCGGGACTTGGACGTGCAATGATGTCTGCACACATGGTGCTGAAAGCCCACCCTGGAGGAGGAGTGCAGTCCTCCAGACACTTAATCCTCCTCCTCCCATAAAAGGGGGGATTTCTCCTCTTCTGGTAAATACTGCCCAGTCTCCCTCATCTCCACCCTGGGTAAACTCCAGGAATGCCTTGTGTTCTCTCAGCTCTCTCTCTTCTTCACTCCTTTCCAGCTTGGCTTCAGAAGGTTCCACTCCACATCCACCTTGCTCCTGCAGCTTACTAACTCCATCCTTTATGGTATAGACCAGGGTCAGGTCACCTCTGCCATCTTTGTTTGTTTGGCCAGAGCCTTTAACAGCGTTGTCCTCGACCTTCTCCTGGACAAGCTTAAGGGAGTGGGCTGTCTGTAGTCAGATGGTTCCACTCTTACCTTTAGAGCAGGTCTCCAGCTGTTAGTATTGGTGACACTTTATCCCTCCCCCTCATCTGCTCAGGCGTGCCCCAAGAATCAGCCCTTGTTTCTGTTTTCTTCTCCATCTTCCTGACTGACCTCCCTGCTTCCTGTTCCTCTGTATCTATCTACATGTATGCAGATGATATGGTGCTCTTTACCTCCTTCCTCTGCCCCTGCCCTCACTGCCTGGCTTCGTGTGGACTTTACAACATGCAGTACTGGTTCCGGCCAGACAGCTTTCCCTCACTACCAAGAAAATGGTCTCCATGGTGTTTGTTTCTCGTATGTTTTTCCTGGTCTTCAACTTTGCAGCTGTGGACTATTGCACCACATCCTCTTCTTCCCTTACCAGACTGGATACTCTCTGCAATGCTTTCTGCCGATTTGCTACAAACTCGCCCTCCCATACTCATCACTTCTCCCTCTACTCCTCCCTTTCCATCCTCCTTCCCCCCTCATGTCACCAATCCCACCTTACTTGTCTAATCCTTAAATACTGGTTTGGGTCCCTCCCTTCTTACCTGTCCTCACTCCTCTATCCCATCCCCTCCTCCCTCTGCTCCAGGGACCATTACACCGTCTCCTTTCCCCACCCTCACTCCTCTATCCCGTCTCCTCCCTCTGCTCCAGGGATCATTACACCGTCTCCCTTCCCCACCCTCATGCCTTTGCTGGGCATTCTGTCTTCTCCTGTTATCTCCCCTCCCTCTACAACCAGCTCCCCTTATCCATTCACCTCTTCTCTCACTCCCAAGCATTTATACTAGCAAAGGGGGGTGGCAGGCCAGCAAGGATGATACCTACTTGCTCACCCCCCACAGCTAGTAATGGAACCAGTGAACCAGAGGAGTGGCTATCTCTGCAAAGCAGTGTGCAAAAGATGGAGATTAGTGTCCAAAAGGTGGATAAGCAGAAAAGGGGCAAAATTCAGCAGAAGGGCAGACAGCAAGGAGAACCAGGGATAAATGACAACCAAGGAAGGGGCTGGAGTAGAACAGTGAAGCAGTCTAGGGAGGTCAAATCATGGAAGCCATGTGTGCAAATGCCAGGAGCCTTAGCAACAAGATGGAAGATCTGGAGGCTGTCATGGTACAGTCAGACCTGGACATTGTGGCCATCACTGAAACCTGGTGTAATGATAACCATGACTGGGAGATGGCCATACCTGGCTACAACATATTCAGAAGAGACAGAGCAGGCAGGAAGGGAGGAGGAGTGGCACTGTATGTGAAAAAGATGACATAAGGCCACACAGATCCAGGAGGAACAAAATGGGAGAGATACTGTGAGTTAAGCTGGAAAGGAAAATGGGGCCAGCCATCCGCTGGTGTGGTCTATAGACCACCAGCCAGGAGGAAGAAACAGATAGGGAGCTGATGCTAGCCATCCAAAGGATGGCAGACAAAGAGTGAGGTAGTACTGGTTGGAGACTTCAATATACCAGACGTGGACTGGAGCATCCACAGCAACATCAACTAGGAGCAGATTTATCCTGGACTCCTTCAGGGTGCCTTCCTCAAGCAACTGGTCATGGAACCAACTCGGCAGAAGGCAATACTGGACCTTGTGCTCACAAACAGGGACAGTGTGATGGGGGTAACAGTGGGGAGAACCTGGGTAACAGTGACCACCAGTCATTGTGGTTTGAAATCACAGAAAGAGCAGAACCAAACCACACATAAACACGTATCCTGGATTTTAGGGGGCAGACTTTGGGAAAATGGGAGATGCTTGAAAGAGGCATTAAGGGAATGGGACAGGAATCAGGGATTGAGGAACAGTGGGCAGTATTTAAAATGGGATTATAAGAACAACAGAATTATGCATTAAGCAGGTTAGCAAGAGGAAAAGAAAGAGGAGACCATTATGGTTTTCCAAAGAGGTAGCAAAGAAAGTGAAAGCCAAAAGATTGCATTCAGGCAATACAAAAAGACACAGGCAGAAGGGGATAGGGAGAAGTACCAGGAGAAACAAAGGAGGCAGGGAAGTCAGTAAGGGAAGCCAAGCTCAGACAGAAGAACACATTGCAAAATCAGTGGTTAAAGGGGACAAAACCTTTTACAGGTACATAAGTGAAAAAGAAAAGGACAAAGGAGGGATAGTGAGACTGAAGGGGAGGATGGGAGCGCGTGGAGGATGACAACAGTAAAGCTGATATATTGAACAGGTATTTCTGCTCAGTCTTTACTAAGGAAGAGGGGGTAATGGGTCTAGAAGGAGTACAAGGGTGAGAATGGTGCAGAAATGGACACAAGTCCCTTTACGAAAGGGTCCTGAAGGAACTGGAAGTAATAAGAGCTGATAAAGCAATGGGGCCAGATGGGGTGCACCCAGGGTCCTAAAGAACTAAGAGAGGTGGTGGCTGAACCTCTGGCTATCCTGTTCAGCCAATCACTGGAAACAGGGGAGGTACCCAAAGACTGGAGGACAGCAGATGTAGTCCCCTTATACAAAAGTGGGAACAAAGAGGAAGCAGGGAACTACAGACCAGTCAGCCTCACCTCGGTAGTGGGAAAGATCATTGAAGCACTACTGAAGGAGAGATTGGTGGAACATCTGGTTCTCAATGGACTACAGGACCCAAGGCAGCATGGTTTCACCAGGGGGAGGTCATGTCAGACCAACCTCATTGAATTTTTTGACTGGGTGACTAGGGAGGTGGATCAGGGGAGGGCAGTGGACATGGCCTATCTGGACTTCATAGAGGCTTTTGACACTGTGCCACATAGAAGACTATTACACAAACTGGGGAATATGGGTGTGGGCAGGACAGTAGTGTGGTGGGTAGGTAACTGGCTGGGTGGCAGGACACAGAGGGTGGTGGTAAATGGCTGTCACTCCACAGAGGGAAGAGTGACTAGTGGGGTACCACAGGGATCAGTGCTGGGACCGGTCCTATTCAACATCTTCATCAGTGACATTGCACAGGATAGAAGGCAGAATTTCACTGTTCCTGATGACACAAAAGCTCTGTAACAGAGTAGACACACCAGAGGGTGTAGACAGAATGAGAAGGGACCTGCAGAAACTTGAAGAATGGTCAGGGGTTTGGCAGTTGAAATTCAATGCAAAGTGCAAGATAATGCATATGGGGCACAAAACCCTGGCACAATATATCAGTTGGGGGTGAGGATATAGCATGCACCAAGCAGGAAAAGGATCTTGGGGTTGTCATCTCTGATGACCTCAAGGTAGGGAAACAGTGTGACAAGGCATCAGGTAAAGCAAATAGGATGCTGGGATGTATAGGCAGGGCATCACCAGCAGGAAAAGGAGGTCATAATTCCGCTATACAAGACACTAGTGAGGCCCCACCTGGAGTACAGTGTACAGTTCTGGAGACCATACCCACGTAAGGACATAGACAGGGTAGAGAAGGTTCAGAGGAGGGCAACAAAGATGGTGCATGGGTTGCATCACAAGTCCTATGAAGACAGGTTGAAGGAACTGAACATGTACTCCCCTGGAGGAGAGGAGGAGAGAGGGATATGATAGAGACATACAAGTATCTTACAGGGAGGAACAGGGTGCAGGAAAACACTATTTTTAAGCGAAAAAGATGTTTCAGGACTAGAGGGCATGGGATGAAGTTGGAGGGAGGGCGATTCAGAGAAACATGAAAAGAATTTCTTCACAGAGCAGGTGGTGGACAAGTGGAACACCCTGCCAGAGGAAGTGGTGGGGCTGAAACAATCACGGGATTTAAGAATGCATGGGATAGACATAAAGGAATTCTAGAGGTCAGGGGTAAGGGGAAATAGACTTCTAGGAAAACAAACTGAACTTACAAGCTCAAATGGGCAGACTAGGTGGGCCATAGGCCCTTATCTGCCGACACTGTCTATGTATGTATCTATGTCCCTACCCTTAGACACCAGCTAATACTTCTCCCTGTTCCTTCATGCCCCCGCCAGCCACCCGCATGACCCTTCCCACCGCTCCGGACCTCCACTCCTGCTAGTCCCCCTACCCCCCCCCCAATGAGATTTTGGCACCTACCTGCAAACTAAATGGCCTGTTTTAATAGTCTGTGCTGCCTTTTGCACTGTCACATCTTATAGGCACCATGCACTTAACCTACCTATTTGTCTTTTGCATATGCCACTTAGCGAACTAATTTTATAGTCCATTTGTCATGACGTTGCACACCTGCTTGCTTATTATTCTGTTATTGCACTTTGTAAGTTATCACTGCAGCCACGCTTTTATTGCATTTTTGTATTCTGTACTCTCCTTTTCCCCTCCCAGGTTGCACCTGGAAATGAGCCTGGACTCAGTGTGTCCTTTCCGGTTACCAATTTTTTAATAAATGAATAAATTTGGCTCCTGGCAAGGGATCACCAGACTAAACCCCCTTCCCTTATCCTGGATGGCACTGTGATTTAGGATGTCTCCTCCTATAATAAGTACCTTGAACTCCACCCCAGATTTGGTGCACGCTGCTGGAACAAAGCCAGTGTCCCACTTCCTGACCACCGTGAGATTGTCTCAAAGATGATCCACCCCAACTTTGACTGTGGCGACATTGTTTATAGTGCCTCTGCCAAGTCCATTAACTCTTGCCAGAGTGGACCCCCCTCTTTCATTACTTCTGCCCTGGACTGTTCTCCTTGTACCCATCACTGCTCCCTGTACTTCTCCCTTTCTTTCCCTTCCCTTGATGCCAGGTGCTTAGCCCACTGTGCCTCCTTCATATCCAAATTCTAATTTGACTCCCTTCCTCCCTGTCTTGTTTCTTTCATTGCCCCCCTCCTATACTCTTATACTTACTCCACAACACTGACTCTCATTTCTTTTCCCTCCCACCTAGGAAATCTGTTTTTTCTTAATATTTTCCTAAGCTATGGTCGTCCTTTCCTCTGTCTGTCTGTTATGCCTCTTCTCCTACACCCTTAAGTATCTCCTTCATTACTTTACATCTTACTTCTGCAACTGTTCCCAAACTCAACTCCTACACTGCCACCCACCACCTTCTGCCACAGCTCGCTCAACCCTTACTTTGCAAAGTGACTCTCACCCACCCTCCCTAATGTATGGTATTGTTCACTGCTTTTGATCATTTTCAAGTTTAGCATATCATAGGCACCTTGTTGTGCTGTATTTCTCTGCACCAATTGTTTGTTTCTTTGCTCAGCTGTTAATTTATTTTATATAATAGGGGTGAAGTGATATGCTATCACATAAAAACCTGTATCACGACCACAGTATGTTAACCAGATCATGACGTGTACACTGTAAAGATATCAACCACAGTATACACATCACTGCTGGTTATCAACACAGTGTACACGTCATTTCACCTGCCTCACGTAGCTGAAACAAAAAAAAGTAACAAAGAACGGAGCCTTATTGTAGAAAACAGATCTGTGATGTCCCATTGTGTGATACCTGTGTATCACAACTCATGGACAGTGACCTTGTAAACCTCACTCGTGCCTCCACTACGCTTCACCACTCGTGAGCCGAGGTCACTGTTCACTTGTTGTGATACATATGGTATCACACGCCGGGCCATCACATATCCCCTTAATACTTATTGCACTGTAATTTATTGCCTTCTCTCCCTCCTGCCCCCTCCTCCACGACGCATCTGGAAATGAGCTGCTATCAGCTCAGTGTGCCTTTACTGGTAAACCTTTTGAAATAAATAATAAATTCATTCGCATTTGCGAATACTGCATTGTTTGGTAGGTGTGTGATATTCTCCTTATGAATTTGATTGGTACTGTTGACACATTTTGGAACTGTTACATTTATTCATTTATAAGTACTGCATTGTTTCACAGATGTGTGACAAACTCCCAGTGCTTGTGGTCGGTCCTAGTGAACACATTTTGGAAATGTTGTAGTCATTCCTTTGTAAGTGATGCAGATTGTTTGACAGGTGTGTGTCGGTCATCTGATGCATATGAGTGGTACTATTTTTTTTTTTTTTTTATTATTTTATTCTTTTGGTAACCGGGTAAGGCCTGCTAGGCACAAGTGCCTGTTTTCAGGGGCGACCTAGGAGCACTGGGGTGGTTAAGCGACTTGCTCAGAGCCACATAGTATGCTAGTGGAGGTTGTGGGAATCAAACCCAGGTCTGTTGGTTGTACCAAGGTCATTCACAGCTCGTTACTCTAACCTCTAGACTATACTACCAGCCCTAGTGAACAAATTTTGGAAATGTTACATTCATTTGTGTTTCAGATTGTTTGACAGGTGTGATGCAGACAATCACCTGATGCTTATGAGTTGTCCTAGTGAACAGAGTTTGGAAATCTTACATTCATTTGTGTTTCCGATTGTTTTGACATTAAGGATGCAATACTTGAAGCAACATCCCATTGTGTTAGACAGAAAAGGAAGTGCAAAAGAAGAAGGAACCACTTTGGTTCTCAAATACAGTAGCAGAAAAGGTCAGAGCCAAAAGGCTGGCCTTCAGGAAATAGAAGGGAACACAGCGGGATGAAGATAGAGAGGCATACTGTACCAAACTGCCCTAAGGGAAGCAGGGAAGGCAGTAAGGCAGGCAGAGTCCCAAACTGAGGAAACACTAGCACGAACAATAAAAAAAGGTGACAAGACTTTCTGTAGATAGATCAGTGAAAGGAGAAAGTCCAGAGAGGGTATCACTAAGCTCAAAGGAGAAAAGGGGGCGTGTGAGGAGGAGGACCCTGTAAAAGCATCTATCCTAAATAGATACTTTTGCTCAGTATTTACTGAAGAGAATGTAGGGCAGGGCCCACAGCTCAGCACCATGGGCACAGGGGGGAGGGAGGTGAGCACTACACTCTTCACAAAAGAAAGGGTCCTACAAGAGCTCGCTAAGCTCAGGGAGGACAAGGCAATGGGACCTGATGGCATGCATCCCAGGGTACTTAAGGAGCTAAGGGTGGAACTAGCAGAGCCATTAGCAGAACTGTTTAGTGAGTCTCTGAGCACAGGAGAGGTCCCAGAAGACTGGAGAAGGGCTCATGTGATTCCGCTCCACAAGAGTGATAGCAGAGAGGAGGCAGGGAACTACAGACCAGTCAGTCTTACCTCAGTAGTGGGCAGGATTATGGAGGCACTCCTTAAGGAAAGGATAGTGCAACACCTGGAATCCATGGGGGCACAGGATCCAAGACAGCATGGGTTTACAAAGGATGGTCCTGTCAAACTAATCTCATAGATTTCTTTGACTGGGTAACCAGAGTGGTGGACCAAGGGGGAGCAGTTGATGTCGCCTACCTTGACTTCAGCAAAGCTTTTGTCACTGTTCCACATAGAAGATTGATAAATAAGCTGGGTAGGCTCAGGGTGGGTCAGAAGTTAGTCAACTGGGTGGCAAACTGTTGTCGGGCAGAAAACAGAGAGTGATAGTAAATGGTATACAGTCAGAAGAGATGCAAGTCACAAGTGGGGTACCTCAGGGATCAGTCCTGGGGCCAGTCCTCTTCAATATCTTCACTAGTGACATTGCAGATGGACTAGAGGGAAGAAGCTTGTCTGTTTGCAGATGACACCAAGATCTGCAACAGAGTAGATGATCCAGATGGGGTGGGCAGAATGAGAAGAGATCTGGATAAACTAGCAAAATAGTCAGAAGAGTGGCAACTGGGATCTAATGCAAAGAAGTACAAGATCATGCACATAGGGAAGAGAAACCCTGAAGCCACCAATAGGCTGGGAGGGGAGTTGCTGACAGTCACAAAGGAAGAAAGAGACTTGGGCATCATCATTGCTGATGACCTGAAATCATCCAAGCAGACCCCTAAAGCAGTAGGTAAGGCTAGGAGTATGTTAGGGTGCATTAGTAGGGGTATCACAATTCGTAAGAGGGAGGTAATAATCCCTCTTTATAAGACACTGGTTAGGCCCCATCTGGAGTACTGCGTGCAGTACTAGAGGCCACACCTTCACAAGGACATTAACCAAATTGAGGCAGTCCAGAGAAGGGCAACCAAAATGGTGCAAGGACTGCATCAGAAGACATATAAGGACAGATTAACGGAGCTCAATATGTATACCCTTGAGCAAAGGAGGAGAGAGGGGTGATATGATCGAAACATTCAAACACCTTAAGGGCATTAACAAGGTGAAAGAGTCTAATATGTTTAAATATAAGAAAAATAACAGGACAAGAGTACTCAGCGTGAGATTAGAGGGAGGCCGATTAAGGGGGAATGTGAGGAAATTCTTTTTCACAGAAAGGGTGGTGGATGCATGGAACGGTCTACCTCAGGAAGTTGTGGCTATGACTACAGTGCAGGGCTTCAAATAGGCATAAGGGAGCAATACAGATGAGTATGAATAGATAGGCCACTGACAGAGCAAAGGCCGATGGCACATTTATAAGGTAGAAAAAGAAATGGGCAGCCTGGATGGGCCTTGCGGTTCTTATCTGCCGTCAACTTCTATGTTTCTATGTTTGCGACAACCTACCATTTGGAAATGTTACTTTCATTCATGTGTACGAGACTGATCAAGATGCCCCACACATACACATCTACAACTGTAGTAGATGTAACTGTAGTATCAGTGGCTGATATCCTTATAACGGTTAGCTCAGTCGGTAATGACATGAAGTCTTTCACCTCTTGGCCACCGGTTCAAGTTCAGCCCCAGTAGGTAGTGGCCAAAAAGGGCTCTTGGGTGGAGCTCATGAGCTGTGTTGGTCCTCATACAGTGATGTTTGCTGTGCTAAAGCAGAAAAGCTGCTGGGGCATGGCACGGTGCGGGGGGAGCTCAGAAACGATTCATGAATAAGACACAATGGGGTGTGCATCGGTATGGGATTAGGCCACAACTCTTGCCTTAAACCTCACATGAAGTGGCTAAATCCTACCATGGTGCAATTATAAAATGAATCAAAAACTTTAAATAGATTAGAAAAATACCATTTCTTTGTTTTATAGGGGGAACTCAGTGGCTGTGTGGATTGGTAGCAGGTTAAGGGGCAAGCTTTTTGCCTCTGGGTGACTGGTTCAAATCCAGCTCAGGTCCATAGTAGCCAAAAGGCAATATCACCTGAGGGCTGATTAGTGACATGTGAAACGAATTGTAGCAGTCTCAGTCGAGTTCCCACTGGTCAGGTGTCTACATCACAAAAGGATCAACGCAGGTGGCATTATTTGGCACCTTGTTGGCAGTCTCACACAAGAGGCCAAAGACTGAATAGGCTTGGAGTCTGAACTAAGCTCTCACTTGAGTGGTGGTTCCTCCATTACAGGCTTGAGGTACATTGGCAGGGCAGTCTGGGGAAGCTTGCATTGTGATCATCCATGATGTATCTGTCACGTGGATAAACCAAGGGTGTCATTTTGCAGTGCTGTCAATCCTGCACCATTCACAAGCACTAAAAATTCACACATAGGAAAACAGAAGTTATGTTTTACACCCTGCTGCAATCATGTCTGCCTCCTGCGGGCTTACTTCAATCTCCACTCATGCTCAAAATATCTCTGGGGCAGCTCTGTCAGAATGCACCCCACAGGATGGCCTAGTGGTGCAGAGGGCTGAGGTGCTTGCATCTCACCTGCAACCACGCCGGTGACCCGGGTTTGGGAACTGACGTGTCACTGGGGTCTACTGAGGGTGGTTCTGTAATGCGCATTTGCTTTCCCACGCATGCGCTTATATGCCCCCGCTGCCAGGGGATTGGGGGAAAATGGAAAAATGGTCTGGGGCAGGCTTAATGAAGCCGTGACCACTCTTCTCCGATTCGCACTGGCACCTGGCCACCAACTATCTGGATATGTGCATGTGAGAGGGGGGGCGCGGCCCTCCCCCTCCTGGCCCTGCTGCAGGAGGCAATCCATGGGTAACTATCTGGTGACGGGGGAGGCAGGTGACAGTCATAGGGAGTGGGGACATGGCTGATAGCTGCCCTCCTGCAACCCAAGGGAGAAAAACCTTTGTAGAAGCAAAAAAAAACCAAAACTATACCACAAGCAAAGCCCCCCATGGCCAGCACAGGGGTATGGATGTGACCTCTGTGCTTATGCTAGTTCACATACATTGCCAGGAGACCATCCTGGGAAGGGTGGTATAAGGGTAGGAGGTGGCATCACTCAGGCAAGTATCAGCATACTTTTCTTCCCTTTTAGGACCTGCCCACCTTTCTAGCAGTGCTTCTAGTGTCCTCTCAGTGTTTGCCCTAAGAGGGTTGGGCAGGGTGCCAAGTGGTCACCTTTGTTGTTCCATGACATCTGACCCTCCCTCACCCCATAGGAAGACCTGTAGTAGCAAAGACACCATCACCCTCCCCTGTAGCCTCCACAGCACTCCCAATGCTTCGCTGGCCAAGAATGGATGGGAGGTTTGCACTGCAGTCCCAGGTCAAACACATGGAAGTGCGATGTGCTGTGCCAGCTCTACTAGGTTGAATGAAAATGATACAAAAACAACTCACTGTAAGGCAAGGCTCCAGACTGTGGGTCATGCTGAGAATTACCCACTGGTTCTAATCCTTGTGGGCCAATCAGATAGCAATATGTAAATTAACCATTTTATTATCCTTCCAATTAATGCCTTCAAATTTCTTATTGCAGGTGTCCGCGAAGACTGCCTTCCTCTTCATTCAACCCCAGTATAATATCAGCACACCTACGTCAGGTAAGGGTGGGGGAAGGGAGGAGGAGGTCATCACCTCACGTATTGTGGGATATTGGTTACTGTGATGTTGGGGGAGAGGTGTTGGTCAGCTGAAGGTGTGGAGGGGTGAAGTTACTGCAGTATTGTGGGATATTGGTCAGGTTTGGGTGGGGCAGGGGCTGCCTCACAATTTGAGGGATGTCTGTCATGAGGGTGGTGGAGGAGAGTACCCCACATACTGTAGTGTAGGGTGTTAGTAAGGGGAGGGGAGGGGCTGCCTCACATATTGTGAGATTGTTGTAATTTGAGTGTGGCAGAGGAAAGCAGCTCACAACCAGTAGTATCATGTGTACATTTTCTGGATAATAGTAGAAGCAGTTTGCCGAAACTGAAAAGATCAGCTGAAAGGTTTGTTACCCTCTTGTGGTCTGGTCGACACAGACAGCTGACTTGTTCTCATACAGCACAACTCATAAAAAAAAATAAAATAACTTGAGGTGTTTACTGAACAAAACTAGCACTGAATGGCTGTGGTACATAAGCTTAACCGTCTTCCTTGAAATAATTGCAGCTCTTTTGATTGCTCCTCTTTGACAAAAAGTATGAGGGGGGGCAGAGTAGTGGAACTATTCAAACTTCAGTCACTTAAAGGGAATGTCTAAGTAATTGTGCTGTGCTTTCTGGAGTAATATTAAATTCCCTTACCTCTTTTATGAGATTTTTTGTTCAAAACTGATCATTTTAGATTTAGTTCCTGTCAAGAGGGATGGCCTCTTAATTTTACTGGAGGCTGCGGTGAGCTGATCCCTTTCACATGTCGGTGTGCTGGCCCCACACTATGCTCACCTCAGACGCGTAATACATCTGACTAGGGACAGTGCAACGGTGTGCTCCATTGAACTCTAATGGGATGTTTTTCATTTTTTTTTTTTTTAAAGGTGTTATACTGTCTTTTAACAGTTGACCTCTGAGGTGGGAGATTACTGTAGATGTGGGAGACCTTGCTAGTACTCATATGACTACAGTGACAAATTTAGACATAGAGAACAAATCAGTCAGGGTAGATGTCTGACTGGGTAACCCTGCAGCAGAAGATAAATTGGCCTGGGATGCTGCTAGTAAGTGCAAAAAGGCTGAGAGAGAGAGAGTGTATTAAAGCACAGTCAACAGAGGAACCAAGGAAAGGAAACAAGGTTCTAATAATGTGGATTCAGTTTAGGGTTACCACTTTTTAAGAAGCCCAAAGTGGAACATTTCTTTGTGAAACATGATTTTTCGCAGGACACTACGTACTGTAACCTCAACCAGTGCAACAGACGTTTCTCTAATTAATCAGAATTAAGATTGTGTTGTAGGTTTTTCTAGCTGTTCCCAGTGTCTTGTCAGTATAAGGTATTTTAGTTAAGGTATTATATTGTTTTGTAGCATTTAGAGGAAAGTCAGAAAATATTTTTTTTCTTCTATAATGTCAGGACATGTAGTATTTTCAAGTTTTTTTTGCACGACACAGCTGCCCAAATCAGGACTGTCCTGCGAAAATGGGGATAGGTGGTAACCATAATTCAGTTTTCTATCCACACTCTGGCATTGCTGTTGGAAACAGCTGAAACAGCAGGTGTCTTCAAGCTAAGCTCCTCCCACTACCTGGGTGGATATATATCCTCTGGGTCCACCCCGTGACGTAAGATCTTAAATTCCCCTTGAAAGGACAGAGCTCCTCCGCAACTTGGCAGCATTGAAGGAATTCATGTTTTAAAGGGGGACTGTCATCTACAGGGTTTCTTAATGTCTGAAAGCCCATAAAAACCTAATTTAAGTGAGCCATTGTGTTTATCTGTGAGTCTTTGCAGTCCAGAGTTATTCATATACAAATCAGCTTGTGTTTAAGGGCTGGGGACAGCCATATGTTTTAGGCTCCTGACAGAAAATTATGTTACCGAGGGTCTTGGCTCTCCATTTACTGTAGGTTAAATAGGAAATTGCCTGTTTTATTAAGTGTGTTCTAAGGTGTTATTACAACACTTTCTACATTTATAATAATTGTTTTGTATGTGCATTGAAACTAGTGCATTATCACCTTTACATTTCAAACTGTTAGTAAAAATAATCCATCTTTAGGATTGCTTTAACCTCTAGGCTATACTGCCAGCTGATCATCAAAAACTACACATCTTAAAGAGCCGCTGACACCAAAAGTGCTACATTGCACAATCCAAATAAGCATAACCCCAGTAAATCGCATACCAAAAACTAGATTTTTACGTTACTTCATTTTAATGTTATTAGCCATTTTGTAACCCTGATTGCACTACCTGTGCAATAAAAGCAGGTGTCAGTGAAGAGCTGCTGAGAATGTCATGTAGGGACCTCACAGTCTAGTATTCCCTGTCAGCAAGCTTATAGGACCTGTTTCTCCAAAGTTTTAAAGATCAGGTGTAATAGTTGTCAACAGTAAACCAGGCAGCACCATTCAAAAACATTGCTATAAAAACTATACGTGTTTCAAGTTATGTAACAAAGTTGAAAAAATTGTTATTATTTAATGCCGTTTTGGTGTGATTCATTTCTCCAGTATTGCTGAATGCTGAGTTGGCATGCCTCCAGGCTGCTGAAACCATTTGGAGTGCTACTCTACTGTGCCTGTTAGGAAGTTGTATTGCTGCTAGTATTGTAATGTTGGTAACTTCACTGCTGTTTGTCTATGTCTGCTTCACATTATGTTTTAATAGGGGTCTTATATGTGTAATTCCTACTATGGGTGACTACCCCTTTTAACAAATCATGGGAGGATGGTGTGGTACCTGAGGACTGGATGAAGGTGGATGTGATTCCCCTTCACAGAAGTGGGAGCAAGACAGAGGCAGGAAACTAAATACCTGTCAGTTTGACCTCTGTGGTAGGGAAAATGATGGAATCGCTTTTGAAGGAAAAAATTGTTGAGTACCTAGAGGCCAGTGGGGCACAGGACCCAAGGCAACATGAATTCTCAACGGGAAGACACATCTAATTGATTTCTTTGACTGGGTGACCAAAATTGTAGACCAGGGAGGTGCTGTGGACATGGTCTACCTAGACTTTTTAGCAAGGCATTTGACACAGTCCCACACAAAAGATTAATACACAAATTAGCCAGCCTGGGAGTGGGTCCCAGGGTGGTAGCCTGGGTAAAACATTGGCTGGACAACAGGACACAGAAGGTAATAGTAAACGAAATCCACTCTGAAGAAAGGGGGGTTACTAGTGGGGTACCGCAGGGTTCAGTACTGGGTCCAGTCCTTTTTAACGTCTTTATAAGTGACATTGCAGAGGGACTGGAAGGAAAAGTATGCCTCTTTGCAGATGACACAAAGATCTGCAACAGGGTTGATAACACAAGGGGGGGTAGAAAGGATGAGAAGGGACTTGACAAGGTTGGAGGAATGGCAGAATTATAGCAGCATGGATTCAATGCAAAGAAGTGCAAAATAATGCACCTGGGAAACAAAAACCCAGAGGAAGAGTACACAATGGTGGGGGGAGGTAGTAACAACAACAAAAATAGAAAGGGACCTAGGAGTAATCATATCAGATGACCTTAAGGTTAGCAAGCAGTGTGAGAAGGCAGTAGGGAGGGCGGGGTGGATACTGGGATGTATAGGGAGAGGCATCACCAGCAGAAAACAGGAAGTTGTTATCCCCCTGTACAGACAGTTGGTGAGACCCCATCTGGAGTACTGCTTCCAGTTCTGGAGACCCCGTCTCCGCAAGGACATAGACAGGATGGAGGCAGTCCAGAGGAGAGCAACTAAAATGGTGCAGGGTCTGCAAGAGAAGCCATACGAGGAGAGACTAAAGGAGCCTGAGGAAGGGAGGGAGAGGGGGGACATGCTAGAAACTTTTAAGTACCTCAGTGGAATCAATAAAGTCCAGAGGGTAGCATCACTCATAAAAAGAGATGTGCAAGAACAAGGGGACACAAATTTGAAGATAGAGGGGGGATGGCTCAAGGGCAATGTGAGGAAGTATTTTTTTCACAGAGAGAGTGGTGGACGCATGGAGCCACCTTCCTGAGGAGTTTGTGGGGTCTAAAACTGTGTGAGAATTCAGGAATGCATGGGGCAGACATAAAGCAATTCTTGTGGGGGGGGTAAGAAGAAATAGGATGTTGGTTAACTAGGATCTGCAGCTTATCCAGTAGATAGGAAAATGGGCAGACTAGCTTGGTCAGTCGGTCCTTATCTGCCATCACAGTTCATGCTTCTATGTTTTTATGGGCGGAAGTGTTAACTCTGGTAAAATGATCATTTTCATTTAGAGTAGAACATAGATGAGTCTGCCCCACCCCCATTGTCAAGGAGATATAATAATTGTCTAAACGTATCATTCTTAGAAATCACCTCAATTGAATGATAGGTATGAATGATCTCAGCCTTTCACCACATCAGAAACTTATTTAGTATGCAAACCTCACAACAGTGTGCTATAACCCAGCATCCAGCAGCCCAGGAAAAAAAGGGCCACAACAAAAAGGCACCCAGACAAAATATTGTCAGCTTTGTTACAAAACCTGAAACACACAAAGTTTTTAAAGCAATGTTTACTGACTTGTGCTGCCTGCACATGATATTTACAACTTTAGAGTAACAGGTACTATAAGCTTGCTGACAGTGCTGACAGGGAATACTAGGCTGTGAGGTCCCTAGATGACATCGCGGCAGCTCTTCACTGAAACAGGCTTTTTTGGAACAGGGTTACAAAATGGCTAACAACTTTAAAATGAAGTAACATAGAAATATAGAAATTTTGGTATGAGATTTACTGGGGATATGCTTATTCTAATTCTGTAATGTAGCACTTTTGGCCAGATGGTGTCAGTTGCTCTTTAAGGCTGGCTCTGTGATACCAACAGGTATTTGGGGCCCCATATCAGGATTTCTAAACCCTATCTGTGTTCATGTCAGTACAGATTTCTGGGGCTGCCACAGCACCAACTTCTGTCTTTTTCCGTTCTCTCTTACAGCCTTTTTTCTTACAATTTCAGGTGTGAACTCCAGTCTACAAGATGCAAATATGGCTGCATACCTACTGGTCTGGCATCATGGGGCCAGCCTTGAAAAGTGTAGTTGGCAATACAGCCTAGAGGTTAAAGCAAAGAGCTGTGAACAAGCTTAGTTCATTCAGCAGGATGGATTTTGATTCCAATATGCTGTATATTGTGTGGCCAGAGCAAGTCACTTAACCTCCCTGTGCTCCCAAAACACACCCTGGAACAAGCTGTAGCTGTGTTCCTTTCTTGGACAAAGACAGTAAAAACAATTTGAGCATGTGTTATGTTTCTGAAAATATTATGCTCTTTCCATCCAGATTTGACTTGAAAAAAATAGGATACCATTACTTGTTTATTAATTGCAAAAACACAGGTGGACAACACAGTTAAAACATAATGGCACACTCAAATTAGATTGTTATGGGCTTTCAGACATTAAGAAACCCTTTAGATGACAGTTCCCCTTTAAGCACTTTTTTCAGGCAATTCTTTGGCTGTTTTAGTCCATGTTCAACATTAAAAGTTGCTCCTAGGTTTCTCGGCTCCACTTCGCAGTTGCAATCAACAATGGAGAGCAAGAAACTGGGCTTTAAATTGCGCACTTGGTGTAGGCAGAAAATGTCAGCCATGGCTCCATACAACAGGTGTTTTTATTGCCTGGGTGATTAGTTTTATGTCGATTGTTGCAGTTTGTGTCAGACCATGCTGCCAGTGTCCATTGAAGACTGGAAGGCTCGACTGGCCCTTGGTTGTCTGGAAGACTGCAAAAAGGCATTGGTGGCAGCTCGGTCAGCTGCTCAGTTTGTGGTCATGCTCATGGAAGAAGAGGTGACTATGGTGAGTTTCTCGTCGCCGATCTTGGCACTGTTCTCAGTTGGGGCCAGTGTCAGAGGGTCGTTCTCTGCTGAGATCAAGGAAATAGATATGACCCTCCACACCTTTTGGGGAGATTCCTTCTCACCTCAACAAAAAACACAAAAAGCAATGCCATTGCAGGTTGCAGGACCAGAAAATATCATGCTGTTCTTGTCCTTCATCTCCTTCTACCGCTGTGCCTTGGTTGAGCTCCCTATGGTCAAGGGGATGGTCAAGGGATCCATGGTAACCCTGTCGGGCATGTTGACCTAGACATCGGTCAGCAGGCGATAAAGAATTTTCTTGAGCCTGTCGACCAGCTTTTGGATAAGATCGATGCAGAATCAACATCCCAGACCCCAGTACTCAGGGTCCTCACTCAGGAGGACATGGCCTAGTCGCTGCCCCTGACTTAGTTGCCTTGAGAGCCACCTCCACCAGTGGGCATGCCTCCAAAGTCCCTTGTGCCTAATCTGCCAAGGCAGGTGGTTTACACTAACCCACCGGAGGACACCTTTTGATGTCAACGGTCGCATTCTCGATCCCGCTCAACCTGGGGGGGGCATCTCCATTGATACTCCTTGGCCTCCTCAGGCAAGGAGCAGCATTGACAGAAGATTTGATGTTGCTATAAGGAGCTCCTCTGGCAACATCGGACCTTGGCTGAGATGGGTAGGGCTTTGTCCCCTGGACCTTTGATCCCTTGGCCTTTTGTGAGTTGTTCCATGCCGGTCCATCCTGCTCAGCAGTCCCCAGTATGTGCTTCTTCTCCTTTGCAAGTGGTGCCACTTCCACAGCAGCCCTGATTTGGGGCCCTGACTAAGGAGTCTCTGTCAGCAACTTCATGAGATCACCCAGAGCGAGGATACCAGGGTGGTCCATGGTGCCAAATGGTTGAGGGCCATCTTTGAGGAGTCCCCCAACTCCATAGCAATTTGTTGTTGGCTTCCTCCAGGACTCTTACGTTTGACCAGAAATTGGTAAAAGAGCTGATCACCAACCATGGACCAGTATCCTCTGGTGCTCTGGTCTGACTTGTCGGAGTCCATGAAGGTTCCCTTAGAGCCAGTACAGAAACAGGCTAGTCACCATACTGTACAGGGATGAATCCCTAGGGGTTGCCTTTCCCTTGGCTAAGGCCATCTTGGGACCAGCCCTGGAGTTTTGGCAGCATCCAGCATCCTATCTGGCACCCTCCACCCATATAATCTGCATGTATGCAGCCCCAGTGGGCTCCCTTTCAGGGTTCTCCAGTCACCCTCTGCTGAGGGCCTGGTTTCAGATTCTGCCATTCATAAATTGGAGGAGCCAAGGGGACGTGGACAAGCCTTCAGGCAAAGAGTCCTAGAAGATTGACCAGGCAGCTAAAAAGGTGTATGCTGCTGTTTTAATGGGTCTCCAGCAGGTCGGCTACACTGTCATGATGGCAAATTTTGGCCATTCCCTGTTTGGGACATTAAGGGAATTCCTCCTCCATCTTCCAGCTGACAGACAGCTTCCTGTTAAGATAATCTGAGCCCAGGGACAATTGCTGAGTAAACTCAAATGGGCAGACTAGGTGGGCCATATGCCCTTATCTGCCGACACTGTCTCTGTATCTGTGTATCTATGACAGCAGCTTCAGATGGCTTTGGACATGGGTGACTCCTGTGCCTGTGCCATGGCAGTGGCCATTGCCATGCATCATAGGGCCTAGCTTAAGCTTTGCACCTTCATGGTGGATACCTAAGAGAAGCTGGTCAGTCTCCCCTTCTTGGGCTCTGATCTCTTCAGCCTTGGCATAGAAGGACATGTCATGCAGATTGAAAAGTCCAGTGCTACCCTAGATTCTGTGGCTTCAACCCAGTAGAACCAGAAGGCCCAGTGCCTTTCAGTTTCAGTCCTTTCAGCTGCAATAGCTCCAGCAGCAACCCCAGTAACAGTCATTTCAGTGCTGGCATCTAAAATCCAAGTTTGGTGGCCAGGGACAAAAAAAAGGGATGGCAGAGGTGGTGCCTCTGTGGCCCTTATGGCTGGAGCCACCTCCAAGGCTGCTCACTGATGGGTTGTGGGGTGTCATCCCCCTTCTATCCAATCCCTGTCCCAGTTCCTGGTTGGGGGCCAATTTTGCCACTTTTTACCACAGTGGTCCACCATTACCTGGGACAGGTGGGTTCTAGAAGTGGTGGGCATAAGGTGATCTCTGGATTTTAAGGCTCTCCCATCATACCAACGTTCAGCTCCTCAAGAGTCCAGGGTGTTGCCACATTGTCTGCACTTTGAGACAACATCACTCAGCTCCTAAAATGCAAGGTGATAGCCTATGTTTCATTCACGCAGGGATATGTGTCCAGGTACTTATTGGTTCCGAAACTACAGGGGGTCTGCATTCCATATTGGATTTGCATGATCTAAACCACTTCATATTGAAGCACTAGTTTCAGATGGTCACTCTGAATCAGATCATTTTGTCTCTAGAGCAGGGCATGTTGTTCTCTTTGGGGGAAGGGTGGAGGATTTGGATGCTTGGATGAGGATGTTTTGGGGAAGGAAGGAAGGAAGGAAAATTTGCATGTTTCAGTTTGGGTGTCTTAGGGGAGGGAGGAAGGAAGGATTTGGATGTTTTGGGGAGGAAGGGGGATTTGGATATTTGGATTAGTATGTTTTGAATTGAATGTTTCGGTGGGAGAGGATTTGGATATTTCAGTGGATGGAGGACTAGGATGTTTTGGTTTGGGAGGGAGGATTTGTATGTTTGTATTAGGATATTTTGGTGAGGGGCAGAGTAGTTGTATGTTTCAATTTGGATGTTTTGGGAAGGGAGGATTTGAATGTTTAAATTTGAATTTTTTTGGGAGAGTGGATTTGGACATTTTGATTAGGTTGTTTTGGGCAGAGAGAAGATTTGGATGTTTGAATTAGGATATTTTGGGAAGGGGGGTTGGATTGTTGGATTTTGATGTTTGGGGAGAGAGGATGTGGAAGCTTTTTGGAATTTTAGGGAGAATTTGAATGGTTGAATTAGGATGTTTTGGCGAGGGAGGGAGAATTTGGATGGCTGGATTTGGTTATTTTGGAAAGAGGATTAGAGTGTTTTAAATGTTTTTGGATTTGTTTTTGTTTGGATTGGGCTGTTTTGATGAGACAGATCTGGATGATGTTTGTATGTTTGAACATTTTTTTGTTTGATTTGGACTTTTTTTGTTTGATTTGGATGTTTGTATGTTTGGATTGGGGTGCTTTAAGAAGGGAGAATTTGGATGTTATTGGGAGGGGAGGAAGGATTTAGATGTTATTGGGAGGGGAGGGAAGATTTGGGTGTTATTGGGAGGGGAGGGAGGATTTTGTTTGGATTTGGATGTTTTAGATGCTGGATTTCAGTGTTATGTTTTGGGGATAATGAGTTGTATGTCTGGAGTTGTATGTTTTGAGGAAGGGAATTGGATGTTTTAAATGTCTGGATTTTAGTGTTATGGTATTTTATGGGAATGGAGGGAGCACTCGGAGGGTTGAATTAAGATGTTTGTGGGAGGGAGGGAGGGAGGATTTGAGCAATAAACCATGACAGGGTGGTTTATTGCAATTATGCAATGTTCCCTTATATGTTTTGTAAAAAAAAACAACTTTTATTTTGTATTTTCAATATTTTTTCTTTAATTTATTTCTACGCCATTAGAAAATAGTTCCATGTTGCTAGGTAGAATATTTAGGAGATGCCCCCTCCCCAACTGAGGATATGGTTATAGTAATCGCAAGTTACTATTTTTACTTATTTATTTATTTTTATAACAGAGAGACTCCCATGTATGTCTGGCAGAGACAACCGCCTGACCAACACAGGAATATTGCAGGTGCCACTAAATTGCAAGCTTTTTTTCTTTCTTTTAACTTGTGTACTCTGCTTGTCATTTTTTTAGCTTTGTAGTGTGGTATAATGAAACCCTGGTGAACTTCAGGTTGGGGTTCATAAGGTCACAGGGGAGGGGTGGCAGTAGGAAGTTAAGGAGACAGAGGTGATCGGCAGCAGTGGTCTTTAACTTTTCTACACTGCTAGCGTGAACGCCAGATGGGAGTTCCAAAAGACACTTTGTGGTGGTTGAGAGCAAGGTTTGGCTGGAGTGCTGTTCACTACAAGTGACAAGTTCTGCAGGGTTTCTTTACCTCCGAGTAGGACTTGCAGGACTGTTGGAGTAGTACTGACCGGAACAGAGACTGAAGGGAGCGATGGTCAGAGGAGCCTGTCACGAGAGGGACAGTTTATTAAAGTGAGCACCACTCTTGGTGCAACTCAACAGGGTCAGGAGCTGAGTTTCATTTTTATTTATTTTTTTTTAATAATTTTCAACCTTTCTAATTGCTGGGACCATGGAAGTGTTATGCTATAATTGGGGACCTAATGGCACTGCAGCAAACATGAGTGGGTGTAAATGTCATATGAGGCAGGACTGCTGTGGAAGCTAGAGAGACCGAGCATTATAGGAGGTGACAGCTAAGTATCTCATGGGGAATGCGGCATGGCGTGCAGAGAAAAGCCGTGGTTTGACTTTGGCATGCATTGGGTTTTGGTCCAGAGGTGCCTCATACTATTCACAGTGTAGTCATTTGTTAAAAACACAGCAGTTTCTATGGTATTTATAGCGAGTTTGGGCAGTCGTGGTATGTCATTTTAAAAGTTAGTTGATTTCTTTATGCTTTACCAGGATGGAATATGGTGGGTTTACTGTTTGTTTTGGTGGGGGGTCAGAGTGATTTTAAAAGTGGGCATTCTTGATGCTGCTGCTGACTGGCACCTTTTGCACTGGTAATGCTAGGATTTACAATGCCTGAAAGGTGCCAGTTAATCATAGTGTTAGATTCTCTGACCCCATTGTATAATTGGATCTTTAGAATAGGATATTTTGAGTAGGGAGTGAGGATTCGTATGTTAGAATTTGGATATTTTGAGGGAGAGAGGCTTTGATTGTAGTAGGAGAGAGGATTTGAATGTTTGGATTTGGATATTTGGAGTTGAATGTTTTTGGGATGGTTGGAGGATTTGGATTTTTGGAGTTGGATGTTTCGATGAGGGAGAGAGGATCTGGATATTTCATTTTAGAGGGGAGAGAGAGGATTTGGATATTTGGAGTTGCATGTTTTGGGAGGAGAGGGAGGTTTGGGAAGTTTGAAGATGCATGTTTTGGGAAGGGAGGGGTGGAGCATTTGGATGTTTGGACTTGAATGATTTCTGTCAACGATATCTCCTCCATTGGGCTACACCTTTGCAACTGTAAACCATCGACTTCAGGTCCAATCAGAAAATTTTGCCAACTGGGGGCGGCCCAAGATGACTTACAATATCAGTGCTTATAAGAAGTGGGCAGCTCCTTCACTCCTCAGGTCTTTCTTTTGCAGTCTACCACTCGTCAGACCCTCAAAAAAATTATGCCATCATTTCTTCATAATTTATTTTCTGACTTTACCAAGGTTTGTATCAACTTTGTCCCCTGTATGCTGTCGTCAAAAGAACCTTTATTTAGGTTTTATATCTGCAGTTACAAGATCCCGTGGGATGATGTGCACTCTGTGTG
Source organism: Neoceratodus forsteri (assembly GCA_016271365.2). NCBI lineage: Eukaryota > Metazoa > Chordata > Ceratodontiformes > Ceratodontidae > Neoceratodus > Neoceratodus forsteri. Next base: position 1,078,242,483 of record CM057452.1, on the reverse strand, counting down.
TGTTTGTTGTTTGGGCCTGTCCCACAGCACGATGGTCTGTAAGATCTGCCAAGGATTTAACCAGGCCACAAGGATATGCCAGAAGAATGCTGTGGAAACTTTTATCGCCTTTATGGCCATTTAAGCAAAGATGAAGGCCACAGGATGCAACCCAGCTTCTCCCTCTTGACTGCCTGCCCTGGGTAAGGAGACACCCTGGCGATCGATAGCAGCATTTCTACTGAGGTTGGTTAGGAGGCAGATAAAGCCAAAGAAAAGGAAAAGTCATTGTCTAAGCCCTCCTCCCTCTTCCAGCCAACATAAACTTTGATAAAAATGTGCTTCTCAGGTGAGGTTGAGGTCTCCACTGAAGGAGAGTAAGTCTTTATTGTCTGCTCCAGTGGCATCGACTACAGCTGTCCCCCCGACTGTTTTTGAGACACCAGGGTTGGGCCTGGCTCTAGTGCTGCTGCACTTACAATGGATGGTATGTAGACATCATTGTTGGTTTCCATCCTGATGAGGACAGTAGTCACAGCCCCTCAACTGGCCATGCTCAACTCCCAGATCATGTTGGCATCTTTTTCAGAGTTGCTAACATGCATTTTCAGTGTCAGTTCCGTCAAGAGGGCCTTCCTTGTTGGCACCATCATCGCCAGCAGGATTGAAAAGCATGCCTGCTGCACTGATCATATAGCCGCTACCTCTGTCGTTGGCTTTGTTGATTCCCCCCATCGTCAGTCAAGTCGGCGATGAGGTAGAATATAATCCTGACCTCCTAGAAATGGAGGAGGATTTAGAAAATGATGGTGGGGAACAGGAACCCTATAAAAGGGGATTTACTTCTAGCTCAACCTTGTCTTCCTTCATTGAGGACCCTGTGGTGTATAACCCCAGGTCTCATCTAGGAGATCCCTCCTTCCAAGCTCTATTTAAGCCAATGCAGGATGTGATGTGATTAAAAGGTGACGAAGATGACTCCAGTAAGAGAAATCTAATGGAGTTTTTGGAAGTAACAGCAGCGCCCAGTATTATGGTGCCCCCTGTTTACCCTGCCTTAGAAGATCCTGCATTTGCTGCTTGACACAGGCCTAGCACTCTGCCTGCAGTCCCTAGAAAGGCTGACAAACAAGTATCCTGCTCTGTCTGTCAAGTCCTACTATGCTTCTCAGTCTGAGATTGACTGTGTGGGCATCATGGCTGCCCTTGACTGCTCTAGCGCTCTTAAAGTTATGAAGACCCTGCCTCCTGACAAGGAATCCAGGAAGCTGGATGAAATGGACAACAGGAATTACATCTCTGCCACTTTGGGCCTTTGTATTGCAGACTTATCAGGCTTATATGATTAGGTATCAGAATAACCTCTGCTCAGTGCCTCTTTTCCGGGCTTTAAATTATTCGAGTGCAATCTGGATAGTGCCTTAAAAGACCTTCAGTACTCTAAAATGACTCTAAGGTCTCTGAAATGCTTGACCCCCCCCCAAAAAAAAATTGAGGGGCCGTGGTAGAGATTTTTTTCAGAAGCCTGCTGGCTGAGGAGGCTGTGGCTACTGTCAGTAATGTCTTGGCAGAGGAGGCCCCCCCCACTGGTTCTGCTGCCCAAGGTGTCCACTACAACGCTCCTATAGGTTTCAGTTCCGGTGGCCCTACCACCCCCAATACCTTCTGACTTCCTATTTCCTCACCCTTCGCGGCTGCTGCCAGGATTACAAGTGGGGGAAAGGATCTTCGTTCATCTGACAAAATGGAGGGAGATCACCACAGATGAATGGGTTGTGGAAATAGTGGAAAAGGGCATGCACTAGAACTGCTCTCCAAACCTCCAGTGCACCCTTCACCTCATTCTCATTATCCGCCGGGACACCTGTCCCTATTGATGGAAGAACTTTTATAGGATAGACCAACGTTGGTATATGACAGAGTGGGTGGCCGACAGGTAGACTGCTAGCTAGAAAAGTTTCTGTATGATCCTAGTGACTGGCGGCTATAGCTCCATAGGTGTGGCCTGCTGCAAGAGATCCCCTGCAGATCTACTGTTACAGTAAATTCTTGTGTAACTGAACTATCTGTTTACAAATGGCACTAGTTTTTTGGTTATTTTGTTGTGTAACTATATCTGTTTACAAATGGCATTAGTTATTTGGTTATTTTGTTGTGTGTCTAGAAATGAGCAGGGAAGTAGGATGAACACCACTCAAACAATTAAGTCCTTTCAGTCTTTAATTTTCCATCATACACATAATTAATGGGCAGTTTCTTGGCCAAAATACCACTTTGCCAGGGCCTCGTTATCTACTATGTTATCTAATGTATAGGCTCCTTAGTGCCACGCTATGTACAACTTTAATCCTCTCTTTTATCAAAAACCTTATACGGTAGTATTCATAAAGGTCACAGGACCACATCCCTGTCTTTGAAATCAAGTTTCTCACTTACTAAATTATTGCTGGGGAGCCTGCGCTGTCCTCTGGCCATCTTCCCGGAAAGAAAGGAGCAGCTGCTCGAACTGCATATTCAATTTATGCCATGTTCTTTAGAGTCACATAATTTTTTTTCATCAGTTTTTAGTTAGTTTTTTTTCTTTTCAGTAGAATTCCCTCCTTTTTATAAAAATGTACAAAAGCACAAGGGAGCATGCGTGTTGACGCTCAGCCTCATGACATCGGCACATCAGGTGCATGCAGTGCAAGTTTGCGGTCTACTTCTTTGATAACTTACTGCTGCAATGTAAGGTGCGCTCTGACCACTGGGCAGTACGGTGTTGTGGGCAGAGTGGCAGATTAGGTGTGTCGGAGTATGGGTTCAGCCGGTGGCACTAGGAGAGTGTGTGTATTGGTTGGCAGTGATTAAGGACAAAGAAAAAAGGTACATTGGAGGAGTTGTTTTATATTTATTCCATTTATTTTATTGGTTTATGGGAGCACTTGTTGGAAACAAGAGGCCATGAGTGATACTGAAGGCAGGAGCCGACGCCGTGTCAGCCGTGAAATTTTGCAAGTGGAAGTATGATGCTTGTGCTGTTGGCTCTGGACAATGAGGATCTGCTGTAAGTATGTTTTTGCCACTGTCTACCTAGAGTGAGAATATTTTGATACTCACACTCTAGGTGTCCAGGAAGCAAAAATAACTTTGCTATGTGCCCTAAATATGTGTATCTGTTAAACAACATTAGATATTTGGTTATTGCATTGCATATGTTTACAGTTATGGTATTAGTTTCATTGTTTATTGTGTCGGATATCTTTGTATCTGATTGCAAATTTACATTAGTTATTCAGTTGTGTTGTATATCTGTTCACAAATTGTATTAGGTATTTGGTTATAATGTTGCATATCCTGTTTACAAATGGTATTGGTTATTCAGTTATTGCCCTTCCCAGGTAGCCCTTGTCTCAGTGCTTCTGTACTGGCCTTTTTGGGGTTCTTTGTCTTTCAGATTACTTTGCCGTTTTGGGCTCCCCATGACCCAAGGCTGTAAGACCATCATAGAGCTGGTTCTTCCTTCCTTTGGGTGGAGATACAGATGAGGTACCCTGTTGAGTCCTGAAAAGGAAGAAACGTGTCTGTGTCTTCTGATCTTAGCCTTTGCAGATTGTGTGAGAGGCCATTTGGAACCACGCGGTTGCTAAAAGTAGACCCAGTCTAAATTATTTCATGGAGATTTCCATATACTTACCATGATGCTTGCATTATTGGGGTATGTGTCATTTTGTATTTCTCTGAAACCTGACTTATTTCCCTTTCCTGGGTAAACAATTCTTCAGATACATTAAGGAAAAAAAAGGAAAAGAGAAAAGGGTATTGTTAGGCTACGGGAGGGAGGGGGGTACACAAGGACAAGAATCCTAGACTTTAAGAGAGCAGACTTCAGGGAGATGGGAGAAAGCCTAAATGAAGCTCTGACCAGAGTAGGGGAAAAGAAAAGTGTGGAGGAACAGTGGGAGGCAGTCAAAGCAGGGATTGCAATGGTGGCTCAACTCTGTGTCAAACAGGTGTGCAAGGGGAAGAGAAAGAAGAGACCACTACGGTTTTCTAAGGAGGTAGCAGAAAAGATTAAAGAAAAAAAATCTGCATTTAGGCAATACAAAAAGACTCGGGAAGAAGGGGACAGGGAGTGGTATCAGAAAAAACTATGTGAGGCGGCAAGGAAGGCAATTAGAGAAGCCAAGGTGCGCACAATAGAATGTATAGCAATTTCTGTGGTAAAGGGAGACAACATTTTTTACAGGTACCGTGCAGCCCGTTTATGGTGGACACCTCCATGCATCATAATAACTTCCAATATAGCCATTGTCCGCCTTATCATTCGATATGCAAATACCGTACCCGCAACGTGCTGCTGAACATTTACTGAGGTTGGTTATCAAGCGGTACTGTAATGTTAAGAGAACGGGACTATTTATGTGTATGTGAGGGTCTGTTTTATTAAGCAGTGCCATTTGTGGGTTTATGTAGCTATGTAGCTAGTTAAACTGTTCAGGTGGGGTTTTGTTTTTAGTTTTGTTTCACCACTGTGCATAGTGTTTCGTGCTTTTTTTTTTTTTCACTTTTTCACTTTGCTTTGTGTAACGTGAACTCGAACATGGTGTTGTGTTTTTGACATTTACTGTACTATTTTACAACTGAATTTTATTAAACAGTGTTCTCCTTTTTTTGAAAAAATACTTTATCGTAGCTTGCCTCGCTCAACTGGTGCCATATCTTGCCCACTGCTGTTCAGTGTAAGCCAGTACGTTCCAGTCTGGTGGCATATCCTCTGTCTGCTCCATGGTGCGACAAAGTGTCAGCAATGCCTCCCTTACATCTTTTGTGCTCACTTGTGGTTCTGGCTGTGATGATGTTTCATCTTCGTCCCCCTCCTCATCTTCTTCAGCTATGGCTAGTGTCAGGGATGCTACTGCAGCCTCAATGTCATCCTCTTCTGGTTCCACCGTGGTGTTCTCACCCAGGTGGCCGAACTCATGGAACTCCTCTTCTGTCAGTCCAGGCGGTGTTAGGTCCTCGGGCTCCGTCTCTAGCTTGTTATCCGCAGTTGGCTCACTGGAATGTTTGAAACTAGCCTTTGCGAAACATCGTACCATTGTCTGGGTTGACACAGCATCCCAAGCACTGCTCATCATTTTCACAGCATCCAACATGTTTATTCTTTTGACACACTCAGCTGCATTCAATTCAGTGCTGTCCAGGACTTCCAAAATGTTCGATCGCATTGCCTGAATGTAATGCCTCTAGAACAAGTAAATAATTCTCTGGTCAAGCGGCTGAATCAGGCAAGTGGTGTTTGGCAGGAGAAAGAGCAATTTTATATACTTTAGCCCAGGGACCTGTGGGTGACCAGAGAAATTGTCAAAGAGGAGTAGGATCTTTCTCTGTATGAGTCTGTGGTCCCACGTTTTTAGCTATTCGGTGAAGAGATCACCAGTCATCCACGCAGTGCGGTTTGCTCGATAAAGAACAGGGATCCTCACTACTCTAAAGCAGCACGGCATGGCAGATTTACTGATGACAGACAGCTGTAGTTTGTCACTCCCAGTCATGTTACAGCAGCATAGGATACTTGGCCTCTCCTTAACTTTTTTATTTCCCACCGGCAGTTTGTTTTTGAATGTCAGTGTCCCTGACCCAACACATCGAAAAAAAAAAATAGTTTCATCACAATTGTAGATGTCGTTGGGCTCATAGTCAGCAAGAATTCCTGGAAGCACGTCTGTTAACCACTGATCAGCACTGTCAAGATCAGTGCTTTACTTCTCTCAATTTGCTCTTTTTAAACTGATGTTATGGCAAACTTTCCATCGGTGTAACCAGCCCATGGAAGGAACAAAGTCGGTCTTGCCAAGTGGTGCCGCAATGCGAGCTGCTTTTTCTATCAAGACAGGGCCACTTGTAAGTGTGTCTCGACCCCTGGTGTTGCAGAACCACTGCAGCAATGCCTCCTCAGTTTCACTGTCCTTCCTGTCCCTTTTCCATTTTCTGTCAGTGTTCTCATCTCCATACCAAGCAGCAAGAATCTTGTCCCTGTCTCATTGCAGGTCAGACAATGTGGACTTAGCCATTACGAAATGTATCGACAGCTCACGTAGACTCATTTTAGGCATGCTGTCAATCTCTTGCAGAATCTCAGCTTTCCGAGCAACGGTAAGTGCAAACTACTTAGGCGGCATCCTTTCCCAACTCCTCACAACTCACAGTCTGAATGAATGAAGACAGGCAGTATAAACAATTGCAAAGCTGCGTTGGCTGAGTTGGCTTCACACCTGCCACAATTGACAATTACTGTAAGTAACCCCTTCCCTGTTGCATTGATTTTAGGCTGACAGCAAAATAAAAAACCTGTCACACTTTCAATCTCGCAGTTTTGCTTTACAAAAATGCTTGCAAGAGTCTGGTATAGATGGGCTGCTTAATATATTATAACCAACATTTTTATAGTGCCTGCAAATGGAAACGGCATTTGGAAACCAGTAACTGACCAGTAAAAGCGAGCTTCCATTATAATGCCATCCGTTATAAGTGGGCTGCACTGTATGTCAGTGAAAAAAGAAGGAGGCGGGGATTGTGTGACTGAAGGGGAAAATGGGACAGTGTAGAGGATGAGCGTAGAAAGCAGATATATTGAACAAATATTTCTGCTCAGTTTTTATGCTGGAGGTACCAGGGAGTGGGCCAACAGCAAGTGATAGGGGCATGATGGGCACAGAGATGGACACTGGCCCTTTTTTTAAAGGAAGAAGTCTTTGGGGAATTGGCAAAATTGAGAGTTGATAAGGCAATGGGACCAGATTGGATACACCCCAGGGATTGTAAAAGAGCTAAGGGAAGTGTTGGCAGAATCACGGACTGCCCTGTTCAGCCTGTCTTTAGAAACAGGGGAGGTTCCCAAGGACTGGAGGAGGGCTGATGTAGTCCCTCTATACAAAAGTGGGGACAAGGAGGAAGCAGGAAACTACAGACTGGTCAGCCTAACCTCAGTAATTGGGAAAGTCATTGAAACAGTATTGAAGGAAAGAACCATGGAACACCTGGTTGTCAACGGTCTTCAGGACACAAGGCAGCATGGTTTTATGGGAGGGAGGTCGTGCCAGATTAACCTCATTGGGTTTTTCAATTGGGTAACCAGGGAGGTGGATCAAGGGGGGCAGTGGACATGGCCTATCTGGATTTCAGTAAGGCCTTTGACACTATCACACATTACAGGTTGATAAAGAAGCTGCAGAACTTGGGAGTAGGAAAGAAGGTGGTATAGTGGGTGGAAAGTTGGCTGGATAATAGGACCCAGAGGGTGGTAGTAAATGGCATTCACTCTGAAGAGGGTAAGGTGACCAGTGGGGTACCACAGGGATCAGTACTGGGACCGGACCTCATCAATATCTTTATCATTGACATTGCAGAGGGTCTAGAAGGGAAGATCGGCCTGTTTGCTGATGACACTAAGCTTTGCAACAGGGTGAACACGCCAGTGAGAGTAGATAGAATGAAGGGGGAATCTAAAGAAGCAGGAGGATTGGTCAAGGGATTGGCAGCTGAAGTTCAGTGCAAAAAAGTGCAAGATAATGCACATGGGGCACAAAATCCCAGGTGTGTCATATCATCTGGCCGGGGGCGGGGGGATAGAATGCTCCAAGCAGTAAAGAAACTTGGGGGTTAATCATCTCTGATGACCTCAAGGTTAGGGGCAGTGTGACAAGACAATGTGAAAGGCTAGCAGAATGCTAGGATGCATAGGCAGGGGAATTAACAGCAGAAAAAGAGAGGTAATAATAATTCCACTGTACAGGACTTTGGTAAGGCCACATCTTGAGTACTATGGCTAGTTCTGGAGGTCCCACCTGCGTAAGGGCATTGATAGGGTGGAGGCAGTTCAGAGGAGGGCAACCAGAATGGTGCAGGGACTACATCACAAGCTCTATGACGCTAGGCTGAAGGAACTGAATATGTACTCCCTAGAGGCCAAGGAACTTTCTCTTATCGCTTCCCAACACTCTGGAACTCACTACCTATGCCCCTCCGACACTCTTCATCCCCCTCTTCCATCTCCCAGGCACTACACAACTTTTACTCCTCAAACTGCACTTGTCAATGAAGACTCTGCTGTATTTCACAATGGTTTTTGCACTTCAAGCATATTTTGCTTTGTTGTAGTATTTGTATAACTTTGTAAATGTATTTGTTGTATTTCTGCCTATGTTTATGTCTTATCCAACCAGTTTTGCATATGTGCATTTGCTTTCTCTGCACTGTTTTGCTATGTGTGTGTCATACCAAACTGTAAAAGAAAATGTACATTCGATTTATCTGTACTATATTGCTTATGTTCCCCTCTTCCATCTTCCCCCAGGATGCACCGTGAGACAAGCAGCTTGTTGCTCAGCATGTTTTTTCTGGTAAAACTCTTCAATAAATAAATAATTAAAATAGAGTAGCGGACGGAGAGGGGGGTATGATTGAAACATTTAAGTACCTCACAGGGAGACATGAGGTACAGAAGAATACAATTTTTCAGTGAAAAAGTTGCTCAAGGATGAGGCGCCACAAGATGAAATTAGCAGGAGGGAGATTCAGGGGAAACGTAAGAAAGTACTTCTTCACTGAGAGGGTGGTGGACATGTGGAACAGCCTGCCAGCAGAGGTGGTGGGGGCAGAAACAGTAAATGGATTTAAAAATACTTGGGATAGGCATAGAGGACTGCTGGTAATGGGAGGAGGGGGACAACCTAATACTGGCAGAGCATAAAAGAGCACAGTTATTGGAGGTATTGGGGCAGACTAGGTGAGCCAAAGGCCCCTTATCTGCTGACAAATTTCTGTGTTTCTGTGGTATTAGAGGGAGATGAACAAAATGCATCCATCCTTAAATAGTCACCTATACACCCCACATCGAAAATGTAGCTAGATCCGACAACGCTAGGATTGGTGTTTTCTATCGACTCAGAAAGTGTCTAACGCTTGAAGCTCTCAATCTGGCAATTCACAGTGCGGTGCTCTCTATTATCGACTATGGCCTTGTTATTTATGGAGCTGCTACTGATACTGCTCTCAGTAGGCTCACTGTTGTGCTAAACAAGGCTTGTAGACTCCAAATGGGGGCATCCCACCTCACCCATACCTGCAAACTCTATAAACAGACTGGATGGTTCAATCTATCTGGGAGAATTAAATACCACACCTGCCTTCTCACTAAAAAGATTTTTTCTTGGGTTCATGCCAAAGGGTCTGTGTTATCTATTTCACAAATCTCCAAAGACCCAACATACGTGCACCTCATCCACTGAACTCCTACTAGTCACAAAGTGCCGGACCATGCAATGCCAACATGCCTTTTGTAGCAGAGCGCCTTCCTGGTTCAATGGACTCCCCAATAGTCTAGCTACCATTTCTAAACCTGGAGAGTTCAAACACAAGCTCCAAACTCACCTCCTAACTGAAAACTCCTGTGATTGCTCCACCTAATTTCCAGGTCCCTTTTCAGCACCTCCACCAGTCCACCCCCCCACCTTCCTGGACCTCCCTTCACTGATACCTCTGTCACCTCCATCTTACCATCCTCCTCCCTGCCTTTGCCCCTCTCCCCCTCTCCCTCCCCCTTTTCTAAGACTCTTTCCTCCCTCCTATCGTAGTTGCAACTTGACAAGGCTGCCTTGGCTGCTCTTCTCCCTCTTGGTTCTTCCTCCCCCCCCCTACTTTTGTTCCCTCTGCCCTGATCAGGTTTTGATTAATGTGTGTATAACTGAAGTGCAATTGTCCTATACTTTATTGTAAACACATGTACATCTGTTCTAAATATTCTGTATGACTTGTCTGTTTCCCTGTAACTGTTTGTAACCCTCCCTACTGACATGGAACCTTTGTAAATTAGCTGCCTGACACTCAAAGGTATTTGTAATTCCTAGAATAAATGAATAAATAAATAAATCCTTAATGATTACTTCTGTTCTGTCTTCACAAGGCAAGACAGGAGGCCCCGCCTGAAAGAGCATCAAGATCACTGTTGGGGGGAGATTCCTGAATTGAGGCAACCAATATGTACCAGAAAAAGGGTCCAGAAGGGACTTGAAGCCCTAACCCAGGACTAGATGGGATGCATGCAAAGGTACTCAAGGAACTGGCTGCTGAACTGTCTGAATTAGTAGTAGTGCTGTTAATAGCTCAGTTCCAACAAGGGTAGTTCCAAAAGACTAAAGGGCACTGGATGTAGTCCCTCTACCCAAGGGGAAGGAACAAGGAGCCGCTGGGGAATTACAGATCTGTCAGCCATACCTCTGTCATGGGTAAACTGATTGAGTCACTGATCAAAAAAGACCTTGTGAACTTCCTGGAGAGCAGCGGTCTGCAGGATAGTTAACAGCATTGGTTTGTGGCTGGGAGGTCTTTTCAGACCAACCTGATAGTTTTCTTTGACTGGGTAACAAATGTAGCAGGTAAGCACCATGCTGTGAATTTACTTCAGTTTCAGCAAGGCTTTTGACTCAGTGCCACACAGAAGATTGCTGAAGAAACTGGGGGACCTAGGTGCACTAGGACATTGTTAGGAAACTGGTTGAAGGAGAGACACAAGAGGGTGGTGGTAAACTGAGCTAAATTGAAAGAGAGGGAGGCCACAACTTAATTGCCACAGAGACCTTTCCTGTGTCCTTTTCTCTTCAGTATGTTCATCAGCAACATTGGAGAGGGTAGTTGACGCAAGTTGTGTCTCATCACAGATGACACGAAGCTTTGTGGTAGGGCTGATAGTGAAAAAGGGACCAGGAAGATGCAGAGGGATCTACAAAGGCTAGAATGTGGTCTAAGGTTTGGCAGTTGAAATTCAGTGCCAAAAAATGTTTGTTTATCTACCTAGGTGCAAAAAGAAAACAGGACAGAGTACTGGATGGGAGGGGTTAAACTGAGCACTACAGAAGAGGGAAGAGACCTGGGACTCCTCGTTAGTGACTCCCTCAAATAATCAAGCCAGTGTAATAAGGCCTGTAGTAAGGCTGATAGGATACTGGAATGTATCAGAAAGGGTATTGACAGCAAGAAAAAGGAGGTACTAGTACCTCTGTATCGGTCACTCATGAAACTGCACCTGAAGACTGTGCTCAGTTCTGGACTCCTCATCTAAGGAAGGACTGAGACAGGTTGGAGACAGTGTGTAGCACAGTGTAACCAGGATGACTCCAGGCCAACAGGGCAGATCTGATGAAGATCATCTCAAGGCACTGAACATGTACTCACTGGAGACCAGGCCAGAGGGGGATATGATAGAGACCTTCGAGTTCCTGAAGGGAAAAAAACAAGGTGAACTGCGGGGAACTGTTTAGCATGAGTATAGCATCAAGAACCCAAGGTCACGAGTGTGAACTTGCAGGGGAGGGTTTAAGAGGGATGCGAGGAAGTTCTATTTTATGGAAAGAGTGGTAGAGTCGTGGAGCAATCTGTCAGAGGAGGTGGTGGTTGTCAAGACCGTAACTGGTTAAAAGCATGACTGGGACAGAATGAAGGTTTTGGTGGTTGATCAGGTCAGTTGCAGTAAGGAGAGGAATAGTGGGGTGGGCTGACAGGGCTAAAACCCTGCGTGGACAATTAGTCTCAGGGCAATTAGGGAACTCTGTGTAGACTAGATAGACCTGTGTTTTTTTCCTGCCATTATTGTCTGTTTTTAACCATTGACTCTGTGCTTTTTGTCACAGTGTGTGGTAATAAACTTCAGACGAGGCAAATTTACAGGTTTAAAATACACCTTGGTGTGATATTTATTTTTCAAAAGTTCGGAAAATAATAAATGAAAACAAAAAATTGCAAAGAAAATCACTACTTAACATCAGTAGTTGCTCCCATAATACAGTTCTGGATCTTAGGGCTCCTAAGTAGCCATAGAACCTCTCTCCCTCTCAGGGCTGAGTCCCACTGGGCTGAACTCAAGTGAACTTAGTGAAGAGGCTTTTTATATGTTTTGGTGGGGGTCACCTGACTAAGCCCTTTCTGTATTTACAAGTCTGGACATGGTGTTTCATGTTTGAACATGTTGTTTCAAAACCGAGGGGGAAGGGATTTGTGTCAGGGGAGTTCCTGGTTCAGTTAAAGGTACAGTGTATATATCCACAGATACTGACACTGTAGCTCTGATCTACAGTGACTAAGCACTTTTATAAAGCATATCATTCAGCCACATACATAAAACCTTAGAGCTGCTCCAGGTGGCCGACCTAAGGTGGGGGAAGAAGAAAAGCAAAGAGAAAAGCATTACCTGTTGTGTAACAGAAGTTTTGGTAGCTAGGAAATAAGGAGATAGAAAAGTGGTCCATCAGTCACAGCTGAGGGTGTTGCCTAACTCTGCCACACATTTGTCCTGAGGTTCTTTGCCTTTTAGATTGCTTTCCTATTGTGGGGCTCACTATGACCCAAACTCAAAAGGCCATCATAGAGCTGGTTCCCCTTCTCCTGGGCTGAGATGCAGATAAAGCACACTGATGAGTCCTGAGTAGGAGAAAACACATGCCTGTCTTTTGTTCTCGGCAGATGCAGATTTTGTGAGGGGCCATTTGGCACCATACTCTCTTCCTTATAGCAGAACCAAATTAAATTATTTTTTGTGACTTGCATATATTTTCCGTGATCCTTTGCATTATTGGGCTATGTGTGATTTTTTTATTTGGTTATTGTGTATCTGTACTTTATGTATGTTTACAAATGGTATTACTTATTTGGTTATTGCATTGTATACAGTATCTTTATATAACAGTGGTGTAATGAACAAATGGCATTTGTTACTTGGTTATTTTGTATCGGTTTACAAGTGATATTAGTTATTTGGTTAATGTGTTGGATATCTGCTTACAGATTACATTAGTTATTTGTTAACAAATTGTATTAGTTATTTTGTGGTCCTTGGTGCTTCTCTGGCCTTAGCGCTGATTGGTCATATCCATGCTTATGATGCACAGAAGCAAAAATATCCAACCAGAAACAGCACTACCAACCAGCAAGAAACCACCAGTGAGCATAAATGCATTGAAAAACCCAAAGTGTTTAATTCATATCAAAACGTGCTGACCTCTTAACACACACAAACATGAAACTGGAGAAACACCAGCTGGGCCCCATCAACTCCTACCAGTTTTTCAACGCATTTATGCTTACTTGTGTTTTTATTTGATGGTGGGAAGTGCTGGAGCGCTGTTTCTGGTTGGATATTTTTTCTTGTTTTGCCCACTCGACCGTGGGGCGGACTTGATTTGCAGCACAGAAGCAAAAATCTCTCAAATATTTTGTATTTCAGAGATGACACCTATTTTAGACCTATGATAAGTTTAGGTACACTAGCTGTTGAGAACCCCCAGGTTTCCTCACCATGTAGGTTTTACAATGGCAGCTGGAGTTCTTTGTATAGGGGTTCTTTTTTAAAAAAAAAAAAAATATATATATGTATGTAAAATTACATATAGGAAGTTTATGGGGTGTTGGACATCGCAAGTTTTATTTACACACTCAGGATGTGTGATACCACATAAACTTTGAGTGGGAAGCACAAGTGGTGTATATAGGTATCACACAACAAGGGTGTGTATATGAAAAAAAAGAGAGAAATAGACAACATCCCATAGAGGATATCTCCTCCATTAGGCCACACCTTTGGAACTATAAGTCGTCAGTGTCATGACCACTCAGAAACATATTGCTAACCAGAGGCTACACACAGTGATGTGCACCATTGTAATGGCTGTTTGTTGTAGAGGTACATACAGGAGTGCTTTGGAACACTTAAGATAAATCAAATCAAACTTTATTTATAAAAAGCGCAATTCCAAAATTGTTCAAAGCGCTTGTACAACTTGGCCATAAAACACAAACAAAATTAAAACTATACCATTTTTAAAACCAATATCATAAGATCTAAAAGGTTTTCCAAAAAACTTTAAATAGTCATCGTAAATACGCAGCTGATCACAGTTATTTTAAGAGCGGTTTTAAAGCTCTGGATGGTCAGGCACTCTCTCACCAGACAAGATAGAGAGTTCCACAGGGTAGGGGCCACAAAGGCAAAAGAACAGGCCCCCAAGGTCTTAAGTTCATGTACCTGTCCAGGTCCATCTTGTAAATGAGTTTACTCAAAGGTGTTTTGCCTGGTAAAATAAATTTTGATTGATTAAGTTGAACCCTGGGAACCTCTAGCAATCCCTAGTTGAAGGAGTGGAGTGGGTGGTAGGGACAAAGGACATCTTGCAAGTACTGAGGTCCCTGCCTGTGTAGAGCTTTATAGGTCAGTAACGGAACCTTGAAGGTGATCCACCACTGTACTGGCAGCCAGTGCAGTAGTCCGTGGAGCACAGGCGTGATATGGCAAGATCTTGAAAAGCCAGTCAGTAGCCTGGTCGCCACATTCTATACCAGCTGCAAGCGGCGGATATCAACTCCCAGAAGCCCTAGGTAAAGGGCATTGCAGTAGTCAAGGCGGGAGGTCATGAAGGTGTTGACCAGAATTAGAAAATTGTCAAGCAGGACCAGATGTTTTATCCAGGCGATATTCCTCAGATGGTAAAAAGAGGTCTTGAGAATGGCTGACACCTGAGTTTTAAGTGTCATACCATCATCAAAAATAACGCCCAGGTTCTGCACCCAGTCAGAGGTCTCTAGTTGGACACCCCCGAGCCAGAGCCCGCTCCTGCTGGCGATCCCATACCCTGACGACCTGGGTCCACCACCAACACCTCAGTTTTATCTGGGTTCAACTGCAATCAGTTGCCACTCATCCAATCCTGGATCTGAGAGAAGCAGTTGTTAAAGACCGAGAAAACTCCACCCTGTTCAGGCACAAAGGATATGCATAGCTGAGTATTGTCTGCATGGCAGTGAAAACTCAGACCATACCACCTAATAATGTCTCCCAACGGCAGCATATACTCTACGAACAACATGGGTAACAAGATGGAGCCCTGCGGCACCCCACAGGATAGGGGGAGGGGGCAGAGGAATAAATCCCCGACACCACTCTCTGAGTCCTACCCACAAAGAAAGATTGAAACCAGCTGAGGACTGTACCAGACAGTCCACAGATCAGCCGCAGGTGCTCCAACAACACACCATAGTCTACAGTGTCAAATGCTGCAGAGCGATCAAGGAGGACCAAGATCGAACAAGTCCTCCAATCCCTCGCTATTAAGAGATCATTAAGTATCCAAACAAGTGCTGTCTTGGTGCTATGCCGCTTCCTATATCCAGACTGAAGAGGATCATAGACGTAATGGGTGGTCAAATGATCATCTAGCTGTAATGCAGCCACCTTCTTAATAACCTTATCCACAAAGGGCAGGTTAGAGACAGGTCTGTAGTTAGCCAGACAGTCCGGGTAAAGGGAGTTATTTTTTTTTTTTTTAAGGAGAGGTCTTACAGCTGCCTCTTTCAGGTGATCAGGAAATACCCCTTTCTCCAATGACCTACAGACTGTCTCAGCTAGAACTGGACCGATTACCTCAACACACCCCACAAGGAGGAGTGTTGGGCCAGGGTCCACACTACAGTAGGTTGGTCACAAGGTCTGGATAACCCTTATGATGTCAGTGATCGCCAGCCGGCTGAAGTCAGACCAGGTAAACTGGGTGCTTGCAACCTCTTGCTCACCTCCACAACAACCAGTAGAGGGGGCTGGACAGATTCCAGAAATGATGTTGGCAACCTTATCTGCGAAAAAGCGAGTGAACTGATTACACTTATCTTGTGAAAACGCTCCTCCAGACTGAAGACAGATTGGATTGCACAATCTGTCGACAGTCCGGAAGAGCTGAGCTGGTCGATTTTACGCAGCGGCAATCTGCCTGGACAGGAACTCTGCTTTCTTATGGGAGACTGCTGATTGATGGACCTTATAATGATCCATCAATCTAAGTGTGTCATCAACCAGACCTGTTTTCCACGAGTGCCTCTCTAACCTTCGCCCCATTCTCCTCAACTCCAGCAAGGTCCCGTCAAACCAGGGGGACCTTGGGCAAAGAGTGAGGGGGCAAACACGGACAGGAGCTATAGAAACTAGGGCCACTGTCACCGCCTTATTATAGGCATGTACCAGATCCCCTGGATCCAAGCATTCACTCGGCATACCTGATAGGTCAAGCACCGCCATCAGACCATCTGGGGTCACACCCCTTAAAGGGCGGTACTGGACCATCTCAGTAGGGGCAGGTCTATTTGGGGGAGCTGTGAAACTGAGCCTATGGTGTGATGGTCTGACCATCTCACTTGTTCCACCACCAAGTCAGAGATCTCCATCCCCAGAAGGAACATCAGATCCAATGAGTGACCATGATTGTGGGTTGCAGAGGTAATTACCTGTGTAAGGTCCAACGAGGTCATCAGTAGGAAGAAGTCTTGACCAAACTGTGAGAGTTCATTGTCGACCCAGGCATTGAAGTCCTCCAGAATTAACCATCTGGGGGACTCCAACACCATGTTGATGATGAAGTCCACGACTTCTGCAGGAATTCCTTCCCATCACCGGGTGGATAGTAAATGAGAAGTATCCTGCACTCTACACCTGCACCCATGATACACTCAAAGGACCTTGTCATCCCCACTGGAACATCCACAAGGCCCAGTTCCAATTTAAAACAAATGGCTACACCCCCGCCCCTATGATCCACTCTCGGGTGGTGTATCACCGAGTACCCATCTGGAACTGCTGATGCCAGTACTGGACCAGCATTTTCGTCCAGCCAGGTCTCGGTGATGCAAGCCAGGTCAGTTGTACTAACAAGATCCGCTATCACAGCGGTCTTGATTTTTATAGACCTGGCATTGCACAACACTGCCCGAGTAGGATGGGCAGTCGAGGAAGACTGCACTATTTGCCTACATGAAGTAGAGCCCTTGAGTATGGGAACCAGGCAGGGAACACCCCTGTCCTGATCCCATTTCACCCCAGGGCATCTCACTGTCACCAACACCCCTATCCGCCCGCTTTCCTCCCCTTCCCCACCAGGCCCAGTCTGTCCCCCCCCTCGCCCCTTCTTCCTTTTGGCTATCCCCAAGGCCCAACATTGTCTATATACCTCAGTTGATAAAGGGGGACAGCTAAAAGGATGGCGGTCCCTGAGCCTGGTGGGAGAGTAGTGCTTGACCGTCTGTGCTCTCTGCCAACACATCTTAAACTAACAGCAGCCAAACAGCAAGCAACAATCACACAACTCTATATCACACACACTCTCACTCAACCATACATCATCCAGTCCCGTAAATTAACCACCCCAATCTCCCAACAAATCCAACAATAACTTAACCCTCCCCCCAAAACAATAGCCCCAAACTATTTATAGACAATAAACTAAAAAAAACACCAAAACAAACAATAAATGTAAAATAGAACGAAATTCTATTGGCAGTTTGTCAGCCTTTCCGCAGATTAATGAGAGTTGCTAATTCTCTTAAGCAGTTTTAATAAGGGTCCTTCAGAACTCTCACTTCTTCAGGCCAATGAAACCCCAAAAATGCTCAGAATTAAAAGTTTAACTCTCACTTAAACTTCAATAGTGAGCAAACAGAATTGTCTTGAAACTAGTAATATTTACAGGCGCTCTCACTGCCTAAGAATATGTAATAAACCAAGCCCAAGAAAAGTCTGACCGGCAGAAGATCGAATTCAGAGTCCTTCCAATGGATCCTGCTGTGAAACTGCTAATACCTTCTTCACAAATCTCCTTTCCAGTGTCTTTCACTCCGTGGCTGCTATAATGGTAGCCCGCCACTCTGTGCAGCCCTCCCCAGTGATAACCACCTCCGCAGCTAACACCAGGCTCGGGCACAGGCCGCAGGCAGGAGTGCTGATCCAGAAACAAAGGAGAGGAGAGGATCTCTAAAACACTCACCCCAAGAAGCAGCCACCCCACCCAAATGATCAACAGTGAAGTAGTTTGACTGTATGTAGTCTCGTTTTATTGCCTGGTGTGTAAATGAATACGTAAGACTGGAGCTACAAGAAGGATCACTGCCAAATGCTGCAGAAGTGGAAACCAGATCTGGTGAGGCCAGAAGGGGGCCACCAGTATTAGGGTGGCATGCTCTGCCCACAACTTGAGCAGAACCCCCTGAATGAGAGGGATCAGAGGAAATGCATAAAGGAACCTCACTTTCCAGGAGAGGGACAAGACGTCTCACAAAAAAACGCCAGGCCCTGAAGAGGGCGAGCAGAAATGGGGCAGTTTTGCATTGTGTGGGGACGCAAAAAAGTCCAATTCTGGATGACCCCGTCTTGCGAAGAGGTTGTTTACCACAGAGGTCAGCAGTTGCCAGTCAGGTTCCCACAGATTTTACACAGGGTAGTACAGTCCCATTTTCAAAATGTTATCAGTTGTGAAGTGTATGTAACAGAGGGTTGTATTTTATCAAGCGGTAAAATGTTATAGCAGCTACAGTTTAAAAATGCACGAGGGCAAAAATTAAATGAATGACTGACCACTATCGGTTGACAACAAGTTGGCTTGTGTTTGAAAAGAACACCATAATAACCATCTGGTTATTACGGGGAAAAACATGCATTATGGTGTCCAGAAGTATAGGCAATCAATGTATTATAAGAAGGTAACCATAATTATACTGTAGTCCATAAGTATTTGTATTCACAGTACATGGGCACATTAGGGAATAATGGGGCAGAGCAGCTAAAGTTCCAGCTAGTCATCCCCCCCCCCCCCATTTTAGCCAAAGTATTCATGGGGGGAGGGGTTGGGTCTATCGTTTATGGAATAGTTCTGTTCTGTGTGAGGGCTGAACAGGGTGAGGGTTACAGAAACGAAACACCAGCTGCCACTGACATTCTTTCCATTCCTTTCCAGATGGGGAGACCATTTTCTACCTGTATGGAGCGAAGGACCTACTCACCATCCTCTTCTATGTCATCATCGCCATTATTCTTCACGCTGTGGTGCAGGAGTATGCATTGGATGTAAGTATTCAGCCTGGCTTTGAGTGACAGAATTTCCATATCTCTGCATCATACAGAATGTCATGTGACTAGTGAGGTGATGGCACTATGTGTTTGTACATTCATATACGCCATGCACAAGAGGAGGGGGTAGGGGCATATATTTAACATTATTACTACTCATTCTTTGTAGCTACAAAATGTTGCTAATGTTAATGCCTCAGTGGAGCAGGGCTGTGGACACCAGGTAAGGCTAAATTAAAAGATTTCATCTCAAAATATTTTTCACTCTTGTACCGTTTAAGAGATTTCGTAGCAAAAAATGCAATCCTACAAGAAGCCAGAGAACACAGGGACACGTTTTATTTAGCTCACATTTCATATGAATACCTTCCTTTGGGCCAGCCCATTGTCACAGTAGCAGGGGTGCAACTCACGACGCCAGTGATCAGAGATCAGAAACAAGCCTGAGATGCTGAAGGGCTGGCGGGAGAAGGATGGCAGAGCATCCCATAGGACTGTCTTCTTGGGATTGGAGGTCAACCGATCCCTGCTGCATGAGCGCCACCTGGGGGGGGGGTGCCCAGGAGATGCAAGTCAGTCAGGGACAGCAGTGGGAGGGAAGCTGGACTGGGTTTGTGAAATGTTCCAATCCCGGCCAGTACTAAGAATCGGCTCTTGGTGGAGGCCTGGCAAAAGGTGCTTTTAGACCAATGTGTTCAGGGCCCAAAAAGAGAGGAAGCCCAGTTGGATCTGGTGCTCAACCACAGTGGGACAATTCAGAACATAGCAGTCCTGGAACCACTTGGTTCCAGCAACCACAGAACAGTAGTGCTGGATGTCCAGGTGGGGGCAGTCAAAAGG
The DNA here is from genome assembly GCA_016271365.2 of Neoceratodus forsteri. Taxonomy (NCBI): domain Eukaryota; kingdom Metazoa; phylum Chordata; order Ceratodontiformes; family Ceratodontidae; genus Neoceratodus; species Neoceratodus forsteri. The sequence goes on along the minus strand of CM057452.1, from coordinate 1,078,222,751 downwards.
GCAAATAGAATAAGAGTATGGGGCTTCAAAAAAGCAGACTGGCAAAATGAGAGAACAATTCAAATGAAGCATGAAAAGTATGGAGAAGACAAAGGGGACAGGAGAGAAGTGGGTAGTATTTAAAAAAGGTAGTGATACAAGTGACAGATTGATCAGTTGAAACTGTACTGAAAGGAAAAAGAGCAAAGGGGCCATTGTGGTGCACAGACGATGTAAAGGTAGCTGTAAGAGCCAAAAGTAGGATATTAAAGTGTAACCCCCCTGCAAATGGGGGTTCCCAAAAGACTTCCAGGAGCTTGCTTGAATGCTCCAAGCCTGAATGGTGTTTGGCGTTTAAGCCATTTATCAGTGAGTGTTTTTAGAACCTCTGGTGCTGTCTCTTTAAGAGCTGTCTGCTTGCAGACATAATTAGTTTGTATGGGGGACTGTGTGTTTCTTTGATTGAGTACCACTCAAGCTGCTGCCAATTCACTTCATTTTGCAGTCACTAGGAGTGCAAAGGAACCTATCTGAAAGATGTAACTGTTTGCCAGAAATTATTTAGAGTAATAATGAAATTACAGTTTGTCTAACCTGCTTTCTTTGCAGTCAGAACTGTGTCTGCTAGTTCCCATTCTAGTTTTGAACTGCTGAACTGGACCAATCAGTGTGGGGTAAGCTAGCTCTAAAATGGTGCCTTGACCTAATCAGAACTTGGACTCATAATCTGAGCCAGCCACAAGAGGATTGTATGGGCAGTGACTCTGGGAGATGTAGTTTAGACTTCAGTGCCTTTTGGACCAACAGCAGCAGTCTATTGTGAGTGACAGCCAATCCAGTCAAGAACTGGGAGGAACTCAAAGGAAGTGCCGGTTTTGTCGGGTTGGAGTTTCAGTTGAGTTTTTGCAGTGAAGAAGGAAGGAGCCCTGTGCTTTTTTCAGTGTGCAGTTTTAGTCTAAAAACGGTGTAAGACCCAGAGTTCCGGTCTGCAGCTTTGTGTAACAGCTTGTTAGGACTGAATCTGTCCTGTGAAAAGAATCAAAGGATCTCTGAAGAGTAGAAACCAGGCTCACCCTGTAGAAGACTGGAGGAATTGCTGAAAATTGCATTCGGTCTGTCAGGAACTGAATCTGCTGTGTGTTCTCCCGGTATTGTGCAGTAATTGCGATTGGGATACAGATGCAGCCTGCCTGGTATAGTGCTTCTTTTATATGGATGTGTGAAGAGGTTTGTGTACCTCAAGTGAGCCCTGCTGACATTGAAGGACCCTATCTTATTTGGAGGTCGTGAGTACTAATTCAGGGTCGCTCCCTGTTGAATTGCCACATTAAATCCAAATGGAATTACTGTACTGCTGACTGTTTAATTCTCCTTTTCTCTGTGTGAAAGGGCCCCTACCAGCTGCCACGGTTTGGACTAGCCACTAGGGCTTGGGTACCCAGGACAGTAACTGATAGGATAGGCCTGTGCACAGAGCCATAGGTAGATTATTTGAGTGATAAGCTAATTAACCTGATTTCCCCTGTCCTTGTTATATCCCCTAAATAAATCAGAGCTGCTTGTTTCAGCAAAGTTATACTGCCTGAGGTATTTGTCTATGTTAAGTACTGTACTGTGATTGTGCACTGTATCTCATTTCACAGGAGGTCCCAGTGCCGGAACCAGACCTGGGGTAAGTGTATACTGTGAAGGTAATTCTGATATATTGTGGGCCACTAGTGGGAAGAAAGGGGTTGCAGTGTCCCAGAGGGCTGTGACCAAGTAAGTTTCACTATTGCAAACCCTGACCTCTGGGTGGAGGCACCCGGCATTGGATCCAGGCCCCTCAACCTGTTAGTGGCAAATCAGGCAGGGGTAGTAGCCCCTAGGATAGTGCCATCTAGGGGTTACATCTTGGAGGCTCACCGCTGGGATTGTGTGTCCTCTAGTGGCCATATTTACGAACCACTGTTAAGAAAAAATGGGTACCTTGACAGAAGTGGCTGTGCACCGGCTGGTGGAGTGGTGTACTGGGGAGGAGATCAACCCCCAAAATGCTATGCTTATCCTGGACATCCCCCTGGGTATCAATACGGACACTGTACAGGGAGTACTTTCCAAGGTGGAAGGTTTACAAAACCCTGTGGTGGTGGGTCGGCATGCTAATCTGCTCACCCACACTTTCCTGGCCCTAGTAGAGTTTAAGATCCCATAGATAGCTCCAAAGTGCCAAGACCATTACCCCAGAGGGAGCCCTCACTGCTTGGAGAGTGATAACTAAGGACAGTAAAGACCCGGGGGGGAATCAGCCCCCACCACTATCTGAAACTTTTGAGGAGAAATTTGCTGAATGGTTGCTGGGAGAGGGAAAACTGTGGAGGACTTGAAGAAACTATTCTGCCACCTGGGGTGTTCCTCCCCAACACCCTCTCCTGCTCCAGTGCCCGTAATGGTGGCTGAACCAATGCAGACTCCTATTTCTGCACCTGCCATTAGTCACGACTCTTACCGAAGGTTGAGGATCTTCTCTGGCACCCTCCCCACCCCCAAAGGGGAGGATGACTGGGAGACCTGGATAGACTATGTTGCCCCCCAAGTGCTAGAATGGCAATGCTCGGAAGGCGAAAAGCGAAAGAGGGTTAGTGAGAGCCTCCGAGGTCCTGCCCTGGCTACCATCCGTGCTAAACGGGCCAGTAACCCTGAAGCGACTGCACAGGCCTATCTTGAGGCCTTGGAGAATGTGTATGGGAGCCCAGATTCTGATGAGGACCTATGGTGGAGAGTAAGAGATGCACAACAGTACCAAGGGGAGTTGTTGTCTGTGTATGTATCTCGGCTGGAAAAATTGTTGCAAGAATGCCTCAGAAAAGGTAGTTTGCCAGCGATTGAACTGGACCGAACCAGGCTGGACAGGATCCTTAAGTCTGCCCCCTTCTCAGAACTGCTGTTGCTTCAGTTACGCCTGGCAGATCGACTGGAATCCCACCCTCCTATGATGAGTTAATGAGAGAAATTCGAGAGTTGAGAAAAGACGACTGGAGGGACCTGACCAATAGCTGGCCTACGACTCGAGTGACTAAGGGTGACCCATCAAGTGAAGTTCAGGGGCAGAGGTTGGCAGTCAATGAGTGCTCTGACAAGGAAAAGATATGCCACAATGGGGCGTAACTGTTGAGAGAGATCCGGAATTCAAAAACAGTCCTTTATGAAGGCCACGCCTGCAAGTACGGCCCTGACCTATATCCGACTGCATCTGCTATGGGGTGGGGTACCCACCCATGTATCTCCTGCTGATAACAGCTCGAACTCGATTCCTTGACCATGGAAGTGGAGAAACTGACGAGATGTCTCCAAATGCTTATCACGCCGCAGACAGAGATGGCACCAGTTTCCAGTTAGTAATACCCCGCCCTGGCTCTCAGTGTGGCGCCCGCCAGCTCAAACTCCAGAAAGTATGTTTTGCTATAATTGTGGGAAAGATGGGCACATGAAAAGGGAATGCCAGTCCCCAAAAGACACTGACAAAGTTGCATATAGGCTACAAGGAGAGCTTCGGAGAAGAAATCAGTGGTTAAGAGGTGCACGACATGATCCCAGTGAGGGCACCAAAAATGCTAATTCACGTCCTTTTGTGGCAAGGTCAGTTGCCCAGGCCCCCACTACCGCCTCGCCAGACTGGTCCAGAATAGTGGGTCCCTCCATGGAGACCACTGTAAAGGTGAATGGAGTGTCTACAAGAGCTGTATTAGACAGTGGCTCCCAAGTGACAATTATGTTCCAGGATTGGTATCAGAAGCATTTGTCAGACGTACCCTTACAACCATTAGAAGGACTGCATGTATGGGGGTTAAGTGAGAAGGCCTACCCCTATTCCGGGTATATCCGAATTTGGCTGTCTTTCCCCACCTCCGTGGCTGGAGTGGCCGAACAAGTAGAGACCCTAGCCTTAGTGTGTCCCCCCACTGGACTGTATGATGGTGTCCCTTTGTTGATTGGAACAAATGCTCATATGTTCGGAAGGCTGGCACAGTTGTGTTATGAAAAACAGGGTCAAAGACTAGTAGAGCTTTAGAGTTCGGCTTTAATTAAGAAGGCCTATGAGGCACAGAGAGATGCTGAAAAACAGAACCAGAGGAACCGGTCGAATTGTATGGAAGAAGGATCTCTGAGTCTCTGATCCTGGCGCCAAATGCCCAGTGTACCTTACAGAGAGGTCCGTATCAGAAAGGATGTTAAGAATAAAATATTAATGTTGGATGCACCAGGCGATGGAAAAATTGCCAGAGGGACTGCTGGTCAGCCTAGTATTTTGCCCGCTAGAGCCCATGCTTATGCCAGAAGGGTAATGGTCCAAGTTCATAATGTGTCTGAAAGAGACATTCTGTAAACAGAGGTTGCATCCTGGCTAAGTGCATTGTGCAGACACTGCAGTGCTACCCAGCAGCAAGAGTTCAAGGAAGAATGACAGAGTAACGCCTGACTTGTTTGATTTCGCGACTCCGCTGCCAGCTGAATGGAAAGTGAGGATCAGTGAGAAGCTTGCCCAGAGACCAGGTGTTTCTTTAAAGGAATGGGATGTAGGATGTGTGCAAGGAGCTGAGCACAATATCCGCTGCATGACGAAAGACCATTTCGTGAGAGGTCTCGACGCCTGGCACCTGCTGACATAGATGATGTGAGACGGTATCTGCAAGAGATGTTAGCTGCTGGTGTAATACAAGAACCAGAAGCCCTTATGCTTCCCCCATTGTGGTAGTGAGGAAAAGAATGGAACAGTAAGGATGTGTGTGGATTATCGCACCTAAACCGCGGACTATCCTGATCAGTACACAATGCCCCGCGTTCAGGATGCTTTGACTGCCTAACGGGAGCAAGTGGTTCTCTGTGCTGGATCTCCGCAGTGGGTACTACCAGATCCCGATGGTCTCAGAGGACCGTGAGAAGACGGCCTTTATCTGTCCACTTGGCTTCTATGAATTCATGAGGATGCCTCAAGGATTTCAGGTGCCCCAGCCACTTTTCAACGATTGATGGAGCGTGCAGTGGGGGACATGAACTTACTAGAGTGCCTGGTATACCTAGATGATGTTATTGTATTTGGCAGCTCACTGGAGGAACATGAGAGCAGATTATTTAAGGTATTGGACCGACTGGAGGACTTTGGCCTTAAACTGTCCATTAATAAGTGTCAATTCTTTCAAACATCAGTAAAGTATGTGGGACACATAGTATCCACCGAGGGAATAGAGACCGACCCAAGTAAAGTTGAGGCCTTGACCACCTGGCCACAGCCCAAAATCTAAAAAGAACTGCAAAGATTCCTGGGATTCTGTGGTTATTATCGGCGCTTCATCAAGGACTATTCAAGAGTGATCCGTCTCTTTACTTAACCTTACTCAAGGGTATCCCCAACCCACAAAAATACCAAAAGTCAGCGTCCCTCAAGACTGAAAGAGTGTATTTTCATCCGAGTGAAGTATTTGGGGCCCGCTGACCTTGATTGTGAGACTGCTTTTCATGAGATCATATATCAACTTACCCATGCTCCAGTGCCGGCCTATGCTGATCCAAGAAACCTTACGTCCTGCACACTGGATGCTAGCTTGCAAGGGTTGGGGGCTGTGTTGTACCAAGAGCACGAGAATGGCCTGAGACCAGTGGCTTGCCAGTAGAAGCCTGACCCCATCCGAAAAGAACTATCCTGTACATAAGTTAGAGTTCCTAGCTTTGAAGTGGGCTATTGTGACCAATTCCATGAGTACTTGTATGGGGCTAAATACTAGTAAAAACTGACAATAATCCTTTGACCTATGTGCAGACCTCAGCTGTTGGATGCCACTGGCCATAGGTGGCTTTCTGCATTATCTACATATGACTATGCTCTCATCACCGAGCAGGTCTGAACCACATAGATGCTGATGCTTCTCCGGAGGCCTGTTCCCCAGAATGATTGGGTCCGATTGGCAGAACCTGACATTCGGCACTCTGCCGGAAGTTTGACAGGGAGGAACAATGTCCACGGACGCAGTGGACTGCATGGTGGATTGCTTGGGAGCCTCTGAGAATTGCATACCTGCTGCTTATTGCCACTTTTCTGCAATAGACATTGGTGCACTGCCTCAGCTGGACAATGACAGTATTCGATGGCTCAACTCGCGATCCCATGATCAAAGCAGCTTTAGAAGCCCCTATGCAGGAAAAGATGTGTCCAAATTACGCCTCCACTGATTTGAGAACTGCACTGTTATACAAAGAAGGTCCTAGTTGAAACTGAGCAATAAACTGTTATACAGAGAAACAGTAGACAGAGGGGACAAGTAGACAAACAACAACTAGTGCTGCCCACTGCCTTTCGAGACTCAGTACTGAGGTCCTTGCACAACCACATGGGGCACCTTGGTATAGACAGAACACTTGACTTGGTGAGATCCAGATTCTATTGGCCTAAGATGGGGCTGATGGAGCAACACATTCAACTTGTAGTCGCTAAGCTTACAGAGGAAAGTTTTGCCCCAGAGGGCTGTCTCCTTGTTAACATAACCACCAGTGCACCCATGGAGCTGGTCTGTATTGATTTTCTAAGTTTGGAGTCAGATCAAAGAAGTATCAGTGATGTGCTGGTGGTCACTGACCATTTCACGAGATATGCCCAAGCTTTCCCACCAAAGACCAGAAAGCATCCACTGTAGCCAAAGTACTTGTAGAAAACTTTTGTTCACTATGGGGCTCCACAAAGAATCCATTCTGATCAAGGGAGACTTTGAGAGTCGTCTTATCAAAGAGATGCTTTCTCTGTGGGGAGGAGAAAGTCCAGAACCACTCCTTACCACCCCCAGGGGACCCACAGCCTGAACGCTTTAACCACGACTTTGTAGATATGCTAGGCACCCTGCACCCAAAGGACAAGCCTAGATGGAGCCAACAAATTAGCACCCTGGTACATGCTTATAACTGCACCAAAAGTGATGCCACTGGATTCTCCTCACCGCTGATGTTTGGAAGAGAAGCTCACTACCAGTAGATGTGTGTTTTGGGGTCTCTCCTGATGGGGTTCAAGCTGACAACTATTTACAGTATTGCAAAGTTAAAGGCCCAGCTAACTTATGCACTAACTGGCTCAAACCATGGCTGCCAAAAGAAATCTGGCCAACAAAGAAAGGTATGATAAAAAGTGAAAGCACAGGAACTCCAGGAGGGAGATCGGGTATTGCTAAGAAATCTGGGACTGCATGGCAAGCACAAGATTGTTGACAGATGGCACCATCTCCTCACATTGTAGTGGGCAAACTAGATGATCTGCCAGTGTACAAAGTAAGGCCTGAGAATAATTCAAAGATGTAAAACAATGCATAGAAATCATTTACTGCCCATTGGACAAATCCTGATTGAGTCTGAACCCCAGAAGATGCCCCTCTGGACCAGTGACTAGAGCTGCTGCTAAGAAAAGACCAAGGAAGTCTGCACCTACAGAAGCAGAGTTAAAGTGTTCCCTGCACAAGTCCCAGTTGAGCATGACTGTCAGTCCATATCAGAAGAAAGTGAGAGTGACTTTGAATACTATCCTTCTTACTTAACTGAGTCAATTGTTTCGGGGCAATCCCTAGTCAATACTGGAGACAAAGCTGGCCTTCTGATTGTCTAAGCCCCAGCTTCATCCCTGGAGCCAATGCTCCCAGAAAGTGAAGTGCAAAGCATCAGATCAGATGAAATGGAATCATTGTGCATGGTTGAACTGTTTGAGCTTTAGGGAGGAAAATGATAGATTGGGGCAGACTGGTGATACACCGAACAAGAAGAGTATTTTGAGTGCCCTGACAGTCCACTGCCAGTGTCCGAAAGCTCTCCATGCGAGCCAAATGTTGTGGACTCAGAAACTGTAACCCTGGAGCTGAAAGTGCCCCAAGTTCTCCAGCCTCTACCCCATGGAGACTCCTCTGACAAGTGAGGACAATGCTGAAAATGAGGCTCAGAGTGCAGAGACTATAACAGTTCCCCTAGAAAGACTGGTCGAGCTGTAAAGCCTGTGGTGCACCTCAGTTATGATTCACTTGGGAGGCCTGTGGACTTGCCTCTCAATGTTGTCCATAAAGGAGTGTATGTGTCCCGAGCTCATTGCCCAAACTGAGCATCAGTGCTAACTCCAAGTTACTTGTGTTGCCTCTTCATATGGTGCCCTTGCCCCATCCAGCCCCAAGGTAACTGATAGGAAGGGCCCCCTCTTCAGGTTTCATGTACAAGAGGTAATAACTTGAGTTATGGTACAATGTGTATGTAATACTGTGTAAAGAGTGATGTACTGCAATGTTTCAGAAATGTGTTCTTGGTAAAATGATATATTGACTGATGATTACATATGCGAGCCTAATGCAAATGTATATGGTTGCAGTTGAAACTTATGGGGTAATTGTGAGCGGACGCTAAGCTTTCCCAGGCCAGGAAGGGTGTAACCCCCGCAAATGGGGGTTCCTAAAAGACTTCCAGGAGCTTGCTTGAATGCTCCAAGCCTGAATGGTGTTTGGCATTTAAGCCATTTATCAGTGAGTGTTTTAGAGCCTCTGGTGCTGTCTCTTTAAGAGCTGTCTGCTTGCAGACATAATTAGTTTGTATGGGGACTGTGTTTCTTTGATTGAGTACCACCAAGCTGCTGCCAATTCACTTCATTTTGCAGTCACTAGAGTGCAAAGGAACCTATCTGAAAGATGTAACTGTTTGCCAGAAATTATTTAGAGTAATAATGAAATTACAGTTTGTCTAACCTGCTCTTTGCAGTCAGAACTGTGTCTGCTAGTTCCCCATTCTAGTTTTGAACTGCTGAACTGGACCAATCAGTGTGGGGTAAGCTAGCTCTAAAATGGTGCCTTGGACGAATCAGAACTTGGACTCATAATCTGAGCCAGCCACAAGAGGATTGTATGGGCAGTGACTCTGGGAGATGTAGTTTAGACTTCAGTGCCTTTTGGACCAACAGCAGCAGTCTATTGTGAGTGACAGCCAATCCAGTCAAGAACTGGGAGGAACTCAAAGGAAGTGCCGGTTTTGTCGGTTGGAGTTTCAGTTGAGTTTTGGCAGTGAAGAAGGAAGGAGCCCTGTGCTTTTCCAGTGTGCAGTTTTAGTCAAAAACGTGTGTAAGACCCAGAGTTCCGGTCTGCAGCTTGTGTAACAGCTTGTTAGGACTGAATCTGTCCTGTGAAAGAATCAAGGATCTCTGAAGAGTAGAAACCAGGCTCACCCTGTAGAAGACTGGAGGAATTGCTGAAAATTGCATTCGGTCTGTCAGAACTGAATCTGCTGTGTGTTCTCCCGGCATTGTGCAGTAATTGCGATTGGGATACAGATGCAGCCTGCCTGGTATAGTGCTTTCTTTTATATGGATTGTGAAGAGGTTTGTGTACCTCAAGTGAGCCCTGCTGACATTGAAGGACCCTATCTTATTTGGAGGTAGAGTGAGTACTAATTCAGGGTCGCTCCTGTTGAATTGCCACTTAATCCAAATGGAATTACTGTACTGCTGACTGTTTAATTCTCCTTTCTCTGTGTGAAAGGGCCCCTACCAGCTGCCACGGTTTGACTAGCCACTAGGGCTTGGGTACCCAGGGACAGTAACTGATAGGGATAGGCCTGTGCACAGAGCCATAGGTAGATTATTTGAGTGATAAGCTAATTAACCTGATTTCCCCTGTCCTTGTTATATCCCCCAATAAATCAGAGCTGCTTTGTTTCAGCAAAGTTATACTGCCTGAGGTATTTGTCTATGTTAAAGCATGTACTGTGATTGTTGCACTGTATCTCATTTCACAGGAGGTCCCAGTGCCGAACCAGACCTGGGGTAAGTGTATACTGTGAAGGTAATTCTGATATATTGTGTGGGCCACTAGTGGGAAGAAAGGGGGGTTGCAGTGTCCCAGAGGGCTGTGACCAAGTTAGTTTAACTATTGCAAACCCTGACCTCTGGGTGGAGGCACCCGCCATTGGATCCAGGCCCCTCAACCTGTTAGTGGCAAATCAGGCAGGGGTAGTAGCCCCTGGGATAGCGCCATCTAGGGGTTACAAAAGTATAAGGGCAGTCCGAGTGAGCAGGACAGGGAAAAGTACCTGGAGGCAGCAAGAGAAGCTAGCAGGAAAGTGAGCAAGGCCAGAGTGGAGATGGAACTCCGATTGGCACTGGGTGTGAATGAAGGGGAACAAGGTATTTTTCTGATACATCCAGAAGAAGTGTAAAGTCAAAGAGGGTATAGTAAGACTAAAGAGTAAAGAGGGGTGGGAAGTGGGGGCAAGGGGAAGGCAGCGATATGGAACAATTATTTTTGCTCAGTATTTACTAGGGAGAAAGGTGGGCCACTGCCAGAATGTGGGGTTAAAGAAGGAAGGGAGCAAGGGCACTGGAAGAATGGGCCAGATAAGAGAAAAGAGTGCTGGAAAAGCTAACAGGGCTATAAAAGTAGATGAATCTATGGGTCCTGATGGCTTACACTTAAGGATGCAAAAAGAGGTAGCAAAGATTATAGCAGGGCCACTTGCAGTTGTATTCATTTGCACACTGGCCACAGGGTGGTCGCTAGGAACTGGAGGACAGTGGATGTGGTCCTACTGCACAAGAGTGGGAAGAAGGATGAACTGGGGAACTATAGACCAGTCAGCCTGTCTGTATCAGGGATAATTATGTAGTCTTTACTAAAGGAGGATCTTGTAGACTTTCTGGGGGTAATGAGCGGCAGGATCCTAGACCACATGGATTAACAAGGGGAAGGTCTTGCTAGACAAATGTGGTTGACTTGTTCAGTGGGGTGACCACAGCAGCAGACAAAGGGCAGAAAGTTGATATAGCATACTTGGACTTCAGCAAAGCCTTTGATGCTGTACCCCACAGGAGTCTGATCAAAAAGATTAGATGCCTAGGGATAGAGGAAAAAGTCATAAATGCTCAGACAAAGGGTGATAGTTAATGGGGAGTTTTCAGAGGGAAGTAACAAGTGCAGTACCTCAGGAGTCGGTGCTGGATCTGGTCCTTTTCCGTATATTTCATTTGTGACATAGGTGAGGGCATCATGGGCAAAATCTGCCTCTTCATAGATGACACAAAGATCTGTGGAAGGGTAGATACGAAGGAAGGGAGAAGGGAATTCAGGGAGGATCTGCACATGTTGGAGAGCAAGTGAAAGATCTGGCAACTGGGATTCAGTGTTAAAAAATGTAAAGTGATGCACATTGGGAAAAGGAACCCAAGAGTGCGATATTAAATAGGAGAGGTGGTGCTGGATAGCACCACAGAAAACAAAGGACCAGGGATAATGATATCGGAGAGCCTAAACATGACTGCACTCTGCTACACGGCAGTGTGCAGAGCAGACAGGATGCTAGGGTGCATGGAAGCAGTAGAAGGCTGGAGGTGAGCCTTCTACTGTACAGGTATCTGGTGTGACTGCATCTGGAACACTGCGTAAGGCACTGGAGTCCACACCTGAGGAGAAGCAGTAACAAGGTGGAGGCTGTACAGTGCAGGGCAACCAAGATGGTCCTTGCTCATCAGAATAAGACACATGAGGAGAGGAGGCAGGTCTTAAACATATGCACCCTCGGAAAAAACGGGGTGACAGGATAGATACTTACAAGTACCTGCATGGGACAAATAGGGTCAATGTCAAGGAACTCTTCTCCTTGAGTTCAAATACAGAGACAAGAGAGGATTTTATTTATTTATTTAGTTTTTGTCAGCCAGGTAGGGTGCACTAGACAAACATTTGCCTACTTCAGGCACGACCCAGGAGAGTGCAGCAAGTGAAATCATTAGGTGTATGACAATAACACTTTAGAAAAAAAATAATACAGCAAGTTATGTTATCCAGGATATAAGCAGATGTACAAATACTATGCAGCATATATACAAAAGAAAGGTGCAAAGGCAATATTTATACACTGAGTAGACAAAAAGTTTGCCAGAGTTTAAAGCTGGGAACAGGTATATACAGCCTTCAGTAGTAAGTGGAAGCGATACCGGTTTCTGGAAGAGCAGATAGCAGGACTATGCCTAATGTAAGCTGGTATAGTGTTCCAGAGTTTTGGGGCGGAGAAAGAGAAGGCAGTCTCACCAAGTTTGGTCCTGATTCTGGGCACAACTAAGAGGTCATGGTCAGAAGACCAGAAAGGGTAGGCATCAATACTAGACACAAGGAGGGAGGCAAGTGATATGGGAACCTGGTTTTGAAAGTCACTGTGTATGATACCTCCAAAGGAGAGGTCACATAGAACATGTGGAGGGAGCCAACCAAGTTTAGCATAAGGTGAACACTAAAGCTTGTGGGGGGGGGATTCAAAATGGATGTCCATAGCACTTCTTCACAGAAAGGGTAGTGGACAACTGTAGTAAGCTGCCAGAGAACATGGAACAAATCAAATAGGTGAGCAGCTTCAATTTGAGATTAGACAGCTGTGGGATTAGTTGGAAATGGGGCCGGGGGGAACAGTACTTGAAGGTGAAGGGTGCCACTAGGGTAAGTGCAGAGTAGTTAGGTAGGATGGGTAGACTGGATGAGCTGAAGAGCCCTTTTCTGCTGTCTCTTTATCTATGCTGCGTAGGCATGCTGCATATTAACAGCCAAGTGCCTCAGGAGAAAGCCACCCCATCATTGCAGGATAATGTAGGCATGCTCAGGTCCAATGCCACCAGACCAGCACCTCAGAGCTCCACTGAGCAACTGAATTCATAAAAGGATTGGAACTGCCCTGTTCTCTACAACCCTACCATATGAGGGATCCTCAAGGGGAAGGGAAGGAGCTCTCTGGGGTCCTGGGTGGGGTTTACCTATGGTGCCGACAGGCGCTAGTGCCGACATCCCCTACGCGACAGCCTACAATGCCGACTGTCGGCATTGTAGCCACGGGATGTCGGGCACCAAATCGGCGGGGGCTGTTGCCCAAATCTTGTCTCTAACATTCTAACTCCAAGTCGGAGTTGGACCGGGGGGCAATCAGCCAGCCGGCAGTCCTGATCGCCACATGGACCACCACAGCGACGGGCAGATTTTGCCCAATTTCTGGTGCTGTGGTGGTTTTTGCAGTCGGCGTATCGCTGTGGTGATGGTATATGCCTGGGTGGCATGGGGTTGGGCAGTAGCCATTGAAATGCGGATGGGGACCAAGCAGGACAGGAGGAGGAGGATAAACACTGATTAGAAAGCAAATAAAAGTACCTTCCTTTAATAGTTTATTACATATGAAATTTCACGAAAACATTATCTCTGTTACCTCGTCTTCATTATTTTATAAAATGATTTGGCTTTTATTGTATGTTTTTGCAAGCTCCCCTTGTACCCTCCCCCCAGGACGTCTGAGGAAATGAAGTGTTTCACAGCTAAGTAGGCCCTTCTTGGGTATAACCTTTAAGTAAATAATAACTCTGCTCCTGATGCTTGTCTGCAAATGGCATCATAATCCTCTGCTTGTGACATAACAACTGATTGCTGTAGAAAGGATAACAAAGTCACAGGCAAATCAAGACAAATTTGTTTGGTGCCTATCCAAGGTTCTAGGTGCAGTACATACAGGAGTATTAAAAGAATTTAACAATACATACAATTTAAAACACAGTTAAAGCATAACATCCCAGGCATAACTGATAAGTGGAGGGCCATCTGGTGGAGGGGAAAATAGAGAAAAAAGGTACAGGTTAAAAGTTTCAGGTGGGTGGTCCCAAAAGTCTGATTAAAAAGATGTGTTTTAAGTAAACTGTTATAACATCCCAAAGAGGGGGCTCCTCTGATCACAGCTGGAAGTGCATTCCACATTACTGGAGCTGCCACATAAAAAGCTGTGTCTGCTGACGATTTAAGTTGAGAGCCTAGAACCATGAGGAGACGCACTTTGGTGAACCGAAGAGGGCAGACGGGAGTATCCGGTCACAAGGTCTTTCAGATAGCTAGGGCCCAAATTGTGCGGGGCTTTGTAAACTCAGAAACGTATCTTGATGCTGATGTGCCACATCACTGGCAGCCAGTGCAGTGCCCGGAGAACCAGCATGATATGCCTTGACTGTGAGATCTCGACTATCAGCTGGGCTGCTGACTTCTGCACATGCTGCAAGCAATGCACCTCATTTATGTATTAATTGAAAACTACAGACTATCTTTGATTGCAAGTGCTCCTTTACAAAGGTTCCACGTCAAATACCTAGTCACAAAAAAACATTACAAATACAATGAGCAGTTCCAGAGGAAACGCGGTCAAGTCAGCCTCAAAAGCACTTAAAGAAGAACATGCTTACAGGTTTGAAAAGAAATCCATACAGATCGTTGTATAAAAAGTCACAAGTTATGCACGAAGAGAAACAAAATACAACTGCCCATAATAAATGCAAGTGGGCCATCTGAAAAGGAAAAAGCCTCTACTTCAAAACTGAGCTTTTCAACTCCTGGGAAGATAGCCGTAAATTCTGGGACAACATAAAGTTTCTAACTGGTAAAACCAACAAAACACTACATACTATGCTCAGTATCAACAGAATTATTACTCAAGATCCAAAAGAAATTGCAAACCACTTTAACAAGGCCTTTACTGACCTAAGTGGTGTGCTCCCCCCTGACTTTCTAGCCCCACAAAGCAGTTCCAATCCTTGCTTTGATACTAGTCAACCTGATAGACCAGATCCCCCCTTCTACCTCAAGACTGTCTCTAAAACCGAGGCCAAGAAATACCTTAAACAAGTACTCCGGGAAATCGAGAACTAATGCCGGCCCTTTAGACCTCAAGCTACTTGCGAACACCCTTGATGAGGTTCTCTCTCTCTCCACTAACTAGGATTATAAACCTATCTCTCATAACAGGAAAATTCCCTCAGTCCAGGAAAGCGGCGATGATCACTCCTGTTTTAAAAATGGGGATAGATCTTTGTAAAAGATAAACCTGGTATTAAAAAAAAAAATATAGTCAAAATTTTTTTTTTTTTTACCCCCCTCCTTTTTTGTGTGTCTTGTCTTGTCTGTCTGTCTTTGCTGTGATTCATTCTTTTCATTTATTCAGTCTGTTGCAACAGCGCTTCTGTATTAGATAAATTTGTGTTTATATTCTCAGGCTGGCCACCTGTAGAAATGTTAATCGTTTATTTTCAGCTTTTTATTGCTCTTTGTCTTCTCTGTACGTTAAATGTATGTTGTTCTTTGTTGTTTTGTCCTCGAGGATGTTTAAATCCCAAATGCGTTTGTTGTTGTGCCCAGTTAGAAAGAAATGGCACCATTGAAACAGTCTGTAAACGTCCTGACTGTCTGTAAACCTGACGAATTCTATGATAATAGGGAAATAAGCAAACACATCATTGAAATCAGAAAATACCCCCTAGAATAGTTGGAGAATCTGTTGGGAGCTGTTTTAAGCTTGCGAATGAAGTTTGGAATAAGAGATTACCTTCACGAACACGCGTACGCGCCTGCTCGAAGGTGCGCACGTTTGTGAAGTAATCTTCCTTCTGCAAAGCGCTAAAGCCAAGTTTCTTGTTAAATTGTGAATTCATTGAGATTCTAGATATCGCCCTGAGTAAAAACCTGTAAAATGTATTTGGATTTGGGTTATAAGATAAAACGAACCTCTTTCAGGATATTCCAGCCTTACCTTTAGGATGTTGCTGTGCTGCCTGCAAGCTCTGTATTAAGAGCTGGCGGCCCTTCTAAACCTCTTCATAGACTCAAAGTAGGGAGGCACTACCTATGGATTGTAATGATTATTATTTATTCCAGGCTTCCTAAAAACTGGAAATAGCAGAGATATAATGTTTGTTATGTACATGAGAAATATATTATTGTGAGAAAACATAAAATACCTGCTGGTAGAAAAAGAAATGTTGTTTGGTAAAAGAATAGGGAGTTTTGCTGTCACATGACTTGGACAGGTATATATTCAGTGAACCTGGCTTTGAAAGATCAGATGTGTTTTGAGGCTCAGCTGTATACTGACCTCCAGGAACTTACTAGCCATTCTAGTGTCTTATTTATTTCGTTATTTTAAGTCATTTTGCCTGTATTATTTTTTTTTTTTTTGTTATGCTGACCAGTTTTTGTTTCTGTTCCGCTTAATGCTGGTAATAAAGATATTTTTTTAGATCTGGCATCAAAACCTGAGTAAGCGTCCTCCTTGGAAACCCACACTTCACAATCTTGCCATTCCAATTACCGGCCGATCTCTAGTCTCCCCTGCTCTCAAAAGCAGTCGAGAGGATCGTCTACGAACAACTCATGGACTATCTAGACAAGAACATGCTTCAGTGCCAGCAACAACATGGCTTTAGGAAGCCGCACAGGACGACTACAGCACTTGTGGAATTCACTGGCTATATCCACGAGGCTCTTGACAGGGGCTCTTGGTGGGGGCTACCTGCATTGACCTCACCAAGGCATTCGACACGGTCAGCCATGAACTTCTGCTAAATCAGCTGTCGAATACTGGTCTTTCTAAAGTATCTGTGAATTGATTCCAAAGCTACCTGTCAGGTCGAGTACAAGTAGTAAAAATCCTTGATGTCCTCTCTGAACATCACAGTGTTACTACTGGGGTTCCCCAAGGCTCAATCTTGGGGCCCCCTACTGTTTAGTTTGTTTCTAAACAACCTCCTTAAGGCCTGTCGCAGCAGTGTCCTTTTGTTCACAGACGATGCTGTGGTCTTTTCTAGTCACTCTAACCTTGAAGCTCTAAAAAAATAAATGCAAGATAACTTCTCTGAAATTGAAGCCGGGTTCATCCACTCCAAGCTCCATCTAAGTTATAAAAAGACTAAGACAATGTTGTTTGCCTCTACACAAAACAGGCGCAGGTTTTACTGCCTTAAAATTCTTAACAACTGGAATGATGCACTTGAGATGGTCAACAGCTTTAAATATCTCAGTGTCACTCTCGACAGCTCCCTTTCATTTAACCAGCACATTGATCAGGTAGCCAAGGTTGCTAACTCATGGATTGGCCAGTTATACAGGCATAGACACTGCCTTAGTGATGAAGCCCTTAAGCTTACTGTTGCTAGCTCTGTCCTGTCAGTTATTGATTATGGGCTAGTAGTCTATGGGGCAAGTACAAACTCGGCCCTAAAGAGGATCAAAATGGCCTCAAATAAAGCTTGTAGGCTTGTACTAGGTTCACATCGATTAACCCACACCTGTGAACTCTACACTCGTTCAGGATGGCTTAATCTGCAAAACAGAATCCGCTACCAGGTCTGCCTACTTGGAAAGAAGGCTACCCTTGGTCTTACTCGACCAGGGATACAGAACCTCCTTTGCCTATCCTCTCGCCACAGGCAAACTAGGGGAACTTGCGATTACACGCTTCTAGTCCCCTTCCACCGAACATCACTAGGACAATGGTCTTTTACCTTTAAGGCTCCTAAATGGCTTAACTCTCTTAATGCTGACCTGCAATCTGTACCAAAACTGGGCCCCTTCAGATCTCAACTTCGTGCTTATCTTGCCACTACCAGTACATGCGACTGTAACACCTAGCACCCCTACTCCCTTTCCTGGGGCTACTATTCTACAGCAGCACTTTTTCATAGGCTCGCTCTCCCTATCCCCCCTACTGTCTCCCACCCTCCCCTCCTTCCATACCTCCTTTCTTTCGGTTTTAGCCAAATACCCCCCTGCGGCCAGCGTCTTACGCTCACCCCTATCTACCCTTTTCCTGCCTACCCCTTGAGTTGCTCCTCAATTTTCTCCTTTTCACCAACAAGGCCCCCTTAGGCTGCTCCCTCCTGTCCCTCCTCCTCCGCCTCTTACATCTCTGATTTTTTTTTTCCCTCAGCTGTCTTACTACCCAGTACCTGCCTGTCTTACTCATCTTACTTCCCACCTTATACTCCACACCTTCCTACCTCCTCCAACCCTTGTTTAACATTTGCAATTTAACTCAGTTGTACCTTATCAGTAAACTCTACGAATTTGTAATTTTTGTCCTTCTGTGTTGCAATTTTGCAATGTTGTTTAACTCTTCATTGTTTGTATATTGTTATCTGATGACGTGGAACCTCTGTAATTGAGCTTTTAGCTCAGAGGTATTAATGTGAGATGTTAATAAATAAATAATTAAATTAAATAAAACTATTTAATGGTTACAGTTTCATTGGACTACAGAGGCAGACCGCAAAGATTGCTTAAACTGATTATAAACTTAGGGGATTCAGCAGAGTATCAAGCCATTCTTTTAACCAGTTAGTGGCCTTGACAGCGAATGACCGCTTGCTCAACATGGGCGCCGGAAAGAAGGCTTAAGGGCATTCCTGGCCATGTTCCTGGTGTTGTATTGGTTGGAGACAGTGCGGAAGCAGTTTGTTAAAGCAGGGGGTGGTAGGTCCAAAAGTGCCTTTTTAGCTAGCAGACAGGTATGGAGCTTTAGTCTGCTGGGTAAAGGTATCCAGTTAGAGAGTGCATAAAGGGTACAACTATAAGTATAGTAATCTGCACCAAGTACAAAGTGGCATGCCTTATTACAGATCAGCTTTACTCTCTTTAGCTCCATGTCACAGGCATCTGCATAGACAGGGAGCCCATAATCTATAACTGACAGAATGGAGCTGGCCACAACAAGGCATCTAGCATCCTTAGTAAGATTGTTTCAGTTACACTACAGGGCACCCAGTCTTCTGTTAACTATGGCCACCAGATTGTCAACATGAGGTGCAAAGGATAAGGTGTCATCCAGAGGTTCTCTAAGGTATTTGAAGGTCTCCACCTGTTCAAGGTTATGTCCTTGGCCATTTCTGATGACAAAGGGTGGAACTTTTTTCTTCTCTGGGAGGCTGGAGAAAAGTATTGCCTTTGTTTTTTTTTGTAATTGAGGGCCAGTTTGTCAGGTGGAACATTGTAAGTGACCATGTAAAATCCCATGCCAGAAAGCCACAGGAAAAGCAAATAGGATGTTGGGGTACATAGGGAGGGGGTCTGCTAGCAGAAGGAAGCAGGCTATTCAGCCCCTGTGCTGTTTCTTTGTGAGGCAGCACCTGGAGTACTGTGCACGGTTCTGGAGCCCACACCTAAAGATGAGGGACCTCTTGGGATTTGTTTATAGGAGAGGCAAGAAGGTAATTCACGGGCAGCAAGGGAGTACAAATGAGGAGAGGCTGTAGAGGCTCAGCATGTGCACACTAGAGGCCAGTGGTGGTGGGGGGGGATTTTTGTTTTGTATTCCCCCATTCGTACTCATCATTTTTCTTTATATTACCAATTAGGTTGGTTTTTCCCTAAATCCGAGTTTGCTTATTTCTTTGGTTGTCAAATATTTAAGTAAATTTTTTTCTAAAACTGTGTTTCCCCTAATAGATTTGTTACAATTTGGTGTGCCTCTATTCATTTGAGATAATTTAAAGGTATTCCTCTTCAACCAATGCACGTAAGTCCAAGCCTGGGTCTCGTTCTTTTACAGTTGCTGCTGCTTCTCTGGTTTGGAATGATTTACCGGACAATTTACATTCTGCTGCTTCTTTACAAAATGTTAAACTTAATGTCAAGAATTATTTACAGACCCAGGATGTTTGTACATGTTTTACTTAGTGTGGTTTGTATGTTCATTACTTGTTATATTATTGTATTTATGTTGGGTCGGACCTGAAAAATGACTTTTTGTCCAGTGTCCTTACTCGGTTAAGAGAATTTAAATAAAGAAAAACCTAGAGATTTTTAACTACCCAAAGAGTATTAATAAAGTGAGCAGCAGTGCCCTGTTCACAAGCAGTGAAGGCAAGGTAACAAGGGTGGAAACTGGCAGCAGGGTGGAGCTTTAGTAGGGATGTAAGGAATTTTTTTTTTTACAGAAAGTGGAACGTGTTGCCAAAAGAAGTGGTCAGTGCAGAGTATGCTGACAGCTTCAAACACAGGTGGGAAAGACACAAGGGAGTGGTCCAAACCAGAGGTGAGAGTGAGGATGGTCAGTCAAGGAAAGGGGGTGAGTGGTCTAGAGAGGGTATGTCAAAATACAGTCGGGGGCCATCAGTAGAGTAGCTCCAGTCAAGTATCGGGCTGGGTGTAGATACAGGCAGGTACTGGGCAGACTCGATGATCCATTGGGCCTTTTTGTGTCATCAGTGTCTATGTTTTCTCCATTTCTGTCACTTGCAGGCATGCAGCCAGAGCAGTTGGAGACCATGTGACAGGCATCTTGTTTTTGAGCAGATGTCCTTTCTGATAATAAAGGGGATGTGTGTATATGTACGATTCAGAGGAAGCTACAGAAATTAAATGGGGAAGGTGAATACCGGAAGTATATGAATTGTAAAGTGAATTTGGCCTGATTGTAAATGGTTTTAAAGTTCTATGCTCTTAGATTACAAGTAAACTGAAATAGTAACACAAACAGTAATCAGAAATAAAACCCACTCCGATGCAAAGTACTTTATTTGTAGATCTTCCACAGATAAAAGCAGTATACAAACAGGTGCTCCCTCATAAAACAAGGGACCCATTGTCACCCCTTTTCTGTTCTCCCTGTACTCTTCAAACTCCTTGAGAAACTTGTTTTTAAACAATAATCTAGGTTCCTCGACCAGCATAGTCTCTCTTCAAAATGGCATGGATTTTAGGCCAGCTAAAGCACATCAGCGACCTTGGTCAGCCTTACCACAGATCTTTATAGTTTATTGCTGATGCCACAGTTAGATCTGACCAAGGCCTTTGATCATGTAGGTCACCCCCTAGTATGTAGTACAGTATTTATATACAAATGTAACGACATTGTTACTGTTGTGAAAAGAACTCATGTGCGTACTATATAGTTTATTGCCGATGCCATAGTTAGAGCTGACCAAGGCCTTTGATCATGTAGGTCACCCCTAGTATGTAGTACAGTATTTATATACAAATGTAACGACATTATTACTGTTGTGAAAAGAACTCATGTGCGTACTATATAGTTTATTGCTGATGCCATAGTTAGATCTGACCAAGGCCTTTGATCATGTAGGTCACCCCTCCTCTTGATGAAACTTTCTCGAACTGGAGTAGCAGACTGTACTTTAAAATGATTACAGAACTACTTATAAGGGGCCGATCTGTCAACGCAGAGGTGGCACTATTGCTTGCAGTGTCGATGACCTGGATTTGGGAACGAGCCTGAGATGTCAGCCACCTGGCAGGGAAAAGAGGATTGAGTGTCCCAAAGGACACTAGCCTCCCTTGAGGAAAGAGAGTTATAACCCCCGCTTTCATACTGCCTCCTGAGTGACCAGGGGTAATGGGACATAGGGTGCTCAGTAGTGGGAAAGGCAGATGTTGTCCGAGTGTCATGTGGCAGCATCCACATGCATGTGCATGCATATCACCCTCCTCGCGTGCAACATCTTAATGGGGAAGAGGCAGTAATAAGGAAAAGCCCCAGGACATACTGGATGACATTGGGGGGAGCACTTGGCCTTGGTGCTTGGCACTGACTCCCCCAACCAGAAAGCTTCTAAGCAGGGGGGTTTTCAACTCACCTAACCATGGCCTGGCCCAAGGGACCTACCCTTAGAGGTGAAGCTGGGGAGGAGGTGTCAAGGGCACAGGTAAATGCTGAGGATGCTGGTATACAGGCTAGGTGCTGTCTGTCAGATAGGGCCAGTCCAGGTGTGGAGCAAAAAATACATAAAAAAATTACTTACTTAGCAGAAAACAGTAGGTGGGCCGGCCCGCAGCGGCAGCACTACCGCTTGCGACGCCGTCGACCCGGGTTCAGGAACATGCCCAGGGAGACGGCGTGCCGGCTGGAGGGAGGAAGTTTGAGCATCTGTGGACCGCTCGCCTTCTTCAGGAAGGGAGGAGGGATGAGGCTCTGCGTTTGACTGGCCTCTGGCAGAGGCTGGAGGCACAGCAAGCACCAGAGACACTCTGAGGGTTTGGGGCATGATGGATGTTGGCGATTGTACCTTGAGATCCAGGTGCATGTCACACCCCCAAGAACAGTGGGAAAAATCAGCTCCCTGAGTACCAGGAAGATGGCGCACCCAGTTCAGACTCCACGACTCTCTCCTGCCTGTCGTGCGAGGGTGACCCGATGGGAGTAGAAACTCGGGGTGTACAGGTCCCACCTCGTCCCTGCCTGGGGGGTAGAACCATGGCTCCATGGGGGATTGCCCACAGGATCCAGGTAGGAGGAGGAAATTGGGGCAGACACCACAGGTGACTCCTGATGGTGCGGGGCTCAGGGAGCAAGGGGAGTATAAAGAGCAAGTAAAAAAAAAAAAAAAAAGAAAACAGCAGGTGGAAGATGGGCCAGCTGTCTCAAGTCCTGGTATGATTCAGACAGGTGTAGTGTAGGGCTTGGTAGTTGGACCATTTTTGTTTCTCATGATGTTTTGAGGATGCCATCTCATCTTCATGTCCTGATGCAATGATTACAACATGCTAATGACTGTATTCGGTATGCAGAAAAGTGGGATTGTGTCTCTTCTCATCCTCCTTTTCTCTAGGGTGACTATGTAAGGCGCCTCCAGCATCTTATAGCTTTCATCTCACATACCGTGAGTCATTCCAGGGACCCTGTAAGTTTGTGATAAATAACTTTGTCCATGGCAGTTCCTGTTGGGAGGGATGGGTGCTTCTGTAACTGTGAGCTCCCACACAGCCAGATTTCTATACCATTTTCTACTGACTCCTCTTTGAGTAGGCTGGGACTGGAGTAGCAGTTATGATCTCTCATAGCCAGTTTTCCTACACTGTCACTTACAGTGACTCCTGCTGGATAGGTATGAATTGCAGTAGCAGTGAGCTCCGCAACAGCCAGTGCTCGTATAGAAATACTTACAGTGACTCCTGCTGGATAGGCAGGAACTGCAGTAGCAGTGAGCTCCCCAACAGCCAGTGCTCCTATAGTATTACTTACAGTGACTCCTGCTGGATAGGCAGGAACTGTAGTAGCAGTGAGCTCCCCAACAGCCAGTGCTCCTACAATATTATCTACAGTGACTCCTGCTGGATAGGCAGGAACTGCAGTAGTGGTGAGCTCCCCAACAGCCAGTGCTCCTACAATATTATCTACAGTGACTCCTGCTGGATAGGCAGGAACTGCAGTAGCAGTGAGCTCCCTAACCGCCAGTGCTCCTACAGTATTATCTACAGTGACTCCAGCTGGATAGGCAGGAACTGCAGTAGCAGTGAGCTCCCTAACCGCCAGTGCTTCTACAGTATTATCTACTGTAACTCCTGCTGGATAGGCAGGAGCTGCAGTAGCAGTGAGCTCCCCAACAGCCAGTGCTCCTACAGTATTATCTACAGTGACTCCTGCTG
This sequence comes from Neoceratodus forsteri, assembly GCA_016271365.2. Classification (NCBI taxonomy): domain Eukaryota; kingdom Metazoa; phylum Chordata; order Ceratodontiformes; family Ceratodontidae; genus Neoceratodus; species Neoceratodus forsteri. Next base: position 1,078,199,571 of record CM057452.1, on the reverse strand, counting down.
GATATTCAGGAGCTGCATTAGCAATGAGCTCCCCAACAGCCAGTGCTCCTACAGTATTATCTACAGTGTCTCCTGCTGGATTGGCAGGTACTGCAGTAGAAGTGAGCTCCCCAACAGCCAATGCTCCTACAATATTATCTATAGTGACTCCTGCTGGATAGGCAGGAACTGCAGTAGCAGTGAGCTCCCTAACAGCCAGTGCTTCTACAGTATTATCTACAGTGACTCCTGCTGGATAGGCAGGAACTGCAGTAGCAGTGAGCTCCCCAACAGCCAGTGCTTCTACAATATTATCTACAGTGACTCTTGCTGGATAGGCACGAACTGCAGCAGCAGTGAGCTCCCTAATGGGCAGTGCTCCAACAATATTATCTACAGTGATTCCAGCTGGATAGGCCGGAACTGCAGTAGCAGTGAGCTCCCTAACGGCCAGTGCTTCTACAATATTATCCATAGTGACTCCTGCTGAATAGGCAGGAACTGCAGTAGCAGTGAGCTCCACAACAGCCAGTGCTCTTACAATATTACCTACAGTGACTTGCCGGGAGGGGCTGGGACTGCAGCAGGTGGGAGTTCCCCCACACGCATTGCACCTATGCCATTGTTTGTAGTGACTCCAGCTGGGAGAGACTGGGACTGTGAGCTTCCCCACAGCCAGTGTTCGTACACCTTTGTCTACAGAGACTCCTGAAGTAGCTGTTGAGTTACTCCACAGTAGTGCTCCCACACCATTATCTACAGAGACTTCTTCTGAGAGAGGCTGGGGCTGGAGTAACTGAGCTGGCCCACTGCCAGTGATACACCACCATTCTCTACAGTAATTCCTGCTGGAAGAGGTTGGGACTGTAGTACAGTAGCTGTGATCTTCCTCTCATCAGTGCACCTACACCATGTCTACAGTGACACAGCTAAGAGAGTCAGGGACTAGAATAGCTACGAGCTTCTCCATAGCCAGTGCACCTACACCATTACCTACAGTGACTCTTGCTGGTAGAGGAAAGGACTGGAGTATCTGTGAGCTCCCCTATAGCCAGTGCTCATACCCCATTATTTACAGTGACTCCTACATAAAGAGACTTGGCTGAGGTCCCCCCCCCTCGTAGCCAGTGTCTACAGGGACTCCAGCTGGTAGACGTGGAGATAGGAGTAGCTACAGGCTCCCCCATAGCTGATAGATAGCTAGGTAGACAGACAGACAGACAAATAATATACACCTTTCTCAAAACCAGGTTTCAGTCCTGGAGTAAACGTATTATAAACAAATACATTATTAAAGGAGATAGGAAATGCTTTTTTTGCTGGTTTTACCTGTCAGATAAATCCTATGAAACAGTAGCCTCTGTGTTTTTTGTTTTTTTTTCTTTAGGGTAAATGCCCAAATGCAAATTTGTAGGCTCTTTTCAGTGTGTGTACTGCTGATCGGCTCAACACTGACTTTTTTGGATTGGGAGTGAGATTGTGCCACGCATTCAGATGCTGACATCATTGATTCCCGATTAAGCATGCAGTTAAGCTGTAACTGCCTGAGAAGCTAAAATCAAGGCTGATGACACACTAACTAATGGCACAACTGGAAAAGTGCATCATCCTTGTAATGCAACCGGCTCTGTCCCCCACCCCCACTGCCATTTCCTACTCAGCCAGTTGCCTTACAGATCACTGCGAAATATACATCCAGTGAGATCACAGACCACACAACCCATCCTCATGCAGTAGAGTAACCCTTCCTGATGTAGTGCGCCTACCTCCGGCCCCTGCCTGGTGCTCAGCAGCACCATCATACTTCAGCAAACTCTTCTGTGTTGCAGCTGGCAGCCACCTGTGTCTTCACTCCTCTGGCCCTCTCCTGAACTGCATCAGGGCCAGGGAACACAGGAAAAGTATTGGCGTCTCAGAGCTTCCCATTTCATCTGCTGGTGAGCTGCAAAAAGGAATCCATTCTCCGGGCCCCCATGAACTTTGCAGACTTGGGCCAGGGAACACAGCAGCATGCCACCTCTGCCGCACGTTTTCTCACTCTCCTGAACTTGCCCTTAGTGTCTGCTCCCTTTCCTCACTGCTCCCGGGGGTGCTCTTTGAAATTTCACCCTGGCGGCAATTCTTATGCTGGGGCCTGACTGCATCTGAATGTGCAGTATTGCCACTACCTCAGTGCACCCGCTGGTATTTGAAATTAATAATAAAATCTGAATCTAGGGGGCTGGCTTTTGACTGTGCTGCCGCCATATGTACCCCTGCTGCCTGAAGGTTTGTCTCAAAACTGACTGCTCCCTTTGACTCCATGAAGTATTTACTGCAAGCGAAGGGCTAAAGGATACGAGGGCTGAACTGCTCTGCCATCCCCCCTACCTGATAGATAGCCTTGCTAACACTAGTGGCAGTGCCTCCTCAGTGCCAGATACTGACATGCTCGATGCTCCCTGCCCTCAGAGGCACTCAATATCTTTGCTCCTGTGCCCTAAATACTACATATTGGGGTGGGGAGAACAACAGACTTGTGCAGCAAACTTTAACCTGGCATTACTGACTGCCTGCCTGAAGAATGATCCATGAGTGCATTGAGGTGCAGAAGAACTGGTGGCACTTGCTCCTGCTCTACTGCTTAAAGGCCTCTGGGAGCAGGGAGAGAGAAAACATGCTTTACTGGCTACCAAGAAGAGGCAGCATGCTGCTGTGTTCCCTAGCCCCCGTTTGTAGAGTTTGTGGGGCTGGGTGAATGGTCTTCTTTGGCAGCTCACCAGCAGATGAAATGGGAGCTTTGATACGCCAAGACTTTTCCTGTGCTCCCTGGTCCTGATGGAGTTCAGGAGAGGGCCAGGGGAGCGAAGACACAGGTGGCTGCCAGCCACAACAGAGGAGAGTTTGTTGGAGTCTGACAGTGCTCCTGAGCCCAGGCAGGGGCTGGAGGTAAGCACACAGCATTGGGAAGGGTTACACTACAGCGTGAGGGTGGGGTGTGTAGTCTGTGGACACACTGGATATGTGTTTGTCAGGGATCTGTAAAGTGACCGGCTGAGTAGGAAAAGGTGGGTGGGGGGGGGAATGAGTTGGTCACCTTAAAAGAATAGTGCGCTTTTCCAGTTGTGCCTTTAGGAGTGTGTCATCAGCCTTTACTGTAGCTTCTGAAACAATTACAGCTAGCAGTATGCTGAATCAATAGTCAGTGACGTAAGCATCTGAACGCTTGGCAGGATCTGACTCCCAATACAAAAAATGACAGTGTCAAGCCGATCGGCAGTACATAAATTGAAATAGCCTGCAGATATGCATTTGAGCATTTACCATAAAGAAAAAATACACACACATAGGCCACTGTTTGATATTTATGTTTGTTTATTTATTTTTTGGTTACTGGGTAAGGTGCACTAGACAAACATTTGCCCATTTTCAGGTGTGACCCAGGAGGGTACAAACCACTCAGTTGTTAGGGGTGTAGACCTGGGGAAGGGAGAGGAGAGGGAAGTAAGGTGCCTGCCTAGTGCCATGGCTTGGAGGGACAGGAAGCGAATCCTCAGGATTGCAGAAGCAGCACCACAGGAGAGGAAACTAGATATCATTGTCTACCTCGGGACAAATGACCTAGCTAGGCATGAGATCAGTGCAGTGCAGGATGAATTTGTGGAGTTGGGGAGGGGCCTCAGATAGGTAGCAAGCACAGTAACCTTCTCAGAGGTGCTGCCAGTCTATGGCAGGGGTGAGGCTAGGGTACTGCACACCATGCAGTTTAATGAATGGTTGCAAAGGTGGTGCAGAGCACAGGGCTTTGGCTTCATTGGGGACTGGGGGTCCACCTGGAGAGATGAAGGTCTGTACTGGCATGAGGGTCTGCATCTGTCCAGGAAGGGAAACATGCTCATAAGTGACAGGTTTAAAGGCTTCCTTGGCAAGCTTTTAAACTAGTCAAGGGGGAGGTGCTGATAGGAAACAGGAAAGTTCAAGCCTCCCCCCCCACAAAACATGACAGGTAGTAGGGTAAACACTGAGGTACAGAACTTGACAGAGGGCAGGACAGGGGCAAATGGAAAAATGGACAAGAGCAATAAGAGCAGGGATGGGGTAAAAAAGGATAAAGCCAACATTAAATGGAGGGTAATGAGTACCAATGCCCGTAGTCTGGGAAACAAGCTTCCAGAGCTAGTAGCCCTGATGGAAGAGGAACACTTGGATATTGTGGCAGTCACAGAAACATGGTACACGGAGAACCATGACTGGGATGTCAACATACCAGGGTACACAATCTACAGAAGGGACAGGGAGGGTAAAAAGAGGAGGTGGAGTAGCTCTCTACATAAGGGAAGGGATCAAAGCTACAGAACTAAAAAGTAAAGGGGGAGGACAAGAGGAACTCTGGGTCACCCTGGAGACAGGAAATGGCATCACAATCTGCACAGGGGTTGTATACAGACCCCCGTCTCAAGGGGAGGAAATGGACAAGAAAATGATAGAGGGCATTCTCAAAATGGCTGAAAAAGGGGAGATACTGTTGTTGGGGGACCTGAATATGCCAGATGTTAACTGGGCGACATGAACTGCAGCCACATCCACAGAGCAGGGTCATTCTTGGTGCCCTATAGGGAGCATGCCTTAGACAGCTAGTGGTGGAACCCACTCGGGGGAGGGAGCAATATTAGACTTGGTACTCTCAAATGGAGAGAGGATCACAAACTTAGAAGTCAGTAGACATCTGGGAACAAGCGACCACTGCACAGTGTGCTTCACAATAAGCACAACCATGGAGACAAGCCATACAAATACAAGGATACTGGACTTTGGAAGGGCTGACTTTGGCATAATGGGTGAATACCTGAGGAATGCATTAGCAAATGGCCAGAAAGGAGGGGTGGAAGAACAATGGAGAAAAATCAAAACTGCCATCATGGAGGCAACAAGCCTTTGTGTGAAGCAAATAAAGAAAACAAAGCGGAATAAAAATCACTATGGCTCTCAAAAGAGGTGTCAGGGAAGGTTAAGAAGAAAAGGCTGCATTCAAAAGTATAAGGAATCACAGACGGGGCACGACAGGGAGCTGTATCAATTAAAGCAGAAAGAAGTGGGGAAGGCAGTCAGAAAAGCAAAGGCCCAAACCGAGGAAAAGATAGCCAACTCAGTTAAGAAGGGGGATAAAACCTTTTATAGGGAACATAGAAAGGTTAAGGGGAGGGATAGTGAAGATTAATAAAGGAGAGGGGAGGTGGGCAGAGGGAGACAGTGAAAAGGCAGAGATACTGAATGAATACTTTTGCTCAGTATTCACAAAAGAAGAAGACGAGGAGTTACCTAAACCAAACAGTAGAAGCACTCTGGATAGTGGGGTTGACACCAGTCCATTTACAGAAGAAAGAGTACTGAAAGAACTCCTAAAACTCAAGGTGGACAAAGCAATGGGGCCTGACGGATTCACCCTAGAATCCTAAAAGAGCTAAGGGAGGACCTAGTGACACCACTAACCACACTTTTTAACAAATCATGGGAAGATGGGGTGGTACCTGAGGACTGGAGGAGGGCAGATGTGATTCCCCTTCACAAAAGTGGGAGCAAGGCAGAAGCAGGAAACTACAGACCTGTTAGTTTGACCTGAGTGGTGGGGAAAATGATGGCATCACTTCTGAAAGAAAGAATTGTTGAGTACCTAGAGGCCAGCGGGGCACAGGACCAAAGCAGCATGGATTCACCAGCAGGAAGGTCATGTCAGACTAATCTAATCGATTTCTTTGACTGGGTGGCCAAAGTAATAGACCAGGAGGGGCTGTGGATATGGCCTACCTAGACTTTAGCAAGGCATTTGACACAGTCCCACGCACAAAGATTAATAATCAGTTAGCCAGCCTGGGAGTGGGTCCCAGGTGGTAGCCTGGGTAGCAAACTGGCTGCACAACAGGACACAGAAGGTAATAGTGAATGGAACACATTCTGAAGAAAGGGGTTAACCAGTGGAGTACCTCAGGGCTCAGTACTGGGTCCAGTCCTCTTTAACGTCTTTATAGGTGACATTGTGGAGGGTCTGGAAGGAAAGGTATGCCTCTTTGTGGATGACACAAAGATCTGTAACAGAGTTGATACACAAGGGGGGGTAGAAAGGATGAGAAGGGACTTGGCAAGGTTGGAGGAATGGTCAGACATATGGCAACTTAGATTCAATGCAAAGAAGGGCAAAGTAATGCACCTGGGAAATAAAAATCCAGGAGAAGAGTACACAATAGCAGGGGAGGTACTAACATCAACAATAATGGAAAGGGATCTGGGTGTAATCATATCAGATGACCTAAAGGTGGGCAAGCAATGTGAGAAGTCAGTAAGGAGAGCCAGGGGGATACTGGGATGCATAGGGAGGGGCATCACAAGTAGAAAAAGGGAAGTGGTTATCCCTCTGTACAGACAGTTGGTGAGACCCCATCTGGAGTACTGCATGCAGTTTTGGAGACCTCATCTACGCAAGGACATAGACAGGATGGAAGCTGTCCAGAGGAGGGCAACTAAATGGTGCAGGGTCTACATCAGAAACCATATGAAGAGTGACTGAGAGAGCTTATATCCTTTGATGAAAGGAGGGACGGGGACATGATAGAAACTTTTAAGTACCTCAAGAGAATCAACAAAGTCCAGGAGGGTAGCATCTTTCAGAAAAAGAGATGTGTAAGAACAAGGGAGCACAATTTAAAGTTAGAGGGGGGATGGCTCAGGGGTAATGTGAGGAAATTCTTTTTCACGGAGAGACGGAGAGAATGGTGGATGCATGGAACCACCTTCCTCGAGAGGTTGTGGGGTCTAAAACAGTGGGGGAATTCAAACATGCATGGGACAGACATAAGGCAATTATAGTGGGGGGTTGCAGGAAGTAGGCTGTTGGTTAACTAGAATCTGCAGCTTATCCAATAGGTAGGGAAATGGGCAGACTGGGTGGGCCAAATGGTCCTTATCTGCCGTCAAAGTCTATGTTTCTATGTTTCTATTATAACAATACAGTGCAAGACAGTGACTTCAACATTGGAGTACATGATAATCTTAGAAAAACAGCACTGGACATGACAGTAAATTAAGCAACAGAGTAAACAGTACGGTACATGACTATCAGTAGAGGAAGCATAGGGGAAAGGTCACTGGCAAAAACTCAGAGGTACTGACAAACTTAGCAGATTTACAAAGTGACAAGTATAGGGACATTCATGTACAAATGGCTAGATATTACAGAAGACGGGCTAGAAACAGGAGCATACTGCCAGCTGAAGCAAGTGTGAGTGGTATTGACTCCGGAAAGCACTGGCAACAGCGCAGTGCCTGAGGTTACCAGTTACGCTGTTCCATAGTTTCAGGGCAGCAACAGTGAAGGCTGTCTCCCCGAATTTGGTCTTGGTCCTGGGTGTGGATAAGAGGTTGAAGTCTGAGGATCTGAGGGGGTAGGCATTTCTATAGGGCACCAGAAGGGAGGCAAGAGATAGGGGTACATGGTGCTGTTACACTGTGAATGATTCTACCCAAGGAGAGATCACGTTGAGCAGCAGGAGGTAGCCAACCTAGTTTCGAATACAGCGAGCAGTGGTGGGAGAGTCATTTGTAGGCAGGGGCAAAACGGCAAATGTTCTTATAAGCCACATCCGATTTGCACAATATAGAGTTTGAGGCATTAGAAAAACTGAGCAGGCCATAGGATAGAGAGCAGGCAGTATAGCCTAGAGGTTAGAGTAAGGAGCTGTGAATGAGTTTGGTACATTCAGCAGATCTGGGTTTGATTACTACAGCCTCCAAAGAGCTTAGGAAGTAGAATAACATGGGCAACAGCAGCACTGGCAGATGGGGAGAGATCTGGGCTGGCTCAGTAGGCTAGTCCATTTCTAATGTTAACTTCCTTGCAAATGGACGACACATGGAGAGAAAAATCAAGGAAGGGATCAAGCATAACCCTCCCCCCCAGTAATCAAAGGATGGGACAGTACCGGGGGGGGCTGCCATTATCACAGGCCACCGAAAGTGGAGTTGGGATATTCTTAAATAGGTGAGTGGTTCCAAATAGCATTGCCTGTGACTTTCATGGATTCATTAAAAGCCTGTTCTCGAGGAACCAGGTTTCAAAGGCCTTCAGATCAGCTGACAGGATTCTGTTGATGTCATCCATGTTCTGGGCACTGGTGAAAAAGACCAGGTTGGCAGCACACAGGAGAGAGGTACTATTGGTGAAGCAGTGGTGGACAGAGTTATTGTGGAGGTAGAAAAAGACTGGTCCAAATATGGAGCCCTGAGGAATGCCAGTGGTGACGGGCAGGATCGGACAGAGAGGATCCAAACCTGCACGTTCTCTGTTGGTCAGGTAACTTCTGATCCAGGGGAGGGCATTGTTGGAGATACCTGGGGCACGTAATTTGTTACATAGTAGGGAGTGATCAACTAAATCAAACTCCTTAGTGAGGTATATGAATATGATGCCAGTGAGTTCCCTGCCTCCCTTTAGTCAAGAGAGTTGGAGATACTATTGATAAGGGTGAGCAGTGCAGTGGTGATACAATGGTTCCAGTGGAAATTGTGCTGGGCCGGGAGAAGAGATTGTGGGTTGACAGATAAGTGGTACGTTGAGTGGAGACAGTTTCTTCCAGGACTTTACCAAGAATGGGTAGAACGGCAATAAGTCTGTAGTTGCTGATAATTTTGTTACTGCCTTTTTAAACAAAGGCACTATATTTGACATTTTTCAGACAGTTGGTACAGTATTAATAGTGAGGGATAGGTTAAGGATTCTAACCAGCAGAGAGGCCAGCTCATAAGCAGCTAGTCTACGGAGTCTGGGCTTGATTCCATTAGAGCTGGCAGATTTAGGTTCAGGGATCCACCTCAGGAGTTTGTACACCTCGGAGACACGCATTTAAGGTGAAAAGGGGGATGTTGCCCAGGTTCGGTAGCAGGGGTAGAGGTCTGACAAGGCAAGGGGGGTGGGGAGCTCCAGTATAGGCTGTGAGGGCTGAGAAACTTTTGTTAAATGTGTTTGACGTTGTGAAGGGGTCATTGCAGTTTTTACGCCCCCAATCTCAATATCAGATGGGGTAGGGGTTCCATCCTGGCCCAGGGACTTTTTTGTTCCAACTCCAGAATTGACAGGATTACTGCTGGAGGAGTCAAGATGTGTTTTACAGAAGCAGCTTTTGCTGTGTCGGATGGCCTGTTTACATTTGTTTCTAAGATTTCTATAGGTAGTTCAGTCAGAGATGGAGTTAGTAGCGTTGAAGGTAGACCAACTTTTGTCTCTCATATTTAGACGTGATAATAGAGAGCAATCAAGCCATTTGGTTGTTGGACCACGGATCCTTCTGGTGGAAATGGGGGCATATTTGTCCTGGAGACTTGAAGGTAGAGCTGAAAAGAGAAACTGCCTGATCAGTATCAGAGACTGACCACAGGTAAGACCAGTCGAAGTAGGCTACTTCAGTTTGAAATTGGGAAGGGTCCAAGTGAGAAAATCACCAAAGTGAATCAGGTGAGGGGGGGTCCTTATGGGATTTCACACGCCATACACAGTAGACTGGGGAATGGTCACTGATGGAGTCTGGGAGCTCGCCTGAGCAAATTACTCTATCAGTGTTAGGGACTAGCACCCAGTCGATAAGGGTGGCACATTGCCCATTTTTGGAAAGCCTGGTGGGATAAGAGATTGATTGAGGCGCTGCTTGTTTAGGGATAATTCAACCGAATGCCTGTTACATTTTAACCAATCAATGTTGAAATCACCAAGGAGTATGAATTCATTGTCGTGGGCAAGAGGACTAATAGTACTAATTAGAACGGGGGAGAGCTTGGTGGCTAGTAGCAGGTGGTAGGTAAACACAAAAGAGGTGAAGTTTCTTGGTGTTACCTAGGGTTAGGGTAGTGTGATACAGTTCGAAGGCTGGTCCGGGGGGGACAGAAACATAAAGATGGGCCTTGAGGTATATCATTGTGCCCCCACCTCACTTTGAGGAGGTCCTGTCACATCTTTGTGAAGTTATATCCTGCTAGGACACAGAGATTGTTGGGTGTTGTGGACTTTAGCCGTGTTTCAGAGACACAGAGTATAGCAGGCTGATAGTGTTAAGCCCAAACTGTGAGCTTGTCTAAATTGTGGAAGAGGCTTCTGATGCTAAGTTGGGCTATTTTGAGACCTTTTACCCCTTGCCCCAGGGGTGGAGGGAGAGAGGAGGAGACAAGGGCTGAGTAGGCCCAGGTTTGGGTTTGATGTCTCCAGCAGCCAGTAAGAGGGACAGAGCCAGGAGGATGAGGACGGTGGCTTTCAGACAAACTCTTGTACGGGGGGGAAATACCATCAAAATTTGTTGAGGTACCAGGACATGAGGTACCAGTTTTTAGGGGCAAGTAGGGCAAGAGCAAGACTCCATTGAGTTCTGACTCGGGAGGTAGACATGGCAAAATCAGTGTGGTTAGGGAGGGTTACTGTCAACGTACTTTAAGGCTGACATAGTATCTGTGATAAGGAGGGAGGCAGTGAGTGCAGCAAGGGAGGCTAATAACCAGTAGAGTTGTGCCATTGTTCTGGGGGTTGTGGCGAGAGCAATAGGGGTAGGAGATACACAGTGGGGTTGGGTTGGATACATAAACTTGGGAATGTATAACTAAGCAACTATGGAAATAACAGCAGTTCAAAACACAGCACATAGGAAAATGGATTATAATTCCTTAACTTCAATAACTTTAGTGTGGTATAATTCACATGGTATACCTTTCACGACTGATGGGTAAAGGACATCTAAACAACCTATTTTTAGAAAGAAACAATTTAAAAATCTGACTTCATAGAGAGGTGAAGGAAGGGCTGCTGTTTACATTGATGCTAACAATGCATTTATCCAAATAACATAAATGCAGTTTTGTCGCATCTGAAAAATTAAAGCTTCAGCCTTCCAGTTCAAAAAACATGCTCTGCCTGTTCCCTAAAATGACTGCCAAATGTATGAAGTGATGACATCATTGGAACTAGAGGCAGAGCTGCATGGCTGTTTATAGTGCTAACTAGTTCTGTTTTCCCCCTTTGTTTAGAATTGTTTCACCAAAATGATCCAAACCCTGACTTAACATGTGGCTTATTTTGATCAGTACACTTGTTAGGCTATGATTTTGTCCATTTTGTTTACTTTAACATGCTGAAATTGTGTTGCAATCCAACTAACTTCCTCTTTGGCAAACCGCAGTACAGTACAACTCTTTAGATACCTGGTGGTCTAGTGTTTACGTATTGCTCTGATGGTTGTAGCAAAGTTCTGGTCTGGTCCAATGCCAAAGTTCATGCTTTCTTGGTAATCCCAAAAATATGCTTCTCTTGTAGTCTCTTTTTCCGTAGCACCCCCCCCCGCAGATCCTCAGATATCCCACCAGTCACCAAACAGTCCACTGTTCACACTCTGTCCTTATTACTGCCAGAGGTTGCATATGTGCTTCTCAATCTCACAAAGAGAATTATCACACTTCAGATCGTAATCTTGTACCTCCGAGAGAATAGTGCACATCTATACCGATATGCTTCATTGACTGATACTGTTAAATGATGCCTCCCAAATCACTCTCTAGTCTTCTTTCATTAGTGTTACATTTCTGCTCCCATAATTAAACATCAGGCAGAACACCACCCTTATGCACAATGAAGGCAGTATGTACAGTCCCCCCCGTTTTGATTTTTTCCCACCTCATTAACCAACAACCAGGTCTTCCTAGGGAGCCAAGAAAGAAACACTGGGACACACCAGGAAAACTGCTGTTCATACACTCATAAGGGCTGGACTTGCTATGGATAACATTATTAGGCAGGGGAGTCATACTAATGCCTTGAGCGAATCCACCCAGCCTCCAGTGTCTGTCTACTGCCTTACCTGTGATCTGCAGAACCCCACAGGACAGTCCTCAGTATTCTCCTCCAGTCCTTTTCTGTGCTCTTCTTCACAGTGTGAGCTGGCGACTCACCACTCTTCCATATCTTGAATACTGTATACACAGTCCCCTCAATACTGTCACAACAAACCTCGACAAACCCTTCAAGGGTAATCTCCCTGCACTGAATCCAGGTAACAATTTAGGTGCTGCCCTGCCACTCCAAGTCTTTGCCATTGCTGTCTGCTCTCATCCATGGTCAGGTAGTGATCACAGTGCTGGCAGACCCACATCTCAGATCTCAAAATGATCTGTTCAGCTTTCCCTCCTCCTGTCTTCCCTCTACCCTAACTATAGCTGTACCCTGCAAGGATGATCTCCTCAGTCCCCTCTGGCAATTGTTCATCACACCTTCTCCCTACATTAAAAACTGGTGAGTGCATCACCCTTCCACATTATTAATACAGTTAGTACAACTGTCTCTCATTTTTTCTTTTTCTCATCTCATTAACAAACATGATCTTTCCAGTAAGTCAGACTGATATAGTAGCAGGGCACAAGGGGAGATAAATGGGCTTTTCTACCCTTATAAGGTCCAGGCTACCTATGATTAGGGACTATTAAATGAAGTACATAATGGTGCATGTACCTATCACTTAATATTGCCTAATCAAAAGTAGCCTGAATCTTAGAAGGATAAGAAAGCTCATTGTCCCCCTTGTGCCCTGCTACTATCAGCCTAGCTTATCAGAAAGATCTTGTTTATTATTGATGTAAAAAAAAAACGGGACTGTACTAACGGCATTTATGTTGTGGAAGTGTGATGAGTACACTAGCTTTTGATGTGGGGAGCAGGAGTGAAGAATGAATACCAGAGGGGGACTGAGAAGTCAATTCCTGTACGGTACAGCTGTAGTCAGGGATGGGGGAAGAGTTTGGGGGGAAGGTGAGCAGATCATTGGGAGATCTGAGATGTGGGGCTGCCAGCACCATGATCACTACCCGATCATGGATGAGAGCAGACAGTGATAACAAATACTCAGAGTGGTGCTGTGGCACCTAAATGGGTACCTGGATTAAGTGCAGGGAGATTACCTTTGGGGGGTGGGGGGGGGTGTCAAGGTTTGTTGAGGCAGTATTGAGGAGACTGTGCATACCACATTAAAGATTCAGGAGACTGGTGAGCCAGACAACTAGCATTGTGGAGGAGGGCATGGATAAGGACTGTAAGAGGATTGCTGAGGACTGTCCTGCCAGATTTTGCTGATCACAGGTAAGGGGGTAGATTAATGCTGGAGATCAGGAGGACTTCATCAGGACATTAATATGTCAACTCTGCATAATAATGTTGTTATCCATAGTAAGTCCAGCCCTTATGAGGGTATGAACAGCACTTTTTTCTGGTGTGTTCTGGTACTTATTGCTTGACTCTCCAGAAAGACATAGTTGTTGATCAATGAGGCAGGAAAAAAAAAGGGGTATTGTACGTTTAGCCTTCATTGTGCAAAAGGGTGGTGATCCGCCCAATGTTTGTTGTGGGAGCAGAAGTGAAACACTGATGAAAGAGGACCGGAGAGTGATTTGGGAGGTATCACTTAACAGTGCCAGTCAATGAAACATATCAGTACAGTGCATGCCGCTCATAGCCGACTGAAATGTGAAAAAGCATTCCATCCGCTATACGCCTTGTCTGTTTAATTGAAATTAGAAAAAAATTACTTAAATCTGAAAGAAAAGCATTTGCATTAGTAGGATGATGCAGCACAGCATTGTGATTGTGATTGCAGCTCTTTTGTGTTTAAGTTTTGTTAGCTGTGCAGGCATTCTGTGCATTTGTATGGTCATTAAAGCATTACTTTTATTAGACTTTTTAAAGCAGTAAGCTATTAGATGCTGTGTTTAACTTGCGTGCCCAGTAACTCTCTTGTTCTGTCTGCTCCTGTTGCCAGAAGAATTCCGTGATTTTGGTCTGTGTCGACTTCGTTTCTGCATATCTCCACCAGTGCGTGTTAGTCCAGGCCATCACCTCCCAGTCCAGCATCAGGTCTTCACGCTGCTCCATGGTGCATCTGAGGGTCAGGAGTGTGCTCTGGACATGTCTCTGTTTCTTCCAGGATTTGCACTTTCCTGGATGATATCAGGCGACTATGTTTTATTCCTGCCATGTTAGAGCACAGCACAGCAACAAAGGATACCTGCACAATGCTTCAGCAATGAATATGCAGGGTTTCAAGCATCCACTAACTAAAATCAGTTGCCACTTTGCAGACCAGAGCTGCCAGGTGTTAAGCAAGTACTTGACAGAGGGGAGTGTTCGGCTTTAAAGCAGGTGGTATAGGCAGCGTCTAAGGTTTGACTAAATGCTATTAATTAGTACAATGGCAATAGGAAATGGCTTTTGGCAAAGTGATTCTGAACAAATTAACTGGTGGTCCAGCTTATTCATGGACGTATTAAGTGGCACATACTCTATAGGTGTGTGCTACTGTCTGAGGCACAAGATTATGATCTGAAGTGTGATATTCGCTTTGTTGGACTGGGAAGCTCATATGTGGCCCTAGGCAGTAGTAAGGACAGTGTGTGACTGGCAGACTGTTTGATGGCCGGTGGGCTAGCTGTGCGTGGGGGGGTGGGGTGATAAGGCAAAAGAAGACTATGAGACAGTGGCATTCAGTCCTGACTGGCTCAGAAGCCACATGAGCTGTCAGCATTAGCCAAGGAGCCACAATATACACCTCCTAGTAAATTTTGGCAAACACACACCAATGTGAAAGCAAATTATTTCATTTACTAAACATTAGTTAACATTTGCAGAGTCTGACAGGGTGCAGCTTGCAAGAAAATTTGCAATAAACCTTACAAATAATGCTTGCTGGTGTACAGTGCAGTGGTATTACAGTGCATCCTGTTTGGTTAATACTGTATAGTGTAGGAACTGTTTGCATCTCTTACTAGGAAGAGCCACAGGTGATAAGCTGAAGAGCCACACGAGGTACTAGAGCCATGGTCTAGGGATCACTTATAATATAAGACAAGCGTATTTCTGGATTACCATCAAAGCACAATCATTGGCAGTGGACCAGACCAGAACTTCGCTGCAACCATCAGGACATCACATAACCATTAGATCACCAGGTATTTGAAGAGTTGTACTGTACTGCTGCTTGCCAAAGAGAAAGTCAGTTGGATTACAACACAGTTTCAGCACAATTAAAGTAAGCAAAATGAACAGTCATAGCCTAACGTGTATTGATCAAAATAATCCACATGTTAAGTCGGGGTTTTGATCATTTCAGTGAAACAATTCTAAACAAAAGGGGAAAACAGAACTAGTTAGCACTATAGAGAGACGTAACTCTCTGCCTCTAGCTCCAATGATGTCATCACTTCACACATTTGGCAGCCATTTTAGGGAACAGGCAGAGCAGGTTTTTTTTTTTTAAATTGGAAGGCTAATGCTTAATTTTCAGATGTTACAAAACTATTTATATTATTTATATAAATGTAATGTTAGCATCAATGTAAACAGCAGCCTTTCCTTTAGCCCTTTATGAAGTTGAATTTTTGAATAGTTTGTTGGCAAAATGTTGTTTAGGTGTCCTTTAATAGGAGTAAGTAACATATGAGAACCAGTAAGAACAAAGTAGAGGATTCCATTATTAACCACATAGCACCTATAGGGCAGCCTAAGCCCCAGAGATGCTAAAGTTTACAAGCACCAGTGATACAACTATAGTCCCACAGAAACATTGACACATAGATTTTGATGGCAGATAAGGACCACTTGGCCCACCAAGTCTGCCCATTTCTCTACCTGCTGGATAAGTTACGGATCCTAATTAACCAACAGCCTACTTCCTCCTACCACCCCACTATAACTCCCTTATTTCTGTCCCATGCATTCTTTTTTTTTTATATTCTATTCTTTTTTGTCCTACCTGCTGTCAGTTTCTCTGCCCTGGTCACAGTGCCCCCACGACTTCCACCTCCTTCGAAGCCCTTGTTCTTCCTGGTTACCCCTGGCCAACCCCCTCAGGGGCCGGGGTCACGGCACCATAGTGGGCACCAGTACTGTGAGAGCGGTAACTGTTTGGGAGAGCTTGGCCAGGAGGCTAATTGAAACCTGGGGACAGGGCTTCATAGAGATGGCAGGAGCGGCAGTTTTATCCCCTGCAGACTGGGGTGGAGACGTGCAATGATGTCCAGTGTCTGTCCCGCTCCAGAAAGAATCTTGATCCTGTGTCAGCGCAGGGTTACATACTGGCCTCCGCCAGGTGTCACTCCTGCACCGAGCACAAAGCCCCACCTCCCCCCTGGAGAACGAGAGCAGTCCTGGGGATGCTCGATCCTTTTCCCCCAGCCGGTCCTCCGACGACTTGGATCCGTTCGTGAACCCAGGTTACCGGCGTTGCAAGCTTAAATCCAACTGCTGCACCTGCAGGCCGGCTTTGTCCTATGCATTCTTGAATTCCCCCACTGCTTTTGACCCCACGACCTCCTCAGGAAGGCCATTCCATGTGTCCCCCACCCTCTCCGTGAAAAAACACTTCCTCACATTGCATCTGAGCCGTCCCCCCTCTATCTTCAAATTGTGCCCCCTTGTTCTTGCCCATCTCTTTTTCTGAAAGATGCTACCCTCTTGGACTTTGTTGACTCTCTTGAGGTACTTAAAAGTTTCTATCATGTTCCCCCCTCCCTCCTTTCCTTGAGGCTATACATATTAAGCTCCTTTAGTCTCTGTTCATTTGGCTTCTGGTGTAGACACTGCACCATTTTAGTTGCCCTCCTCTGGACTGCCTCCATTCTGTCTGTGTTCTTGCTTAGATGGGGTCTCCAGCACTGCACGCAGTACTCCAGATGGGGATCCTCACCAACTGTCCATACAGAGGAATAAAAACTTCCTGTTTTCTACTGGTGATGCCTCTCTCTATGCATCCCAGTATCCCCCCCCAGCCCTCCTTACTGCCTTCTCACATTGCTTGCCTACTTTTAGGTCATCTACTAAGACTACCCCCGGTCCCTTTCCATTTTTGTTGTTGTTCGTACTTCCCCACACATTGTGTACTCTTCCCCTAGGATTTTATTCCCCAGGTGCATTGCTTTGCACTTCATTGCATTGAATCTAAGCAACTATACTTTTGACCATTCCTCCATCCTTGCCAAGTCCCCTTCTCATCCTTTCCACCCCCACCTTGTGTATCAACCCTGTTGCAGATCTTTGTGTCATCTGCAAAGAGGCATGCTTTTCCTTCCAGTCCCTCCACGATGTCACCTACATAGATACATAGACAGTGTTGGCAGATAAGGGCCTATGGCCCACCCAGTCTGCCCATTTGAGCTTGTAAGTTCAGTTTATGTTTTCCTAGAAGTCTGTTGCCCCTTACCCCTGACCTTCAGAATTCCTTTATGTCTATCCCATGCATTCTTAAATCCCGTGATTGTTTTAGCCCCCACCACTTCCTCTGGCAGGGTGTTCCATTTGTCCACCACCCGTTCTGTGAAGAAATTCTTCCTCATGTTTCCTCTGAATCGTCCTCCCTCCAACTTCATCCCATGCCATCTAGTCCTGGTACATCTTTTTTGCTTAAAAATAGTGTATTCCTGCACCCTGTTCCTCCCTGTGAGATACTTGTATGTCTCTATCATATCCCTCTCTCCCTCCTCTCCTCCAGGGAGTACATGTTCAGTTCCTTCAACCTGTCTTCATAGGACTTGTGATGCAATCCATGCACCATCTTTGTTGCCCTCCTCTGAACCTCTCTACCCTGTCTATGTCCTACGTAGGTATGGTCTCCAGAACTGTACACTGTACTCCAGGTGGGGCCTCACTAGTGTCTTGTATAGCAGAATTATTACCTCCCTTTCCTGCTGGTGATGCCCTGCCTATACATCCCAGCATCCTATTTGCTTTACCTGCTGCCTTATCACACTGTTTCCTCACCTTGAGGTCATCAGAGATGAAAACCCCAAGATCCCTTTTCCTGCTTGGTGCATGCTATATCCTCACCCCCAACTGATATATTGTGCCAGGGTTTTGTGCCCTATATGCATTATTTGCACTTCTTTGCATTGAATTTCAACTGCCAAACCCTGACCATTCTTCAAGTTTCTGCAGGTCCTTCTCATTCTGTCTAAACCCTCTGGTGTGTCTACTCTGTTACAGAGCTTTGTGTCATCAGCGAACAGTGAAATTCTGCCTCTAGGTCCCAAGAATGTCACTGATGAAGATGTTGAATAGGACCGTCCCAGCACTGATCCCTGTGGTACCCCACTGGTCACTCTTCCTCTGTGGAGTGACAGCCATTTACCACCACCCTCTGTGTCCTGCCACCCAGCCAGTTACCTACCCACCGCGACTACTGTCCTGCCCACACCATATTCCCAGTTTGTGTAGTAGTCTTCTATGGGCACAGTGTCAAAGACCTTGCTGAAGTCCAGATAGGCCATGTCCACTGCCCTCCCCTTATCCACCTCCCTAGTCACCCAGTCAAAAATTCAATGAGGTTGGTCTGACATGACCTCCCCCTGGTGAAACCATGCTGCCTTGGGTCCTGTAGTCCACTGACAACCAGATGTTCCACCAATCTCTCCTTCAGTAGTGCCTCCATGATCTTCCCCACTACCGAGGTGAGGCTGACTGGTCTGTAGTTCCCTGCTTCCTCTTTGTTCCCGCTTTTGTATAAGGGGACCTATAAAGAAAGACATTAAAGAGGACCGGTCCCAGTACTGAACCCTGCGGTACCCCACTAGTAGCCCCCCTTTCTTCAGAGTGGACTCCATTTACTATTACCCTCTGTGTTCTGTTGTCCAGTCAGTTTTTTTACTCAGGTTACCACCCTGGGACACACTCCCAGGCTAGCTAGTTTGTTTATAAATCTTTTCTGTGGGACTGTGTCCGATGCCTTGCTAAAGTCTAGGTAGGCCATGTCCACAGCCCCTCCCTGGTCTGCTACTTTGGTCACCCAGTCAAAGAAATCTATTAGATTCATCTGACATGATCTTCCCACTGTGAATCCTTGTTGCCTTGGGCCCTGTGTCCCACTGGCCTCTAGGTACTCAACAGTAGTTTCTTTCAGAAGTGATTCCGTCATTTTCCGTACCGCTAGGGTCAAATTAAGAGATCTGTAGTTTCCTGCCTCTCCTTGCTTCCACATTTGTGAAGGAGAATCACATCTGTCTTCTTCCACTCCTCAGGTACCACACCATCCTCCCATGATTTGTTAAAAAGAGCAGTCAGTGGTGTCACTAGTTCTCCCCTTAGTTCTTTTAGAATTTTGGGGTGGGCCAGCCCATCAGCACAGCGGTAGCGCTACCGCTTGCGACGCTGGTGACTCGGGTTTGGGAATGAGCCTAGGGAGCTGGAGGATCAGCCAGAGGGGGAGGATTGAGCACCCTAGGGGTGCTCCCCTCCTCTGGGGAGGGAGGGATGCCACTCCCGCTGCAATGCCACCACTTGGGTGCACACAGTTGGAGGTGCAGCAGGACGCCACTTGGGAGGAGAGGACATTGGCCGGGGTCCAGAAAGGTGTCGCGTCTCAGCATGCATCTTCTCTACGGATCCCACTTGACTTCCTACATCCTCAGGGGCACCAGGAAGAACATGGAAAAATGGCCCCATGGCTCATCTGATTACAGGCTGTCAGGGGGCAGGTGTAGACCGAGTCAATCGAGGCCTGACATGTGGCACAAGTGGGGTAGTCCCCGCCTTTCCCGAATTAATCCAAGGCAGGATGGGGGCGAGGGCGAGACTGTGGCTGAGATTCGCGCCTTTGTGGTCCTGATGGTGAGCCATGGAGACGAAGGGGCATGAGCATAAAAAAGTGTAGATAAAAGAAAAACAGAATTTGGTGAATCTAGACAGGCCCCATTGCTTCGTCCACCTTCAGTTTTAGGAGTTCTTTCAGGACCCTTTCTTCTGTGAATAGACTAGTATTGACCCCCCCTATCTAGAGTGCTTCTATTGTTTGGTTTAGGTACTTCCCCCTCTTCTTCTTTTGTGAATACTGAGCAGAAGTATTCGTTCAGTGTCCCTGCTTTTTCACTGTCACCTTCTGCCCATTCCACTTCTCTTTATTAAGCCTCACTAGCCCTCCCTTGGTCTTTCTCCACTTCCTAATGTACCTATAGAAGGTTTTATTCCCCTTTCTTAAATGAGTTGGCCATCTTTTCGTCGGTTTGGGCCTTTGCTATTCTGATTGCCTTCCCTGCTTCCTTCTACTTTAACTAGTACAGTTCTCTGTCCTGCTCCTTCTGTGTTTCTTTATACTTCCTGAATGTTATCTTTTTCTCTCTAACCTTCCCCACCACCTCTTTTGAGAACCATAGTGTTTTTTACCTTTATTTTGTTTTGTTTATTTGCTTCACACAAAGGCTTGTTGCCTCTGTGATGGCGGTTTTGATTTTTCCCCATTGTTTCTCCACCCCTCCTTCTTGCTTGTTTGCTAGTGCTTTTCTGAGGCACTCTCCCATTTTGCCAAAGTTAGCCCTCCTAAAGTCCAATACCCTTGCTTTTGTATGGCTTGACTGTACGGCTGTGTTTATCGTGAACCACACTGTTTGGTGGTCGCTTGTTCCCAGGTGGTTACCCACTTCTGAATCTGAGATCCTCTCTCCATCCCTGTTTGAGAATACCAGGTCTAAGATTGCTCCCTCCGGAGTGGGTTCTAGCACTAGTTGTCTGAGGCATGCCCTCTGTAGGGCATCGAGAATGACACTGCTCTTGGATGTGACTGCAGCAAAAGTGCTCCAGTTAATATCTGGCATATTTAGGTCCCCCATCAACAAAATCTCCACTTTTTCTGCCATTCTAAAGATGCCTTCTATCATTTCCTTGTCTGTTTCCTCCCCCTGAGATGGGGGTCTATATACAACCCCCGTACAGATTGTGGTGCTATTTCCTGTCTCCAGGGTGACCCACAGTGCCTTCTCTCCTCCCTGTTTACCCTTTAGTTCCATTGCTTTGATCCCTTCCCTTACATAGAGAGCTACTCCTCCTCCTCTTTTACCCTCCCTGTCCCTCCTGTAGATTGTGTACCCTGGTATGATGACATCCCAGTCATGGTTCTCTGTGTACCATGTTTCTGTGACTGCCACGATATCAAGGTGTCCCTCTTCCATCAAGGCCACTAGTTCAGGGAGCTTGTTACCCAGACTACTGCATTGGTACTCATCGCCCTCCATTTTTTGATGGCCTTACCCCTTTTAGCCCCATCCCTGTCTTTATTGCCTTGCCTTTTTCTCCATTTACCCCCTGTCCTGCTCCCTTATTGACTTCTCTTCCTTGGTGTTTGCCTCTTCTTACCACCCAGTTTTTTTGAGTGTGTTTGGAGGCTCAGAGTTCCTGCTCCTTTCGGTTGCCTCCTTGGCTAGTTTAAATGCTTGCCAGTGACGATTTAAACCTATCACCTAGGATCCTGGTTCCCCTCATGGACAGATGCAGACCATTGCGCCAGTATAGGCCTGTATTCCACCAGGTGGACCCCAGTCCCCAATGAAACCAAAACCCTGAGCTGTGCACCAGTTTTTCAACCATTCATTGAATCCCATAGTGCAGAGTACCCTAGCCTCACTTGTGCCATAGACAGGCAGCACCTCTGAGAAGGTGACCGTGCATGATACTTGTCTAAGGCCCCATCCCAACTCCACAAACTCCTCCTGCACTGCTTTGATCCCATTCCCAGCCAGGTCTTTTGTCATTAGGTAGACAGTGACATCCAGCTCCCTCTCCTGTGCAGCTGCTCCCGCGATCCTGAGGATTCGCCTCCAAGCCATGGTGCCGTGCAGGCACCTTATCTCCCTCTCACCTCCCTCCCCCAGTTCTGCCCCCCTAACGATTGAGTCCCCCACCAGGAGCTGTTTCCTTTCCCTGTGGGGTCCCATGCCACCCTCCTGTGTGTCTCCTTAGTGCAGGTTCTCTGCATCCTCCTTTGTCTCCACTGTGTGTATCTCCGTAGAGGAACCACAATCTGCCTGAATGGTGTATGAATTGTGGAGAGGTACAGCTGGAGGGATGCGCCTCTCTTCCACCACCCTCACCCTTCCAGAGCCCACTGTGGTCCAACCGCTCCTCTTTCTTGGCAGCCTCTGAGGCAGTGGCCCTGGTGGTCTTCTGGTGGGGGAGGAGGTTTCCTGAATCCTTGCCAGGTCAGTCTGGAGATGAGCAACCTCCTCCCTCAGACCAGAGAGGCCTGCAAATAGGGCAGCATCGCAGCCTCCAGAACATCTCGCGGAAGACTGCCGCCCCACAGCCAGTGATGCAGTGTGCAGGACTGTTGAAGATAGCAGGACAGAGCAAGAGAAGCAGACAGCAGTTACAAGTAAGCATACTGATAACCAACTTTTACAACAGTCAGCTATATGGGAGAGCAACAGGATACCTCATAGCCTCTGCTCAGAACAGCACTATTGTTCAAAAGTTGTTTGCTCATGGAATAGTCTTATCTGCGGGAGCCCTACACCCCCAGGTCAGAATAGCAGGACTATGATGGAGGACACATGTAGGTTTTCATATCTAAGTTAAGAGTTGATCTGTTGGCTGTAGGGCAGAGTCTCCGGCCGACCCCATGGCTGACACCCATGGTAGACGCCCTTTTCCTGTGTTCCTTAGCATGTCGGTCTGCTATGCAAAAGCCCCTTGTGGTGCATTGTCACAGTTTATAAAGTGAAGTCCCACCTCCTTTTACAGACTCAAACATGATGACTACATTATATAGCCAATAAAGCATAAAACACAGTACATTATAGACTAGGCAGTGCAGCAAAACAAAAGCTGTTTCAGTCATTATTGAATGTTTGCCTGAAAAGCCAAGTTTTTATCTTGCATTTGAAAGTGCGAACTGAGAGAGCAGACTGGATATCTATGGGAGTGTTGTTCCAAAGAAGGGGGGGGGGGCAACAGAAAATGTTGACTTCAGTCTTTATTTTGAAACAGCCAGTAGACCACACCTAAATATTATACCTCACAGACATCAGTGGGGATTGCAAGAATGCACACACTATTACCTACAGTGACTTTGACTGGGTAAACTGTAACTGGAGTAGTTGTGAGTTCCCCCACAACCAGTGCTCCTGCACCGTCACCTTCAGTGACTGCTGCTGGGAGAGGCTTAGGCTGCAGTAGCTGTGAGTTCCCCCACAGCCATTACTTACAGGGACTCCTTGTGGGAGGGGTGAGGCTTCCCCCTAGAGTCAGTGCTGCTACACTGAAGGTTGGACGCGATGCTTCCTTTCTGCCTTCCCCTGGCCGTACCACTTAATTTTACTAATGTATCAGATGGGGGACAATTCAGTTTATTATTTTTGACTGTGTTTTTGTATCGGAAGTATTTATTTATTGATTGCACTAGTTACTGAATTTATTATGCAGTATGTGTTCTGTCAGATGTGTTAAAGTGCTGAGTACTTGAAGAGTGCTACATAAGAATTTGTTATCAATTAATTTAGTTTCTGGAAACCAGGTAAGTACACTAGGCAGTAAATGCCCTTTCAGGAATGACCCATGTAATAAAGAGCCCAAAACATAAGTAGGACATTTATTTATTTATTCAAGTTTTGTTAACTGGGTAGGCCCACTGAGACTGAAAATCCCTTTTCAGTGATGACCTGGAATCAATTACATAGAAGACAGCCATGCAAAAGCATTTGAGGTACATACAAGCCAGTACAAAATTACACGATTCCTTGGACACTGGTTCAGAATCATTCAAGAATTTACGAACATACGAAATTTGCCAGCAGATAAAGGCCTAGAGGTCTATTAAGTCTGCTCGAATGTGCAGCTAGCACCCCTTATTCTGCAGCTGCCCCTCCCTTCCACCCTTCCCCTTCATTAACCCTCCCCCTTGTCCTGTCCCATCCTCGCTTGAAGCAGTCCACTGTCCTACTGCATACCACTTCAACAGGTAACGATTCCACCCAGCCACCACCTCTCTGTAAAAAGTGTCTCCTCATCTCCTCCTGAACCTTCCTCGCTTCAGTCTCATATCATGACCCTGGTGTCCCTCCCTCCTTACTTTGAACAGCCCTCTGTACCTGTCTTGTTTATTCCTTTCATGTATTTAAAGGTTTCAGTCATGCACCCTCTCTCCTCTCCTCCAGTGAGTACATGTTCAACTCCTTCAACCTCCCTCTCGTGATAAGTCCCCAGCCCCTTGATCATCTTTGTCGCTTCAAGCTGCACCCTCCAGTAACTTAATGTCCTCTTCAGACACGGATGCCAGTACTGCACGCAGTACCCAGGTGTGGTCTAACTAATGACTTATACAGTGGCAGAATCACTCCTCCTCCCCGAGGATATACCCTTGCAATACAACCCAGCATTTTGTTGGTCTTTCTCAGCTGCCTTCCCACATTGTGCTGAGTTGTTCATTGACCCTGTAATGAGCACACCCAGATCCTTCTCCTCCTCTGTCTGGGCTAGCTGCACCCCCTAGCTGGTAACTCCTCCTGGGTTCTTCATCCCAAAATGCAGCACCTTGCACTTTTTGGCATTAAAGCCCAGTTGCCAGGTGTCTGACCAGGTTTCAAGCTTTGCCAGATCATCCTGCAACCCTGCCATCCCCCTAGGTCATCCACCACCGCTTACCTTGGTATCATCAGCAGACAGACTGATCTTGCTCTTGATGTCCCATGATATGTCTGCAATGAATATCCAAACACTGGTCCCAACACTGAGCCCTGTGGAACACCGTCGCCACTGCCCTTGGATGTGAGAGCTCCCCACCCACCACCACCATCTGTTGCCTTCCTGCAGCCAGTTTTCACCCATCTCACCAGCTTTGCACCCACCCCTGTGCCTACTAACTTCCTTCCCAGCCTTCCATGTGGCACTGAGTCGAATGCCTTACTGAAGTCCAGATAAAGGACATCCACTGCATGGCCCCTGTCCAGTTGCCTAGTTACCAGTCATAGAACTCGACCAGGTTGGTTTGGCAGGATCTGCCATGTGGAAGCCATGCTGTCTGCTGTCCTGTAGTCCTTTGGCCTCTAGGAGGGCCACCGCCTCCCTTCAGGATAGTCTCCATTAGCTACCCATGACGGATGTGAGGCTCACTGGTCTGTAGTTTCCCGGTCCATCCTTGGGGCCACTCTTGTGGAGGGGCACCACATGAGCCATCCTCCAGTCCTGAGGTACACACCCAATGTAGTGAGGCATTAAATAGGTTGCCAAAGGTCCGCAAGGACCTCTGCCAGCTCCTTCAGTACCCTGGGTGGATGCCATCTGGGCCTGGCGCCTTGTCCACCTCAGTGCCTTCAAACCTCTCGAACTCTGCTCTCCATGATTTCCCATCTGTCACCACTTCCCCATGCTTCTGCCATTTCTCCCACCTTGGGTGTCACCCTTCTTTAGAAATACTGGAGCAGAAGTACTCATTTAGTGCTTCCGCCTATCGCACTCTGCTTCCACCCAACCCCTCCTTCCTAATCCTTACTATGTAGTCCTTACAGCTCCTTTTCTCCTGATGTACTTAAAGAGTCCTTCTCCCCTTCTTAGTGCCTTGTGCCAGCCTGAGTTCGAGATGCTTTGGCCCCTTACGCCCTTGTCACCTCCTTCGATTCTGTCAAGTACTCCTCCCTGTCCTCCCCCCTCCCTGTTTTCTTGTACTTCCTAAAGGCAGCTCTTTTCCTCCTTACCTTTTCCATGACCTCCTTGCTCAACCAGATCAGTTTCTTAGCCCTAGCCTTCTCGCTCTGGGCTTTGCAGCAGGTTTTGGTTGCCTCCACTATCCCCAGCTTTATGAGCTCCCACCTCTGGTTAGTGTCCATACTAGATTGAATTCTGGCCAGGTACCCTTTTACCACTTCCCCCTTCCTCCCAAAGTTTGCCCTTCTGAAGTCCAGCACTATTGTGCCAGATTCCACTCCTTCCTTGCCCATATCCAATGTGAGCCATACTGAGTGGTGGTCACTCCCTGACAGCGGTTCCTCCACTGTAAGTTCTCTCACAAAGTCCCCATTTGCCAGCACAAGGTCAAGGGTATTTCCTAACCTGGTTGGTTCACTGACCATTTGCAGCAGGAAGCTGTCCTGGAAGGCATCCAGCAGTACCTGCTCCTTCTGTTCCTGGTTGTTGGGTGCTCCAGTCCACTCCTGGCATGTTGAAGTCCCCACAATCACCACACTACCTTCTCGCAGATCCTCCTGATCTGTCCCACTAGTTCCCTGTCTAACTCCTCCATCTGAGATGGTGGCCTGTACACCACTCCCATTCTAAGAATCCTATTCTTGGAATCCTGGATTTGCATCCAAAGTGACCTGCATTCACCCCTCCTCCCTTCCTTCCTTACACACTTCAGTCCTTCCTTCACATATAGTGCCACCCCTCCTTTCCCAATCACTCTGTCCCTACGAATAATCTGTATCCTGGTACAGACAGGTCCCAGTCATTGTATTGGGTGGCCCATGTTTCCTGATGACTGCAATGTCCACCTCTCCTCTGCCATGAGAACCTGTAACTCTGCAGTTTTCCTCCCAAGGCTCCTAGCATTAAGGGTAACCACCTTCCACCCTTCCCCTCCCATCCTGCCCCCCTTTCCTAGCATCACCAATAGTACTTGCCATTTGTCCTTTGTCCCTGTTATGGGGGGTAAGCTCATATGGTTTCCCAACCTGTGGTCTCTGCATATCTCTTCCCCAACTGCCACCCCCCACTCCTAGTTTAAATTCCCAAACTTCCTCTATGTACTCCTTCATCCTCTGTTTCAACACTTTCTTTTCCTCCTCACTCAAGTGTAGTCTGTCCTTGGCATAGAGACTACTGTCCTATTTACAGTGATATAGTAACAAATTACATGCTGGACAGGAAACATCTTTGAAATCTGATGGTTCGGCAGCAATCTATGCCCATACTTGTATTCCTTCATAAAGCAATGGGTAAAAAACAGTAGCCCTAAGCAGAGCCGGTTTACATAAGATAACCCTATGCCCCATCAAAACCCTTTATCACAAAAGTCACTCACCTTCGAGTACTAGGAATGATTCCCACCCTCACGATCTTCACTGAACCCCTGCAGCTACACTTACAACCACCAACTGCACTGTCCGTCTCCCTGCCACTGACGAAACACAGCCACTAACGAAACATAGCCTCCAACTGAGAGCTACAGACAGGAATCGCAATTCCTGCAAAAATTTAGATTTAGTATTTTCTGTATTGGTCCTTGTAAGAACAGATCCAGAAGCAAATGATTTGATACCTTTTATTGGGCCAACATAGATGTAACAAAAAGAACAAAGTGCTTTAGCCATCGGACCAGCAAGTCCTTCGTCAGAAGCGTAACCTTCTGACGAAGGACTTGTTGGTCCGAAAGCTAAAGCACTTTGTTCTTTTTGTTACATCTACGTTGGCCCAATAAAAGGTATCAAATCATTTGCTTCTGGATCGATTCCTGCAGAGTGATTCCCTCACTGACATCGAGGGAAACCATTAGAAAAACAGGTAGAGTTTTCCGTTCAGACCGCTAGCAGTTCTGACACAGCCTAACACTTTGCAATTTAAAGAAACAATAACCTCTATTCACTTGCATTGATAGTTTATCATATTTTTAGAAATTTTAGTACATTAACTGGTTGTTCTATATTTTTTATTTAATATTTACTGAAAACAAGTTGAAAGTTGTTACTGTTAACCTGATTAAAGAGTCTAACATTGGACTATTTTATGTACTAATGTATTTCTGCAGTTTAAAAACAGTAAAAAAAAATTTACTGTTAAGCCTGTCTTTGTGTCTTGGCTTGGAAGCCAGTGCTGATATTCTGGCACACAGCACTGGAAAAAGATCTGTGACCTCACTGACCTGTTTGCATTAAGTAGGCACAGTTGTATTAATACACTGCAGTTCTCTTACACGTATTTAAAGAAAAAAACATGCATTTGCATGCTACTGGCCAAACAGCAAAAAGTACAACTGCTGTATCGGAGTGCTTTTTTCTTCCTCTCCTCTTTTTTTTTTTTTCTCATTTTACTTATTTGAATAAAAAAAGTTGCAATTATTTCTTTACTAGTCCTAAAGGACCCATTTCATAGTCACAATATGGCACTCCAGGGTGTGCTTTGTGCCTAATTGATGGCACTTCCCAGGCGGTGGAAACACCCTTTGGCCTTGTGCTTTAACCCACTAGAGGCATGCTGTTATCACAACACAGAGTGCACCCAGAGGTGCCTTTTTTTCTTACTTAAGTACAGTCCAGAAAATTCAGAGCACACTGCTCTAAAAGCATCACTTAGCCCACTCCATGTCACTGAACAATGAGGCACCCACTTGGCACACCGGCAGCCCCGACCCGTGGGAGCAGAGACTGGCAGGGAGGGTAAGGAGCATCCACACAGACGCTGTCCTCCATGGGAGTGAGGGAATGGCTTGCATGGCTGCTGGTGGATGCACACTTGGTGGCATTGGTGACCACTCCCCACGCCTGCAGCGACTAGAGCGGAGATCAGCGGGGGGGGGTGGGAAGGTGGGAATGGTTTGCACCACTCCTTGAGCAGCTCTCAATTGTAGGCTGGCAGAGATGCACTTGGTGTTGTGGGTGACCACACGCTGCCATGCGTCCTTCCCAGAATACTGTGACATGAGGCCATGATGTGGGAAGGGGGGGTGCAGGAAACGCAGAAAATGGGAAATGGACCACCCTGGAGCACCAGATGATGGTCCAGGCGATCCAACGCCCTAGTGTACCATCCTTCCCCCCCCAACTGTTACCCTCAGTGTCAGAGGTTCTTCTCCCTGGTGACAGCAAGCCCACTCCCCCACCCCCAGCAGGAATAAGTCTGAACTATGGGGTTTTCGGAGGATCATGGGGAGCCTGGACATACGTAACGGTGGTGGGGCTTGGCGGTGGGGCCTGGAGGAGGAAAAAAAAAAGCATCAGTTAACATATTTTTTTTTTTTTTGATTTATACTTTTTGTGCTTCTGGCCACCAGTCTGCCTACCTCTACACGTCAGGCATCCTCCTTGGGTCTCCATCCGCCAACTACCAGGGACACTCTTAAGCACCTTGTTCGGGTCCCACAGCTACCCCCCGCGGCGGAGTGGTGGGGAGCTTTTCCCCTAGCTCTACCCCCAGGTCAGGATCCAGTACTGCTGCGTACCCTCAGCTCCAAACAAGTCCCTCTTCGGAGACGGCCATCATGCCTCCGCAACTGGTGCCCTCTTCTCCCCTGATGTCTGTGGCGTGCAATGATGCCTAAGGTCCTGAGTGTGCGCGCTTCCGCGTGCACTCTGATCCAGGCTTCAGCCCCAGTACGTCCCCTCCAGGTCTTGCCCTATAATCACCCCCAGCCACCACCAGAGGCCACTAGGACACCAATGGCAACTCTTCCCCCCTCCCTGGAGAAGGAGAGCAGTCCTATGGATGCTCAATTCTTCTCCTCCCCTGCCAACCCACAGTGACCCAGGCTTGTTCCCGAACCCGGGTCGCCGGCGTGGTGCGAGGTGTGGTGCCCAGCACCTCAACCCTTAGCACCACCAAGCCGGCCAATCAGTTAACATATCTGATGCAACCAGGAAGTACAGAGTGCATTCCCTTATCAAAAAACCTTCCAATCTTGTTGCTGGGATAAGCTAGGAGTGCAGTAACTGGGAACTCTCCAGTCTTTCCCTCAGTAGACTGTTGTTTCACTGCTCTTTCTTGTTAAGTACCTGAGGCCTCCCCCAGCTCTACTACTTCCAAGGGCTATGAGTTACAGACACCATATTAATTCTGTGCTCGTTCACAGGCTTCATAGTCTCTTAACTTTTTTTTCCCCTAATTTTGTCTTTTTTTTTATTGTTCCTCAGAAAATCAACAGACGACTTCACCTTTCCAAAATTAAGCACAGCAAGTTCAACGAGTCAGGGCAGCTGGTAGCGCTTCACTTTGCCTCGACATTCTGGTGCTTATACTTGGTTATAATGGTGAGTATTGGAAACAGTTGAGGATTTCTTAAGTAAATGAGGTGGGATGCTTCGGGGGCAAATAAAGATGGTTCTGTGTGACTGGGAAAAGGGGGCTTCCCCAAATAAAGGAGTTGGGTGATAGGGAACGTTTCTGAATTTTTTATTTTTTGTATCTGAATACTCTGACTAATGGCTAATGGGCCCCCCCCAAATGACCTCATAGCTCTGTCTCCCTACTTACCTTTTCCCAGGACAGCCAGGACGTGGGGATTTGGTGGAGGTCACTAGTCTCAAGATTTCTGGGATCATCATTTTGATCATCACTGCTTTTTGATTTTTTTCTCTGCTGTCCCCCCCAATGCCATTTCACCCAGCCCTCCTCCCCAACGGCACCACATACCACCACTTAATTCATCACATGCATGTGACAGCTGAAATGCCTACTGTGAGGCCAACTCATGGTGCCAACACTTCCCAGTCTGGGTTGCACAGTCAGTGGCAGCATCCTCCCCAGCCCTGGCTGTCCAGCAGGAGTGACCCAAGTCATTCCTAAACCTGGGTCACCTGCATAGAATCATGACGCTCTTCCTGTCAGTCATGTGGATCCTTTTCTGGTTGTTTTAAACAGCAGCCAGGGCTTCTTTCCCTCTTTTGCTGTCAGTATTAAATGCTTGAGAGTTGAGAGATATCTGTTCAAAGGCCGTCATTGGAAGCATGGTTCAGCCCCACTTCCTATTTTCTGAGGGTCAGATGGACTGTGTCCTTGGCTCCTGGTAAGTGAGAAGAGGAGGAAACCAATGGAAGGTGGAACTCTCAGCCAAGGCCTGGAAAAATGCTAACAATGTATGGTATTCAGCGCCAGAGCTGTAGTCTGAGTCTTCCCAGCTGTGATGGAAATGTCTGCAGTTACCACATACAGTGTGTCTGCCTGAATCTGCATCTTATCTAGCCAGTACCTTCTTTCTTGTATGACTAATTACTTTACCCAGCACTGACAGACAGACGGCAGGAAGAAATGCTGTAATGTTTTCTTTTTTTTTTTTTTATGATGAGG
Source organism: Neoceratodus forsteri (assembly GCA_016271365.2). NCBI lineage: Eukaryota > Metazoa > Chordata > Ceratodontiformes > Ceratodontidae > Neoceratodus > Neoceratodus forsteri. The sequence continues at coordinate 1,078,168,802 of CM057452.1, read as the reverse complement.
ATATGACATTGTAATAATTTTTCTTTTACTTTTTTATTCATCCATTTTTGCAAAACCACTTACAAAACTTACAGAGGAGGAGAACAAATTATGTTTTTACAAATGCAGGTAATGCTTGCCAAGAATAACATCTTGGATACCTCCTCAAGAGTTACAACCTAGAAGGAAGTAATACAGTAATTAAGGAGTAGTTCCAGTTCAGTTGCTTACAGTCAGGGAAGATCAAATGGGATCTCCTCTATCATTAAAATAATTATTTTGTACTTTCTATTCTTAACTACATGACCCCAAGGCTGGCAGTGTAGACTAGAGGTTAGTGTAACGAGTGTGAATGAGCATGGTACATCCAGGAGACCTGGTTCTGATTCCCACAACCTCCACTTGTATACTGTGTAACGCTTAGTAAGTGACTTAAACTCCCCAGTGCTTTTGTGTCACCCCTGAAAAGAGGTATTGTATCTAGCAGGCCTTGCCTGGTTACCAAAAAAGGGGGACCATAGTGTCTCCCTAAGCAAAAACAGAAACATTAAGATGACACCCCCACCGATCCCCCCAGAGAGAAATTTATTTATTTAAAAATTGTTAACCGGGAAAGGCACACTAAGCTGAGACTTGTTTCCAGGTGTGACCGGGGGAAGGGTTACAGGAATACTAACATGCTAACATACTAAAATGCCAGCAGAGTAGGTCTAACGGTCTTTCATGTCTGCTCGTTTGGTCAGCCCCCAACCTTGGAGCTGACCCTGCTGTCCCTCCACCCCCTCGAGAGTCTCCATTTCCAACCGGCTTTGCCAGCACAACCCTTCCCCATACCTGTGCCAACCCCTCTTGAACCCCTCCACAGTCTCTGCCTCCACTAGTCCTCTGGGCAGCACATTCCATGGTTTCACCACCCTCTCAATGAAGTAGCACCTCCTCCTTTCCTCCCTGAGTCCCCCCCTCCAGCTTCTACCCATGCCCTCTAGTTGCCCCCTCCTCCTCCTTCTGGAACACCCAGACTGAGCCTCCCCTGTTTATCCCCTTCATGTAGTTGAAGACCTCTATCATGTCTCCCCCCCGTCCCTTCTTTCCTCCAATGTGTACATATTGAGCTCCTTGAGCCTCTCTCCATAGGTCCTTTCCCCCAGGCCTGAGATAATTTTGGTTGCCCTCTTCTGGACCCTTTCCAGGAGTGCGATGTCCCTTTTTAAGTTTGGTCTCCAAAACTGTACACAGTACTCGAGGTGCGGCCTAACCAAGCAGTTATACAGAGGGAGTATCACTTCCGTCCTTCTAGAGATAATCCCCCTGGCGATGCATCCCAGCATTCTGTTGACTTTGGCGGCTGCTCTCCAACAGGTCTCAGAGTTGTCCATCCTGACATCCACCACCACCCCAGGTCCCTCTCAGCCATTAAGACATGCAACACTCCCCCAGAGTATATGCCTGGCCTGGGTTCTGGCGCCCAAGTGCAGGACCCTGCACTTCCCTGCATAGAACCTCAGCCCCCATTTCCTTGACCACCGCTCCAGAATATCTAGGTCCCCCTGCAGGGCCACTCCCCCTCCTCCCCATCCACCTCCACTCCCAGCTTTGAGTCGTCCGCAAAGAGACTCATTTCACTCCTGATACCCTTCTTTATGTCCAAGACATAGGCATTGAACAGGAGGGGCCCTAGAACCGATCCCTTAGGGACCCCACTAATGACCCTCCTTGGAGATTAGACTAACTCCCCAACCATTACCCTCTGAGTACGTTCCGAGAGCCAATTTCCTGTCCATCTGATCATCCATTTTCCCACCCCCATAATAGTAAAAGGTGAAACATAAATACAGAGCATTTTAAAGATGCATACATAGAGCGCAGACACAGTACAGTATTAATACTTTACAGGCACAAGCATAGGCTCGTAATAAAGTGCAAGTTTACATAAGGAATTAATGCAGTTAAATAGGTGCAAAAGGAGACCACAAAGAAATATTTTTCAAAAGGTTCACTGGCAAGCTAATTAGTAATAGATTATTCATGGAGAGGCGAAGCCCCAACCATCAAGGATCACTAGGAGGGCCTCCTGTGAGAAACAGGTGAGGGTGGGAGGAGTTTCTGTAGGTGTCTGGTGGTGCCAGGAGAGGTGGAATGGTGGAGGGAAGCTGTTCCACAATGTTGGAAAGCAGTAGGAGAAGGCAGATTGTTTAGCAGAAAAACGGGGGTGTGGAGTAGAGAAGGTTCTCTGATCCCTGGACTGTAGGGAACATGGAGCAGGGGGGACCAGAGAGAGGAGGGAAAGGTAGGAAGGAAGGAAGGGAACCAAAGCAGAATTTGGAAATGAAGGACTAGCAATGTGAAGGTAGTGGGAGAATGGAAAGGGAGAACAGAGGGAGAAGTGGTGCATGAGGGAAATGGAATTAGTAGCAAAACGAAAAAAGTGCATTGCAGAGGGTGGTCAGTCTAGCTTGGGAAGTGGAGGGGGCAGTACCATAGACCACATCAGCATAATCGAAGACCTGGAACACCATTTTGGTGACAAACTCATGGCGGACAGCAGTCTTTATTATGGTACAAGGCACCCAGCTTAGGATGGAGTTCAGCATGAATAGCACCTATGTGGGCTGAGAAATGAAGCTTACTGTCAAGCCACATGCCGAGGTACTTAAAGGAGTGCACCACTTCTAGAGTGGAGTCATCCAGTGCGGAAAAGACTGGGAATCTTGAGAGCCTGGCCAGTTTTTGGCTGGTACCAAAGGTCATAGACACAGTTTTTTTGTATTGACCTTAACATGGTTGTAGTGGAACCTGTGCAGGACATTGTGGAGCAGGTCTTCTGCAGAAGTGGGTGAGGGTCCAGAGGTGAACATGACTGCATCATCAGCATACATGTGTATATTTGAGGTGGCACAGGCGTAGGGAGGTCATTCAGAAAAACTGAGAACAGAATGGGGCCAAGGATTAACCACTGCAGGACCCCAGACTGAATATGAATGGGTGGTGAAAGCATGCCACCAACCTGAACAGTCTCATTCTGTTCCTAATGGGCTGACTACAATCAATGGCAAGAAGCTGAAAGGCCAGCTGAGCTCAGCTTATCCAGGAGGAGCGGATGGGACACTGAATCAAAGGCTTTGGCCAGATTGGTGAAAATGACAACCATGATGTGCGCCTCAATCCATCCCAGTGCAGATGGAGCCAGTGACATGCAGTAAAGAGGAAATAGTGAAGTGGTGCTTCTGGAAACCAGACTGGAATGGAGAGAGGAAACTGAAGGACGTGAGGGAGTCTGAACATCTAGAACAGACTAACTCTGCAATTTAGCAAGGGAGGAGAGGAAGGAGACAGGGCAGAAGTTGCCAGGGGAGCAGGGGTTACCTCCTTTGTGAAGTGGAAGGACTTTAGCAATCTTCCAGGACTGAGGAATGGAGCAGAGGGAGAATGACAGGTTGAGCAGGTGAGAAAGTAGAGATGTAGTTGCAGGAGCTGAGAGCTAGAGGATTCTAGGATCACTTAGACAGGTTAAGGGAGGAGAGGGCTTTCAGGGTTTGCAGTATGGTGATATGAGGGAAGTGGAAGAGCAGGGTGGATGTAGAGGAAGAGGAGATGAGAGCAAGAGAGGAGCCTGTAGCAAAGGGAGAGTGAAGGGCACAAAGAACTCACTGAAATGAGCAGCAACAGTGGCAGGGTCTGACACTGGTGAGCCATTAACCAAGACGATAGGGGTGGGGGGAGCACACTGGGTATGGGGGTCAAAAAGGGAATGGATTACCTTGCAGAATTTGGCTGGGGAGTTAAGGTTGTTCTGGAAGTTTGTTTGAAATAGTGAAGTTGTTTCTCAGGGCCTTGTAGTGGAGAAGATCATGAAGGGAGGGGGATAATTTATAGCAGGCCCAGACAAGATCACAAGACTTACATAGTTCAATAATTTCGGTGCATATTCAGGGGACATGGGATGATTTGAACCTGCATTTCCTGCGGGGGGGTGCAAGTCCCACACTGAGAAGAAATTGGAAAGAAAAATGGAAAGGGCCACATCAGTATCGGAGACCTGGGGATAGCTGATCAGTCTGTTGCCACAAGGCGCTTAGGACAGTGATGGTGTTCAGAAAATGGAGGCATCTGGACCAAATGTATTTTAGGGCAGTGGGGGGGATGCTGGATTTTCCTGATGCAGAATGTCATACAGTGATCCCTGAAAGAATCAGGCAGAATACTTGCTGCAACAGTGCGGTGGGGGTGGGAGGACAAAACCCAGTCCAACAGAGTGTGGTTGCAGCAATGGATATTGAGTTGTGTGGGTTCAGTGATAAGCTGGATCAAAATTAGGGACTTGGTTCTCTGGGTAGTCAACCTGTTTGTTGGGGAGAGCCAGTTTTATGTTGAAGTCCACAAGGAGAATGAGTTCGCCAGAGGAGGAGTGTGAGGTGGTGTTGGAGAGAGAGTCAAACAGAGAGGCAGGAGAGATTTCAGGTAATGCATAGAAAGCCCCAATGAAGATGGATACAGATGAGGGGAGTGAAAGCCTGATAAGGAGATATTCGTGGGAGGAGGGTACAGCCTCTCTGATATCCAGGGTGCAAGAGAGGCTCTGGGGAACATATATGGCTACGCTTCCATCACGTTTACCACGTTCTTTCTGAAAAGATGAAAGCCAGGAAGGGACAGACTAGAGTCGCTAATCTTGGAGGAGAGCCAGGACTCAGAGATACAGAGGATGTCTGGGGAGAGTTGTAGGGTCCAGATAGGAGGTCGAGCTTAGGGAGAAGACTCCTACCATTGAGATGGAAAATACTAAGGCCCTTGGAAGTAACAGAGGCAGAGGTGAAAGGTGAAGGAGAAGCTGAGTTGGTCTTCACATCACCAGACATGGGAGAGGAACAGAGAATGAAGAGATGGGTGGAGTGGGACTTCCTCCCTTGGAGCAAGAGAGAGAGCGGGGGATGCTGAGCAGAAAGGAGGGCATGGTACAGAAACTCCCAAGTTGAGGAAGGAGTCGGGAAGAATCCCAGGGTGGGAGTAGGGGAGGAGGGGTAGGGCAGGGGATGGACGGGGGAGAGGGGGAAAGAGAGGGGAGGATATGACAGTTGGGGAAGGGGAGTGTAGGGGATGAGAGCAGGATGGGAAACTGGAGCAGGCAGAGAAGGGTGAGAAACAGAGGTACTGACAAGTAGTATACATCAGCAACACAAATCACAACAATGTATAAGCTGATATTTAGTCTAGTTAATATTGAATGCTCTAGCTAAGATAACAGAATACAGCACAATTAAGAGAACTTTGATTTAGCAGTTGAATAATGGTACACCCAGAAAGGGTGTTACTATGAGAGATAGAAGTAGAGCTAAATTAAACATCAGCATGGGTAGGGAAAGTGAGTTTATGCAATGGGGAAGTAAATAAAGAAATGGAAATAAACCTGTGAGCAGGCCTTCACGCAGCTGAAAACCTTGCTGTGTAGGGCCCCAGTGCTGGCTAGCCCAGACTACAACAGGCTGTTTGTGGTGCAGATGGATGCCTCAGATGTGGGAATAGGGGCAGTCATCAGCCAAGTATCCAATCAGGGGAGAGAGCACCCCATTGTATACTTAAGCAAGAGGCTGCTTCCACGGGAAGACGCCTATTCAACAGTAGAGAAGGAATGTCTCACCTTAGTTTGGGCATTAAAAAAACTGGAACCATACCTTTGTGGGAGGCATTTTAAGGTCCAAACGGACCACAACCCGTTAATATGGTTGGGCCAAATGGGAAAAACAAATGGGAAACTTCTGAGATGGAGTATTGTCTTGCAGGCTTATAACATGGAGATTTCGCACAGGCCTGGATCCAAAAATTTGAACGCAGACAACCTGTCATGCATACTGGATCTATAACAGAACTGACAAGAACTACCTTCAACAGGGGCATGTCCCCCCCCCCCAAGGTTCTGTTTTAGGAGGGAGGGATGTTGCATGATAGGCCTAGATCCATTTATGTGGGTTCATAATGTATATGCTGTAATGTACTTTAGAATTAAGACACTGTCTCTTTAAAAGGCTTTTAGGAATGAAACTACAAAAATAGCCTTAATTGTTCTAATGGCAACGGTGGATCTGGTACGTCTGCAGATAAGGGAGACAGGTTTATGGACCCAGGAAATCATAACTCTTAGAGAAAACTGGCTGTCTAGCATTCCATGACAGGAAGAGGTCAGGGGGATGACCTTGGGGTCAGGGGTTAAGCCAAATGCATGGTCCAGATGTCACTGGGGTTGACATGAAACCTGACATGGAACCACAGTGATGCCTACAGGGAAAGGTAAACTGTTGCACCCCATCACACTCTGGGTGTGGCTTGAAGATGACCAGCCTGTATGTATAAGACACACATTTTGAACTCAGGGCAGTTGATAAACAGTTTAGCTGGGGGTCAGATAGCCTGTCCAGCTGGCATATACTTGAAGACCAGAAGTATATGTGTAGGCCTGGAAAAATCTCTGAAACCAGATCTGAGTGTGTGGAAATTTTGAGTTTTCACATACTGAACAGAAAATTCTGATTTTAAGTCAGAATTTTGGCAACCAAGACTTTTCACCAAGGAAGCACCTGATGACTTTTTAAAAGGACATTCAGAGGAACTGACTTGGGATGCAAACGTGCCAGAAACTGTTGCTTAAGGACTCATCTCTACAAGGACATTTAAAATCTTGTCTGGACTCTAACATCAAAACAAGGTATAGTTTAGAATAGCAATATCTAGTGTTTTCTGTAAACCATCTCAGTTTTACTTTTGATATTGTCTGCATTTCAAAGTTCTTCCAAACTGTAAACTTTTATGATTTTTTTTATCTACTCTGCCTGGAGGTGTGATTGCGTGATCTAACATTTTAACAGAAGGGTTCTGAAAAGACTGTGTGCCTTAAAAGATAGTATAGCTGGGCCATCATACCAAACTACTTAGGCAAGGCATAGCCAGTGGCCGTGGTGGGATTCAAATACTGAAAGTAGTGCAGAGTCAAGGGAACTCAAAACTACAGTTTCCACCCTCCCACTGGGAAAAGAAAGGTTGGTAAGTGGAGGAACTGCACAGAACCACGCTGAGCATACAGAATGATGCTGTGCTGCTCCAGCATTGTTTGCATTAGGGCTGTTAGACTAGATCAAATATTAAGATACATAGGTAATGCAACAAATATTTTTTCTGTAGCACTCCACATTGTCAATGTGTAATCAGTACATAATGGGTAATGTGCACCCCTACTCTGGGAAATGGCACAGCCCAAGGTTATAATTAGCATAGAATCTTGGGCACATGAATATTCCGGGCAGCAGCAACTGTCCAGTCTTTGCTGTGCCATTGAAAGGGAAGCAGCATAGACTATTTCTCTAAAGGAAGAATTTTCTTTTCAGTGTTTGATTCTTGGGCGGGAGGGGGCTTTCAGGGCGCTCAGTGTTTTTTCTAATGCTCCTCTGAGTTGTGTATTTTCCTGCCATTGCTGGGAGCTTGTCAGTTAGGCTTGTGTGTGCTTTTTCTTGCAGGTGCCCACCCTGAGCCTTCAGTGTTTTCACTTTCATGCCTCTTGGCTCAGGCACATGCCCCGCAGCGTTGTGACATCAAGTACATGCGCACTGTCATGAATTCGCACACAACAGTGCTTTCTAAAGCACTAGATGAAGCGGCTGTGTTTTCCACAGCTTGTATCTCTTGTCCCTAGCAGCAATCATTCCTGCTGAAGTCTACGGCTCTGTAGGCTGGTAGGAACATTTTCTCCTTGGGAGATTTAACTGTTTTTTGTTTTTTGGCTCTGACATTCTGTGAAAATATATATATATATATATATATATATATATATTCATTGCAAAAAAACTTCGTTAATGCACCATTAGCATTCAAGCCTAAAAAGTAGGGAAATGACATCTTAGGGTTCCCAAGCCTAAGACCCCATCCCCACCCTTGGCTTCCAACCCGAACACCCCACCCCCACTCTCTCGGCTTCCAATCCTGAGGCTCCACCTCCACCCTGCCTGCAGGAATAGGTGTGAGGGATGTGCCTCGGGGTTGTGAACCCTAATGTTCACCCCATTCTTTTATTATGTAGCCATGTTAGATAATTAACTGTTTAAATGGGGTGTGCAGTAGGGTTCGGCTATCCCAGTTGAGGTTTCTCTGGCCCTAGCAGATACACATAATAAGTGAGTGGATACCTCATGCAGAACAGCCGTTATTTCCAGCGGAGCAAATCTCTGCACCTCCTATGCACCTTTTATTGTTGCCAGAGCACTATACTTTTGGGTCACGACACTGGGTAGTTTCATTTCCCCAGATTTTGAGGGGTCAAGTATTTTATAGCTGGTATCCATGGCTTCCACCCTTCTACGGGATTCCATGGTGGAGAACTTACGGATGTCAGCTCGCTACACTTATCACAATGTGTTTGCTGTGTGAGGGGTATGGCTGCGCCATTGGGTTGTGGACCAGGCATCGAAGACTAAGTTGTTTAACTTAGCCTTTGAGGGAGGCTTATTATGTGGTTCAGGCCTTAATGACATTTTGAAGGGTACCCAGGATAAAAAGGCATGCCTTTCCATGTCAAAGCAACAGCAAAAGGGCAGCTCAGCTTCGAAAAGTCAAGAAGACAGTTGACAGAGGCAGTTTTGAGGGCGTTTTTGTCTCTTTCAGAACTTCGGGAACCAGAGTAGTAAAAAATCCTACTTTGGGTACAAGGGCAATAGTGGCAGAGGAGCCCTTGCCTGGAAACATAATGAAGGTCCAGGGCAAAGAGGTGGCGCATCACAATGAGGGAACACGGGCCGATCTCTGCCTCCCTTCCCTTGGTGGAAGACTACGCAGTTTTTACTCAAGATGGGCTCAGATAACGTCAGATGCTTGGGTCCTGGAGATTCTGGCATTAGGCTGTGCAATAGAGTTTACAGTCATTCTCTCGAGGGGCATTTTCTACCATCTCTTGTACCAAAGGACCCTGTGAAGGGACAAGCAGTGTCTCAAACATTAGATCCCCTCAGGCAGATTGGGGCAATTGTCTCAGTGCCTCCCGATGAACAAGGCCAGGGATTGTACTCAGTTTATTTTGTGGTTCCCAAAAAGTCGGGGGGTGCAGACCTTTTCTGCACCTGAAACACCTAAGCAAATTTGTTTGACACATGCCCTTCAAGATGGTATCCTTATGGTCAGTCATCTGGGCTGTCCAGTGAGGGGATTATTTAGCATCCATAGACCTGAGAGATGCGTATCTTCACATCCCCATTTTGCAGTTTCTTTTTTAAACTTCTTTATTTATCCAAAATGAGTCCAAAGAAAATAGATTTTGTACAAATAATTTTCCTGTTTTCTTTTTTTTTTTTCTATCCTCATTGGGGATACTTTCTAATATCCACAGGGGAGTCCATGTTATGTAACTAGAAAGAACAGTTCATGCTACAAAACATTAAAATAATAAGTATTACATAACTATGTACAGTGCAATTATGTAAATAGTTAAACACTAAACAAACAAGACTGGTGTTTCCAAGGAGTCACAGCGGGCACTGAAGACCTATTGCTTTAAAGAAGTGAATGCCACTGCTAAATGAAATCTTGGAATCTAGTAACTCTGCACTTGTTGGGTCAGGATAGAGATACCCTCTATTTCCTCAATAACTTTCATAAAGGGCATCCAAGTCACTAGAAATTTGTCAGTTTGCAGCCTCAGATCAGTCGTCAATTTTTCCACCCTATACATTTGTTTGACTAAGGTAAGCCAGTCAGTTAATGATGGTGGGTCAGGATCAGGAAGGAGCCATTTCTTGGCGATCGCCTTGCCGGCAGCTGGCAGAAGGATGCCCAAAAATGACCGTTGTCTGTTGCTGCGTTTGCTGTTAGGGGCCATGCCTAAAATCAGATGTGTAAAATTGGGCTCCTCCTGCATCTGAGCCATTTGTTTATGTCTCTGACCCACTTCCATCCAAAAGGGGTGAAGGGGGGGCAAGCCCAAAAGATATAATAAGATGTACCTGTCCCACCACAGTTGCGCCAACAACCACCTGAATGGCTTTGTGAATAGTGTTTTGTGCGGTAAGGTGTAATAAAAATAATGGGCACTAACTTCCAACGAAATTCTTTCCAATTGTTGGAGGCTGAGGTATGGAATACCCCACCAAAGCTGCCTCCATTCTTGGGGTTAGAGGGCTTAGAAGAATTCCCTCTCCCACGCAAGTTGAAACCTAGGAGGGGTTGTAGGACACATTTGATTATACACAGTGGTCGGCATGGATATAAATGTCTTTTTCATCAAGCCCCGAGTGGCTTTAAAGATTAGTTGGGGGAGAGGGTGGGGATTTTGCTGTACCTCCTGGAGGTGAGATCCACATCTAAGGAAAAAGGCCACCTGTAGATAATGAAAAAAGTCAGATTGTCTTAAGTGAAATTCTGTTTTCATCTCTGCAAAGGATTTGATTGTCCCCTGGTTGATAAATTGAAAAAAGTATTGTAGGCCCAGTACTTTCCATCTGTGATATGTGGAATCTAGCTTGGGGGTTTGAATTGACTACAGTAAGTAATCTGGGTATGAGAGGTCAGGACATCTGGAATATTAAGGTCCCTTCTCACCATTGTCCATGTTTGATGCAGTTGCCGCATCCACGGGTTACAGATTGGCAGTTTATATACTGTATTTCCCCTATTGGTGACTCAAATCCTTCCCATGGTTGAGGGCCTGCTCCACCGCTTAGCTCTTGGTCCACCCACAGATTTTCTGATTGCGACTTCATAAGCATAATCCGAGGTGTCAGTTGAGACATTTGATAATATAGTTTAAGATTAGGCAATCCCAAACCACCTTATTCCCTGGGTTTCAGCAGATCTAACCAACTTATTCTGGCTCTCTTCCCTCCCACACAAACCAGTGTAATGCTTTATTGAGTTTCAGCCAGTCTGCACGAGGGATCTTCAAGGGGAGGACCCAAAATAGGAATGAAAATCAGGGTAAAATATTCATGTGATTTTTCTCCCAGTAGAGAGAGGGGAAGCAACTCCCACCTCTTCAGGTATGTCAGTACTTCTTTTATGATGTTTATTGAATTTTGTTGACCCGGTAAGCCCACTAGGCCTAGAAGTCCCTTTTTCAGGGGCGACCGGGGGTACAGATGGTAAGCAACCAAAACTGAACCAGATTAAGCTGTTGGTGGTATTTTTAGTGAATGGGAGAAATTTGGCCAGGACACCGGGGAAATTCCCCTACTCTTTTTCGATAAGTGCCATGGGATCTTTAGCATCCATCTGAATTACCACCAATCCAGGCAGATGGGACCTCGGTTTAACGTCTCATCTGAAAGACAGCACCTCAGAAATGCAGCACCGTCCTCATGCTGCAATGCAGTGTCAGTATTGGGATATTAACCCAGGTGCCAGATGTGGGAAATGAACCTACAGCCCTCTGATCTCCTGGCCTCAGAGGCGAGTGTGCTACCTACTGAGCCACTGACACTGATAATTGAATTGGTATAGGAGTTTTATATTGATCGGTAGATAAACTCCTAGATACCTTATTGTTGTGGTAACCCATTTAAATGGAATCATTTGTGTAAGAGCTGGTGTTTCCCTCCCACTTACCATAACTATTTCGGTTTTTGTTTAATTTATTTTAAAACCAGAGACCTGGCCATGTTGTTGTAACACTTAGTACATAACAGGGAATGTGTAGGTGGGGTTGCGGAGATACATCGTATCATCTGCATAAAGGGAAATTCTATTATTTTTCTCCCCCCCCAACACCCAGATGCCCTCTAAATGTGGATGAGATCATATTAATTCCGCTAGGTTCTCCATACTAAGGACAAAAACAATCGGGGAAAGTAGGCATCCCTGCCTGGTGCCACAACTAATCGAAAAGGGGTCTGATGCAGTACCATTAACCTCCCATCTGGCAGTTTCATCAGAAGCTCCTCAGGTTCACAGTCCTGGGGCAATACTTCTCTCATACAGTGCTCTTCCTTTTGGGCTGGCGGTACCAGGTGAGAATAGTGCGGACGAAACCGCACACAGCAAAACCACGCTGTGAAAACCACGAATGACTTTAGAGTAACAGGGGAATTACAGCAATACAAAAGTATTGCTACGCCCTGTCGCCTACCTAGAAGAAGGAAGAGTATGTGGCCACTGCGGGTCGGGTTCTCGATCGAGCTGCTCCGATGGTGGAGTGGCTAGAGCACCTGACCCTGCAGTTGATGGGGTTGGGAGACAATGGTTTGATTCCCTGTAAGGGAATCTTTTTTTTTTTTTAAGTAATTTTTTTGCCCCTGTGTCCACACCCCCTTGGCGCTGGTTATTATAGTTCCGGAGGAGTTGGGGGCAAATCCCCCCACATGGGTACGGGGGGGGCAAAGACCCCCCCCATAAAACAAAGTATGTACAGATCTTGCCTCATGCTGTTCGCAACAGCACGGTCTTGCTGTGCGCAGTATCGTCCATGCTGATATGACCCTGGGCTGGCAACTGCCCCAAGAGTGTTCTCAAAGATGTTCATAGTCCCAATAGCACAGCTTTGGCTGGAAGGGCATCATGTCTACCCTTACCTGGACGACTTCCTCATTTGAGCGCCTTTTGCAACTCTGACAAGGAAATCAGTGAGCAGGACCCTAGAGGTTTGGAGTCTCACGGCTGGGTAGTCAGTCGGGAGAAAAGCTCTCTTGACCCATCTCAGACCCTGGAGCATCTGGGAGCGGTGCTCAGGACAGATAAGGTGAAGGTTCACCTCCTCTCAGCAGCCAGGAAGGAGACATTGATGAGAGAAGTTCAGTAGTTGAGGAGGCAGTCACCGGCTTCATCTCACAGTCTTCTGCAGATTCTGAGCTTCATGATGACAACACGGAGCTAGTCCCATGGGCACATTTACATGTGTGACCCCCTCCCGACCAAGTTGCTGGAAGCCTGGGACCCAGCCTCGGAGGAATATCTGGGCAGGATTCCAATTTCCCCACCCCTGTGACCGTCCCTGAGTTGGATGGTAAGTTTAGAGAACCTAAGCAAGGGGTCCCCCATGGAAGTCCCCTCAGAGCTAATCCTCACAACTGATGCTAGTTTGTCGGGCTGGGGTGCAGTGCTGGACAACCTTCCTGTTCAGGGGTCTTGGTTTGAGCAGGAACTGCACCTGCACATCAACGTTCTGGATGAATATTCTGAATGAGGACTGTATGCCTCGCTCTCCTTCATTTTCACAATCTGGTATAGTCAAAAGCCATTAAAATAAGGTCAGAAAACACTGTCACAGTGGCGTACATAAACCTTCAAGGAGCTAGAGAGATGCCAAAAGAAGCAACCGATCTTGTGCTGTGGGCAGAGTAGAACCCTCTCTCTCTCTGTCAGCAGTTCATTTGTTGGAGTTGACTCTCATACCATTTGGCTAAGCTGCGAGAATGTCCACCCAGGGGAGTAAATGCTGAACCCAGAGGTGTTCGACCTTCTATGCAAAAGAATCTCCAGGACCCAAGCATCTGACGTTATCTGAGCCTATCTTGAGTAAAAACTGCGCAGTCTTCCACCAAGGGAAGGGAGGCAGAGATTGGCCCGTGTTCCCTCATTGTGATGTGCCACCTCTTTGCCCTGGACCTCCATTATGTTTCCAGGCAAGGGCTCCTCTGCCACTATTGCCCTTGAACCCAAAGTAGGATTCTTTACTTCTCTGGTTCCCAAAGTTCCGAAAGAGACATAAATGTCCTCAAAACTGCCTCTGTCAACTGTCTCCTTGACTTTTCGAAGCTGAGCTGTCCTTTTGCTGTTGCTTTGACATGGAAAGGTGGCCTTTTTATCCTGGGTATCCTTCAGAATGTCATCCAGGCCTGTCCAGGATGTTCATGTGCCAAGATTCTATGCTGATTAAGATTCTATGCTGATTACAGCTTTAGGATGTGCCATTTCCCCTAGCAGGGGTGCACATTACCCATATGTACTGACTACCCATTGACTAAGTTGAAGCTAACAGAAAAGGGAATTACGGTAAGTATGAAGAAATTCTTCTTTTGGCTTAAAAGCCCAGTTGGAGGGTTTATGGTTTTGGGGTGGTGGTGGTGGTGGTGGGCATACCAATTAACCTCTTGCCTCATGAATCAGGGACAAGGCTTAAAAAAATCAGGGACAAAGACCCAAAATGAGGGACACATCTTAAAAATTGGTACTATTCACTCAGAAAGCTGATAGAATGAAAGGATTTGTGTTAAGATGCATTTTCTGAAGAAGAAGAAGTCCGTAACTTTTATGTTTGACAACATTTTGTGCTTTTATTCCCCACTGTTCCGTCACAAAAACACAAATTTTATGAGGACAGTGGAAAATTCTGAGGCAGAATCGGGGACATCCCTGAAAATCAGGGACAGTTGAGAGGTATGGTGGTGGGGGCAGGATAGAAGTTCTACTTCAAGCTTGAAAACGTTTGTATTTGCAGCAATTGCACCTTTCTGCTTACCCATCCCTGCTGAAAATCCAGTCTGGATACTAGGTATGTGTATTTTAATGTAGAAAACTAAAATTGCAGGATATTTAGAGCGGTAGAGGACATTTCTCTCGGGAGCTCAATAGAAATGTGACCTTACTGGTTGGCTGCTCAGCCATGCTAACGACACTGTAATTAGAAGGAACATGAAAATTAATATAACTGCATGAGTCAGGTTGCACTCTCTAGTGTGCTCCAGATGGGTGGGGAGTGGGTATTCGGCAGGCTAAGGCAGTGGCTGGCTGTGGCAGAGATGTGTGCTCCGACAAGCACACCCTCCTGGAAGAGGGCAGTAGGATGACCCAAAGCAGTGATGTATGTCCCAACGCACCTTCCCCAAATCGCGGGGGATGGGGGGGGGAGTGGCTGGCCAAGGCAACTAGTTTCACAGACATGAAGCACGCTCCCTGAGGAGCAAAACTACAGCCTGCACATGTATTTAAATCCCAGCTTGTGAACTGTGGTAAGCTAATTTATTGCACAAATGCTCCATATAAAGTGCAGCCAAAACATAGCGGCAGCAATAATACAGAGTATGTGAAGCATGGAGAATAATATTCAAACGTGCATAGTGTAGTACAGGAACACTACCTTGTGAGGCCTCTCATCACTGCTGTGGCGCTTTGACTTCCATGAGTCTTCTTTAGGGGTCAGCACCTTGTGTCACATTCCCCCCTCCCCAAACGCTTCAGGGCTAGGGGGGCAGGTTAAGCTATTGCCATCTGTCTTGATCCCCCAACCATCCAGGGAGAGGGCAGCAGTGCAGGGCAAGGCAGCTCCATGTGTTGTAACCCCGACCCCACCCCCACTGTGCAAGGTGAGGCAGCACCATATGTCTCAACATATCCCCAGTCCTCCAGGGTAAGAGGAGCAAATGTCGCCAAGGCAGTGTCAGATGTATCCTAACTTCCTGCAGTACCTGTAGGGTGAATGAAGATCAATCAATCAATCATCATTTATTTGTAAAATAGCGCTATTGCAAAACCATAGCGCTAGTACATAGCCATAAAATTTGTAAATACAACTACGCATATAAAAACAGCTGCAGCAGGTCAAATAAAATCAGGGAACACAAGGGTAAATAAATGAGTTTTTAATGCAGATTTAAAGCTTTCCACCATCAAGCACTGTCGAATCCAATGAGGTAGAGAATTCCACAGGGTTGGGGCCACAAATTCAAATGCACAGGCCCCAGATGACTTTGGACGAACCCTAGGAATCTCTAGCAATCCCTCGGCGGTGGAGCAGATCGGCCAGATGGGGCAATAGGGATGACGAAGATCTTGCAGATAACTGGGTCCCTGTCCGTGTAGGGCCTTATAGGTCAGTAAACCGACCTTAAAGGTGATCAGCCACTGAATAGGCAGCCAGTGCAGATCAAGCAGCATCGGCTTGACATGACAACTAAGGTAGCCCAGTCAACAGCCTAGCTGCTGCGTTCTGCACCAGCTGCAAGTGGCGGATATCAACCCGTGGTAGCCCTAGGTACAGGGCATTACAGTAATCAAGGCGTGAGGTTACAAAGGCATGAACCAAAACTGGTAGGTCATCGGGCGGAACTAGGTGCGTGATCCAGGCTATATTCCTTAGATGGTAAAAGGCAGTCTTGACAACAGATGACACCTGATGTTTAAGCGTCAGTTCATCATCAAGAATCACACCCAGATCTCACACCTGTTCAGAGGTCATCAGCTGGTGACCACCGAGCCAAAGCTCCGAGACTTGCCCCTCCAACGGCCCCTCTACCTGACAGCCCAGGTCCACCACCAAAACCTCAGTCTTGCTCGGATTCAGCCTTAGCCAACTGGCACTCATCCAATCCTCAGTCTTGGAAAGGCAGTCATTAAAACTCGAGACAGCTCCCCCTTGATCGGGCACAAAGGACCGGTAGAGCTGAATATCATCTGCATAGCAGTGAAAACTCAGCCCGTACCTCCTTACAATGTCTCCCAATGACAGCATATATACTGCAAACAACATGGGGGACAGTACAGAGCCCCGCAGAACCCCACATGGGAGGGAGACCTTGTCAGAGGAGTAAACCCCACAGACAACTCTCTGAAACCTGCCAGTGAGGAAAGAATGGAACCATCTGAGGACTGTACCAGACAGTCCACAGTTTGACCGCAGGCACCCGACCAACACCCCATGGTCCACAGTGTCAAATGCCACCGAGAGATCAAGAAGAACCAAGATGGAACAGCTCCTCCAGTCTCTTGCTGTTAGGAGATCATTGAGAACCCAAACAAGGGCCATCTAGCACCGCGTGTCCTAATTCAACTTCAAACCTGTAGTTTGAAGGCAGCACCATATGTGTTCCAACTGTCCTCAGACCCTGTAGGGTTAAGTCAGAACCACATGCGTCCCAACCACCTGCAGAACCTGTACAATGGAGGCAGCACTACATTTCCTAATTCTCCTCGGGCCCGGTAGTGTGAAGGCAGCACCATGTGTGTCCTAATTCCCCTCAGAGCTGGTAGTGTGCAGGCCGCACCATGTATATGCCAACTCCCCTCAGAACCTTTAGGGTAAAGGCATCATAAAGTATGTCCTAGCTCCCTTCAGGTCCTGTAGGGAGAAGACAGCAATACTGTGTCCTAACGCCCCTCAGAACTTCAAGGATGAAGAGAGCACCCACATGTATAACTCCCCTCAGAACCTTTAGGGTGAAGATAGCACCACGTGTCCTAATCTCCTCAGAACCTGTAGTGTGAAGGTGGCAATATGTGTGTTCTAGCTCCCCTCAGAACCTCTTGGGTGAAGATAGCACCACTTGTCCTAATGCTTCTTAGAACCTGTAGTGTGAAGGCAGCACCATGTGTGTACCACTGTTCTCAGACCCTGTAGGTTTAAGTCAGCACCACCTGTGTACAAACTCCTGTTGGAACCTGTAGGTGAGTGAAGGCAACATCATGTCTGTCCTTACTCCCCTCAGAACCTGTTAGGTGAAGGGAGAATTTTGTCTGCCTAACTCTCCTCAGAACCTGCAGGTAGAAGGTAGCACTATTTTACTCCCAGCTCCCCTCAGAACCTGCAGGGTAAAGACAGCATCACGTGTGTCCCAACTCCCCTCGGACCCTGTAGTGTAATGGCAGTACCACATGTCCTAACTCCCATCCCAACTCCCCTCAGACCCTGTAGTGTGAAGGCAGCACCATGTGTGTTGCAGCTCCTCTCAGACCCTGTAGTGCGAAGGGAACACGAGGTGTGCCAAACTCCACTCAGAACTCATAGGATGAAGGCAGAACATAGTGAGTCCTAGCTCCTTCCAGGGCCTGTAGTTTGAAGGCAGCAGTATGTGTGTCCTAATTTCCCTCAGAACCTGTAGGGTGAAGATAGTAACACATGCCCTAATTCCCCTCGAAGCCTTAGTGTAAAGACAGCTCCATGTGTATCCTAATTCTCCTCAGACCCAGTAGGGTGAATGTAGCACCACATGTCCTAAAACACCCCATAAGCTGTATGGTAAAGGCATAATCTCATGTGTCCTAACAACCTTCAGTTGCTATAGGATGAAGGCAGCACCATGTGTCCTAGCATCCATCAGACTTTGTAAGTTGAAGGCAGCATCACGTGTGCGTTACCCCACCCCACCCCCCAGTCCTGCAGTGTGAAAGTGCATTATACACATTCACGATGAAACAGCTAAGTGGAAGTGTCTTACACACTTGCACTGTGGACACAGCAAAGCAGAAATTCCCTTCACACATGCTATATAGACAAAGCAGTGAAAGGGCCTAACACATTTGCACTGTAGACACAGCAAATTGAAAGGGTCTTACACACATGCGCTATAGATGCAGCAAAAGTGAAAGGGCCTCACACACATGCACTATAAATGCAGCAAAAGTGAAAGGGCCTCACACATGCAGTGTAGGTGCTGCAGAGTGAAAGGGCCTCACACACATGCACTATAGATGTTTGCAGAGTGAAAGTGCTTCATACACATGCACTATAGATGCAGTAAAATGAAAGGGCCTCACATGCACTATAGATGCTGCAGAGTGAAAGGGCCTCACACACACACACATGCACTATAGATGCTGCACAGTGAAAGGACCTCACACACATGAACTATAGATACAGCAAAAGTGAAAGGGCCTCACACATGCACTATAGATGTTGCAGAGTGAAAGTGCTTCATACACATGCACTATAGATGCTGCACAGTGAAAGGATCTCACACACATGCACTATAGATGGAGCAAAAGTGAAAGGGCCTCACACACGTACAGTATAGATGCTGTAGAGTGAAAGGGCCTCTCTCACACATGCACTACAGATGCTGCAGAGTGAAAGGGCATCACACATATGCATTATAAATGCTGCAGAGTTAAAGGACCTCACATACGCATGCACTATAGATGCTGCAGAGTGAAAGGGCTTCACACACATGCACTATAGATGCTGCAGAGTGAAAGAGCTTCACACACATGCACTATAGATGCTGCAGAGTGAAAGGGCTTCACACACATGCACTATAGATGCTGCAGAGTGAAAGGGCTTCACACACATGCACTATAGATGCTGCAGAGTGAAAGGGCTTCACACACATGCACTATATATGCTGTAGCATGAAACGGCTTCATACATTTATTTATTTTATTTAGCTTTTGTTTACCGGGTAAGTACACTAGACAAGTAGTATGCCTATTTTCAGGAACGACTCGGGAGAGCACAAAACATACAGTATACATACATGGCAACATTGGAGAAACAGCATGATACAGTAAAAAACAGCTATAACAACGCTTGTATAAGGGCAGAGATACTGCCACACATAGTACAAATTGTTACAGGACATAGATAAATGTACTGTAGATGCTGCAGAGTGAAAGAGCTTCACACACATGCACTATAGATGCAGAGTGAAAGGGCTTCACACACATACACTATAGATGCTGCAAAGTGAAAGGGCTTCACACACATGCACTATAGATGCTGCAGAGTGAAAGGGCTTCACACACATGCACTATAGATGCTGTAGCATGAAACGGCTTCATACATTTATTTATTTATTTAGCTTTTGTTTACCGGGTAAGTACACTAGACAAGTAGTATGCCTATTTTCAGGAACGACCCGGGAGAGCACAAAACATACAGTATACATACATGGCAACATTGGAGAAACAGCATGATACAGTAAAAAACAGCTATAACAACGCTTGTATAAGGGCAGAGATACTGCCACACATAGTACAAATTGTTACAGGACATAGATAAATGTACTGTAGATGCTGCAGAGTGAAAGAGCTTCACACACATGCACTATAGATGCAGAGTGAAAGGGCTTCACACACATACACTATAGATGCTGCAGAGTGAAAGGGCTTCACACACATACACTATAGATGCTGAAGAGTGAAAGGGCTTCACACACATACACTATAGATGCTGCAGAGTGAAAGAGCTTCACACACATGCATTACAGATACAGAGTGAAAGGGCTTCACACACATTCACTATAGATGCTGCAGAGTGAAAGGGCCTCACACACATGCACTATAGATGTTGCAGAGTGAAAGGGCTTCACATACATGTTCTGTAGATGCTGCAGAGTGAAAGGGCCTCGTACACATTCACTATAGATGCTGCAGAGTGAAAGGGCCTCGTACACATGCACTGTAGATGCAGCAAAATGAAAGGGCCTCACACACATGTACTGTAGATGCTGCAGAGTGAAAGGGCCTCACACACATATACTATAGATGCAGCAAAAGTGAAAGGGTCTCACACACATGCAGTGTAGATGCTGCAGAGTGAAAGGGCTTCACACGCATGCACTATAGATGCTGCAGAGTGAAACAGCATCACACACACATGCACTATAGATGCAGCAAAGTAATGCACTATAGACACAGCAGCTTGAAAGCATCTCACACACATGCACTGTAGACACAGCAAAGAAAAAGGGCCTCACGCACTATATAGATGCAGCAAAGTTAAAGGGCCTTGCACACAAACATTATAGATACAGCAGAGTGAAATGGCCTCGCACACGTGCACTGTATATGCAGCAAACTGGAAGTGCCACACACACATGCTCCATTGACACAGCAAAGTGAAATTATACAATAGCAAGAAAAAAACCTACCTGGCCACCTTGTATAGTGACTTTATCCCAGCACAGTATCACTGTATCGGGGTCCAACAGCTAAATGACCTTCTCACATTTTCTGGTAGCAGAGATAAGTCCACCCTGTAAAACAAAAAGCATCACTACCACCAAGTTACAGTGTGCCCCCCACAAAAATACACAAAATGTCTTTTTTTTATTATTTTTTAAATTGTTCTGTTCAGAGCACAACCGAGCAAGCAAATAGTTCTTGACAACGACAGCACTCGGCTGTCCATCTCTGATACCACTAGCTTAAGAAACTGCTTGGTTTCCTTTTCATTTCTCATTTATTGATTTTATTTTATACTTCTTTTTGTTTTAAAACAAGAAGCCACAACTCCATGGGGCATTACACCAAGCGATTGAGCTGTGTATTTCAGCAGGGACAGCAGATGGCTGTCCTTTACAATTGCTGATTGCGCCCTCCCAGTAAAATATAACAATGTCTCACCAAAGAAGAGGGATGGTGGTCATGGACAGAAACTGAGCTTCACAAAACAGCAGTAGGGCTGGCTGGTGACCAGGCTGGAGGGGGGGGGGTTGATTGCAGACACAATTTACTGAGGAGACCATAAAAGCAGCTTTAAGGAGAGGGAGAGCAGGTAGCATGTTTTAGCAGCACCACCTAGTGGTCAAAACACAAAGTATTGACTTTTTCCTTAAAAGGTATACCTGCACATGTGAAAATTCAGTAGAAATGTATTTAAAAAAAAAATTTTTGTATTAAAAATGAGCCATTGTGCGACCCGGGTTCGGAAACGAGCATGGGTTGCTGGGGGTCAGCAGTGGATGGAGAGGATCGAAGCGCCCAGAGGACAGCTCTCCTTCTCCCCGGAGGGACAGGGTCTCCTGTTTACGCTGGCTGATCTCTCATGAAGCCAGAGATACAGCAGCGCTTGAGCGTAGTGAAGGGGCGGAGACTGGAAGACGCCGTGGCAACGCTTTGATGTCAGGGTGCCAGCCACTTCCTAAAACAGCGGAAAATGCCCTTCAGCTCCAGTGGAGACAGAGCACCGGAGCTTGCCCATGATCTGCGGCCGCCCTCCTGGCACCTTCCCGACCAATGCTGCCAGAGGAATTCGGGGTGTTGGGGCCCACCTCGTCCCCACCTGAGGGGGTAAACCGAGGCTACACGGGCGATGGAGGACTGACCAGGTAGAAGTGGACCGTAGTGGGATGATTCCTAGGTGCTCCCGAGGAGACTGGAGCTGAGGGGAGAGGAGGGAAAAATAGAAAGTACAAAAAAAAAAAACGGCATTGTTTAATAGCAATAATGCACTCCAGAAATGTGTGTCATGCTGGGATAATGTCACTTCTTGGGTGTTGATCACACTTGGCATGCAGACTCGTTCTTCAGCCAGTTGAAGCTTGAGATTATCGCAGTACGACACACACCCTATCGTGCATTATTGCTTAAGTGCCTCACACACATGCTATATGGAAACAACAGAGTGAAAGTACTACATACTCATTCACTTCAGACATTGCAAAGCAGAAGTGACAGATACAGGCACTGTAGCTACAGCAGAGGAAGTGCCTCACAAACATGTACTATAGACACAGCAAAATAAAGGTTCCTCACACCGATGCAGTGATAGGTACAGCAAACCTGAAAGTACGTCATACATATGAACTAATAGACATAGCAAAGCAGAAGTGCCTCACACACATGCACTAACAGACACAGCAAAGTGCCTCATACTTAATGTAGACACAGCAAAATGAATGTTCCTCACACCAGTGCGCTAATAGGCCCAGCAAACCTGAAGTACCTGGTACATGTAAACTAATAGATACAGCAAAGCAGAAGTGCTTTACACACATGCACTAATAGACACTGCAAAGTGCCTCTCACATGCACTGTACACACAGCAAAGGGAAAGTGCCTCACACACATGTGAGACAGAGCAAAAGAAAAGTGCCTCATACACATGCAAGAGACAGCAAAAGTAAAGTGCCTCACACACATGCAAGAGACAGAGCAAAAGGAAACTGACTCGCATGCAAGAGACCGAGCAAAGGGAAAGTGCCTCAAACACATGCACTAGAGACAGATCAAAGAGAAAGTGCCTCACATACATGCAGTAGAGACAGAGCAAAGAGAAAGTGTCACACACATGCACTACAGTCAGAGCAAATGGAAAGTGTTTCACACACATGCAGTAGACAGAGCAAAGAGAAAGTGCCTCACACACATGCATCAGAGACAGAGCAAAAGGAAAGCACCTCACACACATGCAAGAGGCAGAGCAAAGAGAAAGTTCCTCACACACATGCAAGAGACAGAGCAAAGAGAAAGTGCCTCACACATGCAAGAGAGAGCAAAGAGAAAGTGCCTCACACACATGTGAGACTGAGCAGAGAGAAAGTGAGTCACGCAAATGCGAGTCAGAGCAAAAGGAAAGTGCCTCACACACATGCAAGAGACAGAGCAAAAGGGAAAGTGCCTCACACACATGCAAGAGAGACAGAGCCAAAGGGAAGTGCCTCACATACATGCACTTGAGACAGAGCAAAGAGAAAGTTCTTCACACACATACACTAGAGACAGAGCAAAGAGAAAGTGCCTCACATACATGCAGTAGAGACAGAGCAGAGAAAGTTCCTCACACACATACACTAGAGACAGAGCAAAGAGAAAGTGCTTCATACACATGCACTAGAGACAGAGCAAAGGGAAAATGGCAATCCAAGCAGGAGCCACTCGAGGCAGGGGATGCTCTCGAGAAGTCCAGTTTCAGACAGTCACAAAAAATCAGGCACTCAAAGCCGGCCTGGTGGCGCTGAGGGTTGAGGCGCTGGATGCCACACCTCACGCCACCCTGGCGACCAGGGTTCGGGAACGAGCCCGGGTCGCTGGGGGTCGGCGGGAGGGAAGAGATTGAGCGCCTGTCAGACTGCTCTCTCTCCGGGAGGGCTAGGTGAGAAACCATCGCCTCCTGAGCGCTCCCTGTACATCGTGGGCCCAGCGGCATGATTTAGTGAGCGCATGGGGCGGAGTTTGCGGTAGCTGTGCTCCATGGGGGAACAGGAAAAAGGAAAATGCCCAGCCTTGGTTGGCAATGATGGGGTCCAGAATCTACCCCCCACGCCCAGCAGTCATGTACGCCGGCTGACCTTGGATCACTCACAGTCCACGGATGTCCTCACATAGGGTGGCGAGGGTGGGGTGTGGATGCCTGGAACTAGTGGGAGTGTCCCCGACCGAGTTTCAGGACTGAGTCTCAGACGTGGCGGGATGGAGCTAAGCTGTGTGCCCCCATCAGAGAGAGCCCAAGGCTGAGAGAGATGGATAAAGAAAGTTAAAAAAATAAAAAAATCAGGCACTCATCTTTTCTTATGGAGAAATGACAACAAAACAGTAGTATGTGTAGATACGTGCAGTTTATTCAGTGCCAGTATACGTAAAAATACACACTTGTCATGCCTAACGTGTTTCAGAAGATGATTCCAGTCCCAGAGGCACATAATGCAAAGCGAAAGAACTTCACACACCTGTTATAGGCTCAGCAGAGGAAGTCCTTCACACACATGTGCTAATACACTCAGCAAATGAAATTATACAATGGCAAGAAAAAATCCTGCTCTCTGATTAGTCAGTGGCCACCTTGTACAGTAATGTTAATCCAGCACATCACTGTATGAAGGTCCAGCAGCCAAATGACCTTCTCACATTTTCCAGTATCAGAGATTAGTCCGCCTTATAAAATGAAAAACCTTCCTCCCACCAAGTCACAGTGTGCCTCCCTAACAAAAAACACAAATTATTTTTTGTGCAGTAGTGTTTTTTTTTTTTTTAATTTGTACTGTTTGGAACATGTCCAAACAAGTGAACAGTTCTTGACAAGGACAGCACGTGGCTGTCTGTTTTTGATACCCCTTGTTCAAGAAACCACTCACTTTCCTTTTCATTTCTCTTTTTTTATATATTTTTTTTAATTTTATACTTCTTTAGTTTTAGAACAAGAAGCCGCAACTCCATATGGCATTACACTTGAGTGACCAAGCTGTACTTCAAATGGGCAGCACGTGACCATCCCTTTCAGTTGCCGATCATGATCACTCCCACCCTATAAAATACAGCAGTGTCTCACCAAAGAAGAGGGAAGGCAGCCAAGTACAGAAACGGAGCTTCACAAAACAACAGTAGGGCTGACTGGTGAGCAGGCGGGTTGGGGGATGATAGCAGACACGATTTACCAAGGAGACCATATACGCAGTTTCAGGGAGAGTGAGAGAAGGCAGCATGTCTCAGCAGCACCACCTAGTGATGAAAACATAAAGTGTGGACTTTTTTTCTTAAAGTTACACCTGCGCATACAAAAATTAAGGTGAAAAGTATTTAACTTTTTTTTTTAATCTTGTTTTTGTATTAAAAATGAGCCATTGTATAATACCAATAATGCACTCCAGGGATATGTGTTGTGCTGGGATAATGTCACTTCTCGGGTGTTAACCGCACTTGGCTTGTGGCATTGTGCTTTAACCACCCAAGGCACAACATTATCTCAGCACGACGCACACCCTGTCATGCATTATTGCTTAAATGCCTCACACACATGCTGTATAGGCACATTAAAGTACCAGTACTTTATAGTATGCACTTAAAACATTGAAAAGCAGAAGTGACTGACTGACACACAAGCCCTTCAGATACAGAAGAGAGGAAGTGCCTCACACAATTGCACTGTAGACACAGCAAAGGGTAAGTGCCTCACACACATACATGAGATACCAAGCAGTGAGAAATTTCTTCACACACATGCACTGTAGACACAGCAAAGCAAAAGTGCCTCACACACATGCACTACAGACGCAGCAAAGCAGAAGTGCCTCTCACATGCACTTTAGACACAGCAGAGTAGAAGTGCCTCTCACACATGTACTGTAGACAGCAAAGTTCTAGTGCCTCACACATGTACTAATACACACAACAAAGGGTAAGTGCGTTACACACATGCACTGCTGACACAGAGAAGAGGAAGTGGAGGAGTGCTCTCACATGTGCACTATTGACACAGGAATAAAAAGGGAGTGGAGAAGTGCCTAACACACATGCAGTACTAGACACGGCAACGTGAAATGCCTCACACAAAAGCACTAATAGACAGCAAAGTGATAGTACCTCGCACACATGCATAAATAGATTCAGGAAATGCACCACAGACACAGCAGAGTACCTCAGACACATGCATTAATAGACACTGGAACAGGGACATGCCTCACACCCATGCACCATAGACACAGCCATGCAGAAGTGTTTCAGACACAAGCACTATAGCTACAGCAAAGCAACAGAACCTCGCACACCTACTATAGGCCCAGCAACGAGGAAGTCCTTCACACACATGTACTAATAAACGCAGCAAAGTAAAAATGTCTCACACACATGCTCTACAGACATGGCAAAGTGGAAGTGCCTCTGAGGCTCACTCGCATGTACTGTAGATACAGCAAAGTGAAAGTGCCTCTTACACATGCATTAATGAAGTGTTTCTCAAATGAGGCCTCCATGGCTACATACGGCCACCAGCACAACTTTGGTCACAGAGCTCCTTAGAGACCCATTTACAAAGGTAATAAAATGGACACCTTCTTACCTTTGCATAACCGTGGTGATACATTTCAAGTGATAACACATCAGGGACCTGCTTTAATGCATAGTGTGTCTAACTACTGTAAATGTGTTTATATCAGGAGATTTGGTGCATATCTGGGGGTCTAGTATGACAAAAATAAGGAGTGAGAACACCAGTAAGTTCTGGTGTCTGCACTTTGAGGCAACCAGGATCTGAGGTTTCAGAACTGCCCTGACTACCTGTCGGAGCTCTTGCATCCTGTCCAGTCTGGAGGGCCTCCTTCTGATCTTGAGAGCCTGGCTAAAGTAATCAAAAAATTATACATTTGAAATAGCCATCCCTCTTGTGCATTGCTCTGCCCAGGGGGCTGAGGGAGGCCACCTTCTTGGAAGCCTTTAAAAGAGGATTCAAAACTTTACTGCTTAGTCAGGCATTTGGGGACTGAAAGAATTGTTTCCCTCATCAGCTACTGTTTATATGTTTTTAGAGTATTATTTAAGCTATTTATATGTGTTTTATCTATTTATTGCCTGTCATTTCTGTACAGTGCCCTGAGCCATCAGGGAAGGGCACTTTATAAATAAAGCTGCTGCTACTACTACAAATACACTCACTACACCAATAGACACAGCAGACAGGAAGGGCGTCTCACACATGCACTATTGACACGGGAAAGAGGAATTGAAGTGCCTCACACACATGCACTATAGACAGGGAAAAATGAAAGAGCCTTACACATGCATTACAGACACAGCAAAGTGAAAGTGCCTTAGGCACATGCACTAGAGCCACAGCAAACTCAAAGTTCCTCACTCGCAAGCACTGTAGACAAGGCCCCGATATTTCTGCGGCAATTTGGGTCTAAATTCTGCGGCAAGTCCTCCTGTTGCCGCAGAACATCTGTGGCATTAATTTCCTGTTTCTGCGGAAATTCCGGACAGAAGTTAGAGCGTTGGTAGCAGTCCGAACCCCCCAACACGCAAGTAGGGGAAAAATGTTAGTTTTGGGGCTAGGACCTGCAATCCAGAGCAGTTTGTCAATTAACTTCTGAGTTCTTAGTATTAAAAAAATCCACTCCATTCATCTCAGTCCCATCACCCTCCCCACCCCAGCCTCAGAGTTCCCAGGGCCACCAAATTTGAATGAGTAATATTTGTAGCGGCTACCACACTGCACAGTGATCCTCATCCTTCTAGTTTCACCACTAGGCCAGAATGCCAGTTTCTCATTCCAGTAGTGCTTTGTGTGGCTGTGCTAAAAGCACCTCTGGGACAAGAATTCAGACCCGGCTGTGAAATCAGAAGGATGAGGAGTGCTGCACTATATGGGACCTGATAAAAATATTTCCACTTCAAATAAAGGGACTCGTGGAGGTTCTCAGGGTGGGGTAGGGAGGGTGGTGGGGTTGAGCTGGATGGAGGGGATTTAGCCGTTTTAGTTTTTAAGGTAAAGCCCTAGCAGACAAACTATTGGGCAGGGGCTGTTCCAGAATGCTTTTGAGATTTTTGTTTTTAAATTTCACAGAATTCCAAAAAGCGTTCTTCAGAGTTTAATATAAACCGCAGAATAGTTTTCCGGGGTTTATATGATCCATGGAATAATTTTCCTTAGAGTAAATATAAACTGCAGATTTGTTTTACTCACAGTTTATACTGACTCTTCATTTTTTTATTTATTATGCTTTATCTCTTCATCCACCAACCCCCATCAGTCCAGTCTACACAAGCTCAGCCCTGCCACACACCCTGAGACTTACCTCACTCCCGAACACCCCCGGCTAGCCCCAGGGGCAGGGCCAGCAGAGAGGGGGTCTCCTTCTGCTGACAGAGACTGCATGGCAGAATGGGAGCAAGAGCCTGGTTGGTGGCACGGAGTCTGCAGTGTGGGGGCGGACGTCATTGTGCAGTGGTGAAACCTCCATTTTCTGCCTGGGAGGCGTGTTGTGCAATGACGTCTGTTATGCCTCCCAAATGTATACCCGGCTGTCATACCCCAGGCTACAACGAGAGGTTACCCAAACCCCAGTGAACCCCCGAGGAGGGGAGCAGTCCATGGGACACTCTATCCTCCTCCCCTGGCCAGCCTTCCAACTTCCCAGGCTCATTCCTGAATCTGGGTCATCAGGGTCGTGAGCAGTATCAGTACTGCTGAGCCAACGGGCTGGCTAAATACCGACTCTTCATTATAAACTGTGGAATAATATTTTGCAGTTCATGTAAACCAAGGAATAATAGTTGCAGAATAAAATTCAGCAATTCATGTAAACCAAGGAATAATTATTCCGCAGTTCGTGTGAACCGCTGAATAATTATCCCGCATTTCATATGTACCGCCGAATAATTATTCCGCAGTTCACGTGAACCACCGAATAATTATTCCGCATTTCATGTGAACTGCTGAATAATTATTCCACAGTCCGTGTGAACCGCCGAATAATTATTCCGCAGTCCATGTGAACTGCCTAATGATTATTCCGCAGTCCATGTGAACCGCTAAATTATTCCACAGTTCATGTGAACCGCCAAATAATTATTCCACAATTCGTGTGAACCACCAAATAATTATTCCACGGAATAATTATTTCACAGTTCATGTGTTTCATGTAACTCACAGAGTAATTATCACCCAGTTCGTGTAAACTGCGGAATAATTATTCCACAGTTCGTGTAAACTGCGGAATAATTATTACACAGTTCATATAAACTGCAGAAATTTTATTCCTCAGTTTTCCAGTTTGCATTAAATTCCACAGCAATCTCAGCGGCCACAGAAAAATCGGGGCCTTGACTATAGACAGGGCAAAATGAACGAGCCTCATACACATGCAGTGTAGACACAGCAAAGCCGATGTGCCTCCCACACATTCAGTATAGAAAACAAAAGTGGAAGTGTGTCACACTCATGCACTAACAGACACAGCCAAGTATTTTTTTGTTTGTTTTTTTAAATTTATTTATTTAGTATACTTTTTCCTCCTTCCTTCCTTCCTTTGCAGAACAGCCACCATCAGCTCTGCCCTGCTCCCACCACCATTACTCACTTTCTCCAGGACTCACCTCCTTCTCGGTGTTCCTTCCTGGCTTACCCCTCAGGGTGGAGTTTGCAGCTCCCCCTCTTCCTGGTCAATCCTCTAGGTCAGTGTCTGGGGGAGGGCCTTAGTTCAGCTGCGTGGTGGTAGTGGAGCGACGCGAGCTGCATAATGCATGTTATGGTGTTTTCCGTGTTCTCCCCTGCCCACAGGACTTTGTGCATGCGTACATGGAGGCATGCACATTTGGTGGCTGGAGTCGATGTTCTCCCTCCCTGATCCAACAGAGCCTACTGCACCTCCCCTTGTGTTCACGCAGGGGGTGGTAGAGCAGCTCCAGCTGTGCACCCTCCCTCCCCGAGGTGGAAAGCATCTGCACAGATACTCCATTCGCCTCCCGCCAGCTGGCCTTATGATGATGGATCACCAGGATTGTGGATGGTAGCGCTACTTCTGTGCCAGTGGGTCAGCCTCTCAGACACAGCCAAGTTAAAGTGGCACACACACACATGCACTATAGACACAGCAAACAGGAAGTGCCTCACACACATGCACCATAAATACAGCAAAGAGGAAGTACCCCATGTGACGTGGACAGCCAGTTCTGAGTGCTGTATCGTTTTTTTAAATATAAAATGTATTACTGACTGTCTCTGCTGAAAATCTGGTGCTTTAGGAGTGACCTGGCCCCCCCCCAGGTTTCAGCTGAAAGATGAAAGCCATGAGAAAATGCTGAAACAGCGTGTGAGATCACACACACCAGTTTTAGATACCTGGTGTTACATGGCAGGCCAGAAGCTGTTTTCAGACTTTTCTAAGTTAATTATAGATGATGTTGTTAAGAGGGAAATCATAAAAAAAAAAGGTTAATGACGTTAGAAGGGGAAACCAGGTTTAGCAAACTGGCTCGAAGTTGTAAATGTTCCTCTGAAGCCTGTGTGAGAGAGGATGCAGCATAGATCAAAGAGATATCATTTGAAGGACATGAGTCATGCTGAGGATTGCAGAATCTAATTCTTGAAAAAGACATCCTGTTTTTTTATTAAATATATTTTTTTTATATATTCTGGCAGAGGAGGAGCTAGGTGACCTAACCAAAAAGGGATTGGCAAATACAGTTTGCTTTAAGGAATATTCCGTTTTACTTCACTGACACACTTTTATCTAGACTCTGACAACGAAACATCTGTGAGCACTTTAAACAGGTATTTAGAAAGAGAGATGCATCTAAATATTGTTTTAGGAATTTGCACTGTTTAAACCTTGTGCTTTTAAAAGATTTGTATGTCTTGTGATATAAGAGTTCTGTAGTGTATGTTTTACATATTTATATCTATTTTAGTAAAATTCTTTTTACAGCATACTTGGTCTGGCTTTGAATTTTCTTCCATTTGTAAGAAAAGTATATATGGTTATAGCAGGCACTAGGCATAAGCTTGAATTGGTGATACCAAACTGGAAAGAGAAGCACTTTAAATCTGAGGTCTTTATTAAAGTTTTTAAGGGTTCATCTCTTTATACCTGGTTAGGTGCCCATAGGCAAAGATATCTGGGCCCCCAAAGACAGAAATATCTGAGCCTGTGCATTGGGTATGCTAGCAAGAGGTCCACAGTTTGAATCCCTCCAAGACTTGAGACCAAAGGTTGATCCGAACTCACAAAACAGACAAGAGGGTTACCTTGTTCTGTTAAACTCTTCACAAGACTGCGCTCGGAGGTTTGCACTTTGGGAGTAGAGGGTCTGACCTGCTGAGTGGGTTAGTGACAGATTGGTTGGCAGCGGTGGCATAATTTTGGTATCACACGCTTTTGTTGTTCTGTGTCAGCTTGAGACCTTAAGCTCTCTTGCAAAGAAAGAAAAAGACAGAGTTTTATTTTAAAAAGGAAACAGAACTATATATCACTTGGCGTATAGTCAAGTTCCTACCCGTTTAATTTTTTTTTCCTAAAGTGCAAGTCAGAGTAGCCGTAGTCATGGAAGAAGATGGCTTCTGACTGCAACAGGCACACTGTAGATTACTTGAAGCAGTTGTGCGGGGACAGAGGAGTCCCATTCGAGGTGACAGCCAAAAAGCAGAACCTCATAGAGGCCCTGATGGTAGCAGATACCCAGAGCAGCGAGTCACGGACAGTGACTGGAAAGGACCAAACCTCGAGTGTGGCAGGGCTAGCGGCCAGTGCAGTGTCCAGGTCCGATGAGGAAGGTAACAGGGCCACTGTCAATGAAGGGCCACAGCAGCAGGAGAAGGTCACCAGTATCCTGAATCCAGAGGTACTCAGGCTGCAAATTTGAGTTGCACAGGATGGAGCTGGAGTTCCAGAGGGAGAGAGAGCGAGAGAAGCGAGAGGCGGACCGTGAGGCAGAGCGAGAACGCCATGAGGCAGAGCGAGAGAAGCAAGGGCAGAGGAGAAGAGAGAAGAGCGCCAGAGGCAACATGAACTGGAGAAGCTATGACTCCGACCAGTGGCACCAGAGCAGGTAAGTGGCTTGGGTTTAACTGGGACTGCAGGACTGGGTTACAAATTGAATTCCAAATTAATAGCCGAATTTAAAGAGGGGGAGGACATGGATGCCTTTTTAAATTCTTTTGAAAAAGTTTGTATTCAGGCTAAAATTCCTAGAGAGTCCTGGAGCTTCCAGCTATCCCCGATACTTACCGGGAAAGCTTGGGATGCATTGGGTCAAATGGACAATGAGGACAGTAATAATCAGCAGCAAACTAAAAGCTGCACTGTTAAAGTTTGAATTAACTGCTGAATCATACAGAGCTAAATTCTGTAAGCTCAGGAGAAGCCTTGATATGAGCTACGAGGAGCTAGCCATGAAACAACGTCAGTTTTTAAAATGGTGGGAAGGAATTAAGGCAAACTCTGTTGATAAAATTGAAAATGTGATTTTATTGGAACAGTTTTATTGGGCATGTCCAGCAGAGCTGAAATCCTGGCTAGAGGACCAAGATCCCAAAACATTGCAAGAGGCTGCTGAACTCTCGGACCGCTATGCCAAGAGCAGACCTGCTCTGAGAGCAAATGAGGCGGGCATGGCAGCGCAGAAGGGGAAAAGCACACCTTCAGGGCAGCTAAAACCCTTACTGCCTCCACCGAAACCCGTTAGCCCCAGGTTTTAGAGAAAAGATTTCTCAGAGAAAAGAAATAAATGTTGGTTGTGTAAAGAAACTGGGCATATTGCCAGACAATGTCCCAAAAAGGCAAGCAGTAATACACAACAGGGTGCTAGAAAAGAAGTGGGTTGTTTGTCCCTGGGAGCATGCCAGTGAACATAAGAGAACACATGCACCCAATCATGGTGAATGGTGTGCAGATGCAAGGGTTAAGGGACACACGAGCATCCCTGATGTTAGTAAAGGGGGATCTGGTACAGCCTGGTCAGCTTATACCCAATAAATACGTCACTGTACAAGGGTTTACTGGTGAAGAGAAAACATTGCCACTGGCTAGTGTTCTCCTGAACTGGGGTGAAACGGGGGAACTGTGCAGCAGGTGGCTGTAACCAAAACATTAGCAGTGGATGTGATCCTGGGTAACAATCTCCAACAGGGGATGGTATGTGCAGTTACCCGTAGCCAAGTGGCAATGGGAAATTGTAGTTCCCTGAACTCCACATAAGCCATTGTGGAAACCACTGAGAGGCTGGTTCCCCCGCCTGTGTCTCCTGATATGGAGATTAATGAAGAGGGGGTAGAAAATTCCCCGGTAGCAAGTGACCACACAGCTACGGTAGGTTGCTCCAAAGAGGGAGGGGTGACCCATTGTCCGAGGGTTGGGACTGACAGTGATCCTGAGTGCCCTGACGCTAGTGTGAGGGATCCTAGTTTAGCAACTGAAGGGGACCTGTCCCATGCCTTGGGAATGTGTGAGGAGTTTGCAGCTGCTCAGAGGAGTGACCCTAGTTTAGAGAAGCTGAGGGCTTGGGCAGACTCTGACGGAGCACAGGGAGGTGACGGCCGACATAAGGTTTATTGGGAAAATGGACTTATGTATACTTAGGCAGTACAGACAGAGGGAGGGATGCTAGGCAGGCAGCTTGTCGTTCCCCAGGGGTATCATGAGCAGTTGCTCAAAATTGCACATGATATTCCCTTGTCTGGTCATCTGGGAATTGCACGCACTACGCAGCAGTTAGAACAGAATTTCTACTGGCCTAACTTCACCCAGCAGGTGAAGGAGTATTGCAGGTCTTGTCACCGGTGCCAAGAAATAGGGAAGGCAGGCAAGAAAACCCAAGCCACCCTGATCCCCTTGCCCATAGTGGAGGAGCCATTCCAGAGGGTGAGAATGGATGTTGTAGGGCCTTTAAATACCCCCAGCTCCTCAGGGAAGAGATTCATCCTGACTGTGGTGGATTATGACACCCGGTACCCAGAGGCAGTCGTCCTATCCTCACTGAGGACGGATAAAGTGGCAGATGCCTTACTTGGGATTTTCTCCCATGTTGGGTTTCCGCAGGAGGTTATCACTGATCAAGGGGGTTCCTTCGTGTCGGACATGATGAAAAGTTTATGGGAGAAGTGTGGGGTGGTGCAGAGATGCACCATATCACCCACAAGCCAATGGACTTGTGGAATGATTCAATGGTATCCTAAAGTCAGTGCTCCGGGCATTTGCTGAACAGCTTGGGAGGGACTGGGAGAAATACCTTCCCAACCTGTTGTTTGCATACAGGGAGGTGCCCCAAGAGTCGACAGGATTTTCCCCCTTCAAACTCTTATATGGGCACCGGGTACGTGGGCCCCTAGACTTGATCTGGGAGGACTGGGAAGGCAGGCACGCCACCCAGGGAACTCCCATTGTGGATTACGTCCTTAGATTTAGGGAAAGGCTGAAGGAGCTTATGGGGAAGGCCCAGAGCAACCTGGCAGCTGCCCAACAGAAACAAAACGTGTGGTATGACCGCAGAGCCAGAGCTCGCTCGTACGTGGTGGGTCAGGAAGCCATGGTCCTTATTCCGGTCCAGAAAGACAAGCTGCAGGCTGAGTGGGCAGGACCATACAAAGTGGTTAGGAAAGTAAATGACGTGAACTACATTGTGGAGTTACCTGACAGAAGACAGACAGAAAGAATGTGCTATGTCAACATGATGAAGCCATATGCAATTAGGGCTGACATGGTGTTTGCAGTGTGTAGTCATGGGGAGGGGACGGATGAAGGAGACCCTCTTCTGGACTTGCTGGAAAAAAGTAAGTGGGAGTCCTCTGTGGGGGCAGTAAAATTGTCTCCCCAGCTGGCCCCTGACCAGATCCATAAAGTAAGGGAGGTTTTAGCAGATTTTGCCCCATTGTTTAACGCCAAGCCAGGACAAACCCCCTTAACGACACATGATGTGGAGACAGGGACACAGATGGCCATACGTCGGACAGCATATTGGGAATCAGAGGCTGCCCAAAAGGACATTAGAAGGGAAGTGGAGGAGATGCAGGATTTAGGGGTAATCCAGAGATCCCACAGCCCCTGGGCCTCACCCGTAGTTCTTGTACCTAAGCCAGATGGCTCAACTCATTTCTGTGTGGACTATCATGGACTAAATGCAGTCATGAAGTTCGACGCCCACCCGATGCCCCGGATGGACGAACTCCTGTACAAGTTCGGAGGGGCGACCTACCCTACGACCATTGACATGATAAAGGGGTATTGGCAGGTAAAGTTGACAGACAGAGCTAGGGAGAGGTCAGCCTTCATCACTCCAATAGGCTTATTTGAGTTTAAAGTAATGCCTTTTGGAATGAAGACGGCCCCGGCCACTTTTCAAGGGTTGGTGAACCAGGTGTTAAATGGTGCTGAGGAGTACGCCGTGGTGTACCGGGATGCCATTGCCATCTTTAGTACCAGCTGGGAGGAACACCTATCCCACCTTAGGGAAGTGCTGGACAGGATACAGAGGGCCGGGCTCACTGTCAAAGCCGAGAAGTGCCAGGCGGTCATGGGAGAAGTGGCATACCTCAGGCATGTGGTAGGCTGGGGACAGCTCCATCCTAACCAAATAAAAATAAAGATGATCCAGGCGTGGCCCAGACCAGAAACCCAGAAGCAGGTCAGGAGCTTTCTAGGGACAGCAGGGTACTACAGGAAATTTGTACCCCATTACAGTGCCCTGGCTGCTCCCCTATCTGACCTGACAAAGAAAACGATGCCAAAGAAAATTACCTTGGGCCCAGCCTGTGAGGAAGCCTTTACCAGACTAAAGGAGGCACTGTGCAGTGCTCCTGTTTTGACAAGTCCTGACTATAGCAAAACCTTTATAGTTCAGACGGATGCCTTAGACGTGGGTATTGGGGCAGTACTGAGTCAGACATCTAGCCAAGGGACAGATCACCCAGTAGTGTACCTGAGTAGGAAGCCAATTCCCAGGGAGCAAGCGTACTCCATGGTGGAAAAGGAGTGTCTTGCCATAGTGTGGGCCCTAAAGAAGTCAGAGCCATACTTGTATGGGCAGCATTTTGTGGTGCAGACTGACCACAACCCCCTGGTTTGGCTGACGCAGATGGGAAAAACAATGGCAGACTGCTAAGATGGAGTCTTGCTTTACAAGGGTATGATTTGAAAATCATACATAGGGCTAGAGCCAAAAACCAGAACTCAGATGGGCTGTCTAGGGTCTATGAGGAGTGAACTGATTTGGGAAGCTCATCCCATGTAGGGGATAGAACCCCCAAATTCAGTCTAGGTGGGGAGGAATTATAACGTGGACAGACAGTTCTGAGTGCTGTATCATTTTTTTTTATATATAAAATGTAATGCAGAAGTAGAGGTAGTGGGAACCTGCTTTTGCTGAGCAGCTGGGGATTTTAGTTGCTGGATAAGCTTTAAATTCTTATCAGTCTGTAGACTTTTAAGCAGGACTGCTGACTTGTTTAGTAAGTGTTGTTTTGTGTGAGACCTTCCTCCGGAGGAGGTTGCAGTGCTTGGAGGTGCAGTGAGGGGCAGACACAGGGCTGATACACTCTCATGAGTGTTGTGTGTGGGCCCAAATCCCACCCCACCCCTCCCCAGAGCACAGCTAATTTATTGGGGAACACCTGCCCTGCAATTGGAGGAAAAGGCTTCAGGTGCAGCTCATGTAGTTCTAGCCACTGAGGGTTGGGTTTTAAGGCTGGGAGAGAGGAGCCTAGAGAGTTGTAATCTTCCCCTGTAAACTAACTCTCTTAAGGCAAATAGGTGGGGAAAGGTTCAGCCACCCAAGCTTTGCAAGTTTAAAGGTCTGCATGCTGTATGGGGGGGTTGCCTAGGTATAGGTACTGGTAGCTCGAGAAACTGTAGAGCCACTGAGTTGATAATTTGGCCCAGAAAAGACTGCTGTGATGATGGGGAAGGGACTGCATATCACTAGAGCAGGTATCTTTGGGCGGGTGGTTGGGTGCACAGGGTGTGGTGCGACCATGATACTAGACTGGACTTGGAAGTTTGGGGGATGCCCAGTGTGCTACCAGCTGGCACAGCTTGAGGAGGAGGTAAAGGGGATCTGAAGGCAGCTGGGGGGGAGGATTGGAGAGGTAGGAGGCAAGCGGTCACCTACATGGAAGCACGAGGTGCTGGGGCCTCCCAAGCTGGGGGAGGAGTGAAGAGTGGTGCTCACACTAGCAGAGGAGGGAAGGGGGTGCACAGAGGGCTCTCGGGGACCCTGGCAGATGGGGCCCAAAAGGTGGAAATTTCCACAGCAGTAGGCAAGAGCCTGGGGGTGTCCAAAGGAAACCGAGAGAGGCGGTAGGGACAAAGGGGGCACTGGGGGATGGGCCAAGGCTCACAAATCATTTTAACCCTCTACGCCCATTGGTAGAAGAGGGGTGTGTGGGGGAAGAGGAGGAGGAGGAGGATGCTGGTGCTACTGGTGTAGCTGGGGCAGGGATGGATAGAACGGGTGTAGAGGGCAAGCGTCAGGGGCACAATAGAGGGGGTCCTGGACAGGATGGGAGAAAAGGGGTAGGAGGGGAAAAGAAAAAGGATCAGGGGAACAAGGGGGAGGCTGATGGTATGGAACAGGGGAGCACAACAGGCAGGAAGGCGCAGGACGTAAATGGGATTATAGCAAGCAGAAAGCCAAATAGGCAAATGGATAGGACAGATGGATTAGTAAGGAGTGGGGAAAGAGATACAGAGAAAGATACTCGGTTGGGGGGGGTAAAGAAGGCCAGGACACGGGTAGGGAGGTGACCAGGGACAATAGTGGGCTACCGTCAACACCCAGATTGTGGGAGGTGCGAGGAGCCGGTTGAGGAGAGAACCCAGACGAAGGGATGAGGAGGGGCATGGAAGGAGGGGGAACCCGAGGGGTGAACAGGAAGGTAAGGGGGAAGTTAGAATACTGCTATTGGGGGACTCCATGATCAGAGGCATACAGTGGGAGGGGCAGGAGGAGGGTAAAAGCTGTCTGATCAGAACCAAATGCCACCCAGGCCTGACAGTGCACAAGGCCAAACATGAGTTGTATTCACTGGCAAGGGAATGCAGGGGAACCCCGGACATTCTAGTGCACTTGGGGACAAACGACATAAGTGGTAATAGTGAACTAGAAATTCAGGCAAGGTTCCGGGAGTTGGCCAGGGTATGCCTTTCCATAGGCTGTAAGATCTCCTTTTCAGAAATCCTGCTGGTGCCAAGGGCTACTGGGGAAAACAAGATGAAGATTATAGAGATAAATCAGTGGCTTAGGGAGTGGTGTGGGGAATTGGGGTATGGCCTGGTGGGGGACTGGGGGGAGACCTGGGAGGATAATGGTCTGTATGCTAGGGACAGGCTCCACCTTAATTTGGAGGAGAAGGAAATCCTAAAGCTCAAACTAGCTGGGTTCATCAGTGAAAGGTGAGTTTAAACTTGTGAAGGGGGGAGGGATCAAAAAAGGAGCAGTGCCAGCAGATACAATAAATGAGTGACATGGTCT
Organism: Neoceratodus forsteri; assembly: GCA_016271365.2. NCBI lineage: Eukaryota > Metazoa > Chordata > Ceratodontiformes > Ceratodontidae > Neoceratodus > Neoceratodus forsteri. Next base: position 1,078,130,759 of record CM057452.1, on the reverse strand, counting down.
CCACTCCTTTAGGGGGCTAGGGAGATATGGAGCTGGGTCACCAGGTAGGATGCAGGAGCTGAGAAATGGGAGTTTAAGGTGGAGAAAGGAGAGGAGGGAAAAGGGGTGGAGAGTGGTCCTGATAAATGCTAGGAGCTTAGGAAATAAAATGCCTGAGCTCCAGGCAATGCTAATTGAGGGGGAGGTAGATGTGGCAGCAGTCACTGAGACCTGGGCCACTGAAGGGCACCAGTGGGACCTAAATCTGGAGGGCTACACTATGTTCAGAAAAGATCGGGGGGAGGGAAGGGGTGGCGGTGTAGCACTGTTAGTCAGAAATGGCGTGGGTTTTGGAGGAGTAGAGGAGGCAGAGGGGAATGTGGAGGCTATTTGGGTCACCTTGCTGACGAAGGGGGATAAGAGAGTAAAGGTTGGAGTGGTATACAGACCACCAGCACTGGCGGAGGTCCTGGAAGAAAGTTCGGTGGCAAATTTTGAGGGACACTGTAGATTAGGAAAGGGAAGGGTAATAGTAATGGGGGGACCTGAACATGCCAGGAACAGACTGGGGGACTATGACATCACCAGTGGCCAGAGAGCAGAGGCTGCTTGTTGTCTTCCAGGATGCGTTTCTGACACAACAGGTGGGTGAGCCAACTAGGGAGGCCTGTACACTGGACGTTGTCCTGGCAGACAGTGATCAGATTAGTGGCCTAGAGGTGAGGGACCCGTTGGCTGGGAGTGATCACACCACAGTCTGGTTCTTCCTGGACCTGGGGGAGAAGGAAAGCCAAACAAGGATGGTAGTAACAGACTTTAGGGGTGCAGACTTCAGGGAGATGGGAAGGATCCTTAAAGATCATCTAGACAGGATAAGGTCGGATATGGATGCTGACAGCAGGTGGGGGATCATTAGAAGGGGAATACAAGAGGTTACCAGATCCTGCTCAAGGGAAAGGCGTAAGTTTGGTAAAGCCAGAAAACCCTGCTGGTGGACCTGAGAGGTACAGGAAGTGGTGAGGGAAAAGAAGGCGGCAGTGGTTCTGATTGTCTCATGTATGTATGTTTTGTCTTCCTTATGATGAGGTACCTTTGTAAATGAGCCTCTGGCTCAAAGGTTGTTAAACTGATGTTAAAATAAATAAATAAATAAATAAATAGGCACTTCAAGTGGTCAAAGAGTGAAAGGGATCAGGAGGAATATGAGCTGACAGCCAAGAGAGTCACCAGGGTGGTGAGAGCAGCTAAGGCAAAAAAGGAGCAGTCCTTGGCCAGTGGGATCCGGAGGGGGGACAAGGGGTTCTTTAGATACATAGGGGAAAAAAGGAAAGTAAAGGTGCAGATCAGCAAGATAAGGGTAGGGGATGGTTGGGCACAGGAGGCTGGGAAACAGGCAGAAGTCCTAAATGAGTACTTTGCCTCAGTTTATACCGGGGGGGGTGGAGGGGTTAGGTCTTGTGAGGGGAGCGGGGCAAACTGGAGCAAGGGGTGAGACCAGTAGAGACCAAGGGCCCTGATGGGTCTGGGGAAAGGGAGTGGCTACCACAGACAGGTGGGGGCCCAGCAGTGTGTGGTGAAAAGGGGGAGAACAAGGCTGAAATCCCAGTAGAGAGAGTGAGGGAAGCCCTCAGGCCCCTTCGGACGGAGAAAGCACCTGGACTAGATGAGATGCATCCCAAGGTGCTGAGGGAACTGGCAGATGTCCTGGCAGTCCCTCTAGCGGAGCTTTTCAACATCTCTCTGAGGACTGGGTGGGTGCCCCAAGACTGGAGGGTGGCCCATGTCGTGCCGATCCACAAGAGGGGATCAAGAGAGGAGGCGGGAAATTACAGGCCCGTTAGCCTGACATCGGTGGTCAGCAAGGTGATGGAGGGTGTTGTCAAGGAAAGGCTAGGAGGGTTACTGGAGCAAACTGGGGGCTTGGACAATAGGCAGCATGGCTTTGTCACGGGAAGATCATGCCAGACAAATCTTGTTGAGTTCTATGACTGAGTGATGAGGGCCCTGGACCAGGGTAGGCCAGTGGATGTCCTCTTTCTGGATTTTAGCAAGGCGTTTGATTTGGTACCCCACAGTGGCCTGCTGGCTAAGCTGAAGGAAATGGGGATAGGGAGACAGTTGCCAAGATGGATGGGAAATTGGCTCTCTGAGCGTACTCAGAAGGTGATGGTTGGAGGGTTAGCCTCATCCCCAAGGTGGGCTACTAGTGGGGTTCCCAAGGGGTCAGTGCTGGGGCCACTCCTGTTCGACGCCTATATCTCAGACATCAGGAGGGCGATCAGGAGTGAGATGAGTCTCTTTGCAGATAACTCAAAGCTATGTGCAGTGGTGGATGGGGAGGAGGGGAGGGTGGCCTTGCAGGAGGACCTGGAGGCTCTGGAAAGGTGGTTGGGAAAATGGAAACTAAAATTCAATGCGGGGAAGTGCAAGGTTCTGCACCTGGGAGTCAGAAATCCAGGCCAGGGGTATACCCTGGGAGGAGACATGATTCAAGTCACGGAGGGTAAGAGGGACCTGGGGGTAGTGGTAAATGTCAAAATGAACAACTCGGAGACCTGTAGGAGAGCAGCGGCAAGGGCAAATAGGATGCTGGGATGCATCGACAGGGTATTACCTCCAGAAAGGCGGAAGTAATCCTTCCTCTGTACAACTGCTTGGTTAGGCCACACCTCGAGTATTTTGTACAATTTTGGAGACCACATTTAAAGAGGGACATTACACTCCTAGAGAGGGTCCAAAGGAGGTTAACCAAAATGATCTGGGACCTGGGTAGAGGACCTATGTGGAGAGGCTCAAGGAGCTCGACATGTACACCCTGGAGGAGAGGAGGGACAGGGGGGACATGATAGAGGTCTTTAAATACATGAAAGGGATCATTAAAGGGGGCCCAGTCAAGGTGCTCCAAAGGAAGGAGGGTGGGGGCAACAAGAGGTCATGGGTGTAAGCTGGAAGGGGGCAGGCTCAGAGGGGAGAGGAGGAGATGTTATTTCACTGAAAGGGTGGTAGAGCCATGGAATGCACTGCCCAGGGAGCTGATAGAGATGGAGATTGTGGACGGGTTTAAGAGGGGATGGTACAGGTACAGGGGAAGGGTAAATTTGACCAGGCACAATACAGGTGGAACATATGGGACTGGGGACAGTATAACCCAAGGGGGAGGGGGGACACCAAAATCGGCCCTCAGGGCGGGTGCTGAAAATTGAGCAGACTCGAGAGACCTTTAGGCCTATTCTGCTGGCATTTTAGTATGTTGGTATTACGGACTGTCTCTGCTGAAAATCTGGTGCTTTAGGAGTGACCTCGCCCCAGGTTTCAGCTGAAAATGAAAGCCATGAGAAAATGCTGAACCAGCATGTGAGATCACACACACACCAATTTTAGCTACCAGGTGTTACATGGCAGGCCAGAAGCTATTTACAGACTTTTCTAAGTTAATTATTGATGTTGTTAAGAGGGAAATCATTAAAAAAAAAAAGGTTTGTGACGTTAGAAGGGGAAACCAGGTTTAGCAAACTGGCGCGTTTCACAAATTTGCTCAACCGGTCAGCCCTCTACTCCTAAAGTGCCAACCTCTGAGCGTATGATTTGTGGACAGGGAACAGAACAAGGTAACCCTCTTATCTGTTTTATGAGTTCAAGTCACCTTAGTCTCAAGCTCTGGAGGGATTCAAACTGATAACCTCTTGTTAGCGCACCCAGTTTTCAGGCTCAGATAATTCTGTCTTCGGGGGGCCAGATATCTTTGCCTATGGGCATTAACCAGATCTACAAAATTAACCCTTAGAACTCTATGCAAGACCCTCAGAGAACTCTGTCCGTTTCCCAGTTTGGTATATCAATAAGCCCATACACAGTGTTAACTATAACCTTTAAAAGCTTCACTTAAATAAAAAGAAATGTCAAGACACTCCAGGCAGTTTCCGTTTAAAATATATATCTTTACTTTATGATAGGAAAACAGAAAATATTACAGAACAAAATATATCCCAACACATACAGCTTTAAAACAAACAGGTTTAAAGTGCACGTTTCTACAGATAATAACTTCAGACTAATCTTGTCTAAGGTCCTTACATCAGTGCTTTGATAGTCTCTCTTCTCTCAGTCAGATAATGAATGTGTGTGTTTCAAGGTTTGCAGTAGGCTTAAGAAGAGTCTTGAGCCTGCCTTCTCTCTGAGGTCACCTAACTCCGCCTTGGTGTAACAAAATCTATATTTTATAATACAGGATGTCCAAATAAAATATTTTAAAAAAATAATAGGTGACCTCCCTTACTTTACTTTCCACAGGTTAACCAGACAAAACCAGTTTGTACTCTGCTACACATACATCTCAAAAGTTTCTTTGATCTAAGTCACTGTATTCAAAGCAAAAGTGTATTTGCCTCTTTAATTTCATCTGGGCCTTGGAATCTACACATCAACGGTCTCTCTGATATAATTCAAGGGTTTCCCGGGAATGTATATTGGGCCTTCCAAATTCGTCTGGGTCCTCCCTGGCCCACACATCAACCTCTCTTCAATGTCCATTCTGGTTTCCCTCTGACACCCCTCCCAACACAGGTTCTTCCTGACAACTGTTGCAAATCAAAGGATTTCCCTGAGGGAATTATGAATGGCTAATCTTATTTCCTGGGATGAAAGCAAATTGACAAGATAATTGCACCCCAGATATCTGCAGTTTAGCTATGTCCAGTCCTTTGAACTTATCCTTGGGGAGTCTTGATGTGTCAGTTCCAGCAAGACAGCATTTTCCTCTGACACAGTCATCATACATTAATTTCTTATATTTACAACAAAAAATTATACAAGGATCAGAATCAGTGGTCCAAGTGTGACAATTCCTCCCCATCTAGACTGAATTTGGGGGATCCATCTCCTACATGGAATGAGCTTCCGAAATCAGTTCATTCCTCATACACACAGGACAACCCATCTGAGTTCTGATTCTTAGCTCCAGCCCTATGTACAATTTTCAAATCATACCCTTGTAAAGCAAGACTCCATCTGAGCAGTCTGCCATTGTTTTTCCCCATCTGCGTCAACCAAACCAGGGGGTTGTGGTCAGTCTGCACCACAAAAGGCTGCCCATACAAGTATGGCTCCAATTTCATTAGGGCCCACACTAGGGCAAGACACTCATTTTCCACCATGGAGTATGCTTGTTCCCTGGGGAGCAGCTTCTGGCTCAGGTATGCGATAGGGTGTTCGGCCCCTTGGCTGGATACCTGACTCAGGACTGCCCCAATACCCACATCTGAGGCATCCATCTGAACTATAAAATGTTTGCTATAGTTGGGACTTGTCAAAACAGGAGCACGGCACAGTGCCTCCTTTAGTTTGGAAAAGGCATCCTCACAGGCTGGACCCCAGGTGATTTTCTTGGGCATCCTTTTCTTTGTCAGGTCAGATAGGGGCGCAGCCACGGCACTGTAATTGGGTACAAACTTTCTATAGTACCCGGCTGTCCTGAGAAAACTCCAGACCTGCTTCTGAGTTTTTGGTCTGGGCCATGCCTGTATTACCTCTGTTTTTATCTGGTTAGGACAGAGCTGTCCCTAGCCTACCACATGCTCGAGGTATGCCACTTCTCCCATGGCCACCTGGCACTTCTCGGCTTTGACAGTGAGCCCGGCCCTCTGTATCCTGTCCAGCACTTCCCTAAGGTGTGACAGGTGTTCCTCCCAATTGGTACTGAAGATGGCAGTGTCATCTAGGTATGCCATGGCGTACTTCTCAGCACCATTTAACACCTGGTTCACAAACCTTTGGAAAGTGGCCAGGGCATTCTTCATTCCGAAAGACATTACTTTGAACTCAAATAAGCCTATTGGAGTGAAGAAGGCTGACCTCTCCCTAGCTCTGTCCGTCAACTCTACCTGCCAATACCCCTTTGTCAGGTCAGTGGTCGTAAGGTAGGTCGCCCCCCCCAACTTGTCCAGGAATTTGTCCATCCGGGGCATTAGGTGGGCATCGGACTTTGTGACTGCATTCAGTCCACGATAGTCTACTCAGAAACGAGCTGAGCCTTCTGTCTTGGGTACAATGACTACGGGTGAGGCTCAGGGACTGTGGGATCTCTGGATTACCCCTTAATCCAGCATCTCCTCCACTTCCCTCCTAATGTCCTTTTGGACAGCCTCTGACACCCGATATGCTGTCCGCCATATGGGCATCTGTGTCCCTGTCTCCACATCATGTGTTGCTAAGGGGGTTAGTCCAAGCTTGGTGCTAAACAAGGGGCAAAATCTGCTAAAACCTCTCTCACTTTCTGGATCTGGTCCAGGGTCAGCCGGGGAGACAGTTTTACTGCCTCCACAGAGGACTCCCGCTTGCTCTCTTCCAGCAAGTCCAGAAGGGGGTCTCCTTCGTCCGTCCCCTCCCCATGACTACACACTGCGAACACCATGTCAGCCCTGTTTGCATATAGCTTCATCATGTTGACGTGGTACATCCTTTCTGTCTGTCTATGGTCAGGTAACTCCACAATGTAGTTTACGTCATTTACCTTCCTAACCACTTTGCACAGTCCTGTCCACTCAGCTTGCAGCTTGTCTTTCTGGACCAGAATAAGGACCATGACTTCCTGACCCACCATGTACAAGTGAGCTCTGGCTCTGCGGTTGTACCATACCTTTTGTTTCTGTTGGGCAGCTACCAGGTTGCTCTGGGCTGTCCCCATAAGCTCCTTCAGTCTTTCCCTAAACCTTAGGACATAATCCACAATGGGAGTTCCCTGGGTGGCGTGCTTGCCTTCCCAGTCCTTCCAGATCAAGTCTAGGGGCCCATATACCCTGCGTCCATACAAGAGTTTGAAGGGGGAAAATCCTGTTGACTCTTGGGGCACCTCCCTGTATGCAAACAACAGGTGGGGAAGGTATTTCTCCCAGTCCCTCCCATGCTGTTCAGCAAACGCGCGGAGCATTGACTTTAGGGTACCATTGAATCATTCCACAAGTCCATTGGCTTGTGGGTGATACGGTGTCGTGCATCTCTGCACCACCCCACACTTCTCCCATAAACATTTCATCAAGTCCGACATGAAGAAACCACCTGGATCGGTGATTACCTCTTGCGGAAACCCAACACGGGAGAAAATCCCAAGTAAGGCATCTGCCAATTTGTCTGTCCTCAGTAAGGATAGGGCAACTGCCTCAGGATACTGGGTGGCATAATCCACCACAATCAGGATTAATCTCTTCCCTGAGGAGCTGTGGGTATTTAAAGGCCCACAATATCCATTCCCACCCTCTGGAATGGCTCCTCCACTGTGGGCAAGGGGATCAGGGTGGCTTGGGTTTTCTTGCCTGCCTTCCCTATTTCTTGGCACCGGTGACAAGACCTGCAGTACTCCTTCACCTGCTGGGTGAAGTTAGGCCAGTAGAAATTCTGGGCCAACTGCTGCATTGTGCGCGCGATTCCCAGATGACCAGACAAGAGAATGTCATGGGCAACCTTGAGCAGCTGCTCGCAATATCCCTGAGGAACGACAAGCTGCCTGCCTAGCATCTCTCCCTCTGTCTGTACTGCCTGTGTATACATAAGTCCATTTTCCCAATAAACCTTATGTCTGCTGTCACCTCCGTGTGTCCTCCGAGTCTGCCCAAGCCCTCAGCTTCTCTAAACTAGGATCACCCCTCTGAGCAGCTGCAAACCCTTCACACAGTCCCAAGGCATGGGACAGGTCCCCTTCCGTTGCTAAACTAGGGTCCCTAGCACTAGCATCAGGGCCCTCAGGATCACTGTCAGTCCCAACCCTCGGACAAGGAGTCACCCTTCCCTCTTCGGAGTAACCCTCTGTAGCTGTGTGGTTACTTGCTACCGGGGACATTTCTACCCCCTTTTTATCAGTCTCCCCATCTGGAGACTCAGGCTGGGGAACCAGCCTCTCAGTGGTTTCCACACTGGTTTCTATGGGGTTCAGGGAACTACTATTTTCCCTTGCCGCTTGGCTACGGGTAACTGCACATACCACCTCCTGTTGGAGTTTGTTACTCAGGATCACATCCACTGCTAATGTGTTGGCTATAGCCATCTGTTGCACAGTTCCCCCTGTTTCACCCCAGTCCAGGAGAACACTAGTGAGCGGCAATGTTTTCTCTTCACCAGTAACCCCTTGTACAGTTATGTATTTATTGGGTATAAGCTGACCAGGCTGTACTAGATCCCCCTTTATCAGTGTCAGGGATGCCCCTGTGTCCCTTAACCCCTGCGTCTGTACACCATTTACTATGACTGGGTGCATGTGTTCCCTCATGTTCACTGGCATGCTCTCAGGGACACACAAACAGTGCACTTCTTTTCTAGCACCCTGTTGTGTATTTTGGCTGTCCTTTTTGGGGCACTGTCTGGCAATATGCCCAGTTTCCTTACACAGCCAACAGGCATTTCTTACTTCAGATAAATCTTTTCGTTGAAACCTGGGGCTAACTGGTTTTGGTGGAGGCAGTGCTCTGAAAAAAGTGGTCCCCATGCTCGTCTGCACATTTTAGAAATTACCCCTTGAGTTAAAGGGGACAGGAATTGATTACTTATGTGCAGCTGTTTGAAATGTCTCTGTTTTTATAAATTATATTCATACCTTTAAAGGATCCCTATTTTAACAATGCCTGAATAAGAGCCGAAGCTGTCAGTTGTGTTTTGTTTTGGTTTTAGATTTATAGAACTGTTATTTAATACAACAGCAGATTAGCTATGTATGGACACATGTTGATACATGGACATATTAGGATAACAGTATCTCCGTTACAAGGGGGTCTGCGTTAGGTTTGAGTTTTGAATGTACACATACACTAGTCACTTGTTACAGAATTGCAGATATATCATGTTTAAGATAGTATACGTTTGACTATTCAGGAGTAATGTGGACTTATTGTACAGAGTTTAAGAAAAATGTATCTGAACAGTACACTGTGTAAAATTTGATTGACACCACTGTGTGAAACAGCTGGTGAATGCTTAACTTACAGTAGGGCAGGTTGTCTTCTAACCTATTTTTTACTTCACACATATACGTGTTCATATTTATAAGACTTTTAACATTATTTCCTATGTATTGCTTAAAGAGCTACTGACGCCTCAAAGAAAACTTTGAAAAACATAATAATTAGGTAAACTTCTGCTTGTATTCCATATATATTCTAGATTTCTCCTCCCCATTATTTATTACTGAGAAAATGTGCATAAATAACATGATTTTTATCCCTTGCAGTTACTTTAAAGTTAATCTGCCTCTATAGTTTACTCCCTACTTCAAGTCACAATGCTCTGTTGTGACATCACAATCTGTTGCCATGAGAGTAACTGTGATGTCACAAGCAGTGCATTATGACCTCAGGTAGGGAGACAGCAACAGAAATAGATGAACTCTTCAGGAGCAAAATAGAGGATTGTGTATCAGCAGGCATACACAACAAGGGTATGCTTGCATTGAGAGGTTTCCTTGGTGACAGTAGACCTCAAGAGCGCAGCTCGAGAGGTCTCCTGTCACCAAGGAAACCTTGAGATTTCAAGCATACCCTTGTCTGTGTATGCCTGCTCATACACAATCTTTTATGGTATATGAGAAGGCACTCACATACAGCGGCGTCGCGATTAGCGAGAGTGCTTTTTTTTTTTTTCAAATAAACAAGTAGCCTAGGGAGAGAGAGACACGTAAAATTGTCTTATCTGTTGCTGTTTTTCGGGCATCCACTCAGAGGTCTGCTTACTAGGCGATAGCTCTGGCAACGGTCGGCATGACTGAGGAGATTTCAGCGCAAGCACTGATTCGATGTTGTTGTGCGTTAGTAGTAATGTCTTCGGTGAAGCACAACAGGAGTTTGACGTCACTACTAATGCACAACAGACTAATTCCAGTCATAGATTTCTATGCACAACAGTACTCTGTCATACACTATAAGCCTGTTTTCCTGCAAATGACCTCCACAATAAACAAAGGAGAGGAGGACTAAAGAACTAATGTGAAATTATAAGCAGAACTTTATCTAAATATTATGCTTTGTTAAAGTTCTCTTGAAGGTGTCAGCTGCTCTTTAAGCTTATTTTTCCTTGTGTTTTTAATCATTGTCATTTATTAATGCTGGCACAGACACGCACACAGAGGGTTTTGAAATGAAGCTTAATTTGGTTTATAGCTTGTGTCAGGGAGTGAACTTTCAAGTCAGTGAAATTTGATCTTGGGATAGCTTTCTTTTGATGGAACTAATCCTGTCTTGGTGAAGTAATTTGCAAAGCTGAGGCTGTTTGGAAGTACTGTAGGAGTTATGTTAAACAAATGTAAATATCTCTAAAAGTATACAACGTACAGATAATAAACCTGTATGAATGTTGTTCAGGACAACAAGACCTTTCAAATGAGCCTGTTCATTAAACTGCACAAATTATATTTTTTAAACTATGGCCATCTGATTATCTCAATTTTCATTTTTTCATAGGAGTTATGCCAAACAAATATAAATATCTGTAAAAGTATGCGAGTTATGCATAAATCATCAGTATGAAAGTTATTTGGGACAAAACGACCTTTCAAATGAGCCTATTGATTAAGCTGCACTAATTATATGTTTTAAACTATGGCCATCTGATTACCTGAATTTTCATTTTTCATCACACTTTTCACCTTTTGGAGGGCTATGTTTAAAAAAATCTAATGAATTCAGATTAGTGACTACCCTCATTTGAAAGGTAATTTTGTCCTGAACAACTTTCCTTTTGGTTGTATATTGGTAACTTGTATACTTTCCAATATATTTACATTTGTTTAGCATGACTCCTACTGTGTTCACTCAGAGAGAAAAAAAAATGAGGTTGTTTGGAAGACCATATTTTACAAAACATAAAGAATTCAGATTAGTGACTACCATCATGAGAAAGGTATTTTTGCCCTGAACAACTTCCACGCTAGTTGTTTTTGTGCACCTTGAATAGTTTTAAAGATATTTAGATTTGTTTGGAAGGTGTGCACATTTGCTCTGAGAAAAGCGGCTTGGAGTTCTGTGTCCACCATTTTAATTAAACAGAAAGAAGGTAGTATTTCTTTAACTGCCATGGAGATTTGTAGAATGGAAAGATACACTGAAAACTCCTGAAAGATGTGTTCCACGGAAACACCTTTTTTCAAGTGAAAGCAGGATGACTGTAGGCTCCACCCACAGCCATGAAAAGAAAAAGAATGTCTTGACTCTTCTTCATTTATTTTGCTTTCTTTCCTCAGGAAGGATATTTATCAAGTCCAGCGACTCTTTGGGAGAATTACCCTCATCTCTATCTGTCGTAAGTATTCTGATAAAGTAACTGATACTGCTGTATGTCCCTCTCACAAGCGATCCCCCTACCCATCATGCCATTCCCTCTGCATACCCACCACCACCTAATATAAACCATCCCTCTTTAAATCCCCCTCTTCCTTCATAACCCAATCCCCTGTATCACAACCACCCTCCTAGCCTAACCATCCATATACCCCACCCCCTCATAACCTATCCCTCTACATCCACTACCCCATATATCTTGTCCCTCTCTACATCCCACTCTGCATTCCACTAATGATCCATCCCCTCTACCTCATGCATCCCCATCCCCCTCATAAGCTATCCCTCTCCATATTCCTTTCTCCTCATAACCCATCTCTCTCTACACCCTTCTTATAACCCAGCTCTCTCTACAGCCCCCTCTCCCCTTATGGCCTGCCGCACCCTACAACCCCCCTGATAACCCATCATTCCCTACATCCTCTCCCCTTATAACCCATTTCTCTCTATATCCCATCCCCTGATAACCCATCCCTACCTACATCCCCTGATAACCCATCCCTACCTACATACCATCCTCCTTAATAACCTCAGTCTCAGTATCCAGTATAGTAAGGAGGTCGCCCAGGCAATTAGTAATAAGAGGACAACCTATAAGAAGTTCAGGAGGATCCAGAGTGAGGAGGGCAGGGAGGGCTGTCTGAAGAAGGCTACTGAGGCAGGAAGGGTAGTGCAGTGGGCTAAGGCTCAGAAAGAACTTCAGCTAGCCGAGGGAACTAAATAAGCAGAAAGAGTCTTTTTAGGTGTATTTGTGAGAAAAGGGATACAAATGATGGAATAGTATGTCTCAGAAAGGGGAAGGGGTGGATGGAAGTGAATGAGGACAAGACAGAGATCCCTAACAAGTACTTCTGTTCAGCCTTCACTAAGGAGAGAGATGTCCCAGTACTACAAGGGAGAAGGGGAGGCACGGATGGATTGATTGAGGTGGATAGGGTAAGAAAAGGGTTGTTAGCCCTGAGGATGGACAGATCCCTGGACCCAGATGGCATCCATCCAGGGTGCTGAGGGAGCTGGCAGAGGAACTTGCAGGCCTCCTGGCAGACCTGTTCAATTGTTTGCAGTGGTCTGGTGCGGTACTGCAGGACTGGAGAATGGCACGTACTGCTGCTTCATAAGTGCGGTCCCAGAGATTATCCTGGGAACTACAGACCAGCCAGCCTGACCTCAATCATGTGCAAGCTCATGGAGACCATACTTAAGGAAAGGTTAATAGGATATTTGGAAGAGAATGGCCTCCAGGATGAGCAGCAACACGGATTAATGGCTGGGAGATCATGCCAGACAAACTTGATCAAGTACTTCGCCTGGGTCACTAAAACGGTGGACATCCTGTACTTGAACTTCAGTAAGGCCTTTGATTCACTGCCCCACAAGAGACTGATCAAGATGCTGGTGGATTTGTGGGTAAGGGAGAAATAGACTGGGTAGGTAGCTGGCTGGCTGAAGGGTAGGACTCGGTTAATGGTGGTACTGGAGGAAGCTGTTGGGTGCTAGGGATGTCACCAGCAGGGTCCCACAGGACTCAGTACTTGGTCTGGTGCTTTTTAATTTCTTCATCAGTGACATTGGAGTGGGTATACAGGGCAAAATTTGCTTATTCACAGATGACGCTAAACTCTGCAGGAGGGTGGATATGGTTGAGAAATTGGGAGTAAGGGAAGGGTTGGCAAGGCTTGAGATGTGGTCTGGAATTTGGCAACTCTGCTTGAGTGCAAAGGAATGCAAGGTTATGCACACTGGAGCTAAGAACCCAAAGATGGAGTACAGCCTGGGAGGGGTGCTGATAACCAAATCTGAAGAGGAAAAGACCTGCGGGTGTAGGTCGCTAGTGATCAGCATCATGCAGCGTAAGAAGGCAGCAGCAAAGCAAAAAGAATGTTGTGCTGCATAGTTAGCGGGATCAGCAGTAGGTATGAGGAGGTAATACTGCCCTTGTACAGGTCACTGGTGTGGCTACACCTGTAGCAGAGTGAACAGTACTGGTGTCCATACCTTAAGAAAGACATAAACCTACTGGAGATAGTCCAAAGGAGGGCAACACAAGACTGGAGGCTTTGAACATGTACTCCGTGGAGGATAGGATGGAGAAGGAGGACATGATTGAGACCTTTAAGTATTTGAAGGGTATAAATAAGGTGGACAAGGAGAGTCTCTTCAGGATCAGTGGGAGCAGAAACTCAAGGGGGCACTGTCTTATGTTTGAGGGAGGGAGGTTTAGGAGGGAGACCAGGAGGCATTTCTTCACAGAGAGGGTGGTGACTGATTGGAATGGGCTTCCTGAGGAGGTGGTATCTTTCAAATCAGTGGATGGGTTCAAAAGAGGCTGGGACAGGGTACAGGAGAGAATCTGGGCCAAGAAGGGGGTAGATAGAAAGGAAGGCATGAGGTTGGGCATCGTCCTTAGCTGGTGCTGGGGACCCTGCAATACAAGCAGACTTGGTAGACCGAAAGGCATTATTCTGCTGCCATCTTCATGTGTTCATATAACCCAACCCTCCCAACATCCCTTTCCTTCATAACCCATCCCTTCCTCCATCCCCCTCATAACCTTTCACTTCCTCCATTCCCCCTAATAACCCATCCCTCCCTGCATCCCCTTTCCCTAAACCATCTCTATCTAAATCCCCCCTCATAACTCATCTCTCCCAACATCACCCCTCATAGCCCCTCTTCCTACATCCCCCTCGCAACCCCTCTTCTTACATCCTCCCTCATAACTCATCTCCCCATACATCCCCCCATAACCCATCTCTCCCTGCATCCTCATCTCCTTTCAAAACTAGTTTCTCCCCACATTATCTCCCTACTTCCCTTCCCCCTCATAACCTATCCCTTCCCTCATAAACCACCCCTTCCTACATCTCTTTATAACCCATCCTTCCCTACATCCCCTCTCATAACCAGTCCGTCCCTACTTACCTCCTCATAACCAGCCTCTCCCTGCATTCCTCCTCATAACCGATCCCTCTTGGTCCCCTTTTCACTTCTGTTTCATTCTTCTCTACATCTGTCTCCTCATAATCCATGCTTCTCTGCATCCCCCTCTACCTTTATTACCCATCCCTTGCTACATCACCTCCTCCTCATTGCCTATCTAACCCTACATTCCCTTCATTTCCTTCATAACCCAGTCATCTCTACATCCCCTTTCCTAATAACACATCTCCCTCCACACTCATAACCCATCCCTGTCTACATTTTGTCCCCCTCATAACCAATGCCAACCTGCATCCCTTCCCCCTCATACCCCATCCCTCCTACATCTCATCCCCCTTTATAATCCATGGATCCATGTATGTCCCCTCATAATCCATCCTTCACTGCATCCCCCTTCCTCTCATAATCTGTCCCTCGCAACATCCCTCTACCCTTTCATAACCCTCCCTACATCCCATCCCCCAGAAATCCTAACTCTCTGCTTCCCGGCCCCCTCATGAACCATCCCTTGCTACATTTCTCTTCCGTCATAGACCATCCCACACCTACATCTCACTCTACATCACCCTCTCCCCTCATAACCCATTCCATCCTGCATCCCTTCCTCCTCAGAACCTGTCCATGCTACATGCACTTCCTCCTCATAGCTACTTATCCCATCTCATCTCCCCCATTCCCTCCTCCTCCTACTCCCTATGTTCCAGGGACCCACACACTTTTTCCCCATCCTTACTCCTCAGCTGGTAAATCTGCTTTCTCATATCATTTTCTGTCCCTCTGAAATCAGCAACCCTCCTCCATCTGTCTCGCTCCCTCACTTCCCTCCCTTAGACACCAACTAAAACTCCTCCCTCCTCCCCGCTGTTCCTGCCAGCCTTCTTCCTGAACCCCTTCCTTTCCTTTCCCGACACCGCCCCTCTGCATTGGGGCAGCATCCCATCATCCGGGTTTCCCTGCACTTTTTGAATTTACTTTATTTGCACAGATGTTTTTGGTTTTCTATGCTATATATTTGGGCACCCTGTTGCATTTGGCTTTACTGTTTATACAGCACTCGACTGACGTAGCAGTATGTAGGTTAAACTAAAATAGCTCAGTCAGGCATGAAGCATTGGGCAATTAAGTGCTTTGTGAGTGAGCAAAGTGGACAGACAATAGTCAAGTGAAGTAGGGAGCAAGGACAGGGAGCAGGTTATGCACCTGGGAGGAGAAACTCATGGGCTGTGTATAATATGGGGGGTTGTACTTACATTAATCACATAGGAGAGTGTCTTTGGGGGGTAATCATATCTGATGATCTCAAGGTGGCAGGGCAGTGCATCAAGGCAGTAACCAATACTAGCCAGATACTGAGTTGCATAGGTAGGGAGATTTCTAGCAGCAGGAGGGAGGTGGTGTTGCCACTGTGTTGTTCACTAGTATGACCCCACCTAGGGTACTGTATCTACTTCTGGAGGCCATGCCTCCTCAAGGACATTGACTGGGTGGAGATGATACAGAGGAGGGCTACTAAAATGGTGTGGGGAGGAGCTTAACTTGTACTCCCTGGAAGAGAGGAGAGCAAGAGGGACATGATTGAGATGAGAGATGAACAAGGTGCAAGAGGGAAGTCTTTTCAGTGAAGAAGTACCAGAACACAGGGGCATGGTGAAGCTGTGGGGGTTGGGAGTTCAAGAGGGATATAGAGAAAATATTTCTTCACAGAAAGGGTAGTGGACACCTGAACTGCCTGCCACATGTGATGTTGGGTGTGAAGACAGTGGGGAGCTCAAACATGCTTGGTATATGCACATGGTCCTAACAGAGGGAAGGGAGTAACACGTGACCAAGTAGGTCCGTGGTGTAGAAATAGGCAGGGAAAATAGGGCAGACTAAATGGGCCTACCAACCCTTTTTTGCCTACTAATTCTGTGTTTCTGTGTGTCTATAGCGCCTCCCCCGCCCGCTACATCCCTTTCCTCCTCATAATACATCCTTTTCTGCATTCATCCTCCCCTCCTACTCAGTCACTGTCTACATCCCTCCACCACATAATCCAACCCTCCCTACATCCCCATCACCCTCATAGCCCATCCCTCTCTGCATCACCCTCCCCATAGCCTATTCCACGTTGTATCCCCCTCCCTTTATAACTAATCCTTCCCTACACTCCTCTCGACCTTCATGACCCATCCCTTCCTACATCCACCTCCCCTCTTGTAACTCAACTCTACCTCCATCCCATCTTCCCTTACAACCTATGCCTCCCTACATTATTTATTTATTTAAAATTTGATGACCAGGAAAGGCTCACTGAGCAGAAGCTTGTTTCCAGGTGCAACTCGGGGACAGGGGGTACAAATACAGCAAAGGGAGGACATACAGATGCAATGTAATACAGAATAGACATAAAATGAATATATATAGTATAATACAAGAATGTGTTCTACATAACAGTATAATACAATGAGCAGGTAAATTCACATTTTAGGAATGCAGTGCAGAGAGTATTGCGCAGGAGATTCTATTGGAGGGAGAGTCAACAAGTGCTGATAACAAAAACAGTCTGGTAGCTACTGATACAGAAAATGGAAGAGAGGGAGGAGGACAGTCACATGGTGAGACTCAGGGCCGTGGGCAGTTACAGGATGAAACAGGGAAGGCCTGAGGAGGCGCTTGAGAGCAGGAAAGGAGGGGTGAGACGGGTTTGAGGGGAAGAGATTGTTCCAGAGGTGAGGGAGTCTATAGGAGAAAGCTAGTTTCCCTGCCGAAGTGTGTGCTTGTGGTAGGGTGAAAGAACGAAGGGAATTCATACGTGAATTGTAGGGGGAGTAGCAGGATTTAGGAGAGAAGAACAGTAGAAAGGAAGAGTTCCAAACCAGTATTTGGAGATGAAGGTGGAGCAGTGAGACGTGCGTCTCTGCGCTAGGGATTGGAGGGATAGGGAGGAGTATAGGTCACTATGATGTGTCATTGGTGGGGGTTGAGGTGAAATGACAGAAGGCATTGAAAAGGACATCTAGTTTGGAGAGAGAGGTAATGGGCAGCGCTGAAGACCACATCAACATAGTCAAGGGCAGGGAGTATCCATTTAACCAGCAGGTCACGCCGGACTGGGATGGGGAAACTAACCTTATGGCGGTAGAGCAGACCCAGTTTAGGATGTAGTTTGGAATGCAGGGCCTTAAAGTGGTAGGAAAAGTCTAGTGAGGGATCTAGCCACACTGTTAGGTATTTGTGGACTGGGACATCATCGAGAGGAGTGTTGGCTGGGGTAGAGAAGACAGGGAGGGTGGGGAGCCTGGCAAGCTTTTGTTTGGAACCAAAAGTCATGGTCCTGGTCTTTTTGGTGTTCATTTTTAGGCAGTTAGCCATGAACCAATTAGATACTGTGGTAAAGTCATGTTGGAGTGGGGTTTGGATGGTCTGGGCAGAAGGACTAGATAGAAAAAGGATGGTATTGTCCACGTACATATGGGTCTTGGCATGGGAGCAAGCAGAAGGGAGGTCATTGATAAACAGGGAGAAGAGAACAGGTCCAAGTATCAAGCCCTGGGGGACACCTGCGAGGATGGGGGAAGGGGGGAGACAGGATGGTACTGATTTTTACTGACTGGGACTGGCCAGTTAAGTAGGAGCTGAATCAGGAGACAGATGTTGGGGAAAGGCCAATGGTGCTTTATTTAGAAGAAGAGAGTGAGAGACAGAGTCGAAGGCCTTGGCAAGGTCAATGAAAATAGCCAAAGTGATCTGCCCTTGATCCTTTGCAGAGTGGATGGCATCTGTAAAGCAAAGAAAGGAGGAAGTGATTAAGTGGAGTTTCCTGAAGCCTGATTGGACCAGGGAGAGAGTATTGGAAGTGGAGAGGAAGTCATTTAGCCTTGCGAGGACCAGCAATTGTTGGACCTTGGCAAGTGAGAGGAGGAGAAGAGATATGGGGCAGTAGTTGCTAGGGACAGTGGGATATCCCCCTTTGTGAAGGGGTATGACAATAGCTGACTTCCAGGTTGAAGGGATGGTGGAGGAGGAGAGAGAGAGATAGATTGAGGAGGTGAGTTAGAGAGGTAAGGATAGAGGGTGCAGAGATTTTAGGTAGTCTGGGATGTAAGCCATCAGGGCTGGATTTCGTAGAGCTCAGGGAGAGTATAGCTCTAAGGACTTCCGTAGGAGTTACCGGGGCAGTAGAAAGCCAGAGGGCCATGAGGAGGAAAGGGGAGGGGCTTGGGAGCAAGCGGTGGGGGGTGGTCTTGCGGGAGGGCACAAGTAGTAAATAAATTTAGGGCATCTGTGACAGAGGTAGGGTCCGATACTAGGGAACCAGTCGTGCAAAGAGTGGGGGGTTCAGAGGAGGGCTGCAGGAGCAGTTGGAGATTGTTCCAAAAGGAGGACAGGGAATTGTTGGAGGGTTCTGAAGTAGTCAGCTTTTGCCTGACAAATACGCTTGGTGCAGCTATTTCGGAGGGTTCTGCAGGTCAGCAAGGTCACATGTGGCTTTGAAGCAACGCCAACCAAGGTCACGGGTTTTGCAGATGGAAAGGATTTCCGGGGAGATCCAGGGATTGTGTTGACGCTTAACCCTGACAGATCTCAGAGCAGCATGGACATCCCAGCTTTTTAGAAGTGTAACCTCTTTGTTCCCAGGGGTTACTAGAATCATAGTTAGAATCAGTGGCAGGCAGGAAAGGCAGCTTGTGAAATGCCAGGTAAATGGGTTTCACACTGTCACACACTGTTTTCAGCTTCAGCTGAGCTGGAGTGATGATGTAATCTTAGAACTCTCGCAGTGGCATAAGCCACCCTCTGGCAAGTAGTTGTCAGCTAGAGTAAAATGTTCAGTAGTCTGCGAGTGAGTCTTCCTGGAGGAGGCTGCAGCTTGCTGTGCAGCTCCTCAGTTAGGTCTGACAGAGAGCTACCTCTTTAGTTTTGGGTAGTTTGTTCTCACCCTAGAAGAAGAACATAGAAGACAGTGTCTGAAGTGGTGGAGACCTTGCTAAGTGGGTTTTCCTTTGCCCTATTCCAGGAGGGATGGGGGCGATCTTCAGGGTTCAGGGGCAATCCCCTTAATCCATTCTGTCTGGTGAAGCTGCCATAGACATCTTCATTTGTTGTGAATACAATTTTTGTTCTGAGTAAGCCCAGGAGGGGCACATGCAATACCTAGGGGTGAATTTCTCTGACAACAGGATGCTGTCACCTAGACTTTGTGTTTTAAAAGTGTCTGCCTATGATGGAGTCCAGTATGTGACCGTCCAAGTACAGAACTTTTAACTTCTGATACCTCAGAGGTGTGTGTGTGTAGTATGTTAAGTGTGAATTACATTTCAAGACAGCATCTACAGTTTTCTACAGTTGTGTGGTGTTTTTAACCAAATGAATGGCAGAGTATAAACTTGGAAGCAAAGGTGGGAGACCCCCCCCCCCCATCTGGAGTGACCCTGTTTACCTCTCCGGGTTCAGTTTGGGCACCAGTACTTTTTCATTTAGTGCATCTGGCCAATGCCCAATGGAAGTAGTTACCCCTGGATGTGGGTTGTTTTCTCTCAGTTTTTATTTATTTATTTATTTATTTAATAAACTCTAGGATTATAAGTACCTTTGAGCAGGGACTGCTCGTTTACAAAGGTTCCACGTCAGAGGATGGGGGTGACGTATCACAAAGGTGAACAAAGATTACAAACTAAACATGTCGATTACTAAGGCCTAAGTAGTACAGTCAATAAGCTGAAGTAGATCAACATAAGCTAGCTTTAACAGAATTTATGGTAGAACAATATCTATGAAGGAGGAAGTCAGGAAGAAGCCGGCAGGTAGGTGTCGTTGTCAGACAAGGATGGACAGAGCGAGGGGGAAAGGGGCCAGTAGCCATAGAGTAGAATGTGTCCTTAGGGAGGGAGATGGGTGGGTGAGCGGGGGGCAAGGGAGAGAAGGGGGAGGCTGGTGCAGTGAAAGCATGGTAGGAAAAGCTGGTTACAGCCACTGTAAGGGTAAGGGGCGTAGAGCAATGCTTAGGGGAGGCAGTCACACTGTGAGGTAGAGGGGAGGAATAGATGTAGTTGCCTTTTAAAGGGGCTTAGCGTTACTGCTGTTAGAGTTTCCTTGTTAAGCATGTTGAACCACTGAGGAGCCCTGTGCATGAAGGATCTCTGACCCAGTGAAGTCCGGTGCCTGGGGACCTGGAAAGTTCGGGATTGAGAATCACATGTCGGCTGGGTACTACTGTTGGTAGTTAGGAGCCTAGCCACACCTGGCGGCATGAGTCCGAGGAGAACTTTTTTGGCTATCAGACAGGTCTGGTATTGTATTCTACTGACGAGTGGTAGCCATCCAGCCTGGGTGTACAGGTCACAGGTGTGTGTTAGGGCGTCAGGGCCCTTGAGAAGCAGCCGACCGCCGGTTTACCGCAGTATGGTTGGTTCTGAAAGTTCCTGAGCCTGGATGTGCTCCTTTGTGGTCGTGTGTACCACCTTCATTCCTCATGAAATATGGGAAAGTGTCCTAGTTCTGGCCGTGTGTTCCTAGTCGATGGGAAATGTACCAGTTCTGGCCGTGTGTGCCAATCTCCATTTCAGAACTAGGGTGTTCGCTGTTTTGTGTTACTTCAGCCTATGCTAAATGGGAATGTCAGGAATTTCTGTACCCTGGAGAATCTGCAGTTCCAGTATGTGTAGCCCTATGGGGGTCCATCTTCTCTTTGTGATTATTCCTACTTTGTTACATGAATAAAAGTCACACTCTAGAATCCCAACCTGGTTTGGACAGTATTGTTATTGCTTCCTTGTGTCTGGATTTACTTGGGTGCCCCTGTCCAGAAGTGCAAACCTAGCACAGTTGTGAGCAAATGTTTTCTGTCAGGGAACTGGGTTGCTGGCCATGGTAATTGGTTACCCCCAGGTGTGTGCCATGTAGCCACACTTGGGTTTGACTGTTCTAGTGTAACAGTTGGGTCACCTAGCCTAACTGTGGCCAGTTCCCTGTTTTCCAAATCGTATTCACTTATGTAAACCCCAACCCCTCTCATTTGCCCCTAGATGTCTGTGGTGAGAGGAGCAGCCCTGCTAGTTAAAGATGGGGGGCCGGTGGGGGGTTACAGAAAGATATCTGTAAAATGGGTGAGAGCAGCATCTATAGAGGGTGTGGCATGGACTGGAGACCAGTTAGCCAAGGCCAGGTCAAGGAGCAGTTTATTTGAGTCGAGCCTTTTGAGGGGTCGATACTGAATATACTTGGGGGGGGGGGGTTAGGAAGGAGGTCTTATCTTTCTGATGCAAAAGGTGGGACAGTGATCACTCAGCACATCAGGCAGAACATCTGAAGAGCTGATGCTATGAGGGTGGGTAGCTAGTACCCAGTCTAGCAGGGCATGGGACTGGGAGTGATGGTTTAGGCAAGTGGGCTCATTGATCATCTGGGACAGGTTAAGTGCATCAATCTGGAAACAAGCACTTTGCGAGGAGGGGTAGAGCCAGCCCAAATTAAAGTCACCAAGAAGGATTGATTCGCCCGAAAATACCATGGTAGCAATGGAGATGATGCAGGAAACAAGGGAGGTGGGAGAGAGTTTGGGGTAGGCATACAAAACACCAACAGAAGGTGGCGTTGAGGACGGAAAGGTGAGCTTTGCCAGGAGGAGTTCGTGAGATTTCAGGACAGTGTCACGGTGTGTGACAGTGCAAAAAAGGGAGTTGCAGTAGTAGATTGCAACTCCTCCCCCCACCCCTTTTACCACGGTCTTGCCAATGGAGGTTATAGTTCGGGAGGGCAGGTTGATTGTCTGGGACACATGAGGACAGCCACGTTTCTGTGATACACAGAATGTCAGGGGAGTGTTGAGTGACCCAGACCGTGATATCATCCAATTTAGGGAGGAGGCTATGGGCAGTCACATGGAAGAACCTCAAACCTTTGAGAAAATCTAGTGGCGAGGTAGTGTTGGAGGGGCCAGGGTTCAGTTCAACATCTCCAGCTAGGAGAAGGAGATAGCCTAGGGGTGATAGTGGGGGGAATGTCTTTTAAGCTTCAGCTGGTATCCACAGAGAGGGAGACATTTGGAAGGAGTAGGACTCCCCCTCAGGAGTCGTTGGATGGCTTCAGTTCATAACTCATTCCTCCATACTTCCCCACCCCCTCATAACCCATTCCTCCCTCCATCTGCCTCTGCCTTGTAACCCATCCCCACTTCTGTCTCCTGTAACTTACTGTATCCCTTTCTCCCATGATAATTTATTCATTTATGTATTTATTTAAAAATTGGTAACCAGTAGAGGCACACTGAGCTAAGGCTTGTTTCCAGGTGTGACCGGGGCACAATTCCAAACAAAATACAGCAGGTCTGGTGATGTGGTTACAGGGACAATGACATCAAGAGCATATGTTGAATGTAGTACAGACTCAATGGCAAAACATTACATGTGGAGGAATATAAATTAGCATACAAATCATCTGTGCAGATTGGGTGAACTCGAACAGTGCATAGTGCCGGAGTAAGGGGAGGCTGAGCTGGTGCTTAAAAGAGGGGTCAAAACAAACTGATAAACTATAGTGAGGTTGTTGGAACTGTGAGGTTAGGGAGGAGGGAGAGGTATGGTTATAAAAAGCCAGGCAAGGGTAAGGAAGGATTCAGGAAGAGGGTTGGCAGGAGCCAGTGGCATCCTTCCTAAATCCTTCAGATGTTTTTCTCGCCCCTTATTTAATAACACCTGCAAGTAAGTAAGTAAAATTTTATTTGTACAAGGCGCCCTTCCGTAGCTCAGGGAGCCTTTACACAGTACTCACACAGATTAAAAACATATTAAAATAACATAACTAAACTGTACACATCTTCCCTCATCTGTGTAATAGTATAGTCTTCATTGTTTCACCTCCCCTCATGCTTTCTTATTCTCTAGATTTCAGGTCAAATTTTTCTACCTTTGCCAGCTAGCCTACTGGCTCCACGCATTGCCCGAACTTTACTTCCAGAAGGTCCGAAAAGTGAGTACTGCTCCTCCATCAGTCTTAACACTTTGTCTGTCTTTGTGAAAACACTTCCTTTTCCTTGTTGACTCAGGACAGAGGGCACTATGGTATCCTCCTTTCTTGCACAGCATCAGCCATTTCAACACACTGAGAAAATGATGGTCATCAGTGGTAGGTTTATTAATAACCCAGACAAAATCTGGTAGCTAGCAAAGTCAAAGTAAGAAGGTTTGCTAGACACACAGCAAAGTGAAAGTGTGTTAACATGCTGGCCCAGTGGCGCAGAGGGCTGAGGCGCTGGTGCCTTACCTCGAACCACACCGGCGACCCGGGTTCAGGAACAGACTCGGGGTGCCAGGGGCCAGCAGGAGAAAAAGAGGATTGAGCGTCTGTAAGACTGCTCTCCTGTTCTGGGGTGGGCTGTGGGAGTGCATTGCTCTGCAGTGACCTCCGGTGGAGACCGGGGCTAATGCAGACGCAGTGTAAAGGAGGGAACGTCACCAGAAAAATGGAAAATGGCTCTGCACTCAACCATATGACAACCCCCAGCAGTCCGATGCCATCAATGTAACTTGGAGCCATCCGCCTCTCAGGTAGTACCCCTACAGGGCTGGCATTGCACTTGCTCCTGCCTCAGGTGCCCTCCCCTCAGAGGAGGGGGGCCGCCCAGCAAAGGATTACAATGTGAGGGATGTGGGATGGGAACAGGACGGATCAGGTGTAGCCTTGGCACAGCCTGAAGGAGTGGCTGAGAGTGGCAGCATATAGAGGGGGGGAAAGATAATACCAAAAAAAAAAAAGTGTGTTACCCACAAGTGTACTCTAGACACTAGAGCCGGCTGTATAGTGCCGAGTGATTGGGCCCTGAAGACAGAAGGTCCAATCCCTTGGCAAACTGGATGACAGCTGCCTTGTCCCACAACACCACTCGTCCCCCCAGCGCACTGCTGTCATCCCCACAAGCTCCCGTGGTCTTGCAAGGCTCGTGGAAATGGTTCCCCTCTCTTCGCGCCTCCAGGGGGAGGGGGCCACTTGGCAGGGATATACCAGATCCCTGTGAGCCATGGAGAGAGAGCGCTGGGGATGTCATGCTGTGGTGGGAGTTGGCAGCGGAGGGTTGACTGGCTGGTATCAGGGACATTGACACAGCCGAAGGAATGGTAAGCCAGGTGCTCAGTGGAGGTAGATAAAGAAGACAATACAAAAAAGAAAAAGAATGTGGAAATGTTACCCATAAGTGTAGTCTAGATACTACCGAGTCAGTGTTCTGGCCTCAAGTGTACCCTAGAGGCTACAAAGTGAAAGTTGCCCTCATTTCTACTTTAGACATTACAGTGTGAAAATGTTACCCAAAGTGTACTGTAGACACAACAAAGTGAAAGTGTTGCATACAAGTGTACCCTAGTCACTGCAAAGTGAAAGTATTGTCCACAAATGTGCCCTAGGCAAGTAATAATTCCCAACAAGGTGGATGGTATTGGGCAATACCAGACCACCCAGGGGCATAATGAGGCCTGACACTACAGGCGGACGGCCTTATAGCCCCTGGAAGGTCCGGTATTGTCCATACCACTCATCCTGGAGGGTATTATTGCACTTAGAAAATAATAGAGAAAAAAAAAGATTAAAAAAATAATGTTTAAAATGTATTTTCTTTAATTATTGCTGCATGTAGGTATGTGTTTGCAAAACAAGTCTATACTATTTTGCCCACTAGATGGTGCTGCAAGTATATACTGCCTTCTATTTCCCTCCCTGCTACTGTCCTTCTCTTCCAAGAGACAGGTCTGTGTTGGTCCCTGAGCAATTCTCTAGTACTGATCCTCCCCTCCACCAGCAGAAAAACAGTTTCTTTTTCAGTCATTTTCATTCATTCATTTAATTTCTTTTCATTTTTCATTTTAACCAACTGCGGGTTGACAGTGAGCAGGCAGCTAGCTGGAGGAGGGGGCACAAGAGCACAAATGGCTCTGTGAGAATTGTGCAACTGAAATCAGCGTGTTTCACATAAATGCCAAATTTGTGAAGTGAATACTAAACTCTAGATTTAACTGTGGCTTTAACAGCACCCTTTTCAAAAAAGACAGCAATTACAGTCGGCTGCAGTGCGATATCTGGAGGTGCCATGGTAACCGCTGTTGACGCTGAGGCAAGAGGAGGTTCGCTTTTGTGTGACAGACAGGGACACTGGTTTACTGGGATTGAGAAAGGGCATATTCCATTTTGCATATTGTAAAAAACAGTATTGTCACCGGTGTCTGCTAAGCCAAAATCCGGTTTTACCAGTGTTTGGTTCTGTGTATGTTATTTAACAATTTTTAACTCTGCTAACAGGCATTTTTGCAATTTTGACCTTCACTATTGCACATCCTTCTATCCTTGTACCAGTTTAAAGTTATTTTATGTACAAGATGTGATGGTAGCAGCAGCAGCACTACGGCCTCCATCCCTGAGGTGTGATGAAGCAGCACTATGACCCCCATCCCTCTGATGTGATGGCAGCAGCAACAGCACTACAACCTACCTCCCTCAGGTGTGACAGAAGCAGCAGCACTGTGGCCCCCATCCCTTAGGTGTGATGGCAGCAGTACTACATTCCCCATCCACCAGTGGTGATGGCAGAAGCACTACAGCCCCCCACCCCTCAGGTGTGATGGCAGTAGCAACAATGCAGTCCACACCCCTCTGGGGTGATGGCAGTAGTGACAGCACTATGATCCCCTTTCTTCAGCACCCACACCCCACATGCACAAGTTACAAATTACTTGGTCTCTTTGCTTGTTAGAACTCAGATGTGAATTAATCTGAACCATCACCGCTAAGGTGGACTACCTTTGTTTTTTTTTTTCTGTCTATAATTTAACTGCCTGAATTGGATTTCTGCCTGTGACACCGCTGACCAGAGTTAGGGAACAGACTTGGGTGTTGGAGGGCCAGCTGGTGGGTGAAGGCTTGAGTGTCCAATGACCACTGACCTTCTCCTGGGAGGGAGGGTGGGTTCGTGGCTCAGCATTTGCTGGCCCCTGGTGGAAGCCAGAGGCATGACAACATGTCAGCCCTCACTGCAGGAGGGAGTGTGACGGACGTCAGCTTGTGCCTTGACATCATGTGGCCTGTCACACTCCCAAGAAAATGGGAAAACACCTGCTGGCCAACCGAAGGACGGCTGCTGGTCCCTCCATAAGCCGGAAGCCCCAGACATGTGTCTGGTCTTACCCCTGCCATGCCCAGGATACACAGAAATCTCTTTGGGGCAATTCTCCTCCCCTGGTAGCCTCCCACAGGGGTAGGGGCCCATTCAATGAAGGGTTACTTTGGGTTACCTGGTAGCACAGCAGTAAGGGGCAGTGGATGGTAGTCGGGACTCAGCAGTGGTGGTAGGGGGCCTTGGCAGGCCTGAAGGAGTGGATGGCCAGGGGGTAGGAGGAGCAAAAAAAAAAACTCCTTCAATTTGCTTCTTTGAAATAAAGTGTTTTCACCTAAAAAAATCCACAAGTGACTAGTGGAGGACCTTCAAATGGATTCATGCATCTCCCAGACATGTGGATGCTTTTTTTTTTTTTTTTAACTCGGTGTCCATGAAAAGGGTGTCTCCCAGTTTTCATGTCTTTGTTCAGATGTGAATTGAGCACCACTCTGCCCACCAGCATCATACAGCCCCTGGGGTCTTACCTTCTGTATGTCACTGACTGTGCTTTCAAAATCCACTGGCCAAACATAAGTACACTTGAACACTTATCATTTGCTTTTTGTTGAAGCAGTCTATTGGGAAACTTTTTGTTGTCACAGATACTGAAACAGCAGGTGGGAGAAAAGGTGCAAATGATCCAATTCACCCAAATGGGGTGCTAACTGTGAAGTCTTTTCATAAGTAGTAACGCAGTTTTTTTTCCTTGTGAACATACTTTCATTCAGACTAGTTTTCATTCTAACAACTGAGGATTTTGGATGGCCCCACTGATTATAAACTTGAATAAGCTAGTTGGTAACAGTGATCCTGCATTTAGCAATCTACAACCTAGATGTTTATATACAAAGAATACAGTGAAAACCTGACTAAAATCTAAACACAGGCTTATAAAACACATAAAATGTATCTGAACATTTATCTTTATCTATACAAAATCATTGCAGCCCAAGTAAAACTCAGGTAAATTACATGCAGGGTTTTAAATAATTGATTAGCAGTTTTTTTTCTTGGGACAATGCTAACTGTACAGAAAGTATTTATATACGTTTTCTAGAAGTGTTATGTTTGTTAAACACAGTGACACAAGTGCTATACATTTTCATAATGTTTTAGCACTTTTATGAGCAAAACACTAATCAATTTTTGGAGTTAAATAAAACCCTGACATGGTACCCTGACTACTATTCTATGATGTAATAAACATATATTGGTATTTTTTTTATATTCCTTGTAAAGCAGGTAAGGCCCACTAGGCAGAACTGTCTGTTTTCAGGAGTGACTTAGAAGCACTGGGGAGGTTAAGTGACTTGCTTGGAGTCGCACATTATGCAAGTGGAGGTTGTGGGAATCAAACCCAAGTCTGCTGGATGTACCCAGTTCAATCACTGTTTGTCACTCTAACCATTAGGCATGGGTGGTTAAACTGAATGGCTGATTACAACAGAGCAGTGCAGGTGATTTCCTTACTGACTCTATATGCAGCAAAGCAGAAAGAATGCAAAGCGCAGCAGCATTCATTTTAAGAAGCTAAAATCTGGGTTGGCCCACTGGCGTTGCAGTAGCACTATTGCTTGCAATGCCAGCTACCCAGGGTCAGAAGTGAACTCGAGTTGCTGGAGGTCTGGCCAGGGGAGTAGGATTGAGCACCTGGGGGACTGCTCTTCTCCTCTGGGGAGGGTGGGCTGCAGGTCCTGCTGCTTTACCACCACCTGTGTGACCACAGGTGGTGGTGCAATGGTGCTACAGAGTGACCAGGAGGGGAGGACGCTAGCCAGGATCTGGAGCAGTGGCATGTCTCTATGTGACCTACCTCCTTGGATCTTCTCTAGTGCTGGTGCCCTCAGGGACAGAGACTAGAAAAAACCAGAAACAATCACTCCACTGGCAGAAGGGACCCAGGTGCCCAGACTTCATAATCAGGCTCCATGAGGGACCCACTGAGCTGCCCAACACACACGAAGGGAGTGTGGAGGGGTGACCTGAGGTCTCCTCCCTTCCCACCTGGGGGGGTACAACCTAGGCAGGATGGGGGCAGGCCCACAGGAGCTCCTGAGCATTACCTGGGATGAAACTAGTAGATACCCAGCTCAGGGATCTCTGAAAAGTGGAGACTAATGCTGTGAGAAGGGGACACAGAAAGAGAAAATAAAAAAAAAAATGTAAAAAAGATGCTGAAATCTTAGAGATTCTGTGCAGTGACATGCAATTTCCGTGAGGCACTGGTACAAGAATTCAAAATCCGCAAACCAAGCAGGATTCCGTGATTGTTACCAGTAAAAATGGAAAACCAGGGTCCCTGGTGACAGTATCTTTTTTTTTTTTGTTTTGTAATTTTAAGTTGCAAGCCACAGCCGGAGGATGTCAGAGTTAGGGGACAGCGGGATAAATGTTCAGAAAGATGGTATTGGGTGTGCAGTTTGGGGTGGGCTATACTCGCTAGGTTGCTGCTTATTGCTGTGGGCCGCTGACGGGATGGAGGAGACGGGTGGGATGATGAGCGGGTGACTTGACAGGAAAATCCATGGTGCTATGTAACAGCTATGCTGAATAAACTTGGTTTTAATTTGAAAACTGCAAGGAGGGAGTGTGATGAGGAAAACAGAGGTGGGGGTTGTTAGTAGCGGGTGTTTCACTAAGCAGGAGTGAAACATGGTACCTAGCAATATGCTTAGAATTCCATGGCACCATGATATTGGTAATCAGGTCAGGTGGGACTGGCACTTTTTATTTCCTGGGCATGTGTTGAAAGTTAATGTACCCATTTGGAATGGGTACCAGCCAATCAGAACAAAGGAAATAAAAAAGTCCATTTTCTAAACAATACAAATTGGCTGTTCTGCCCACAACTGTGCTATAGACTTTACAGAGTGATAGTGTGCTGCCTATGAGTGCAGAGGAAACACTATAAAGTAAACATGTGCTGCCTGCAAGTGTACTCAAGATACTACAAAGTGATAATGTGCTGTCCACAAATGTATGCAAGATGCTACAAAGTGATAATGTACTGTCCACAAGTGTACGCAAGACAGTACAAAGTGATAATGTGCTGCCCACAAGTGTATGCAAGACGCAACAGTGATAATGTGCTGCCCACAAGTGTACTCAAGCTACTACAAAGTGATAATGTGCTGCCCACAAGTGCATGCAAGACACTACAAAGTGATAATGTTCTGTACACAAGTGTATGCAACACAGTACAAAGTGATAATGTGTTGCGCAAGTGTATGCAAGAAACTACAGAGTGATAAAGTGCTGCCCACAAGTGTACGCAAGACAGTACAGAGTGATAATGTGCTGCCCACAAGTGTACGCAGGATACTAAGAAGTGATAATGTGCTTCCCACAAGTGTGTACACACGATGCTACAAAGTAATAATGTGCTGCCCGCAAGTGCCTGCAAGATGCTTCAAAGTGATAATGTGCTGCCTGCAAGTGCATGCAAGATGCTGCAAAGTGATAATGTGCTGCCCATAAGTGTACGCAAGCTGCTACAAAGTGATAATGTGCTGCGCACAAGTGTATGCAAGATACTAGAAAGTGATAATGTGTAGTCCACAAGTGTACACAAGATGCTACAAAGTAATAATGTGCTGCCTGCAAGTGCATGCAAGATGCTGTAAAGTGATAATGTGCAGTCCACAAGTGTACACAAGACACTACAAAATGATGAAGTGCTGCCCACAAGTGTACGCAAGATGCTACAAAGTGATAATGTGCAGTCCACAAGTGTACACAAGATACTACAAAGTGATAATGTGCTGCCCAGAAGTATTCTCAGGACACTACAAAGTGATAATGTGCTGCCCACAAATGTACGCAGCACACTACAAAGTGATAATGTGCTGCCCACAAGTGTACGCAAGACAGTACAGAGTGATAATGTGCTGCCCACAAGTGTACGCAGGATACTAAGAAGTGATAATGTGCTTCCCACAAGTGTACACACGATGCTACAAAGTAATAATGTGCTGCCCGCAAGTGCCTGCAAGATGCTTCAAAGTGATAATGTGCTGCCTGCAAGTGCATGCAAGATGCAAAAGTGATAATGTGCTGCCCATAAGTGTCATAAGCTGCTACAAAGTGATAATGTGCTCGCACAAGTGTATGCAAGATACTAGAAAGTGATAATGTGTAGTCCACAAGTGTACACAAGATGCTACAAAGTAATAATGTGCTGCCTGCAAGTGCATGCAAGATGCTGTAAAGTGATAATGTGCAGTCCACAAGTGTACACAAGACACTACAAAATGATAAAGTGCTGCCCACAAGTGTACGCAAGATGCTACAAAGTGATAATGTGCAGTCCACAAGTGTACACAAGATACTACAAAGTGATAATGTGCTGCCCAGAAGTATTCTCAGGACACTACAAAGTGATAATGTGCTGCCCACAAATGTACGCAGCACACTACAAAGTGATAATGTGCTGCCCACAAGTGTACGCAAAATACTACAAAGTGATAATGTGCTGCCCAGAAGTATCCACAAGATACTACAAAGTGATAATGTGCTGCCCACAAGTGTATGCAAGATACTACAAAGTGATAATGTTCTGCCCGCAAGTGTACACAAGATACTACATAGAGGATAAAGTATGAGTTAGGGTGTGTAACAAGAAGTTTACACACACCTGAGGGGTTTATTCATAGCATCTAACCCCGAGGGTGTGTGTGTAAACTTCGAGTTTACACACCCCGACCCATATTTTATTTTATATAATTGCTGGGTTTCCCTTTTTCATCTCAGCAATTTTATAAAATAAAAATGTTCTAGTGTGGTCACCGGCTGCAGTGAGGTTTTGGCGTGGGTTCTGATTGTTGCCCCCACAGTTGGGAGTTCAGTTTTTTTTTTTTTAATAAGGACATCTGTGCATTTAAATTACTTACTGCCGATTCGGTGATGGTTTGTCTGGGAGAATGAAAAGTGGCAACCGTTGAGGGGTCTGGAGTGGAAAGCTGCAGCGTGCACGTGTTTGCTGTAATAAACGCTCTTTTATTACAGCAAATTATGCCACGGTTTCCCTATGGGAAAAAGGGGTAGCCGGTAATTTTAAAGTGATAATCTGCTGTTCACAAGTGTACACAAGACACCGCAAAGTGATAATCTGCTGCCTACAAGTGTATGATACTACAAAGTGATAATGGTCTGCCCACAAGTGTACCCAAGATGCTACAAAGTGATAATGTGCTGCCCACAAGTGCATGTAAGATAGTAGAAAGTGATAATATGCTGCCCACATGTGTACACACGACAGTACGGAGTGATAATGTGCGCCCTCAAGTGTATGCAACACACTACAAAGTGATAATGTGCTGCCCCAAGTGTACGCAAGATACTACAAAGTTAACATGCTGCCCACAAGTGTACCCAAGATACTACAGAGTGATAATGTGCTGCCTGCAAGTGTACGCAAAACACTACAAAGTGATAATGTGCTGCCCAAAAGTGTACCTTGGATACTACAAAGTGATAATGTGCTGCCCACAAGTGTACACAAGATACTACAGTGATAATGTGCTTTCCACAAATGTACGCAAGATACTGCAGAGTGATAATGTGCTGCCCACAAGTGTACACAAGATACTGCGGAGTGCTAATCTGCTGCCCACAACTGTACATAAGACACTACAAAGTGATAATATGTTGCCCACAACTGTACTAAAGACACTAAAAAGTACATACATATGAATATATGAAATTGCCAGCAGATAAAGGCCTTATGGTCTATCAGGTCTGCTCAGTTGTGCACTTAGCAGCCCCTATACTGCAGCTGCCTCTCCTTCCCCTCCCCCTACCGTGACCCTCCCCCTTACCCTGTCCCATCCCCTTTTGAAGCATCCCAATGTTCTACAGGATACTACTTCCTCTGGCAATGTGTTCCACCCAGACACCACCCTCTCCATAAAACAGTATGTCCTCATTTCCCTCCTGAACCTTCCCACTTCCAATCTCAGATCATGCCCTGGAATGCCCCCCCCCCCAATTTGAAAAGCACCTCCATGCCTGTCTTATTTAGTCTTTTCATGTACTTGAAGGTTTCAGTCATGTCCCCCTTATTCCTCATTTCCTCCAGGGAGTACATGTTCAGCTCCCTCAGCCTGCCCTCACAGAGTAAGTCTCCTAGCACCTGGATCATCTTTGTTGCCCTGCGCTGCGCACCCTCCAGTAATCCAATGTCCTTCTTCAGGTATGATCACCAGTACTGCATGCAGTACTCCAGATGTGGTCTTACCAGTGACCTATTTAGTGGCAGAATCACCTCCCCCCCTCCTAGAGGATATGCCCCTGGCAATACAACCCAACATCCTGTTGGCCTTTGCAGCTGCCCTTCTGCTCTGTGATGAGTTATTCATTGCACCCGTTTGTGTGCTGGGAGCTGGCCATTCACTGCAGTGGTAGTGCTACTACCTGTGATGCTGGCAACCCAGGTTTGGAAGCGAGCCCATGTCATCAGGGGTAAGCAGAGGGGAGGAGGACTGAGCTTCCCAGAGGATGCTCTCCTCTGGGAAATTAGGTCCGTGAGCTCAGCTGCAGTACTTCCACCTGGGTGGCCACAGGTGGCAGTGCAGGTGGAGCTGCAGTGGGTGGGTGGGGCGCCATCTAACTGAGAGCGTGCAGACATCCTCTCCATCCTAGCCCACAAGGCATCCAGGGGAGGAGAACAAGGTAAAACACTCCCTTGACTGCTGCAAGATGATGCCACCCCTGTCATCACAGGTCTCTCACTGTTCTCTGGGCTGCCGACCGCATCCTAGCTAAACTCTTCTCAGGATTGGGAAACCCAGGAGACTCCACCATGAGAAGCAAACCATGGGACACTGCAGGGTCAGATTTGAGTCCTGGGCCGACCCGGTGGCGCTGAGGGTTGAGGCACTGGACACCACACCTCGCGCCATGCCGGCAACCCAGGTTCAGGAGCAAGCTCGGGAAGCCGGGGGTTGGCTGGGGGAGAAGGCTAGAGTGTCCAACGACAGTTCGCCTTCCCCAGGGAAGGGTGGGTTTTCAGGTCCGGCAAGCGGTGACCCCTGGCAGAGGCTGCTGGTGTCACGGGGGCATGATTGGTCGGGGGGTGTAGGCCTTTGGACCAATCAGCCCCGGTGACAAGAGGGGAGGGGGAGGGACCTTGCAGATGTCGGTGTGAGTGCCATGACGTTAGGGCACGCAAGTCCCGTTCCAGAAAAATGGAAAATGCCCCTTCGGAGTCGGGTAAACGGAGTGCCGAGCCAGGTCCAGATATACCACCGCCTGCCCAGCTGAACCAGGTGATCTGACGAGATTTTCAAGGTTCGGGGGTGGTCCCATCCCGACCCTGGGTAGGGGATAAACTGCAGCATGATGGAGGACCCGTTTGGTCAGGTAAGGCGGGGGTAGGGACAGGCTTCATTGGCACCTCCTGAAGAGACGACTGGGGGGAGTATAAAAAAAAAAAAAAAAATTTGAGTCCTTGGGACAGCAGGTGATGTGGATGAGGGCAGATCGAGGGTGGAGAGAAAGTATAGTAAATTAAATTAAAATAAAAACAAAATAGTGTGCTACCCACAAGTGAGATCCAAAAGTAATCGCCATACTGTAGGTGATCAAGAGTGAGCAACATAGAGTATTGTGTATGAGCAATCATAAACAAAAAGGCTGTTTTTCAATCAAGAGGTTTCCGTGGTAACTAGTTACCACGGAAACCTCGAGATTTTAAAATAGCCTTGTATGTCTATGGTTGCTCATACACAGTCTTTTATAGTGTAAAAAAACAGGTCCCCCGGTATACATAAAATACTATACTTAGCCGCAGCTGTAGTGACTCGTTCCAGCGCCGCTCTCTTCCTCACTGCCCCGGCCACTACATCGCGCATGTGCAATGACGTTCGATGTTGTTGTGCTGCACTAATGATGTACCCAGTGCAGCACAACAGTGCTGTTCTAAGCATGGATTTCCATGCGGGCTATAGGGTAATGTATCTGAAAAACTGCACCTTAGCTTCAAAGCAACTGTTTGCAGATATATAAGCTCCTGTAGATCCCCAGGTATGCAAATTTCCACTTGTATTTATTGTGTCCATTTTATGAAATAAATAGCTTGCAGTATATCTTGTGCAAAATTAGGTCAAGATCTTATAACATTGCAAATCACATGTGTAGTCTGTGAGTATTAGAAAGGTGCCATGTCCATCCTCCTCTTACTAAAGTGCAAAAAGCTACATGTAATGTACAGATATCACCTTATCCTAAAACGGTCCGGCAGACCAGCTTCAGAAAAACCCAGCACTTAGCCCAAGGTGCTTCATCAATGCTACTCACAAGTGTACTGTAGATGCTGTATAATGATATTGAACTCTTGCCACTACAAAGTGATAGTGTGCTGCCAGTCTCATAAACGAACAGATGCCCTGCGTGCTATTTTGTATAATAATAACTGGTGCAAGAAATTTAAGTGTAAGAACATCCAGAAAATGGCTCCATGTATTTCTATTTTATTGAATAAATACATAAATATGTTAACACTGGTGAAGATTCATTAATGGCTGAAGTCTACGAAACAATTGAAAAGTCTTCCCGATAACAGTTTATTACAATGTCAGCCATTTTAAAATGAATTTCTGGCTTACTTTTCAGTTTATGGTCGATGGCTTAAACACAGTGTTCTAACAGAATCGATTTGTGGAGGAGCACTGTGAATTGCTGAACTCAACAAGAAATCAAAAGCTGAAATGGAATAACGGAGGAATTGGAAAAGCTCAGCATTAATAGTCTGCTTTTAAACAGTCCAGTTTCTTTTTCCTTTCCAAGCGGGGTTTCAGTTGTGGTCTGGGTCGACTTACGCTTTCACTTTCTCACTGCCGGAGAGCGAGCTTGACGTCATGTCCATGCAAGCGCCATAATAACTGGGTGTGTCGTCACACCCAGATATTACAGCATTTGACAGCAACCAAAAATCAGTTGATAAAAAGGGCACTAGTTCTTATAAAGTGATGATGTGCTTCTCTCAAGTGTTCTTAGACACCATAAAGGGATAGTGTGTTGCCAAGAAGTGTACTCGAGACACTACAAAGTGAATGTGCATTGCCCACAGGCATATTGTTTATACTATAAAGTGAAACTGTGATCTTACTTCGTGGGTAGCTCTTGCAGCAGGCCATCACCGGTAGGACTATAGCCACCAGGCACTAGGATCACACAGAAATCTTCTGGCTAGCAGTCTTCCAGTGGGGTCCGCCCACCTCCGATGTTAGCCCTTGAAGTCAGCCAATCCTATAAAGGCTGGTGGCCCCCCTACCCTCCCCAGTTCTTTTGCAACCATTGACCATCACGTCGGACTGCTAAAACTGCTGCAGCTACAGCTGACTGCCATTTTCCCGCGATTACTGCACTTTATTATTTTTCTATTTCTTTTAGTTTGACAGTTTATGTCTTCTCAGCCTTCTTCGTCATCAGACAACTCCACTAAGTGTTTCTGCAGCAAACGGATCCTGGACAAGGACGGCAATACTGCCTTTGTCTTGTGCTTAGGCTCAAACTACAATGTCCACACCTGCGAGGCCTGACAGAAGTTCAACCCGGCCACCAGGAGACGTCACCAGAACATCCTGGAGAACCATCTCCTTAAGCAGAAGGTCACCTGGGTGGAACAGGAGCTGCAGGCCAGGAGCTCCTCTGTTTTCCTGGCCCAGTCTTAGAATCTTCATCCTCGAAGTCCTGGGACAGAGGCCCCAGGAAACACAAGCACCAGGACAAGAATTGGGACTGATCCGGTCAGCCTCCCACTCACAGTCTCCTCACAAGAAATCTTCGAACACGCAAAGGTCTTCCTTCCTTTCTGGGGGGGGTGCAACCTCCTTGTCTCCGCACCCCTAACTCCTACAGGGCTACCGGTTGCCCAGCCATCCTCCCCGGTCTCCCTTGTGGGCGGTGGCTCTTCGGGTCAGGGTACTTTGTATCCTGCTCCCCAGCCCCTGCTGTTTCAGCACATATTCTTGGTAGGTACACAGTCAGGTGGCTAAGCCAGAGTCTGTTCTGCCAACGCAGGTGCAGTGTATGCCAGTGTGCTAGCATCCGCCCCCAACACCCACGCCCCTGGCGTCAGTCTCATCCTCTGGGACTGCCGCCAGCTCTGCTTCTCCTTCTCGGGGGCAGACGCTGCAGGATACTGGCACTTCCTCAGGCCCATTTTCTCTTCTGCCTTTACACGGGGGATCACTCTCTACTCCTGTGCCCATTTTCCCACTATCAGTGCCCATGGATCCTCCTCTGGCACTCCTCTGGCCAATGCCCACTGAACCTGCACCATTCTTCCTCCACCGCAGCCTGCGGGAGCCATGCCGGCGCTGCCCGTCCCCCTGTCGGGGCTGCGACGGGCCTAGCCAGCACCCACTGGGGACCTGCGCTGGCCCCACCTCCGCCTGCATCCATCTGGCTGCAACCTGCTTCTGCGGGACCAGTGCCTATCCTACCATTACCTGCACCTGTAGGACCTCAGCCTGGGTACCCTACATCAGCATCTGCAGGTCTTGTGTCTACATATCCCTATCCTGCGCCAGCTTACCATTACCTGACACCTCTGGGACCTCCGCTGATCTACACTATCTGATACCTGGGGGACCAGCGCCAGCTCCCATCATCTACCATGGTCTGATCTCGGCCTTGTGGTCCTTCAACACAGACGCAAGCTCACACCCCGAGCGGACTGCCCTAGCCCCCCTTCAGGGGCCTCCTCCAGTCCCCCTTCTGCCAGACCCTATTCGTCTGGGCCCGAGTGCTCCTTGCAACCCTAGGAGCAGGCTTGACACCATGTCAGCCAGGCGCTAGGACAATCATTGGCCCAAGGACAGTGAGGATAGCGACACAGATGATGTGAATGATGGATAATCAATGGCTTGAGGATAGTGGGGACGACATAGAAACAGAAACGTAGAGGTTGACGGCAGATAAGGACTGCAAGGCCCATCCAGTCTGCCTATTTCTTTTTCTGCCTTATAAATGTGCCATTAGCCTTTGCTCTGTCAGTGGCCTATCTAGTCATACTCATCTGTATTGCTCCCTTATGCTTATCCCATGCCTGTTTGAAGCTCTGCACTGTATTCATAGCCACCACTTGTCTGAGGTAGGCCGTTCCATGCATCCACAACTCTTTCTGTGAAAAAGAATTTCCTCACATTCCCCCTTAATCGGCCTCTTATCTCATGCTGTGTCCTCTTGTCCTGCTATTTTTCTTGTATTTAAAAATGTTAAACTCTTTTACCTTGTTAATGCCCTTAAGGTGTTTGAATGTTTCAATCATATCACCTCTCTCCCTCCTTTGCTCAAGGGTATACATATTGAGCTCCGTTAATCTGTCCTCATATGTCTTCTGATGCAGTCCCTGCACCATTTTGGTGCCCTTCTCTGGACTGCCTCAGTTTGGTTAATATCATGTGAAGGTGTGGCCTCAGTACTGCCATGAGTACCAGATGGGGGCCTAACCTAGTGTTTTGTAAAGAGGATATTATCACCTCTACAACTTGTGATACCCCACTAATACGCCCTAACATCCCCTAGCCTTACCTACTGCTTTAGGGAGGTCTGCTTGGATGATTTCAGGTCATTGGTGATGATGATTCTCAAGTCTCTTTCTTCCTTTGTGACTGCCAGCAACTCCTCCCAGCCTATAGGTGGCTTCAGGGTTTCTCTTTCCTATGTGCATGATCTTGCACTTTTGCATTAAATCCCAGTTGCCACTCTTCTGACCATTTTACTAGTTTATCCAGATCTCTTCCCATTCTGCCCACCCATCTGGATCATCTACTCTGTTGCAGATCTTGGTGTCATCTGCAAACAGACAAGTCTTACCCTCTAGTCCATCTGCAATGTCACTAATGAAGATATTGAAGAGGACTGGCTCCAGGACTGATCCCTGAGGTACCCCACTTGTGACTTGTGTCTCTTCTAACTGTATTCCATTACCACCACTCTCTGTTTTCTGCCCGTCAACCAGTTTGCCACCCAGTTGACCAACTTCTGACCCACCCGAGCCTACAGCTTATTTATCAATCTTTATGTGGAACAGTGTAAAGCTTTGCTGAAATCAAGAGTAGGTGACATCAACTGCTCCCCTTGATCCACCACTCTGGTTACCCAGTCAAAGAAATCTATGAGATTAGTTTGACAGGACCTTCCTTTGTAAACCCATGCTGTCTTGGATCCTGTGCCCTATGGATTCCGGTGTTGCACTATCCTTTCCTTAAGGAGTGCCTCCATAATCTTGCCCACTACTGAGGTAAGACTGACTGGTCTGTAGTTCCCTGCCTCCTCCCTGCTACCACTCTTGTGGAGCGGGATCATATGAGCCCTTCTCCTGTCTTCTGGGACCTCTCCTGTGCTCAGAGACTCACTAAACAGTTCTGCTAATGGCTCTGCTAGTTCCACCCTTAGCTCCTTAAGTACCCTGGGATGTATGCCATCAGGTCCCATTGCCTTGTCCACCCTGAGCTTAGCGTGCTCTTATAGGACCCTTTTTTTTTGTGAAGGGAGTAGTGCTCACTTCTCTTCCCCCCTGTGTCCATGGTGCAGATGATGTGAACGAGAGTGTCAGGAGTGTCTTCCTCTCTCACCCTGGACTCCTCAGAAGGGGAGTAGGCTCTAAGCAACATCCCCAACCCCCCCCGGATGACCCTACCTTAATGGCTATCACGAGACACATTCAGGCCACTGTTGGCTGGGAGACAGAGGAGCAGGACCCTGAAAATCGTTGGTTGGCACTGTACCTGCATCAGCCTGCGCTCCACCCTTGGTGGTCCCCCCCACTTGTTGACTGCTATAAGGATGTTACCCGGGCTGCCTGGTACCGCCCCCACATGGTCCCAGCGGTCTCAAAGAAGGCTAACAGACTTTACCATGCCCCGGTAAGTCGTATTTTGGGGAGTGACCCAGGACCAATTAGGTCATCATCAGTGCAGCACACCACCGCATCAAGAGGCCATAACACCTCAGCTCTCTTCCCCCTAGACAGGGAGTCTCACCAGCTGGATCAGATGGGCAAGCGTGCTTTCACCTGTGCCACTCTGGCCATTTGGGCCATTAATTGCTTAGACCATGTGGTTCAGTTTCAGAATCTCCTATGGGACCAGGCTGGGGGGGGGCGGTCCTAGCTATGTTGGCTGACCCTTCCAAGCAGCAGACTCTTCAGGTCCTCAAAATGGGCTCAAACGTTAGAACCCACATCCTTAGGGCTGCCTATGATGCAGTCGATGCCTCTGGCTGGGCAGTGACCATAGGCATCTGTGTGAAATGCCACTCCTGGCTGCGGGTCTTGGCCTTCTCCCCAGATGTCCAGTCTAGCATAATGGATGTCCCTTTCAGAGGTTTTAAACTTTTCTTGGGAGATGTTCAGGATCTCAACTCTGAACTGCAGACCTCGGGATGGGCTCTCAAATCCATCCACTTAATGCATCATATCAGGCCAAAGTTGGGCCACAGGGCTCCCTTTCATCTCTCTTCCCGCAGATGGGCCCAACTCCCTCCCAAGACTCCGGGTAAATGCAAGGCAGGGGCGACTCTGCCCACCCCCTCTCCCACCACCGCCCATAGTGCCAGAGGTGCTGCAGTAGCCTTGGCAGTGGCTCCTCCCACCTCCTGACTCCTTGCCAAACCCCCCTTTCTATAGACCATCAGGAGGTGGTTGTAGGGGGTCGCTTCTCCCTTCACCTGGACTGGTGGAGGGAGATAACCACAGATCACTGGGTGCTGCAGTTCATCGAGAATGGCTGCACACTAGAATTCATAGAGTGGCCTCCAGAAAACCCTCCCATCCAGTCCTGGTACCTTTCCGGTCACGTCCCCCTCATCTGGGAGGAAATTCAGGCCTTACTTCTAAAAAAGGCCATAGAGCCAGTCCCACTGTTTCAGCAGGGCAGGGGGTTCTATTCCAACTTCTTCCTGGTCGCAAGCAAGTGGGAGATCTTCTGCCTATCCTGGACTTAAGTCAGCTGAACCTGTTTATAGAGCACAAACAGCAGGATGGTTACCCTTTAGGGTTTACTTCCCCTGTGTGGCAGAGTTAGGCTACACCCTCAGCTGTGCCTCATGGACCACTTTTCTATCTCCTTATTTCCTAACTACCAAAACTTCTAAGAATGTGGTATGCATTATAAAAGTGCTTAGTTACTGTGAATCAGAGATATAGAGACTTAATATCTGTGGAGGTATACACTGTACCTTTAACTGAACCAGGAAGTCCCCAGAAGCAAAAACTCCCTTGGTTTTGAAACAACATGTCCAGACATATAAATAGAAAGGGCTCAGTCAGGTGACTCCACCAAAATATATAAAACCTCTTCACTAAGTTCAGTTCAGAGAGTCCAGTTGAGTTGAGTCTTGAGAGTGAAGGAGAGAGGTGCTACTGTAGACAAGCTGTTGAATGCAGATGAGAAGGGTCTTAGGAACTCTTAAGATCCAGGACTGTATCATGTGAGAAACTACTGATGTTAAAGGAGAAGACTCCTGTATATGTATGATTTGGATATGTCTGATGTATTTATTGTACATTACATCAAGTACTGTACATATGTCAATAAGAGATCAGCCATTTCTGCTGTTGCAACACATATCTAGAGTTTAAGGCTCTGACACAAGGTAGTAAAATGTCAAGCAAGCCTCCATTTACATGCAAATGAGTCACTTGTAATGCAGCCCCTCCCATTCCTTGATGTCACTGCAGCAACAGTGCAGAAATACACATAAGGGTATCAATGCTGTCTAGCCTGATTTTAGCTTGTTTGCAATGGCTTAAGGCAGTTCTGTCATGCAACTCACACAGGGAGTAGTACTTGTAGCCTTAATACTGTATGTGTAGTGCAAATAATACATCTAATAGTATTTCATTCACTGGAAACAAAAGCTGTTTCTCTGTACTGCTCATTTCTCTCTGCGAGACAGTTGTAACATGTTGTGGAAAGCAGTGGACTGAATCAGTCAATCAACCAATGAACCAACCAATTAAACAGTCAAGCAGTCAATCAGTCACTCTGTATTGAACCAGGTGAACACCCTTGATAAGATTCATTACAAGATGAGCCTGGGCAGTTTACCAAAGGATCACACAAGACTGACTTATACATATCCCCTTTCAGCAGCCTGAAAGTGGAGAGCTAGATCATTTACTTTATAAAGTGTATTGTTTTACATTTCAAATGCTTCTTAAATCTGAGTAAGACACAGAATGCATATGACATGGGAGGAGTGAGCTAAGCAAATACAGAGCACTACAAGCACTGAGACTGATTAGTTTCTTTACCTACAACAGCTGAGGTGTAGCACATGATTTGTGAGGGACATCCTACTTCAAATGCTGGCATTACAAAGCGGGGGGCTGCCACAGCATATGCTTAGTACCTTGAAAGTGAAGTACTGTAGCTCACACATCACTGCTAATGATTTATAATGGGAATTGGGACACTTTTAAAGTCATGGACCTGAGGGGCCATCACAGTTTCCAAGGAGGTTAGGGGAACTTCTTAAGGGTTAGAGAGTAAGGGACTCTTGTAGGATTTGAACCAGAGTCCCTCAGTGCCTGTGCTTTAACCACTAGATTATCCTTCTTCCTCATAGCTGAATTCTTTATTGCCTTACAGCAGCCATCCAATTACTGACTACCTAGTTACAAAGGGAAAGGGGCCTATTTGCAAGATTGTTTCTCACTGCTGGTGTCAAAACAGAGAATGTTAACACACACACACACACACACACACACCATAATACAACAGCTGTATAATACCACTTAAAACTCTTGTTGTACCCAGAGTCATTTATTGGTAAACTGTTTTTGCTAACAGAAACAGTAACACAACACATACAGGCACTTCCTTATGTGAATACTGTATATACCTCAAATCTGTGCTACATCACATTACTCTCACATGGTCCTAGTCCCTATTAGACCTGCACTTCAGGATGTGCACAACACTTAAAGGGTTCCTCCATTACTCAAGTGGGGATCCAAACACTGTGGGTTTGGTCTACTGGTGGAACTGCATTTAGTGCACACCATTATCTGTTGCTCTGATGACATCATCCTCCAGCAACATCGATGGTAAAATGGAGGACAAACACATTGATAACTTTTGGGGGCTGTATATTTTTATTTATAATCTAGATTTGGACAGCAATAGGACTGCTGGCATCTGGAGGAGGCACACAGCAGTTAAACATAAGGAGCTGGGAAAATATTGGTGTGGAACTATGGGAGACTTCCCCCTTTAAGTAGTGATTTTGTTTTGCAATTTTTTTTTATTTATTATTTTTCTAACTTTTGAAAAAAAATATCACACCACTGTGTTTTAAACCTGTAAATCTGCCTCATCTGAAGTTTATTCCTCACACACTGTGACACCCTGCTCCATCGAGGGGACTGGATCTGCTCTGTGGATATGCAGGATGTCTACCTGCATATCAAGGTTTGCGCCCCCCTCCCCCACCAGCGCTACCTCTGTTTCCATTTCCAGGGAGCACACTGCCAGTTCAGAGCTCTGCCTTTTGGTTTGTCCTCAGTGCCTAGGGTCTTCACCAAATACATAGAAACGTAGAAACATAAGACTTTGATGGCAGATAAGGACTGCTTGGCTCACCCAGTCTGCCCATTTCCCTAGCTTTCGGGTTAAACTGAAGATCCTAGTTAACCAACAGCCAACTTCCTCCTACCCCCGACTAGAATTGCGTTATGTCTGTCCCATGCATTCTTGAATTCCCTCACTGTTTTTGACCTCACTACCTCCTCTGGAAGGCTGTTCCATGCGTCCACCACGCTTTCTGTGAAAAAATACTTCCTTACGTTGCCCCTGAGCCGTCCTCCCCCCCCATCTTCAAATTGTGCCCCCATGTTCTTGCACATCTCTTTTTCCGAAAGATGCTGCCCTGTTGGGCTTTGTTGATTCCCTGAGGTACTTGAATGTTTCTGTTATGTCCCCAATCTCCCTCCTTTCCTTTAGGGTATACATATTAAGCTCCTTTAGTCTCTCTTCATATGGCTTCTGGTGCAGACCCTGCACCATTTTAGTTGCCCTCCTCTGGATCGCCTCCATCCTATGTCTTTGCGGAAAGGGGGTCTCCAGATCTGCACGCAGTACTTCAGATGGGGTCTCACCAACTATCTGTACAGAGGGATAACAACTTCCTGTTTTCTACTGGTGATGCCTGTCCCTATGCATCCCAGTATCCCCCCAGCCCTCCTTACTGCCTTCTCACATTGCTTGCCTACCTTTAGGTTGTCTGATATGATATGATACCCTCAATTCCCATTCCATTTTTGTTGTTGTTAGTAACCCCCCCCCCAACCATTGTGTACTCTTTCCCAGGGTTTTCGTTTCTCAGTTGCATTACTTTGCATTTCTTTGCACTGAATCTTAGTTGCCATAATTTTGACTATTCCTCCAACCTTGCCAAGTCCCTTTTCATGCTTTCCATCCCCCTTATTTATCAACCATGTTGCAGATCTTTGTGTCATCTGCAAAGAGGCATGCTTTTCCTTCCAGTCCCTCTGCAATGTCACCTATAAAGACATTAAAGAGGACTGGTCCCAGTGTTGAACCATGCGGTACCCCACTAGTAACCCCCTTTTCCTCGGAGTGGATTCCATTTGCTATTACCCTCTGCGTCCTGTTGTCCAGCCGATTTTTTACCCAGGCTACCACCCTCGGACCCACTCCCAGGCTGGCTAACTTGTTTATTATTCTTTTGTGTGGGACTGTGTCAAATGCCTTGCTAAGGTAGGCCACATCCACAGCCCCTCCCTAGTCTACTGCTTTGGTCACCCAGTCAAAGAAATCTATTAGATTCATCTGACATGACCTTCCCACTGTGAATCCATGCTGCCTTGGGTCCTGTGCCCCACTGACCTCTAGGTACTCAACAGTTCTTTCTTTCAGAAGTGATTCCATAATTTTCCCTACCACTGAGGTCAAACTAACTGGTCTGTAGTTTCCTGCCTCTGCTTTGCTCCCACTTCTATGAAGGGAATAACATTCTTCCAATCCTCGAGTACCACACCATCCTCCCATGATTTGTTAAAAAGGGTAGTCAATGGTGTCACTAGTTCTCCCCTTAGTTCTTTTAGTATTTTGGAGTGAATCCCATCAGGCCCCATTGCTTTGTCCACCTTGAGTTTTAGGAGTTCTTTCAGGACCCTTTCTTCTGTAAATGGACTGGTATCAACCCACCTATCCAGAGTGCTTCTGTTGTTTGGTTTAGGTACCTCCCCCTCCTCCTCTTCTTTTGTGAATACTGAGCAAAAGTATTCATTCAGGATCTCTGCCTTGTCACCCTCTGCCCACCTCCTCTCCCCTTTATTAAACCTCACTATCCCTCCCTTGGTCTTTTTGTTTTTTTGCTCCCTAATGTACCTATAAAAGGTTTTATCCCCCTTCTTAACTGAGTTGTCTATCTTTTCCTTTGTTTGGTCCTTTGCTATTCTGACTGCCTTCCCTGCCTCTTTCTGTTTTAACCGATACAGTTCCCTGTCCTGCTCCTTCTGTGATTCCTTACACTTCCTGAATGCTGTCTTTTTCTCCTTAACCTTCCCCACCACCTCTTTTGAGAACCATAGTGTTTTTTTCCTTCATTTTGTTTTG
This sequence comes from Neoceratodus forsteri, assembly GCA_016271365.2. Taxonomy (NCBI): domain Eukaryota; kingdom Metazoa; phylum Chordata; order Ceratodontiformes; family Ceratodontidae; genus Neoceratodus; species Neoceratodus forsteri. The sequence goes on along the minus strand of CM057452.1, from coordinate 1,078,085,817 downwards.
TTTGTTTCACACAAAGGCTTGTTGCCTCTGTGATGGCAATTTTGATGTTTTCCCCATTGTTCCTCCACCCCTCCTTCTTGCTCATTTGCTAGTGCATTCCCTATGCACTCTCCCATTTTGCCAAAGTCAGCCCTTCTAAAGTCCAGTACCCTCGCTTTTGTATGGCTTGACTCTACGGCTGTGTTTATCATGAACCACACTGTTTGGTGGTCGCTTGTTCCCAGATGGCTACCCATTTCTAAATCTGAGATCCTCTCTTCATCCCTGTTTGAGAGTACCAGGTCTAAGATTGCTCCCTCCCGGGTGGGTTCCAACACTAGCTGTCTGAGGCATGCCCCCTTTAGGGCACCGAGAAGGACCCTGCTCTTGGATGTGGCTGCAGCAAATGTGTTCCAGTTAACATCTGGCATATTCACGTCCCCCATCAATAATACCTCCTCTTTTTCTGCCATCCTAAGGATGCCATCTATCATTTCCTTGTCCCTTTCCTCCCCTTGAGACAGGGGTCTGTAAACAACACCTATGTGAACTGTGGTGCCATTTCCTGTTTCCAAGGTGACCCACAGTGCCTTCTTTCCTCCCTGTTTACCCTTTAGTTCCATTGCTTTGATCTCTTCCCTTACATAGAGAGCTACTCTTCCTCCTCTTTTACCCTCCCTGTCCCTCTTGTAAATTGTGTACCCTGGTATGTTGACATCCCAGTCATGGTTCTTTGCGTATCATGTTTCTGTGACAGCCACAATATCCAGCCGTCCCTCTTCCATCAAGGCCACTAGTTCAGGAAACTTGTTACCCAGACTACTGGAGGTGGTGACAGCTGCCTTGAGATGGCAGGGTTTCTACATCTTCCCATACCTGGACGATTGGCTCTTAGCTGCCCCGTCCAAGGAACATGTCCTTCAAACCCTGGCGCATACCTGCAGTCTATTCCAGGCTTTGAGTGTGACAGTCAGCATGCCAAGATCCTTTCTGATGCCCTGCCAATGTCTCCAGTACATAGAAGCAGTGCTGGACATGGCTCAGGGAATGGCCTTCCTGCCCTCAGATGGAGCAGAGTGTCTGATGGACCAGGCCTGTCATCTTTACTTCAGCCACTTTGTTCCAGCGAGGGCTTTTCTGTGACCGCAGCCATTGCCATGGTTCCCTTAGCCAGTCTGCACATGAGTCCTTCAGTGGACACTGCGAGTCCAGTGGGACCAACGCACAGATACCCTGGTTCATCTGTTTATTGTCTCCAATTCAGTCAGGAGGGTACTGTTGTGGTGGCTGGATCCCAGCAATCTCCTTTTTTGGTGTGGGGGTGGTCCCTTCTGTATTCCTCCCCCTCAGCAGATCCTGATGACAGATGTCTCGAATCTAGGCTGGTGGGCTCACCACATCAGTATCCAGGAGATGCGAGTAGTCTTGTATGCCCTGCAGGTCTTTCAGACTCTGCTATCCCCAGTCTGCTTTTGATTCAGATGGACAACATGTGCATGGTTTATTACATAAACAAGCGGGGGGGGACTCATTCCTATTTCCTGGGCAGGGAAGCAATGAGAGTCTGGTACTGGGCCATAGAATATGGGCTGGAACTCTTGGCCATCCATGTTCCTGGTGACCAAAAAGTTCTTGTGGACAGCCTAAGCTGATCTTGGTCCAGAGCCCATGAATGGGAGCGTCTGACCTCAGTGGTTGAAGATCTGTTTGACATATGGGGTCATCCCAAGTTGGACCTTTTTGTGTCCCCATACAATGCAAAACTGCTGCTTTTCTGCTCACTGGGTTCAGGGCCTGGAGTTTTCTGGTGGGATGCAGTATCCCTGTCTTGGAAAAGGAGGTTCCTTTATGCCGCCCCTCCATCAGAGAGTCTTGGATCAAGCTTCAGATAGAAGGGGCCACAATGATCCTGATTGCCTCCTTCTGGCCTCCTCAGATTTGGTTCCCCTTGCTTCAGCAGCTGTCTGTGAAACTTCTGGTCTCCCTGCAGCTATGCACAGGCTTGCTGTCCCAGAAGCAGGGCACCCTGGTCCATCCAGACCTCAGATCTCTCCATCTCCATGCATGGCTCTTGAGGACATAGCCATCGCTCAGTTTGGAGTATCCCCCAGAGTGACGGGTGTCCTGTTGGTGGCCAGGAAGCCTTCCACCAGGGCCACTTACTCTATAAAATGGAAGCGCTTTGCTCGCAGACACATCAAGACTGTAGCAGGGTATCTACCCAACTTGTGGTTGTGTCTGGCAGCTGGGATTTCTGCTGTCCCTCAGACCAGATCAGCAGCTTGGAGAAACCCCGCCACTTCTATCCTCTGCAGGCAGACTTGGTGTCCGGTCTGACGCAGACCAGCGGTTGCGGACTAGAGAACACCAATGCTTCTCTGTCTTGCACAGCTGCCTAGGGGCTTGTACAAACAAGCAATGTAAGGAGAGCAGAAATATTATTTCAAAAGGGGCATTCCCTAGCAGGGGATTGTGACTGAATTAACACTCTTTTACTCCTCCCACAGGAGACCGCTATCTGATGGAACAAATGGCTGCACACCTGTGTTTACCTTATCGCAGAGCAGTGGAGGTGGTCTGATCTCCACTGGCAGGACTCTTTCGGTGGTAGGATTAGTGCATCAGTCCAAAGCTAGTTGAGATTTTGTGATTAGATTTTATTCTTGTTGATGCTACAGATTGTTTTTTTTTTTTTTCATTCGCACTAGGAAAGCAAAGGAATAACCCTCCTCCCACCCCATCCCCAACCACCCCCAGATAGTCGTCATTTATAGGCCACATCCCTATTTATGATCCTCTGATTTCCTGTCATACACAGAAAGAGGCAGGACTCCAGACTGGTAGGAGAGTTCACACAAAAAAAAACCTTCTTGTTCTTACTACTTTTCACTTAACTTTCGTCCGCAAATATCATCTGGGAGTCTCAGCACAATATAACAACCACGGCGCCCAGTGCTCAAAGACTAAGTCATATCAGCAATGGACTTCATACACTGCAACAAATGTGGAACACTCCTCACCAGGATTTCTGTCCTAAGGGTGGGGCACTGTCCTACATGCTTCACCCTCAGGGACCTAAGGTCTCAGCTCCAAGCAGCTTGGGCTGAGATACACTACCTCCACCAAACACTCCATCAGACCCCAAAGGGCAGCAATACAACACCAGCAAGCTGCAAACCTCTCATACAGGCACCCCTCCCCCAAAGGACAAACCGACCTGGGAGCTGCCAAGAAGTTAAAACTCGAAGGACGAAATCTAAATTCATCACAAAGGAAAAAAACAAACCTATACTCACATCAAATAAATATACACCACTATCATCCAGGACTGCTGAAATAACAGGTGATGAGGGCTGTAGGGACTCAACACAGAGCAAGGAGGTACACTCCACCCAAAAAATACTCACGTGAAATAAAAACACACCACTATTCTCCAGGACTGCTAAAATAACAGGTGATGAGAGGTGTAGGGACTCAGTGCAGCACAGGGAGGCACACTCCACCAAAACAACAACAAAAAAAAAACTCCAGAAAACCTGTGCTGATAATCGGAGACTCCATGATTATGGGAGTTGACTCTCAACTCCAGCAATATGACCAGGCCAGAGTTGAGGTCTGGTGCCTCCCTGGGACATCCCCATGGAGGGACGCAAACCACATTGAGAAAATTGTTCACAGTGTGGAACATGACATGTGGGTCATCCTCCACGTAGGTACAAATGACCTAGTCAGTCGGTCTATGGATGAAACAAAACAGAATCTTGCTAGGTTTGGTGACAGACTAGCTTCTCTTTCGTCCATCGTCTCTTTCTCAGAGATTCTGCCTGTTTGGGGAAAAGGTGACAACAGGCAATAGATCAGGGAAAAGGACATCAGTGAACTGAACTGGCTTAAAAACTGGTGCATAGATAAAGGTCATCACTTTGTGGGAAACTGGCACACCTTCTGGGAACGGCAGTTCTTTAAATTTGATGGACTGTACCTCACAAAGAAAGGGACTTGAGTGCTCGGCCAGGGGTTCGACGTCCATATCAGTCAGTTAAACTAGAAGAGGGGGAGAGGAGTCGCAGGCACCCCTCACATCACGAGGGTCGCCAACTACCCTTCCCCCATCATCAACTAGTTCAGAACCTGGATACCACAAAGAACTCAACAGCTGTACCAAAAAAGGCACAGCCCAGTCCAACCCACTAGAGAGAGGATCAAGGAAAATAAGACACAAAAAATGCAAAACTGAGCAGGGTCATACAACACAGAACAAGGACTGGCAGGGATGGAAAGCAGTGTGCATCAGTGCTCGTAGCCTACAAAACAAAATCCCTGAACTCATTGCCATGATAGCAAAGGCGAAACTGGATTGGGTCGCGGTTACAGAAACTTGATTCACAGAAAACCACACCTGGGATGTTAATATCCCAGGTTACATGCTTTTCAGGAGGGACCGAGTGGGAGAGAAGGGAGGGGGTTTGGCTTTGTACATAAGGGAGGGAATTTGTGCACAGAGAGCAAGGGGAAACACAGTAGGACAGAGGGCACTGTGGGTCACCTTGGGAGCTGGGGACAAGGCCCCCATCCAGGTGGGAGTTATTTACAGACCTCCAAACCAGGAAGCTGAGGTTGACAAGGAGCTCCTGGAAACTATCTCAGTGATGGCAGACAAGGACGAGCTACTACTGGTCGGGCCTTTGGTCTGTCAAATGTGGACTGGACCTCTTACACAGCATCCACAGAGAGGAGCAGGGAGTTCCTGTTCACTCTGCAGGGGACAGGATTAAAACAGCTGGTGGATTCACGCACCAGAGGCAAAGCAACCCTGGCAGCAGCAGGATTTTGAATGTTACTGTGGGAACCAATCTGGGAACCAGTGATCACAGGTCAGTCTGGTTATCAGTAAATAAAGCAGAAAGTATAAGTCACACAAAAATCAAGTTACTTGATTTCCCGAAAAGCTAACTTTCTGGAAGTGAAATCCAGGATCAAATCAAAGTTAGACATCAGTAACACTGGGGATGTGGAAGACTGCCGGGAGAACTTTAAAAAATGCCTCGAGTACGGTTACTGAGCAATGCGCAAGACAAATCAGAAAAAACAAGGAAGGAAGAACCCTCTCTGGTTCTCCAAAGAGGTAGCAACCTTAATCAGGGAAAAGAAGAAGGCATTTAAAGGAGACGAAAAAAGAAGCAGACGGGGAAGAATACAGGACAAAACTCAAGGAGGCAGGTAAAGCAATACGGATTGCTAAAGCACGGACAAAGGAAAAAATAGCACAGGGGGTTAAGAGAGGAGACAAAACTTTATGTGGTTAAAATGTCTTATTGTTTAAATTTAATGCACAATACAGTGAAAAAGCACATTGTCACAATATTGTAAGGGTGATATAGTTATACATGGTGCTATAAAAAGTATTTTGACAACATAACACTATATTACTTAAGGAGAATTTCAAGGTCTTTTACTCGCCAGGATCCACTCTGAAGGGCTTATTAACATGTGTTGTGTATAATATCTGCAGAGGAGGCCCCCCTAGCTGGTACTGTAGCCAGCTATGTGCTATACAGCAGGGCATACCTGGACTTTCTTTGGGAGGATTCCAAATTCTGAGCCGTTTGAGAACCTACCAGATCAGGATAGCTGGATGCAGGGCAGGATCCATAACAGAACAAAGGGACACACACACAAACAACTATCTGGGACTGTACAGATAATAGATTAACAGACATGCTAGCAGTCTTTAACAAACCTAAATGTCTCTCCTGGGACATTCCTGAAACACGGGGGAGAGGGGGTGCAGAAGGTACCGTATTGAGAACTGGATTCTCCGGACATGTCAGCAGCCGACAGGTTCAGCCTGTTCCCTCCCATGGTTTCAGATACAGAATAAAGGGCTGCCACAGGGTTACATGATGTGGGAGAGTGTCTGCAACAATGTGCGACATTCTGGAGAAATTCGCGAGCTGGACGAGATAGTTAAGCACTTCTGCAACTGAAGGGACCTCCTGCTTTCTCCACCTACACAGGAGGAGTCTTTTAACGTACATACTAAGGCTGGCCAGAAGTTTCAGGTCTAGTGATCGAAGGTGAGGAGCGGACTCCTAGGATCAGCAGATCTGGCGACATGGGTATCGGTTTCTGTAAGATTTCAGACTCCATTTTACATGCCGCCTTCCACAGAGGCTGAACCTGACTACACTGCCCAAGGATATGGATCAAATCCCCTTGGTCCTTCTGGCATCGCCAGCAAAGGTCATCCTGCATCACTTTGGCCTTTTTTAGGACGACAGGGGTCCTGTACCATGAGTGTATAATCTTATTCTGTATTAACTTGCTCCTGGTATCTGGGTAAGCCGTGTGGGCTGTCCTCAGGCATGACTTCCATTCCTGGTCCTTGATTTGGGTCTGTAGTGCCTCCTTCCATTTAAGTTTAGAGGCCTGGGATTGAGAGGGGAGAGCAGCTCTAAGGGGCGCATAGATGCAGCTAGTCTAGCCCCTCTCCAGTTGGAGCCATGACTCCACTGGGGAGACAGGCAAGCCCTGGGGTCTCTTTCGGATATATTCAGTAACTGCACTTCTGAGTTGGAGGAAGCGCCAGAAGTCTTTGAAGGGAATCCCGTATGCTTTGCCTAGCTTAACAAAGGAGTTCAGGGTATCAGTACCTGGAATGTACAACTCCTGCAGATAGAATAGGCCTGCTGCTGCCCATGATGGCCAAACTGTAGGTTTCCTGTTAATAGTAATCTCCTTGTTATCCCACAGGGGGGTAAGTCGAAGGGGAGTTGGGTTGGTACAGAGCTTTTTATGGACTTTGCCCCAGTATTCCAGGGAGGGACCTATAGTCATGTAGGCCTGAATACCCCTCGGGGGGTGATTATACAACATCAAGGTCAGTCTAGCTAGCTTACATGCCTCTCTCTCCATACCTAACCATTGGGGGGGCGGCTTGCCCTGGGTCTGCAAACCACTTTAATTAAGAGTAAGATGGAGAGCCCTCCACCTATCCAGCTCTGTCCGAATGGCTGGCACTAATGGTTTCAGGTTCTTCTCCCAAATTCTGGTTAAGTCAGAAGTGATACAGATGCCAAGATATGTAAGACCTTCTGGTGACCAGCAAAGTCCATGTTGGGTGGCCGTGTGAGAGGTACAGTGAGTGTTGGAGGGAAGGACTTCAGTCTTAGACTGATTAAGCCTGAGCCCGGAAAAGTTGGCGAATTGAGAGAGGGTACACAAAAGGGGTGGGAGAGCAGTGGGGACATGAGCCAGGAGGAGGAGGTCATCCGCGTACATGAGAGTGGGATATGCCTCTCCTCCCAGAGCTATCCCCTGTATATGAATATTCTGCCTGATGGCTGCGGCCAGGGGTTCCACTGCAAAAACAAAAAGTAATGGGGATAGTGGGCACTCTTGGTGTACTCCCCTACCTAATGGAAAGGGGAGGACAACAGAGAGTTGGTGAGTACCTTTGCTGTGGGAGAGGAGTATATAGCCTGGATCCAGGCTCAAAGGCCCACGCCCAACCCCATCGTGTACAGCACTTGTTGGACAAAGTTCCACTCCAGGGAGTCGGAGGCTTTTTCGAAGTCTATTGCTGTTGCTGCCACCAGTGTGGGGAGCGAGTTGGCCTTGAGAATTAGATTCACCAGTGATCTAATGTGATCTGCACTAAAATGGCCCTTGGCAAACCCAGCCTGGGAGGGGTGTATCAGATCAGGAAGGAGAGGATTAAGTCTGTTGGCCAGTATTTTGGCAAGCACTTTACTATATATGTTCAGTAAAGAAATGGGCCGATAGCCGGATGCTATCGGGTGTCCTTCTCCTTCTTGGGCAGGATGGTCATTATCGCCTCCCTAAATGGGGGCAACCTGCAGCGCCTCGGTGAACACCTGTTGCCAGATAGGGGCGATCTTGGAATGCAGCAGCTGCCATATCTCCAGAGGGAATCCATCTCCCCCTGGTGCCTTCCCCTTCTTAAGGGACAGTAGTGTAGAGGTCACTTCTTTCGGCCATGATCGGAGCATCCAAGGCCTTGGCCTGTTGCGCTGATATTTTGGGAGGATGTAGGGAGTTCAGAACAGGGCCATCACCCACGGGATTGGGCTGTCTAGATGATTTATAAAGTGAGGAATAGAACTCGACCATGATCTGATTAATTCCTTCCTTCGAAGTATGGGTCCCCCCCCTTGTCTACTAGAGCAGCTATATGGTGTTCTGCCTGCTGCTTCTTCAAACAATATGCCAGGACCTTCCCCCCTTTCAATATTTGTGCCTCAGTCAGATAACAGAAATTTCGGCCTTCTTGGAGAGGAGCTCATTTATTTGCATCCTCAAAGCAGCCACCTGACGACCTGCCTGTGACTGAAGAGATGGGTGTCGGTGTGCCTTGAAGGACTCCTCTGCCTCCTTGAGCTGCCCTTCCAGTAACTGAAGTCTCTGTTCCCTTGCCTTCCAGTGCTTGTAGGCATACCCCATGATTGCCCCCCTTAGTGTAGCCTTAAAGGCCTCCCATGTATTACCTGCGGAGGTATCTGCAACAGGGTTGTTCTGAAAGAACTCCGTGGCTTCACGGAGCCGGGGGGGGGGAATTTTGGGTCCCGAAGAAGCAAAGGGTCCAACCTCCAAGCAGGGGAGGTGGGGAGGTCCCCCAAGTGAAGGGTAGTTTCACTGGAGCATGGTCTGAAATGACCAAGGGCTGAATGGTGGTGTCAATGGTGTTACTGGTAATGCTGAGGAAGTTAGTCAGAAGTCTGTGCGACTATAGGAGCTGTGCGCTGGGGAATGAAAGGTGTAGTCACGCTGGGAGGAATGGAAAATCCTCTAAATGTCAGTGAGGGCCAAGTCCTGCTGCATCTGGGCAAGGGCCAACACTGCCCTGGAGTGGGGTTCTGTATTGGAAGGGGATCTGTCTATGAAGGGGTCTAGTGTAAGAATAACCCCCCCCCCCATTATCAGTGGGGTGTCAGCTGACACTAATGTGCCCAGCTGCTGAGCCAGTTTATGAAAAAAGGAGGGGGAATCCTCGTTAGAGCCCTACACATTCCCCAGTATCAGGGGCCCCTTCAGCATGTCCATATGTGCAATAAACCATCTCCCCTCTGGGTCACTCAGCTTCTTCATCAGATTCCAGTGCAGTGCTTTATGAAGCAGTATAGCCACTGCTCTTTTTCTGATAGGGGCCGAGGCATGAATAACCTGACCCACCCAGTCCCTCTTCAGTCTATCATGGTCATCTCTAGTAAGCTTGGTCTCCTGTATGAAAGCCACCAGCCCAGTCTCCTAAGGTGCTGCAGAACTTGCTTCTGTTTGTTGGGGGTATTGAGCCCCCTGACGTTCCACGTCACACATTTTATCACCCATTGAAAATAGGAAGCTTGTAATCATAGAGAAGATACTCAAGTGTAGGCCTGGGGGCTGAGAGTGGGGTAGCTGTCATCCAGGGGAGCAAGGCATGAGTGAGGCATGGAGAGAGAGAGTAAAATGACCCCTTCCGGGAGCTTACATCTGTCCCTGCCCTGACATCTAGCATTAACTCTGTGTTTGTCCCTTGTAAATACAGATAATAATACAAATACAAACTATATACATATCGTACAACCGGTGATGAATATTGGGGAAATAGAGGCTTTCCCTTGGCTGCAGGGGTCTGCTGAAGGCCAGCCTCCATACCCGGGGCGTATTCATGCGTCTGTATGCACCCATGTAAATTGGGGGTATGCGGGGGGTCACTACTGGAGGGTTGTGGATGCCACCTAGTGAGACTACATGAGAGTCTCCGCCACTACAAGCCCTAGAGGGTAGCCAAAGAGCGCATAGTTATCTGAAGCTGGGCCCATGCCTGAAGGGCAAGAGGGGTGGAGGGGGATGCGCCTCCTCCCTGAGGGTGGAGGTTGTTGGGGAGGCCATGAGTATACCTCAGAGGGCCATTCTGTAGAGACTATTTCCCTACTGCTAAATATGGATTCCCGTGACCTAAGATCCTGGTGGATTGGCTTGGGAGGGGGGAGGGAACAGGACCCAAGGCATGCTGAGGGTATGATATCCTGGCTGATACTTGAGGGACAGTTTACAAACAGAGTGCCTCAAACCCAGTGCCTCATCCAGTGGACAATTATCGAAGCAATGTATAGGCTCAGACATATTCCCCATCACAGGGCTGGGCTGTACCCTGGACGATGGCCTGGGCCGCTCTAATGACTACAGAGTGTGGCCACAGATGTCATGGTAGTTCTTACACTTGCCCCTGCCCCCCCTTCACCCCAACAAACATCCTCTACAGCCCTCCACCCACTCCACTAATTTAAGGGCAACAGGCCCTAAGCCATGCACGGTGGTGAAAAGTACATTGTGGAGCGGTACACTGACATCCGAATGAAAGGACCTTGGGTGTTCAGCGACTGCCCAGACTGGTTACTTGGTTACTGTCCAGTGCTGCGATGAGTGGAGCCCCATCAGATCCCCCCCGGTATAGGAGTGGGGCGAGATCACTGTGTCTGCAGCCGTCTGGAGTGTATGTGAGGCGGGGGGGAGGACATGTAGTTATGAAACTCGAGCAGCATGGTTTGGGCCTACAGAAAAAGTACAGAGCGCCCACCACTGCCGCTGAGTCTGTTCCACTTTCCGAGCCCCCGACCTGGCTAAGCAACTGCAAAAATGAAGAGAAACCATGGAAATAGGGCTACTTATCTGACCACGACGAAGGAGCTACTTCAGGCTGCTGATCTGGCGACTGGGCCGGGCCAGCAGGTTCATGGCACACACAGGATCTTCAGGGCTGGTGGCAGCCACACAGGAGATCTTTGGTGAGTGCTTCAACGTTAAGCTGGATTCTCCATCTGCCGACTGGAGTGGGACCTTGGAATCAGTCAGGTAATCAGGCCTGAGCAGGGTGGCATGTTGTCCGTCCTTGGGTCTGCTGGAGGTGTTCGGGTGCTGCTTCAGGGAAACTGGCCTCAGGGATTCAAATCTGTTGAAGGTGGGGAAACCTTGCAGTGGGTCGGGAGTTGAGAGTTCCATCAGTGTGCCTTCCATGGGTTCAAGCAGCACTCGCTCCAAGGGCTGTTCCTGCCTCCCATGCTTTTTGGAGGTGTGTCGCTTATGGTTAGCCTTTGGGGGAAGCTCCCACCTCGAGTCCGTGGTGTCCTGCCATTCCCCGGGCCTATTAACGTGGAGTGGGGAACGACGATCCAAGTCTTCAAACAGAGCCTTAGGAGGAGAGGGCTGCAGCATCTGGAGGTTGTACTAATTCGGCCAATTTCTCCACAAGAAGTCATCCAGAGCTTTGGGGGTATCGAAGTTCACTGGCACCCCATTGTGCATGATACACATTGTGGCCAGATAGCACAGGGAAAATGCTAGCCTACTCCTGTACATAGTGCGTCTCGATTTTGTGTATGCCCTGCACCTATCCGAGAGTTCTTTGGAGGTCCTGAAAGATGCATATTTTGTTCAAACGCCACATAACCTGTTGGATCTCCCTGGCCTTAGCCAGGACCTTCTCCTTGTCTCTAAAGTCGACGAATCTGGTGATTATGGGCTGAGGCCTTTCCTGGGCCTTAGGCATGGGGGCGAGTGAGCAATGAGCATGCTCTACCTGGAGAGGGTGAGAAGGGTCCAAATTTAGCATTTTCTGCCAGAGCCAGCTGCAGAAAACCTTCCATGTCGTGCCCTTCTACCTGCTCAGGAAACGTCAAGAGCCGTAGATTGTTGTGACGGCCCTGGTTCTCCAGGTCGTCGATTTTGCCCCGCATGTAATGCATAGTGCATTGTGTCTCTCGCAGAGCTTTCTCCAGGACCTACACCTTTTGCTCAGTCGTGGTGACACGTTGCTCAGTATGGAACATCCTAGCCTCAAGGTTTTGCACAACTTGGGTGTTCCAGTTAGTCGCCGTGGTCACTTGGGATATTTGTGCGATTAATTGAACTGAACATGGCCTCCACTGAGGGCTGCTCCCACATCTGGTGCTGCTGAGGGTTCGCCATGCTGCAAGGCCAAACAGTCCAGTCTGAGTGCACAGGTAAGAGGGTGAATCCTTGCCAAGTTGTACATTTTTACCAATAAATGAAATGATTAGTAGAGTCCTTGGTTTATAGAGCCCCTGTTCATGCATTTTCAGATGGATTCGTGGATGCAAATTCCCGGATTCAGACGGATAAGTCCCTCTAGGCTGTTGAGCCGGTGACTAAGCTGCCATCTTGTGTAGTGCCCCTAGTGGCAGTCAGGGAAACAAAACATTTTATAGATTCATATGAGAAAAGAGAAAGAGTAAGGGAGGAATAGTAAGAGTAACAACAAAGGAGGGCCACACAGTAGAGAAAGATGAAGACAAAGCCAAACTGCTAAATTCCTCTGCTCGGTCTTCACAATAGAAGACAGTGGCAAATGACCTTCACTAGGTGAGATGGAGCATAATAGTAGAGGGACAGACATGAACCCCTTCACAAAAGAGAGGGTCTTAGAAAAGCTAAGCAAGCTTAAAGCGAATAAAGCCATGGGACCAGATGGGATCCACCCTAGAATACTTAAGGAACTTAAGGAAGAAATTGCGGCACCACTAGCAGAGCTATTCAACAAATCACTGGCCAGCAGCAGAGTACCTCAAGATTGGAAAAGGGCAACTGTAGGGCCCTTACACAAAAGTGGAAACAAAGAAGAGGCTGGAAACTACCGCCCAGTTAGTCTGACCTCTATAGTGGGAAAAATTATGGAGACATTACTAAAGGAGTGAATAGTGGAATACCCGAAGGAAAACAGAAAACTCAACCCCAACCAGCACGGCTTCACAGTGGGGAGATCATGTCAAACAAACATGATTGATTTCTTCAGTTGGGTCACCAGAATAGTAGACCAGGGCGGATTGGTGGACATGGTGTACCTGGACTTCAGCAAGGCCTTTAACGCCGTTCCCCACTGGAGACTCACTAATAAGGTAGCTCACACAGAAGTCGGTCAGAAAATAGTCAAGTGGATTACAAACTGGCTTCAAAGTAGGACCCAAAGAGTTTTGGTCGGTGGGTCCTTATCAAGGGAGGGTGAGGTGACCAGTGGTGTTCCACAAGGGTCAATGCTAGGCCCAGTTCTCTTCAATATATTCATCAGCAACATCACTGCTGAACCAGAGGGTAAGATTTGCCTGCTTGCTGACAATACAAAGCTCTGCAACAGGGTGGACATTCACGAAGGAGCCACATGTATGGAAGCAAATCTCAGAAAACTGGAAGAATGTCCAGACATTGGCAGTTAAAGTTTAACAGCAAGAACTTTAAGGTAATGCACCAGGGAAAGCGGAACCCAGAAACAAAGTACATTCTGGAAGGGTATCAATTAGAGGAGACAAGGATGGAACAGGATTTGGGCATCATTATCACTGACAACTTAAAGGTAGGGAAACAATGCGAAATGGCAGCGTAGAAGGCAGATGGCATCCTTGAATGTATAGGCAGGGGTATAACGAGTAGGAAGCAGGAGGTAATCATGCCACTGTACAGATCCTTGGTGAGGCCCCACCTGGAGTACTGCGTCCAGTTCTGAAGGCCTCACCTAAAAAAGGACATTGACCGTTTAGAGACGGTACAGAGAAGGGCTACAAAGATGGTGTAGGGGCTGCACCATAAGCCATATGAGACTAGACTTGAGGAGCTGAATTTATTTTCTCTGGAACAGAGAAGAACTAGGGGGGACACGATAGAAACATTGAAATATGTCAAGGGTGTCACAAACCCACTCAGCAGGTCAGCCCTCTACTCCCAAAGTGCCAACCTCTGAGCGCAGTCTTGTTAACAGAAACAGGGTAACCCTCCTGTCTGTTTTGTCAGTTCGAATCAACCTTTGGTCTCAAGTTCTTGGAGGGATTCAAACTGTGAACCTCTTGCTAGCATACCCAATGCACAGGCTCAGATAATTCTGTCTTCGGGGGGCCAGATATCTTTGCCTACGGGCATCTAACCAGGTGTACAAAAATGAACCCCTTATAAAAGCTCTAATAAAAGATACATAGATACATAGAAAGTGTTGGCAGATAAGGGCCTATGGCCCACCCAGTCTGCCCATTTCAGCTTGTAAGTTCAGTTTGTTTTCCTAGAAGTCTGTTTCCCCTTACCCTGACCTCTAGAATTCCTTTATGTCTATCCCATGCATTCTTAAATCCCGTGATTGTTTCAGCCCCCACCACTTCCTCTGGCAGGGTGTTCCACTTGTCCACCACCCGTTCTGTGAAGAAATTCTTTCTCATGTTTCCTCTGAATCATCCTCCTCCAACTTCATCCCATGCCCTCTAGTCCTGGAACATCTTTTGCTTAAAATAGTGTTTTCCTGCACCTGTTCCTCCCTATAAGATACTTGTATGTCTCTCATCATTCCCTCTCCCTCCTCTCCTCCAGGGAGTACATGTTCAGTTCCTTCAACCTGTCTTCATAGGACTTGTTATGCAATCCATGCACCATCTTTGTTGCCTCCTCTGAACCTTCTCTACCCTGTCTATGTCCTTCATGTAGGTATGGTCTCCAGAACTGTACACTGTACCCAGGTGGGGCCTCACTAGTGTCTTGTATAGCGAATTATGACCTCCCTTTTCCTGCTGGTGATGCCCCTGCCTATACATCCCAGCATCCTATTTGCTTTACCTGATGCCTTGTCACACTGTTTCCTACCTTGAGGTCATCAGAGATGACAACCCCAAGATCCCTTTCCTGCTTGGTACATGCTATATCCTCACCCCCCAACTGATATATTGTGCCAGGGTTTTTGTGCCCCATATGCATTATGCAAAAGACCTCAGATTAAACTCTCACCTTTTTTCAGTTTGGTATCACCATTCAAACTTATGCACAGTGTCTGCTTTAACCATATATACTTCACTTGTTAAAGAAAAGAAATTCAAAGACAGACCGAGTAGGCTCTAAAAATAGAGTTTTACTAAAATAGATAAAAGTATGTAAAACATAAAATGCAGAACCATATATCACAAGAACCATACAATCTTTTAAAAGAACAAGGTTTTAACAGTGCAGTTCCTACTACAGTACTTAGATGTGTCTCTCTCTTTAAATACCTGCTTAAAGTGCCCAAAGATGTTTCTTTGTCAGAGTGTAGAAAAAAGTGTCTGAAGGAAAACAGAATACTGTTTAAAAAAACTGTCTTTGCCAACCCCTTTGCATGAGGTCACCTAGCTTGTCCCTA
Source organism: Neoceratodus forsteri (assembly GCA_016271365.2). Lineage (NCBI taxonomy): Eukaryota > Metazoa > Chordata > Ceratodontiformes > Ceratodontidae > Neoceratodus > Neoceratodus forsteri. The sequence goes on along the minus strand of CM057452.1, from coordinate 1,078,070,672 downwards.
TCAGAATATATATAAAAAAAATATCTATACAAAAACAGGATTTTTTTTTTCCTGAAGGTAAATTAATATTCTGTGATCTCAGCACAACTCATTTTCTTTTTCAAATGACATTTCTTTGATCTTATGATCAGCTTCCCCTTTCCAGGACATCAAAGGGACTTGTTATGTCTCTCTGCCAGATCTCACGGAGGTGTAACATGCTTTGTATCACCATGTGAACTGAACTGTGTTTCCTCTGAACGTCATAAACGTTTATGATTTTGGCCTAGCATCTGGCAAGCTACCATAAAGCTAGACAAACAGGAGATCGCCAATTAAGGTCTGGTCTAGTCTGTAATTGGCTCCTGGCCTTCCAGGTAACACCTTGTATCTAAAACCTGGGTGTGTGTGTGTCTCACATGCTGTCTCAGCATCTCTCATGAGAGACAGTCAGTAACACATTTTTATATTACAAAAAGCATAGGTTAATCAGAACCAGCTGTCTGAGTGTCACAAAGGGAATTAACACAACTCAGAAGGATGACTTCTGGAAGCCTAAACAGTTGTTTGTTTTGTTCGCTCCTGGGAAAGAGGGCACCCGGGGTCCAAATAGTGTCTAAGTAGTTAGCCAATTGCATTGTCTTTTGTTACCGGAAGTACGGTAAGAAACTTCCAGGCACAGTTGAAGGCCTTTCCACCAGGGTTATGGCCACATCAGTAGCTTGTTTCAGAAATGTATCCGCTGCTGACATTTGCGCTGCTGCTTCCTGGAGCAGTGTCCACACCTTCACCAAGCATTACAGTCTGGACATCGCCTCTAGACGTCGGACCAACTTCGGCCTAGCTGTTCTTTAGTGCCTCCTTTCATAGGCCATCAGTTTTGCCTCCACCCAAACAGTCTGGCTCTAGTTGTCAGAACTGCTTGGGACTCAGTCCTACTGGTGATGGCCTGCTGCAAGAGATACCCTTGAAGTAAGATAGTACAGTTACGTAAGAACGTACCACAACAGTAGATCTTCGAGAGGATCTCTTGCAGCAGGCCCTACTTTCCCTCCTTCCTTCCCACTTTTCCTGTGTCTCTCTCCTCTTCCATAGGCATACCTCTCAACCTCCCAACCTGACAATGTGTGACAAAGAGCTACAAAATGTGTGACAAATGGCAAAAATGTGGTACACCCATTTTTTTGCAGCGCTCGGAGTGTCGCACTTCGGAGCTTTGGGCTGGTAGTGACTTGCTCAGAATCACACAGACACAGTATGTAAGTGGAGGTTGTGAGAATCAAACCCATGTCTGTAAGTCCTAAGTTCACTCACCGCTGCTTGCTACTCTAACCTCTAGGCTATACTGCCAGCCTAAACAAAGGTGATGGTAGTAGAAGGTGGAAGCATGATTGGCGAGCAGGACGTCATGTGCAAGTTAGAAAGCACGGGCCACGGCAGTATGGAGCTGCTCAGAGGAACAAGAGGTCAGGAGCTGCAGAAACACACTCAGCTGCAGCACAAATTCAGCCCATACTGAAAAGAAGTGGACCCTCCATATAACAGCACTGTCCTGCACTGTATGTTGTTTTAGTGTACGCAAGAATTTTCTGTGTTGCAATACAGAAAGGGGGATGGGGTACCCTTGCACAAAACAGCATACTTATCCACAGTCATTTACTAATCTACTTAGCTAAGAGTTTCAAATATCGTTAGCCAGAATTTGAAATGCTGCCAGAATATTTCATGTAAAGCATTCCAGTCTGTCAGAGAGAACCTAAATTGCTTGGAATATTATTTGTAAACAAAAATGACAGTTTTTCGTTTTAAATGCCTATGAAAGCAAAGCCAAATGTGTTGAAGCTCACAGAGAACACCATTGCAGCTTGTTTTCTTAAATTAGAAATTAATATATTCTCAGAGAGGAGGAATGCCTTTCAACACTGAGAATAGTTTATAGCTGTGGTTAGATCCTTGGCTGTGAGCCTGTGACACAGGTGATCTCAGGGTCGAATCCCACCACAGCACAAGATGTGGCCTGCACCAAATAGGCTGAGCTCTGGTGTCTGCCCCTTTCCAGCTGACAAGCTGCCTCAGTAGGAACACGGTGCTGCACCTCAGCTGGGCTACAAGGGGTAAAGAAACCGAACAAAGTCCCTGTCAGGAATATTAGAGCTGATTTCTGAAGGTTCAAATCACTAGTATGGGCCCTCACCAAGAGAACCCCCGCCCATCTCATCTGCCCAAAACAACCAAAACGGGCACAAAAAAACAAATGGAATACTAACCCCCCCCAGTTGGGTCGGTCTCTGGTGGCTGGTGGCGTTCTGCTGCTGCTTCCTCGCTCTCTGTCTGGGACGTGCTTCAGTGCGGTGTGTTGTTCCGGGCTCCGGCTTCCTTCCTTCCTTTCTAACACAGCGATTAGTGCCATCAGGTACTTCAGTACAGCTGCCCTACCCGCAAAACAGTACCGATGCTATGGTTCCCTCTCTGGGCAGCAGGCTGCTTTACTAGCCTGGCAGCAGACCTGAGGGGGAGGACCTGATACAGCACAGCAGTGCTGGTGGGGTGGGGCAACCTGGCTATGCTCCTCTCTCTCTCTCTCTCACGACACCTCCCCAAGCCCCCTCACCACGTCATTACTACTACGACAGACGTGAGGGGTGCCAGATTTAATTGAGGGACGGGAGCCAGCCCGGGAGGATTAAACAAAGGGATCAGTGGAATGCTGACCACAGTGTGGTCTCGTGTGGTTTGGCCTTCCGATGCGAAATAAAACGGCAAATGCGGAGCGGCGGTACAGGCAGACTGCAGGGCTCAGAATCTGGAATGTCACTCAAAATCCGGTACACTTGAGAGGTATGTCCATACGGGTGAACCTTCTCATTTTACATATGCTGTCAGGATACCTCAGAATCCTCCTCGGTTCCCCCTGAAGGCATCCAGCTTTTGGTCTCCGGAAGGAGAACTGAGGAGGGTATGGGGGCCACCCGCCTTTATAGGAGTGACTGATGTCAGAGGTGGGCGGCCCCCTCTGGTAGACGGGTATCTAGAAGGTTTCTGTGTGGTCCTGATGCCTGGCAGCTCTAGTCCTACAGGTGATGGCCTGCTGCAAGAGATCCTCTTGATGATCTACTTACATAACTTTACTTTTCCTACAAGTTCATCTTAAGTGCATTAGACACTACAAAGTGAAAATGTGTTGCTTAAAGGTGTATTTTGGACACTACAAAGTGAAACTGTGCTTCCTACAAGTTAATTAGACACTACAGAGTGAAAGTGTACACCCGTCAAGTATAGTAGACACTACAGAATGAAAGTGTGTGCGTCAAGTGTACTATATATAACAAAGTGAAAATGTAGTGTCCAAAGGTGTACTGTAGACACTGTTGCAACCCTCCTCCCCCCCTTGAAGAGGCGTATAGATGCACTTTCCTGCATCACTGCTCTGCAGTGGGGGAGGGCATAGCCAAGGGGAAGTCCCATGACTTGGGGTACCTTTGCTCATAGGGTGATCCCTTGCACTTAGTTGTTCTAATGGCCTCTTTCTTGGGCTTGAAGAACTGGTGACATGTTCAGGAGAACGTTAGCAAAACATTATATTTAGACATACAGTAGTCTGGTTGTAGTTCTGTATTCCCCTTTGTTTATTACTGAGGTTATTTGCATGAAAACAGGATCTTTGCTCCTGAAGAGTTCATCTGTTACTTCTGTTTTCTCCCAACCTGAAGTCATAGAGCACTGCTTGTGACATCACAGTTAATCCCATGGCAACAGACTGTGATGCCACAACAGAGGATTATGGCTTGAAGTAAGGAGTAAGCTACAGAGGCAGATGAACTCAAAATGAACTCTGAGGGATAATGATCATATATTCATACACATTTCCTTATTAAGAAATTATGGAGAGGAGAAATATATAAAATATATATGGAATGCAAGCATTATGTTTTTTTAAAGTTTTCTTTGAGGTGTCAGTAGCTCTTCATTTGGAAGTCCAAAACAGAAAATGTCTCCCAAGATCTTTGGAGTAGTTATCTTTAAATTAGTGTGCTCTGGGTCTGACTGTAGAGCCAATCTTGAAGCAAATTGGGAGAATTCAAACACCAAGGAGCATCTCACAAATATTTTCTAGCTTAATTAATTTATTCTTTCACTATTCAACTGGCCACCTTAAACTCCAGCATTTTGTACATAAAAATGTGCTTTTTCAAGGAGCGTGAACGTATGTAGACAAATTTTAAAAATATGCATAAATATGACTTTTTTTATAAGCTATGCAACACTTCATCTAACATAGCTTTACATTTCTCAGAATTAAGTGCATTCAAATTAAACAGTGATTTGTTATTTGTAAGTTACAGACCTCGTGTATAATTAATCTCACAGAGGTCTTAAAATCCACTCGTGGCAGATGCCATGCCAGAAAAGCCATACCGACTTTGCGTATGAAAGCTCCCTTTTGAAGCAGCTTGCTGGCCACGGGCACCAACATGTGCATGATGTGCCACCTGGTGATGTAATGGTTCTGTTCACATCATGACATCACATGCTCATGGCTGAGTACACAGTACTCGAGCGCAAGCCTCTAGCATCTAGGGCTCCTGGATGATCGGACTGACTCCAGCCTTGAGAAGTCTCCAACTGAACCAGATTTTTGCTAATAGCAACAGATATAACGTTTTCGGAAAAAAAAATTCTGGATATTCTGTTTGCCAAAACATTAAACAGACTAAAGCAAGACATGGAGGGGGTCAAGCTCCAAACGGGTTAAAGTTAATTCACCCACAGAGGTTATCTTTATTATTGCTTGGGTACAATATGTTGCTAGTAATTACTTGAGCTATACCCTCACCCTCATAATCTACTTATACGGATTCTTCTTAAGCTCTTACAGTACATCTGACACGCTAACAGTCTTCTGCCTGTTAATCTGCTTGGTACTTCTTTGGCTGGACTGTAACATAGTAATTTTTTGTTGGAAGGAACTCTAGGTCCTTGATGCCCACCCCTTGCCTCATAAGGCTTTATAAAGAAATATGTTGTGTAACATGTACTATTTAAAGGGGGTTCCCTGCTCACAGTTCTATGCAGTGTATCCAGTGATTCCCTCGGTAAGCATAAATGTGTCCAGGCTTACCTGGAAGGCTTGTTCTATCCTCATATCCACTGTCTCCTCTATTAGGCAGTTCCACAGGTCCCCTGTTCTCTGGGGAAAGGGCCCCCTAACATTAACCTTGACTGTACTTCTTGGCACTTCAGTTTGTGTCTCCACATCCTGCTGGAGGATACTAGATTAAAGATGACGGACTGTTCAGTGTTTTTGATGTCCTTGAGTAGTAAGAAGACTGAAATCCTGTCCCCTGTCATTCTCTGTGTCTCCAACTTAAAACTGATCTTGCTTTCTGTTTTTCTTTCCTCAGGAGGAGATCCCTCGCCAGTTGTTGTACATTGGCTTATATCTACTCCACATAGCTGGGGCATACCTTTTAAAGTAAGTGTTGATAAATGGGAAGCTTGCTGAGGTAGGGTGAAAGAGCTTGAACAGGTCTTTAGTGCATCTGGGCCAAACAGCTGCCTCTCCCAGAAAATGACTGACTGATATATTTGAGGTCATTTCTTGCACTGAGGAAGTACTTTGTAGGTAAAACCGTCAATCAATCTCTCAATCAATCAAATCTTTATTTATCCAGGCAAACATCATTGAGCATAACTCATTTACAAGATGGACCTGGTTTGCACAGGAACACAGGATATACAATATATGAAGTCACAACATAACACCTCAGTAATATTATACAATACAGAGATATAATAGTTAAATGTAGTCATAAGTGGAGAACAGTTTGGAAACAGTGATTTAATTCCTTTGTGGTGTATAATCAGTCTAGTAACGGTAGCTCGAAGTACTAATGAGGGCAATTGTTAGGTAATGGTATATTACATACAATGCCATAAGAAACAAGACAGACAGTGAGTTAAAAAAAGAAAAAAAAACAAAAACAGTGTAACGGGGTAGAAGGGGGGTGTGGTAGACAAGGCGAGATAGGGTACAGGCAGGGTGCTAGGGGATAGACGAGGGACAGATGAAGCCTCGGAGAGGGGAGAGGACACAGGACAGGAGTGTAGGGGGCACAATTAGGTATTAGAGAAATGTGAAGGAGAGACCACAAGGTCAGGCATAGCAGAGTGGACAGCACCATCATGATATGCTATAAGTGCAGGAAGGTTTAGGATTGGGGGAAGCAATTGCAAATTTCCTTGACTGAATGGTCATATAGTGCCTTGAAGGAGGATAGACTGACTGGGGTACTAAACTTTAGCGATTTTTGTATTTTGTTCCATAGAGACGGCAGCGCAAAGCTTATAGCCGTTCTCCCAAAGCGTGTTTTTAGCTTAGGTACCTTTAAGGAAATAAAGGAGTAGCTTCTTAGTGCATAGTTCCCAAGCTCGCATAGCGGAAGACAATCAGAGATATATAGGGGTCGTTTTTTTGATAATAGCTCGAAACGTCCAGAGTACAGCATTTCTGTTTCTCCTGTATTGAAGGGAGGGCCACCCCACGGCAGCATAAAGGGCACAGTGATGAGTGGAAAAAGGTAGACCAGTAATGAATCTCAGAGCCCTGTGATACAACGTATCCAATTTAGCAAGATGAGAGACAGGGCAGTGACTATAAAGAAAGTCAGCATAGTCGACCAAGGAGAGAAACGTTGTTTGTACCAGCCACCGCTTGGCACTGCTAGTAAGGAAGTTATTAATCCTGAAAAAGAGTCCAAGCCTCTGCCTCAATTTTCTTAGCAAATCTTTGATATGATCCATAAAGGAAACTCTATGGTCGAGCCACACTCCCAAGTACTTGAATTTATTGACAAATTCTAGGTTTTCTCCCAGGATTGTTGTGATCTGTGGAATGGAGCCAGCACTGGCCGGATTTGCAGCATGGAGAAGTGGAGAAAATGGCATTGCCTTAGTTTTTTTGGTGTTTTATAGGAGCTTTTTGTTTAGGAGTTGGCTCTGAAGTAGATTGAATTCAGATTGTAAGTCTCCACAGGCAGCTTCTGGCGAAGGATGACTTAGATAAAGAACCGTGTCGTCTTCGAACAGATGGATATTGGCCTTAGTTATGTTGGTGTCAATGTTGTTTATGTAAATTGCAAATAGTAGGGGACCAAGAATCGATCCCTGGGGAACCCCTCTTTACAGTGTTTTAAGGGGTGTTTGCTGGGTGTAAAAGTCTGCCCAGTATGGCTATCCTGTGCTTATAGATCCAAAACCACCCGTTGACTCCCTCTACTCCAAATGGATTTCCATCAGTTGTAGTAGTATGACTTAGACAAAAAAGTGTAGTGAGTACATTTTGTGGGGATAAACTCGGAGATTGCCAACTGGCAGCTGAGCCACACTGCGTAAACCAGCGCTGGTGCCAAGTTCCCTGGAGTGCACTTGGTTGACAAGAATTTCTCTCAAGTTAATTTATCATTGCTTCATCAGTGTTTCCTACAATAGAGTTGTGGCATTGAAAGATGTTATGTTCCATCTTGTTCGCCTCTCCTGCTTCATGGCAATGACTGCTCCCAATTTGAGTATTGGGACACAGCTTAATAGCCAGATCCTGAACATTGCTAGCTTACACAACCCGTGTGGGTAGACTGTTCCACATGTTAACCACCCAGTGTGTGAAGTAATGTAAATCTTTTTATGTTTTCTGTTTCTGTTCCCCCCATCCCAGTCTAAGTGCATGCCTACTCTTTCTGCTTTTACCCACCAACTCGAACATATATTGGTCAAATACATTGTGCCGAATGGTTTCCCAAAGCAGGGATTTCAGGTGGTAACTGATCTGTGTACTTTTGTTCTTCCCAACAGTTTAACCCGTTTGGGTTTGATCCTGTTGTTACTGCAGTCCATTCCAGAATTAGTCTTTCACACAGCCCGCCTCTTCTATTTTACTGATGAGAACAACCAAAAACTGTAAGTATGAAATCCCATACCAGACAGTGTAATTAGACATGTGAGAGGGGTAGGGGCAGGGGTGGTGATAGGCAGGTCAGACAGAAAAGAAATGTTGAATAGGGACAGGCTGGATAAGGACATGTCTGTGGAAGGGGCAGATTGAATAAGGACATGTTTGTTGCAAGAGAGGCCGACTGAATAAGGACATGTATGCTGTGGATCAGGAACAGGCTAGATAAAGAAGGGTCTGGGAGAGCAGCAGACTGAATAAGGAAGTGTCAGTAAGAGGGGCAGCCTGTATAAGGAAATGCCTTTTGTGAGAGAAGCAGACTGAATAAGGAAGTCTGTGGGAGAGAGATAGCCTGCATAAGGATGTATCTGCTGTGAGAGGGGCAGGCTGGATAAGGAAGTGTATGTTGAGAGGGGGCAGGCTTGATAACGATGTGTCTGGAAGAAGTGAAGACTGGATAAGGAAGTGTCTGTTATGAGAGGGGCAGGCTAGATAAGGATGTTTCTGTTTGGGGAGAGCAGGCCGGGTAAGGAAATGTCTGTTGTGGGAGGGGATGGCTGGATAAGGCTATGTCTGTTGTGGGAGAGCAGGCTGGCTAAGAAAATGTCTGTTGTGGATAAAGGCAGGGTGGATATCGAATTGGCTGTGAGGGGGCAAGCTGGATAAGAAAGCGTCTGTGGAATGGGCAGAAAGAATAAGGATATGTCTGCTGTGGGAGGGGCAGACTGGATAAGGAAGTGTCTGTGTAATGGGCAGAACGAATAAGGATAAGTTTGCTGTGGGAGGGATAGGCTGGAAAAGGAAGTGTCTGTGTAATGGGCAGAATGAATAACGATAAGTCTGTCATGGGAGGAGTAGGCTGGATAAGGAAATATGTATTGTGGGAAGGGTAGACTGGATAAGGAAGTGTCCATTGTGGGAGGGGCAGGCTAGGTAAGAAAGTGTCTGTGGAATGGGCAGAATGAATAAGGATATGTCTGCTGTGGGAGGGGCAGAATGAATTAGGATATGTCTGTTGTGGGAGGGGGCAGGATGGATAAGGAATTGTCTGTAGTGGGAGGGGCAGGCTGGATAAGGAAGTGTCTGTGAGCAGGGCAGCCTGGACAAGGAAGTGTCTGCTGTAAGAGTGGCAGGCTGGATAAGGACATGATAGTGAAACCACTGTGCTACAGTGGGTGCCAGGTGATGTAGCTAAGAGGGTGGCTAACCACCAGGGCTCGTTAAAGTTTCAGAGAATAGCTGCACTGAAATACAGCACACACTCCGCTCAGACACTAAGTGAGTTTGAAACTTTCATTTGCCAGTACAAAAAATTGTTGACAGTACTGTGCTAGTGACCAGTTACCATACAGAACAAAGTTGCCCCAGCTCTTGACCTGTAAAGGTTTCATCAGGGGGCCCTTTTTTGTACTTCACCTGTGAGGGCTTCATCAGAGGGCAGAGAAATTAAAACATTGCATCAGATTATAGTCAATCAGTGATGATGTCAAGTGATTGACACCCACCTAATTAACAAATGTGCAGATACCAGTGTGAAACGAACTATACCACACAATATGGTTACAAAACTCACAATAAGTACATGATATCAAAAAGAGGTTAGCTCACACTTACATGGAGATCTAACAGGTAGCACTTAAATTAATATTGTAGTGCATACTTTTACAGTAGATCAGATTTAAGGCAATAAATACTGCATAGAGAGGTAGAAACCCCACTCTCCATTCTGCATCATTCCGTGATCACCCACTTTATTTTCCGGAAGTTCCCTGGAGATCCACAAGATCGAGTGATGTGGGGACTCAAGTGAGCTGAAAGTACAAAAGAGAGAATATGTCAGCGCTTCCAGGATCTAAAAATAATAAAAATAGGCAAACAATTATAGTGTGTTTATAAACATCATATAACGTTCATGACAGAAATAGCGAAGGTTAACTAAGAAAACAAGAAGGGAAATAGAGGTGCGGAAGGTACCTTGGGATGGGAGGCAATGGAAAAATGGGGTTGGGGTGAAAGATAAAAGATGTGGGAGTTTGAGTACTTCGGGTAGGGGAAGGATTGAGCGGTGGGAGTGTATAGGGGGAGGGTTGAGAGGTTGGGGAAAACAGGATTGGTATTGAAGGAAAAGTAACATTGCACCCACCAGATACAAGATTAAAAAATGTATTGGTGCACAAGCTCAGAAATAGCTGACCAGTACCCCTATGTGTTGCCTCTTTAACTAAGCTTCTTCATGGGGCTGGTGTTGAAGAAAGGAAGGGGGAATGGTGGAGATAAGGGAAGGGTGCAGAGGAGGCTAGGTATGGATGGGAAGTAAGTTTTGAGACAACAAGCCCAGAAGGGCTACCAATATGTCATCAGGAATTATAGGCATGGCTTCATATCCCACAGTTCATTAAACCCTCCTGAATTGACAGTATCAAATTGATAAATCTAGAAACTCTCCCTTTTAAGAAGGCACTGAAGGCAGTTATTACCTCTCCTTGGTGGTTTAACACATTCAAGACCCCTAGAACTACCGGCCTGGTGGTGCTGTGGGTTGAGGCGCTGGACGCCACACCTTGTGCCACACTGGTGACCTGGGTTTGGGAGTAGACTTGGGGGTCACCAGGGGAGGGGTGGATTGAGCTTCTGAGAGACTGCTCCTCTCCTCTCTCTAGGAGTAGGTACCAGGGATTCCCCACCTTATAGTGGCTCCTGGTGGAGACCGGGGGCTCTGCAAATCAGTGGGGTTCACATCAGGAGAGGCAGCGGCAGATGTCTGCAAGAGGGGATGGGTGCGTACCCTCTGCGTGGTGACGTCTTTGCATGTCCGTGCCTCGGGGCAACGCAGCAAGCAAGGAGGAAACACCCTGGCCGCTGGGAGAATGATGGTGGTCCAGAGGGGGTGGCTCACATGTCCACCGCCGTCCCTTCCCAGTTGACTCTCCTGGGTCCTCTCCACTTCAGGGGTCGGTTGGTGAGGACTCTGTCCGCAGTTTCTCTTCGGGCAGGTTCAGGCTGGGTGGTAGAGCCATTCGGGTGGGTCTCGCCTGAGTAGGGCCCCAGTGGCTGGTGACCGGAGTAAAGGAAGTCTATAAAAAAATAAAAGACCCCCTAGAACTGAGATGTTTAGGATCTGAATTGTGGGATTCCATGAAGAACCTACCTATAACTTGTCAGTTTTACATTTACAGTGGAGTGCACTTGATCCTGGACTCTTTCTTTAAGCACAGTTCTTCCTGTGTAACAAAGGCCACACATGCACCAAATGACCTATACCATAAACGTGGTGGTGCAAGAAATGAAATACCATACTGTATCTCCACTTTCTGGTGGTTTGTGAGGCAGGCAAAATTATTACCAGGTCTCGAAAACTAACAAACATTAACAGTTACAGCGCTTGGCTTAGACAGTAACCATGTGTTAGTGCCAGCTTTCGGTCCAGAGAATTGACTCTGGACCAAAGGTCCCTAATGCTAGCACTCCTTTTAAGCCTCACCATTGGCGTTGTGCTCCTCTCTTTAGCCACATTCTCATCACTCAGTAAAATGGGCCAGTTTTTCCAGATTACATTCCCCATCTTCCCAGTTACATTATTGAATTCTGTGGAGAAAGTAATGGGGCATCTTTCCCCCTGACAAAGCCTTTACAGGAGAAGTGTTGGAGCAGTTTTCTTCCATATGGTGACTGGCCACTAGTTTAGTACTGACAACATTTCTGTCTAAGTAGTGGCAAATAAAAGTTTAAAACTTTCTTCATGTCTGAGCTAAATGTGTACTGTATTTGGGTGCAGCTCTCCTCTGAAGCCTGGATAATGACGCGTCTGGAAGAGGTGTATACTGGATCAGGAAGCTCTTACTTCAAGTGGAAACACTTGCAGCAGGTTATACCATAAGGACTGAAGCCGGCAGGTGCCAGTACCCCACGGAAAACTTCTAGCTAGCAGTCTACAGCACGGGACTGCCCCTGACGTCAGCCCGCCTCTGACGCCGGCCAATGGTAAAGGGGCAGTCCCCCAGCCCTACCCAGACTATCGTCACTCAACAGTCCCTGCCCTTATCTACAGCTATCCTTTCTTTACCTTCTGTCTCTACCTCCTCTTCTCATCACCTCCGTAATGCCCTTGTCCCAGCCAACATAGCCACCCTGTTATATTCATTTTTCCCACCCCTTCACCTTCCCACCCCTTCACCTTGTTGTCTGCCCCCTCCTACCTCTGTCCCCTCTTCCCTCTGACCTTATCCTACCCCAGCTGTGCCACTATCTTTACTTTCCTTGCTGGTCTTGTACTTTCTACTTCTCTCACGAGGTATTATCTTATTACCCAGAGGTAACCATTTTATTTAACTCCTAGCTTTAGTGTGCCTATGTATATATGATGTAAATATTATTGTCCTATTTTCTTCTCATGGATTATTCGTGTGTTTAATGCATATTACTTTGTATTTGCTTGTGTAATGTCCCTGTTGTTAATCAGGACCTCCTTGTAAATGAGTCTGTTGAACTGAGTTTTTTCCTGCCAATAAACTTGAACTTGAACCCCAGTTCTTTTCCTGCCATTGACCCATGCACATTGGCTCCACAGACGCCTTCTGCTCTAGTTGACCGCCATTTCTCATGCGTTTACTGTTTTCTTATTTTCTATTTTCAGTGTTTTTTCCTCTGTATGTCTTCTTTTCGGTCTTCCTCCATCCAGCAGTGCCAGTCCAAGTGTGCCTGTGGCATGCAAATCCCATGTAAGGACGGCCATTCGGCCTGCCTCTTCTGTCTAGGCCCAGACCACAACACCGAGGCCTGCCAGCATTGCTTGAAGTTCAACAGCAGGACCAGGATTCACCACCAGAAAGACCTCAAATCCTTCTTGCTAGGAAAACAGTTGCCATGCAGGAGACCCAGGGTAAAAGCTCTTCATCTTCCCCTGTTTCAGGGGTTTCAACTTCTTTGGCTCACCTTAAGGGAAAGAAGTTGTCGGTGAAGCACCACCATAAAGAGAAGCACAAGGACAAGTCCAGCTCGGATTCCCGTTCCCAGTCCCCATGTACCGGTTCCGGGTCCTCCTCCTGCAGGTCGGACTCAACCCCCCAGGCAGCCCTCACTCCTCTCGTGCTCTGGGTGTTGAGGCCTCCCGCCCTTATCCTGACATCAGGCAGAGGCTGTTCTGGGTCCAGGGCTCCGTCCTCAGCCCTTTAGCCCCTGAATCTCTGGCCTCTTCCCAGCCTTCAGGTCCTCAGCCAGGTGGCTTGGATGGTTCTTCGGGCAGCGGATCCTTACCCATCATCTGGCCAGCCATGGTGTCTGTCACGTCAGCCTCAGACTTCAGGGTTGACTCTGCTGAGTGGGGCAGGGGGCATGCGCTTACCTCCCCCGGGAGAGTGACACCTCTGCCCTCCTTGGGACTTAGCTCCCCTCAGCGGGCCTCTCTTAAGCTGATGCTGGCCGCTACCCTGGACTGGTGCCAGCACTCACCAGTCCCTTCGATGCTGGCCTCCCGGTGTCCATTCCGATGACCCCTCAGCAGGAGTCACCAGACTTTCGTACGTCACTGGCGAATGGCAACGTTTCCCCTAAGCCAATGCCATAGGGTCCGTTGTCTGATCAATCGACAGCACCGGACAACCATATTCCAGAAGAACCAATGCTGACTACCTCCTCCAAAAGGGCTGCCGCCATCTCAGGGCCCAACGCCCAGTCTGTCTGCCCCGCCGATGTCTGGCGCTCCCCCTGAGCCCAGGATCCCACTATCGGATGTCAAAGAGCTTTTCTCATCCTGGTGGAACACTATTAAGGGCAATCTTCTCCCTCAGAAGCCTTCCTCCCCCACTAGGGAGCCTATGATTTCAGTGACCCCCCATCCAGCCTTCTCCTACACCCAGGAATCTGCCCCCCAACCTAGGCAACCAACTCCTCAGCCGGATAGCCCAGACAGAGGTCATTCTGGCCAGAAAGGTAGGAAGCACAATTCCTCCTGTAGGTCTTTGGACAGGCACAGATGCTGTTCTGGCGGATGCTGGTCCCATCATTCCTCTGCCAGATTGTCTTCTCCGGAGGGTTCCAGTCATAGCTCCTCCTCCTCCTCCAGATCTTCTCTTCCGGGGGCTGCTCCTTCATCTCCGGATACTAAGGTCTCCCCCAGGTCCCCACCTGACGATCCATCTTTTATCGACGTCATATGGCATATAGTAGTAGTAGTAGATTTTATTTATTTTGGGTGCCCTTCCCCGAAGGCATAGGGTGCCCTTACAAAAATAAACAAACAGTAAACATAACACATGATTAGTCAGTTCAGTAAAATCCATAATAAAATGCTTCTGAGACAGCTTGCTAAAAATATAAATAATTCTGCTAATCATGAGTCAAAGGCAGGTTGGAATAAAAAGGTTTTCAATCCCCTTTTAAAACTCTGTAGGGAAGGTGCCTCCCAGAGGTAACCTGGAAGAGAGTTCCAAAGAACTGGTGCAGCAGCCTCAAAGGCCCAATCTCCTGATGATATTAATCTCGTGCTAGGCACTTCCAGGAGGGCCTCCCCGACTCACCTAAGAGCGCGACCCGGGGTGTAGGGATGCAGGAGGTCTTTCAGATAACCCGGCCCCAACCCCTGTAGGGTCTTATAGGTCAGAAGACCTATTTTAAAGGAAATGCACCAATGCACTGGCAGTCAGTGCAGTTCACGCAGGACTGGCATTATATGACAGGATCTTGGCAGACCCGTCAATAGTCGGGCCGCAGCTTTCTGCAGCAGCTGCTGGTGCGTCGGCGCACCTCCACTGGCCCCAAGTTAGAAGGCATTACAGTAGTCAAGCCTGGAGGTGACAAACACGTGTATTAGGGTGGCCAGGTCCTCAGGAGGGACAAGGGACTTAATTTGGGTGATGTTGCAGAGATGTTAAAAACCCACACGAACAATGGCCAACACCTGAGAATCAAGTGTTAGCCTGCTATCCATAACAACGCCCACATTTTTAACCTCAGGTGAGGCCTCCAGTTCAGTCTGGCCAATAAAAAGCCTTAGACTTTCCCCAGAGGCCGCCCGACCTGCCTTTTGGCCCGGCTCCACCACCAGTATTTCAGTTACCTGGGTTGAGTCCCAACCAGCCAGTCAGTGTTCAGGCCCAGATCTCAGCCTATCCAGGCCAATATGGGATGGGACACAGAAGATCTGGACCCAGAAAGACGTCATCTAGCTAAGTACCTCCGTCAGAAGGATCCTAAGCCTATTGTGGTGCCATCTTTGGTCGACACCTTCCAGGATGTCACCAGAATTGCCTGGAAGCACCCTTCCACTTCCTTGGTGGCGCCCAAGAAGTCTGACCACCTTTATAGGGCTCCCAGAAATAAACCCTTTATGGGGAAACAACCCCTGGCAGATTCAGTGGTGATCACAGCTGCCCATGACAGGTCTAAACGGTCTAGGCACCTGCACACCCAGCCTTCCGATAGGGAATCAGAGTTGCTGGATCAGCTTGGCAGGAAGGTGTATGCCTCTGCCACTTGCACTAGTAACTTCCTAAATTTTCTGACTCATATGGTCCAATATCAGAACGCCCTTTGGGAGCAAGGCATGGAGCTTGCTCAGGCACTGCCTGATGTTCCCCAGAAGATGGAGCTGCTCAGCCTTTTTTTTTTTCCCCATTAAAGCTTTTTGACCCTTGTTGCCACCTCCCACCTACTTTGGCGATGGGGGTACATGGTAGAGCTGGCAGGCGGCTCCGCCCCCCCTCGGAAGGGCTCATTCTCAGGACCCCGTGTCTCCGCACCCGACTCTCCCAGCAGTCGCCCAAGGGTTGCCCCCCATGGCAGGGCCACGGGTGAAGTGGTGTCAACTCCTCCTTCCGGAGACTAATAGCTAGACTCCGGGGCCGGTGTGGGGCCGTCGGAGTCTGTCAGCACCATGTTTTTATACATTTTCTCACACCCTTGCCATGGTTGCTCAGATATGTGTGATGTACGCCAGATGCAGCGACCCGCGGCACCCTTCCGACTGCACAACCTCCAGGTCTCCACCAGGGGGTAGCCTTGCAGCAGGCATGACTGGGTCCCCACCCAGGAGGGGAGAGCTGCCTTGTGGCTGCTCAGTCCATCTCCCGGCATCCCCCTCCCTCCCCCCAATAACCCGCACTCATTCCCAAACCTGGATTGCCAGCGTGGCGTCCAGTGTCTCAACCCTCAGCGCCACCAGGCCGGCAGCTGCTCAGCCTTTTAAAGTCTGGGACAGGCAATGGCACCCACATTCTGCGTTCTTCTTATGACTCTGCTGACACTGCCGCCAGGGCTGCGGCTACAGGTGTTTGCATAAGATGACATTCCTGGCTCTGGGTCTCGGGTTTCTCTCAGGACGTCCTGGCAGGGATTATGGATGCCCCTTTCAAAGGCCCAGTCCTTTTTGGCAGTGAATCTGATAAAATTATTATTTGTTTTCAGGACTCTGGCAAGATTATCCAGTCGTTGCACACCATGTACTGGTCTAAACAAAAGCAATTCAGGCATCAATCCTTTCGCTGTTCCTCTGGACAGCAGCCCCGAGGACAGCAGCAGCAGTGGGGCTCCTTCAAATGAAAGGCCACCTTTCAGACCCCAGGAGGAGCAGTTCCTAGAGCCGCCAAATCCTCCCAGGCTGCTGTGCCTACCCCAAGCACCTCTGCCTGACTCCTGGCCTGACACCCCCTTCCCAAGCCAAATCTCTGGGGGAAGTGGTGGTGCAGGGGGTCATTTCTCCTTCTGTCTAGAGGGATGAAGCAATATAACGTCAGATCGTTGGGAAGAGACATGCTCTAGAATTCCTAGAGTTGCCAACGGACAACCCTCCCCGGCCCTCCCACTATTCCCCATCGCACACCGCCCTCATCCAGGAAGAAATCCAGGTGCTTCTACACAAGTGGGCCATAGAACCAGTTCCAGGGGCCCAAAGAGGAAAGGGCTTCTATTCACACTTTTTCTTGGTTCCCAAGAAAACAAGGGATCTGCGCCCCATCCTGGATCTCAGCAATCTGAACAAATATATGGAATACAAATGATTCAGGATGGTTACCCTCCCAGGCCTGATTCCCCGTCTCCATCAAGGGGACTGGCTTTGCACTCTTGACATGCATGATGCATACCTTCACATCCCAATCTCCAAGCCCCACAGAAGGTGCCTGCGGTTCCTTTTCCAAGGAAACCATTACCAGTTCCAAGCTCTGCTGTTCACTCTGTCCTCAGCTCCTCTGGTCTTTATAAAGTGCCTCACGGTGGTGGCAGCAGCCTTCAGGAGGACAGGTCACTGTGTCTTCCCCTATCTGGATGACAGGCATCTCCCAGTCCCCACCAGGGAACAGCTGTTAAACACCATGGAAGACACCTTTACTCTGTTCCGTGACCTGGGGATCACCCTTAACCTTCTGAAGTCCTCCCGTTGGCTGAGCCAATGGCTCCAGTTCATCGGGGCAGTCCTGGACACCATCCAAGGCGAGGCCTTTCTGCCCCCAGACAGGGCAGAATGCCTCCAAACTCATGCTCGGGCAGTGTCCTCATCTCTCCTCATTCCAGCCACGATCGACTTCAGACCTTTAGGACACATAGCGGAAGTCATCGCAACTGTTCTATCAGCATGGCTGCACAGGAGGGTAACCCAGTGGACCTTGCAAGTCCAGTGGGATCAGCACGCAGATGACTTGGACCAGCTCGTGAGAGTATCAGAGCCAGTACGGAAGACTCTCCAGTGGTGCCTAGATTCCCCCAATCTTTCCGGGGGAATGCCTTTCCGAAGGGCCCCTCCTCTCCAGTCTCTGACTGTGGATGCTTCCGGCCAGGGCTCGAGAGTACACCTCGCAGGCCGCCAGACTCTGGGAAAACCGTCTACATCAATGTGCTGGAGATGAGGATGATCCTCTGTGCTCTGCAGGCTTTTCAGACAGATCTAGTCCCAGGCCACCTTCTAATCCTGATGGACAACATGTCACTGTTTTTTTACATAAACAAGCAGGGGGGATCTTATTCGTATCCCCTCTTCAGAGAAGCCATGAGGGTCTGGTACTGGGCCATCGAGCATCAACTGGAACTCTCTGCCATACATGTTCCAGGTATCCAAAATACCTTGGCTCACAACCTAAGCCAGTCTCAGACCAAAGCTCATGAGTGGGAGCTTCTGCAATCAGTGGCGGAAGATCTTTTCAAAAGATGGGGGTATCCCAAGTTGGACCTCTTCACATCGCAACTCAGTGCCAAACTGCCCAGTTTCTGCTTGCTAGATCCAGGGTCTGGTGTTTTCTGACAAGATGCGTTGTCCCTTTGCTGGACAGTGAGATTGCTATACACGTTCCCTCCCTTTCTGCTACTCCAGAGATTTCTTCTCAAATTGCAGTCAGAGGGAATGGACATGATCCTGATAGCTCCCTACTGGCCCTGACAGATTTGGTCCCCTCTATTCCAACAGCTGGCAGTGGAACTTCCACTTCTTCTACCCCTGAGCTCTCACTTGCTCTCCCAGGAGAGAGGGACTCTAGTCCATCTGAACCTTAAGTCACTGCACCTGCATGCATGGCTCCTGCAGACTTAGCTGTTTCCCGGTTTGGGGTTTCTCCTAGAGTAGCAGATGTCCTAGTAGCCATCAGGAAGCCCTCTACTAGGGCCACCTATGCTATGAAGTGGAAGAGATTTTGCATCTGGTCCTCCGCTTGCCACCTTGATCCCTTTACTGGTCCAGTAAACTCTGTTCTCGAGTACCTTCTTTCTCTGCCAGACTCTGGACTAAGCTATTCTTCCATTCAGGTGTACCTGTCTGCTGTTTCTACATATCATGCACCACTACAGGACAAGGCTGTTGCCCAGCTGGATTTACCCTGCACCTTCTTGTGAGGTATTATACACCTGAAACTTCCCATTCGGGATTCTGTCCCTTCATGGGATCTTTTATTTTAGTTGGAAAAACTTACTTTGCCTCCCTTCGAGCCAGTCGCAAACTGCGAGCCGCACTTTCTGTCATGGAAAGCATTGTTTTTAGTTGCTGTTACTTCTGCTCGGAGGGTTTCTGAGCTTCAGGCTCTAATGTGTAAAGAGCCTTATTTAGTTTTCCACAAGGACAGGGTGTCCTTGCAGACCAATCCAAAATTCCTGCCAAAGGTGATGTCCAAGTTTACCCTTAATCAGGACATGCACCTTCCAGTTTACTATCCAGAGCAATCTAATCGAGGGGAAGTTCTGCTTCATACTCTGGATGTTCCTTGGGTTCTTCCTTTCTATTTGACTCACACCTGGGATATCAGGAAATCTGATCAGTTATTTGTTTTGTTCGCCCCAAAGTCTCAAGGGGCACCTGTCTCTATGTAGACACTGTCTAAATGGTTGGTTAATTGCATTGTTTACTGTTATCAAAAGCACGACAAGCCTTTACTGGGATCGGTTAAGGGCCGTTCTACCAGGGGAGTCGCTGCCTCTTTGTCTCCCTGCGCAATGTTTCAGCGGCAGATATTTGTGCAGCTGCCACCTGGAGTTCGGTCCACACTTTTGTCAAGCACTACAGTTGGACATCGCTTCCAGGCGCAGGACAAGCTTCAGCCTCGCTGTCCTTCAGGGCCCACTTTTGTAAGGATTTCTAGTTACCTGCTCAGCCATCTGTCAGGGTTTGTCCTTGTTCTGCTTGGGACTCAGTCCTTATGGTATAACCTACTGCAAGAGCTCCCACTCGAAATAATATAGTACAGTTACGTAAGGACTTACCATAGTAGTAGATCTTCGAGAAGAGCTCTTGCAGCAGGTGCTGCTTTTCCTCCCTCCTTCCCCCTGGTATCTGCTTCTCCATTCTCAGCTACATTCTTTTCCTCAGTTTAAGGAACCTCCTTGGGTCTCCAGTTATTACCTGTGCCGGGGTCTCCAACGGGAGAACTGGGGTAGGGCTGGGGGACTGACCTTTTTATACCATTGGCCAACGTCGGAGGTGGGCTGACTTTAGGGGGTGGTTCCCTGCTGTAGACTGCTAGCTAGAAGTTTTCCGTGGGGTCCTGGCGCCTGCCAGATTCCGTGCTTATGGTGTAACTTTGCTGGAAGAGCTCTTCTTGAAGATCTACTGTTACAGTAAGTTCTTACATAACTGTACTTTGTATTGTGCATTTGGGGGTGGTGTAAACTGTGTGTAGGGTGTGATTTGTATTATGTGTGTAGGCTTGTTTTGTATCGTGTGTAGGAGGGTAGTTTGTACTGTGTGTGTAAGTAGATTGTTGGTATTGCGTGTAGAGGGATGTTATGTACTGTGTCTGGGGAATGGTTCCTTTTGTGTTTATGGGGTTGGTTTGTAGTTTATGTAGGGATATAGCTTATACTGTGTTTATAAGGAGATGGTTTGTGCTTTATGTAGTGGTATGGTTTGTGCTGTGTGTGTAGGGAGATGGTTTGTAATGTGTGTAGCTGTGGGGGGAATGGTTTGTCATGTGTGTGTGTGTGTACGTGCGCATGTGTGCAGGAGGATGTTTTGTACTGCGTGTAGGTAAGGTAGTACTGTTTGTGTATGGGGGAATTGTAGTGAGTGTATTTAGTAGTATTTTTGTGTTGTGTGGGAGTGGATGTTTCTACTGAGTTGTTAGGAGAGGTGGGGTTGTGTGTGGGGGTTGTTTGACTGTGTGTAGTAGATTGTTTCTACTGTGTGTGATTGCATATGTATGTGATAGAAGGATGCTTGGGACACATTTGGTGTACTGTGTGCATTTGTTAGCATGTATTAGTCGAGTGTATAATACCTGAACTGATTACACTCAATTTCTCCCTCCAGTTTTGACATCTGGGCAGTGGTGTTTGTGATTACCCGACTCTTCACCCTCACTCTTGCTGTACTGGCTGTGGGATTTGGGCTTGCCCGAGTGGAGGGGCAAGCCTTTGACCCCGAGAAAGGAAACTTCAACACGCTGGGGCTCAGGTAGGGCCAGATGCTTGGACTGATTATGAACTAAGAAAATGGGATGAGGGTGGGGGGGGAGAGTCTTCTAGGAGTACTGAACCAGACATCGTAACATACTAACATGGTAATTTAAGGCTGGAAAGCACTGTGAGTTCATTAGGTCTCCCCTCCAGCACCTCATAAGCAGTAATTGCTAAGTATGCTGTGCAAAAGTGTAATAAAGGGGAACAATAGTGAACTGTGGTCATCAGCGATTTAAAGCCCATAAAATCTCTCTTATACTTAGATGTGTGCCAGCAGAAGATGGTCTTGCAGTCTGTCAAGTCTGCCCAGTGCGGAGGTGTATGCTTCTTAGAGGTTCATGTTTATCCACCCCACTCCCTAGCCCTATGTGCCTATCCCATCCCCTCTTAAAGCGCTCCACAGTTTTTGTATTGATTATTGCCTTTGGGAGCTTATTCCACCACCCCTTTCCATAAAATAGTGCTTCCTGGCATCCCTTCTGAATCTATCTTCACTAATTTGCTGCCATTTCCCCTAGTGTTGTTATGCCCACTGGTCTTGAACAGTTCACTAGTCCACCATATTTATGTCCCTCATGTATCTGAATGTCTCAGTCATGTCCCCCATCTCCCAGTCAGTGTTTAGACTATCCAGCCTCTGCTCAGGGAATTGTGGGTGGCCACTGATGCATTGAGACCTAGAGGGAGGGAAGGACTGGTGGTGGCCACTTTAAAGGCATGCTGTTGGAGACCACAGATAGGGTGAAGAATCTGGGAGTCATTGTGGACTTGGACCTGACACGTAAACATCATATCATGGTCCACAGTGGATGTTTCCAATTGAAGAACATCTCCTGGATTAAACCCTGTCTGGGACATGATGACCTGGTGACCCTCCTGCATGCGTTCCTGACCTTAGGACTAGACTGCTGTAATGCTCTGTACATAAAGCTGTCTGGGAAATGAGTGCATTATCTGCAGCTGGTGCGTAATGCCACGGCCTGGCTGGTCTCCAGATCAATATGCTCTGAACATATTACACATGTACTGCAGCAGCTGCACTGCTTTCTATCAGGCAGTGAATCATTTTCAAGATCTTGCTGTTAGCATACAAGGCCCTTTGTGGTTTGGGACTAGACTACCTCTGAGACCTCTTAGTCTGGTATGCTTCTGTGCGCCTGCTCTGAGGGTAGGTTCCTAGTTGTTCCTAGGGCACATTTGAAACTTTCTGGGGAGATGGCTTTCTCTTATAGCTGCTCCCCTGCTAATGGAACTCTCTCCCTTCTAAACTGAGGAATGCCTCGTCAGTGGAGGGGTTCAAAAGGAGGCTAAAAATGGATCAATTTGCTGAAGCTCATAACCTGGAGTTTTAATGTGACACATTCTCAGCCTTGCTATGTCAGCTGTATTTTAGGTATTAGTTTAATTTTTTTATTATTCCTGTGTATGGTGATTTGTGAAGAGCTCTGAGCCATTTGGATGGTATGCCATTTAAAATAAAGGGATTGCCTTGCCATTGATGCATTGAGAGAATGAGGGAGGGAGGGGGAGATGGCCACTGATAAATATGGCTGGTAGTATTGCCTAGAGGTTAGAGTAACGAGCTGTGAATGAGCTTGGTACATCCTGCAGACCTGGGTTTGATTCCCACAACCTCCACTTGCATACTGTGTGACTCTGAGCAAGTCACTTAACCACCCCAGTGCTCCCAGGTTGCCCCTGAAAACAGGCACTTGTGCCTAGTGGGCCTTACCTGGTTACCAAAGACTAAAATAAAATAGAGACCTGGAGAGAGGGAGGAAATTATAGGGGGCCACTGGTGTATGGAGACTGGAAAGGAGGGAGGAGAGGAGGGAGGAGAGATGGGAGGGAGGGAGGGACCAGTGGGTGGCCACTAATGCATGGAGACGTGGGAAAGGGAAGAAAGAGGTGATGGGTCGCCACTTATGCATGCAGGAGGAAGGGAGGGAATGGTTGGTAACCACTGATGCATTGAGACTAAGAAGAAGGGGGGAAAGGAGGGAATGGTGGGTGGCCACAGATGCATGGAAACTGTGAGGGAAGGTGGGTGGGTGATCACTGATGCATGAAGACCAGTTGGGAGGGTGAGATGGAATGGTGGCGGCCATTGATGCATTGAGATTTGGAGAGAGGAAATGGTGGGTGGCCACTGAGGCATGGAGACAAAGAGGGTGTAAGGGAATAGAAAGTTGCCAGTAATGCATGGAAACCACGAGGAAGGGAATGGGTGGCCACTGATGGCATGGAGAGTGGGAGGGTGGAAGTAAGTGGTGGTGGCCACTGATGCATGGGTACCAGGAAGTAGGGAGTGGTTGGTGGCCACTGATGCATGGAGACTGGGAGAAGGAAAACTGATGATGATTGGAGACCAGGAGGGAAGGAGAGAGTGATGGAGGAAATGGTGGGTAGTCACTAATGCATGGAGATGGGGAGGCAGGAAGGGAATGGTGGTTGGCCACTGATGCATTGAGAATGGGCAGGTGGGAATGGTGGATGGCCACTGACTTATGGAAACTGGGAGGGAGGGAAACTGCTGATGACTGGAGACCAAGAGGGAAGTAGAGAGCGAGAGAGGAAATGGTGGGTGGTCACCAATGCATGGAGACAGGGAGGCAGGGTGAGATTGGTGGCATCCACTGTGCATGGAGACCAGGAGGGAGGGAATGGTGGTTGGTCACTGATGTATGGAGACAGGGAGGCAGGGAGGGAATGGTGGGTGGCCACTGCTGCATTGAGAATGGGAGGGAGGGAATGGTGGGTGGCAGCTGACTCATGGAGACCAGGAGGGAGGGAGGTAGAGGAAGGGGATGGTGGGGGCAGCATTGATGAACAGAGACAGGAGGGGGGAGAGACTGGTTGGTGGTCACTAGTGCATGGAGACTGAGAGGGAGGGAATAGTGGTGGCTATTGATGCATGGAGAATACGAGGGATGGAATGGTTTATTTATTTATTTTAGTCTTTGGTAACCGGGTAAGGCCTATTAGGCACAAGTGCCTGTTTTCAGGGTGCACTGGGCGGCTAAGTGACTTGCTCAGAATCCCACAGTAGTATGTAAGCGGAGGTTGTGAGAATCAAACCAAGGTCTGGTCTGCTGGATGTACCAGGCTTGTTCACAGCTCGTTACTCTAACCTCTAGGCTATACTGCCAGCCCTATGGTGGGTGGCCAGTGATGGATGGACACCAGGAAGGAAGGAATGGTGGGTGGCCACTGATGCATGGCTACCAGGAGGGAAGGTGGGAGGGAATGGTGGTGGCCACTGATACATGGAGCCAGGAGGGAGGAAATGGTGGTTGGTCACTGAGATATGCATACCGGGAGGGATAGAGGTTGGGGTGGGTAGCCATTGATGCATGGAGACTGGGATGAAGGGAATGGTAAATGGCTACTGATACATGGAGGCGGGGTCAGGAAATGGTGGGTGGCCACTGATTAACTGAAACAAGGAGGGAGGGAATACTGGGTGATGATTCATTCATGAAGGCTGGGAAGGAGGGAGGGAGGGAATGGTGGGTGGCTACTAATGCATGGAGACTGGGAGGGAGAATGGGTGGCCATTGATGGAAGGAAGGAAGGAGGGAGGGAAGGAGGAAGGAATGAAGGGAGTGGTGGACGCCACTGATGAATGGATACAGAAGGGGAGGGAGTGGTGGTGCACACTGATGTTTGTAGACTAGGAAATATTGAATGGTGGGTGGCCACTGATGCATGAAGATGGGGAAGGAGGGAATGGTGGGTGGTCATTGATGCATGGAGACTGGGCAGGAGGGAGGGAATGGTGGTGGCCACTGATGTGTGGAGACTAGAAGGGAGGGAATGGGTGTCCACTGATGCATGAAGACTAGGAGGGAGGGAATGGTGGGTGGTTACTGATGCATGAAGAGGGGGAGAGAATGGTGAATAGCCACTGATGTATGGAGATCAGAAGAGAAAAAGGACAGGAGTAGCAGGTGGCCACTGCATGATTTGGTTGACATCAGAAATCCTGTGTGTCTCAGCAGTTCCCCCCATCTCTGGTGTCAGGTGTATGTTCTGTGCTTCTCACCATAGACTGCGATGGCTCTGCTCACTTCTCTCATTGGTTTTCTTCTCTGGTACAGGATGTGCATCCTACTGGTTGTGTGTGCAACGCAGGTCTGGATGATGTGGCGCTTCATTCATTCCCAGCTGAGGCGTTGGCGGGAGAATCATCTCGAGCAAAGCGTTCGCAAGAGGATGGCCTTGCCAAAGCAGCAACCCAAAACCGTCAAGAAAGAGCCTGGTAAGTAAAGATGGGAGGCGTTCAACTAGAACTGCACGATGACTAAGGATAGGGGAGTCCATAACGGCTTGGTGAGTAAAAATGGGGGGCCTGCAACTCCACAGTGAGGAAAGGTGGGGGATTGTTTTTGTGTAATTATTTACTTATTTATTGATTTATTTAGCTTTTGTTAACCGGGTAGGTGTATTAGCCATAAAATGACTATTTTAAGGCACGACCTGGGAGAGTACAACAAAAAGAGAACAGTTGAACAACAGCAACATGGGTACAATAATACAAATAGAGGAACAGTACAGCAGTGCTACAAAAATACAATGGGTAGAAACAACAAAAAATAATGGCAAGCATTATACAGATAATGGCAGTAAGATATATAATAAGTGCAGAAACCACGGACCCGACCTGTGGAGTGAAAGGGTTAATAAGATAGCAAGTTTATATAGAGAGAAACGTGAGGAATGTTCAAACATAACAAGAAAGACTGACAGAAGGAAGATCAGGGGTGGTAATTGGCAAAACAGCAGTGGATGGTCAGCAACAAGGTTCAAGAAGGAAGAGAGCTAGTAGTCAAGAAGTTATTTATTTACAAAGAGAAGGAAAAATATGGGGAGGGGAAGAAGAGACAGTCTTGGAGCTGGATTAGAGCAGGGGTGACATTACTGGTAAGTCTCAGGAGCTTCAGGTTGGGTCAAAGCATGTACAAGCATCAGCTAAGGATAGATAGCGATGATATTCACTTTTAAATCCAAAGTGAGACTGAGACAGCCGGAGGTTGAGTGGAAGAGCATTCCATAGCCTGGGAGCAGAGAATTAGAAGGCCCCTGTGCCTTTAGTCGTCCAACATCTCGCAACATAGAGCAAGGATTTGTCAGCTGATCACAGGCCATGGGAGGATGGTTGAGGGACCAGCAACGCCGCCAGCTAGGATGTTTTTTTTCCCCGGATGATCGAGTCCATTAGTGAGCCAAGGTAGTATTGTCTACTGGCAGAGGGTGAGAGCCAATTCAGATCCTTATAAAGAAGGCAGTGATGTTTGAGTCGAGGCAACGAAGAGGCAAATCAGAATATATTGTTATAAGTTACGTCCCATTTTAGTAGGGAGGTTTTATGGGCAGAGGTAAGAATAGAGGCACCATAAGTAAGGGTTGGGAGCGGAATACGTTGGCAATTGCTAATTTGGCCGAGGGTGTAAGCATGTAGCTCATTTTGTAAGCTACTCCCAGTTTCGAGTTTACAGCTTTGCACGAGGACTGAATGTGAATATTAAAATCCAGGGACTGGTCCAGCAGGATCCCAAGGTACTTGAAGGAAGTAACATTTTCAAGTGGAAGTCCTCCTGGGTAAAGAACCTCCAGTAAACTAGAACAGGCCTTAATCTTCGGTGCAGAACCTAGGAGCATGGCTTTCGTTTTCTTTTCATTTAGTACAAGCTTACGGTCTAGTAGCCAGTCTAAGACCTTATTAAAGTCTGAAGTAAGTGATGTGTTTATGCAGGCAATACTAGAAGAACTAGTATAGATGATCAGGTCATCAGTGTAGAGAATAGCTGAGCAGGATTCCAGGACCTCAGCTGCATTGTTGATAAAAATTGAGAACAGAAGGGCCCAAGGATAGAGCCCTGGGGACCCCAAGGTTGATAGTAGACGGTTGGACAGGGAGGAGTTAATTTGACAGCTTGCGACCTGTTTGAAAGGTAGCTACAGAAACAGTCCACAACAGGGTTAGAGAAATGGAATTTATGGAGAGTGGAGAGAAGCAGGGGATGGTCTACAAGGTCGAAAGCCTTATTGAGGTCAATGAAGATGGCACCTGTGAGTTTTCCAGAATCCATGTTGGACAGAATATCACTAGTTAGTTGAAGAAGAGCTGTGGTGGTGCTATGACCTTTTCTGAAATCATGCTGGGTGTCTGAGAGGAGATTGTAGCAAGTAAGGTAGTCAGTGGTCTGTGATGCAACTATTTTCTCTAGAATCTTGCTAAGGACAGAGAGAATTGCTATAGGTCTGTAATTGGCCATGTCCTTTGGGTCACCTTTTTTAAAGACAGGTGTTACTCTTGCAGATTTCCATAAGTCAGGCACAGTGCTATAAAAAAGGGATAAAGTGTAGATTCTGGCAATCAGAGAGGCAATGAGTGGAGCAGCCAGCTTAAGAAGATGAGGTTCCAGTGAGTCAGAACCAGAGCTGGTATTGGCAGGTATGCATCTCAGTAATTTCAGAACTTCCGCTCTTGATATAGCCTTGAAATAGAATGGTGGCGCTGGTGGAGCATCATACGATAGGGCAGTATGGTTGTCTGATGGTAGTGTGGTAGGTAGATTGAGGTGTGATCCACTAGGTTGTAAAGCCAAGGTATAGTGTGACAGATCAGAGAAAAGATTGTTAAAACTGTTTGAGATGGTCCTAGGGTCATTACAATGTGCCCCATTTATGATCATTTCATCAGGAGTGACCGACTGCAAGGTACCCAGAAATGTTTTGACATGGGCCCAGAATTTCCTCGGGTCTCGGGCTGAGCTTTGTAGAAGGTCCTTGCAGTATTTGCTTTTAGCAGCTCTAACTTGTCTCTCACATCTGTTCCTTAGTTCACGATAGACAATAAGATCTAACTGTAGGCCAGTTTGTTTATAGCGAATTCAGAGCTTGTCCCTCTGGCGCAGATTAGCAAGTAGGTCTTTATGCAGCCACCTCGTCTGTTTTCCTCTGACCCTCCTAGTAGTCTTTGGGGCATGTTTATATTGAATGGTAAGACATTCATTTATGTATATTTGTAGAGCAACCTCCACATCCTTTGTTTGATAGATACCTGTCCAGTCAATATTGGAGACATCATAGAGAAATGCATCCTGGTCAATATGAGCTAGATTTGTAAACGTGATTAGTCTTGATGGAGGAGATGGAAGTGCAACCATATATAGGATACAAAAAGTGGGCGAGTGGTCTGTTAGTGCATCTGCAAGGATTCCTGCTTTCAACACATGTTCCATACGGTTAACCATCACCCAGTCTAGGAGTGCACCCGTTTGATGGGATGACATGGCTCTAGTTGCTTCAGAGATCAACTGGTGAAAATTATAACTAAGCATGAGTGGTTACAAGGATATTTGAGCTGACCCTAACCAATTGAGGTTAAGATCGCCTAGGATGACAGCCTCATTATGATTTACAGTCTGGGAGGTGATGTCAAGGAGTTCTTGAAGACCTACTTTTCCCCCAGCAGGGGGATTATAGGCACAGATAATATGAAGCTTATTTTCCCCCAGTACAGTAGTTGCCTGCATGAATTCGCACATTGCAGGGAGAGACAGATGCTGGGACAATAGAGATGTTAAGGTGGTTTTTGAAGAATAGGGCAACTCCACCTCCACTTGATGAGGATCTATCCTGCCGGAAAAGGGAATAGTTAGGCAAGGAGCATACGTCATCAGGTATACCAAGTGTTAGCCAAGTTTCTGTGAGACAGAGTACATCAGGATTGTAGAGTTTCATCCAGGCCTCGAGTTCCGCATGGTGACAGGTAAGACTTCTGATATTGATATGGGCAATTAATAATCCTTTCTTGGACATGTCAGATAACTCATTTTGGGAAAAGAAACAGGTAGGTGGACGTGGATTTAGTTTGACGTCCCCAGATAGCAGAATAATGATCATGGCTAGGAACCAAAGCCTTGCACAGTGGCAGGTTAGGGTGAAAGCACATCTCCATGGCAGCTTCCTCCTGGCATGTAGAAGGTAATAGATGCTGCCTCTAACAAGGAGGATAGGGTTAGGTTGAAGATCAGACTTTGTCTCTGCAATCAAGTTAGAGAAGCTATAGTTGTGGTAAGCGTCCGAGGAGTTTTTTGCCATTTGGTTACATGGGAGAGCCCATGTGGCAGTGTCCAGGCTGAGTAAAAGGACAAATGACAAGAGTGCCCATAGCAGACTATACTTCACCATAGTGTTACTATTTGACTTGGGTAGGAAGGCTAGTGGTATACTGAGACAGATGATTAGCTCTTAGGGATAAAGGGATAGTGTGTAAAATTAAGACTGCCAAGGGTGACCGTGTTACACCGTTTTAACCCTTGGCCAAAATTAGAGATAGAGCAAAAACAATGAAGTGTTTCCTGCTAGCGTAGCAATTATTTAGAAGAAATAGATCAGAGAAGCAGAAAGTAAAGCCCCGCAAAGGTTAATTAGGAAAACAGACCAGCCGGAGGCTCTACTTGTGGTAAAGATTACAGTGAGGAAATGAAGACCTATTGAAGATATGTTAGAAGGCACTCCTAGTGGTGGAACTTTATAAGGAACCAATAGGAGACTAGACAGAAAGCAGTAATGTTCGGCAAAAGTCAATGCAAAGCAGAGGGCGCCGAAGCCCAGAGACTGATAATCCGACAGAGAAAAGGCAGGGTCAAACAGTGGCCGAGCAGAGAGCAGCAGTCCAATTAGAGGAGGGTGGCAGCAGGTGGCCGCCTATCAAACCCACACAGTGCTACCCCGGGGCAGCCCGGACACTTCACCAGATTTGAAGATGTCCTGTTCGTCAGGAGGATGGAGGTACGGGCAGCTGGCAGGATTAGCCATGCCACTCACTGGGAGCATGATCAGGCGCAGTGGATCTATTTTAAGATATAAAATGTAGGTTAAGATAGGATGTTATTAGCTAGGGCAGGGGGTACCAAGGCAACTTGAAAATTACTCCAGGTAGCAAGGGAGGAAGCCCAGGTATGGAACTGCACAGTAGATAGCAGAGCAGGCGCTAAGCAAAGCCGATAGGCAAGCAGATGGTGAAAATAGGAAGATGTCTTTAAAGGGAAGACAGGACAAGTGTTAGGCCTAATAGCTGCACTCTGTATCTTTAAGAGGAGTTGCAATATTAGTGAGAGGGGAGGATGAACATTGCTAGGGGTGGTGCCGAGGGGGGAGGGAGAGTATTTAATAAAGGCTGGAGGTGGGGGATGGGAGGGTGAGTGCAAAAATTTAAGCAGCAAGGAGACAGAAGGACAGAAAGTGAAAGAGAAATTGAATTATTTGCAGGGCAGAGCTTACAACTGTGACCCAAATGGAATCTGGTCTAAACAGAAAAAACTGTATCACTTTAAACTTAGTTTCTGATCCAGGGTAGCTTACCACTGGACCTTAAAACAAAGAGAGCTGTAATATTTTACAATCTACAAACCTGCAGCCTAAATGAACTTGCACTTCAAACTACCCTTGAGTGCAAAATTGCTGTAAACAGGCTTAGGTTCGCTTATAGGATTTACAAGACAGTTTGGAGAGACTTAACAAGTACCACAATCAGAATATAACATTAGCTTAAGGTCCAGAGGAAACAGCAGTAGCAAAGAATTAAAGAACTGCTGCAGCCCGTCAGCAGGCAGAGTCGATAGTTCTGGACAGTCAAGTTTCTGCGATGTACCTTCGGTCTGGTGATCGGCGGGCAGTTCAGTGAGGAAGGCAGCCGGCAGACAGAAGGGGTCCGTCCGGCTGCTTGCAGCAGCAGAGGCACCCGTGTCAAGGGTGAAGCTAAGGGGAGAAATTAGAAACAGACAGAGGTTATAAAGTTGTAAGAGAGGGAGTGTTTACAGCGGGAGGAGTTATTCACTTCAGAGCAGAAAATTAACAGACTGGAGCTATGGCACCAGTAGCTGGTCAATTAGATCAAAGAGTACTGACAGGGGGACAGTTAAGAAAGGGTGTAGATGTCTAGGCCCAGAGGCGCCGCACAGCAGGAGGAAATTCTAACTGGAGGAATATGGCTGAGACAGAAAGGCAGACAGAAAAGGTATTAGTTGCAAGGCTTAGCCTAGGACTGAAGCACAAAGAAACCAGGTCTACATAGAAGAATGAGGACAAAAATTCAAGCAGCAAGGAGACAGAAGGACAGAAAGTGAAAGAGAAATTGAATTATTTGCAGGGCAAAGCTTACAGCTGTGACCCAAATGGAATCTGATCTAAACAGAAAAAACTATCACTTTAACCCTTGCTGTACTGCAGACTGGTATATCAGTCCGTAATTCCTATACGTTGTAATTCTGTCAGCAGCCTAAGGGTTAAACTGAGTTTCTGATCCAGGGTAGCTTACCACTGGACCTTAAAACAAAGAGAGCTGTAATACTTTACAATCTACAAACCTGCAGCCTAAATGAACTTGCACTTCAGTCTACCCTTGGAGTGCAGAATTGCTGTAAACAGGCTTAGGTTCGAGTTTAAGTTAGGATTTACAAGACAATTTGGAGAGACTTAACAAGTACCACAATCAGAATATAAAATTAGCTTAAGGTCCAGAGGAAACAGCAGTAGCAAAGAATTAAAGAACTGCAGCAGCCCGTCAGCAGGCAGAGTCGATGGTTCTAGATAGTCCAGTTTCTGCAGCGTACCTACGGTCTGGTGATCGGCAGGCAGTACAGCGAAGAAGGCAGCCAGCAAACAGAAGGGGTTCACCCGGTTGCTTGCAGCAGCAGAGGCACCCGTGTCAAGGGTGAAGCTTCGGTGTGGTGATTGGCGGGCAGTACAGCGAGGAAGGCAGCCGGTGGACAGAAAGGGTCTGCATGGCTGCTTGCAGCAGCTGAGGCACCCGTGTCGAGGGTGAAGCTTCAGTCTGGTGATCGGCAGGCAGTACAGCGAGGAAGGCAGCTGGTGGACAGAAGGGGTCCGCCCCGCTGCTTGCAGCAACAGAGGCACCCGTGTCAAGGATGAAGCTTCGGTCTGGTGATCGGCGGGCAGTACAGCGAGGAGGGTAGCCGTCGGACAGAATTGAAGGGCAGTTAAAGATTGTGTATTTAAGGCATGTCAGAGTAACTGTTACTAGTCCCCAGTAGAAGCCTCAGCTGAGGTGAAACATTGGGCTTGTTTGTCTCAGTTGGAGCATTTCCCCAGTACGTATGTATGCATTTATTTTTTTATGTACTCATTTTTCTACACTTTGGAAGGACAAGGTATTTTACCTGCCTTTTTTATTCACTGTTTGCATGTGAGTGATGTAATTAAAAAATTAAATAATTGAAATATTTCTGTGTGCTACTTCTTCCTGTTTTAAAATTGCAGTGGAAAGGTGGAGTGGCCTGCATCATCATGGGGGGTAGCGTGAGAAAACATTGTAGAGGGAGAGCCCGCAGCTGCATGGTGAATAATGGTGTTGGGGGGGGGGGGTCTGCAGCTACACAGTGAATGAAGATGGGGACAGGGAAGAGAAGCAACTAGATGGTGATTGAGCGCAGGGAATGGGGAGCCCGCAGCTGCATGGTGAGTAATGGTGGGATCGAGAAGCCTACAACTGCGTGGTGAGGAAAGATGGGTAACAAGCGGAGCCACTCAGCTGCATGACAGAAGTTAGAAGTAGGAGTGATCACAACTGCATTGTGAGTAAAGATAGGAAAGGGGGAGCTGCATGGTGAATAAAGCTAGATAAGGGGGATCCTGCAACTACATTTTGAGTAGTAAAGGTAGAGGAGGGAGAGCCCGCAGCTGCATGGTGAATAATGGTGTTGGGGGGTCTGCAGCTACACAGTGAATGAAGATGGGGGCAGGGAAGAGAAGCAACTAGATGGTGATTAAGCGCAGGGAATGGGGAGCCCGCAGCTGCATGGTGAGTAATGGTGGGATCGAGAAGCCTACAACTGCGTGGTGAGGAAAGATGGGTAACAAGCGGAGCCACTCGGCTGCATGACAGAAGTTAGAAGTAGGAGTGCTCACAACTGCATTGTGAGTAAAGATAGGGAAGGGGGAGCTGCATGGTGAATAAAGCTAGATAAGGGGGAGCCTGCAACTACGTGTTGAGTAGTAAAGGTAGAGGAGGGGGAGCCCACAGCTGCATGGTGTGCAAAACTGGGCAGGGGAGTTGTGCACCCGCATGGTGAATAAAGTGGGAGAGCCCCCATCTGATTGGTGAGCAAGCGAGGGAAGGAGAGCATCCCCCCTATATTTTCATAAGGAAACGTAGTGGAGGGGAAAATCCCTCAACTGCATGTAACCCTAGGCAGCGCTACTACAAGGGCTACTACCCCTGCCTTGTGGGCCTATACAAGGTTGAGAGGCCTGGGTTCCCAAGATTTAATTTTAAACTGGTTCTTCCCCTAGATATTATATTTTTACAGTGCCTCCACCCAGGTTTTAGCTTTAAGTGGGCAAGCTTGGAACATGGTACAACCCCTGGCTGATGTACCCACCACTTTAACCATAAGTCACCCCGATACATGACCCAATAACATTTTCCCACATTTCAATACCTTTTACCATTTATTGACTGGATCCTAATAATATGCTCGTGACACAGGTATCTGCTGAAACAACAATGAACAATGTATTTACAGGGGGATGGGGCTTAGGAACAGGGGAATAAAGGAGTAGAGGTTATTCATTTACAATATTTAAATCAGATTAGAGGTTTTTAATTAGTGCTGGTGAAACCCTCCAGCTGGGTAGATAAGTTGCATTTTAAATCACATAGCAATCACATATTTTACCAACCTCCAAAATAACCAGAGCCCTGGCTATGTACCTAAGCTGTATAAATCAGATGACACAGAACACATTGCTTTACCCACACTGGTACCAGTCCCCATATCGGTATGAGACCCCACAATCCCAACTTCAAACCTGGGTGCCCAGTAACCAAAGTCCAGAATGGTGCAGGCCTGATGGACGGTGCAGCTGTATGTTGGCCAGCTAAGTCAAGAAAATTAAGGCTTAGCTTGAAACAGTTAAATACTTGAACTACGTACAGTCCCTGAAGGGTGCAGGGGAGGCCCTGCATGTTGAGATTGGTGCCCCTCTTCTGTGATGCAAGCACCTGCGGTGTAATCAGCCGGTTACATTTAATTTAACACATTTTGCGTTCTCTGAACATCCAACACATTTATAATTCTGGCACATTCAGCACATTTACATTTTCTTTAACATTCAGCACATTTGCTACTATTAATTCTTCTACCATGGGCCAGTGCAGCCACCATGGTCCTTTTTCAACTTAAATCTTTCGATGGGTACTTGCTTCTAAGGCTAGGGTGACCTGGTTCTCCACATCCCATATCCAAACAAAATGACTTTTACTAATACCATTTCTTTCACTTTAACAATTTGAGCAATTATTGTAGTTCTTGCAAACACAAGTTTCAATGTCTCAGTCCCATATGGTAAATGACGGAGGTACACAATTTCCACAGGACATCTTGACAATACACGAACAAATACTGGACCTCCCAGGCAAAGTTAGGAAGAGCCCCGGATTTATGTACTCCCCTTCCAGTCCTGTAGGCACTTTAGCAATTTAAACACATTTCAGCACAGTTATACAGTTTTGGACTACTTCATGGCCCGTTAACTCATATACTGTAGGTTCACTTGCGCTGGGCAATGATTAAACACAGCAGTTGCAGGGTGCAGGCCAATGAACAGTTTCAAACAGTTAACAAGTCCCTAAGGCTTGGAAGCCCCAATAAGCTTTCTTTTTACTTGCACCGGGGGTACAAGATTACTCATGCAGGCATTATCAAGGAATGGCTTTCCTTCATCTAAGGTTCCTGAAGTCTTAAGTTTCCTCACTGCTGAGGCTGGTTTCGCTCTCTCATAGCTGGCTTGGCATCAAGTTGCAGGTCCCATGTTTTTCCTAAACGTGGAAAGGATTTGGCTAGCCCCTGGAGGACATTATTTTGGCAATCACCAGGCTAGTAGATTCTACTTTAAACTAACACTGAATTATTTACTGGCAAAGAAGAACAAAGCCCCTCCCCCCTGTGGAGAGGCTCACACTGGATTACCAGGCCCATTTGTTTTGCTGGGGGCCTGCGCCCCCACCCCCGTGGAAGACTCCTGCTCGAATCTGAAAAATCTGCTGAAACACTGTCTTTTATGGAGCTCTCCTGAGGCTCTTTATTGGCTGAGGCTATTGATTGCTTTGTCTCTGATTGGCTGGAAGGCTTGTCAATCCCAAAAATGAATTATTCATTAACCTCCCTCGATGCAAGGTTGGATTGCTGTTTTGGCGCCTGAATTTGGGTCCCTGCAGTTCCCCATAAGCACTTGGAAGTTTCCCATGAGTTTTGGCAGAAGTCCCACAAGTCCTGACTTAAAAAGACAGTGTTTTTATTTATTTATTTAATACATAATCGGAATTACAACCTTTGAGTCATAGACTCCTTTGCACAGGCTCCACGTCAATAGTCCAGGGATGGGAAGAATGTAAAGTAGTATGGCAATGTATACACAGAGCATATTGAATACAGTACAGACATTTGTGGTTGGCTGTTGCTGTTCTGTAATGACTGCTTGGCACACAGTCCCTTAAGCAGAATTAACACAGTCCCAAATAAAATCCTGGTGCAGCCAGAATAATTAATATATCTGCCCAAATGCCCCACAGTTCAGTAGCCATATGCGTGTGTCCTTAATGTCGCTGCCCAGCTTTAGTAATTTTCTCAGTCTGTTTGCCTGTCACTGCTGCCAATATTTTGTGACCCCCTCTTGCAGCAGGCAGGCTGTCTATCTGAGTCCCAACATATTCTGGTGCTGCCAGTTTAATTATTTATTATGTTTTCCACTTTTCAACATTTTTCCCCTTTTTAACATTTTTCCCTAAATGTTCAGATCAGTAGCTGCTTTACTTATTTGCACTGTTCTTTCTGTGCAGCAACCACCACAAACTATCGCTTCCCCAAGGGCATAACAAACCCTCATGAATATTCATAAGGGGCCGGGCTCTGGCTCATTAATATTCATGAGTCACGGTCCTGATGCTTTGTGGATTTCTTTAATTGTTTTAGAAAACGGGCTGTCATGGCCCTTGCTGTGGTCACTGGTCCCCACTCTGGTCATATGGGGACTGGGACCACCAAACACTCTTCTGCTCGACCGCAAATCAAGTGGTCAGGAGATCAGAGGCACAGCATTGTGCATGTGCGAACTCCATGGCACCAAAGTGCTGAAATCAAGCAGTGGGGTGGCACGGCTGGCATTTCTGGAGTCCAGCTGGGCTAACTTCACACACTGGGGCTGCTATTTGGGGTACCAGGGTGTAGCAAGACGGGGGAACCAGAAAAAAAATGGCAGGCATTATGGAGGCGCTGTGGAGGAGGAGAGCAAACAGGAGCTAACGGGCATAAGGTAGGCCCCCAAATTGGGGGGGCATTACATGCATAGTGAGTAAAGGTATAGGACGGGATCCCACATCTGCATGGTATAAAGGGTAGAGGATCCCACACCTGCATGGGGAATAAAGTGGGGGAGCCCCCATCTGAATGGTGAGCAAGCTAAGGAAGGAGAGACCCACAATACTTTCATGAGGAGAGGTAGAGGACAGAGGGCTCCCTCAACTGCATAGTGAGCAAAGGTAGAGGTGGAAGATCCCACACCTACATGGTGAGAAAAGTTTGGGGCAGGTAACCTCCAATAGCATGTTGAGTAAAGATAGGGGAAGAGGCTATCTAAAACTGTATGGTAAGAAGAGGATGGGGAA
This sequence comes from Neoceratodus forsteri, assembly GCA_016271365.2. Taxonomy (NCBI): domain Eukaryota; kingdom Metazoa; phylum Chordata; order Ceratodontiformes; family Ceratodontidae; genus Neoceratodus; species Neoceratodus forsteri. The sequence goes on along the minus strand of CM057452.1, from coordinate 1,078,034,184 downwards.
GGGGAGTCTGCAACTACACGGTAAGTAATAGTAGGGGCAGGAAGTCAGCAACTGCATGGTGAGTGAGGTAGAAGAGAGCGAGTGTACAACTGCATGATGTGTAAAGAAAGGAGAGAGCAAGCGTGGAACTGCATGGTGAGTTAAGGAAGGGGAGGCAAGTTAACACCTACATGGTGAGTAAAGGTGGCGGAGTGTTTTGTTTGCTTCTTGTGGTGTAAACCAGTAAGGGGGCTGCTCTGTTTCAATGTCATGAGGTTTGGAGGGGGATTTGTGCATTTTGTGCTTACTTAATTTTGTTCCTGGTTTGGGCTTAAAAGTGTGGCTTAAGTAGCTCAGAATGATGCCAGTCAAGATCGTGTTGGGGTCAGCAGACCAGAAGCCTATCAGGGAAGAGGATTTTTATTTGAACAGACAACAAATGACAGGAAGTAGGGGCTCAAAATATTTGGTCTGCTGGAAGAGCTGCCAGTTTTGTTTTTGTTTTCTGCTGGTGGTGCAAACAGGTAAGGGGGCGGCGTCTCTGTGTGAAAATAAGGTTTTGGAGAGGGATTTGGTGCATTTTGTGCTTGTTTTGTTGTGTTACTGGTTTGGGCTGAAGGTGAGGCTTGAGGGGCTAAGAAAGATGCCAGTCACCATCTTTTTGGGGGTAGCAGACCCGCAGTCTGTCAGGGAAGGGAAGGTCTTTTGAACAAGTAGGAAGTGCAACAGAGGGTTTAAAAGAGACCCTTCTTTGCGTTTGCATTCCATCACATGAGTGGCACAGAGTAGAAGTGTAGAGTAGAGGACCCACAGAGAGCCTCTGGAGGCAGGGGTACTATTACAAGGGGGGAGGATGGTGGTGTGGGGGAAGGGGAAACCATCAGGGCCAGGATAAATGGTTCAGATAAGAGAGGTTAAAGGGACACCTATTCAGAGGGTTTGAGTTAAGTGGGCAAAATAGCAAGGAGGCAGAAAGGGAGGGTGACAAGGGGTCTCTAATAAGGCAGGAAGACTCATGAAATTGAGATCATGAATAAGGGGGCTGAGAGGGCATAGTGGAGGTAACCATAAGGATGATGGCGGTGTTAAGGTTCTGTTACTGGGAGACTCGATGATTGGGGTATCCATTGGGGGACAGGGGTGGATGCCATAGCCAGGTGAAGGTAGTGAGTATCTCTGGGCTGACAGTGCACAGAGCAAAGTTCATGGTGTATGAAATGGTTAGGGATTGTGGAGGAAACCAGATTTCCTGCATTTGGGAACTAATGATCTAGAGGAAATAGCGTTTTGGAAATCCAAGCAAGGTTCCAAGAACTTGCCAGAGTCTGTCAGGATAATGGATGCAACATTTCCTTTGGAGATATTGCCAGTACCAAAGGCCTCAGTGGAGAAAAAATGAAGCTTACAGAGGTTAATGACTGGCTCAGGAAGTGGGGTGAAGAGAATGGGTTGGGGTGTTAGGGAACTGGAATGGAGTTTGGGAGGATAAGGGACTATATGCCAAGGACAGGTTTCATCTTGCCCCATTAGGGAAGGAAGTCCTTAAACAGGGATGGCTGACTACATACAAGAAAGGTGGGGTTTAAACTTGTAAGGGGGAAGGGATGAGGAGGGCTGACCAGAAGCCCTCTCCTCAGATGAGGGAGTAGCCTTCAAGCCCAAGGGGGCGGAAACAGACTGGAGGTGGAGGTTTCAGGAGGAGTAGGGGAGGATGGAAGTATAAGGAATCTGGGTGGGGTTCGAGCAAAGAGGATCAGGGATAAGGGGTGGGGGTTGGTGTTAGTAAATGCCAGGAGCTTGGAAACAAGTTGCCAGAGTTCCAGGCCATGCTGTTGAGGAGTGGGGGTTGGATGTGGCAGCGGTCACGAGGCGTGGGCCAACAAAACCATGACTGGGACCTAAATGTACTGGGGTACACTATGCTTAGGAAGGATAGAAAGGAGGGCAGAGGGTGGAGTGGCTATGTTCATTAGAGATGATATAGAAATTGCTATGGTAGAAGAGGCAGAGGGAGCGTGGAGGCCTTATGGGTCACCTTACGATCCCCAGCAGGAGATAAGGTCAAGCTGGGAGTAGCATATAGGCCCCCCGGGATGAGTGATGTTCTAGAGGATGGTTTGCTGGACAACATCATTGCCCAGTGTGGTCCAAAGGGAAGGAGTGGTGTGATGGGGACCTTAATATGCCAGGTAAAACTGGGGAACCATGTCCTCTAGGTGGCCAAGGAGCAGAGGCTGCTGGATGGCTTCCAGGATGTGTTCTTAACACAGCATGTGATAGAGCCCACAAGGAGGGGCATGTCCTGGATGTGGTTCTGGCAGATGGGGATCTGGTAAGGGACATAGTTGTACAGGACCGCCTGACTGGGAGTGACTACAATACTGTCTGGTTTCAAATAAGCATGGGGGAAGTGGGGGTGAGATCTAGGACACTGGCAATGGACTTCAGGGGGGCAGACTTTATGGGCATGGGAAATATTCTCAAGGATCACTTGAAGGGGATTACCTCAATGACAAGTGTGGAAAGGAGATGGGAGGTCATAAAACGGGACTTCATGAGGCAGTCAGGATCTGCGTTAAGTTGAAACGTGAGGGAGCAAGGTCATAAACCATGCTGGTGGTCCAGTGAGGTACAGGTAGCAGTCAGAGAGAAAGAAGGCGCCTACAAAAATATAAAACAACAAGAGGGATAGGGATAAGAAATGTACCAGCTTGCATCTAGAAAAGTCACCCGTATGGTGAGGGAGCAAAGTCCAGTAAAAGAGCAGCGGCTGGCACAGGGATACATGGAGGAAAGGGTCTTCCGGTACATTGGGGAGTGGAGAAAACTAAGGGCCATCTCAGTAGATTGAGATCAGAAGGAGGGTGGGTGGAAGAGGCGAGGGACCAGGCAGAGGTATTTAACCAGTACTTGCCTCTGTGTTCACTAGGGAGGGGATGGGATATCTACAAAGCAAGGCATGAAGGGGATGAAGCGGCAGGGGTGGGATCAGGGGAGCAACAGAAATGGAGCAAGAGGAGGAAATGTACCCAGGGTGTCACATCTGGATAAGGATAAAAAGACCAGTAAGGTGGAGGGGCGGATGATGCTATCTCCGCCAAAAGGTGTGGTTAGCCCTCAGGCCCTAAAGAAAAACAAATCTCCTGGGCGGATGGCATTCATCCGAGATACTATGAGAATTGGCGGACATACTGGCTGCACCCTGGCGGAGCTTTTCAGCGTCACTTGAGACTGGGAGGTACCTAGGGATTGGCGAGAGGCACATGTGGTACCAATCCATAAAGGGGGGTCGAGGGAAGTACCAGGTAACTATAGACCCACCAGTTTGACCTCGGTGGTGGGAAAATTAATGGAGAGTATACTAAAGGAACGATTGGGGGTGTACTTGGAGGAGGTGGGAGGTCTGGATAGTCGGCAACATGGGTTTGTGCCAGGTAGATCATGTCAAACCAACCTTGTGGAGTTCTATGAATGGGTAACATCAGAACTGGACAGGGGTAAGCCTGTGGATGTATTATTCTTGGACTTCAGCAAGGCGTTTGACTCTGTCCCCCACAATGGTCTGGTGGAGAAACTGATGGGGTTAGGAGTAGGCCCTTTGATGGTCAGATGGATTGAAAACTGGCTAGCTGGACGCACTCAGAGAGTAGTGGTCTGTGGGGAGCTCTCGAACCCTAGAGAGGTTGGTAGTGGGGTACCACAGGGCTTGGTCCTGGATCCGATCCTGTTTAATGCATACATATCGGACATCAGGGAGGGTATAGGGTGTGAAATGAGTCTCTTCGTGGATGACTTCAAGATGGGAGCAGTAGTTGAGGGAGAAGAGGGGAGGTTGGCCCTGCAAGGGGACCTGGACACCCTGGAAAGCTGGGCTCACACATGGAAATTAAATTTCAATATCACCAAGTGCAAGGTATTGCATCTTGGTCGGGGAAACCCTAAACACAGGTACACCCTGGCAGGGGAGGTGCTGGAGGCCTCAATAGGGAAAAAAGACCTAGGGGTCATGGTGGATACATGTATGAATAACTCTGAGCAGTGCAGGAGAACAGCTAGCAAGGCAAACAGGATGTTGGGATGCATGGTAAGGGGGATCACCTCTAGGAGCAAGGAAGTGATTCTGCCGCTGTACAATGGACTGGTTAGACCACACCTTGAGTACTGTGTACAGTACTGGAGACCACTTGAAGAGGGACATACAGCTCCTGGAGAGGGTACAGAGGAGGGCAAACAAAGATGATATGAGGGCTAGGGGATTTGACTTATGAGGACAGACTTGAGGAGCTCTGCCTGTTTTCATTGGAGGAGAGGAGAGACAGGGGGACATGATTGAGATCTTCAAGTACCTCAAGGGAATAAATAGGGTAAACATGGAGGGGATCTTTAGACTAAAGCAGGGAGGTATCATCACCAGAGAGCATGGTTTGAAGTTGGAAGGTGGAAGGGTGAGGGGGGAAAGAGGAGGAGGTTTTTCACTGAGAGGGTGGTGGACCCTTGGAATGCACTGCCTGGTGAGCTGGTTCAGGGATCCACAGTGGAGGGCTTCAAGAGAGGGTGGGACAGACACAGAAAGTGGATGTATCAGATGATGGCCTGTCCCGGGGGGGTGGAGATGGATGATAGGGGTTTCTGGAGCACAAGGGATGGGAGGGCCTCGGCACCCAATTAAGGATCTAGGTTCGAGCAGACTCGATAGACCGTAAGGCCTAATCTGCTGGCAAATAGTATGTTAGTATGTTAAGTGTGTCGTTTACCTATGGAGCATCTGTAGGAAATCCAAAGTTTTGCAGGGACTTGGTAGAAGGAAGGGCAGTTGTCTGCACAGCACAAGTATTTCTTCTTGTGCTGCCTGCAGTTGTTTGTGCAGTTCCTCGAACCTCCTGCATATGGGGCAGTGAGCAATCCTTCAAAGCATAGCCCAGAAGATGATTGCCCCACAGTCCAGACAGCTAGCTAACTCTACCCTCTGCTGTTATCCATCCTTCCTACTTGTGGAATCTCCTACTTCCTCAGTAGAGACGTACCCCAAATAGGTGTGGAACCAGTTAGTGGTGTACCTTCCTTTCCTGTTTCAACCCTGCATACGTCTACCCCAGATAGGGTGTAGTGCCTACTGGTGGTTTATTCCTCCATACTATTTACTTAATACTGTGTTACCTGTCCCTGTTCAAGTCTACCCCAATAGGGTTTCTGCCCTTCCTTCTACTGTCCCCGTTTGGCCTCTCTGCCTTCCTCTGAAACATAGAAACATAGATTTTGACGGCAGATAAGGACCGCTTGGCCCACCCAGTCTGCCCATTTCCCTACCTAATGGATAAGCTGCAGATCCTAGTTAACCTGCAGCCTACTTCTTCCTACCCCCACCCCCTAGAATTGCCTTATGACTGTCCCATGCATGCTTGAATTCCACCACTGTTTTTGACTCCACAACCTCCTCCGGAAGGCCGTTCCATGCATCCACAACCCTCTCTGTGAAAAAATACTTCCTTAAATTACCTCTGAGCTGCCCCCTTCTATCTTCAAATTGTGCCCCTTGTTCTTGCACACCTCTTTTTGAAAGATGCTACCCTCTTGGACTTTGTTGATTCCTTGAGGTACTTGAAAGTTTCTATCACTGTCTCCCTCCTCCTTTCCTCGAGGCTATACATATTCAGCTCCTAAGTCTCTCTTCATATGTCTTCGGTGCAGACCCTGCACCATTTTAGTTGCCCTCCTCTGGACAGCCTCCATCCTGTCTATGTCTTTGCGGAGATTGGGTCTCCAGAACTGTACGCAGTACTCCAGATGGGGTCTCACCAACTGTCTGTACAGAGGGATAATAACTTCCTGTTTTCTACTGGTGATGCCTCTCCCTATGCATCCCAGTATCCCCCCAGCCCTCCTTGCTGCCCTCTCACATTGCTTGCCCACCTTTAGGTCATCTGGTCAGAGGTTCCTGCAAAACTTCAGACTCTACAGGCAGATGCACCTTAGGCAAGAAGCACAAGGGGTTAGGCATTGCTTGACACACTTCAGGACTGTTTACTAGTGCAGCTGGCCATGGAATCCCACACTGCAGGTCACCATACTAGACATGGTTCTCACCATTTTGGAGATGGTGGAGGTTACTGTTGGGTAACAGTTGGTGTTCAGTGACCACAACACTGTTTTTTGAACTGGCAGGGGCAACAGTGAACCCCCCCCCCCCCCAGACCGTGTCTCTGGACCTCAAACATGTGGATTTGGGGAAGTTGTGGGAACTAGTTAGGGAAAGATTGGTAGGTATAGACTAGATCGAGGGGATGGAAGAACAGTGTGGTGGGATTAAGAAGGCACTCGTGGCGACTGAATTTTGTATAAGAAAGGTCACTAAAAGAAATGGGAACAAAAGGCTGATCTGGTTCTCAAAAGGGGTGAGGGAGGCTGTGAGGGCAAAAAGGAGGGCCCTCACTCAGTACAAGAGGAACATGGGGAGAAAGCAAGACAAAATTATCAGGCTAAACTCAAAGAGGCAAGGGTGGAAGTCAGGAGGGCAAAAGCAGACACAGAGCTGTGGATTGCTGAGGGAGTAAAAGCTGGGGAAAAATAGGTTACTCACCTGTAACTGTGATTCTGGGAGCGGTATATGGTTCACAGCTGTACATTGGCAGGTCTTCCATAAGGGCTGGTTCACCAGAAAGTCTTTAAGCCAAGCTCCTCCCACCACCCAGGTGGTATTTACATCAGATCTTGCACGCTGGAAGCAGGGATCCATGTGCCACTTGCCAGGGGAGGTCAGGTGGGTGATGTGGATGTGAACGATATACCACTCCTAGAACTACGGTTAGAGGTGAGTAATCTGTTTTTCTATTGGCGTGGATATGGTTCACTTATCCACACATTACTTACATACATAATAGTGTTAGCAGATAAGGACCTACATGGCCCACCTAGTCTGCCCAGTATCCCCCCTTTACTGAGCCCCCCTCCCATCCAACCTTACCCTTTTCCTCTTCCCTCCCAGGATACCCATGTGCTTATCCCATGCATGCTTGAAACACCATCTGTACCTCAGCTATCTCTTCCAGCTGCTCGTTCCAAGCATCTACCACCCTCTCCGTGAAATAGTACTTCCTTGTGTTACCCTTAAACTGTCCATCCTCCAACTTCATACTGTTTCCCTGGTTGCTGAACAACCTTTCATTTGAAATAGGTTCCCCCTTGGCATCCTGTTTATACCTTTTAGATACTTGAACGTCTCGATCCTGCATCCCTTCTGTCATTCGAGTAATCCTCCTTTGGACCACCTCCACCCTCTCCGTATCCCTCTTCAGGTGCGAGCTCCAGAACTGTACACAGAACTCCAGATGAGGTCTGACCAAGGCTGTATACAGTGGCATGATGACTTCCTCATTCTACTAGCCATCCCTCAACTTATACATTCCAACATTCTGCTTGCCCTCCCCACCGCAGCCAGGCACTTATTTGCCACCTTCGGGTTAGATGAGATGATGTCTCCCAAGTCCCTCTCTTGTTCCACAACTGTTATTCCCAACCCATTAATCTCATACTTTACTCGCTGATTTCCATGCTCCATATACATAACCTTGCATTTATCCACATTGAAGTCAAGCTTCCAAGCCTTGGACCACCTCTAGTCTATCAAGCTCCTCCCTCATTCTTTCAACCCCCATTACCCCCAGTGATCCACTCTATTACATAACTTGGTATCATCGGCGAACAAACCACCCCTCTCTTCTTGACCTTCAGCAATGTCTCCAATAAAAATGTTGAAAAGTACTGGCCCAGAACCAACCCCTGCTGCACCCCGCTTGTTACCCTCCCCTCCATACAGAGCACTCCATTTACCTTCACCCTTTGAGTTCTACCTGAGAGCCAGTTTCCCACCCACCTCATTATGGCGGGTCCCACTCCTAGGCCACCATCTTGTTTAGTAATCTTTTGTGAGGAACAGTGTTGAAAGTCTTCCTGAAGTCCAAACAGGCCACATCCACTGCCCTACCCCGTCCACCACTTCTGTCAACCAGTCGAAGAAATCCACTAAGTTCGTCTGACAGGCTCTCCTTCTGACAAGCCCTCGTTGCCTGTGATCAACCAACCCCTTCACTTCCAGGTAGTCCACCAGTCTTTCATTTACGATTGCCTCCATGATCTTCCTGACCACTGATGTCAGACTCACCGGCCTGTAATTTCCAGCCTCTGCCCTGTCCCCTGCTTTGCGAAGCGGTACTATGTTCGCCCTCTTCCAGTCATCTGAACCCTTTCCTGTTTCTAGTGGCAGAGTGAACAGTTCCGCTAGGGGTTCCGCTCATAGGAGCCGACTCCATGGGTGCTTGGGTGCTCTAGCACCCACAAAGTTGACATAAGCACCCTCAATATTTCGAGCGCAGCCTGCAACAAAGGATTATTAGGGAACCTGGTCACAGGAAAAATACTATCTACTGGCAATGAGCACCCGCAAAGATTTCTAAAAGTTGGCATTCCTGCCGCTAGTTCCCTCCTGAGCTCCTTTAGCATCCCTGGGTGCACCTCATCCAGACCCATGGCCTTATTTACCTGAAGACTGCCTAGCTCTTTTAAGACCTTTTCCACCGTGAAGGGTGAGGTATCAATGCCCTCTCCCCCCATCCTCACCTGTGTTCCATCCTAGGCCCCCCATCCTCCTCCTCTCTGGTGAACACTGAACAAAAATACCTGTTCAGTATATTTGCCTTTAGGCCGTCCTCCTGTACACATGCTCCCCCTTCCACTTTTCTCAATCTTGCTTTCCCCACCTTGTTTTTCCTTCTCTCCCCTATGTATCTAAAGAACACCTTAGCTTCTTCCTTGATCTCGCTAGCTATATTCAATTTCACTTGCACTGTAGCCCTTCTGACAGTCTTCCCCACTTCCCTCTGCAAGTCCCGATATCATTCCATATCCCTCCCACTCTTCGTATTCTTGTAGACTAGGAATGCCCTCTTTTTGTCTCTCACCCTTCCTGCCACCTCCTTCGTGAACCATATAGGCTTCCTTCTTTTCCTACATATACTAACCCTCCTGGCCCCTATTTCTGTTGCCTTTAAGTAGCTTCCCTGATCCCGTTCCACTTTTCTTTCACCCCTTGCATTTCCCCTGACTGGTTAGAGCTTCCCTCAGGTATGCCCTCATCCTCTCTTAGTCTGCCCCTCTAAAATCCAGGACCTTAGTTTTTGTGTGGCCCTCTTCTAATTTGGGTCTAACATCAAAAAACACTGCTTTTTGGTCACTGGTCCCCAGGGGTTCAGTCACTTCCACCCTGTACACTGTTCCCGTTAGTAAAAATGAGATCCAGTGGCCCGCCCATTGATGTAGCTGTTTATGCTACTGGCGATCCAGGTTCAGGAATGAGCCTGGATCACTGGAGGGCTGACTTGGGGAAGGGGGATTGAACGTCCTGGGGACGCTCTCCTCTGAAGAGGGAGGGATGCCGCTCCTGTTGTGATGCCGCCACCTGGGTGCAGATGGGTGGAGGTACAGCTGGAGGTGCCACATGGGAGGGGAGGACGTCGGCAGGGGTCCATAGCAGCATCACATCTCAGCGTGCACCATCTCCTCGGACCCCACTGCACGCTGCCGTTCTTGGGGAGGAGAGAAAAAAAAAGTTGATAAAAAGCAACATAGCCCTGCTCCCTTGCCTGGCACTGGTGCCTGGACACAGAGCAGCTCGACACCTGGGTTGATTGGTGAGAAGGAATGAGCCTTCCCCCTCTCCCACCGGGAGGGGGGGCCAAACCACGACAGGATGAGGGTAGCCCAGTCCAGGACACCGGAGGTGGCGGGCACGGAGTACAGATAAAAGGGGGCTTGAGCATTCCACAAAAAAAAAAAAAAAAAGTGAGATCCAGTATTGCCTCTTCCCTGGTTGGCTGTTCCACCAGTTGCTGAAGACAGGCTCCCTGGATTTCATCTAAGAAGTCCCTGCCCCTAGGGATTGCTGCTGCTGGGAGGTCCCAGCATACATCCGGGAGGTTGAAATCTTCCACTAGCAGCAACTCTCCCTTGTTTACCATCCTGATGGTATCCTGAAGCAAGACCTTGTCCAGTTCCTCACTCTGCAGCGGAGGTCTGTATATACTCCCACCCGCAGTATTGATCCTATTCCTCTCTCCAGATTCATCCATAGTACTACTTAATTTCCCTCTTTTCCTCCCTGTAGTTCTGTAACCTCAATAGTTTCTTTTACATAGGGTGCTACTACCCCATCCCTTTCCCCATCCTATTCCTCCTGAGCACTGTGAATCCTAGAATGGCCAGATCCCAGTTATGGTGCTCCAAGCGCCAAGTTTCTGTTATGACTATGAGGTCCAAATTCTGTGCTGTTTTTGTCGCCTCCTAGTCAGGGTTCTTTTTCCCTAGGCTCAATGCATTTGCACACATTGCTCTTCACTTACGCCTTCCCCTTCCATCTGCTCCCCCCCCCACATGCACTTTTATTGCCTATTTCTATTTGTTTGGGTGTGCCAGCTAGGACCTTTGCCTCCCTACCCCCCGCCTTAGCTACATACTCAACTCCTAAATTTAAAATTCAGGACCTCTTCCAAATGCCCGTCAGTTTTCCTTTAGTGTTGTGGTACCCTCTGCACTTAACTGTAGTCTGTCTTTGGCATACATACCCTCATTCTTCCACCTGTCCCCCATGTATCCAAAACCCTCTTCCTTGCACCATCCGTCTACCCAGTTATTGAACTCAAATATTTTATTTTGCCTCCGTGTGCTGGAGCAGGTGACTGGAATAACCTCTGAGAAGGTAATTGAGCTAGCTACCATCCTACAACCCTCCTCCAGTTCCCTAAATCATCTCTGGACCTCTGGGACTTCATTTCCAGCTAGGTCATTTGTCCCTAGGTGAAGTATGATATGTGGTTTCCCCCTGGTTCTAACCACTCCCTGCCTTATCCTCAACCCTGCCCTGCCCGCCTCCATTCTGGGAATACATACCACTACCCTCCAGTCCCCCCGCTTTTTTCTAATGGATGCCTAAATAGAGTCCCAAAAGACTAATACTCTTTCTTCCCTTCGATGCTGTATACCTCTTGATCTTAATAGTTTGCTTCCCCCCTCCTCCACATGCCCTTTGGTTGATAGGCACCTCCCTCCAGCCTGTCCCCACTGTGGTCTTTTCCTCCTTGTTTTGTGTGTTCTCCCCCTGGCCTCTCCTCCTCCTCGGGTCTAATGTCCCCATCTACCCCACTCCCCCCACCCCATCTTCTCCTGTCCTTCCCATGCCTGACATAGCCAGTAGAGATTTCTTACCCCCTTTCTCCCTTCCCCCATGCCTTCAACCCTTCCGTACCTCCCCATTTGATTCCCTGTCACCAGCCTGTGGCCCCTCAAGTCTGCAGTCCTCCTACTGTGCCCGTCTTTTGATTTGACCCCCTGAACCAGCAGCCTCACCGGACCTCCACCTTCCTCTCTTCCTGAGCTCCTTCACATGCGTGCCTTAGCCTACAAAAATTTTTTTTTTTTTAATATAGTTTTTATTAACTTTTCTTTCTGAGGCACAGTGCAACATTTGTATACAAAATAATCATCAGTGGTAGATATATGCCAACTTAGCATGTATAGGGTTACAAAGACAGTAACATTTGTCATACAATGTCTCTGTTCTTTAAGCATTGACATACTGTATGTAAACTAAAGACAGCTTCGCAGAGAGTAGTCTCATTCTATATTTTTCTTCCCTTTATAACTATTTTGGTCCACCCATATTTTCCCACCACATTGGGGGTAGCACCACCCCACATATCCCAGAAGGCCTCTCGGGGGACAAAATCTAATTCAGTCTGGGCCATATACCATATCCATTTTTGCCATTTCAAATTAAAAGCGTCTAACTTTTCATGAAGGCCGGCTGTTATGTTTTCTAATTGATAAATAGCCATAACAGTGGCCTTCCAGTCCTCCATCGAAAGAGCAACTGGGGTCATCCACCTCCGATTGATAGACTTCTTGGCTGCAACCAGGTGTACTGGCTGCAGAGAGTTCACTGCCATGAAGGGCTATGAGGAGGCATAATGAAGAACAGCACCAACTCTGCCGATAATTCAGCAACCTCTCCCAAGCAGTCTTGCAATTCTGCTTGCAGTGAACACCAATAGGGAGTCAGTAAGGGACTTAACCAAAATATATGCCCTGATCAGCTGCCTGGCATCTGCATCCCCTCCAACATGCTCCAAAAGATGATGGCATATATTGAATTAGGACAACAGGGGATCTAAAATACCTGTAATAACATTTCCAAGCATATTCCTTCCAAACAGAGGAGAGAGTGATTTTAACTGCTGGTAGGGCAAATCTTAGCCAGTCTACACTAGTTATGGCAAGGCCAAGCTCATTATTCCAACTATTTAAAACTGATATAGTTGAGAGTCCCTAAGAGTACGGTACAGTTGTCCTGTGAGATGTCCCCCCCAATTACCAGATAAACTTTCAATTAATATAGTTAGTAAAGATGGTTTTGGGTTGGGTAACCGCGTCCTAGCCTGTAGAAATTTCTGACCATGTGTTTCCCTACCCCCGTTTACCCTCATCTTGCACCCTTCCATTTTAGTCCCAGTCTTCTGCTTCCAGTAGTTGCCCAAGAGGAGGGGGACAAGGTGTCCATCCCTATTTGGCAGACAGTGACTGAAGAACCGAGGTCCCAAATACAGCATGCCAGCAAGCCTCTAGGTCAGTGTTGTAATGTGAGATGAAGATGAGTGCTGACTTCCAGGTGATAGCCCTGTAGATCTCCTGAATAGGGATGTCCCTGAAAGCAGCCACTGAGGCAGAGCTATGTCTGGTGGAATGAGCCCTGAGCCCAACTAGAGTCTCCCTATCAGCCAACCTATAACAGAAGTCAATGCAGGACATAATCCACCTGCCAATCATCCTCCTAGCTGCTGGTCTGCCAGATGCAGCTTCAGCGTATGTCATAAAGAGCTGGCAATCCTCACCACGAACTCCAGCCATGCCTGTTACATAATAGGAGCACGTCCGTCGCAGGTTCAAAGTATGGAGCCTGCGGTCGGCCTTCAAAGATGGATTTTTGAAGAAGACTGGAAGGTTCACTACCTGGTTAGGTGGAACTCCAAGACTATCTACAGCAGGAACTTCAGGTAGGGGCAAAGGACTACCTTGTGTTGTGGAGGACCAAGTATGAAGGCTCCATCAAGAGCACCTGGAGCTCACTAATCTTTCTGGCTGATGCAGTAGCCACCAGGAAGGTATGACATTTCACACCTTTGCATAGGCTCAAAAGGGACAAGTGGTCAAGGATTTAAAAAAAAAGTGCCCAACCACCTTCTTTTGCACCACTGTTAACATACCAGCTTGTGCCCTGTATGCAGAGATGGCTGCCAGGTGCACCTTTAGGGTCATCGATCACAGCCCCAACTGGGACCAGGGGTACTCAAGGATACTACCACGAGGCAGGCAAGAGGATCAGGCTTCTATCCCGACATTAATTGGAAAACCATTTCCATTTAAGAGCATGGCAGCAGCCCGGTGGCGCAGAGGGCTGAGGCGCTGGTGTCTTACCTTGAACCACACCAGCGACCCGGGTTCGGGAACGGACTCAGAACACTGGGGGCTGGCAGGGGAAGGAGAGGATTGAGCGTCCATAGGACTACTCTCCTCTCATGGGGTGGGTAGTGGGGTGTTGTCGCTCTACAGCAGCCTCTGATGCAGACCAGGAGTACTGCAGAGGCAGTGCAAGGGGGAACAACACAGAAAACTGGAAAACCACTCCATGACCAGCTGGATGATGGCTGCCGGTCCACCAGTACCACCGATGCCCCAAAGGAGCCATGTCCACCTCAACACCACCCCAGGGCTAAGTCGTTGGGCTGGTCTTCCCTCCTGGTGCCTTCCCCATTGGAGGAGGGGGACCTACCCGGCAAAGGTTTATGCCAGGTTACCCTGGGGGTGACTGCTATGTGAGGTTGGAGGCTCAGGAAGGGACAGGTGGATCGGAAGGGACCTAGTTAGCCCAAAGGAGTGGTGGGTCATGGAGCACAAAGGAGGGGGGAAAAATAAATAAATAAAAGCATGGCACTGGCAAGTCAAGAGGCCTCCACAACTTGGAGCATATTCTGTGAAAGACCCAAAGCCTGGAACTCTAGCTCTTCAGCAACCAGGCTGTGGGGTGCAGGGATTGAAGGTCTAGGTGCAGGATCTTCCCCTATTGTGGGTTCAGCAGATCCAGGTGAAGAGGGAACTGTCAAGAGGGCCTGCTGCTGAGTCTAAGGAGATCCAGGTACCAGAACTGGTGATGCCAGTCTGGAGTTATCAGGATCATCTGCTCCTTGTCCTTCCAAACCTTGACCACCACTTTGTGAATCAGGGGAAAAAGAGGTACGGCATACAGGAGTCCTGGGATCCAGGGCCTCACGAAGGCGTCCCACACCATTGTCCTGGACTGTGGGGGGTGGGCACAGAATAGCCTCAGTTTCATGTTCTCCCAGGAGAACCGTCCGTCCACCAGAGTTGTGCCCCACAGGGGGAACAGGTGACTCTCCACCTCCTTATGCAGGGACCACTCATGAGATGTATCACCCACCCGGCTGAGAGCATCTGCCAGCTGATCATCTGCTTCTGCGACATGGATCACCTGGAGATATGCACCGAGGTTGCGCATGAGGGTCCAGGTGTGGAGGGCCTCCCGACACAAAGGAAGGGAGTGAGTGCACCCTGCCTGTTTAAATGGAACATGGTTGTGGTGTTGTCCATCTGGATTTGTATAACCCCACTCCTGACTAAAGAAGCAAATTCTGTCAGAGCTAGCCACACTGCATGCAGCTCCAGCAGGTTGATGTGGTAACAGGACTTCCTAGGTGACCAGAACCCATGGGTCCTGTGGTCTCTCAAGTGTGCTCTCCACCCCACCAGAGATGCATCCATTGTGAGTGTGACAGTCCGTTCTGGACATGCAAACAGGACTCTTTCCTCCAGGTGTTCAGGGATCAGCCACCACTGGATGGCATCCCACATCGTCTGGGTCACCTAGGCACTGGGACCACTGACAGCTCAGTTCCCACTCCAGGTGCTGCATCTCCTAGCAAGTCCACTGAAACCATGCTGGTGCAGGATGCCTTGTAACAGCATCCTCAGGAGGTCCCAGGCAGGGTGCAAACATCCAACATGAAATGATCTGGCAAAGGAGGTAAGATCCAATGCCCAGTCTGCAGGGAGGCAGATCTTGGCCCGTAGGGAGTCTGGCTCTGCCTCGATGAAATGAATTACCTGCGAGGGGATCTGTTCAGACTTGGCCAGCTTGATCAAAAGGCCCAAATCTCTTGAGGGCTAGATCCCTGGATGCTCCACAGCCTCTTTGGTCAGCCCGGTTATCAGTCAATCATCTAGGTAGGGATAAATCCCGATGTCCTAGTGACAAAGGAAGGCTGCTGTCACTGCTATGCACTTTTATGAAGACCTGGGCACAGAGGAGAGGCCAAGTGGCATGACCTGGAACTGATAAAGCATCCCTTCTGCATGGAACCAGAGGTATAGCCAGTGGGATGAGTGGACTGGGATGTGGAAGAACGCGTCCTGGAGGTCCAGGAAGCAGAACCACATACCCTGCTGCAGAGATGGTATGATCTGGTTCAGTGTGATCATCAGGAACTTGTGCTCCCAGAGAAACTGATTTAGACCATGTAGATCCAGTATAGAGTGCCAGCCTCCTGTCTATTTTGGAACCAGGAAGTACCTGGACACGTACTCCTGACTTGCCAGGGCATCTGAGATGTGGGCTATTGCTCCTCTGGTAAGGAACTGAGCAACATCCTCCCTGAGTGTGGACGTGTCCTGTGACACTGAGGACTCCCACAGAGTGTGGGATTGGTAAAGTGGGAGAGCCTTGAAGTCGAGAGCCAACCTTCTGTCAACCACCTCGAGAACCCACTTGTCCGCGGTAATAACGGACCAGTGAGGCCAGAAGTGACAAATCCACCCCCCCCCACACACACACACACACAGGAGCTGGGTCAGGGATTGGACGGGGGAGGAGGTGGACACCCCCTCAACCCATCACTGGGTAGCTTTGAAGGGGGCACTGGCCACTGCAGCTGGAGGGGCACCACTTCCCCTACCCCTGCTTCTTTTGGGCCCTGTGGCCAGAAACTTGGTCTTAGGGTGCCAGGCTTGAAACTGCCCCTGTTGTGGAGCTGTTGCTTCTGAGACTGATGTGCTGAAAGGGCCAAAACTGAAAGGTCTTCTTTTGCTTCTGACCTTTCAGATCCTTCTGGGATGAAGCCACAGAATCTGAAGTGACATTAGACTTCTTGATCCTAATGAGAGGCCCATCCAACCCTGGGCCAAAGAGGTTGGTGCCCAGAAAAGGGGCAAAGGCCACCTTGTGACCACCCTTAGGCTGCAGTCATGGGTCTCATTCTGCCGGCTAGCTGAGGAGAAGATGAGTCTTATGGTCAAGAGAAGATGGTAGCATTGTGTGACAGAGGCTGCAACCCACGACAGCGTATCCCATCCTTTGGTAGTAAAGGCACGACACGTGAGTCTGTCCACGACATCTTCTGCCAACACATGACACATTGCTTGAAGCTAGGAGCTGACTTCACGTCCATGTGTTCCATCGTCTGATCATTCTTCGGGAGAAATACAGAGGAATATACAGAAATCAGAAAGTTGGTGAACATAACCAAGTTTGCCATTGGCGCACTTATTATGTCCTATAATGTGCGGAGATACAAAGAAGGAGACCAAACTCTTCCAGTTGAAAGAAAGATCTTACATCATGGGGCGGAACTGAGTGATATACCACAAAACACATAGTCTCCGTGGGAAATGGAATACAGTCTTTTAAAGGAAAGACTCTGTGTTTCTTTGGCTAACTCCCGTATGGATCATCTGCAATGCAGACAAAAGGAAAGGGGGGGAGCCCTTTACAGTCCTTTATGAAGATGCAGACACTTGCTGGTGTATTCTAATTTCATTTAATT
Source organism: Neoceratodus forsteri (assembly GCA_016271365.2). Taxonomy (NCBI): domain Eukaryota; kingdom Metazoa; phylum Chordata; order Ceratodontiformes; family Ceratodontidae; genus Neoceratodus; species Neoceratodus forsteri. Next base: position 1,078,017,268 of record CM057452.1, on the reverse strand, counting down.
TATTCCCCTTACGTTTCGCTCTGTCCATAGAGCTTGTTCATGGGGTGCTTGTATTATTCTTTTTCATATATTAGGTTAAATTCTGTAAACAATAAAAACGCTTACATGTTATGTTAATTCTTTTCATAGGTTCATTTTCCACCCTTAAACAGTTAATAGTTATTTTCTTAATCACTCAAGTAGCGTAACAGCCTACCTAAACTTCTTTTTTGCTTAGTGTCTTCTCTTTACAGTCAGTTTGATGGCCTCACACCATTCCTAAATGCAAAATTGTAAAAACCCTTATTACGTTAGCATGTTCGTTTGTCATCCAGCACTGAATATGATTTCTAATATCTCCCGAATGGGAGGGTTAAACACGATATATCTGAGCAACTACAGCATACCTGAAAAAAGGTTGCATTCAAAAATGTTGGTTTGGTTCCTGCCAATTGTAACTCGATTTCCCTCTGTAAATATAATGATACAAACATCTTATTTTGCTTGTTCCCAGCTGTAGGCCAATAATAAAATGACGGTCTATATTTCCCTTTCCTCCAAGAGAGCTTTTTTTAACTTCTATGAGGGTCTACCAGTTCCAAAACTTGTCTCCTGGTGTAGCATGTAGCTATAATGGTGGCATGCTTGTGCTCCTTTCCTCTCGAGCTCTCTCTGTAAAGCCTAGTCAGCGGGCATTATGATGTCCTGCCGATGTGCCCGCGCATGCGCACACTCGCGAAGGACTGTGTGCATGTGCCAGGACACGGCCACACTAAGTGTAGCCAAAGGCTCAGCAGGGAGAGCTCAGATTCTGTGCTGTGCGGACAAAAGGAATTACAGTTTCAATTTCAAGCTCATCATTATCTTAGCCCTGCAAATCAGCATACATTCTCTCTCCACTATTTCCATGATTACAAACTACAACTTTTCAAATACTTTACATATATTACATCAAATAAAAATTATAATCAAAAGAAAGAAGGGGGAGGAGATAACATGTATGGATAGGCAACAAAGGAAGACTAATTCATTACACTGCCTCAGTTTAGATATCCTACCAAACTATCTCTACATACTATGTACAATTATTTATTATGTTACAAAACATTCTGCAAGCGGATCTAATGTTCACATACAGTTGTGACTGAAATACTGTCATAAACTCACTTATAACATACTTGATCTTCTAGTGTTTTTGATAGCCTGATTTCCATGTTCATCCCCTTATTTCTTACACATTTTACAAAGGATGTCCCTCAAATTTATTTTACATATGTTAACAAGCTTGCCAATTTGTTTCTATGTTCATTCCTATGTTTCTTTCCAGTGTATGCATTTTAAAGATCCATCGCATTTCAGTTTGCAGGAGTTTGTCCCTGTAGCTACCACCTCTCACAGGTGGTGTAACTTTTTCTAAGCCCCAGAATCGAAGGGAGGCACCATTGTGGCTACTGCTGTTAAAATGCACTGACACAGGAGAGTTAATATCACCATTTCCTATATCTCCTTTATGTTCTAATATTCTAGTTTTTAACATGTGGCCCGTCTGGCCCACATATAACAAGTCACACGGGCATTGTATAACATACTGTAAATTACTCCTTCTGATGTATATGTGATGTGTTGAGATATTTTATGTCGTTCTCCTGTGTGAGGATTTACAAAAACTTGCTTCTTCGTGGTGTGATTACAAACTACACATCTTCCACATTGGTGTATCCCTGGACTCAGGGGTCCCAAGAGTAATTGTTCCCCTGGGACTACTGGTAGTTTAAACTGTGATTGAACAACCTTGTCTTTAATATTCCTAACTTTTTTTGCTACCACTAATGGTGGGATTTGTAGTTCTCTAATATGTTCATTGTCATCCTTTACTAAGTGCCAGTGTTTGTGAATGATCCTCCTTATATCAGGCATTCTATGGTTATATTGTGTTGACAACACTAATCTTGATTCCTGTGATTTTTTTTGTTGATTGATTAAGCAAGTTGTCTCTGTCCTGACTTTTTATTCTTTCTTCAGCTGCCTTAAGTGTCCCCCAATGGTATCCCATCTCTGAATCTCTCCAACATCTGGACAATCTCCCTGTACACATCCTCCTGCTTACTACAGTTTATTTTAGCTCTTGTTAGTTGCGCATATGGAATGCTGTTTTTTAAGTGGGGCTCATGAAAACTTTTATATAGCAAGGTGTTTCTGTCCGTACTTTTCCTATAAAGACTATTATGTCTCTGTCCATTTTCAAGATGTATATTAAGGTCTAGAAACGGGACCTGAGTTCTGTCGTAATTCATTACAAATTTTACCTTCCTGTCTTTGTTATTAAGTTCTAAATAAAAATCTCTTAATTCTTGTTCAGTACCTCTCCGAATCATAAAACTATCATCTATATATCTAAGCCAGGCATGCACGATGGAATCCAGCATGCCAGCCTGTGCATTAAATATATGCATATGTTCGGAGTTGTCCATATATGCATTCGCATATGTGGGCGTCATGGTCGAACCCATGGCTGTGCTCCAAATTTGCTGATAGAACTGGTTATCGAACTCAAAATAATTCCTTTGTAATATAAATTCTGCTAATTCTTGTAATATTCTAGTTTTAGGGTGTGCTCCTATTCCTCTTTTGTCCAAAAGTTTGCCCATACTCTCAACCCCTTCACTATGTGGTATTGCGGTGTATAAGTCCGCAGTAACTAAAGTGACCAAAAGTACATCTTCTGGAATACCCCGCTCTGTAAGTTGTGTCAATTTATGTATCATGTCTATGGTATCTTTCACATATGCTGAAGTATTAGTCACTAAAGGCTGCAAAATAAATTACTGAACCGGGAGACTGGCTCAAAGACGGAGCCGATCCCCGAGACAGTGGGTCTACCTGGAGGGTCAGTGACACTTTTGTGAATCTTTGGGATTGCGTAGAAAGTGGGTATTCTTGGGTACTCACTGATTAGCAGGTCAGTTTCCCAATCACACAATCAATTCATAGTTGTATACTATTCTAATAAACTTTTGAGCTGAGTCAGAATGTTAGGTATAGGATCAGAAGGCAATGGTTCATAGTTTTCTGTATTTTGAATTAATTTAAGACATATTATTTGGTATTGTTTCCTATCTTGAATCACTATAGCCCTTCCTTTATCTGCCCCCTTAATTACAATACTAGTATCTTTTCTTAAGTTCTTGAATGCCTGTTTTTCTTCTCTGGACAGATTGTTATGTGATAGGAAGATGGCCTGTTTCTGCTTAAAAAGTTCCATAATTTCTTTTTCAACTACCCTGCTAAATTTCTCGATACCAGGTGGCGGGAGGAACTTTGCTTAAAGTTGTTTCAGTGAATTAGCTCTTATGGAAGAACTGCCAGTATGTGGATAAGTGAACCATATCCACACCCCTAGAAATATTTTTTTAGGCACACAAAGAGGAAAAAAAGAAAAGAGGGGTGATAGGCTAGCTGAGGAGAGTGGACAGTGGAAGATGATGCAGAAGACAGATGTACTATACAATTACTTCTGCTCAGTATCCACAGTGGAGGCCAACTGTGTGGTATCAAGATCATCACATGAGAGATTCAGGAAATGGTCTGAGTACAAATCTTAGCTGACAGGTTAACAGAAGGGCCTAGAATCTGTCGGTGTAGACAGTACGCCAAGCCAGGATTGCCTGTACCCACAAGTACTTAGGGAACTGGCAGAAGAATTTGCAGTACCCTTAACTGGTCTATTTAATAAGTCACTGAAGTCTGTAGTGGTGCCAGTGGTTTGGAGATCTACCAATACAGTGCCACTCCATGAGGGACAGGGAGGATCCATTCATCTACAGTCCTGTCAGCCTTACCTCCATTGTAGGCAAGCTGATTGGGACAAGTCAACAAAAGCTTGGTGGCCTACTTAGAGGATAGCTGACTACAAGACAACAAGCAGCTTGAGTAAGTGTCAGGCAGGTCATGCGAGAACAATCTGATACTGTATTTTGATTGGATCACCAAGGCAGTTGACAGAAGATGGGTGGTAGCTTTGCTCTACTTTATTTTTTTAACTTATTTTTATTGTGGGAAGTAGAATGAACTTTTATACATTTTATCACCAGCCCACTCATGTGGGGTGGAATTTCTCTCTGCGTCACAGCAAATCCCTCTGGGGGGGGGTCAGGGATACCCTTTCTTCATCCTTCTAGCATGCTCACTGTTTCAGAACTGAACGTGCACCAGAGAAGCTCAGGGCACCCTCTCTTCATGTGAGGGGATACAAATACAGTCTTGAGTCTGTGTTCCTGGGGTAGAACCCTTTTTTGCCACTGCACCACAAACCAGAAAAGCCACAGGCATGTATAGCTTTGGGGGGCCCTATACACCCTGTTATGTGTGTTTTCCCAGAAATGCAGTGCTCAGTTCAGACCCCCACAGGCTGCTGCTGAGACCCTTTATATCCCCCCCCTTTTGTCACAAAGACCCTAGTTGTACTTCACTTTAGGTACGGTTTGGCCTTAAACAGTCACACAGGCATAGTATCCCTTGAACAGCCCTTACCAAGGCAACCCACACAACAGACATAGGCAGAATTATTTTAAAAATAAGTCAAAGGCTTTACTAATTAAATTAAGAAGAAAAGAGTAAATAAGATCAGGACAAATAATTTTAAAAGTTGGTTACAGGACATTGAAAATAAATTGGAAAGTATACGTAAAAACCTACACTTTAAAACTCTGAGATTAAAATTCTACTTTGAGTCCTTAGTTGTTGAAGTTTGAAAGTGCAAAGTGTCCTTAGAAGTGTGGTAGTTGAAGTTTTAGCTCTGGTGATCCAGGAGAATGTTCTTGAAAAGAAAATTGTCTCTGCTCTCTCATCAAGCAAGTAGAGAGGGTTCCAAATGCAACCATGGCAAAAGACCTCAAGCAAAAAGGCAAAGGCTAAAAAGGTTCAGATACCCCTCTGCATCCTTGTTCTAAAGGGGTTTCAAAAGGACAAGTCCAATAGATAGTGGCTGGCCCTTCGACTGGCTAGCATTCTGTTTCTATGGTTACCCAACTAATCAGAGTTTAGTATTTTATTACAATATCACATATATGAAGTTCTAAATATAAAAAAAAGACTCAGAGGTCAGCCAGCTCAAACCAGATTTCTCTGGGAACATTCCAGCCTCCGTGCTGGGAGATAGCTGTAGTTAAACTGCACTCAGTACAGTCGTTTACTTAAATGGTAGCCCATTCAGTTGGTAACAAGCTTAAGTCAGTGCAGACCTCTCAAAACAAAGGGTGTCCAGACATCACGACTCCTCATGAAATCCTGGACTTTCACAATCATATTGGTCTACCTGGCCTCCCAGCTAGGCTTAATTATTCTTTTGTCTCCTTTTAAAATGATTTAATTGACTCTAGCCCTGGCTAGCAGTAAACAGTTTTCCTGGCCAGTAATAAGAAACTCCGTTCATTCTACAGGGTCCATGTACTTATACCCATGATCCCTTCTGCTTGCCACTATGGGTGTCTCTGATGCATTATATACATAAAATTATATAAAACATGACCAAAACAATAAGATATGGCTTTCTCTCGCCACACATTACATAGTTTCTTCACCCAGTGCTCTACTTTAACTTAAGCAAGGTCTTAGATTTGTCACCACACAGGAGACTGCAGAAGAAGGATTTGGGAGTACAGCGGGATTTAGTTAGGCGGGTAAGAAGTTGGCTTGAGGGAAAGCAACAGAGGGTAGGGCTGAATGGGGCTAAATCGGGACAGGAAGGTCACGAGCGGAGTGCCGCAAGAATCGCTCTTGGAAAATGTATTCATTCATTCATGTATTTATTTAAAATGTTTTTCCAGGAAAGACATAATGAGCTGGTAACAGCTCATTTCCAGATGTGCCCTGGGGGAAAAGGGTAAAATAAAATAACAGATACAAAAATACAGAATATAAAATACAAACATAGAATAAGTATAGCAATAAACAGGACAATTTTGTCTGAGAATAAATTGATAAAAATAAGTTGCCCTGCAATAAATTGTGAACAGAACAAAATTCAATAAATAGTTATCAACTTAATGGAATAAAACTGGGGGAATGACTGATACTAGGGAAGAGGAGAAGTACAGAGGAACAAAGATTGAGGTAAGTAACAGGTAAGAGGAAAACCTAATATCAGAAGCAACTACAGGAGTGAATAGAACTCAGAGAGAAGAGCTTTAAGAGCAGGAAAGGAAGGAGTAGAGCAAAAAGAAGGTGGAAGAGAACCCCAGAGTTTAGGGAAATTAAATGAGAAGACTGCCTGGCAAGCAGTAGATTTTATTAGAGGGAGGGAAAAAGAGCAAGCATTACGAAGAGAGTAGGGGGGTGCAGGGGGGAGGGAGAGGAGAGAGGGTAAATACAAGGGAAGAGAGCCAAACCAAAATTTAGAGATAAAAGTTGACACAGTGGGTGAAGTGTCTGGCATCAAGAGAGGGGAGGGAGATGAAACAGTACAAGGTACAGTGATGAGTATGCATGGGTTTATCAAGGGCAAAGTGACAGAAGGAGGGAAAGAGAGTATCCAGTCTAGATAAAGTAGGCTTTGGAGCAGCACTATAAACAATGTCTCCATAGTCAAAAATGGGCAAAATCACCTTAGTGAGGATTTCTCTGCGAGCAGGGAGTGGCACGCTTCACTTATTTCAGTAAAGTGCCCCAGGTTTGGAATGAAGCTTCTTGTGAATAACATCTACATGAACAGGCAAATCTAGATGACAATCCAACCAAACCCCGAGGTACTTGAAGGAGGAGACCGCTTCAACAGTCGCACCATCAAGGGTGTGAAAGGAAGGTAGCAGAAGAACTCTAGCAAGTCTCTGTCTAGTGCCAAAGGTCATAGAGACTGTTTTCTTGGCATTGAGGAACAACTGACTGACTCAGAACCGCTGGATATTGTTAAAATCCTGTTGGAGTTGGTTCGTGAGATCAGTGACAGAGAAGCTGGAGGAAAAAAGAACCATATTGTCTGCATACATATGTATTGACACAGAGAAGCAGACCTTGGGGAGGTCATTTATAAAAATCAAGAAAAGGATTGGGCCCAAGACATACCCTTGTGGGATGCCTGAGCTGTTAGGGAGGTGGGGGGGTGTCACTAATACGGACAACTTGTGACCTATCCTTGAGGTAGGAGTGGAACCATTCAGTTGAAGACACAGAGTCCTGCTGCCTCAGGCTTGTCCAGGAGAATGGGATGGGCTACAGTGTCGAAAACTTTGGCTAAATCGAAAATAACTGAGGTGACAAGGCCCTGGTCCATATCAGAGTTGACGGCATCAGTAAGCCTGAGGAGAGATGTGGTAGTGGAATGAGACTTCCTAAAGCCAGACTGGAAAGGAGTAAAGAAAGAGGTTGTCAAGAAAATGGGAGAGTTGGGAAAGAACAAGCTGTTCCTGGAGCTTAGCTAAAGTGGGGAGGAGAGAGACAGGTCTGAAGTTATAAGGGCAGGGAGATCTCCCTCTTTGGGAAGGGGAATGACTATTGCCAGCTTCCAAGAGTCTGGGACACAAGATAACATATTTAATATGTTCATAAGTGAGATAGAAACATAGACTTTGATGGCAGATAAGGACCGCTTGGCCCACCTAGTCTGCCCATTTCCCTACCTAACTGATAAGTTGCAGATCCTAGTTAACCAACAACCTACTTCCTCCTACCCCCACTAGAATTGCCTTATGTCTGTCCCATGCATTCTTGAATTCCCCCACTGTTTTTGACTCTACGACCTCCTCAGGAAGGCTGTTCCATGCATCTACAACCCTCTCTGTAAAGAAATACTTCCTCACATTACCTCTGAGCTGTCCCTCTATCTTCAAATTGTGCCCTTGTTTTGCACATCTCTTTTTCTGAAAGATGCTACCTCTTGGACTTTGTTGATTCCTTGAGGTATTTGAAAGTTTCTATCATGTCCCCCCTCTCCCTCCTTTCCTCGAGGCTATACATCTTTAGTTCCTTTAGTCTTTCTTTATATGTCTTCTGATGCAGACCCTGCATCATTTTGGTTGCCCTCCTCTGGACAGCCTCCACCCTGTCTATGTCTTTGCGGAGATGGGGTCTCCAGAACTGTACACAGTACTCCAGATGTGGTCTTACCAACTGTCTGTACAGAGGGCCAACAACTTCCTGTTTTCTACTGGTGATGCCTCTCCCTGTGTATCCCATTATCCCCCCAGCCCTCCTTACTGCCTTCTCACATTTCTGGCCCACCTTTAGGTCATCTGATATGACTACCCCCAGGTCCCTTTCCATTTTTGTTGTTGTCAGTATCGCATCCCCCATTGTGTACTCTTCCCCTGGGTTTTTGTTTCCCAGATGCATTACTTTGCACTTCTTTGCATTGAATCTTAAGCTGCCATACATTTGACCATTTCTCCAACCTTGCCAATTACCTTTTCATCCTTTACACCCCACCTTGTGTATCAACCCTGTTGCAGAGCTTTGTGTCATCTGCAAAGAGACATACCTTCTCTTCCAGTCCCTCTGCAATGTCACTTCTAAAGACATTAAAAAGGACCAGCCCCAGTACTGAACCCTGCGGTACCCCACTAGTAACCCTCCTTTCTTCACTGTGGCCTCCATTTACTATTACCCACTGTGTCCTGTTGTCCAACCAGTGTTTTACCCAGGCTACTACCCTAGGACCCACTCCCAGGCTGGCTAATTTGTTTATTAATCTTTTGTACGGGACTGTGTCAAATGCCTTGCTAAAGTCTAGGTAGGCTATGTCCACAGCCCCTCCCTGGTCTACTTCTTTGGTCACCCAGTCAAAGAAATCAATTAGATTTGTCTGACATGACCTTCCCATTGTGAATCCATGCTGCCTTGGGTCCTGTGCCCCACTGGCCTCTAGGTACTCAACAGTTCTTTCCTTCAGAAGTGACTCCATCATTTTCTCTACCACTGAGGTCAAACTGACAGGTCTGTAGCTTCCTGCCTCTGTCATGCTCCCACTTTTGTGAAGGAGAATCACATCCGCCCTCCTCCAGTCCTCAGGTACCACCCCATCCTCCCATGATTTATTAAAAAGGGTAGTCAGTTGTGTTACTAGTTCTTCCCTTAGTTCTTTTAAAATTCTGGGGTGAATCCCATCAGGCCCCATTGCTTTATCCATCTTCAGTTTTAAGAGTTCTTTCAGAACCCTTTCTTCTGTGAAAGGACTAATATCAACCCCCCTATCCAGAGTGCTTCTACTGACCGGATTAGGTATTTCCCCCACTTTTCCACTGTGAATACTGAGCAGAAGTATTCATTCAGTATCCCTGCTTTTTCACTGTCATTCTCTGCCCAACCACCTTCCTCTTTGTTCAGCCTTAGTATCCCTGCCTTAGTCTTTCTTTGCTCCCTAATGTACCTATAAAAGGTTTTATCCCCCTTCTTAACTGAGTTGGCTATCTTTTTCTCGGTTTGGGCCTTTGCTATTCTGACTGCCTTACCCACTTCCTTCTGCTTTAACTGGTACAGTTCTCTGTCCTGCTCCTTCTGTGTTTCCTTATATTCTTGAATGCTATCTTTTTTTCCCCTTACCTTCCCCGACACTTTTTTTGAGAACCATAGTGTTTTTTTCTTTCATTTTGATTTGTTTATTTGCTTCACAGAAAGACTTGTTGCCTCTGTGATGGCGGTTTTGATGTTTCCCCATTGTTGCTCCACCCCACCTTCTTGCCTGTTTACTAGTACTTTTCAGAGGCACTCTCCCATTTTGTCAAAATCAGCCCTCCTGAAGTCCAGTACCTTCACTTTTGTGTGGCTTGGCTCTACAGCTAAGTTTATCGTGAACCACACTGTTTGGTGGTCGCTTGTTCCCAGATGGCTACCCACTTCAAGATCAGAGATCCTCTCTCCATCCCTATTTGAGATTACCAGGTCTAAGATTGCTCTCTCCCGAGTGGGTTCCAAAACTAGCTGTCTGAGGTATGCCCCCTGTAGGGCATCAAGAATGGCCCTGCTCTTGGATGTGGCTGCAGCAAAGGTGCTCCAGTCAACATCTGACATATTCAGATCCCCCATCAGCAATATCTCCCCTTTCTCTGCCATCCCAAGGATGCCTTCTATCATTTTCGTGTTCATTTCCTCCCCCTGAGACGGGGGTCTGTATATAACCCCTGTGCGGATTGTGGAGCTTTTTCCAGTCTCCAGGGTGACCCACAGTGCCTCCTCTCCTCCCTGTTTACCCTTTAGTTCTGTTGCTTTTATCTCTTCCCTTACATAGAGAGCTACTCCTCCTCCTCTTCCTCCCTCCCTGTCCCTCCTGTAGATTGTGTACCCTGGTATGTTGACATCCCAGTCATGGTTCTCTGTGTACCATGTTTCTGTGACTGCCACAATATCCAGGCATCCCTCTTCCATCAAGGCCACCATTTCAGGGAGCTTTTTACCTAGACTATGGGCATTGGTACTCATTACCTTCCATTTTTTTATGGCTTTATTTCTTTTTGCTCCATCCCTGTCCCTACTGCCTTTGTCTTTTTCTCCATTTACCCCTGCCCTTCTACCTATCGACTGCTCTATTTTGATGTTTACCTCACTAATTACCCTGATTTTTTTTGGGGGGGGGGCTAGGGTTTCCCTGCTCCTCTTCAGTGCCTCCCCCCTTGGCTAGTTTAAATGCTTGCACTGGAAACATTAAACCTATCACGCGTAGGATCCTGGTTCCCCTCCAGGATAGATGCATACCATCGCCCTGTAGGCCTGCATCCCTCCAGGTGGAGCCCAGTCCCCAATGAAGCCAAATCCTTGGGCTCTGCACCAGCTTTTCAACCACTCATTGAATCCCATGGTGCGGAGTGCCCTAGCCTCATCCATGCCATAGACAGGTAGCACTTCCGAGAAAGTTACCGTGTGTGCTACTTGTCTACGGCCCTTCCCCAACTCAACAACTCCTGTTGCACTGCTCTGATCCCATTCTCAGCCAGGTCATTCGTCCCTAGGTGGATAATGACATCCAGCTCCCTCCCCCTTGCCACTGTTCCCACAATCCTGAGGATTCATTTCCTGTCCCTCCAAGCCTTGGCGCCGGGCAGGCACCTTACCTCCCTTTCCCCTCCCTCCCCCAGTTCTATCCCTTAACAATTGAGTCCCCCATCAGGAGTTGTTTCCTTCCCCTGTGGGGTCCTGGGCCATCCTCCTGTGGGTCTCCATTGTGGAGGTTCCTAGCATCCTCCTTGGTCTCCACTGCAGGTGCCTCTATAGAGGAACCATGCTTCGCCAGAGTGGCGAATGAATTGTGGAGAAGCACAACTGGAGGGATGAGCCTCTGTTCCACCACCCTCACCCTCCCTGAGCCCACCGTGGTCCAACTACTCCTCTTTCTTGGCAGCCTCTGAGGTAGTGGCGGTGGCCTGGGTGGCAGAGCAGGTTTCCCGAATCCTTGCCAGGTCAGCATGGAGACTAACAACCTCCTCCCTGAAACCAGAGAGGTGCCTGCAAATAGGGCAGCAACGCAGTTTCCAGAATGTCTCCTGGAAGACTGCTGCACCACAGCCAGTGCATTGCACCACTCCCCACATGTCTGTGTCCTTTCCAATTACAGATGCTTTTTTGTTTTTTGTTCTGTTTTAGTGTGTGCAAGCTTGTGAGTGTCTCTACCCCCTGTTCAGTGTACTGTGCCTTTAAGGATATGAACAGGTGTATGTTGTTAGCAGTTTTGAGGAAGTGATGTCAGAGCCCCTGCTATAAAGGAAGTGATGCCCTTGGGAAAGGGTGGGTCGGGGTAAACCTATGCTGTCCAGAAACAATCACCTACAACTCTTACCCTCCACCCCGGGGAGTGCCTTCCTTCCTTTTGGACACCTATTTCACAAAGGCTAAGTAACAGGTCTAGTCACAACTGACTGCAAATATCTCCCACCTACAGTTCCTCCCAGGCAGATTAAAGTTAAAACTAAGAAAAGTCCACCCCAAAAACAGAACCAATACTAGTTACTTACACAGGTCCAAAAAGTAATAATTCACTTCGGTGTAGTCTAGAAAATAACCTCCTTGATTCAAGGAAGCTGTGGCTGCTTTCTCACTCTCCCTGTTTTCAATGTGAGAAGGAGACTGCAACACCTCTGAGACAAAAAACCTTTTCAGCAAAAAAATAAATAAAATGGGGACAAACAGTAATTTTGCTTAACCTAATGATAAAAAGTCACAAAAATTTAAGCACCACCTGTAATAATTTCACAGAAGATGTACCCTGTAAGAGAAACTTTGCTACAGAGAAAAATAAAGCAGTAACAGAGGATATACCTTGCAAAAGACAATTTGAATCAGAAGATTACAGCAGTAATCTGTTAGCACACACCTGTAGGCACACCTTGTAGTAATGCAGCAGAAGGTATACCCAGCAACAGCAATATGAATCGGAGAAAAATAAAGCAATAAAATGTTAGCAATAAACAGTAACAATCCCTGCAAGTACAAAATAAAAACAACACACAGTAAACCTGCCTAGCCAAAAGTCTTAATCCTTTCCCTTACTCTGGTAAGGTTCTTAGTTCTGTCCTTTCAAGCAAGCTAGAAGGAAAGAGCTCAGGTGAAGCTAGGTGCCTTGGCCAGAAACCTAGGGGAACGTATCCAGAGAATGTTGTATCTCTGTGCTGACACAAACCTATGCCCAGGGTAAATCTTAAGCAAGGGGTGTAGGAGCTCTAGGAGGACCTAGAGAAACTAGAGATCGTCTGAGATCTGGCAGTTTAGATTCAATGCCAAGAAATATAAGGTAATGCACTAGGGGGATGGAATCCATGAACAGAATACTGGATGGGAGGGGTTAGACTGGCCATGTCAACAGAGGAGAAACAGAATTTGCCAGCAGGTAAGGACCGATTGGCCCTCGTCTGCCCATTTTTCCTTGCCTACAGTATCACCGCAGATCCTACTTGACCTCTGGCCCGTTCACCCCTTCCCCTCTTTTCCTTTTCCCTTATGCCTGTTCCATGCATTTTTGAATCCCACCACTGTTTTTATCCCCACCACCTCTACTGAAAGACTGTTCCTGGAATCCACCACTCTTTCTGTGAAAAAGTACTTCCTTACATCTCCCCTGAATCTACCCTCCTCCAACTTCTTATCATGCCACCTTATCCCATGATCACCTTTTTTTCTGAAAAACTTACCTCTTGTACACTGTTTATCCCCATGGTGTTTTTAAAGGTCTCTATCATATCCCCTCTATCTTCCATCTTCCAGGGTGTACATATTTAGGTCCTGTAATCTCTCCTCATAGGGCTTCTGATGCATACTCTGTACTATTTTAGTTGCCCAACTCTGGACCACTTCCACTCTGTTTATGTCCTTTATGAAATGTGGTATCCAGAACTGGACACAGGACTCTAGGGGAAGGGGGGTCACCAGCATCTATACAGCGGAAACACTGCCTCCCTTCTTCTGTCCTATGCACCCCTACGGCACACTCACCTTTCCAACTGCTTTGTAGCATTGCCTGACCACCTTTAGGTCATCCAATATGATCACTCCCAGGTCACTTTCCTGCTTGTTGGTTGTCAGTACCCCCCCACCCCCCATTTTACTTGGATAGATTGGGGTAGAAATGTACCTGACGGTACTTTGATTCTACCCCCACTGCTCAGTGGTATCAGGTACGCCCTCTGGTTTGTCCATGTCTTTATCTAGCATTAAATTAAAGCTTCCAGTATTTGGTGCATCGACCATCCCTTGTGGCAACTCATTCCAGACGCACCACTCTGTGTAAAGAATGACCCTCTTTTGGTTGCCCTGTATGGTTTTCTCTTAATCTGTTTATTGTGTGCTGTATGATCACAATATACAGTATGTGTTACCAAATCCTGTATCAGCAAGTAAGTACTCAGTGTTGCTTCAATGGAGGCTCTTATAGCAGGTCAACACCAGCAGGATTAAGCCTCCAAGACCACGGAAAACTTTCTAGCTAGCAGTCTTCCATGGGGGGCTGGCCACCGCCACCGTCACCCTCTGACATTGGCCTATTCTATAAAGGTAGGTGGTCCCCCCACACCCTCCCCAGTTCTTTTCCCACCATCAACCCGCACATGTCAGACCTTAGCAATGGCCGCGGCTACAGTCGACCACCATTACCCGTGCTTTTTTATTTTATTTCTTCATAATGTAAATTTTTCGATGTTGCAGTCATAGAGTTTATGTCTTCTGCACTTGTCTCATCTTCCAACCGCTCCATGAAGTCTGCCTATGGTAAACAAATTCCTGAAAAAGAGGGTCAGTCTGCTTGTATCTTGTGTCTAGGCCACAGCCACGAATTGAAGCCTGCCAGAAATTCAACCAGGCCACTCGGAGACGTCATCTAAAAATCCTGGAGAGCCATCTTGTGAAGCTGAAGCTCATCACGATGGAAAAGGAGTCACAGGCCAGGAGCACTTTGGCTTCTCCAGCCAAATCTTCTGGGACTTCCTCCTCTCCTCTTCTCAGTTCCAGGAAAAACCTGGCAGAAAGCACAAACAGCAGGACTGGGACCAGTCTGCTTCCCACTTGCAGTCTCCACATAAAGCTGCGACCTCCCACAGGGTGTCGGCTCTTATGGCCCCGCTTGCCCATACTCGCACAGGGCTGCCAGTGGCCCCGCTGCCTGCCCTTATCTGTGTCATGAGTGGCAATTCTTCATAGCAGGGGACTTTGTCTCCTGCTCCTCAACCCCTAACACTCAGGCCCATTACTTCCACGGGTTCGCAGCCAGGAGGCTCAGCCAGTGTGGGTGCGACCTGTGTCGGCTCCTCTACTGTTGCCCCCACCCCGCGACCAAGACACTGCCTACAACGGTTCCCTCTACAGGGTCCAATGCCAGTCATTCTCGGCAGCACTCGCAGCAGGTTACTGCCATTTTGTCCAGTCATGCATCCCCGCTGCCTTCGCCAGAGAGGTCTCCTTCTCCCCAGATGCCCGTTTCTCCTCTGCCGGCACCAGTGGAGTCTCCTCCCAGGCTTCCTCACCCAGCACCCGCTGGGCCGGCACCTGTACTGCTGCTGCCACAGCCTGTGGACCTGACACCAATATTTCCTCTTCTGCAGTCTGTGGACCCGGTACCAGTACTGCCTTTACCACAGCCTGCGGATCCGCAGCCAGACCCACAGCTGGTGCCTGCCGGTCTTCTGCCAGCCCTGATGCCGGCCTTCCCTTGTCCAGCGCCAGCCTACCCTTATCTGCTAGTATATAGCTACCCTTTCCCTGGTGGATTACAATGCCCTATTCTTTGCATGGTGGTCTTTCATGCAGAAGCAGACCACCCTCTCATCAGAGCCCTCCTCCAGCATCCCCAGATGGCCCACCGGGGCCTTCCACCCCCAGACCGGATCCAGTGCCCCTGTATGCCAGGGTCCACTGGATCCAGACCCAGCACTTGCTCCAGCGCTCGTCTGGATGAATGTCTACCAGTTGAAAGTGAGCCAGAGGAGTGGGATGAGGATGTCTGATTATTCGGAGTCTTCTTCCACCTCCAGCAATTCTTTTGAAGGGGAAGAACCCGCTAAGGTGGTTCCTAAGTCCTATCCTGATGATCCATCTTTCATGGAAGTCATTAGATACATCCAGGACACTATGGGCTAGGAAACAGAGGAACAGGACCCAGAGCAGCATTGCCTGGCCTTTTGTTTGTGGAAGCTGGACGCCCTCCCAATTTTCCACCACCCCTATTGACTCCTATGAAAATGTCACAAGGGCAGCTTGGAATCACCCCTCCACTCCAACGATATCCAAGAAAGCTGACAGGCTACAGCACTCTGGCTGGTAAGCCCTTTTTGGGGGGGGTCAACCCAAGGCTGACTCATCGTGGCACATGACCACACCAAGAAGCCCAAGCACCTCAGTACCCTTCCCCTTGACAGGGAATCCAGGCAGCTGGACCACCTGGGCAAGTGAATTTTTGCATCCTCCACCATGGTTATCGGGGCCATTAACTGCTTGGCCCACATGGTCTAATATCAGAATGTCCTCCGAGACCAAGCCAGGGGCTTAGTTCAGGCTTTGCCCAAAGACCACCTCCAAACCACAGCTCCCTCAGCATCTTAAGGCAGGCGCTCACATGGGCAACCATGTCCTTTGGGCCACCTATGATGCTGTGGATGCCTCAGGCAGGGGAGCTGCCACAGGTATCTGCCTCCAGCACCATTTTTGGCTTCGGGTGTCCGGCTTAACCTCAGATTTGCAGTCCAGCATTTTGGATGCCCTCTTTCAGGGAGAAGTCCTGTTCGGAGGGGATGACCAGGATCTAATTTCCTCCCTCCAGGAATTGGGATGTGCTCTCTGGTCCATTGACTCACTGTACCATATCCAGCCAAAGCAAAGTCAGCGCCCTTCTTTTCACCATTCCTACTGCAGGCAGGCCCACCCACCTGCCAAAGATTAGGAAAAATGCAAGGCAGCTTCAGCACCCTCTGGAGCTGCACCAGAGCCCCGTGAGCACCTGCAGCTGCCCTCCAGGCACCTGCCCCTACCTCCTGACTCCTTGACCAACCCCCCCTCTAGAAAAGCTTCTGAGGGAGGCTGTCAAGGGTTAATTCTCCCTTCACCTTGATGGGTAGGGGGACATTACCTCGGACAACTAGGTTCTGCAGATCGCAGAACTCGGCCACATGTTCGAGCTTCTTGAGTGGCCCCCAGAAAATCCTTTAGGAAACCTGACCTTCCCCCCAGCTCATGTGTCTGTTGTCTGGGAGGAAATTCAAGCACTTCTGCAAGAAAAAGCTATAGAGCCTGTCCCCACAGCCCTGTGGGGCAGGGGACTCTATTCACACTTCTTCATGGTCCCCCCAAAAAAACAGGGCTCTCTGGCCCATCCTCGATCTGAGTCATCTGAACTTGTACATAAGAGTACAAATGCTTCAGGATGATCACCCTTCAGGGGTTATTGCTCCTCGTACGCCGAGGAGATTGGTTCTGTTCTCTGGACATGCAAGATGCGTATCTGCATATCAGAATCTTTCCTTCCCATCGGCTCTTCCTCTACTTCCATTTCCAGGGAGCCCATTTCCAATTCAGGGTCCTCCCTTTTTGCATTTCTTCAGCCCCCAGGGTCTTTACCAAGTGTCTGGTGGTGGTAGCGGCTGCATTGCAGAGACAGTTTCCACGTATTCCCCCAACTAGATGACTGGCTGTTAGCAGCCCCCTCCACAGACTGTCTGGTCCAGACTCTGGAATATACCTTTCGCCTCTTCCAGACTTTGGTTATCACTATCAGTCAGTCAAAATCTTGACTATCTTCTTGTGTGTGGCTCCAGTGCATAGGAGCAGTTCTGGATACCACCTAGGGCATGGCCTTCTTGCCCATGGACAGGGCAGAATGCCTGATGGCCAAGGCTCACCTGGTCTCCAGTCAAGTCCCAGTCAGGATCTTCCTTTGACTGCTGAGTCGCATGGCAGCAGCCATTGCCATGGTTCCCCTCGCCCACCTTCACATGCGGGTTCCTCAGTGGACATTGAAGGTTCAGTGGGTCAATGTATGGATGACCTGGGCCAGTTAGTCATGGTCTGTGACCCAGTCAGAAGAGTTCTGTCATTGTGACTTGAACCAGCCAATCTGCTTCAGGGGGTTTCCTTTCAAATCCCGGACCCTCATCAGGTTATCATGACGGACACGTCATGGTCTAAGCTGGGGAGCTCATTTGGGTGCTCACCAGACTCGGGATACTTGGACAGATGTGGAACAGTCTCCCCACATCAATGTTCTGGAGACACAAGAGGTTCGGTATGCTCTGCAGGCTTTCCAGACTCATCTCTTCCCTGGTCCGTTGTTGGTGCAGACGGACAACATGTGCGTGTTGTATTACATAAACAAACTGGGGAACTCACACTTACCCCCCCCCCGTGTTAGGGGGTGATGAGGGTTTGGTATTGGGCCATCGAGCATGATCTGAAGCTCTCGGCCATCCATGTTCCAGGCATCCAGAACATCCTGGCGGACAGTCTCATCCGCCCCCAGTCAAGCACTCATGAGTGAGAGCTTCTGACCCCAGTGGTTGAAGATTTCTTTGACAGATGGGGTCGCTCAGAGGTGGACCTTTTTGCATCCCCAATCAGTGCAGTGCTGTCACTTTTTTGCTTGCTTGATCCACTTGGAGTTCTGTCCACACTTTCACTAAGCATTATAGTCTGGGCATTGCTTCTTAGCGCAGGCCAACTTCAGCTCACTGTTCTGCAGGGCCTTCTTTCTTAGGCCATTGGCTGCTGTCTGTCCTTCTCCCGGTGCCGCTTTCTTTACAGTACCAGAACTCCTTGGGACTCTGCCTTACCAGTGTTGGCCTGCTGCATGAGCCTTCCTCAAAGATAATACAATTACATAAGAACTTACCATAACTATAGATCTTCAAGAGGAGCTCTTGCAGCAGGCCCTAATTTCCCTCCCTCCTTCCCCCTTCCTTTTTCTCTGCTGCATTCCTCTTCAATTCATTTGGGTTTTCTGCTTCCCTTTCCTTCTTGGCTCTCAGGAACCTCCTCTGTTCTTCCTTTACTGCCTGCTCTGGATCTCCAGCAGGAGAACTGAGGAAGGTGTAGAGGACCGCCTACCTTTATAGGATAGGCCAACATCAAAGGGTGTCGTCGGTGGGTGGTCCCCCATTGTAGACTGCTAGCTAGAAAGTTTTCTGTGTGGTCCTAATGCCTGGCAGCTTCGTCCTACCTGTGTTGGCCTGCTGCAAGAGCTCCTCTTGAAAATCTACTGTATGGTAAGTTCTTATGTAACTGTACTTTGTTGCTAAGATAAAACATTAAAATCAGGTCACCTCTGACCCTTCTCTCCAAGCTGTGCAGCCCCAAATGTTCCAGTCTGGTTTTATAACTTATCCTGAACCATTTTAGTACATTTTCTTTGGACCCTCTCCATAATATTTACCTCCCCCCTTAAATGAGGTGACCAAAACTTGGAGCAGTAGTCCAGATATGGTCTGGCCAGTGACTGGTAAGTTGGAATGATCACCTCCTCCTGGCAACATACAAAGTGTTTGGTTTTCTTTTGAGACAACCAAGTATCTTATTTGCTTTAGCAACTGCATGGTTGTTACTTTTTGTGAAAGTAAGGGTGGATTGCACCACCACCCCCAAGATCTTTCTATTACTGCTCTTATTTGAATTAACAACCTCTCAGTTTGTATTTAGCACAGGGACTGTTATTACCCACATGTAAGACCACACATTTGTCTGCACTGAACTGCATCCCCCACCCTCTAGCCTGTATGTCTAATCTGTCCAAATTGGACTGAATATGATTTGTATCTGCCTTGGTTAGTGCTGGGCCTCCAATTTTGGTGTCGTCTGCAAACTTGTTGACATGTCCAGTAAAAACAGTGGTGCATGCCCTTTACATATAGATTAAACAGGATCGTCCGCAGGACAGAACCTTGTGGCACCCACTAGTCATTGTGATGTTTTTAGAAATCTCCCCCTTTACCCCAACTCTCTGTTTCCTGTCATACAGACAGTTTTGGACCCAGCTCACTACTCTGTGATCTATTTCCATATTATTAAATTTGTTAATCAGTTTTGGCAGGATTGGCACCGCTGCACCAGTGATTGTTTTCCTCACTCAGTCAGCGTGGACAAGCACAGTCCTTCATGTTACGGTGTTGGGTCCCTCGCTCACTCCCCCAGGCTCACTCTCAGGAGGCAGGACAACATGGATCCCATCACCGTCACCCTCCTAAGTGCAAGGCGCTCCCTGGGGTTGGTGTGCGAGGAACGCAAGCACAACAACATGGCTAAAATGGCCGGGGACACTGGCAGTGGCCAGAGGCCGGGACAGCAGCGGAACGCGGCAGTGCCAGAGAGGAGGAGATTATCAGCCATCTTCGGAGGTCTGGCAGCAGTCAGAAAGCCAAGGAGGTTGGGAATCGGTAGAGGAGATTGAGAAACTAAAACTTTTACAGGTAGGACATGTGGCTGTGTGGGGGCACTGGAGCAGTTGTGATGATGAGATGAGTCAACATTAGCAATTGTATTGGACCGGTGGCCAGTTACTTGGTGAATGGGAACAAGCATTCATAGTACGAAGGACTGAAATACTTGAACGTTTTCGCTTTTATTCCAGCTGGTTAAGGCCTTAGCTTTGATTACTGTTTTGGTCTGGATGTGACTATGAGCTGAGGTTGATTAAATATTCACTTGGGAAAGAAAAGTAAATTAATAGGTCTCTACTAAAATGTGAATATAATAAGCTCCACTTTCCAAAGAAGGATGTACTTCATATTACTGAGCTAAAATGTGTAGCAGCTCAGTGCTAAATGAGTAAAGACTGGGTAGGTAAAAAGATGGAGAAAAGAACCAGTAGAGAAAAGAATGGAGTAATGAGGGAACAGGGAAGAGAATAGTTGTAGCTTATCACATAAGTACATGGAACTAGTAGGTAGAAGAGTTAGAATAGAGTGTTTTTTCGGACTATAAATTTGCACAAGTTATAGTATTGTATATCAGTTGTTCAAAATATTTGTTATCCTCCTCAATTCTATTCACCTACAGTAAAAAATGACATAGGAACTTAAATTTTTATTCAGTCTTTTTATCTGGGCTCCCTTATTCTCTTTGAGATAGGAACACTGTAGTACAATACCAGTATAAACTGCCTAGTGAGTGGAAGCACCTGATGACGAGTTGTCACTCAGGTCATTCAGTTGTGGGAAGCTGTGGTGATGTAGGGCTTGCCTGTCAGTCATTTAGATATGGGGACAGTGGTGATGTGGGACTTGTCAAGCACTCAGATCTGGGGAGCGCTTGTGATGGGGGCCATGGAAGTCATACATATCTGGGGAAGTTGGAACTGTACTGTGAGGCTTATTCACTCCAATGTGGGGCCACTGGTTATATGTGGCTTGTCTGTCACGGTAGGGCATACTATATGCAGCACTACTAATGTGGGACTTGTCACTCACTCAGAAGTGAGAACCACTGATAATGTAGGAGTTGTCAGTCACTCAGATATTGGGAGCTCTTTTGATCTGTTTGTGCTTGCCTGTCACTTAGGTAGGACTTGTGAGAGGCAGTAATAATACAAACATACAAATATGCGAATCTGTCAGCAAAAACAGCCCTTACGGTCTATCAAGTTAATCTGCTCGAATGCACAGCTAGCACCCTTATATTGCAGCTATCCCCCCTCCTCTCCCCCTCACCTTTACCCCCCCGCACCCTGTCCCATGCCCTTTTAAAACTACCCACTGTGCTAAGGATATGACCTCCTCGGGTAGAGTGTTACATTTTTCCACCACCCTCTCTGTGAAAAAATACCTCCTCATCTCTCTGTGCTGTAGTTTTTGACAGAGGAGAATTGGCTTTCAGAGCAAATAGCAGTCTAGAGCTACAGTTTTCTTACTGATAAATCACTTCTATCTCAGCAGGAGTCAGTTCCTGTTTGGATTAAGAAAACAGATACTTTATTAGAAGCAGGGGGTCTCATTTAAGTAAAAAAAAAAAAAAAAGAAAAAGAAAATCACTGTGCGATTCTCTGAGGAAGGGGCTGTATCAGCTTAATTTACTGAGTCAGAGGGTGAAGCTAATTGGGGGTGTGGCGTAGGAGTACAAAAGCAGGTGTCTCCAATTGCAGCTTCCTGCTGTAGTTTTTGACAGAGGAAAATTTGCTTTCAGAGCAAGTAGCAGTCTAGAACTACAGTTTTCTTTAATTGCCTTCCTTCCCACCCTCCCACCCTAAGCCAGTTCTACTTTTATAGCCACTGGATTTGACTGACAACAGGAACTTCCTGTTTGGCAGTAGGAAAGAAAGGAAGGATCACTGAGACACATTAGTTTCATCAATCTTGAAGGAACCTAAAAAAATAGCTCTTTCACCCACCCCGCCGACCCCGACTGCTGGAGGTCTGAATCCAAGCACAGAAGAAGGAGACTACTGAAGACTACAGGAAGTTCCTGTCCCAGAACAGGAAGGGCGAGAGTTGTAAGGGCACATAGACAGTAGGAACGTAGGTGTAAAAATACATAGAGGGAAGAGACAGTAAGCATACAAAGCAACAGGAGAGGGGACACAAAATAAGTCAAGATGGGAGTGGTGCAGTGCAATGGCTGTGGGGCAGCAGTGTTCCGGGAGACATTCTGGAGGCTGCGATGCTGCCCTCTTGCAGGCACCTCTCTGGTCTGAGGGAGGAGGTTGCCCGTCTCCAGGCTGACCTGGCTAGGATTCGTGAAACCTCTTCCCCCACCCAAGGACCACCAGGGCCACCACCGCTACCTCAGAGGCTGCCAAGAAAGAGGAGTGGTTGGACCAAGGTGGGCTCAGGGATGGAGAAGGTGGTGGAACAGAGGTGCATCCCTCCAATTGTACCTCTCCACAATTCATATGCTGTTCTGGCGAAGAGTACTTCCTCTATGGAGGCACCTGCAGTGGAGACCAAGGAGGATGCTGGGAACCTCCACAAAGGAGACCCACAGGAGGGTGGCATGAGACTCCACAGGGGAAGGAAACAACTCCTGGTGGGAGACTCAGTCATTAGGGGATAGAAGTGAGGGAGGAAGGGGATAGGGAGTTAAGATGCCTGCCAGGTGCCACGGCTCGGTGGGACAAGAAGCGAATCCTCAGGATTGCGGGAGCAGCTGCACGAGGGAGGGAGCTGGATGTCATTGTCCACCTAGGGACAAATGATCTGGCTGTGAATGGGATCCGAGCAGTGCAAGAGGAGTTTGTAGAGTTGGGGAGGGGCCTTAGACAAGTAGCATGTACGGCAACCTTCTCGGAGGTGCTGCCTGTCTATGCCAAGGATGATGCTAGGGTATTTCGCACCATGGAATTCAATGAATGGTTGAAAAACTGGTGTGGAGCTCAGAGTTTTGGCTTCATTGGGGACTAGGAGCCACCTGGAGGGATGCAGGCCTATACTGTGGCGGATGATCTGCATCTGTCCCGGGGAACCAGGATCCTAAGTGATAGGTTTAATGCTTCATTGGCAAGCATTTAAGCTAATCAAGGGGAGGCACTGAAAAAAGCAGGGAAATCCCAGCCTCCCCCCACAAAACATGGTAGTTAGAGAGGTAAACACCAAAGTAGAGAAGTCAGTAGGGAGCAGGACAGGGGTAAAATGCAGAAAAGGCAGTAAGGACAGGAATGGGGCTAAAAGGGGTAGGTAGCATCAAAAAATGGAAGGCGATGAGTACCAATATCCCAGTCTGTGTAACAAGCTCCCTGAACTAGTGGCCTTGATGGAAGCGGGATGCCTGGATATTGTGGCAGTCACTGAAACATGGTACACAGAGAACCATGACTGAGATGTCAGCATACCAGGACACACAATCTACAGGAGGGACAGAGTGGGTAAAAGAGGAGGAGGAGTACCTCTTTATATAAGGGAAGGGATTAAAGCAACAGAACTAAAGAGTAAATAGGAAGTTGATGAGTCACTATGGGTCACCCTGGAGACAGAAAATAGCACCACAATCTGCATGGGGGTTGTGTACAGACCCCCCTCTCAGGGGGAGGAAATGGACTAAGAAAATGATAGAAGGCACCCTTAAAATGGCAGAAAAAGGGGAGATATTGTTGATGGGGGACCTGAATATGCCAGATGTTAACTGGAGTACCTTTGCTGCAGGTACATCCAAGAGCAGAGTCATTCTTGATGCCCTACAGGGGGCATGCCTCAGACAGCTAGTGTTGGATCCCACTCAGGAGGGAGCAATCTTAGACCTGGTACTCTCAAATGGGGGAAGGAGAAAGGATCTCAGATTTAGAAGTGGGTAGCCATCTGGGAACAAGTGACCACCAAACAGTGTGGTTCACAATAAACACAGCCATAGAGTCAAGCGATACAAAAATAAGAGTATTGGACTTTAGGAGGGCTGACTTTGGGAAAATGAGAGAGTGCCTCAGAAAAACACTAGCAAATGGGCAAGAAGGAGGGGTGGAGGAACAGTGAGGAATAATCAAAACAGCCATCACAGAGGCAGCAAGCCTTTGTGTTGAGAAAATCAACAAAACAAAACGAAGGAAAAAAACACTATGGTTCTCAAAAGAGGTGGGAGGAAAGGTTAAGGAGAAAAGGATAGCATTCAGGAAATATAAGGAAACACAGAAGGAGCAGGACAGAGAACTTTATCAGTTAAAGCAGAAGGAGGCAGGGAAGGCAGTCAGAATAGCAAATGCACAAACTGAGGAAAAGATAGCCAACTCTGTTAAGAAGGGGGATGAAACCTTTTTATAGGTACATTAGGGAGCGAAGAAAGACCAAGGGAGGGATACAGAGACTTAATAAAGGGGAGGGAATGTGGGCAGAGGGTGACAGTGAAAAAGCAGGGATACTGAACGAATGTTTCTGCTCAGTATTCACAACAGAAGAGGAGGGGGAGGTACCTAAACCAAACAAGAGAAACCTGAATAGGGGGGTCGATACCAGTCCATTCACAGAAGAAAGGGTTTTGAAAGAACTCTTAAAACTGAGGGTGGACAAAGCAATGGGGCCTGATGGGATTCACCCCAGAATTCTAAAAAGAACTAAGGGTAGAACTAGTAATGCCACTGACTACTCTTTTTAGCAAATCATGGGAGGGTGGGGTGGTACCTCAGGACTGGAGGAGGGCAGATGTGATTCCACTTCACAAAAGTGGGAGCAGGGCAGAGGCAGGAAACTACAGACCAGTCAGTTTGACCTCAGTGGTAGGGAAAATGATGGAATCACTTCCGAAGGAAAGAATTGTTGAGTACCTAGAGGCCAGTGGGGCACAGGACCCAAGGCAGCATGGTTTCACAGCAGGAAGGCCATATCAGAAGAATCTAATAGATTTCTTTGACTGGGTTACCAAAGTAGTAGATCAGGAAGGGGCTGTGGATATGGCCTACCTAGATTTTAGCAAGGCATTTGACACCGTCTCACACAAAAGATTAATATGCAAGTTAGCCAGCCTTGGAGTGGGTCCCAAGATGGTAGCCTGGATAAAAACTGGCTGGACAACCGGATGCAAAGGGTAGTAGTAAACGGAGTCCACAGTGAAGAAAGGAGGGTAACTAGTGGGGTACCGCTGGGTTCGGTATTGGGACCGGTCCTCTTCAATGTCTTTATAGGTGACATTGAAGAGCACCTAGAAGGAAAAGTAAGTCTCTTTGCAGATGACACAGAGATCTGCAACAGGGTTGATGCACAAGGTGGCGAGGAAAGGATGAAAAGGGACTTGACAAGATTGGAGGAATGGTCAGATATATGGCAGCTCAGATTCAATGCAAAGAAGTGCAAGGTAATGCATCTGGGAAACAAAAACCCAGGGGAAAAGTACACAATGGGGGGTGAGATAATAAAAATTGAAAATGACCTAGGAGTAATTATATCAGATGACCTAAAGGTGGGCAAGCAATGTGAGAAGGCAGTAAGGAGGGCTGGAGGGATACTGGCATGCATAGGGAGAGGCATCAACAGTAGAAAGTAGGAAGTTGTTATCCCTCTGTACAGACAGTTGGTGAGACCCAATCTAGAGTACTGCGTGCAATTCTAGAGACCCCATCTCTGTAAAGACATACACAGAGTGGATGCTGTTTGGAGGAGGGCAACCAAAATGGTGCAGGCTCTGCACCAGAAGACATACGAGGAGAGACTAAAGCAGCTTAATATGTATACCCTTGAGGAAAGGAGGGAGACGGGGGACATGATAGAAACTTTCAAGTATCTCAAGGGAATTAACAAAGTACGAGGGTAGTATTTTTCAGAAGAAGAGATGTGCAAGAACAAGGGGGCACAATTTGAAGATAGAGGGGGGACAGCTCAGAGGTAATGTTAGAAAGTATTTTTTCATAGAGAGGGTTGTGGATGTATGGAACAGCCTTCCTGAGGAGGTTGTGGAGTCAGGAACTGCGGGAGAATTCAAGAATGCATCAGACAGACATAAGGCAGTTCTAGTGGGGGGTTGGAGGAAGTAAGCTGTTGATTAACTAGAATCTGCAGCTTATCCATCAGGTAGGGAAATGGCCAGACTGGGTGGGCCAAGTGGTCCTTATCTGCCATCAAACTCTATGTTTCTGTATCTTCCACCCTCCAACCTGAGACTATGCTCCCTGGTGTCCCTTCCTCTCCTCAGCTTAAATATCCCTTCTGTGCCCATTTTGTTAATCCCCTTCAAATATTTGA
The DNA here is from genome assembly GCA_016271365.2 of Neoceratodus forsteri. Taxonomy (NCBI): domain Eukaryota; kingdom Metazoa; phylum Chordata; order Ceratodontiformes; family Ceratodontidae; genus Neoceratodus; species Neoceratodus forsteri. The sequence continues at coordinate 1,077,991,253 of CM057452.1, read as the reverse complement.
AGGTCTCAATCATATCCCCCCATCCCGCCTCTCCTCTAGGGTGTACATTTTCAGCTCAGTCAGCCTGTCCTCATAGGTTTTGCCTTCCAGCCCCTGGATCCTCTTAGTCACCCTATACTGCACCCCATCCAGCAATCTGATATCTTTCTTCAGAGAGGGACGCCAGAACTGCACACAGTACTCCAAATGTGGCCTGACTAGTGACCTGTACATCGGCAGGATCACATCCCTTTTTCTGGATAAGATTCCCTCACAGTATACCCCAGCATCTTGTTGGCCTTAGCTGCCACCTTCCTGCACTGAGCTGAGTTGTTCATGTTACCCGTTGTGATCACCCCTAGGTCCTTCTCCTCTGTGACCTCAGTCTGAACCCCTCCCAACTGGTAGCTCCTCCCTGGGTTCCTTGCCCCGAGAAGTGCATAACCTTGCAGTTCTTCACACTGAAACTCAATTGCCACTTTTCCAACCACTCCTCCATATGGATCATGTCCTCCTGTAGCCCCTGCCACCCCTCTATGTCGTCGTCCACTGCCCCATCTTGGTATCATCTGCAAATAGACTGTATAATGTACAGTCATGGCCAAAAATATTGGCGCCCTTGCACTTTTTTCAAATAACTCACAATTCCTCTAAACATAAGTTGAAATTAACAACAGTACAGTATTTGGTTTCCACAATTCTTTATTTCTCTGTTAATATTACAGAACCTTTGTTTTTGATTCAGAATTTAATATATCCTTTTAAATCAGAAAATGAAAAGAAATGGCATTGACAAAATTATTGACACCCTAGACTTAATATTTGGTAGCACAGCCTTTGGTCAAAATAACTGCAATCAACCGCTTCCTATAGCCATGGATGAGCTTCCTGCACCTCTCTACTGGCAGTTTGGCCCACTCTTCTTGTGCAGACTGCTCCAGTTCTCCCAGATTTGAAGGATGCCTTCTCCCAACTGCTGTTTTCAGATCTCTCCACAGGTTTTCAATAGGATTTAGATCTGGACTCATGGCTGGCCACTTCAGAACAGTCCAGCGTCTTGTCTTGAACCATTCCTGGGTGCTTTTTGAAGTGTGTTTGAGGTCATTGTACTGCTGGAAGACCCATGACCTTTGATGGAGACCCAGCTTTCTGACACTGGGTTCAACATTGCGCTCCAAAATGGCCTGGTAATCTCCAGATTTCATGATGCCATGCACACATTCAAGGCACCCAGTGCCAGAGGCAGCACAGCAACCCCAAAAGATCACTGAACCTCCTCCATGTTTGACTGTAGGGAAGGTGTTCTTTTCTTTGAAGGCTTCATTTTGTTTTCTGTAAACATAGAGATGATGTGCTTTACCAAAAAGCTCTAATTTGGTCTCATCTGTCCACAGGATATTCTCCCAGAAGGATTTTGGCTTGTTCAGGTGTGTTTTGGCAGACCCCAGTCGGGCTTTCTTATGTCTCTCTCAGCAGTGGGGTCCTCCTGGGCCTCCTACCATATAACCCACTTTCATTGAGTTGGCGACGGATGGTGCGAGTTGAAACTGTCGTACCTTGTGTCTGAAGGTCAGCTTGAATCTGTTTGGCAGTTGATCGAGGTGCTTTCTCCACCATTCGAACAATCCTGTGCTGCAATCTTCGATCAAGTTTTCTCTTGTGCCATGTCCAGAGAGGTTGGCTACAGTGCCATGGGCCTTAAACATCCTGTGGAGGAAACAGGAACATCAAGGTCTCTGGAGATTGATTTGTAGCCTTGAGATTGTCCATGCTTGACTACAATCTTCTGTCTGACCTCCTCAGACAATTCTCTGGCTGTCTTTCTTTTCTCCATGCTCACACAGTGACACAAAACAGAAGAATGAGTCCTTTTCTCTATTCAAACTGGTTGAATGAATAATTTTTATATTGCAGGCACCTGCAACTCACCACAGGTGAGTTCAATTCCAAAGTGAAGGAGAATCACCTGCTTGAAATCTAATTATTTCTAACTACTTCTAAAAGGTGCCAATAATTTTGTCCGGGCCATTTAAGGATTTCTGTGTGGAATAAGCTAAGACTTAGTAAATTTTTCTGCTTTTTGTGTTTTATTCCACTGCAAACCAAAGAAATACATATGTGGATACCAAAATGTATTTTAATTTCAACAATTTTCTGGAAGGAATGGTGCATTATTAGAAAAAACTGCAAGGGTGCCAATATTTTTGGCCACGACTGTACATGCCTGTTACAGTCACAATCTACAAATCTGTCAATGTGATCAGGAAGCTAGATGAAACACAGAGAGAGAGACTCCTCCACCCCAGTGTCTGCAACACTTACTTAGGAGTGGGTCAGGGTGGGTGAAGGACATCATCAGAGGCTCCGCCAGTAGCTGGGGAGGGAGCAAGGTAGGTGAGTGACACCATCACTTGCTGGGCAGTTGGTCAAGGTAGTAGTAACAACTGAAAAAAGACAAATTTGGGTAATGTGCTGGCACTGAAATGGTGTTCGTTATGCTGTGCTGTCTCATCAGTAAAACCCCCAAAATGCACCACTGAGCAACAAAAACTCCAGAGCTCGGGGGCCCCCAGACCCCTGCCATTTCTTAAGCCCCTCCCCCGGGAAAAATAAAAGTTGACTCCTATGAGCATATCATAATATTGAGTCTTCCACTACAATAGTTTCTTTTATTTTGGTAATGCTGGGTTGTACATTTGTCCTTATAGACTCTATTTAAAGCTATGGCTGCCCTTGAAGCTGTATTATGTATTCCGTCCCTGGGTTTCTGTGCCCCAAGTGTATTATTTCGCACTTTTTGCATTGAAATTCAGTTGCCATACCCTGTTGCTTCTTGTCCATTCAACCCCATCCTCCCCAGAGTGTCCACCCTATTGCAGAGTTTGGTGTAATCCATAAAGAGGCAGACCTTCCCTTCCAGCTCTTCTGCAGTGTCATTTATAAAGACATTAAAGAGACCAATCTCAGCACTGATACCCGAGGCACCCCGCTGGTCACCCTCCCTTCCTCTGAGTGAACTCAGTTTATCACCACCCTCTGTCACCTGTCCCTTAACCAATTTCTTATCCAGTTTAATACCTTTGAACCCACTCCTAAGCAACCCAACTTGCTTACTAGTCTTCTGTGTGAAATGGTTTTTAACATATGGAGAGGGATCTGGGGGTCATAATCAATGACTCCCTCAAGCAAACAAGTCATTGCAACAAATCATACAGTAAGGCATCAATGATGCTGGGTTGTAAAGAGAGGGGTTTTGGCAGTAGGAGAAGCAAGGGGACTCTGTCACTGTGCAGATCCCTGGTGAGGCCTCATCTGTGTAGTACTGTGAGTACTGTGCCCAGTTCTGGAGTCTTCACCTGAGGAGAGACATCGACAAACTAGTCAGTACAGCGAAGGGTTACTAAGATGATCCAGGGCCAGCAGGGAAGATCCTATGAGAATTAGCTGGAGGCTCAAAATATGTACTCACTGGAAGCCAGACGTGAATGGGGGGACATGATTAAATGAAAAAATTACTCACCATAGTAATCTTATGTCTTCCAGGGGATCACTCATTATGATTAAACAAATGCAGCCAGCCTTCAGCGTTGTACTGCCACAGAGAGATAGAATTTATGCAAATTATGGAACTGTAATTGGCTCGTGCCAATTTTAAACTGCTGCCCCCAGTAACTACTGCACTCTGAGTGCTTCAGATACTTGCAAAGCTTAACAGGGTAAAGACCCTTTAGCTATCTAATACTAATGATTAACACCCCCCCCTTTGTTTTAAACACTCCCCATAAAACATCAAAATCCCTTAGAAAAGGAAACACAGATATCAACTGGTAAAAGAACTGTAACATAAGCTGTGGAAAACCTGTCCCTAAGGCCAGCAGGGGTGCAGAAACTAGGTTGCTTCCTTTTAATAGGTTTAGGTAGGGGAGGCAGGGTGGGAGCTTTAATCATAATGAGTGATCCACTGGAAGAAACAAGATTACTATGGTATTTTTTTCTTCTAACCCCAGGAATCACTCACTAAGATTAAACAAATGCAGACTGCCAAGCAGTACCTTTGGAGGTTGGGCTGAGAACCTATTTGGGGAACAGGTTCTGCAGAGCTGCTGTACCAAATCTGGCATCATTTCTGAACTATATGTCCAGGCTGTAATGCTTGGTGAAAGTGTGATGTTTCCCATGTCACTACTCTGAAGATTTCCAATAGTGGGATGTCTCTTGCAGCTGCCACTGATGCAGCTGTACCTCTAGTAGAATGTGCCCTGAGGCCCAGGGGGTCTTGTTTACCCACTTTACTGTAACAGAACTGTATGCAAGCCACAATCCAGTGTGCAATGGTTCATTTTGATGCTGGCTTACCCGTACCCACTTCCCTATAAGTGAGGAACAGCTGGGTATGCTCAGGCCTATGAGCCTTGGTTCTTTCAAGGTAGTGGCTAAGTGCCCTCTTGACATTCAGACTATGCAGTTTCCGCTCAGGTGAGCTAGAATTCTCAGTGAAGAATACTGGTAGCGTAATAGATGGATTCAAATGAAAATCTGAGACCACCTTTGGAAGGAATTTCCTGTTGGTCCTGAGTACAACTTTGTCCCTGTGAACAGATATGTACTCCTGGTCAGTGCACAGGGCCTGCAGTTCACTAATTCTTCTGGCTGAAATGATGGCCACCAGGAAGACAGTTTTCCATGTGACATACTTCAAGTCTGCGGTTGCTATAGGCTCAAAAGGGGGCTCCATGAGCTTGACAATACAAATGTTGAGATTCCAGATCGAGACTGACTCCCTGAGGGGAGGGTGAAGGTGACTGAGACCTTTAAAGAATTTCTTGAAAAATGACTAAGAGGCCATAGACCTATCCTTACCAGCTGATGCATATGCTGAGACTGCAGCCAAATGGACATTATGTATGTTCCCTTGTAATGACTGTTTCTTTTTACATTACTATATTTGTATCAATCTGCATGTAACCTTTGCAAATGAGCTTTTAGCTCTAAGATTCACTAAGAAAGTTGGAAGAAGTATAAAGCCAAAGCCCATGAACACTCCTATCAGTCATCCATAATACCCAAGGGAATGGTCATGTAATAAGTAGTTGTCTAGGTGTTTTTTAAACATAGAAACATCGAATTTTATGGCAGATAAGGATCACTTGGCCCACGTAGTCTGCCCATTTCCCTATCAAATGGATAAGCTGCAGATCCTAGTTAACAAACAGCCTACTTCCTCCTACCCCCCCACTAGAATTGCCTTATGTCTGTCCCATGCATTCTTGAATTCCCCCACTGTTTTTGACTCCATGACCTCCTCAGGAAGTCTGTTCCATGCATCCACAACCCTCTCCGTGAAAAAATACTTCCTCACATAACCTCTGAGCCTTCCCCCTCTATCTTCAAATTGTGCTCCCTTGTTCTTGCACATCTCTTTTTCTGAAAGATGCTACCCTCTTGGACTTTGTTGATTCTCTTGAGGTACTTGAAAGTTTCTATCATGTCCCCCCTCTCCCTCCTTTCCTCAAGGGTATACATATTAAGCTCCTTTAGTCTCTCTTCGTATGTCTTCTGGTGCAGGCCCTGCACCATTTTGGTTGCCCTGCTCTGGACAGCTTCCAGCCTGTCTATATCTTTGCAGAGATGGGGTCTCCAGAACTGCACGCAGTACTCCAGATGGGGTCTCACCAACTGTCTGTACAGAGGGCTAGCAACTTCCTGTTTTCTACTGGTGATGCCTCTCCCTATGCATCCCAGTATCCCCCTGAAGATATTCTTGGTTTACTGATGACAGTATCTATAGGGAGTGAATTCCATGGTTTTATATTTCTCTGAGAGAAGAAATATGCTTTTTTTTGTATTAAAGCGTTGTCTTTTTATTTGAAGTGGGTGTCCTCTTGTGTTAATGTTTATCTGTTTGAAATCAATGCCAATTTCAAACATTACATTTTCGTTATTTATAATATCTCTAGTGAGCATAAGCTCAAAGGTTGTAATCTGAGACTTGATTAAATAAATGTTGACGGCCTGAGGCCCAGAGAATGTAGGTGAATCAAGTAGTCCAGCAGGACAGAGAGACTGGCACCAGAAGGACCAGCATCTCTTTCCTTGCACCAAATGGAAAATCTTTTCCATTTTGTGGAATAAGTTTTCTTGGTAGATGGTTTCCTGGAACCCCTAAGCACAGTCAAGACCTCTTCAGAGAGATTTAAGTTTGCAAACTCATAAGTCTTCAAGAGTCATGCCTTCAGTCGCAGGGCTCTGAGATTGGGATACAGGATCCTGCCCTGAATGGATGTCAGGAGATTGTGCCTCTGGGACAGATGGATTGGCTGTGAAGCAGAAGTGAGTACCGTGGCTGCCTCGCCCAATATGGAGCCACCAGGATCATTGTTGCTGGCTGTGACCTGAGTTTTGCCAGAGTCCTGAGCAACAGGGGAAAGGTAGGGAAGGCATACAGGAATCTGCCTGACCAATCCAGTGTTAAGGCAGCCACTGGGACTGTACCCCTGTTGGGGAGGTCTGTAACAGAACTGTGGCAGCTGCTGATTGTCTGTGGAGGCAAAGAGATCTATCTCTGGTGTGCCCCACCTTCTGAACACTGACTGTAGCACTTGTGCATTGAAGGACCATTCATGATGGTTATGACTCATTCTGCTGAGAGAGTCTGCCGGGGCATTGTCCTTTCCTGGGAGGTGGACGGCTGACAGAGAAGATGCTTGCAGTGAGTAGGCCAGGCCTCACACTCTCATTGCATCTGTGCACAGTGGGGTGGACCTGGTTCCCCCTTGCTTGTTTATGTAGTACATGGTGGTGGTATTGTCTGTCCTGACCTGTACCACCTTTCCTTTTAAGTGAGAAGCAGATGTCTGTAGAGCTAGTTATACTGCCCTGAGCTCCAGGAGATTTATGTGCAGGAGAGATTCCTGAGGTGGCCATGTTCCACTGGTGGTTAGGGCCAGCATGTGTGCTCCCCACCCCAGTAAGGAGGCATCTGTGGTGAGCACCACTGATGGATGCTCCTTTTGGAAAGGAATCCCTTCACTAAGGTTCTCTGGATCTAGCCACAACTGCAGAGCCTGCAAAAGGGTGTCTGAGACTGGTACCAGTTTGGCCAGGAACCAGTGAGTTCTTAAGGGAAACTGTATGTCCCTCATTGGAAACCTGGACTCTTGGACTGCTGCTGTGGACACTGCCATGTGGCCCAGTAGCTGCAAAAACTCTCTTGGAGTTCTTGGTCTGTTCAGCTGAAATGACCCTGCTAACTGCAAGATGCTGTGCACCCTGTCCTGTGGAAGGAAGGCCCTTCCCTGGCAGGTGTCCAGTTCTGCGCCAGTAAAGTCCAGAAGCTGAACTGGCTCCATTTTTGACTTACGTACATTTATCAGAAATACTAGTGATGCCAGTGTATTCCTTGTGCAGGCCAGAGTCTCCTTGGCATGTTGCAGGGACTGACCCATGACTAGCCAGTCCAAGTATGGGAATACTGTCACTCCCTGCTTTCTTAAGTGTGCCACCACTACGGCCAGACACTTTGTGAATGCTCTGAGGGGCTAAAGTCAGGTCGAAAGGCATGGTTGAGAATTGGTAGTGACCTGAGGGGAACCTGAACCTCATGTACTTCCTGTGGCTTGGCCTCATTGATATGTAGAAGTAAGCATCCTTGAGGTCTAAGGATGTCAGCCAATCCCCTTTCTGCAGTGTGGGGATTATCATGGCCAAAGTGACCATTTTGAACTTTGGTTTTGAGACATGTTTGTTTAGGAGTCGCAGATCCAGGATGGGTCGCCAGTCTCCATTTTTCTTTTGAGTGAGGAAGTATCTTGAGTAGAAGCCTTTTCCCCTCTGTAGCAGGGACACAGGTTCTACTGCTCTGATGGTTAGCAGGTTTGCCACCGCTGCTTCCAGCAGAATCTTGTCTGCAGAGGTTGCTGGGGTAAAATGCCTGACTTTCAGTTTGGGGAGGGATTTTAAACTTAGAGATGGCCCTTGGTTCACTACTTCCAAGACCCACTTGCCTGTGGTAATGGCATGCCAGGCTTGGAGGAAGTGAGACAGTCTGCCTCCTACTGGTAGGGGGGAGGCGACCTGTACTAGCCCATCAGGGATTCTGCTTTGGCTTGGCCTAAGGTACCTGTACTGGTCTCCTCATGGCCCTCCTTCCTCTACCCCTAAAGTAGTCCCTGGGCTGCTGATAGTCTGTTGTTGCCTGGACCTGAAAGAATGATCTGGAGTAGGATCCCCTACCCCTGCCTCCCCTGTATTGGGACCTATACGAAGTGGAGGGTCTCACTCTAGCTGGATTAGTGCTGTAAGGCGCTTTATATGCCTCCACTTTTTTCATGTAGGCCTTCGTCTTGTCTCCAAAGAGGGAGTCACCCTCACAGGGGAAATCCATGGCCTTTGTGTGTCTTGGGTCAGACTAGCAGTCCTGAGGCAGGCAAATCGTCTCATAGAGACAGTGAGTGCCATCAGCCTTGCTGCTGTGTCATTAGCGTCTACAGCCATGTGAAACTAGTATTTAGTGGCATCCAGTGCTGTCCTGGCAGTTTCTGCCAGGTCCACTGCAACCTCACCTGGGATCTTACCTCTAAGTGCCAGTGTTCCACAAGGCTTTCTGGTACTCTGCTGTGTAAGCCAACTAGCTTGCCTCACAAGTAATGAGGCTGCCCTTTTTTCCCCATGGCATCCGGCTTTCTGGAATCTTTATAAGGGGGGGTGAGAGGACAGAGGGATTCTGACCTTGTCACAGGCCACTGCCTGTACCATCCCCTTCATGGTCAGGGTGGTTGAAGAGGAAAGCGGCACTAGACCTGTCCAGCTGGCACTTCTTGTCAGTCTTTTTCTCAACCCCTAAGAATGATTGAATGGGTTTTAAGAATTTTTAGTACCTGCTTTCCAAGAGATTTGTGAATAGGTAGCAACAGTCTCTTTGTGGGGTCTAACACCATCATTTCTAGGAAGACGGCCTCCTCCTCTTCCTCTTCAGTTTCTTGGATAGGCAGATTTGAGGTGTCCACCATTTGCTTCACAAAAGCATAATGTGAAGTATAATCATCTGGACCCCTGGGTGGGGAACCAAACTCATGCTCAGGGGAAACCTCAGGCTCTATATGCTCTCCCTCCTCCTCCTCCTCCTCCTCTCCTTCTTGTATTTCATACATATAGGCAGGTTTCTGAACCATTGGCACCTGGGCAGGAACTGGTGGAGTTTTTGTGGGAACTGGTACCACCGCCTGAAGTGCCAGCAGAATATGTACATCCCTAGCAATCTCCTTTGCTGCGGGCATAGCAGGCTTGTCAGCTGAGAGCTCCTTAGCCTTCTCGACCGGCGGTGCAGCCACATGTTTCTCTTTTTGTTTTTGTTTTTTGGCTGGAACCGACTCCCCAGCCAGTTCCACAGGCTTTTAGTTTTAGTAGTCAGCTTTATCCATGGATTTTGGATCCACTGACTCTTTAGACCTCTCTTTGTATTTTGAATTGGTAGAGGAAGAGGTAGAAGGGGCTACCTCTTCAGAGGATTTAGGAGGAGGAGCAGAAGTAGCCATTTTTTCTAAATTTTGAGCCCTTTTCTTAATTTTTTTGGGGGGCTGAAAGTCTTACACACAGCACAATTGGCAGAAGTATGGCTGGGACCCAAGCAAAAAATGCAAAGGTTATGCCTATCGGCATTAGCAACTAGTCGGCCACAACTAGTACACTGCTTAAAGTCAGTAGGTCCTGTCTTTTTCTTTGGTCTCTGAGCCTCTGACATTGGTGTCAGAATAAACCCAGTCCTGTTTTAGGTTTTTTTTTTGGCTGAAAGACCAAACGGTCAGTTCCCTGGAACCAGTGGTATTTAAATAAAAATAACCACAATCGGTTCCTCTATAAAAAAGGGAACCGACAACCACTCAGTTCCTGACAGAAAAAAGGAACCGCTAATCAATCAAATTGAAAAAGAAATAAAGTAAAATGTTAGCAGAACCAAAGGAACCACACAAAGATAAAATTAAACAAGATTTTTAAAAGATAAAACCGCTAAACCTAGCAGTTCCCCATGGTTCCATGGAACCAGTGAGGAACCGAAAAAAATACCAAAACTTAACAAAATTAACTCTATAAAAAGGCAGCAAAATGAAATATAAAGTAATTAAGCAGTACTTATCGACTTAAAATTCTGACAAAAAAGTAGGGGAGAGCTCTCCGAGGCATCTTCACTGGCAGGCAGAGTAAAGAATCTGAAGCACTCAGAGTGCGGCAGTTACTAGGGAGCATCAGTTTGAAATTGGCATGAACCAGAGTTCCATAATTTGCATAAATTATGTCTCTCTCTGGCAGTACAACGCTGAAGGCTGACTGCATTTGTTTAATCATAATGAGTGATTCCTGGGGTTAGAAATATAAGCTTCTCAGGGGTATGAACAAGGTGACTAGTGAGGACCTGTTTGTAAGAAATAGGGATGCAGTAACTAGGGGCATGACTGGAGGTTGGTGGTGGTGCAAGTTTAAGAGGAATTTGAGGAAGTTCTACTTCACTGAGGGGGTGGTAGAACTGTGGTGCAGACTTTCAGTGGAAGTGGTTAGGGTATCTACCCTTAATGGGTTCAAACATGGTTTTGATAGAACAGGGGAACTCATAGTCCCCAAGGCGGAGGGCAACACAGGTTTTGAGGGGTGGGGGAGTGAGTCACAGCATACCAGTACAGTAGGCTTTTGGGGCGAAGTAATATAATAAGAGCAGACTCGAAGGATCTGTGTTCTTCTTCTGGTGGCAGATTTTTTGGTTTCCGTGAGGGTGAGCATGCAACTGCATGGTGATTAAAAGTAGGGGAGGGCAAGCCTACTGCTGTATGGTGATTAAAGGAAGAGGATGGTGAACCAGCAACTGCATGTTGAGTAAATGTAGGAGAGGATGAGTGGGCATCAACATGGTGAGTAAAGTAAGGGGAGGGCAAGCCAACCACTGCATGGTGAGTAATAGTAGGGGAAGGCGAGTGTGCAGCTGCATGGTGAGTAATAGTAGGAGAGGGCGAGTGTGCAGCTGCATGGTGAGTAATAGTAGGGGAGGGTGAGTGTGCAGCTGCATGGTGAGTAATAGTAGGGAGGCAGTGTGCAGCTGCATGGTGAGTAATAGTAGGGGAGGATGAGTGTGCAGCTGCATGGTGAGTAATAGTAGGGAGGCGAGTGTGCAGCTGCATGGTGAGTAATAGGGGAGGGCGAGTATGCAGCTGCATGGTGAGTAATAGTAGTGGAGGGCAAGTGTGCAGCTGCATGGTGAGTAATAGTAGGGGAGGATGAGTGTGCAGCTGCATGGTGAGTAATAGGGAGGGCGTGTGCAGCTGCATGAGTAATAGGGAGAGGCGGTATGCAGCTGCATGGTGAGTAATAGTAGGGAAGGGCGAGTATGCAGCTGCATGGTGAGTAATAGTAGGGGAGGGCGAGTGTGCAGCTGCATGGTGAATAATAGTAGGGGAGGGTGAGTGTGCAGCTGCATGGTGAGTAATAGTAGGGGAGGCCGAGTGTGCAGCTGCATGGTGAGTAATAGTAGGGGAGGGCGAGTATGCAGCTGCATGGTGAGTAATAGTAGTGGAGGGCAAGCCTATAACTGCATGGTGAGTAAAGGTAGGGAAGGGCAAGCCTACAACTGCATGGTGAGTAAATGCAGTGGAGAGCCTACAACTGCATGGTGAGTAAAGGTAGGGGAGGGCAAGCCAACCACTGCATGGTGAGTAATAGTAGGGGAGGGCGAGTGTGCAGCTGCATGGTGAGCAATAGTAGGGGAGGGTGAGCCTATAACTGCATGGTGAGTAAAGGTAGGGGAGGGGAGGGCAAGCCAACCACTGCATGGTGAGTAATAGTAGGGGAGGGTGAGTGTGCAGCTGCATGGTGAGTAATAGTAGTGGAGGGCAAGCCTATAACTGCATGGTGAGTAAAGGTAGGAGAGGGCAAGCCTACAACCGCATGGTGAGTAAAGGTAGTGGAGGGAGAGCCTACAACTGCATGGTGAGTAAAGGTAGGGGAGGGCAAGCCAGGCACAGCATGGTGAGTAATAGTAAGGGAGGGTGAGTGTGCAGCTGCATGGTGAGTAATAGTAGGGGAGAGCGAGCCTATAACTGCATGGTGAGTAAAGGTAGGGGAGGGCAAGCCTCCAACTGCATGGTGAGTAAAGGTAGGGGAGGGCGGGCCTACAAATGCATGGTGAGTAAAGGTAGGAGAGGGCAGGCCAACCACTGCATGGTGAGTAATAGTAGGGGAGGGCAACTGTGCAGCTGCATGATGAGTAATAGTAGGGGAGGGCAAGCCTATAACTGCATGGTGAGTAAAGGTAGGGGAGGGCAAGCCTACACCTGCATGGTGAGTAAAAGTAGAGGACGGCGAGCCTACAACTGCATGGTGAGAAGAGGTAGGAGAGGGCGAGCCTACAACTGCATGGTGAGAAGAGGTAGGAGAGGGTGAGCCTACAACTGCATGGTGAGTAAAGGTAGGGAAGGGTGAGCCTACAAATTCATGGTGAGTAAACATAGAAGTTGACAGCAGAAGTAGATCATTAGGTCCATCTAGTCTGCCCATTTGTTTTAGACCTATTTTAGCACTCTAGTTGCCCTTTGTAGTCAGGGCTTCCTTGTGTCTATCCCATGCATTCTTAAATCCCCCACAGTGTTGACCCCCACAACCTCTTGGGGCAGGCTGTTCCAGGCATCCACTACTCTTTCTGTGAAGAAAATCTTCCTGGTGTTGGTCGAGAACCTTCCTTCTTGCAGCCTGAAGTCATGTCCCGTGGTCCTGGAGCTCTTCTTGAAGTGAAAAAGTTCCTGTGACTGTACCTTGTTAATGCCTTTTAAGTACTTGAATGTTTCAGTCATGTCCCCCCTCTCTCTTCTCTGCTCCAGGGAGTACATATTCAGTTCTCTAAGTCTCTCCTCGTAGGACATGTACTGCAGACCCTGAATCATTTTGGGTCAACTTTCTCTGTGCTGTTTTCACCTGGTCTATGTCGTTCTTGAGGTAAGGCCTCCAGAACCGGACTCTGCATTCCATGTGAGGCCTGACCAGCGATCTATACAGTGGTAGTATCACCTCCCTCCTCCTGTTCATGACCCCCAAATGCAGCCCAACATTCTGTTGGCTTTCAATGTTGCCTTCTCACACTGCTTACTAACCTTCAAGTCATCTAAGATTATGATTCCCAGATCTCATTCCTGGTTTGAGGCTGCCAGCCATTCGCCTCCTAGGTAATACTCCTTTCTTGGATTTTTCTTTCCTATGTGCATGACCTTGCACTTTTTGGCGTTAAATCTCAACTGCCACTTTCCAGGCCATTCTTCTAGTTTCTTAAGGTCAGCTTCCCTGTTGCTCACTCCTTCTGTTACTCCACCCTGTTACATATCTTGGTGTCATCTGCAAACAGACACACCTTCCCTTCCAGTCCGTCAACGATGTCTGCTGTAAAAACGTTGAAGAGCAAAGACCCCAGCACTGAGCCCTGGGGCACCCTGCCGGTCACGCTGCCTTCTGTTGATTGCATTTCATTTACCTGTACCCCTTGGGCTCTGCCTTGTAACCGGTTTTGTACCCATCGGACTACTTCTGGACCAACCCCTGTGTGGTCAAGCTTCTTTATCAGCCTCCTGTGTGGAACCGAGTCGAAGGCTTTACTAAAATCTAGGTAGACCACATCTGCTGGCCCACCGTCATCCACTATTTTTGTAGCATAGTCAAAAAACTTGAGCAGATTTGTCTGGCATGACCTACCTGCTGTAAAACCATGCTGTTTAGGGTCTTATTGGCTGCTTGTTTTGAGGAATGCTGTGATCCTCTGTTTGAGTAGTGTCTCCATTAGTTTGCCTAATACAGACGTGAGGCTCACTGATCTGTAATTACTAGCCTCTTCACAACTGCCTGATTGGTGAAGTGGAACCACTATTGCCTTTTTCCAGTCTTTGGGTACCACTCAGCTCTTCAAGGATTTCGTGAACAGAAGTGCCAGAGGGGCTGCTAATTCTGCCCCCAGTTCCTTAAGGATTCTGTGGTGCATCTCATCTGGTCCCATGGCTTTGTCTGCTTTTAGTTTATTTAGCACCTCCCGTGCTTCGGCTTTTGTAAAGGGACTTGTGTCTACCTTTGGTCCTGGGGTGTTGTGTTTTTTCAGGGCTGGGCCATCCCCTGGGTCCTCTTTGGTAAACACTGAGCAGAAGCATTTGTTGAGGATGTTGGGTTTCTCTGGGTTATGTTTGGTGCATTTCTCTTCATCAGTAGCAATCTTTACTATCCCCCCTTTAGCCTTCATATGTTCCCTAATGTATCTAAAAAAATATTTGTCTCCTCTCTTTGCCCCTTCTGCTATCTTTTCCTCTGGCTGTGCTTTTGCCTTTCTGATTTATTTGTTGGACTCTTATTTTTTTCTTGTACAACTCCCAGTCTGTCACAGTTTTGGTTTCCCGGTATATGCTGTACGCCTTCTTTTTTTCTTTGACTGTGGTAGCCACTTCCTTGGAAAACCATACAGGATTTATTTTTCTTTTTGCTTTGCTGACCCATCTGGCACATTGATCTGTGGCAGTCTTTGTTGCTGTCTTGAGTCTCCCCCACATGACCTCCACCTCCTCGGCCTCTATTTCCATTAACTGGCTTGGGGAGAGTGAGCCTACAACTGCATGGTGAGTAATAGTAGGGGAGGGTTAGCCTACAACTGCATGGTGAGTAGAGGTAGGAGAGGGTGAGCCTACAGCTGCAAGATGGGTAAAGGTAGGGGAGGGTGAGCCTACAACCTAATGGTGAGTAATAGTAGGGTAGGGAGAGCCTACAACTGCATGGTGAGTAAAGGTAGGGGAAGGCGAGCCTACAACTGCATGGTGAGTAAAGGTAGGGGAGGGTGAGCCTACAACTGCATGGTGAGTAATAGTAGGGAAGGGCAAGCCTAAAACTGCATGGTGAGTAGAGGTAGGAGAGAGTGAGCCTACAACTGAATGGTGAGTAATAGTAGGGGAGGGCAAGCCTACAACTGCATGATGAGTAAAGATAGGGGAGGGCAAGCGTGCAACTGAATGGTGAATAGAGTGGGTGAGCCTACAGCTGCATGGTGAGTAAAGGTAGGGGAGTGTGAGCATGCAACTGAATGGTGAGTAAAGGTAGGCGAGTGTGAGCATGCAACTGCATGGTGAGTAAAGGTAGGCGAGTGTGAGCGTGCAACTGCATGGTGATTAAAGGTAGGGGAGGGCGCACGTGAAGCTGCATGGTGATTAAAGGTAGGGGAGTGTGAGAGTGCAACTACATGGTGAGTAAAGGTAGGAGAGTGTGAGCAAGCAACTGTATAGTGACTAAAGATAGATGAGGGCGAGCATGCAGCTGCATGATAAATAAAGGTAGGGGAGGGCAAGCGTGCAACTGCATGGTGAGTAAAGGTAAGGGAGTGTAAGCATGTAACTGCATGGTGAGTAAAGCTAGGGAAGGGTGAGCATGCAACTGCATGGTGAGTAGTGTTTGGGGAGGGCGAGCATGCAACTGCATGGTTAGTAAAGGTAGGGGAGGGTGAGCGTGCAGCTGCATAGTGAGTAAAGGTAGGGGAGGGCGAGCATGCAGCTGCATGGTGAATAAATGTAGGTGATGGTGAGCATGCACCTGTATGGTGAGTAAAGTTAGGGGAGGGCAAGCCAGCAGCTGCATGGTGAGTAATGGTAAGGAGGGTGAGCAGTCAAGTGCATGGTGAGAAAAAGGGGGGAAGGGTTGTCTTCAACTGCACCATTTTATTTATTTTTACCAGGAAAGCCCTACTGAGCTGTAATAGCTCATTTCCAAAGGCGTCCCGGGGAAGAATACATAGGGAAGCACAAAGATACAGAAGCAATTGATCAGCAAAGCAAAAACCTTCAAAATACATGGAGCCACTGGAGACTAATATACTGTGCCATGGAACAGTGCAACAGGGAAATAAATACTTTAGGTTACAGTGAGCAAGAGTGGAAAGAGTGTGACGGGGAAGAGAGAGTGTAGGAGAGCCAGGGGAGAACCATTGAGTAAAAAGGAGCAGCCCCCAACTAACCAGTGAATAAAGTTGGGGCAGGAAGAACCTGCAACTGTACAATGAGTAAAAGTGTGTACATAGGAGGAGCCCCCAACTGCATGGCAAGTAAAACCGGGGAGAGGGATAGGAGCCCCCAACTGCACAGCAAGTAAAACCGGGGAGAGGGGTAGGAGCCCCTCAACTGCACAGCAAGTAAAGCCGAGTGAAAGGGGTAGGAGCCCACACCTGTATGGTAAGTAAAGATGAGGGGCAGGGGAATTGGCAACTGTATGGCGATTAAAGGGGAGAAGAGCATTCTGCAGCTGCATGGAATGTGGATCTCCAGCCAGGTGAGCAAGACTGTGGAGGAGTTGTAGCTCTAAGGATGGATGGAGGAAGGGGACTTGACATCCTGTTCAATATGGATGGTGGAGCCTATCATTATCATGCTCTCTGGCAAACTCGATATAACCACTCGTCTCATGGTGGACTGTCCTTTCCCTGCCCTCTGGCACATTCTCCTTAGCATGCTTTCTGCAAACTCATTACGATGCTCTTCAGTACTCTTTCCTTTCCAATGATCTCTGACAGATTCTCATTACTGCACTGTCTGCCAAATGTGTTGCCATCCTTTAAGCACGTTACCTCACTCGAGTAAATTCTCATTACCATGCCTACTCCAATCTGCTCTTGGCTCTTTTTGCTGAATAACTGATTTTATTTATTCTTTGTTTATAATTAACTTGCAAGTAAACATGCCAGCATGCCAGTGCAGTAGCAGCAGTGCAGCGTGTGGTACCTGCGACCTGGGTTCAGGCCTGGAGCATTTAAGGGCTGACAGGAGGGGGATTTGGCATTACAAAGGACACTCTTTGTTGAGAGAGCTCTGCTAGTTTCATTACATTACTATCACCTGGGTAACCGCAAGTGGCAGTACAGCTGCAGCAGGGTGCATGAGAGATGCCACGTGTCGGGCTCTGCGACAACATGCAACTATAGTACATGCATATGCCTTGGAGCGATTGCCATCAGAGTCCTGCTGGGGGTGGAATTAGACATGGGGGTAGTCATCTGGAAATCCCTACACTGGATTCATCATAGAAGATAACCTCAGCTCCAAAGGCCTTGTCACAGAGCGAAAGCCACGGGTGGTGGGAGTCTAGGTATGATAGTGTTGGGGCTAGTGGTGGTCGGGGGCCACCCAAAATCAGTTGATTTGAGCGATCTGGTAGGAGAGAGTTTGAAAAGGTAAATAAAAACTAACCAGTGCATGAGGGACTGGGTGTATGATTGTGGGAAAGGTAATACATGTGCCACAGGCAGTGTGCACTTGGGCATTCTCATGTGCTTGTTCCCAGAAAAGATATGTACGTTGAGTGCACTATGCACAGGCACCATTAGCAGGTCCTTTTGGATCATATTGAGTCCCAAGCAGTGTACACTTAAGCTTGCTCATGCCTGTTTTCCCCAGAACAGATTTGTAGGTTGAGTTTGTTATACGCAGACACCTTTAAAAGATCCTTTTGTCTCCCCAGGTCAGGAGAATGGTGTGATTAAAGTTGAGAATGGGATTTCTCCGAGAGCCAAGAAACTCAAGTCACCTTAAAGTCAAAGTGTTCCACACACACATTGAGAATTCTGGACTAAGATCGACAACAATGAGAATTCCTTTCCAGAGCGGCAACCTTTCTCCAGATTGGACAGAGGACTTTCTGAATGTGCAGCCCTCTAGGCCACTGTCTTTGCCTTCTTGATGGGGAATCACCTACTAAGGAACAAGATAATTAGTAAAGCCACCCCCATCCCCTGGCCAGAAAAGCACAGGGGAGAGCATTCTTAAAGAACAAAGAAAGTAACCGCTCCATTTCCTTTGCTGTGTTATTCTTCCTTTGGACTAGCCTGTACCGTCAGTGTTACATTTCCAGTCATTTCTGTTGCTGTCTTTCCAAAGAACTAAGAACCATATTTGTTGAGAATTGAACCCAGTTGCCACTGCCAGTCTCTGGGAAGCCATGACGGTTGGAAACTGTTTCTTTTTTGTAATGTTCTGTTTTACCTCTACCCTTCATTAGTGCTGCATCTCCTGCCTGCCCCTACAATTGGAGAGCAGTCTCATCCCAAATGACTGTGTTATGCTTGTGAACTGGCTGCGGAGAGGAGTGCTCAGCCCTTCATCACTCCTGCTGCATGTTCTCCTTCCTCTGGCCAGGTGGAGCAAGACCTGAATCCACTCTCAGTCCCAAGTCTGCCTCAAACCATTAGTGGCTGATTGGAGGCTTCTGCATTGGATGTGGTTAGTCCTGAAGCTCTGCTGTATGTCACCTTTACAAGAGGGGTGGGTGGGAGGGGCTGGAAAAGACAGCCTGTCTATCATAATACTCGTGTATAAGTCAGAAGGAATTGGCATAGCTACCTTATTTACCAATGTTTGAATCATCTGTGCTGATTCAAGTAATCTGCACTAAGATATCCATACGCATGCACACCTCTTAAACCCCAAAGGTAGCCTTACAACACAAGTCTTAAAAACGTGGACTTGCCTGCTTTTTTGTGAAGGGGGATTTTTTTTTTTTAATTTTTAATTTTTTTAAATATTTATTAATGTTTTATAAATCAAGCAATTTATAAAATATTAATACAGATGGTGAGATGACCACACTCTTCAAGAGCATTGCCTCTTGAGTTCTTCTTGTAGAGTGAGGAGACACTGTATTGTCTATATATAGAGAGAGAGACATGTCTACAAATAGCATACAGTAAGTCTGTCAGGATCCAGCATTACTGCCGTACTTACTACAGTAGTGTATTAGATTGGAACCAGCCAAACTACCACATATACTGTACTTGTAGATACAGTAAGTCAGACTGTACTAGCCCCGCTACTATACATACTTGTGTACACGTTGGACAGAAGCCAGCATGATTACCATATATACTGTTGTGTAAGTTGGACAGGAACTAGCATGATTATTGTGTATATGAAGGTATAAATATGCATGTACGAGTCAGACTGGTAACATCCTATGTACTGTATATACTTGTGTAAATGTCAAACGGAATACAGCATGACTACCATATATACTAGTGTAAACGTCAGACAGGTACAAGCCTGACAACCTATTTACTCATGTATAAGTTAATTCTTCCTTTTACCTGTAAAATTTAGAAACATTTGGGTCTGAATTTAATGGCCCCAATTGGAAGCCAAAATCTGTTTTGTGGCCAAATATGCGGATACAGACCAGGTTAACCCGGATAAATCCCTCCGATAGTTTGATCTCTCAGATGTCTTGTTCCCCTTCATGAATGCTTGTTAGTTAGCACCAACCGCTATACTTTATCCATGGTGGGCTGTGACCAGCTTGCACAGGAGGGGGCGGCAGACCGCATGCCACGCGACAACACATCAGGTCAGCAGGAGGCACAGAGTGCTGCTAACCAAACATTCTCCATCTCAAGGAAGGTTGGGTCATCTGTCCCACACACTCACAGCCACTCTCACATGCACACTATCACCTTCACAGATGCACTCCCTTGCATGCACACATTCTAGCATGCACTCTCACACTCGCACACCATGATGCCTTTGGTTTGAGCACACTTTATTTCCTTATTGTCACATTTTTGTAAATGAATGTCTGCAGTGCTAGTCAGCCACACAATGTTTGCCCCCTTCCTGCATCAGTGATACTCACTGTATCGTATTGTGCCAAAGATTCAAGCCAGAGCTTTGTTTGGTGCTCTCTGGTCTCCAGGATGGGTTTGCAGTTCCACCTGCCATGGTCTGGATCTCGTAAATGGTGCATATTGTGGGTGGGGTGTGCCCCCTAAGGCAGGCGCTCTGCAGTGGGGAGGAATTGGGTTTCTTCCCCCTAATTCTGCACTGCCTCTTCTCCCCCATTATGAGCTGTTCCCTCCCTTTCCCAGTGTCAATCTCTCCACACCCTGAAGCCAAGAGAGCTTGTATGTCCCCACCTCAGTCCCACATTGTTCTGTAATTGGCCTGTAGAGAGATCTTCTGCAGCAGGCAATCCCCCACCACCAACACAGTCCAAAAAGTAAACAGCACATTCACCACCAGCATCCCCCAAGTGAGCATGAGACATGGCTCTGGCACAACCAGCCCAAAGTGCAGATTACGTGGTGTGTAACTTATTTACATGGCCAGTGGTAACAAAACACTGTTAAGGGGTAAGTGAACCATACCCTGAGTAGTGCACTGTGTCACACTACAGAAACTAATTTCAAACTGTATCTCTGGGATCTTAGGTGCACACAGGTGTCAGTGACACAAACTACATGCTGAACAAGTATCTTGTGTATTTAAAAAAAAAAAAAACCTCCCAAGACATCAGTGTCACACCATATTGATCTCAACCAGTAAAGGATCCTGCAGCCCCCCACACACACACACACACAGAAATGAACATGCTTGCACATACACATTTCTAGCACGGTGGGGAGTTTTAGAATCCCCCCACACACATGCACACACACTTCTATAGTGTAATAATATTAATATCCCATAAACAAGCAGCAGTTGAGGTTGTTGCAAGCTGATGACATTTTGTTAGATAGCCATACTGTCTTCACGTCACAACAGAGTACTGTTCCTAGTGCTTGATAACACCCTGTGTTGTAGCTTTTTCCTGTAACTGGACTAACTGCAAGAATTTTTAAAATGGTGTAGCAGTATAACATGGGATGGGTTCTGGCTGAAACAACACTTTTACCTCCCCTTCCATAACATGTGAGCAGGTGACCTACATAAGCTTGGGAATTCTGAATCTTGGCCCTCACAGGAGAGGTGTGTGTGTGTGTGTGTGTGTGTGTGGTGTCATCACACCATAATGCAATATACTGTATATATTTGGAGCCACAGACCAGGCTGTGATCTTCAGGTTCCCCAAACCCCTCCCCCACAACTTTCTGGGGTCCAAGCAGCAGCCTTCTCAGTCAGTGCTCACCCTGGCCTTCAGTAGTTCGAAGAGGAATAAGCCCCTGAAGTAGAATCCTGAATTAAATGTATCGCTAATACCAAATGAATTGGTGCTGATAAGACATTCCTGACACGGGGCGGGGGGGCGGCTCTGTGCAGTATCTCCTCTGTCACTGGACAGCCAGGAGTTTGTGGTGGAGTGTTACTTTTCTCCAGCCAAAGGGTCTTTGTGGGCCTCTCCTTCCATACAGGCCTCCCATCCAAGCGCATGGCCTGGGCCAGTTTATTGTGACTGACAAGGCATACCTCCAGGAGCCAACACAGCTTTGGGCTCGAGGCATTCTGGGACCAAATATAAACCATAAACCAGGGATGCTGGCAGAGCTCACTCAACAGTAAGCGTCTGTTTTCTGTTCTGTTCCTGCATGTTTAGAGGGAGAAATGTGCTTTTGTTTTTTCCTTAAACAGTTTTTGTTTCTTTGTATTTACTGAGCATCTTTTAGTCGCTATTCTTGTTTTTTAATTGTTTTTTCTTTCTCTGTTTCTGTCTCCCTCTATCGAGTTGTGTTAAGTACTGTGTCATGTATTACAGCTTGTTGAATGAACATTGGATTGAAATCCATGTGCAGTTTACAATAAACACACACTTTGCTATGCACCACCTAGGTAGTCCCTGCTCGTCTGAGTCTGCACAAATGATTTTACATTGGGTTGGGGAGGGAGGATACCCATTCCTGCAGGATATGTCTTTATTTACCTTATGATGGAACGTCTTTACAGGATGCTGCAGGGACACTGCATGGTTTGTTTGGCAAAAGTTCCTGCAGAAGTACATTACATGCGCGGTACGTAGAAACATGGAAATTTTACAGGCTGAAAAAGAATGGAATCCATCGAGTTTGCTCTGTTCCTGCCCAAGTTTGCTTTCAGACCATATTTTGGAATGCAGCCCAAATGTGCAAGGGGAAGGTAGATGTACAGGGTCATGAGTAATCTGAAATTGCATAGAAAGCTCTTTCGGATGGGGTATTGTGCTCACCAGTGGGTGTCAGCAGTCTGGACTGGGGCGCCTGAATGTAGTTTGTGATTTGTTTTGGTATTTTAATGAATGTGGGTGGGGAGCAGAGCGCCATAGAAATATAATGCGCCAGTTTTTTTTTTCTTTTACGTCTTGACGTGTACACAGTGGAGATATTAGCAGCTGCATAGAGAGAGAGTGCTGATAACTGGTGCTGTTTTCCACTGTGTACATGTCATTCCCTCATTGTTATTGTGTGGTGTTGGTCTGTGGTTTTAGCATATAAGTTATCAGCAAACCCCTATTATATAATTTCCATTTATAATACAGACCATGTTAAAACAACAGTGTTGCACAGGTATTCACACATGTCATGCTTTAGGACAATTCCACAAATGACTGAAATCACTTTGTAGGCTTTTTTTGGAACTGTCTGAATGCAGCATGTTTCTAGTGGCAATACTCAGCCTGTTCTAATGCCTAACAGCATTACAACAAATCCTAGTATGGGTTTTAGGAAACTTCAGCCTTCTAGTTTTTGAGTTCCTGGTGTCATGAATTCCCCAGCCATGTAGTATGTATCCATATCTAAATCAGCCCTTTAATAAATCAAGGCAGCAGCCATTTATATATCCACCTCTAAATCAGCCCTGTACTAAATCAAGACAGCAGCCATTTATATAGCCATTTCTAAATCCTCCCTATTATAAATGAAGGTAGTGACCATATCAAGTATCCATGAGAAAAAGGGATTTCATGGTTGAGAAATTGTAACATCTTTTTCTTCTCTCTTAAGATTCCATAGAACAGCTGATGCCAGTAATTAATGCAGGACTGACTGCTGCCCTGATGGGCCAGTGGGAACACGATGCAATGCCGTGCAGGTGACCAGATTTTGGGGAGCAGTGTTGGGATGCCACAATGAGAGGCAGGGCAGTCTGCAGCAACTGCCACTCAGCAATGCATGGCAGTTGGAGAGGGATGGCATTGGTCTGTAGTGGGCCAAGAGAGCTTCTCCCCTCCACAGCAAGTCATCTCATGCAGCCGAGGCTGCTGAATGGGCTGCACCCACCCCAAAGGAGGAGGGAAGAAACAGTGAGAAGGCTGGGAGAACAAAATATGACTTGAACTGCTGACACCGCCAGGTAAAAATAATACCTAATTTGTAAGAGCTTTTCATGAGCTTTCAGAATCTGAGAGCCCCCCACACACACCCACCTTTCCCTTTGAAAACACATTAAACCTGCTCCCACTAACTGTGAATGTGTTTTCATCAAGTATTTTAACTCTAAAGCATTGTCTACATTTTTCTAAACTTATTGCCACTCCAAACAGTGAAGCTGTTCCATTTGGAATTGTATGTTTTTCTTGTCACTGGGTTTTTGCCAATTTCAACAGCACCAGTACCTGGTGGGAGCAGTTAGGTGCAAATTCTAACTCCTTGGAAACAGTGCTGCTGGGTGCAGGGATTTCAGGTCTGAGAGAAGAAGTCTGCCCTGAGATATTGACAGAAGGGCCTGCCCCAGGGGAAGGTTGATTGGCACTCCTGTGTTTTTTCCTTCAATCTGTATTTTCTCCTGCCCCTACTGTTTAACCAGAGCTATACTCTGATATGAGGACTGTACACTCTTCAGAATCTGTGAGCTTTCATGGAGATGCCAGGGAGTATTTCCACCCCATTTTTCTCCATCTTATGTCCCCCCCCCCCAAGTGAGCAATGCCGAGATGGCCTTGCATGCCTCAACCCCCATAAGGAAGAATATGCTACTTGGCCTACCAGTAGGGGCTGTGTTATGATGAGCAACATCTGGTCCTGAACATCGGACATCTGCACCGCAGCATAATGCACTGCTGCTGGGAAGTTTAGGCAGTCCCAGTAGGCACTCCATGAGACAGAATCATTAAGGACCAAGCCCCAGTCTGGTGCTACTAGAATCATTGTTTAGCTCTCCCCTCCTCATTTTAGAAGAACTCTATGGATCAGAGGGAAAGCATAGATTAGTTTGTTCCTCCAAGACATGCTAGATACATCTCTTGGACAGTTTTCAGAAATGGGAGTCTTGCAGAAGAACACAGATAACCTTCTATTCTCCCAGGGTGCAAATATGTGTCTTTCTGGGACTCACCAAACTAGATTTTCAAAGAATTCACATCTTTATTCCAATGCAGGTGTGCTAAATACCCCCCAACTTTTAGACCACCAAAAAGGTGGGCAAAGATCTGTGCACAATTGCCACAAATTGCACACCAAAAATGAAGCATGCAACAAAATTCTGATGCATGAATAATTAGTTTTGTTGTGATTTGGGTAGAGTGTCATGAATGCATCAGGGTGTTTGAAACTAAGGGCCCATTTAGTGTGACACAGCTGTGTCAGGAAGATGACACAAGTGCTGCATCCAGAGATTTGAAAATCCCGACCCCAGTCTCTTGAAGATGGAGCTTAAGGTCTGTTTTACTGCATGGTTGTTGGTTACATCACCCACCTTGCTAGTAGTGGCATTCCCAGCCCGGTGTACTATAGATATCCCTGTATTCCAGCTGTATGCCAAGTTCCAGATGTTCAGTGCTTACCTGCCGATCTTCATGGACCTGACAACTCCTCGTCCAACGACAATGCCAAACCAAAGTCCGACAAACTGTCGGCATGGTTCAGTTGGTAGCACATCTGCCTGTGGACCCGAAGATCATCGGTTCTAGTTTCACACTGGGATCATAAATTAATAAAAAACATACTGAATACCGAAGAGGGCAGACTGCTCCTCTGAAGAGCTAATGATGATGTTCAGATCATGATTTTTCTGCCAGAAGAGGGAGGCAGTGCTGCCCCTGTATAGATCACTGGCAAGACCTCACCTTAAGTACTATGTCCAGTTCAGGAGACCACGTCTCCGGAAGGACAGAGAGTGAGTGGAGGCAGTCCAGAGAAGGGCTACCAAAATGGTGCAGGGTCTGCATCAAAAGCCCTATGAGGAGAGGCTACAGGAGCTAAACATACACCCTGGAGGAGAGGGGGGATATGATAGAGACTTCCAAATACCTAACAAGGGTTAATAAGGTACAGGAGGGGAGTATTTTTCAGAGAAAAATGTGCTCTAAAACAAGAGGAGGCTATGATGCTTGGGGGGGGGGCTAAATTCAGGATAGATGGATAGATAGATACTTTATTTATAAAGTGACCCTTTCCAGGGACTCTGAGCACTGTTCAATAAAACAAACTTGTAAAAACATAATACTGTAATATAAAAACATAATAACTGGGAGACATTCTTTCAGTTAAAACTATCTCATGATAAAGTAACTTAAACTCCTTGTCCAACGACAACGTCCAAACCACAGGATGGATATGAGGAAGTACTTCTTCATGGAAAGGGTTCGGGATCCCTTGAACAGCCTTTCAGTGGAGGTAGTGGGGGTGAAAACAGTGAAACGGTTCACAAATGCCTGGGACAGGCACAAGGGAATTGTAGGGATAAGGAATGGACAGGAAGAGATAGTGCAGTAGATCAAGTGAGGTCTGCAGCAAAAAATGATGGAGAAAAAAAAAACACAAATGATAATATGGGCAGACTGATTGGGCCAGGCATCCCTCATCTGCCGTCACATTCTATGTTTCTGTTGTTTGTCATGTAATGTGTTGTGGTTGTATTTTCTGTCCTTAGGACTGTTTTGTACCTCATCAGGGAAAGATAAGACTTTGGGGAGAGAAGTGCTGCTGTGAGTTTTGAACCTTTCTTTTTATTCAATCCTCAACTGGGGTCCCTAGAATCACAGAGATTACAGAATGAGCACAAGGACCTAGAGACCACCACATCATATACTGAATCACAGCCAGTAGTATTATGGTAAAAGACATTCCTGATGCTGGCCCATCAGCACACCAGTAGGGCTACCGCTTGTGACCCCGGCAGCCTGGGTTTAGGAACAAGCTTGGATTTACCGGGGGGGGTGGAGGATTGAGCATCCCAGACAATGCTGTCCTCCTCTAGGGAGGGGAGGAGTGTGCCATTGCTGTAGCAGCGTTTCCTGGGTGACCACAGGAGAAACAGCGGGTAGGCATACCATGAACAGGAGGGAAGGTGCTGAAAACCAAAAATACACCGTGCAATCGAAGGTCCATGCCAGTGGCAAGTTTATTGGTGGACTGTGACAAAAGCTCCTAGTGTCTTGAGGTACACTGCCTTTTCTATGGGAGCAATCAGTGCAGATAGACAAACATCTCTTAAATACTTTTCCTGAACAGTCACATGATCCCCACAGTTCACAACAATAAATTGTAGTGCATTTTTCTTTTTAAAAAACACCATGCTAATCTGACCTTTCAACTAATGTTTACATGGATAGTTTAAATAGTTCAAGTTGAAATTAGTGGATCTGCAATGTGGATCAACATTTCACTTCAGTTGGGAGAATTATACTTCTTAGAGGCATTCCTATCTTGCAGCTTAATTAAATCAGGTTAGAAAGTAGATAACTTACAAAAAGGCCACCCACGTTAACTGTGAATGTGTATAAACAATAAGGAGATAACCTGTATGTGAATTTAAATAAAATACAAATAAACCAGAAGGAATGAAGAAAGTACAATACTTGAAGTAAAGCTAGCCTTTTACTCAAAACTAGAAATTCCAATTACAGTAATACTATGAAACGCTAAACTGAAAGATCATAGAAAAGGAAATGTACAAACAACCAAGTAGAAAAGCTGCAGAAGTAGATGGGTGGAAGGAAGGAATTTTTATGTCTTCAAGCAGTTCCATGGCAAGGATCCAAATGACATGATTCTGTGCATTGGAATGGGGCCAAAACCCTTTTATAAAGAAGAAGCACGTTGGATATGAACAAAGACCTGGCTTTTCTGGATACGTGTAATCAGACTCAATAATAGACTATAATGTATAATACATTTGATACATTATATGGTTGTTCATTCTTTGATAAACTGCCTTTAGTGAAATCTGCCATTTGAGAATTTGTATGCAGCATGGTGTTGATTGGATTGATAATGTTTAATTTTTGGCCCTGTCTCTCCTTTTGCAACAGCCATGGATCTTCCTTTTTTTCTGCATACTTTACATGTAGAATAACTCCTTGCCCCCACCCATCTGCTTCTGTAGTATTTCAACTTGGCTATTTGTACTTTTCCTTTTCTGTGATCTCCCTTTTATTTTATCTTTTTATCATATTACTGTAACTGGAATTTTTAATTTTGAGTTAAAGGATAACTTTATTTCAAGTATGGCACACCACCCCTTTGTTATTCTTTTCCTTTGAGTTTCTGTTTTATTTAAATTCATGTTTGGGTTATTTATTGTTTATATATCTTAATTCACTGTTTACATGGGTGGCCTTTTTGTAATTGAACTGCTTTCTAAGCTGATTTAATGAAACTGCAAGGTGGGTATGGCCATGAAAAAGTATGATTCTCTTTACTAAAGTGAAATAGCAAGATTGCAGATCTACTCATTTAAACTTGAACCATTTGAAGTATCAT
This sequence comes from Neoceratodus forsteri, assembly GCA_016271365.2. NCBI lineage: Eukaryota > Metazoa > Chordata > Ceratodontiformes > Ceratodontidae > Neoceratodus > Neoceratodus forsteri. Next base: position 1,077,963,856 of record CM057452.1, on the reverse strand, counting down.
TAATTGAAAGGTTAGGTTAGCATTTTTCTAGACTTTATTGTTGAGACCTGTGAATCATGTGGTTGTTTAGGGAAAGTACTTAAATGTTTGACTTTCTACACTTTGATTGCCCTTTAAATTGGAGAGAAATGGGGCATAGCTGTACTCATGGAGTTTAGATGTGCTAGCATCAATATAAAATCCCAAATACCAGATGCATTTTAAAGCCCATTGATATGGAATTAACTGCCATTCCACTGAATTGCTTGGACTACTAAGACGTAGCACCTCTGTCTTCTTCAAATTTATTTTGAATATGAGTAAGTACCATATTGGGTGAGAGTATCTTGAAGTATGGGAAACACTGTTGATTCCAAATGAAAAGGAGGGCATAGATTACATATAGTGCAATATCAGGCTCATACTGCCTCCACATCCAGAGAATGATGAATACAGGCTGCTGTAGATTATATGGAAATAAGGAGACATAGAGAGGACAGAGAACACCCCTGATGAGTACCTCAGGAAATCCGAAAACATTGGGACAGAAGTTCATTGATACAGGCTTAGGCTTTAGCATTACCACATAACAAATGACTGCATCACAGAAGTTTGGAGCAAAATTAAAATGTTGTAAGGTGGCAAAGACAAAAGACCAATGTCGATCATCAACGGCCTTTTCTGCATTGATTGAAATTGTCAAAGTAGAAAAGGGAGATGCACCAGCTGTTTGGTATTTTGCTGTGCTCTGTTGGACACCCTCTGACTTCGTTATTATAATGTAATAAACCTTTTGTTACCTGCAGGGAAACATAATCCTTTGGGGAGCATCAGGAGATCACTTCACCATAACAGAACATACAATACCCCTCTTACAGATTCTAAGACTAAAGAAAGGACAATAAAAGAAACAGAAGTCTTCAAAAAAGTTGCGTAAGGCAGATTTATTATCCTACTAGCTTTCCTTATAGGACAGTCATTGTACATTGCATACTAATTATGTAACATATGTATCTGGGAGTCTGGAGCTCTCAAACCCTGCAGTGTCATGCATGGTCTGCCTGCATTTTCCTCGGAGAGGGGGCATGGAGGGGTTTTATACCCTGATAAGATCTAGTCTGGTGATAGATAGCCAGCTCATGTGCATGTGATGATCGCACTTACTATTACTTCTGTTGGTCAATTTAGGGGGCAGTAGAGTATTATCTTAGTTACCCTTTAGAATGTTACAATGTATAGCATTCTAGTCATAAGAATATGCTTATGTCAATGACGTGGTCTTATGGATGAAACATTTTGTAATATATCATCATGCTCTCTGCAAGGTCTATTCATAAATTATTGCTGTGGTTGCACATGACACCTTAGCTGTAGAGGACGTTTCTGGGTACATCAATCATTATGTATCTGACATTATTGCAGCAAAATAGCAGTGCAGTTCTAGCCTGTGTCTAAGTAAGGTAAAGGTTATTCTTATTAGTAGAGCTGCTTTCTATATTATATATGCAAAAATAAAGTGTTACCTAACCTTATATATACGTGTAACCCTATAACTCTATGTAAGTGCCCCTAGCTCTATGTGTAATGTGTTTCCCCCCTATTGTGTGTGTGTGTGTGTGTGTGTGTGTTGCCCCACTTACAGATGTGGGTATTATGTGGATGTTAGTACTCCCACTTATTAGATGTGGGTGTGGATGTGCGTGTAAGTATCTCCGCTTATAGATGTGGGTTTGTGCATGTGTAAGACTATCCCACTTATGGCTGTGGGTTATGCACTTGTGTATCATCTGCATGGCATGAGCATACAGGTAATCATGACGTGCCTTGTGCAGTGATGTGTGTGTGGGTAAGCTTGTAGTCATGATGTACCTTGCATACGTCATGTGCTTATGGATGAGCATATTTTTACAATCCCCCCCCCATGTTACCTGTGCCTATACAGGTAACAAAGAAATAAAAGAATTAGTGAACAGGAGAGTGGATAGATTAGATAGCATAGAGAAACTTGTGATCTATAAAGGTTGAGAGTCTTACAAAGGCAATAAGTATGAAAATAGAAACTTGAACAACAAATCCTTTAAATGTGAATTTCAGCCATGTGTTGGTAAGTGCAGCATGTGTATCTCCATCATGAAACATAGTTTTTAATGAATCCTCTGTCTTCTGAACACTATTTCTGAATTGGAAATGTGTGCATCTTTCCTTTTCATTAACCTCTTAACACCAAAGTACAATTGATCTACATGAACATTAAAAAAAAAACTGGTATTGGCTCATACTCTTTAGATAAGTGGGGTCACTTTCTGTGGAATCTTGGTCATGGAGGGGCGCCGGGGAAATGACTGTATGGCCAATGGCAGTGCACTCATGGGGTGTAAAGCAGAAATTGAGGTTTGTCACATTGCAAATTATAGTACTATAAACTTAAGATTTATGATTAGTAACCACACAGTATAAACCTTCAGAATTCTAGGTAACTCAAACTTCAGGTACAAGCCATTTGGGAAGTCTGATGTGGCACAAAATCGAGGAGTTGGTGAGTTTACTAGAAAATAGAATTCCAGCAACCTTGATGAAAGCATTGCTGCTATGCTTGATTGAAGTCTTGATCGAAGAGACATCTGAAGAAATGTTTCCTTGCTGAAGTCAGGGATTGCCCCTCCCTCAGGCTTGCCTTCATGTATGGTACCCCGAGTGTTAGTATTATTGTGAGTACCAGTGTTGGCTGGTGAGGAAGCAGTGTGCTGGTTTCCATGAGTTGCATCAAAGTTCATATCAGCTTGGTCAATGGATGACCCTTCTCTGAAGTCTGGTTCATATCCACACAGGTGAGACCATGGTAAAGACATCACACCTGCACAGGTAGTTGTAGCCCTTCCTGCTGCAGCAGTCTTTATGGGGGGCTACCCAGGCATTCAGGTGATGGTGATGAACAAGGAGATCTGGCAGCTTTATCCGTTCTCAAAAGATGTCTTCTTCCAAGTGCCCAAGTGATTGTACCTGTACCAGTTTATTAAATACTGCAGTATCCATATCAAATCTAGGCAGTGAAACAGTAAATGTGACAAACCTTTTTTTTTATATATTAGTCATGTCTGCTGTAGCAGGGGCCCTGCTTGTGGTGCACTGTAACATAACCAAGGTTTTTAGCAGTGGCAATGGCAAATGTGACCATATGATCCATGCACTTTGTAGTACATGCTATCTTGTTACAATGAGGGCAGTACCACTTGGCCATATGTTTATTATTAATGAGATCTGGGATCTTACCAGTTTCTAAATCTCGTAAGAAATTTGTAATGATGGTGAGTGCAAAGCTTCCATAAGCAGAGTAAAGGATGTCCCTCCCTACCTATGTGGTGTTGTCTATTATTAAAGTGTATTAACTGTGTTAACTTGTGTCTGGTCTGATTGAAAATCCTAGCTATCAAGTGCATGTTATATGTGGTGAACCTTTCTTCTTGTGCAAGACTGGCAGTACTGTGTAGCATAGGCTGTATTGTATCCTGGTTTAATTTACTATTATTTAATTTAGCATATGCCTCCCAATTTTGGCCAAATCAGCCCAGTTCCAAATAAATAATCTAGTCCCCAAAATACCTGTGGCAGACCTTAAAAATGCCTGTCACACCAGGAAGACCTAACCCTTTTTTTCCATGTTTAGGTCTGAACACCCCATGGTGTTCTGTAGAATACTTCCCTGCAACAGGGTCTTGAGCTTGTGTTTGAAATGCTGTCATGAAGTCAAGTAGCATTACTGTATGCAATTTAGAACTGTTTGTTTTGGAGCAATGACCGAATTCAGCCATGTTGCAGTTAGATAAACTTAAAATTACAGGCACATGCATGTAATTTGCATCAATTAATACATCTGGAAAAGAAATAGCAGTTAGGCCACTTTTTGGGCTGGGTTCAAGTATAGGGCAGTTTTTCAAGATTTTCAGAAACAGTTTTAGAAATTACAGTAAGGTAAATAGATTCAGTAAGAATAATGTTCAGCTGGCAAAGTCTCTTCATTAAGATGTTGTGAAAACAAAGGCAAAAATTTGATTTTTGCTATAACGGTAATGTTTCAGAGTCCAGCGTGTTGTAAGTGTACATTTTGGATTGTTAAAGTTCCATTAGAAGTGATTTGAGTGTTTAACCAACCTTTAAAAGTTCTTTTGTAAAGGCAGGCCATTTCAAGAGATTTACCATTTAAAAGTTCATTAGAATCAGTAAATGTCCACATAATGTCCAGCTGCAAAAAAAAAAAAAAGATGGTTAAGAGCATAAACACTGATTTGTAGACTAATATCAGAACCTTCATGTGTTGTGTATCAATGAACCTCTTGACGAACTTTGCATCATGATAATTCCTTGCAAATATGTGAGCTATGTCCTGCATCTGCCAACAAATTGCCTTCTCATGTGTTTTGTCATGAATCACACTGTTCTGTACCTTGCTCTCATCACCTTGCTTGTATTTTTTTTTACTGTAAAACCTTGTTTTGTTTCTGTGTTTTATGTAATTCCACTCTGTAACCTCCGAGTTGTGCCTGAAAATAGTCATTTCTGTGGCTAGCACACCTAACCGGTAAACAAAAACTAAATAAAAATAATTGGGAACCAAAACATGAAAGGGACTTAAGATGGGTGGTCAGGAGGTCAAAGAGTCAACCAAAAAGATGAAGCGAGACAAACTTCTTTTCTTTCCGGAGTAATCTGGAACTTCCTCTGGAGCATCTGGATCTGGGACTGGGCTTGGAATTGACTTCATCTGGACAGGAACTGGAAATGGACCCGGTCTCAGTCCTGTTCCCAGAGTGGAACTGAATCCTTCTGGTCGGGGTCTCCTTCCAAGGTGTAGTTATCTGGGGATGGTCTCATTGGCACAGGAACAGACGTCTCCCTCTGGTCAGGTTCTTGGATCAGACCTCCTTGACCCAAGCATGGCAACAGGGTCATAGGTAGGCATGGAATAGGCCTACCCAGGATCACCTTACATCCATGGATTTTGGCATTTATTACTTCCGATATCTAAATACAGAAAATAGGCCATCTGTTAGAAATACATGTCCATTCCCCAATTAGTGGGGAAGGGGTCATACAGTTGTACAGTTTCAACTAATTCACTTGGCACCATTTCTAAGTTGGCTGTGTTCATTTTTGGTTAAGCGCTCCTAGGTATTCAATAAGGTGGGGCCCTACTACTGGAGCCTTGGTCTGGTCTGGTATGCTGCAAGCAAGTTCAGTAACATGGCACTATGAAACCTAGAAGTATTGATAGTGGAGCAGAATCTAAATTCTGCCATATTATAGTTGGTGAGATTTAAAATCACAGGGACGTGCATAAATTGCACATTATTTACAAGGGTACCTGGGAGTGATAATGCAATCAGTCCACTAGTTGGCCGTGTTCCTGCATTGGACAGTGGGTGGGTTTTTCCTCTGTTGGGGGAACAACAGTTGGAAACATGACAGTGCTAGCAATGGAATGAAGTGCACAGTGCTGTCTAATAGTACCATTTGGAAACTGAGCACAAAAATTTGGGTTTATGAGTGCGGTGTGTTTGTATAAACCTGTGTGTTGTTGCTAGGGCCTGGCGTATAGACAGGGTACCATTAGGTGGAGTTTGTGTATGTCTGAAAAAAGCAAACTGTAAGCAACAAATTGATTATTTGTAGACATTTTTCTGTGGCTTTGGAGAGCTATTGATATACTTCCTTTATTTTTGGATCTTCCAGCTATGGCTCAGTCACGTCCAGATGGACTTTTGTTTTGTTTTTTTACAGCCACCATAGGTGTTGCACTGGAAGGGGGCATGGTTCATATCTCCTTCCCCCCTAGCTCCTTTTTTGGTGAAAGAGACAGCTTGTTATTGTAGTAATAGAAGAGTTATGTGTGGGTTGGCCAATGCTGGAGCAGAGGCCAGACAAATCAGTAAATTCCCACTAAAGTTACCTGTAACAGTTTTGCACAGATGTCAGATGACACTCTATTGACAGTAGGAATGTGGACATTTAACCACAGAAGTGTTGGCAATCTTATTTGCCTATCAGTCAGCACCTTAAAAGGTGTATGCTGAATAGATACTGATGGGGTGCCCCTAGAGTATCCCAATGTTTTTCAAATTTTTAACAGCATTACATTTTAAAATAGCCTACTCCATACAGTACCAGAGGTGATTTGTAGGGTATTGAGTGTTGTTGTCCCCCTCCCCGGAGGGGTGGGTCTTATATGTCTTGGTTCTGTCCCTGGCTAAAGGGACTTTCTTTTTCCTGATAGAGAAAGAAAAATAAAAACACAACACAAAGAGCAAGGTCATGTAGACCATTCTCTCTGTGATAAATTAGCATTGATCTTTAGAATGCTGCTGCATTAGCCTTATACTGATGTATGCCTTCGGCTACCCCTACCAACTGTGCCATTGGCAGGGTAGATGGTGCTGTGGCTGCCAACCACACCTTACTCGATTCCTAAAAAAAACTAATAAAATCAAACAAAATCAAAACAGAGGTACAAAAGCATCCCTTTTCCTCTCAGTTTTAATTTATAAAAACAGTCTTAGCTGAGTCACACAAAATCCTTTACATTTTATTTATATGTTAAATGAGTCACACCATGCTTGTAACAAAAAATGTTAAAATAAGTCAAAATTATTAGGAGAATCTCCCTATTGATCCTGGATGTAATTCCTAGATTATATGCCCCTTGGTGTATCTCATGGGCACAGTAGGTAAATGAATTTGTAAAAAAAAAAAATAGTTCTAATATTTTTCCTTTCAGCAGTTAGAACTGCGTAGCAAGTGACCTTGCTTTCTTTTTCCTGTGAGCTGTCAAAGTAAACAGCTTGTTATGGATGCTGGAGCATTATAAAAATCCATGCCCCCCCCCCGATTGCCTAGCTTGGCATGGTAATCCTGTGGTAATGGGGATGACCCAAAAAAAAAAATAATCGTACTGAGTACAAGCATGAAGTTTATGATTTTGTAAAAAAAAAATTAAATTACAGGAATTATTAATTGATGTGTGTCCTTCATAAAGGGAAAAATAGTTGCTTAATTAAGAAAAGCATATTAAGTTTGGGCTTTTATTGGGGTGTGACTGGCGAGCACAAGGAGATCAAGTGACTTGCCAAGGGTTTCAGTGTGAAAGTGGGGCTGGAGGGATTCAAACCAAGGTTACCAGGTTTGTATCTGAGTGCCGTTGATAACTTCGTTCTACTAGAAGTCCACAGGAGGTTCATGCCTCTTGTGGCAAACAGATTCTATCGGGCCAAAAATTAACTTTGTATAGTAAACTGTAATATAAAGTAGCTTATTAAAAGAGATGGGGCTTTTTTTTTTTTTATCTCAAAACACAATGCTGTATTTACATTTTAACCATACAAAACAAAATACAGAAACAACTAATTATAATAGCATAAAAAAAAAAAAAGCTTTTAACATTACCACATAAATGACTGCATCACAGAATTTTGGAGCAAAATTAAAATGTTGTAAGATGGAGAAGACAAAAGACCAATGTGGATGATCAACGGCCTTTCTGCATTGATTGAAATTCTCAAAGTAGAAAACGGAGATGCACCAGCAGCCAAAATAATATCCAGGAATCTGTACTCAGAGAGCCCGATTCTCAAAGGGGCCAGCGTTTAGCGCAAACTGCAGAGAACAGCAGCTTGTGCCGATGCCCCCTGCACCAGGGACCCTGCACCAGATTCACAAACAGGCAGGGTCCAGGCAGCTACGTCCTTGTGCATGCGGCAAGCTGGAACATGTGCCACATGCCTGGTATATTAGGAGGGCCTGCCGCAAGCCTGAAGGCAGCTGTGCGCCGGTCCAGTGGCACCCTTGGTGACCCTTGCTCCCCCCACATGCCCTGTGGCATACCTGTTCCATCCTGGTGGTCTAGTGGACCCATCCCCCACCCTGGCATGAAGCTCCCACCACCTTGCACCCCCTCACCTGTACCCCGAGCCGGGTCTGGCACAACCCTCCCACCACCTTGGCCAGCCCCCACTGGACTGTCGCTATGCACATAATATAGTCAGGGCCCCTGGTGTTCTGCGGCAGAATTTTCTGATTTCTGCGGCAGGTCTCCTTGACTTCTGTGGCAGCATTTTCTGATTTCTTCGGCATGATTTATTCATTTCTCCGGCAGAATGCAGTCATGTCATTGGCTAAATATGATGTGATGTCATCGATGACATCATATGCTGAGCATAGAGGAGGGGCTTCAGGATAAACGAGGTGGGAAAGAAAGCCCGACACTATGGAAAATCAGTATATTTATATGAAAATTCACCAAAAACAATGAATTCTGCGGCACTATATATATTCTGCGGCATGATGCAAATTCTGTGGCAAATTCCGCAACCGCAGAACCGCATAATTCCAGGGGCCTTGAATATAGTACAGTAGATGTGTGAGCACCTACTGTAATGTGTTATGTGCACAGCGCCAGTTCAGTCAGGGCCAGCCGAGGTGGTGGGAGGTTTGTGCCGGACCCAGCTCGGGGTACAGGTCAGGGGGTGCAAGGAGCAGGGCGCCTCATGCCAGGGTGGCGACTATACCACTGGAATACTGCGGTGGGCAGTGGGCATATGCGGGTGGGAGGAGGGTCCACTGGACCACCAGGTACAGGGGTGGCATATGGCACTGTTGTGTCATGGGGTGGGCCCACTAGGGCACTGGGGCATCTGCACAATGCTGCACAATGGTCTGTCCTCCCAGGAGAGACATTTCTAAGTGCCCTTAGACCAGCCCTGGCTGGTCTAAGGGTACTTAGAAATTCTCCTGCCAGTGGTGCTTCTGAGAATCCTATCAGCTGTGGTAGCTTGTGTTCAGCCAAGATGCACCCCTGCACCATGTCGCAGCCCGTTCATGGGTGCATGGGTGGTGCTAGTCCTGTTTGGGGCAGGCAGCCTGTGTTTGACACAGGCTGACTTTGAGAATAGCTCCCGCTGGCATCTTTTGGTGCAAGGTGCACCTTGCGACATTCGTTGTGGTGCAAGCCCCTTGCACCATGACAGAGGCTATGAGAATCAGGCCCAGAATCTTTACGGCAGTGCACTTGAATAGATCCCATTTGATCCAGGTGTATAATCTTTCATATGATACCATTTAATTGAGTGGAGAGAGCCTTCATATACCACTTAGTGTTCAAGTTCAAAGAAATGTGGAAAGATTTGCAGAGTGTACTGTCTTACATAGAAACTGACGGCAGATAAGGATTGCTTGGCCCACAATGTCTGCCCATTTTCCCTACTTACACTAGTGCTGCAGACCCTACTTGATCCCTGGCTTTGTCCCCCTTTCCTAACTACCATAATGGGATGGTAAAACCATCACCTTCTCAGATTCTTGTTGGATCTGCACTAAAGTAAAGAAATGACAGACAAGTGGTGTACAGCACAAAAGTGATTTATTTCTGGTATATAAAACAGGCTTACAACCAGTGTGATCATCAGGAGAATACCTCCAATCTTTCCTTACCTATAGGTAGCACTACTTCTCTTCTCAGAGAGCAGGTGCTATGCAAAGGGTCTTATACCCTTGATAATAACCATGACAACTGCTAAAAAGATAGATAAAAACATTGCAATTGGTCAGTGGCAAATAGCCTAACTTCTCACTAGCCTAGGAAAGCATGCTGAGCTAGAAGAAAAACAAGATAGCTAAACAATGGATCTTGTATATATGAAGGACACTTGTGGTTATATATGCAGTTGCAGTTCTGCACTAGCGCTAAAAATGGCAGTATTGCCTAACTATTCATTATATAATGGTGTAAATAGAAGTATCTCCCAAGTGTTACAATCAGAATAATAGCAAAAGCATTATGATTCTCAGTAAAAATATAGATAAAAGTACAGTAGAACTTAGATCCTGACACTTACGCTTATACGATAAGTGCCTATGTCCTAAGGTTAGTACATATACATATATGTAGTACTGTCTGCAAGGTAGGGGGGGCCAATCAGGGGTGCTGGTCCAAGGATAACATTCCCCCCCTTGTTGCCTCAGAAGGGGCAACAATCCCAAGTTGGCTGGTAGGGATGGAGCTGAAAGTCATTTACAGGCCTGAAGCATGAGCCTTGTAAAGGAATTCAAGTTGTTCTCGATGTTGTCTTAGGGTACGTCGCGGGCAGCATAGAGTGAATATGAGAAAGACAAAATGCTTGAATCACTACAGAAACTTTAAAAGTGAGTTCTAACCAAGTGTTGCCAACGGCAACACTTAAATCACCATCATGGATAAGGTCATTAAGTGCATTAGTAGCTTTGGCAATGTTACTAATATAGATCAAATAAGCATCTTTTCTAGCTAAATGGGACTGTAAAGAGAGTGTCAAGGGATCAATGTGTACGTTAAAAATAGGTAAATATTGAGATGGCAAACAAGTATTGGGGATCAGTATCAACGTCTGGTTCAGGGAGAGGAACAGGTGTGCTCACAGTGTGACCAATAACTGTTTTCTGCTGTGGAGTAAAACAAAAGTTAGGTTTAGCAACTTGACATGTCTTAGAACCATAAGAAAAACTAGGATAATTCATGACCAGACAGTACTGGCCATCAGAAGTATAGGTAACTCTTACAGAAGGCACCCACCATCAATGTAAACATTCTGGACAAGAGAAGGTCTGGTTGGTGAGCCATGTAGTGAAGCGATGTATCTCTTCAAGGTAGCTTCAAGATGGTGCTGTTTCGGTGTCTTGCACTGAAGATGCAGCAGGAGGGATGTCATCATCTGGATCGACATCAGTGAGATTGGATGGCAGATGTTCACCCAACATCAGTATCCAGTCAAGGTGTTCAGGTGCATATCCACATACAGGTTTGACAATATCAAAACCATCACAGTGACACAGGAGGTAGTAGCTTTTCTTTGCACAACAATTTGTATGAGGTGCAACCCAAGCCTGGAGGACTTGATGGTAAACCAGCATGGAGGGTAATTCACTTCTTTCACAAATAATGTCATTTTCAAGATGGCCTAGGGAATGAATACTGGCTAATTTGTCAAAAACAGCTGTAGCAGTATCAAAACGTGGTAAAGACACAGTAAACATAATGAACATATGTTTCTTAATAGCACAGAAATTAGTGAAATAGCATGGCGTTTGGTTAGGAAACCTAGAAACATAACCAGTATTTCTAACAGTAGCCATAGACATGTTTAGAGTATTCTTTAAACACATAGTAATAGAACCAGTGGTTTTGCAATGTTGGCAATACCGTTTACCCAATCTGAGATCATGTATGATATCTGGAATTTTGCCCGATTCCAAATCCCTGAAGAGAGCATTAACAGTGGATATAACATAGGCGCCATAAGCAGAACATAAAATTCCACGCCCACTATATTGCTTGTCCGCCTCACGGTTATTCTGAAAAATGAGATAATTAAGTTTACGCTTGGTATTATTGAACCTTTGAGCAATCTCCTGCATATTGTACATGGTATAACGTTCATTAATGAGAGAAATTACACCTTGTAAAATACAGGGTATTACATCATTATTGATAGTCTGTTGAAATTTAAGAGTCTGAGCTTTAATGGAAGCAATATCTGCTCTATTCCAAATGGACATACCTGAGCCAAAAAGGCCAGTTACGGTACCAGCTGTTCCAGTTATGCCAGAGACAGAGCTGGCAGCACCAGCTACGTCAGTTGTATCCCACTTGGTGCGTGTACGTGATTTAGGTTTAACATAGTCTTTAGGGGCAGGTCTAAAGACTCTCAACATGTTCAGTAGTGTGTGGTCCACCTATGGAATCATTTGTGCGTGTTTGATAAGCAGCAACAATATCAGTAAACATCATACTGTAAAATTTGGAAGTATGTGACTTTTCACTGATTCTTCCAATTAATGTAAACTATTGAACTTTTATTTTCCACCTAATTATGTGATTGTAAAACCTTGTTTTAGCTCTTTATGTATTATGTCTCTACCCCAAATCAAATTGTATTCCACTGTTTACCCTGCTTATTGTAATCTCCCGGGTCGCGCCTGAAAATAGTCATGTTTTGGCTAATGGCACTTACCAGGTAAGCAAAAACTAAATAAATAAATTGGTTATGTTACAGAAACCAAATTCAGCCATATTCCAGTGTGTGAGATAGAAAATAACTGGGACATGCATAAATTGCACATTATTAATCAGGGCTCCTGGTAGTGATGTGGCCGTCAAACCACTAGGAAGGCCATCTCCCTGAAGAGGGCAGGCAGTCAGTTCTTCCTGACTTGGTGGGACTACGGAAAGATAAAGAGCTTCAGAAGCTGCATAGTTTTGAAGACAGAAAGCACTTGCCTCCTCTGGAGAGAGGTGTTCACAATAGGCAGGATCTGTTAAAGCAGTAAGGTTGTACTGACCAGTATGCCTAGGAGTGGTCTGTCTGATGGAAAGAGTACCATTATCAGAAATATCAGTATTAGGCCATCCATGGAATGTACCCTTGGATTGGTGAGCTACGGGGATTGTGTAGCCCATAGCATCAGTTTGCCATTGTACAGAGAGTGAAGATTTGTCTAGAGCAACTACTATAGCATCAAGAAAGATGTCCGAGCCTTGAGTAACTTTAATCATTTTGTTGGGAACATTAATCTGTACACCCGTAGGGGCTGAATGTTCAAGTTTACCAAGGAAGTGTTGCAAACATTCCTTGTGAGTCTGTGGGGCTTTATGTGGGGGTGCCACCACAGTCATAGTCAGTAGTCCCACCACTAGGAGAAAGGGGTGCAAGATAGCCAATTTGCTGATACCTGTAAGAAAACAAAAAGGACTGGTTAAGTGTGGGTACTATTCCGCCCAAAAAGTGGTTAGGAAAAGTAAATTTAGTCACCTTTATACAATTTAAGTTGGTTAGCATGGAACCACGTGTCAGCGGTCTTTTTCTGCTGCTGTACTCTGACCTGATACACAGCAGGGCTGAGTTTGTTTACAATGGGATAGGGTCCTTCCCATTTACTGGCAAATGAGTATGTGGGTTGTCTGTATTGGAGAAGCATAACTTGGTCTCCAACTTGCCAGTCGACTTCTTTGACATGCTTGTCAAAATGAGCTTTAGCTTGTTGTACTTTGCCCATCTGTTTGGCAGTGAAGAGGGGTGTCTTCATGATGTCATCATGAAGCTTTTCAACGTATTTGTCTACAGATACTCTATCTGCAGTAGGGGTGTGGAGATCAATCAGAAGGTGCTCAGGTAGTCTCATAGCTCTACCAGACATAACCCCATAAGGTGTGCACTGAGTAGTGGCTGCAGTTGTACCCCTAATTGCCATTAGTAACAGTGGCAAGAGGGAATCCCAGTCCTTGGGATTATCATAGATGAATTTACCCAGCATTTGTTTGATGTGTCTGTTAGCTCTTTCTACCTGGCCTAAGGATTAAGGGTGGTAGGGAATGTGGAATTTTTGATCAATTCCAAGAAGTTGGAGTGTCTGTTGCATTAGCTCAGCAGTAAAGCTGGTTTCCTGGTCTGAATCTACTTTTAAGGGTAGGCCCCACCTGGAGAACAATTGATCTACCAGGATTTTGGCAGTTGTCTTTGCTGTGTTGTTCTTAGTGGGAAATGCTTCCACCCACTTGGAGAACAAATCTGTGACAACAAGTGCATACTTGTTCTTACTGGAATTGGTAAGAGGCCCAATGAAATCGATCTGTATTGCATTCCATGGTCCAGATTGCCTTTGGGGCATCAATTTGACATTTCTTTTTACCGATATCAGATTGTTCTGAGCATACACTATGCAGTTGTCCACATAGTGTTCTACATCTTTGGCCGTACTAGGCCACCAGACAACTGTTTTGAGTCTCTGGAGGGTGCTTTCTGTCCCCTGGTGTCCACCAGTGGGAGTGTCATGAACCATATAGATAAATTTGGTCCACAGAGATTGTGGTGCAACCCACAATTTGTCACCGGTATCTGGTTTGTGATACCAGATGAGTTTCTGATCACCAGACAAGTATATATTGTCTGAGTACCTCTTATATGGACTGCCAACAGGCAGTGGCTGTTCAGTTCCTTTGTCTAGGAATTTGAACACATCTCTTATTTCGGGGTCTGCTTTTTGTGCAGCAGAAAGGTCCAGTGGAGGTTCTGGTACAGGTTACTTGCTAGCAGCTATGATGGATGCCACGATAGCTGCTATACCTAGTGGGTGACTCATTGTCCATTCCCCCCCCACCGAGTGCCTGCTTTGGCAAGCGAGTCTGCTCGATCACTGAACTCATGGTAAGGGTCAGACTTACAGTGAGCCCTTACCTTGTTACTTTCTCTCTACAGGGGATAGCATCTGTGATGCATAGGCAATGGGTCTGTGATACCAATTGTACTTCTGTGCCAGCACTGCAGACATGGCCACATCAGAGATGGCAGTTTCCAAATGGAAAGGTAATCTTGGGTTAGGGTTTATCAGTGCTGGGGCTGAGGCTAAGGCCTGTTTAAGCTGTGTAACAGCTTCAGTGTGTGTAGGGCCCCATGTCCATGGAACATCCCTTTTCAGCAGTTCATACAGGGGAGCAGCCTTTAAGGCAAAATCAGGGATGAAGTCCCTGGAATAGTTTACCATTTCTAGGAAGCGTCTGAGTGTTGCCACGCTTGTAGGAAGTGGCAGATCTTGCAAGCCCTGGACCTTCTTGACAGCTGGGCTTCTCCCTTGGTCTGTGATACATAGGCCAAGGAAAATGACCCCTTTTTCGCACAGTTGCATTTTGGAGGGATTGCACTTGAGGCCTGCTCTCATAAGGAGGGTCAGTAGTTCGTTTAGAAGGGGCAAATCTTCTTTTGTGGCGGTTGCTAAGAGCAAGTCATCCACATACTGCAGGAGACACTGGGGAGTAGAGAATCCCTGCAGGGCATCCATCATATGGAGATGGAAGAGAGAAGGGCTGTTATGGAAGCCCTGGGGCAGTCAGGTCCAGGTATACTGGCGCCCATCAAAGGTAAAGGCAAATTTGTATTGACTTTCCTGTGCTAATGGGAGTGACCAAAACCCATTAGAGATATCAAAAGCTGAGAACCACTATTTGTCAGGTGTCAGCAACTTAAACACATCAGGGGTGGATGCCACAGTTGGGGGTAACTTGATTAAGTTTCCTGTAGTCAGTTGTGAGTCTCCAAGCTCCATTTGGCTTTTTCACAGGCCAAATGGGTGAATTGACAGTAGAGACACAAGTCTTAATCACTCCTTGTTGTAGCAGTGACTGGATGGTCTCCCTCAATGAGGGTAAGGCTTCAGCAGGAAATGGGTACTGCTTCTGCCTTGCAAGGTTGAGCCCTGGAATTTCAATGGTGGTGTGCATCCTGTCACAATCATGCTTGTTGGTCGCAAACACATCAAGGTGTTCCTGTAACAAAGGTAAAAGTTCAGAAAACAGGTAATGACTTTTGAAAAGAGCCATGACGTCATACTCCTTGTTGTTATGGGAGATGGCTGCCACCGTGTGTGAGTCTTGTATGGTGACAGCATAGCATTGTCCCTTGATCTGTAGCAATAACCTGTTAGCTAGGTCCACCGCACAGCCATGCTGTGCAAGGAAATCAATTCCTAGTATGCTGGGGTGATGATGTAATACCATGAGGTCAAAGACAAAATTAGTCTTGAGATGGTCTACCTGCACAGGTAGAGATACAGATCGATAGGTGTGTAGCTGAGTACCATCTACACCCTGTGCACTGGTCTTTCAGCTGGTAGACCAGTCAGACGTGGCTGGGTTCTTGTCATGGAGAACAGACATGGCTGCTCCTGTATCCAGAAGCATGTCTAGTTGGCGGCTCCTGACCATGGTCCTTACACAAGGCCATCCATTTGTGTCAACTAGCAGGTCACTCACAATCTGGACTGAGGCCTGTAATTGTCAATCGGTGCAGTTCTTGGATTCTTGTTCATCATCCTGTCCCTGCAACCTGAAGCCTACGGAAGTTTGTTGGGTCTCCTCTCGGCATTTCACAGGACATGAATACCGTACCTGTGACGTCAAAGCCAAGATCTCTAACTGTTCAATGGGTGGTTCCCGAATCACCACATTGGCCTGGCCAGTGCCCAGTGCCGTGAAGGGGTTCTTCCCTCGGCTGCTTGATTGTTCAGTAGCCAAAGGCTAGAAAGGGTTGGTGTTACTAGCTGGTGCCAGGGTCACCACGGAACGTGTGGATGAGGCCTCTTTCTCAGCATGGGCCTCCTCCAGTTGTTTATGGAGGGTCTTGTTCTCGTTTTTTAAGTCCCGATAGCTAGACCCATTATGGTACTTGCCATCGGAATTTGAATTTTTCCAATTCCTTTTGTTGTTGTTGTAGTTCTGATTGTTTTTATAGTTCCGGTTCTCCCCCCGTGCAACTGCTTGTTGTCAGAAGGGGCTTGCTGTTTATCAGTGCTACCCTCCACTACGTAGTGGGTGGGGGTAGGGTTCACCACAGCAACTTGGGCCATGGCTCCCTGGGCCATCGGAGTTTGGATGGCGGTGGCCATGGTGTTCTTACTGGAAGCTAGGTTACAGAGGTAAACCTGGAAGGCACACTCCATTTTGGTGAGGATCTCATCAAAGGTATCGGTCTGTGGGTAAACGTTGAGTTCAACCTTTTCCCGGAGGTTCGGAGTCTTTTTTTCGGATGTACAGATCCTTGTACTTAATTTGACCTTTGTTGGCATTCTCACCCACTAGGCTCTTGCCGGCCTCATAGGCGAGCCACAGCTGTTGATGGTAAGCCACTGGGCTTTCCTTCACATTTTGCTTAACCTTGTAGGCCAAGTGGGCTCCAACGATACCTGGGGCGTTGGCAGCAAGGAGTGCCTGGGAGATATCATTGCAATTGAGCATCTTGCAGTTGCGGACGGCCTCTAGGAGTTTGGCCCAGAGGGTAGGCTCAGTGGTCTTTCTCAGGACTTGAACCTGGTGTTCAGGTTGGAGAGAAAGTTTCTTGCATAGGGAGCGCATCTTTTCCAAATGACAACTGAGGTTGTCAGTCGGGCCCAACTGTCCGATGCCTTGAGCAATTTGCTGAACAGAGTGAGCGATCTGTAAGGGATTGGACGTGGGTGTACGGGGAGTGGTGGTCCGTTCCCCATGACCCAAAGCACCGCTAAGGGCAGCCTCCGCCACTGCATCAGCGACTGCTTTGTACACATGCTTCAGGGTGACAGCGTTCTCAAACATGCATTCAATATGCTGTTGCATGGATGACTGTTTGTCCATTGTTCCTGGTCTGGTTAAGGCATCTTGTACAATGCCGCGAACCTCCATTTTGTCATCCCTGGATAGGGGTGTCAGTGGAAGCAGGCTCCTACTCGGAGGTGGTCGGCCTCCTGTATCATGGGGGCCACCATGTTGGTGTTGACGTGGCAGCTTAGAAGGCATGCCAACATAACAAGGGAGTGGGCTGACATGGCCGCCATCTTGTGAATGGCTGGTAAAGGCATCGCCCTGTGGAACAGGGCTTTGGACATAATAAGGCGGCCTATGTCCTTGTAATCAGAATTGTCATTGCCTGATGACATAATGTCAGTGGGTGTACTGAAAACCATTCATGGCTTTAACATGGCCAGCAAGAACTTCTTGCTG
Source organism: Neoceratodus forsteri (assembly GCA_016271365.2). Lineage (NCBI taxonomy): Eukaryota > Metazoa > Chordata > Ceratodontiformes > Ceratodontidae > Neoceratodus > Neoceratodus forsteri. The sequence goes on along the minus strand of CM057452.1, from coordinate 1,077,946,332 downwards.
ATGGCGCATTCTCGCCATCTTTTCTCTACATTTCTTATGACAAGTTTTGCAGTGCCCTGCTCAATACCCTTCTCAACCTCACGCTGCAATACTCTGTACACGGCGCCCATTTCAACATTTTCCCTAAACTCTTTGTCTAGCTCATGCATCAACCTCACATTCACTTCCTTCAGTTCAACATTATTTTCTCTCAAACTTTCATTCTTATCACTTAAAAATGTAATTTAGATAAGATAGCTGTTTCTTATCACACTTCAGCCTTTCATTGTCATCTCTCAACATACACAATTCACGCTCAGAGTCTTGAGCAGTACAATGCAACAGTTTGTTATTGTGGTCACGGAGTGACTGTTTCTCCTCTGCAAGTTTCTGTTCCCTTTTCAATAACTCTGATGCCTGCAAGCCCATCTCTTTTTTTAAAGAAGCGTTTTGCAGCTCAAGGGAGGCACATCATGCTAGCAAACTTTCTACGGCTGTATATAAAGCCGCGACCAAAAGACCTTTGGTGTGGTATATCTTGGCTTTTTGCTTAGACTCTAGATATTGTTCAGAGATTGTAAGCAAGGGGTCTCCTGCTGATTTTGCATCCAGCACAAAATCAGTCCAACCTCCATGGGAGGTAAGATAGCTTGAGACATCTATCCCCTACATGGGATGAGCTTCCCAAATCAGTTCACTCCACATAGACCCTAGACAGCCCATCTGAGTTCTGGTTCTTGGCTCCAGCTCTATGTACAATTTTTAGACCATACCCTTGTAAAGCAAGACTCCATCTTAGCAGTCTGCCATTGTTTTTCCCCATCTGCATCAGCCAAACCAAGGGGTTGTGGTCAGTCTGCACCACAGAATGCTGCCCATACAAGTATGGCTCTAATTTCTTTAGGGCCCACACTATGGCAAGACACTCCTTTTCCACTGTGGAGTATGCTTGCTCCCTGGGAAATAGCTTCCTGCTCAGATATACTACTGGATGATCTGTCTCTTGGCTAGACGTCTGGCTCAGTACTGCCCCAATACCCACGTCAGAGGCGTCCATCTGAACTATAAAGGTTTTGCTATAGTTAGGGCTTGTCAAAACAGGAGCACTGCACAGTGCCTCCTTCAGTCTGGTAAAGGCTTCCTCACAGGCTGGGCCCCAGGTAATTTTCTTTGGCATCTTTTTCTTTGTCAGGTCAGATAGGGGAGCAGCCAGGGCACTGTAATTGGGTACAAATTTCCTGTAGTACCCTGCTGTCCTTAGAAAGCTCCTGACCTGCTTCTGGGTTTCTGGTCTGGGCCACACCTGGATTTCCTCTATCTTTATTTGGTTAGGACAGAGCTGCCCCCGGCCTACCACATGCCCGAGGTATGCCACTTCCCCCATGGCCGCCTGGCACTTCTCAGCTTTGACAGTGAGCCCGGCCCTCTGTATCCTGTCCAGCACTTCCCTAAGGTGGGATAGGTGTTCCTCCCAGCTAATACTAAACATGGCAGTGTCATCCAGGTATGCCATGGCGTACTCCTCAGCATCATTTAACACCTGGTTCACCAACCTTTGGAAAGTGGCCGGGGTGTTCTTCATTCCGAAAGGCATTACTTTGAACTCAAATAAGCCTATCGGAGTGATGAAGGCCGACCACTCCCTAGCTCTGTCTGTCAACTCTACCTGCCAGTACCCCTTTGTCAGGTCAGTGGTCGTAAGGTAGGTCGCCCCTCCCAACTTGTCCAGGAGTTCATCTGTCTGGGGCATCGGGTGGGCATCTGACTTTGTGACTGCATTCAGTCCACGATAGTCTACACAGAAATGAGTTAAGCCATCTGGCTTGGGTACAAGGACTACGGGTGAGGCCCAGGGCCTGTGGGATCTCTGGATTACCCCTAAATCCAGCATCTCCTCCAGTTCCCTCCTAATGTCCTTTTGTACAGCCTCTGACACCCGATATACTGTCCGCCGTATGGGCGTCTGTGTCCCTGTCTTCACATTGTGTGTCACTAAGGGGGTAAGTCCAGGCTTGGCGCTAAACAAGGGGGCAACATCTGCTAAAACCTCCCTTACTTTCAGGATCTGGCCCGGGGTCCGCTGGGGAAACAATTTTACTGCCTCCACAGAGGACTCCCGCTTACTATCTTCCAGCAAGTCCAGAAGGGGGTCTCCTTCATCCGTCCCCTCCCCATGACTACACACTGTGAACATCATGTCAGCCCTATTTGCATATGGCTTCATCATGTTGACATGGTACATCCTTTCTGTCTGTCTACGGTCAGGTAACTCCACAATGTAGTTCACGTCATTTACCTTCCTAGCCACTTTGTACGGTCCTGCCCACTCAGCTTGCAGCTTGTCTTTCCAGACCAGAATAAGGACCATGACTTCCTAACCCACCATGTACGAGTGAGCTCTGGCTCTGTGGTCGTACCATACCTTTTGTTTCTGTTGGGCAGCTGCCAGGTTGCTCTGGGCTGTCCCCATAAGCTCCTTCAGCCTTTCCCTAAAGCTAAGGATGTAATCCACAAGGGGAGTTCCCTGGGTGGCATGCTTGCCTTCCCAGTTCTCCCGGATCAAGTCTAGTGGCCCACGTACCCGGCGTCCATACAAGAGTTCGAAGGAGGAAAATCTTGTCGACTCTTGGGGCACCTCCCTGTATGCAAACAACAGGTGGGGAAGGTATTTCTCCCAGTCCCTCCCATGCTGGTCAACAAATGCCCGGAGCATTGACTTTAGGGTACCATTGAATCATTCCACAAGTCCATTGGCTTGTGGGTGATACGGTGTCGTGCATCTCTGCACCACCCCACACTTCTCCCATAAACATTTCATTAGGTCCGACATGAAGGAACCCCCTTGATCAGTGATTACCTCCTGCGGAAACCCAACACAGGAGAAAATCCCAAGTAAGGCATTTGCCACTTTGTCTGTCCTCAGAGAGGATAGGGCAACTGCCTCTGGGAACGGGATGGCATAATCCACCACAGTCAGGATGAATATCTTCCCTGAGGAGCGGGGGGTATTTAAAGGCCCCACAATATCCATTCCCACCCTCTGGAATGGCTCCTCCACTATGAGCAAGGGGATCAGGGCAGCTTGGGTTTTCTTGCCCATCTTCCCTATTTCTTGGCACTGGTGACAAGCCCTGCAATACTCCTTCACCTGCTGGGTGAAGTTAGGCCAGTAGAAATTCTGGGCCAACCACTGCATAGTGCACGCAATTCCCAGATGACCAGACAAGGGAATATCATGTGCAGTTTTGAGCAACTTCTCACGATACCCCTGGGGAATGACAAGCTGCCTGCCTAGCATCCCTCTCTCTGTCTGTACTGCATGTGTATACATAAGTCCATTTTCCCAATAAACCTTATGTCTGCCATCACCTCCTGTGTGCCCTCCGAGTCTGCCCAAGCCCTCAGCTTCTCTAAGCTAGGGTCACTCCTCTGAGCAGCTGCAAACCCCTCACTCAGTCCCAAGGCATGGGACAGGTCCACTTCAGTTGCTAAACTAGGGTCCCTAGCACTAGCGTCAGGGCCCTCAGGATCACTGTCAATCCTAACCCTCTGACAAGGGGTCACCCCTCCCTCTTCGGAGCAACCCTCTGTAGTTGTGTGGTTACTTGCTGCTGGGGAAATTTCTACCCCCTTTTTATCAGTCTCCCCATCTGGAGACACAGGCTGGGAAACCAGCCTCTCAGTGGTTTCCACACTGGTTTCTGTGGGGTTCAGGGAACTACTATTTTCCCTTGCCGCTTGGCTACGGGTAACTGCACATACCACCCCTGCTGGAGATTGTTACCCTGGATCACATCAACTGCTAATGTGTTGGCTACAGCCACCTGTAGCACAGTTCCCCCTGTTTCACCCCAGTCCAGGAGAACACTAGCGAGTGGCGATGTTTTCTCTTCACCAGTAAACCCTTGTACGGTTACGCATTTATTGGGTATAAGCTGACCAGTCTGTACCAGATCCCCCTTTACCAATGTCAGGGATGCCCGTGTGTCCCTTAACCCCTGCGTCTGTACACCATTTACTATGACTGGGTGCATGTGTTCCTGCATGTTCGCTGGCATGCCCTCAGGGACACACAAACAACCCACTTCTTTTTAGCACCCTGTTGTGTATTTTGGCTCAGCTTTTTGGGGCACTGTCTGGCAATATGTCCAGTTTCGTTACACAGCCAACATGCATTTCTTACTTCAGATAAATCTTTTCCTTGAAACCTGGGGCTAACTGGTTTCAGTGGTGGCAGTGAGGGTTTTAGCTGCCCTGAAGGCACGCTTTTCCCTTTCTGCACTGCCACACCCACCCCATTCGCACTCAGAGCAGGTCTGCTCTTGGCATAGCGGTCCGAGAGTTCAGCAGCCTCTTGCACTGTTTTTGGATCTCGGTCCTCTAGCCAGGTTTTTAGCTCTGCTGGGCATGCCCAATAAAACTGTTCTAATAAAATCACATTTTCAATTTTATCAGCAGAGGTTGCCTCAATTCCTTCCCACCAATGTTTTAAAAATTGACGTTTCATGGCTAGCTCCTCATAGCTCATATCAGGGCTTCTCCTGAGCTTACGGAATTTAGCTCTGTATGATTCAGCAGTTAATTCAACCTTTTTTAACAGTGCAGCTTTTAACTTGCTGTAATCGTCACTGTCCTCATTGTTCATTTGACCCAATGCATCTCAAGCTTTCCCGGTATGTAGTGGGGATAGCTGAAAGCTCCAGGACTCTCTAGGAATTTTAGCCTGAATACAAACTTTTTCAAAAGAATTTAAAAAGGCATCCATGTCCTCCCCTTCCTTAAACTCAGGTATTAATTTGGAGTTCAATTTGTAACCCAGTCCTGCAGTCCCAGTTAAACCCAAGCCACTTACCTGCTCTGGGGCCGCTGGTTGGAGTCATAGCTTATCCAGTTCGTGTTGCCACTGGCACGCCTCTCTCCTCTCTTCTGCCTCTCTGCATTCTCACTCTCTCTTCTCCTCTGCAGTTCACTGGTGCTCACGCTCCTCTTGGTCTGCCTCCCTCTGTTGTCACTCTGCCTCACGGTCTGCCTCCCTCTGTTCTCGCTCTCTCTTCTCCTCTGCAGCTCGCTGGCACTCATGCTCCTCACCATCTGCCTCCCTCTGTTGTCGCTCTGCCTCCAGTTCCATCCTGCGCAACTCAATTTGCAGTTTGAATACCTCTGAATTCAGGATACTGGTGACCATCCCCTGCTGCTGTGGCCCTTCACTGACAGTGGCCCTGCTGTCCTTTTCAGTCACGGTCGGTGACTCACTACTCTGGGTATCTGCTACCATCAGGGCATCTATGAGGTTCTGCTTTTTGGCTGTCAACTCGAACAGGACTCCCCTGTCCCCGCACAACTGCTTCAAGTAATCTACAGTGTGCCTGCTGTAGTCGGAAGCCTTCTTCTTCTTCCCTCACTACTGCTACTCTGACTTGCACTTTAGAAAAAAATTAAAATGGGTAGGAACTGGACTGTACGCCAAGTGATATATAGTTCTGTTTACTTTTTAAAATAAAACTCTGCCTTTTTTCTTTCTTTGCAAGAGAGCTTACGGTCTCAGCTGACACAGAACAATAAAGCTTGTGATACCAAAATCAAGCCACTGCTGCCAACCAATCTGTCACAAACCCACTCAGCAGCGCAGGTCCTCTACTCCCAAAGTGCCAACCTCCGAGCACAGTCTTGTGAACAGTACAAGGTAACCCTCTTGTCTGTTTTCTGAGTTCAGATCAACCTTTGGTCTCAAGTTCTGGAGGGATTCAAACTGTTAACCTCTTGTTAGCATACTCAATGCACAGGCTCAGATATATCTGTCTTTGGGGGGCCAGATATATTTGCCTATGGGCACCTAACCAGGTATATAGAGATGAACCCTTAAAACTTTAATAAAGACCTCAGATTTTAAAACGTTACTCTTTCCAGTTTGGTATCACCATTCAAGGTTATGTCAATTGTCTGCTATGACCATGTACTTTTCTTACAAATAAAAAGAAGTCAAAGACCAAGTATGTTCTAAAAGGAATTTTACTATAATAGATAAGAATATGTAAAACACAATAATACATAACTGTTATATCACACGACATACAAATCTATTAAAAGAACAAGGTTTTAAACATTGCAATTCCTACTACAGTACTTAGTCTCTAAATACTTGCTTAAAAGTGCTCCCAAGATGTTTCGTGGTCAGAGTCTAGGTAAAAATGTGTCTCTGTGAAGTAAAGCAGTCTAAATTAAAAGCTGGCTTTTACCCCACCTCTTTTCAGGAGGTCACCTAGCTCCTCCCTGTCAGGATATATGAAAATATATATCTTATACAAAAGTATTACATTCTGCAACTTCAGCATAATTCATGTCTTTCAAATGACACTTCTTTTGATCTCAAAATAAGCTTCCTCCTTCCAGGACATGAAAGCATCTTTATGATGTCGCACTTCTATGTAATAACCTGGGGTTTTCCTTCCAATGTCCTAAAATGGATATGATATAGCAACTATGGTTGTAATTAACTCAGACAGACAGGATCCTTAATTAAGGCCTTACATGTAACACATGATCTCTAAAAACTGAATGTGTGTGAACTCGCATGCTGTCAGCATTTTTTCTCCTGGCTTGTATTTTTCAGCTGAAATCTGGGGGGGGGGGTGAGTGAGGTAATTCTAAGAGCACCAGGTTTTTTTCAGCAGAGACAGTCAGTAATACATTTTATATTAAAAGGAAATGATACAGCACTCAGAACTGGCTGTCTACATCACAAGTACAATCATAGTCCCTATTTTCAAAAGAGGGGGAAAGACAGGGCCTGGCTTGCTCTAGACCTATAAGTTTATTGGACAATACACAGAAAATTTTTACAAGAATTCTAAATAACAGCATAATGGATTGGATACACAAAAACAATTTAATAGAAGCACAAGCCAGATTTATCGAAAAACACTTAATTGACAAATGTTATGTAGTAAGCCATATAATCTATAAATATACAGTAATTAAATAACAAAAATTGTTTTGTGCATGTATAGATTTAAAAATGGTGTTTGATAGTATTAATAGAAATCTACTTTGGTTGTGCCTAGAAGAACTGGGAACGGAAACAGCAATGCTAAACCTATTAAATACTTTATATAAAGAAAACCTAATTAAAATCGGATACAACAGCAAGGCTGACTATACTGAAGAATTCAACGGGAACAGGGGAGTAAGACAAGGTTGTGTGCTGTCACCAATTCTATTTAACCTATTTATAAACATAATTTTGATCAAGTTATATAGTCCAGAACATCATATGCCTAAAGTTGGTGTACTGCCCTGTACTTATTTAGCTTTTGCAGATGATATAGTGTTAATTTCTGCAAGTCATTTAGGAGCCAAAAGACTATTTGAAACATTTCACCCAGAATGCAAAAAGGACAACTGAAAATTATGAGAAGACCAAAGCTATTGTACTTGGAAATAAAGATAAGAAAAAGTATAATATAAGAATAGATAATTACACATTAGAACAAGTGAGACATTTCAAATATCTGGGTATCAACATGAATGAAAACATCTCATGGAATAACCACATAAAGGAAATAGAAATAAAAACTAAAAAATTCCTGCTGGCCTTTTTAAGTTTCTATTACAAATTTGGAGTTGGTTCAATAAAAACATCAATAAAAGTAATAAATGCCAAAATAAGGTCAAAGATATTATATGGAGCAGAAATCTGGGACCAGAAAATAAACAACAAAATAGAGAAGACTATTAATATATTTTATAGAAAACTGATGGGCCTACCACCGGGGGCACCGGCAGCACTAATTAGAGCGGAACTGGGATAGGTTTCCATTGAGTGCCTAATGCAAGAAAGAATAATTTTTTACTTCTTAAAAGTGTACAAGATGCTAGAGCATCGATTACCACAACAGTGCTTGGATGGGGCCATATCTTACCATGATAGAAAATTCACCTTCCCCATAATAGAAGTAATAGAAAAGTGGATTAAGCCTTATCAGATCATACAAAATATTATAGATACATATATAAAACCACCAGAAGAAACTTATAGAGACACAAAAAATCGAATAAGGGGTATATTTAAACAGAAGGATATGGAAAGATGCTCAGAATATAAAATTAGTAAATGGCTAGTTCTGAATAAGCAGGGTTTTGACCTAGAAAAGTACTTAATAAAAATTAAAAACCCATACAGAAGGAATTTATTTATAAGATATAGGTTTGAGTACCACAAAAGTGAGAGATTGGACCATATTATTAGTAAATCATCTGATGATACCAATGGAAAATATAAGTGCAATTTAGATACAGACAGTATAGTACATCTATTAATCCTATGTCCCCTCTATGAGAGGATGAGAAATAAAATATTGGGACAAACTCTGGGACAAACAGAAAGTAACCCCCAGGCGATGACAGTTAATCTCTAGAATTCAGAGTCGACTAAAACTCTGGAAAAAATAATATCTTTCCTGAAGGTCATTGACACACAAAGATTACACATTAAAGAAAAACCTAAATAAAGCATAAAGAAATGTGGACTATGAATTTAGATATAAAACAAGGATATGAACATGAAAAGAATGAAACTAGAATAAGGTATCTAATTAGCTAGAAAGGTGGGAAGTATACTGTAGGACACAAGTAAGTGCAATATGTAGAATACAATGAATCATGTATATTTATATTTTAACACACTAATGGATGTTTATATTTATGTATCATTGTAAGAGAAAGCATTGTTTTAATTGTAACAACATAACTTGTTTATCAATAAACTTTTTGACTTGACAGAGTTCTTAGAAGACGGTGCAGGAGTAGTCATTTCTTCTAATGTTTTAGTCCTTTACTTAAGGGTTTTAGGACAGAAGGCCTTACAGACAGCACAATTAACAAATATGTGACTGGGTCCCAGACAGTAAATACATACATTATGTTGATCTGCTTTAACTATCAAACATCCACAGCTACTGCAATGTTTAAACCCAGTCAGTCTTGTCTTTTTCTTAGGTTTAGAAACCTCTGACATTGATGTCAGATTCCCAGAAATAAACAGTATTTAACTAAGTGGTCAGTTCCAGGAACCAAGAAAAGTAAATACAATTAAATGTGACTGGTTCCTGAAAGCACAAGGAGACCGATGGCCATTCGGTTCCTGACAGGAAAAGGAACCGCAACAAATTTAAAATAGAGAATAAAATATTTTACTATCCAGATCCAAAAGGGAAGCAGGACAAAAGCTAAATAAAGTGTAAATTCTGAGGTAAAACCTCTAAACAGAGTGTTTCCTTGCAGTTCCGCAGAACCAATGAGGAACCAAAAAACAAACAAAATTAACCCAAATAGACTACTAACACTAACTTATAGGGGCAGCAAACTAAAATACAAAATAAAGTGGTACTTATCAACCAAATAAAGATCTGTGAGTAAGTTGAGAAGAGCTCTCCGAGGTGTCTTAACTGGCAGGCAGAGTAATGAATCTGAGCACTCAGAGTGCAGCAGTTACTCAGAGCAGCAGTTTGAAATTGGCACCAGTCAATTAGAATTCCACCATTTGCATACATTCCATCTCTCTGGGGCAGAACAACACTGAAGGCTGACTGCATTAGTTTAATCATACTGTGTGATTCCTGGGGTTAGAAATGTGGACTTTGTCAGCAGATAAGGACTGCTTGGTCCACCCAGTCTGCCCATTTTGTCCCTGCCAATGACACAAAAATTTTAGTCATACACATTTTAGTGCTGCACTTAAATGTGTGACGCTAAAGTGTGCAACACTGAAATTCCATTTTTAAGTCTCACATACTTTTACTCATAGCATGGCTGTTTTGCAGTATTTTACTCCTAAATTTTGAATAAACTGCTTACATGACACTAACTCATGAACAAAGATGGTGGGAATTTTCAAGTGCATTTAAGTGCAACAGTAAACTGTGATACTAAAATTTGTGACGCATAAATTTAAGTGTCGCACATTATAGTGTTGCACTTAAATGTGCGATGCTAAAATTCCATTTTTGTGTCTCACATCCTTTTATTTGTAACCTGGCCATTTTAGAATATTTTAGTCTCAAAATTTGCATACACTGTTTACATGACCTCTCCTTATAAACAAGGTAGGTGGCAATGTTCAGGTACATTTAAGTGCAACACTAAACTACAACACTAAAATTAGTGACACATAAATTTTAGTGCCACACATCTTAGTGTTATACTTAAATGTGCAACACTGAAATTCCAAATTTGTGTCTCACATACCTTTACCCATAACTTGGCCATTTTGCAATATTTGAATCCCATATTTTGAATATACTGTTTACATGAACCTACCTCATGGAAAAGGAGGGTGGGAATTTCAAGTACAGGATGAAAGGTGATCACAGTCACTCAGCAAAACCCACATTAGGGTGAGATTTAACACATTCTAGTGACCATGTTCATAACAGTGGGTCAAAATAATTTTCATGCCACACATTTAAGTGCAGCACTAAAGTGCAATACAAAAATTGGCAACATTTAAATTTTCCATGCACACCAAAAATGGAATCCGATTGCACTTAAATGTGAATGGACTGTTCCCTTGGTGCGGGCCCTGGAGGGCCCTGCGTATCTGCATCTGTTCATCCAAAGGGATCTGTGTGAATGAGGATCAGGCCTGGGGTCACCCTTGGGGTTATCAACCTAAACATTCCCCTATTCCATCAACAAATAAGCTGAGATGTGCGGACTATATGAAAATGGGGTGAGCGTTTGGGTTGATGACCCCAAGGAAGACTCCAGGCCTGATTTGCAAAGAAAAATTATTAACTGCACTCCAGAGACAAAAATATGTACAGCAGCAATTAATTATTGCACATTTATAATATTTATTACTGAGCCAACTAGCTCTACAGATTTAAAGTTGGTTAATTACACAGGCACAAAAAAACCCAGGGCTCCTCCTTCTCCTTAAGGCTTCATAAGGGGGTCACATTACTGAGACGTCAATACATTTTTATAATCGATTTTTTATGACATCAGTATTCCATTGACACCTATTCCTGATTAATCAATTACAATAAATATGTTTTCATTAACATTCTAAATGGTTTTAGAAAATTAAATCAATTTAAATAACTAACAAAAAACTTATAAAAATAACTGTCCTCTCACTGAAACAGGACTATATCTATTTCATTATTCAGACATATCCTTATCACTTTATTTCAGTACAAGGAGACATTGGAAACAACAAGGAGAATCATATTTCCTAATTTGTTTTGCAAAACATCCCAATTCTAATGCCCCAGTTGCCACCTGATGTATCCTTGCATTAAATACTCTAATAAATTTAGCAGCTTAAAAAGAATGGCCTTGTTAAAGTGCTAGCAATTGCCCAATAGCTTTTATTACAGTATAGTGCAGCTCCTTATATAGACTTTTTACATGAACCAGATAGCAAGTTTTAACTCATGCAACAAATGAGTGTATATTTAAACTCCATATAGCCTTTTAAGATGCAAATAACATTTAATCCATATATACAGCAATCATGCTAAATATTCACGTAAACGACTAATTTCTTTTACTAACATTCTAAAATGCCAGCAGAATGGGCCTAACGGTCTTTCGTGTCTGCTCGTTTGGTCAGCCCCCACCCTGGGGGCTGACCTTGCTGCCCCCTCGCCTTCTCTGGCTTCTCCCTTCCCAGTTACAGATATTCTTGCTGCATTGGATTTTGCTTCCAGAACCCTTCCCCTGTACCTGTCCCACCCCCTCTTGAACCCCTCCACTGTCTCTGCCTCCACCAGCCCCCTAGGCAGCGCATTCCATGGCTCCACCACCCTCTCAGTGAAATAGCACTTCCTCCTTTCTCCCCTGAATCTTCCCCCCTCCAGCTTCCACCCATGCCCTCTAGTGGCCCCTCCTCCTTCCTTCGAAGCACCCTGACTGTTCCTCCCCTATTTACTCTCTTCATGTACCTGAAGACCTCTATCATGTCCCTCCGTTCCCTTCTCTCCTCCATTGTGTACATATTTAGCTCTTCGAGCCTCTCCTCATAGGTCCTGTCCCCCAAGCCCCAAATAATTTTGGTATACATATTTGCACCATTAAACAAATCCAGATAATAGATATTTTATTTAAGAAGCAGTTTAAACAGATGGCCTTTACAAGTTTCTGCCATTTATCCATCGAATATTAATACAATGCAGTGTAATTCCTTGTAAAACAAATTCTTTATAGGCCACAGAATAGATTTTAACTTATGCAGCTAGCAACCGTATATCCGTAAACTCCATATGAACTTTTAAGAATAAAATAATATCTTAGTTCATACAAACAACTTTCTTGCTTCATATTTGTTAAAATGACTAATTTCTTTTAATATACAGAGCTGCACTGTTAAACAAATCCAAGCAATAGATATTTTATTTACATAGCAACTTAAAAATGGTGGCCTTATCAAATTGCTGCCTATTCCCCGATGATTGTTAATATAATGCAGCGCAGCTCCTTGTAAAAAATTCTTTATAAACCAAATAATGGATTTTAACATATGCAGCAATCAACTGTATATCCATAAACTCAATATAAACTTTTAAAATGGAAATAGTAATATCTTAGTTCATACAAACAGCAGTCATGCTGCATATTTGTAAAAAAAACAAATTTCTTCTAATAATACAGAGCTGCACAGCTAAACACATCCAAACAATAGGTATTTTGTTTACACAATAGGTAGCTGCACTGCAATAATTATTTGGAATAATTCTTTTATAAAATCACTAACATTTAGTGTATTATCTACTCCAAAGTATGCATTTAGTTGGGGAAAAAGCTTATTACTTTTTATAAAGAAAGTAATGCATTCAACATTCAGGTTGGCAACATTTGAGGCTATTATATTTAAATAAATTCTCCGAAGTTTAAATATAAGAAAACCCCTAAACACTCCCTGAGAGATCTCAAGTTCCAGCATAACTGCTGACTATCAAAGTTACATATTTCTAAGTTAAAAATATACATAATCTTTCATTTCATTATTCACACTGAAAATTATAACAAAAACAGAGACAAAAAAACTACTATCAATACAGTACAGGAAGAAATATCTCAGTCAATTCACATTATAACTTTCATTTCAAATGTAGCTTTAAGTCCCATATTTCATTCAGCCCAGTGGATTAACTATATTCAATTTGTAAATCCAATAACTTTCCTTTTTTAGTAACAAATTTGTTGATCACCACCTCTTACATTACATTTTACACATTCGATCCCCATACATTTCATAAATCTAGGATCCGAATTATGTTTTTCCAAAAAATGCCTACCAATCACTTTGTCTGTTTTTTATTTATAATACTTCTAACGTGTTTTTGTATTCTTTCCCTCAGAGAACGTATGGTCCTGCCCACATATCCCAAATTACAGCTACACCAAATTAAATACACTACAAAGGTTGTGCTACACATTATAAAGTCATGTATTTTATATTCATTCTGATTGAATGAATGCAACGTGTTTTCTGTCACTACGTATTTACATATGTTAAATTTTTGACAAACAAAGTTGCCAACTGGTTTCTGTGGCAGCCATGTTGTTTGCTTATCAGTTGATAAATGACTATGTACAATTTTGTCCTTTATACTCAGTGCTTTCTTGAAAGTTATTCGGGGTTTCGGACCTACTGCCTCTCTTACTGAGGTATCACCAAGTAAAACTGGTCAGTTCTTCCAAATTATATTGCCTATAGAGCCAGCTTTGTGATTGTACTGTGTGGAGAATGTAATCAGACAAGTCTTGCTATCAGATTCACCTTTCTGTACTGTTGCTATTGAATCTTCCTGAATTTTTATTTTTACTTGTTCATGTGTATCAGTAAGTAATTTATCACTGTAACCCCTAACACGAAACCTTTCTTTGAGTTCACTAGCTTGAATCTCAAAGTCATCATCATCTGTACAGTTCCTTCTAATACGGAGTAACTGACTAAAAGGAATGGAGTTTTTTCATTTTACAGGATGTGCACTGTTAAATCTAACAACCAAATTTGTTGCTGTGTCTTTCCTGTAACTCTTAGTTCTGACTGTTTTCATGATATAATCACCAGTAAGGGTTATATCCAAAAATTTAATCTGTGTTTGATTCAAATTATAAGTAAACTTAAGATTTAAATCATTTATATTTAACCATTTAACAAATTCACTAGCCAGTTCCTCAGTCCCATCCCAGATACATAGACAATCATCTATGTATGATTTGCAAAGATTCAGGACAGGCAAAGCCATAATGTTTTTTCCTTTTTGCTGCTTGCACGGTAGGGGTGGGGTGCTAGGGTTGGAAACTCCAACACCACATTTCCCTACTTTTGTCAGTTTGATCCAAACCCTAACTGGTGTACTAATGCATTTTTTTTGCAAAGAATTTCCTTACTTTTTGAGATAATGTAATTGTATCCTCATTCACATCCATTTATTTAAAGAAGCAAATGGTCTTCTCAACCCTGCACTTCCATCCATCCATATATGCGCACATCCATCTGGTTGTAGAAGCACAGGCCCTCTGGGCCATGTGCTTCCATGCCTCCAAAAAAACAACTTATGTGCTTGGTTGAAATAGTTTTTTTGTGAGTTTCACTTCAAATGGAAACATATATTAAGTGTGCCTCTTGACTCCCAGCACTTGATTGTATATGAGCAAAAATGTGCTTCTCATTTTGTTTCACCTATGTCAGTAAATTTTTGTCAGTTTGCTCTGAAATTTGATATGGTTGTAATGGAAGACTACATACACCTTTGGAGCATTTTTGATGATGATGATGATCATACTTTCATTGTGGATTTGGCGCCAAGATGAACATTGGAGGTAATTTTGGGGTGCACTGTGTACCCCATGAATATTTAGTGGGCGAGTATGTATTAGTGTTGTAGTACTCATTGACTATATATATATATATATATATATATATATATATATATATATATAATAATGTTGCCCTTAACTCCAATTATTGATGGAGTTATGGCTTGTTCAAGTTGCAATGTTATCCCATGGAATTTTTTTTTTTATATTTATGTTTTTTTTTTAATATGGTCCCTAAATCCTGGAGGGATGTTATGTGTTAGTCTTGTAGTATGCATTAAGATGTTTCTTTTGCTGTATAGATTGTTCTTTAACTACAAATACTATCAGAGTTACGGCTTGTTAAAGTTGAAATGTGGAAAAAGAAAGTCAAAATTCTTTTTCGTATGAAAGGATCTTTTTTCATGCAGTTGTGTCATTCATATGAAAAAAAGATTGAAAACTAAAGTCCAAATTCTTTTTTCATATGAACGGATTTTTTTCGTGAGTTTGTGTCATTCATACAAAAAAAGATTGCTTCATACGAAAAAAGAATGTGAAAGAAAAAGTAACTCCAATTTATTTTTTCGTATGAAGGGACTCTTTTTTCATTTGGCATTGGCTCTATTCTTTTTTCCAATGGTCATTCAAAAACAAAATTCGGGTCACAAAAAAAAAAGATTTTGAAATGTGTTAAAAACCACATTTTCGGGTAATTTTTCCAAAAACTAACTACAGAATCCACCTAAGGGGCCCCTGATTAGCAAGATACATGTGTTCATTTGTCTGCAGGTTATCATATTTATGCATGTTAAAAAACATTTTTGTGAAAAAAAAAAAAAACAACCAAACAAATAAGATGGTGGCCATATGAAGAAAGAATTTTTCCTCACAAAAAAAGATCACCCCCCCCCATACAAAACATATTTTTTCGTATGGGCCAAATTCTTATGACTGTACTGAGCATGCTCAGAATCAAAATTTCAAATCCTTATAACTCTGGAACTGATTATTTTTCACCAAACCAGAGAAAGGCATCATTCTGGCCCAAGCCCTTTCTACCCTGAAAATTTCACAGCAACATTCCAAACCATCTGGACACCAGGTGATGACACAAAAGCAGCAAAAATAAGTTTTCACTTTTTTTCTATCTGGATCTTCAAATTCACACATATAACCAGAACAAAACTTTGCACATCAAGAGATCCTGCCTCCATGACTGAACATGCAAAATGTGAAAATCCATTGAACGGTGGCAAAGCTATGGAACTGCGAAGTTAGAGGTTTAACATTAAACAGCTTACTCAACCCTAACTAAAGTGTTACATACATCTATATATCTATATCTATTATATATATTATTTGCAAAAAAAAAACTGCAGCAATGCACTATCTAGGATTAAGACAAAATTGACAAAAGTAGGGAAATTCAAACCTAACCTTCCCATCCCAAACATACCTGA
This sequence comes from Neoceratodus forsteri, assembly GCA_016271365.2. Taxonomy (NCBI): domain Eukaryota; kingdom Metazoa; phylum Chordata; order Ceratodontiformes; family Ceratodontidae; genus Neoceratodus; species Neoceratodus forsteri. The sequence continues at coordinate 1,077,930,082 of CM057452.1, read as the reverse complement.
AGCAAATCAGGGGTGGAGTCTTCCTTGGAGTTGTCAACCCTAAAGCTCTCCCCATTCTATACACTCCTGAAATATACACACCTGTGTCCATCACTTCTGAGCTTTCTTACAACCACAATGGGGTGAGCTTTAGGGTTGACAACCCCAAGGAGGACTTCACCTCGATTTAGTTTAGGTATGTGTGTTGGTGGGGTTTAGGGGTGGAAACCTTAAAATCACATTTCCCTACTTTTGTCACTTTCGTCTTAACCCTAAATGGTGCACTAACACAGTTTTTTTTGTCAAGAATTTCCTTAATTTTTGAGATACTATAATCGTATCCTCATTTCCCTGTGGAGGACCCTGCACTTTCAACCCTCTATAGATGTGTACATGTATGTTGCTGTGGAAGCATAGGGCTATGGCTATGGCTATGTTGAAAATGTGGGGTCAAAATATTTAAAATTAGCAAAGTTACAATCGAGCATAATAAAATTTAAATGGATATGCATAACTTTGCCATTTTTACATATTTTGACCCCAAATTTTCAACATAGCCTTCTTATGACCCCACCTCATAAACAAGGATAGTGTATATTTTCAAATCTGGCCCAAAAGGTGATTTAACCAAGCGACATGAAATTACCTTTGAGGCTTGATTTGTGAAATTCCACCACCATTGGTCGTGAGGTGGGGTCCCAAAAAAGGTCATGTTGAAAATATGAGGTCAAAATATGCAAAAATGATAAAGTTATGCATTAAAGTTCAAAATCCAATTGAAATACATTGAACCACATTTGTCTTAGTTTCTCATATTGAAGTTGGTGGTTTCAGCAGCAAGATGTGTCTTCGATCAGAAAGTGGCTCTTGATCCTGGGACCTGTTCAGGTGAGTGAGGTTGTGTGGGGGGAGGGGAGGAGCAGGGTGGTGAGTGCACAGTGGGAGATCGGGCGGGGGGTCGGATTGGTGAGGGACCATTTTTTATACTGGTAAAAAAAAAGACATTGAGGGTATTGGAAGACTGGGATGGCAATTGTGAGGGGTTGCCACTAGACACCAGGGAAATATATATTAATTATGGGGACAGTGAGTGGAGGGTGGTGAATGCCACTAGACACCAGGGAAATATGCAGTAATTACGGGGATGGCTATTGGAGGATGGCACTAGACACCAGGGAAACATTTACTGTATATATATATATTTTTTTACTTTTGAAGTGATCCTTTTTCATATGGCCGAATTAAATGAAGAAGCAAGTCATGAAAAAGAATATAAAAATAAAAAACATTTGGGGGTATTTTAACAACATTAAAGTGTAGAATCCACCTAATGGGGTCTTGATGAGTGAGATATGTGTGCTGGTCTCTGTGCAGGCTGTCATTTTGGGTTTTTTTAATTAAAAAAAATGCAAAACAAGATGGCGGCAAATGAAAAAGGATTTTTTTCCCCTCTCAAAAAAGGATTGGCCCCAAAACGAAAAAGGATTCTTTTTTTGTTTCGTCACAGACTTCCAGGCCTGAAAGTAGTAAGCCAGCCTGCCACCTACTGGGATTGGGGAGTCGACCCGGGCTGACACCTCAGGGTGTCTGCTTGGCAGGAGCCTTAGACTGGAAGGAGTAAGCAGCCCTGCTCATCCCCCTCCTGCCCCTCCCTCGGAAAAAAACCCTCCATGGGAAAGGAGAGGAGGCCTGGGTTTGGTAAAAAAGGCCTGTGAAAGGGCCTGCCCCTGCCCCTGCCCCTAGACTGCTGCTTTTGTGGAGTGGCTTGCCTGTCCTTGGCCTGTGCACTCCTGTAAGTGGTCCTGTATTCATCCATTTTCTTCATGTAAGCCTCTGTCTGCTCCACAAACAGAGAGTTACCAACTATAGAAAAATCCATAGCCTTAGTCTGGGTATCCTGTGATAGGCTAGTACATCTGAGCCAAGCATGTCTTCTGAAAGACACAGATGTAGCCATGACTCTTGATGCCACATCATTGGAGTCCGCAGCAGCGTGAAATTGTACTTTAGATGACTCAATTCCATCTGCAGCCACTTCTTCCAGCTCCTTAGCTAGCTGGGGGAGGCCTGTTTAGCCAGTTACAGAACAGTATCCCACCTGGACTTCTGGTACCTGGCTGTGTAGGCCATATAGGTTGCCTGCCTGAGTCCCAAAGAGGATGCCAAATATTGTTTTTTGGCCATGGCATCAACTTTGCTAGAGTCCTTTTCTGGGGGGTGTGAAACCAAAGGAATGTTAGTCCTGTCACAGGCTGCAGCCTGCACTAACTCAACATGGCTGCTATGAGTATAAAGGAACTCCGTACCTGAGCCTGATAACATATACCTCCTGTCTATTCTTTTATCTACAGGAGGTAATGAGTTAGGAGTTTGTAAAATCTTTTGTGTCTGTTTCCCCAAGGACTTATGAAGAGGGATAGACAATCTTTTGGACTCTGGGATGTCCATCATTTCCACAAAATCAGGCTCTTCTTCCTCCTCAGCAGCTTCAGCCATAGGGAGCTGGAGAGTTTCGGCCAGATTCTTGTAGAACAAGAAGTGTGAATGGGGACTCAGAAAGCCTGGGAGGGAAGATATTAGAGGGCCTGTCTGGGGAGATGTCCAGTTCAATGGGCATATCCAGACCCCCCAGGTCGTCATCTTCATCTTCATCATTGGGATAGTCTTCGTCTCCCTCTAACTCCTCATAAAAAGCATCTGGATCGTAGTCCGAAGGAGACGGATCTGACCGAACAGACCGCCTAACCGGCGGTACCGGTTCAGATGGAACCGGGCGAAGCGATTGAACAGTGCTAATCGCTTTGGCTATCTTGTCCATGGTTGGAGTATGCGGTACTGGATCCGAACCGGCAGACTTTCATTTGCTTTTTAATGGAACTGGCACCTCAGAGTCAGCTCTCCTTTTGCCTGAGGAGGTATCACCTAGGTCAGTAGGCACCTCCTCAGGTATGGCTACAACCGAACTAGGCTGGCCATCTGAATCTACGGATTTCTAGGCCTCCCTTTCCTTCAGCCTACTCAATCTTTTTTCTAGAGTGGCTTTGGGAAAGTTTTTGCAAATTTGGCAGTCTGACTTGAGGTGGTCAAACCCCAGACAATAAACACAGAAGAGGTGGGGGTTGGCCTTGGCAAAGGCCTCCCCACACTCAGTACAGTGTTGAAACTCAGTGGGATCGGTTTTCTTCTTGGGTTTCTCAGACATGGCCAACCTACTAAATTACCCTATAGCAGCTTTCAAGCCACGTAATAAATAACCTATCGGTTACAAACCATGTCACGGGTTTTGAAAAAGAACCAGAAAAGGCTCGGTTCATTTGAAACTGATCAGCACCGGAACATCACTCTAATCCCAGAAAAATTCCATTTTTAAACAAAGTAGAAATAAGGTCGGTTCCTAACCAGACCGACCGATAAGAAACCGAAGAAAAGAACAATTTCACCATTTTTACTAAAATAAAACACAGTCACTACATATCTACTACACTACCTGTACCATAGACAGAGGCTGGAAATCTGAAAAAATAACAAATAGAATGGTTTAAACCGAATGCTTTTTAAACTTTACCGAACTGAGCAGAGGAATCTCCAGAGCAACTTCACTGTTAGGCGGAGTAAAGAATCTGCCAGTTACACTGGAAAGTACCACAGACAGAGATTTGAAAACTGAGCTCAAGCTCAATGTTCTATGCTTCTGCATAGAGTTAACTGTTTCCTCTCCGGGGCAGTTCAAATGCTGGGGCTAACTGCATTATGTCAGAATACAGCAAGACTTCATGTTGTTTGAAGTGCCCTTTTGACATCAAGGGAGTGAAGCCTCCTTTCTGGAGAACTGGAGTTCTCTGTAAAAAGAGTGATAGACTGATTTAAATGAAAGCCGATACCATTTTGGGAAGGAATTTTCTATTGGTCCTGAGGACCACTTTATCCTTGTGGAAGGAGATGTAGTCCACATCTGTGCACAGAGCTTGTAATTCAGTGATCCTTCTGGCTGAAGTAATGGCAACCAGAAATACAGTTTTCCAAGTGATATACTTCAAATCTGCGGTTGCTATAGGTTCAAATGGTGCATCCCTGAGCTTAGCAATGCAGACATTTAAATTCCAGGTCGAGACTGGTTTCCTCAGGGGAAGGGTGTAGAAGGTTAGGTCTTTTAAAATATTTTCTGAATACTGGATGAGAGGTCATGGATCTCTCTTTACCAGCTGACAGATAAGCAGAGACTGAGGCCAAGTGAACCTTGAGGGTCGAAGGCTTCAGGCCTAAGGAATGTAAATGTGTAAGGTAATCCAGGAGAATAGCCAAGTCAGCCCTGGAGGGGTCCACGCCCTTACCTGCACACCATATAGAAGAATATGTTTTCTTAGTAGAAGGTCTCCCGGAACCCCTAAGCACTGTCAGCACTTGCCCTGCTAGCTTAAGGTTAACAAATTCTAAGTCCTCAAAAGCCATGCCTTGAGCCTCAGTGATTTGAGATTGGGGTACAGGATCCTGCCCTGAGAGGAAGTTAGCAGATTGTGCCTCCTGGGCAGATGGATTGGGGGAACTACTGACAGAGTCAGCAGAAGAGAATACCAGTGCTGTCTCGCCCAATCCAGTGCCACCAGTATCATTGTTGCTGGCTGGGACCTCAATTTCAGCAGGGTCCTGAATATCATAGGAAAGGGAGGGAATGCATACAGAAATTTCCCTGTCCAATCCAGAGCCATTGCATCCAGGGGAACTGTGCCCCTTAGAGGGGGCCTGCAACAGTACATTGGTAGCTGGTGGTTTTCTTCGGAGGCAAAGAGATCCACCTCTGGAGTGCCCCATCTCCTGAAAATTGTACTGAGTATCTGAGTGTTCAGGCACCACTTGTGGCAGTCCTGATTTATCGTGCTGAGATAGTCTGCCGGTACACTGTCCTTCCCTAGAAGGTGTATGGCTGACAAGGATACTCCCATGGAGTATACCAGAGACCAAAGTCTCATTGCTTCTCTGCACAGCAGGGTTGACCTGGTTCCCCCTTGCTTGTTGATGTAATACATGGGTGTGGTATTGTCTGTTCTGACATGCACCACCTTGTTTTTAAGATAAGGAGCAAATGCCTTTAGAGCCAGATAAACATCTGAGTTCCAAAAGACTTATGTGCAACAGAGACTCTTGGGGAACCATGTGCCACTTGCTGTGTGTTCCAACATGTGTGCCCCCAACCTTGAAGAGTGGCATCTGTTGTGAGAATTACTGAGGGATGTTCCCTTATAAAAGGTACGCCCACTCTCAGGTTGTGCTTGTCCAGCCACCATTGCAATGCCTGGACTAGGCTTTTTGTAACTGGAACAAGTTTGGACAGAGCATCTGTCCTATGAGACCAGTACTGTCTCAGGTGAAACTGAATATCTCTCATTTGAAACCTGGAACCCATTACCACTGCAGTGGCAGATGCCATGTGGCCCAGTAGCCTGAGAAATTCCCGGACTGGTTTGGCTCTCCCTGACACAAAGGAGCTTGCAATCTGCAGGATGCTTGTCACCCTGTTTTGTGGCACGAAGGCTCTGCCCTGTCTGGTGTTTAGTTCTCCTCCAATAAATTCCAGCACCTGAAGTAAAAAAATGTTGTAGGTGCCATATTGGTCCTTTTAAGAACAGATCCAGAAACAAATGATTTGATACCTTTTATTGGACCAACATGGATGTTACAGAAAAGAACAAAGTGCTCTAGCTTTCAAACCAACCAGGTCCTTCTTCAGAAGCTTTGTGGCAGTTTTTTCAAATATCCCATACTATTAACACTAGATTATATAGAAAAAGCAGAAATAATTCTCATTGGTTCAACATATATATTTAAAACATAATAGAAGATTACTGTACGTCAGAGAAGCTAATTAACACCAGTATGCCTTTAACTGAGGAGCCTCAGAAGGGCAAAGGTTATCAAGAATTCTCTACAGCTAGAGAGTTCTTGTCACATAAATTTCAAAATGTCTCAGTATACCAAGAAAGCATTCTAGTGATAAAAAAAACCTTGGAGTGGCATTCTCTCTAATACATGTAAGATGAGCTTACAACTTACATTCCAATTGTCCAGGTATATTAAAGGACAGATAATGAGAGACAAAATCCTGAAATTAGGTATAACTGCAAGTTGAAAACAAGCCTCAAACTAACCTACACATATAAACATGATGCATGAAACATCCATGTTGGTCCAATAAAAGGTATCAAATCATTTGTTTCTGGATCAGCACCTGAAGTGGCACCTGCTGAGATTTCTCTTTGTTTATAAGAAATCCCAGGGACTCCAGTGTAGATTTTGTTAGTGCCAGTGACTGTACTGTATGCTGCAGAGACTGTCCTACTACTAACAAGTTGTCCAGGTAGGAGAAGACCGTTACACCTTGTTTTCTCAAAAACTCTACCACGACTGCTAGGCACTTTGTAAAAGCCCTTGGTGCTGACGTTAGTCAAAAAGGGAGTGCTGCAAACTGATACTGGCCTGAAGCCAGCCTGAATCTCAAGAATTTTCTGTGAGATGGTCTGATGGGAATGTGAAAATAAGTATCCCTTAGACCCAGGGAGGCTAGCCAGTCTCCTTTTTGCAATGAAGGAATGATTATTGCCAGAGTGACCATTTTGAACCTTGGTTTCAAAATGTGCTTTTTCAGAAGTCTTAGAACCAAAATAGGTCACCAATCCCCGTTTTTCTTCCTTATGAGGAAGTACCTGGAATAAAAACCTTTGCCCCTGTGTCTTAGAGGCACTGTCTCCACTGCTTTGATTGCCAGCAGATGCTTTACCTCTGCTTCCAACAGAATCCTGTCGGCAGATGTTCACGGAGCAAGGTTCTTGTTCTCAGCTTTGGGAATGATTTGAAGCTGAGTGCCAGGCCCTGGCTCACTACATCCAATACCCACCTGTCTGTGGTGATGGAATGCCAAGCGTGAAGGTAGTGAGCCAGTCTGCCACCAACTGGTGGTTGTATAATAGGGGATGCGACCTGCACTAGCCCGTCAGGGGTTCTGTATGGGTTGTGTCTGAACTTGAGATGCAGGAGTAGCTCTTCTCATGGCTCTCCTGCCCCTTCCTCTGAAGTAACCTCTGGCCTGCTGTTGAGGCTGAGAGGCCTGTGCTTGAAAGAAAGGTTTGGGGTAAAAACCCCTACCTCTGCCTCCCCTACTCTGGGGTCTACAAGAAGTGGAGGGCCTATCTTTTGAATTGCTCCAATAGGTGGGTTTTTATTCCTCCACCTTCTTCATGTATGCTTTGGTCTTATCTCCAAACAAGGAGTTGTTCTCAAGGGGAAAGTCCATTGCTTTGACCTAGGTGTCTAAGGGCAGGTTAGTGGCTCTAAGCCACACAAACCTCCTAAGGGAAACAGACAAAGCCATTAATCTGGATGCAGTATCATTGGCATCTACTGCCATATGAAATTGGTACTTGGTAGCATCAAGTGCAGCCCTTGCTGCATCCTGCAAATCTACAGCCACTTCACCTGGCACCTATCAGCCAGAGCTAGAACAGTGTTCCAGAGAGCCTTCTGGTACTGAACTGCATATGCCATGTAATTGGCCTGCCTAACTAATAAAGAGGCAGCCATGTACCCTTTCTTCCCCATGGCATCCATTTTCCTTGAGTGTTTGTCTGGTGGATGGGTAGCCAAGGGGATCCTGGCTTTGTCACAGGCAGCAGCCTGGACTACTCCTTCAGGATCACGATGAATAAACAGAAAGTCAGCTGTATTTCTATCCAGCTGTTATTTCTTGTCAGCTTTCTTATCCATACCAGGGGAAGAAGTTGGCGTTTTAAAAATCTGTAATGTAGCCTTTTTTAAGGACTTATGCTTGGGCAGAAGCAGATGTTTCATGGGGGTTAACCCCACTATATTCAAAAAATCTGCCTCCTCCATATCCTCTTCTTTTTCCTGAAGAGGATGGTTAAGGGTTTCCACCATGCTCTTAAAGGCACAGTGGGAAGAATATTCCTCAGGGCCCCTAGGAGGAGACCCAAACTCTTGCTCTGGGGAGACTTCTGGATCTATAGGTTCCCCTTTGAAGTCATCCTCCACCTCCTCACCATACACTTCCAGCAATTCCTGCCTTGCAGGAGCTGGAGGAGGAACCAGGGCAGACGGTGTAGGAACTGGGATTGCACCCTGTAGGGCTTGTAAAACCTGTAAGGCTTTAGCAATGTCCTCAGCCGAGGGCATGCTATGCTTGTCTGCTGGGAGCTCCTTTGTCTTCTTGGCCGGAGGCACAGCAACATGTTTTTCTTTACACTTTTTCTTTAATGGAACAGATTCAAAGCCTGTTTCTACAGCCCTTTTTGTTTTACCTTGTTCAGATTTTTCTGAACTCCTGTCAGGATCCTTGGCTTTACCTCCATCCTTTTTATGGGAAGAGGAAGAAGCAGAATTAACCACACTAGAAGCAGAAGTCATCTCTTCTAAAATCTTAGACCTTTTCTTTAATGTTTTAGGACAAAAGGTCTTACAAATATCACAACTGGCAAAGATATGACTTGTACCCAAACAAGAAATACACAGAGAATGTTTATCTGCTTTTGCTGTAAGCTGCCCACAAGACTCACAACATTTAAAACCAGTGGGTTCTGTGCATTTTTTAGGTTTATCCAAATGGACCTCTTTCATTGAAGCTAGACAAAAAGATCACTTTCCAAAACTGTAATTCAAAATACCTCGGAACTGGAAGTTTTCTTTTAAATAACTACTGCTAATGGTTCCTGGAACCGAGCGCTATTCGGCTCCCGAAAGTGAAGGTAACCGAGAATTACATTAAATTTAAACAAAACTAAAATGGTCCAAGGAACCGACCACTAAATATATATTTTATAAAGAAATATGAGGTAAAACCTCACAAATAGATGCGGAACCCTCGGTTCCAAGGAACCGTGAGGGAACCGCGAATAAAGACAAAAAACTACTACAATACTAAATAAACTACACTAAACAAAATTCTAAGGCAGCAATTTAAAATTAAACTAAAAATGAGTACTTATCAACAGATTAACTTTAGTCTGAAGACAGTTCAAGGAGAGCTCTCCAGGACATCCTTACTAGGCAGGCGGAATAAAGAATCTGAAGCATTCAGAGTGCAGCAGTTGCTAGGGCAGCAGTTTGAAAGTGGCATGAGCCAATTGAGACTTCCATCATTTGCATATAATTCCATCTCTCTGGGCAATTCAACACAGGAGGCTGACTGCATCAGTTTAATCATAATGAGTGATTCCTGGGGTTAGAACATGGCTTCTGTGCACAATGGGGAAGACTGGGTGCCTCCTCGTTTGTTTATGTAGTACATTGTGGTAGTATTGTCTGTTCTGACTTGTAGCACCCTGTTTACAAGCTCTGAAGCAAAGGACTGGATCCCCAAGTGCACTGCTCAGAGCTCCAGCAGGTTTATGTGAAGGAGGGTCTCCTTTTTGGTCCAGGTGCCATGAGCTGTATGGTCTCCTGTGTGTGCTCCCCACCCTAGGAGGGAGGCATCTGTGGTCAGGACCCTTGAGGAGAGCTGTTGCAGGAAAGGAACTCCCTGTCTTAGGTTTTCTCTGTCCTGCCACCACTGCAGGGCCAGAAGCAAAGATCTGGTGACTGGTAGTAGAGCAGACAACTGCCACTTTTTTTGTGACCAATAAGATCTGAGGTGAAATTGAATGTCCCTCATTTGAAATTTGGCTCCTGGAACTACTGCTGTGGAAGCTGCCATGTGTCCTAATAGCTGGAGAAAGTGCCTTGCTGGCCTGGGACAGGATAACTGGATGGAGCTGGCCATCTGTACCAGAGTGTCCACCCTTGCTGGTGGAAGGAAGGCTTTTCCTTTCAGTGTGTTCAGCTCTGCTCCTATAAAATCCAGATGCTAAACTGGGACGAGAACTGACTTTTTGGGATTTAGAAGGAGCCCTAGGGGCTGAAGGAGGCTTTGAGCCTGAGCTAGAGCATCCAAGACTTGTTGGGGGAACTGACCCACCAGCAGCCAGTCATCCAGATAGGGAAAAACTATGACACCCTGTTTCTTAGATGTGCTACTACCACAGCCAAACACTTGGCAAATACCCTTGGAGCTGAAGAGAGGCCGAAGGGCATTGCTCTGAACTGATAATGGCCTGATTTGAGCCTGAACCTGAGGAACTTTCTGCGTGATGGCCTGATGGGGATATGAAAATAGGCGTCCTTCAAATCTAGGTAGGCTAGCCAGTCCCCTTGCCTGAGTGAAGGCAGAATGCTGGCCAGAGTGATCATATTGAATTTTGGTTTTGTCAATTATCTGTTTAATTGTCTGAGATCCAGAAGGGGTCACCACTCCCCTGTGTTTTTTAGTGTTAGGAAATACCTTGAGTAGAACCCTTTCCCCCAGTGTAGGGGTGGAACTGGTTCTACTGCCTTGACCAGTAACAGTTTTTTTACCTCCTCCTCCAGAAGCTAGGATTCTGATGGGGAAAGAGGACTGAAGACCTTTGCCTTCAGTTTGGGCAAGGCCTTGAAGCTGAGGGTGAGGCCCTGGCCCACTACCTCCAAAACCCACTTGTCTGTAGTTATAGACTGCCAGGCCTGGGGGTAGTGGGTGAGCCTGTCCCTACAGGGAGAGGGGAGGTGACCCTGACAGATACTTCAGGGGTTCTGCTTCATCTGTGGGGTCGGTTGAGGGATTGGACCCATCCTGCCAGTACTTCTTCTGCCTCTGCCCCTGAAATAGCCCCTCTGGGATTGGTAGGCCGGAAGGGCCTGGGTCTGAAAGAAAGGCCTATAATAAGGGCATGCTCTTCCAGCCCTGGGCTGTTGTTTCTGGGGAGTAGCTTCCTTTTCTTTGGTTGCTGCACTCCCGTTAGCTACCTTGTATTCATTCATCTTTTTCATATAGGCCTCGGTCTGTTGGCCAATGACGAATGAAGGGTCACAGGGGAAATCCAAAGATTTTGACTGAGTGTCCTGAGATAAGAAAAAATTACTCACCATAGTAATCTTGTTTCTTCAAAGGGATCACTCATTATGATTAAACAAATGCAGTCAACCTCCTGTGTTGGACTGCACGGAGAGATGGAATTATATGCAAATGATGGAACTCTCAATTGGCTCATGCCACTTTCAAACTGCTGCCCTAGCAACTGTTGCACTCTGAGTGCTTCAGATTCTTACGTAGCCTAAACTGGGTGTAAGACCCACTATGATAATATTTATATAAAATAATTTTTTTGTCCTCTCAGGTCAAAAAAACATTCCAATAAATAAATCTAAAAAACTTGAGACCACAAGGGAACCAACTGGTTAACAAAAGGTAGGTCTCTAACTTAACCTATATGGAAAAAAATATCCTAAAACAGGGATGCAGAACAAACTTCATAGTTTTTTTAGTAGGGAAGGCAGGGTGGGTGCTGTAATCATAATGAGTGATCCCTTTGAAGAAACAAGATTACTATGGTGAGTAATTTTTTCTTCTAAACCCAGGAATCACTCATTATGATTAAACGAATGCAGACTGCCAAGCAGTACCTTTGGAGGTTGGGCAGAAAACCTATTTAGGAAACAGGTTCTGCAGCACTGCTGTACCAAACTTGGCATCACTTCTGGATTGCAGATCCAGGCTGTAATGCTTTGTGAAGGTGTGTACTGTTTTCCATGTAGCTGCTTTGCAGATTTCCAAGAGTGGAATATCCCTTGAAGCTGCCACTGAAGCAGCTGTACCCCTGGTGGAGTGTGCTCTGAGGCCCAGGGGAGCCTGTTTACCCACTTTACTATAGCAAAACTGGATACATGCCACTATCCAATGAGCAACTGTCCATTTTTTGGCAGGTCTACCCTTACCTACCTCTCCATAGGTAAGAAAGAGCTGTGTCTGGCCTGGTCTGCAAGACTTAGTTCTGTCAATATAGTGGCTGAGTGCCCTTTTGACAACAAGGGAATGAAGCCTCCTTTCTGGAGAACTGGAGTTCTCTGTGAAAAAGACAGGTAAAGTGATGGACTGATTTAAATGGAAATCAGACACCACTTTAGGAAGAAATTTTCTTTTGGTCCTGAGGACCACTTTGTCCCTGTGGAATGAGATGTAATCTACATCTGCACACAGGGCTTGTACTCACTGATTCTTCTGGCTGAAGTAACAGCAACCAAAAACACAGTTTTCCAAGTGATATACTTCAAGTCTGCTGTTGCCTTCGGTTCAAATGGGGCGTCTATGAGTTTGGCAATGCAGATATTCAGATTCCAGGCCGAAAATGGTTCCCTCAAAGGAGGGTACAGAAGGTTAAGGCCTTTAAAATATTTCCTGAAGCCTGGATGAGAGGCCATGGGCCTCTCTTTTCCTGCTGACAGGTAAGCTGAAACGGAAGCCAAATGAACCTTGAGAGTGGAAGGCTTCAGAGCTAAAGAATGCAAGTGTGTCAGGTAATCCAGAAGAATGGCAAGGTCAGCCCTGGATGGGTCGATGCCCTTACCTGCACACCATATGGAAAACCTCTTCCGCTTGATAGAGTATGTCTTTTTAGTGGAAGGTTTCCTGGAACCCCTAAGTACTGTTAAAACTTGTTCTGATGGTTTAAGAGCCGCATACTCTAAGTCCTCAAGAGCCAGGCCTTGAGCCTTAGTGATCTCAGGCTGGGGTACAATATCCTGCCCTGAGAGGAAGTCAGCAGGTTGTGCTTCCTGGGCAGATGAATTGGAGGTACTACTGATAGAGCCAACAGAAGTGAATACCAGTGCTGCCTCACCCAATCTGGTGCCACCAGTATCATTGTTGCCGGTTGGCACCTCAATTTCAACAGGGTCCTGAATATCAGTGGAAAAGGAGGAAAGGCATACAGAAATTTCCCTGTCCAATCCAGTGCCAACACATCCAGGGGTAGTGTGCCCCTGAGAGGAAGCCTGCAGCAATATATTGGTAGCTGGTGATATTCTACAGAGGCGAAGAAATTTATCTGTAGAGTGCCCCAACGCCTGAAAATCGAGCTGAGAATTTATTTGAGGATTCAGACACCACTCGTGGTGATCCTAACTTATCCTGCTGAGGGAGTCTGTCAGTACATTGTCCTTTCCTGGAAGATGTATGACTGAAAGGGATACCTTCATGGAGTAGGCCAGGGACCACAGCCTCATTGCTTCTGTGCACAGTGGGGCTGACCTGGTTCCTCCCTGTTTGTTGATGTAATACATAGCAGTGGTGTTGTCTGTCTGTTCTGACCTGCACCACTTTGTTTTGAAGATGTGGAGCAAATGCCTGCAGGACTAGGTACACTGCCCTGAGCACCAAAAAATGTATGTGCAACATGGATTCTTGAGTAGACCATGTGCCATTTGCTGTATAATCTCCAACATGTGTGCTCCCCAACCCAGAAGGGATGCATCTGTTGTAAGAACTAAGGAAGGTTGTTCCTTTGTGAAAGTAACCCCATCCTAAGGTTTTGTTCGTTCAGCCACCACTGCAGTGCCTGTAGAAGAGTGTGGGTGACTGGAACCAGTTTGGACAGAGGATCTGTCCTCTGTGACCAGTATTGTCTCAGGTGGAGCTGAATGTCCCTCATTTGGAATCTGGAACCTAGTACCACTGTGGTGGCAGCTGCCATGTGGCCCAAAAGCCTGAGGAACTCTCTGGCTGGTTTGGGTTTTCCTGGTACAAATGAACTTGCACTTCGCAGAATACTGTTTACCCTGTCCTGTGGCAAGAAAGCTCTGCCCAGACTGGTGTTCAGTTCTGCTCCAATGAACTCGAGTACCTGAACTGGTGTTTGCTGAGACTTCTGCTCGTTTATGAGGAAACCCAGGGACTCTAGAGTAGATTTTGTTAGTGCCAAGGCCTGCTCTGCCAGATGTAGAGATGGACCCACCACTAACCAGTCATCCAGATAGGGAAAGACTGATACTCCTTGTTTACACAGAAACTCCACTACCACAGCCAAACACTTTGTGAATGCCCTTGGTGCAGAAGTCAGGCCAAAAGGAAGGGCTGCAAACTGATAATGGCCTGAGGCCAGTCTGAACTTCAGAAACTTTCTGTGAGAAGGTCTGATGGGATGTGAAAATAAGCATCCTTTAAATCTAGGGAGGCTAGCCAGTCTCCCTTTTGTAAAGTGGGAATGATTAGTGCAAGAGTGACCATTTTGAATTTTGGTTTCAGAATGTCTGTTTAGAAGTCTTAAATCCAGGATAGGTCACCAATCCCCGTTCTTCTTCTTTGTAAAGAAGTATCTGGAGTAGAAGCCTTTGCCTTGCTGGTTTAGGGGCACAGGCTCCACTGCCGTGATTGCTAGTAAATGTTTTACTTCTGCATCCAGTAGGATCCTGTCTGCAGATGTGACTGGTGCAAATGTTCTTGCTCTCAGCTTGGGGAGAGATTTGAAGTTGATTGCCAAACCCTGGCTCACCACCTCCAGGACCCACTTGTCTGTGGTGATAGTATACCAATCCTGGAGAAAACGAGCCAGTCTGCCACCCACTAGTGGATTTTTGGCAGGGGGTGCGACCTGTACTAGCCCGTCAGGGGTTCCGAGTGGGCTATGCCTGAATCACTGGGGAGGGAGAAGCTCTTCTCATGGCTCTCCTACCCCTTCCTCGGAAATATCTTCTAGGCTGTTGTTGCAGCTGAGAGGCCTGAGCTTGGAAAAAAGGTCTGGAGTACGATCCCCTACCCCTGCCTCCCCTGGTCTGGGACCTATAGGATGAGGAAGGCCTATCCTTAGAATTGTTTCTGTAGGTGGCCTTATATTCTTCTACCTTCTTCATATAGGCCTCTGTTTTATCTCCAAATAAGGAATTTTTCTCAAAAGGAAAGTCCATTGCCTTGGCCTGGGTGTCCAGGGTCAGGTTTGTGGCCCTGAGCCAGGCAAATCTTCTAAGGGAAACAGATAGCGCCATCAACCTGGCTGCAGAGTCATTAGTGTCCACAGCTATATGGAACTGGTATTTTGTGGCATCTAAAGTGGCCCTTGCTGTATCCTGCAAGTCCACTGCCACCTCACCAGGCACTTTGTCAGCCAGAGCTAACACTGCATTCCAGAGAGCCTTCTGGTATTGCACTGCATAGGCCATATAGTTGGCCTGTCTAAGGATGAGAGAAGCAGCCATATACCCTTTCTTCCCGCTTGTATCCATCTTCTGAGAATCCTTATCTGAAGAATGGGTAGACAAGGGGATTCTGGCTTTGACACAAGCAGCAGCCTGAACAACCCATTCAGGGTCAGGATGGTTGAACAGAAAATCAGCTGTTGTCCTATCAAGCTGATATTTCTTGTCAGCTTTTTTGCCGACTCCTGGAATAGAATTGGGAGTTTGGAATACTTGCATTGCTGCCTTTTTTTCAGGACTTATGCATAGGCAGTAATAAACGTTTTGTTGGGGTTAACCCCATCATATCCAAGAATTTTGCTTCCTCCACATTCTCCTCTGTCTCCTGCAGAAGGAGGTTGAGTGTTTCTGCCATGCTTTTAACAAAAGCATAGTGTGAGGAATAATCCTGGCCCCGGGGACCGAACTCCTGTTCTGGAGAAACCTCTGGGTCTATCTGTTCCTCCTCAAAATCATCATCCTGCTCCTCAGGAAAGGAAGCCTGTGGCTCCTGAGGGGGTGGAACTGGTACAGGAACTGGGGCAGTCGGTATTGGAACCGGGACTGCAGCTTGCAGTGCTTGCAAGACCTGTAAGGCCTTGGCAATGTCCTCAGCCGAGGGCATACCAGTTTTGTCAGCTGGGAGCTCCTTAGCCTTCTCGGCCGGAGGCGCAGCGACATGCTTTTCCTTACATTTTTTCTTAAGTGACACAGGTTCAGTCCCTGATTCCACTGGCCTTTTTGGATTGCCATGCTCAACTTTATCTGATCTTTTATCAGGATCCTTAGCTTTACCATCCTTTCTTGTGCCAGAGGTGGAGGAACCAGCTTCCCCAGTATTAGTAGAAGCAGAGGCCATCTCTTCTAGTATTTTTGACCTTTTCTTAAGAGTTTTAGGGTAAAATGTTTTACAAATGTCACAATTTGCAAAAATATGGCTAGTACCCTGACAAAAAATACACAATGAATGTCTGTCTGCTTTAGCTATTATCTGACTACAAGACTCACACAATTTAAAACCAGTGGGTCCTGTGTGTTTTTTAGGTTTAATAACAGGAGCCTCTGACATTGAGCAGGAATTGTTGAAGAAAATATAACGAATTATCGGTTCCTTTGAACCGAATATAACAACTACAAAGAACCGCTAACGGTTCCAGGAACCGAGTGCTACTCGGTTCCTGACACCGAGAAACTAAGAAATCTATATAAGATTTAAACAAATATATGCAGTTAGGAACCTACTGCAAAAAATTAATAATTTTAAAAGATTGAGGTAAAAACCTCGCTAGAAACAGCAAAACCCTCAGTTCCAAGGAACCGTGAAGGCACCACTAAATACAATAAAAAAATCACACAATCTACAAAATAAACTAAAACTAAGGCAGCAATCTGAAATATAAAGTAAAAACGCTACTTATCGATCAGATAATTGGATTTTAAAGAGGTTGAAGGAGAGCTCTCCGGGATGTCTTCACTAGGCAGGTGGAGTAAAGAATCTGAAGCACTGAGTGTGCAACAGTTGCTAGGGCAGAAGTTTGAAAATGGCATGAGCCAATTGAAAGTTCCATCATTTGCATATAATTCCATCTCTCCGGGCAGTCCAACACAGGAGGCTGACTGCATTTATTTAACCATAATGAGTGATTCCTGGGGTTAGAAGTTAGTGGTTCTCAGCCATGCAAATCTCCTGAGAGATATAGAGGTAGCTCTAAGCCTGGCTGCACTGTTGTTGGCATCCACAGCCATCCTAAACTGGAACTTGGATGCAGGAGTGTAGCCAGAAATTTCCATTTTGTACACAGTCTCCAACAGTTACACCCCCCCCCCATTAAAAAATTTACACATCCTTTCCAAATGGCACCCCCTTCCAAACAAGTCAGATTGTTGTCAGATGATTCCTCTACTCTCTAAAGAGGTAATATATGTATGGGGCGCTCCTCAGTGGACTACACTAACCCAACTACTACAGATTAGAATGATGATATTAACAGAGTGGCTTATGATTTGTGACAGGCACTCAACAAAACTGTACACAAATGTGTACAGTGAGTATGCCTGTCTACACCCTTGCTTGGATGCCTCGACACCCCTTTTAACAGCCTCTGCCAAATCAGCTGCCATAGGGTTCTTGGAAGGATTTTGCAATTTCAGATACTGTGCTCCATAGGCTTTTTTGAAATCTGGCCACATAAGCCATGTAGGTGGCTTGTCTAATGGCTAGGGAGGAGCCCAGATAGGACTTCCTGGCCACCAAATCCATTTTCCTGGAATCCTTATCAGGAGGATGGGATGCCAGGGCTATACCAGCCTTGTCACAGGATGCAGTCTGCACAACACCCTCATGACTGGGGCGTGTAAACAAAAATTCTGCACCAGACTTGGCTTCCCAGTACTTCCTATCCAGTTTTTTATCTACTGGAGGAACTGAAGTAGGTGTTTGCAGAACCTTAAAAACATGTTTTTTTTAAGGGTTTTGTGGATGGGAAAAGGCAACTTTTTTGCTGAAGCCACATCCATCATTTTCCTAAAATCAGCCTCTTCCTCCTCATCTGTTGCCTCTTGAGTAGGGAGGTCTAAGGTCTGAGCCACTTGTTGCATTAAGGCAAACAGGGAGGTAAAGTCCTCAGATCTCTTGTCAGGGGAATCAGGACGATGAGGGTCAGAAGAAACCTCCAGTTCTTCTGGTTCTCCTTAGTCTTCTTCTTCTTCTTCTTCCTCCTCCTCCCCAAACCCATAGTCCCTCTCCTCTTCTATGAACTCAGAACCAGGATTGAGGGGACCGGGATCAGAGGGAGAATCTGGGAGCACAACCACAGGAAATTTAACCGAGGGCCGTGGAACCTGAACTGGAGGAGACTGAAGGGATTGAATAAGCCATATAGCATAGTTATCTCCTCTGTGGTAGGAGCGGACAGTTTCACTGGTTGCGGTTCTGTGTGTTTCTCCTTTTCCTTTTTCTTGCCCATGGTTGCCAGTTCAGTGGCCTGTTCAGCGGGGCATTTCTTCGTTGTTGAACCGGCACCCTGGTCAGAGGGTGTTTCTCCCAGTTTGGCAGTACTTTTAGAAGTAGAAGATTTGCCTGTAACCGGTTCAGTAGTTGTGTCAGATATTTTTTTTTCCCTCGGCTGGTTCAAATGCCTGTCAAGCATGGACTAAGGGAAATTCTTGCAAATTTCACAATCTGTCTCTAAGTGGTCAAACCCAAGATAGAAAACACACATTAAATGGAGATCAGCTTTAGCAAACGTTTCCCTGCACTCGGTACAGTGCTGAAAACCAATTGGGCCAGTTCTTTTCTTAGGCATCCAAGACATGGCCAACTACCCCAAACAAATATCTCTTTTTTTTTTTTTGGTCGGTTTAAGGACCAAAGAACGAACCAGAGTTTAGCCCAGAAACATCCTCACCAAAATAAATTTTAGCATACAAGGAAAAAAGGAAGAAAAATGTTGATTCCTGACTGGACAACGGGACAGAAGCTGAAGACTTACCTAATTCTTTCTATCTAAACTAGTTCACCTTGTGAAACAGAGACAGCGGTTTAAAAATTCAAACTTAAAGTGCTAGAAAACCAGAAAATAAATGCGACTTTTGAAAAAGATGCAGAGGATTCTCTAAGACGTCTGATTAGTCAAGCAGAGTGAAGAATCTGATGGTTGATGGAATGTTTACCAGGGACAGTGATTTGAAAACCAAGCTCGAGCCTAGCATTCTTTCATTTGCATAGGTTCTATTAACCTTTTCAGCTCTAGGGCAGTACTATGGTGGGACAATACTGCATATGTCAGAATACAGTAAGATTTTCTGGGGTTAAAAACAGTTTTAAAATCATGCAATTTAAACAATTAACACTCTAACCAATGCAGATTATAAAATGGGTAAGAAAAATGCTGAAGTCTGATTGGTCAGACTGGGACTGTAGCCGTGTGTAAATCTCACAACAAACACATGGCTACAGTCCCGGCTGACCTGTTCACAACTGATGATGTGTGAAAGATAGGTAGATCAAGCGACCGAACATTCGCAGTCGTAAAAAATGGCATTTTTTATGTTACTCGGTACCATTTAAAAACAGCTGTTTGATCAGAATTTAACCACTGTACAAGCTAGTTCCTTAAACAGTGACCCAGATACCAATTTAGAAGTGGAAAGTACCTCTTTTCACCTTTGTGGTGGTTCTATGGTGGCATTCCTAAATAGCTTTTGCTATGGTAACACAAACCGTTAAGTCACCTCCTCGGCTCCCACTGAGCATGGAAACGACTGTCTGGGACTGACACTGACCAACAGTGTAGCACAGCAGCCACATTTTCTAGATGAAGAAATGTTCAGAATGAACTTCACAAGTCAGAAACTCAAATGGTGAGTAAAAGCATTTCCTCAATGTGTGTCAGTGGGCGCATCATCGAAGACGCGTGGCCGACTCCTCCCTAGGATTCTGCCTCAGTTGAAGGTGCTGAAAATGGGGTGGTCCTTCAAATTTACATGCAGACCCCTCCTGAGGTAACACTGACTGCACCCTTGGCTGCACAGTCATTGCACTGCATTGTAAATGGGACGGGCATTGAAAATTAAATATTCAGGCACCTGCCACAATGAATCCACCTACTCAGGAACTTTTCCTGTCACCCAATATGAATCAGTCTAACTCGGATGACTGGCAACAGATTTTTCCAAGTTTTGTGAACACTGACAGACCTACGAAGGCTGCACAGCAAAGATATATGCAGAACCCTCCTGCACTGACCACAAGTAGTGAGACTGAACCTGTAAGCCGTGAGTATCTCATGCTTAATATAAATAAATGTGCAGGAACCACATCCTTGAAATTAATAAATATATTGGTTTGACCTATTGACGGGACTATTTTGTCATAGGTGTAGGAACAAAAAAAAGTTGTATTTCATGAAATTCATAAAAATATTTAGTTCTCAATGAAAGACACATTTTTGGCTCAATTAATTTTATAATTGCAATAATGAACTCCAGGGGGTGTGTTGTGAGATTTACACACACCTCGGGTGGTTTATGGCACTCAGCCTGCGGCCTTGTACCACACTGCACCGAGTCATGTGTAAATCTCACAACAGCACCCCCCCCATGCATTATTGCTTAAGTATCCACAACCCTCAGGCCCTGGACACACTGGGGAACTTAAAATGGTTTAAGTGCCTTAAAATGGTTTAAATCCCCCTAGCACTGTTTGCAGACAGACTACAAGCCCCTTAAAATGTTTCAACAAAAGTGTTTTTAAACCTTGCTAGATACCTAGTCTTAAAACCATTTTTAAAAATGTTTTGGAGCTAGCATAGTTTTACACACAGGTCTGTCCAGGAATAAAAAGGGTTTTAAGCTGTAATGGTTTAACTAAAGCAGTTCTAGCTGTAGTGTGTCCAGGCAAGCACAGTTCTGTGTGTTGGACTTGACACAAAATAGAACAGATTTAACACTAACAGTGTGACCACACTAAACCGTTATCAAAAATGGTTACTGAGTAGTGTGGCTGCACTGAAATGGTTCAGCTAAACTGGTTTGAAAAACGGTTTCAAAAAACAGTTCTGTAGTGTGTCCAAGGCCTTAAACTCTAATGTAGGTTGGGTTGTGGGCCAGTCCTGAATGCCAACTCCGGGGCCCTCATGACAGCTCAAGGGGGCCAGCCTGGGTCCTTGTGCAACAGAACCGTAACTACTTAACTTTCAGTGGTGTGGTGCCTCTACCTGGGGACGTGGACAAAATAACCAGTGACCTTTCCCCATTCCTCAGGAACAATATTTCCACCTCCCAAGTCCCTCCATACAATTCTCAACAATTAACAGTACCCAAAAACAGTCATGGAAACAGAAATTACCATAAGCACAGCAAGTATTTAGTACTGGAGGGAGTTGGACTGACAACTTTGGCTGCAAGAAAGTGAGGTTAGGTTAGGCACTTATACAATACTCCCCAACTCAGAGATTAAACCTGTAATATAGTACCATTAGTAAAAACAAATGCAACTTCCCTCAATGTTCCCACCTGTCTGGTACCAGACCTGTCCCAATGTCTTTTGGGGTACCCCACTATGGTGGCAGGCCTGCATGCCGTGAGTTGGTTGACGCTGGGGTCCTAGATGAAGAACTAACACAAGACAAAGCAACTTGGAACAACAGCAACCATTTGTAATCCTCCTGACACTGTGCAGGTCCTTTGCTTTTTTCCACTCCAGCAGAATCCCCTGGAAAACTTGACAGGCGGCAGCTAGGGCAGGAGCTTCTCGGCTAAAGGTGAACTGCAGCTCTGTCACTCTGGAAGGAACAGTTCAATGAAGACCCTGATCTCACTGGGATCTCAGGCAACACACCTTATAATGCAATATTTTCAAACAGAAACTATGCAAGAGTCTCAGGGAATATAAGGGGAGCCAAATGGGAGGAGGACAGGGAGGTGTACCTTGAATGTCTAAGAGAAGCAGAGAAGGCTGTTAGGAGGGTGAAGGCGCAGACAGAAGAGAGCTTAGCACAGTCTGTAAACAAAGGGGATAAGGCATTTTATAGGTATATCAGTGAAAGAAGAAAACCGGGGGGTTGAGACTCAAGGGAGAAGGGAGAGTGTAAGGAGGGGATCTGGACAAGGCAGAAATACTGAACACATACTTCTGCTCAGTATTCACTAAGGAGGGGGCGGGTCAAGGACCACAGTTGAGTTGCAGAGGCAACTGGGGAGAGGTGAACACTGTCCATTTACAGTGGAGAGAGTTCTGGAAGAACTCACAAAGCTGAAGGTGGATAAGGCCATGGAGCCAGACGGCATCCACCCGAAGATTTTAAAGGAGCTGTGAAGGGGACTAGCAGCACCTCTGGTGGCCCTAATCACAGAGTCACTCAACACGGGTGTCATTCCAGAGGACTGGAGGAGGGCACATGTAGACCCACTGCACAAAAGTGGCAGTAGGGAGGAGGCAGAGAACTACAGGCCAGTCAGCCTTACCTCAGTGGTGGGAAAGATCATGGAGACACTGCTGAAAGAAAGGACAGTGACACATTTGGAATCCAGTGGTGCTCAGGATCTGAGACAACATGGATTCACAGCAGGAAGCTCATGTCAAATGAATCTAATCATTTTTTTTGATTGGGTGACTAGGGAACTTAATCAGGGAGGGGTAGTAGACGTCGCCTACCTGGATTTCAGCAAAGCCTTCAACATCATACCACATAGAAGGCTGATTAACAAGATGGGTAGTCTGGGCATGGGAGACAAGGTGGTGAACTGGGTTAGGAACTGGTTAACAGACAGGAGACAGAGAGTGGTGGTAAATGGGGTACAATCTGGGGAGAGGGGGTGACCAGTGGGGTACCACAGGGATCAGTACTAGGACCAGTCCTGTTCAATGTCTTCGTTAGTGACATTGCAGAGGGGCTGGAAGGAAAGATCTGCCTGTTTGCAGATGGCACCAAGATCTGCAACAGGGTGGATAGTCCAGAAGGGGTGCAGAAAATGAAGAGGGACCTGGAGAAGCTTGAAAGATAGTCAGAGATGTGGCAACTGAGGATCAATGTAAAGAAGTGCAAAATAATGCACCTGGGTAGAGGGAACCTTGGGGAGAGCTACAGGTTGGGGGGGAGCTGACTGTCACCAAAGAGGTAAGGGACATAGGGGTATCATATCTAATGACCTTAAGGTATCAAAGCAGTGTACAAAGGTGGCAGGGAGGGCCAGTGGCATGCTGGGGTGCATAGGCAGGGGTATCATTAGCAGGAGGTGGCAGATGGTGATGCCATTGTACAAAACATTTGTAAGGCCTCACCTGGAGTACTGCGTGCAGTTCTGGAGGCCACACCTGCGCAAGGACATAGATAAAGTGGAGACTATCCAGAGAAGGGCAACAAAGATGATGCAGGGCTTACACCACAAAACATATGAGGAGAGACTAAGGGACCTCAATACGTACTCACTGGAGGACAGGAGGCAGCAGTGGGGAAGGACATGATTGAACTTTCAAGTACCTCAAAAGCATAAACAAGGTGCAGGCGGGAGAGCTTTTCTAATGTAGAAAAAGTACTAGAACAAGGGGGCACAATATGAAATCGGAAGGGGGCAGATTAAGAGGTAATGTGAGGAAGTTCTTCTATACAGATAGGGTAGTTGACACATGGAATAGCCTGCCACAGGAGATAGTGGGGGCAATCACAGTGGAGGGGTTTAAGCATGCTTGGGACAGGCACAAGGGAAGCCCGAGAAGGGAGGGAGTGATGGAAAGCCATTGATCACGTAGGGTCAGTGGCCACATACAATGTACAGTATAGGGCCTACAGGCAGACTGGATCGGCCTAGCAGTCCTTATCTGCCAACAATTTCTATGTTTCTATGTTTTGTAAATCCAGAAGTGAGGTCCTCTGAGCTAAAGACGAGCTCCAGACCCTCAAATATCTTATCCAGAATCTTCACCACCCTTTGGTGGACTTGTGCAGCTTTTGTAGCAAACAGTTTAGCTTCTGTAGCCAACAAGGTAGCTTCTGTAGCAAACAGTTTGGAAAAACATAGCCTGACCTAGCAGCAATCCACTTGGGCTCTTTGCAAACACTTCCCAGTTTCTCTTTTGATTCTTCAGTTCCAGCATTGTGGCTCTGTACCTGCAGGAGTCTTGACCAGCCAACACAACTCGGGGCTTCAGCCCTTGGTGCAGTCTCTCTTCTCCCTGGGTACGGGATTTTTGGTGGGCTCCTGGGGCTATTTACAGCCTTTCCAGGCTCCCTGCTGATTGGTTCAACTGTTCCTGGGGGAAAAAAACAGTATTCCTTGTTTTTTTCTCTTCTTCCTTCCTCTTGCAGCATTGTTGTCCACCTTTGTTTTTGTCCCCCCCCCCGGGCCCTGCCACCAGAATTAAAAGGGCCAGGGGGAAAGTCTTTTTAACTGGACCAGTCTTCTTAAAGCTATACAGGGGTGTGGGGGCTTAACTACTGCCCCCCTCTTGAGAACTTGGCATCTTCGACAAGACACTGCCCACAGTCCATAGAAACATAGAAGTTGACAGCAGATAAGGATCGCAGGGCACGTCCAGTGTGCTCATTGTTTTCTATCTTATGAGTCCCAAAGTCTATTTTAGGGCAGTGTGCTGTGGAATGAAAAGGGTTAATGAACAAACAAGTTACATAACGTAGAAAGAAAGTACACTGAACACATTGAGTTGCCCCTGTTTACTAACTTACTTTCACCTCAGATATAAACCTTTGGGGTAGGGACACAGCCTGTACCATAGGCACACTTATTTTGTGCACCACATAGAGGGGCATATCAGATGACTCTCCAGGCTGATCGTAAGTAAGTTTTAGTGAGGCTTGTGGTCTCTTTCTGACCTCCTAGGCACCTGTGAGATTACTGGGGGATTCATGGGGGTACTGTCCTGTTCAGTGTTCATTTTGGGGGTATCACTGTCCACAGGGCCTTCTTGTTGGGCATCCTCAGGATTTGTAGAGTCCTCCAGCAAGCCTTTAACATTCATATCCACAAAGGGGTTATTAATAGTGGTGTCCATTCAAAAGATGCAGTTTCTGAAGTAGCATCATCTCAGGCCCACTTTACACCCGGGGCAGCCGGGGCATTTGAACTGGTGAAGGGTTGGTACCACAAGACCTTGGGGTCTCCTTGACAGTCTTCATATTCATCATCTGGTTCCCCAGACAATTGTAGAGTGGTGGCCAAAGGAGCATATACTTCTGCAGTTGAAGTATGCTGGATTCAGTTACCTGCTTGGGTGCTGCTCCTAGTTCTGGGGGTCCTTGGGGTAAAAGGATCATCCTCATTGATGACTGGTTCTAGGTGCCCTTTTGGTAATAGATGGTTTCAGTGAATGGTTTTGATGCTGTGAGGCCCCCTCTTGTCTGACTTTATAAACAGGTAAATTAACCAATTTCTCCAGGATGACATAGGGTTCAGACATCCATCTGTCCACCAACTTGTGCTTTCCACGGACTCCAAAGTTACGTAGTAGTACTCTGTCTTCCACAGTGAGTAGCTGGGATCTTAGACTCAGGTCATATCTGGCCTTGTTTTCAGCATTTGCCTTACCAGCACATTCTGCTGCTAGCTTGTATGCCTCCTGTAGCTGGCTCTTGAGGAGCTCGGTATACTGTAGATATGACTTTTTGCTGGTTCCCTCAGGTGGCAGACCAAAAGCCAGGTCAACTGGCAGCTGAGCTTCTCTTCCGAACATCAGTAGGTAGGGGGAGGTATCTGTGTCACTGTTCTTGCTACAGTTGTAAGCATGCACCACCTGGGGTACATGCTGGCTCCAGGTCTTCTTCTGCTTATGGTTCAGAGTGCCCCATATGTCCATGAGTGTCCAATTAAATCTTTTGGGCTGCAGGTCTCCTTGAGGGTGATAAGCATAGTTTTTGATTATTGAATCCCATGTGTGGTTAGAAATTCCTTGGCCAATTTGCTCTGGAAGTCAGGACCTTGATTGGAATGAATGCACTGTGGTATGCCATAATGGGTGATAAATTCAGACTTTTTCACAACTGTACTGGCTTTCTGGTCCTTGGTAGGATAGGCCTGAGTATATCATGTACAATGGTCGGTAATGACTAATACACTGTTAAAACCTTTGCTATCAGGCTCCAAGGATAAAAAGTCCATGCAGACTAGCTCCAGAGGGTCGGTGGTTTTTATATTTACCAATGGAGCAATTATTTTCGAAAGGGTCTTTCTTTGGACACACCTTGCACATTTTTTACAGTAGACTTTGATGTCTTTCACCATTCTGGGCCAGTAAAATCTTTCTCTTACCAGGCTCAAAGTCTGCTCAAGTCCTAAATGGCCCATATCATTGTGTAGCAACCTTATTGCCATCCGACAGTACTTACACAGGAGCACCAATTGTCTGAAGATTTATTTTGGTCTTTGGGTCTCTGACAATCTGGTACAGCAAGCCATTCTGTAGTTCCAGTTTATCCCACTGTAGCTGTAGGACAGGCACATCGGGGTGGGTTTTTGGCACTTGATCTGGGCTGTCCCCCTTCTCCAATGCAGCTATTATCCCCCTAAGACTGTTATCCTGCCTCTGTAAATACTTCTGTTTTCTCTTATCTGGCTGTGGTAAATGCTTATAGTCAATGTGGGTATGGTTGTAATAAGCATCCGGTATGGCCCCAAGGAATCAATGAATCTGTAGGGTAGTACAACTGTCTCTGGGTTCCCATGCTTAAATGTACTGCACACTGCTTGCACCGCCTCTGGTAGCAGTTCTTGGGTACTGGTGGGGGTCTCCAGATGTGGTCTGTGGGACAATTCATCAGCATCAATGTTGCTCAATCCTTGCCTGTATTCCAGTTTATAGTCATATGTGGAGAGGGCAGAGAGCCATTGATGTCCAGCTGCATCCAGCTTTGCCGTTGTGTTGATGTAAGTGAGGAGGTTGTTATCTGTTCTTACGGTGAATATTGCCACATATAGATAGTCATGAAATTGGTCTACCACAGCCCACTTAAAGCAGCAGTACTAGATAATCAGAAAGTGATTATCAAAATTCTGTTTTTTGGCTGGAAGCATGCAGCCATAGTTCAGGTTTCCATATCTGTAAATATTTTTTTCAAGCGATCTTTAGTTTTTTAAATATTTAAAATTGATTTCCATTCTTGTGGATCCACAGTAAATATGGCTGCTGCCTAATTTGCAGCTGAACTCCTCCCTCACATTGCATCATGACTTTTGTTTACTTCTGTGGGACCCTGTGCTGTACGTTCCTGCTGTCCCTGTGTAGTGCTATGAGTCACGGGAATGTGTGGTTGGCAGCAGAGTTCCAATTTAACATGGTGGGTGGGAGAAATGTAAACAAAAACAAAGAAAAATGGAGCAATTTACCAGGTGACAGTACAGTGAAAACAAGAAAGATTATCAGGTAAGTGCTCAACAGAGCACAGGAAACAAACTGTTGCAAAAGATCAGATTATTTTTATCTAGTACTGCCGCTTTAAAGGCCAGACACTCCAATTTGGGTACAGGATAGTTTCTTTTGGCTGCAGTGAGGCTCTGACCGGCGAAGGCCACAGTACACAGACCCCCCGGGTGCTCTTGATACAGCACCACCCCCAGCCCATCCATGCTGGCATCAGTGTGGAGAAACTAGGGTTGGGTGGGATCCACAAAAGTCAGTACTGGTGCTTCCATAAGGTGGCAGATGATCTCTCTGAATGCCTACTTGCACACTGGTGACCATCTGGCTCCGAAGAGTTCATTCACTTTGTAGTAAGACTTGGGAGTTGTTTCTTGGTTCTTACGTTTCAGCTGGTAGTTCGTGGGAGGGTAGCCAGGTTGGTCAATGGGCAAACAACCTTAGAAAAATCTTGAATAAACCTCCGATAGTAACCACAGAACCCTAGGAAGGATTGATGTTTTTAAGTTGTGTGGCCTTGGCTAGGTTGTCAGGGCTTGCACCTTAGCAGGATCCATGCTCAGTCCCTCCGCCAATATGATATATTCCACGTATTTAACGGACAGTTGGTAGAACTGACATTTGTCCACTGACAATTTGAGCCCAGCCTCCTCCAGTCGGTCTAGAACCTTCATCAGCCTCTCTTCATGCTCTTTGATGGTGCAGCCAAACACTATAAGGTCATTGAGGTAAACCAATACTTGCAGAAGATTTTATCTCTGACTACCTGCTCCATTAAATGTTGAAAGGTGGCAGGATTTCCTGGGGCATCCTCTCAAACTGATAGAAAACCAGTGGGCAGATAAGAAAAAAATTACTCACCTTAGTAATGTTTCTTCTAATGGAGTCTTGCTGTATTCTGACTATTGCAGTTAAGTCCTGCCTTTCAACTGCCCCGGAGAACAAAGAGTTAACTTTCCATGGCCAGCATGGAACGTTCAGCGCGAGCTCAGCTGAAGCCCCTGTCTGCTGTTGTTTAAACTCCAACTGTCAGTTCTTTACGAGCAATACTCACTAGAAGTTCTGTGTGGAAACTGTAAAACTCACACTAGCCAACTGGCAACTAAATTTATTAAAAAGGGTTTTTTGGTTTCAAAGCAAAGACTCAAGTCAGGAAACCCAAAAAATAAAACACAACACACACCCAAAGGAGGGTGAAAAAGGGGCACCCCTAGGGTGCCAACACTGCTCCTGCCCACCTACATCCCAAAAACAGGTTCTGAGAGGGGAGGCGGGGGGGAGGTCAGAATACAGCAAGACTCCATTAGAAGAAACAACATTACTAAGGTGAGTAATTTTCTTCAAACAACATGAAGTCTTGCTGTATTCTGACTATTGCAGACTACCAAGCAGTACCTCCATGGAGGAGGGACAGAACCTACTTTGGAAATAGGCTCTGAAGTACTGCTGTGCCAAACTGAGCATCACTCCTAGCCTGGATATCCAGAGAGTAATGCTTGGTGAATGTATGGACTGTTTTCCAGGTGGCTGCTTGACAAATTTCTAAGATAGGAATATCCCTGGCAGCAGCCAGGGAAGCAGCTGTACCTCTAGTAGAGTGAGCCCTCAGGCCTGAGGGTGGAGTTCTACCCAGTTTTTCATAGCAGAATTGTATACAAGAGACAATCCACCTAGCAATAGATCTCTTGGTGGCAGGTTTGCCCTTACCGACCTCTCCATATGTGAGGAACAACTGGAGGGACTCAAACCTGTGACCCTTGGTGCACTCTATGTAGTAGCTGAGGGCCCTTTTAACATCCAAGCTTTGCAGCCTCCTCTTTCCAGAGGAGGAATGGTCAGTGAAGAAAACAGGGAGAGACATAGACTGGTTAAGGTGGAAATCTGAAATCACCTTAGGCAAAAACTTCCTGTTAGTTCTTAGGACCACTTTATCTCTATGGAAAGAGATGAAATCAGGCTCCACTGACAGGGCTTGCAATTCACTGATACGCCTGGCAGAGGTAATGGCTACCAATAACACCGTTTTCCAAGTCAAGTACTTAAGCTCTGCAGAGGACAAAGGCTCAAAGGGTGGTTGCATAAGCTGAGCAATGCAAACATTAAGGTCCCAAGCAGGAGCAGGGTCCCTAAAGGGGGAATTGGTGTGCAGCAATCCCTTGAAGAACTTACAAAACACAGGATGGGCTGACAGAGGAGAGGGCTTGCCTACTGACAGGAAGGCAGAAACAGCTGCCAAATACACTTTAAGTGTAGCTGGCCTAAGTCCTAAGCCATTAAGATGGACCATATAGTCCAGAACTGTAGGCAACCCAGCAAATTCTGGAGAAATATGCTTATTAGAGCACCAAATAGTGAACCTTTTCCATTTGGAGTTGTAAGTCTTTCTGGTGGAAGGCTTTCGAGAAGCCTTAAGGATATCCAGAACCCCTTGAGAAAGGTGCAGATCAGCAAACTCTAACTCTTCAAGAGTCATGCCTTGAGATTGAGAAACTTGAGGTTCGGATACCAAATCCTCCCCTGAGAGGATGTCAACAGGTTGTAATTCCTGGGAAGAGACAGCAACAGGGGGTACCAGGGCTGTCTGGCCCAGTCTGGAGCAATCAGAATCACTTTGCATGGTTGTGACCTGATCTTGACTAACACCTTGAACAGGAGAGGGAAGGGGGGAAAAGCATACAGAAATTTCCCTTCCCAGTTCAGGATCAGAGCATCCAGGGGGACTGAGCCCAAGACTGGGGGTCTGCAACAAAAGAGAGGAAGTTGGTGATTGTCTGGGGCTGCAAAAAGATCTATCTGTGGAGTGCCCCATCTCAAGAAAATCACTTTCAAAACTAGGGGATCTAGGGTCCATTCGTGATGGCCCTGGGATATCCTGCTGAGAGCATCTGCCAGGACATTGTCTTTCACTGGGAGGTGAACTGCTATCAGAGAGGTTTGCAGGGAATAGGCCACGGACCACAACTTCATTGCTTCTGTGCACAAGGCTGAAGACTGAGTGCCTCCTTGCTTGTTGATGTACCACATTGTGGTGGCATTGTCTGTTCTGATCTGGACCACCTTGTTCTGTACAGATTTGGAAAAGACCTGCAGTGCCAGAAACACCACTCTGAGTTCCAAGACATTGATGTGAAGCAGAGATTCTTGAGGTGACCACAGCCCTTGAGTGGTAAGATCCCCCAGGTGGGCACCCCAGCCCAGCAGGAAGGCATCTGTGGTGAGTATCACTGAAGGAGACTGAGTGACAAAGGGAACTGCTTGTCTCAAATTGTCCTGATCTTGCCACCATTGCAAAGCCTGGATTAGGGTTCGAGTCACTGGGACTAGTTTGGTAAGGGGATCCTTTCTTTGGGACCAGAAGGCTCTTAAGTGGAACTGAATGTCCCTCATCTGAAATCTTGCTCCCTGGACCACTGCTGTAGAGGCTGCCATGTGGCCCAGAAGCTGCAGGAAATGCCTTGCTGGTCGAGACACCTGAAGGGTGAATGAAGAGGCCAGTTCCATAAGGGTCCTTACCCTGTCCAGGGGAAGGAAGGCTCTTGCCCTTATTGTATCCAGCTCCGCCCCTATGAAGGTGAGGAGCTGTACTGGCTCAAGAACTGACTTTGGAAGGTTGAGGAGGAATCCTAAAGAAGTGAGCACTTGCTGAGTTATCTGCAGATGTGACTTGACTTGGTCTGGAGACAGACCCACTATGAGCCAGTTGTCCAAGTATGGAAAGATGAAGATCTTTTTTCTCCTTAGGAAAGCAACCACTACTGCCAGGCACTTTGTGAACACCCTTGCGGCTGATGTTAGGCCAAAGGGCATTGCTCTGAACTGATAGTGGCCTGAGGGCAACTCGAACCTGAGGTACTTTCTGTGGGAACACCTGATGGGAATGTGAAAATAGGCATCTTTGAGGTCCAGGGAGGCTAGCCAGTCCCTTGGCCTTAGAGAGGACAGAAGTATTCCCAGAGTCACCATTTTGAACTTTGGTTTTAAAAGGTGCTTGTTCAGATATCTTAGATCCAGGATGGGCCGCTATTCTCCTGTCTTTTTGGGGGTTAGGAAGTACCTGGAGCACAATCCTTTGCCCTTGTATAGGGTAGGAACCCTCTCTATGGCTCTGAGAGCCAAGAGGGAAGAAACCTCTGCCTCTAGGGCAAGGGTCTCTGATGGATTTGCAGGTGAAAAGGATCTGGTTCTCATCCTGGGAAATTTTTTGAAGCTGAGAACCAGTCCCTGCTTACTATTTCCAGGACCCACTTGTCTGATGTCAGAGACTTCCAGTCCTGGACAAAGTAAGCCAGCCTGCCCCCTACAGGTATTGGAGAATCGGCCCGGGCAGACCCATCAGGGTGTCTGCTTGGCAGGGGCTTTAGGCTGAGGGGTGGAAGCAGGCCTGCTCATTCCCCGTCTGCCTCTTCCTCTGAAGAACCCCCTCTGAGCATAAGAAGAAGAGGAGGCCTGGGCTTGGTAAAAAGGCCTGCCCCTGGACTGCTGCCTTTGAGGAGTGGCTTGCCTTTCTTTGGCCTGAGCACTCCTGTAGGTGGTGCTGTACTTGTCCATCTTTTTCATGTAGTTCTCTGTCTGCTCCCCAGACAGAGAATTACCAATGACAGGGAAATCCATGGCCTTAGCCTGGGTATCCTGTGATAGGCTAGTACATCTGAGCCAAGCCATCCTCCGAAGGGCTACAGATGTAGCCGTGACTCTTGATGAAACATCATTGGAGTCCACAGCAACATGAAATTGCACATTGGATGCCTCAATCCCATCTGCAGCCACCTGCTCCAGCTCCTTGGCAAGCTGGTCAGGGGCCTATTTAGCCAGAGCCAGCACAGTGTCCCATCTGTACTTCTGGTATCTAGCTGTGTAGGCCATATAGTTAGCCTGCCTGAGTCCCAAAGATACTGCCATGTACTGCTTCTTTGCCATGGCATCAATCCTCCTGGAGTCCTTATCTGGGGGGTGTGATGCCAAGGGAATATTTGCCTTATCACAGGCAGCAGCCTGCACTACCCCAACATGGCTGCATTGCTGAGAAAGGAACTCTGTGTCCAAGCCTGAAAGGGTGTACCTCTTGTCCATTTGTCTGTCCACAGGAAGTATGGAGTTAGGAGTCTTAAGAATTTTGTCTGTTTCCCAAAAGATTTATGGAGGGGAATAGACAGTCTCCTGGACTCTGGGATGTCCATCATTTCAACAAAAATCCGGCTCCTCCTGATCCTCTACTGCTTTTTCCATTGGACGCTGGAGGGTTTCAGCCACTTTTTTGTAAAACATAAAGTGGGAAGGGGACTCAGAAAGCCTAGGAGGAGAAACACCTGAAGGTCTGTCTGGGGAGATGTCCGGGTCAATAGGCACATCCAGACTTTCATAATCACCATCATCATCCTCATATTCTCCCTCCTCCTCCTCCGGCTCATAAAATTCTTCTGAAGTGTAATCCGGAACCGGGGGAACTGACCGAACCGAGCCCCTGCCAGATGGTGCCAGTTTGTCCGGAACGGAAGTTAGCAATTGCACTATTCTTATCACTTTGGCTATCTCATCAGTGGTCGGAGTAAGAATTTCTGGATCCGAACCGGATGATTTATCTTTTCTCTTCCTTTTAACCAGAACCAACTCCTCAGAATTGGCTCTCCTTTTGCCCGAAAAAGTTTCGCCCTGGTCAGAGGGCACTCCTTCTGGTTCGGTCAGAACCGAACCAGGCTGGCCATCCGGGTCTGCGGACTTCTCGGCCTCCCTTTCCCTCAGTCTACCTACTCACTTATCCAGGGTAGCTTTGGGAAAATTCTTACAAGTTTGGCAGTCTCCATCGAGGTGGTCAAACCCCAGACAATAAACACAGGTGGTGTGGGGATCAGCCTTAGCAAACACTTAACTAACCACACACACTGCAGTGCTGAAACCCAGTGGGCCCGGTTTTTTTCTTGGGTTTCTCAGACATGGCCAATCCTATCCAAAACTTACCCTTTTTTCGGCAATCCGCCAGGCAAGACTCCCCTATCGGTTCCTGACCGTGTTATGGGTCTTGGAAAAAAACATAATAAAATCTGTTTTTTTAGAACTGATACGGACCGGTTACCACACTCTAAGTAAATTCACAAACTTTTTTAAACTAAACTGATCGGTTCAGCTGAACCGATCCGAAATTTACAAGTTCCACACAGAAACTAAATGTAAAACCTTTCTAGTACTCACGGTACCACAGACAGAGACTTAAACCGACAGATTCGGTAGCAGAAATTCGGTAGAAACCGAGCGAAAAATGACACTTTAACTGATTTTTTTGAACCGAGCAAAGGAGAAATCTCCAGAGATACTGTTCAGTGAGGCGGAGTAAAGAATCTGACGGTTGGAGTTTAAACAACAGCAGGCAGGGGCTTCAACCGAGCTTGCGCTGAACGTTCCATGCTGGCCATGGAAAGTTAACTCTTTGTTCTCCAGGGCAGTTGAAGGCAGGACCTAACTGCAATAGTCAGAATGCAGCAAGACTTCATGTTGTTTGAAAAGCAGTTTTTTCTTTGTCTTTCTCCGCCATTGATATTTCATAATACCCACTTCTGAGGTCCAGGACTGAGAACCATCTGCTCCCTGTTAGGCAAGCCAGGGCGTCTTCTACATATGGCATGGTGTATTGATCCACCACTGTTCCCTTGTTGAGCGTCTGGTAGTTAACATACAGCCTCACCGCCCCATTCTTCTTCCATACCACCACAATGGGTGAGGTGTATGGACTCCTGGACTCAGAGATAATGCTGGTAGCCAAGAGATCTTGCAGGTGATTTCGTACATCTTCTGTGCAGTGTTGGGTAAGTTACTTTTGAAAAGTAATTGGTTACAGTTACTAGTTACTTTCAAATAAATATAATCAGTTACAGTTACTTATTACTTTTATTTAAAAAGTAGTTAGTAACTGTAACTGAAATGCATATTACTTTATATTACTTTGATAACATGGTTATATTTACTCATTTAGCATTACTATGTGCTCTTGAAACCCCAAGATAAGTATAAAAGAAAACAAAAACAGATTCTAAAGACAATTAATATGTTAATTTATAACATAGTACCCATCTGACATTGCCAGCCACAACAGTCCCTTTACATTTCCATACTCAAACACATACTCTGCATCTACTGCTACCCTCCACAATCCCCAACAGTTGAATCCTGGCTTTGTCAGCCATTGCTGTCCCTGACCTTTTTCATTTCCATAACACCCACATTCACCCTCCAACACAGACAGTCCCTGCATCTACTGCCAGTGCCCTTCTTTCCTATACAGCTGTATATCCTGACAATGTCAGTCACAACTACCCTTGTACGTCCCACCATTAATTACCCAACTGCCACACACACCCTGCTGCATCTTCTGCACTTGGCGATCTTTCCCACATCTAGTCTATATTCTCCTCCTGATTATGTAAGAGCCACAACTACCTCTTTAAATTTCTGTAATAAAATCCCAGCCTCACATAGCTCACCCTACACTTACACACATGCACCCTGCAGATCTACTACCCTTCCATGCCTGGGTGACCTTTTCTCATTTCCCCACAGCAGCCTGAATCTTAACTTTGCCATTGCCAGCCACAGATACACCCCACACACCAGCTTACCCCAAAAAAATGTAAACATTTTTTCTCACAGCTGAAACTTGACTTGCCACTGCCACTGAGACACAGTTGTAATTATAACGAAGTCTGCCATAACTGTTATGCCACTGCCAGTATGCCACAACTGA
The DNA here is from genome assembly GCA_016271365.2 of Neoceratodus forsteri. Taxonomy (NCBI): domain Eukaryota; kingdom Metazoa; phylum Chordata; order Ceratodontiformes; family Ceratodontidae; genus Neoceratodus; species Neoceratodus forsteri. Next base: position 1,077,895,481 of record CM057452.1, on the reverse strand, counting down.
AGTCAGACAGTACCACTTGCAATCGAATTTATCACACATTATACCATGGACATAAGTGAACAGCCAATGAAATCATCAGACAGGCAGTTTACCACCTGTGTAAATCCTCTGATAATCAATGGCTGTTGATGAGACATAGAGAATAAAGGATGGGGGAGTGTGTGTTATGAAAATTTAATGCACATCCAAGGTGTGGGATGCTACATAAACCCCGAGGGCGAAGCCTGAGGGGTTTATCAAAGCATCCCACACCGAGGGTGCTCATTAAATTCTCATAGGATACACACATCCCCATTTTTTATTTTATATAATTTGCTGGAGAGCAATTTTTTCAAACCCTAGTGCTGTGATTCACACACACACACACACACACACACTGGCTCTCTCTCTCCACACACACACACACACACACACACACACACACACACACACACACACACACACACACCTTGTCTCCCTCTGTCCTTCTCAAGAAATCCCCATGGCAGGTTTACTGTAGTTCTCTGGGGCACCAAATGCAGCAGCTTCCTTCCCCCCAGCTCCCACTCTAAAGTCCCCAGCTGAACTGTGCAGCAGTCCTCAGTCCCTCTCCTCTTGCCCCACATCACCCTCCAGCTCACTGTACTCTCTGATTCAAAAAATATGTTTTAAATTTAACCGATAAAACACGATGACGTGACACGCACACACCTGCCTCAGCCACAGACTCATTCCAGCAATGGTGTGTGTCACGCAGTTAGCGTAACTGCAGGATCAACCAGATACTTTATATAAAAATATAATGGAAGTATTTCAAGTAGGAGCAACAAAATAAATTAAAAGAACAGTAGGTGAAGATGTAACCGTGGCGGCTCCTCGCTAACTAAGATACGGAGCCGCCATGTTTTCAGAACTGTTTAGCCCGCCCACACAGAAAATAGGAGCTAATGAGGGAGCGCTCCCTTTTGATAGATGGAGTGCGTGAATGCCGTAATAACCAACTGGTTATTACGGCAAATATCAACTCGGTGATCCAATTGAAAAAATTGATCACCAGTAATTATATAGAGAATAATGGATGGGGAAGGGTTTGATATGACAATTTAATGCACACCAGAGTTGTGGGATGCTACATAAACTTGGTGAGGCTAAGCCCTAGGGGTTTATCACAGCATCCTACAATGAGGGTGTGCATTAAATTCATATGAAACACCCTCCCATCTTTTATTTTTATAATAACAGGCCAGCAATTTTTCTCCAGCAGTTTGTGAAACTGTTTGGCCCCTCCCACATGCAGAATGTTGGCCAATGAGGCAGCAGCATAGTTTGACTGGCATGGCTCATGAATGTCATAACAACCAGCCGGTTGTTATGGAAAATATCAACCTGGTCTGTACATTGAGAGAAATTACTGACCAGTTATTATTATCCAATAAATCATCTGCAGCACAGGAATAAATACAATAAAATTAAAAAAACAAAGCAACCTCTTTAATATTTGTATTTTATTATAGTAAAAAAATGAACCTTGGTATAATCGCAATAAGCCACTCAGAGGATGCGGGTTATCGGGAGATTTACTACGACTGGCGAGGATTTACCCATTCGGCTACACCTCATGGGCAAACCACTCCAGCCATGGTAAATCCCCTGATAACCCACACACCTCATGGCTTATTGCTTAAACACAAAACACTTGTTGCACTCTGGTACATACCACTTCAATGAGGATTTTCTTTGAGATAGGGCGGGCGATAGTGCTAGACATGGCAGGTGGGTGGACGGACGATCAAGCAACCTGCGTGCAGTACTGGAGGCCGCACCATCACAAGAACATTAACCAAACTGAGGCAGTCCAGAGAAGGGCAACCAAAATGGTGCAGGGACTGCATCAGAAAACATATAATGACAGATTAACTGAACTCAATATGTATACCCTAGAGCAAAGGAGGGAGAGAGGTGATATGATTGAAACATTCAAACACCTTAAGGGCATTAATAAGGTGAAAGAGTCTAACATGTTTCAATATAATGAAAATAGCAGGACAAGAGGACACAGCACGAGATTAGAGGGAGGCCAATTAAGGGGTAATGTGAGAAAGTTCTTTTTCACAGAATGGGTAGTGGATGCATGGAACAGCCTACCTCAGGAAGTGGTGGATATGAATACAGTGCAGGGCTTCAAACAGGCATGGGATAGGCATAAGGGAGCAATACAGATAAGTATGAATAGATAGGCCATTGACAGAGCAAAGGCCAATGGCACATTCATAAGGTAGAAAAAGAAATGGGCAGACTGGATGGGCCTTGCGGTCCTTATCTGCCATCAACTTCTATGTTTCTGCTGTGGCAGTTTGGCACATGTAGTGTTGATGGAAATAGGCCCCAAGCCCTGCCAGCAAATGGGCTACTTGCCTTTTTCCCTACAACACCAATTCTGGCCCCGATTCCCTTGGGGTTTACAATGGCTACTGTAGAGGGCCATGACTGATGACATGCATTAGTGTAGCAAGCTATCTATAAATTGTACATCAACTGGTTAATCTGTTGCCCCCTCAAATTTTATCAATTCCTTAGCGATTCTTAGCAGTACCATGTATCGGAGCATAAGTAATATAATTTGTATATCAAATGTTGCAAAATTATATATTTAATAATAAACCGACAAACAAAATGATGTTTTCTGACTTTTATTTGCACAGCACATGTTACAGATATCTAACAAAACAGTACTATTAAATGCATGCTGAAAACAGAAAATTGAGTTAGAATCGATGTTTCAACCATAGGTCTTCTTCAGGAATTATCTAAAAGAGAAAAAAAGCAGGTTAGGAAAATAAGAGAAATATATGTGAGGAAAGAAAATAAGGGGAGGCTGTAGGAGAAATATAGAATAGTACACGGGGTGGTGTGTTTAACGAGATTTTACACACACCTGAGGTGTTGGATGCCACATAAATCCCGAGAGCGAAGCTCGATGAGTTTATTTAAGCATCCAACACCGAGGGTGTGTGCCAAATCTCGAGTTAAACACACCACCCCATGATTTATTTTATATAATTGCTGGGGAGTGTTTTTTCACCACAGCAATTATATAAAATAAAGCCACATCCCTGTGCAGCCGCCATCCCAGGGTTTCAGTGCAGTTCACTGTTGGAGCTTCACTGCTGAATCATTTTGTTTCCCCCTTTTTTTCCTTTGTTTTTTATAGCTTAGACATAATAGTAGAATCTGGCAGTTAGATGGAACACAGTCCACCTAGGGCAGCAGTTTGTATGATGCATTCAAAGTTCCGTGATTTGCATGCATTCCACATCAGAGCTCCAGGGTCAGTCAGAGATTCTGAGCTGACTGCATATTGTCTAATCTTACTAGGAGATCCCTTGGAAGAAACAATATTACTATGGTAAGTCATTTTTTCTTCTCCTCCCACCTACAGGGTCAGACTGTCCAAATCAGAACAGACAACACCACAACAATGTACTACATAAACAGGCAGGGAGGAACAAGATATGAAAATTACGTACCTACCGTAATTCTTGATCTTCTTGGATGAAGTCTCCACCACTCATTCACACTAGTGGGACTACGCTGGAGGTGCTAGGACCGAGCGGGAGCCTAAAATCTTCAGGTGAGCTGGCGCCAAGGTAGGACCACGCATGCACGGCACCACGAGGCTGGCTCGCGCCATATAGGCTATCTCAGCTTCAACCTTCCAACCAAGAAGGAGGGGTGGAGGGACAATGGAGAGTAATCAAAACAGCCATCACAGAGGCAACAAGCCTTTGTGTAAAGCAAATCAACAAAACACAGTGAAGGAAAAAAACGCTATGGTTCTCAAAAGAGGTGGCAGGGAAGGTTAAGGAGAAAAGGACAGCATTGAGGAAATATAAGGAAACACAGAAGGAGCAGGACAGAGAATGTTATCAGTTAAAGCAGAAAGAGGCAGGGAAGGCAGTCAGAATAGCAAAAGCCCAGACCGAGGAAAGGATAGCCAACTCTGTTAAGAAGGGAGATAAGACCTTTTATAGGTACATTAGGGAGTGAAGAAAGACCAAATGAGGGATACTGAGGCTTAATAAAGGGGAGGGAATGTGGGCAGAGGGTGACAGTGAAAAAGCAGGGATACTGAACGAATATTTCTGCTCAGTATTCACAAAGGAAGAGGAAAGGGAGGTACCTAAACCAAACAAGAGAAACACTCTGAAGATGGGGTTGATACCAGTCCATTTACAGAAGAAAGGATTCTGAAAGAACTAATAAAATTGAAGGTGGCCAAAGCAATGGGCCTGATGGGATTCACCCAAGAATTCTAAAAGAACTAAGGGTAGAACTAGTGACACCTCTGACTACTCTCTTTAACAAATCATGGGAGGATGGGGTGGTACCTGAGGACTGGAGGAGGATGGATGTGATTCCTCTTCACAAAAGTGGGAGCAGGACAGAGGCAGGAAACTACAGACCAGTTAGTTTGACCTCAGTGGTAGGGAAAATGGTGGAATCACTTCTGAAGAAAAGAACTGTTGAATACCTAGAGGCCAGTGGGGCACAGGACCCAAGGCAGCATGGATTCACGATGGGAAGGTCATGTCAGACGAATCTAATAGATTTCTTTGACTGGGTGACCAAAGTAGTAGACCAGGGAGGGGCTGTGGACATGGCTTACCTAGATTTTAGCAAGGCATTTGATACAGTCCCACACAAAAGATTAATACACAAGTTAGCCAGCCTTGGAGTGGGTCCCAAGGTGGTAGCCTGGATAAAAAATTGGCTACACAACAGGACACAAAGGGTAGTAGTAAATGGAGTCCACAGTGAAGAAAGGAAGGTTACTTGTGGGGTACCGCAGGGTTCAGTACTGGGACCGGTCCTTTTTAATGTCTTTATAAGTGACATTGTAGAGGAACTGGAAGGAAAAGTATGTCACTTTGCAGACGACACAAAGATCTGCAACAGGGTTGATACACAAGATGGAGTGGAAAGGATGACAAGGGACTTGGCAACGTTGGAGGAATGATCAAATGTATGGCAGCACAGATTCAATGCAAAGAAGTGCAAGGTAATGTACCTGGGAAACAAAAACGCAGGGGAAGAGTACACAATGGGGGGTGAGATACTTACAACAGTAAAAAAAGGAGGCAGTATAGCGCAGTGGTCTAAGGCTCTGAGCTGCAAATCTGGTGACATCCAGCAGACCAGACCTGGGTTTGAATCCCACAGCTTCCACTTGCATACTGTGTGACCCTGAGCAAGTCACTTAACCTCCTTGTGCTCCCAGGTCGCTCCTGTAAAAAAGCTTTCAGCTTAGTGTGCTACTCCTGGTTAAACAACTAAATAAAAAAAAAAAAAATTGAAAAGGGACCTGGGGGTAATTATATCAGATGACCTAAAGGTGGGCAAGCAATGTGAGAAGGCAGTAAGGAAGGCTGGGGGGATACTGGGACGCATAGGGAGAGGCATCAATAGTAGAAAACAGGAAGCTGTTATCCCTCTGTACAGACAGTTGGTGAGACCCCATCTGGAGTACTGTGTGCAGTTCTGGAGACTCTATCTCTGCAAAGACATAGGAGCAGCAGTTGGAGTTCCGCTTGTGACGCCAGCGACCCAGGTTTGGGAACGAGCCCGGGTCACTGGAGGGCCGGCTGGGGGGTAGACAACTTGAGCGTCCCATGACTGCTCATCGTCCCCAGGGAGGGAGGGAGGGCTGCAACCCAGTGTTGAGCAACCGCTGGTGGAGATCAGGGGTAGGGCAACACGTCGGGGTTCACTGTTGGGCGGTGTGTGACAGACGTCAGCTAATGCCTTGACGTCCGGACGTCACGCACCTTAGAAAACCAGGGAAATACTGCTTGCTGGCCACTGGATGATGGCTCTCTGTCCCTGAATGCCTCCAGTACCTTCCCGGGGCCTCCTTCTCCAGGGCAGCATCCCCGGGCCCTAGAAAGAGAGTGTGTTGGGGCTATCCCTCTCCCTCCGGTGCCTTCCCCCTCGTAGGAGGGGGACCTGCCCAGTGAAGGGATATGCCAGGATATCCTGGGGATTGGCTGAAATACGAGGAGGTAGAGGAGGGCTGGGTTAGGACAGTGGGGCTGGCGGGAGACTTGAGGAGCCTGAAGGAGTGGGGGTAAGCGAAGCACGACGAAGGCGGAAAAAAGATTAAACAAAAAAAAAAAAAGACATAGACAGAGTGGAAGCTGTCCAGAGGAGGGCAACCAAAATGGTGCAGGGTCTGCACCAGAAGTCATACGAAGAAAGACTAAAGGAGCTTAATATGTATACCCTTGAGGAAAGAAGGGAGAGAGGGGACATGATAGAAACTTTCAAGTACCTCAAGGGAATCAACAAAGTCCAAGAGGGTAGCATCTTTCAGAAAATGAGATGTGCAAGAATAAGGGGACACAATTTGAAGGTAGAGGGGGGACGGCTGGAGTCAAGAACAGTGGGGGAATTCAAGAATGCATGGGACAGACATAAGGCAGTCCTAGTGGGGGTAGGAGGAAGTAAGCTGTTGGTTAACTAGGATCTGCAGCTTATCTGTTGGGTAGGAAAATGGGCAGACTAGGTGGGCCAAGTGGTCCTTATCTGCCATCAAATTCTATGTTTCTGTGTAACCGCCTAATACCTTTTTTTTACCGAGGAGGTGCAGCATAAACTAACCTAGTGTACTAATCTAAACCAGATATAAGATAGTCCGAATGACCCATATAAGACAGGTCAACACAAGAGAGTCTTCACAGCCCGGCCATCGAGGGAGTGAAGACCAAAAACAGATAAGTGAACTCAGGGGATGGTGGATGGGCGTGTGAATGAGTGGTGGAGACTTCGTCCAAAAAAATTGAGAATTACGGTAGGTACATCATTTCCATATCTTCCTGGACATAAAGTCTCCACCACTCATTCACACTAATGGGAGAGTACCAAGCTAAAATAATCCCGCAAGAAGGGCAGCAGGAGAGAGGAGCTCACTTAGGACAGGAGTCCATTAAGGATTGTCATGTCAAAGGATTGGTTCTGTCTGGCATTGATATCCAAAGCGCAGTGCTTCACAAATGTGTGCACAGAGCTCATAGTAGCCGCATTGCAGATGTCTGCAATGGACACGTTCTGAATCTCTGCCACAGAAGCAGCGACTGCTGTGGTAGAATGGGCATATACCCTGCCTTCTAGCTTAACCTGTGCCATGGAAAAGCAGTGGTGAAGACATGCCACCAGCCACGCTGAAATACACCTGATGGCAACAGGCTGACCCAGCCGGGCCATGCTGAATGAGACAAAGAGTTACTTTGACTTCCAGATCTCTTTAGTTCTAAGTAGAACCGCAAAACCCTTTTATCAAATCAAATCAAACTTTATTTGTAAAATGCACCTTTCTAAAATCTTTTAACATCCAGAGAATGTAGGGTACACTCTCCCTCATTCTGGAAGTTCGCGAAGTAGTTGGGAGAACCAAGGGCTGGTTCAGTTGGAATTTGGGAAGAAACTTAAGGTGAGTTCTGAGAACCACATTGTCTTTGTGAAATACAGTTTGGATGGGGTGGGGGGGCTCAGTGACCAGGGCATGTATTTCAGACATTCTGTGAGCGGAGGTAATGGCTATGAGGAAGGCAGCCTTCCATGTTAGGAATTTCAGCTCACATGTTCCTAGAGGCTCGAAAGGTTTACAGGTGAGCATGTCTAGCACAAGGTTGATATCCCAAGCAGCTACCAGTCTCTCCTGACTGGTGGCCTAGTGTGGAGTATACCTTTAAGTAACCTCTTAACTAAGGGTAACTGAGCCAGAGACACAGAGTGTATAGGCTTGTGATAAGCTGAGATCACACCGAGATGGACCTTCATGGTTGAGTATTGTAGCCCTATATTTAACAGGTCTAGTAGATACTCTAGGACTTTGTTTGGTGGGCAACAAAAGGGATCCAGTAAGGACCTTGCACACCAGATGGAGAAACGTCTCCGCTTTGCCATGCAAGTTTTCCTAGTAGCTGTCTTGAGCGCTACTAGGAGAATGTCTGAGATCCTGTGGGAGACATCAGATCTATCCACTTCTATCTCCTCAGGAGCCATGCGTGGAGATGAAGGGATCTCAGGCTGGGATGGACCACTAGGCCCTGGGTTAGAAGGTCTGCTTGAAGTGGAAGTTGTCTGGGTGGAATTTCTGATAACCTGTTGATCAATGGAAACCAAACCTAATGAGACCAGAATGGGGCAATGAGGATCATTCTACCCCCTTGTGCCTCCAGCTTGAGCAGCACCCTCTGAATTAAGGGAAGAGGAGGAAATGTGTAGAGAAAGCATCTTACCCACAGCAGTCTGAATGCATGCTGACAAAAAATGCCAAGTTCTGGATTTCTGGAGAAGAATAGAGGCAGTTTTGCATTGAGTGGGGACGCAAAAGGGTCCAGGTCTGGAGTGCTCCACTCTTCAAAGAGCGATTGCGCGACGTTCATGCTGAGAGACCACTCTTAAGGATCTGCCTCTGTTCTGCTGAGGTGATCTGCTAGACTGTTCTGGATTCCAGGCAGATAGATTGCCTGGAGCAGGGCTTCGTGCTCTAGGCACCATTCCCACACTCTCATCGCTTCCCTGCACAGGTGATAAGAGTGCGCCCTGCCCTGCTTGTTGATGTAGTACATCACTGATTTGTTGTCCATCTGAAGGAGAATTATTTTGCAACAGAGAGGTATATCCTTTAGGGCTCAGACTGCGTACAGGAAAGCTCTCATTTCCACAACATTTATGTGGAGTTGAGACTCATCCTGCCTCCACAGACCTTGGGTGTGGAGATCTTGACAGTGAGCTCCCATCCGAGTAGATAGGCATCGGTTGTGATGGTGATCTGTGTCTCCAGTGGGGCAAAGGGAAAGCTTTTCAAAAGGTTGTCTTGCTGAGTCCACCAGGTGAGTGACCATTTCAGAGGTTCCATCACCTTAATATGAAAGGACTGGGGATGTGTGGTTGGGGACCACTGAGTACAGAGCATCCACTGAGTGGTCCTCATGTGAAGTCGAGCCAAGGGCACTGTAAACACTGATGATGCCATGAAACCTAGCATTTACTGCATCGAGAGAGCTCAGACTGAGTAGTTTTCTTTGATGAAGCAAGCCATCTGGAGGATATTGTTTCTCTTGTCCTCTGGAAGGAAGGCCCTTGCATTGGAAGTATCCAGGAGGGCTCCTATGAAGAAGAGTTGTTGGGAGGGCTGTAGCTACAATTTTTCCAGATTTAACAGAACTCCCAAAATGTGAGGAACCTGGAAGCTGTGGTCACTGCTTCCTGTGCCCCTTGTCTGGAAGAGCCTGCTAGGAGCCAGTCATCCAGATATGGGAAGACTTGAATTCCGAGTTTCCTTAGTTGTGCTGCAAGCACTACAAAGTACTTTGTAAGAAGTCACAGTGCCGAGGACAGCCCAAAGGCCAGTACTCTGAATTGATAGTGCTGACCCAGGGCCACAAATCGAAGATACTTGTGGTGGCTTGGGTCTGGCCATTTTGATAGCTGACCTAGTTTTCTGTGTGGCTTCGAGTGCCTGCTCCAACTGTGGGCCAAACAGATATGCACTACCAAATGGTAAATTCATGACTTGTTGCTGGGCATCATTTGTGAATCCCGAGGTTCGTAACCACGAGTGGTGACAGGTGCATATCCCAGCTGCTGCTGCTCTAGAAGTAGTGTTAAAAGCATCCGTAGAAGCCTTAAGTTGCTGATTATTGGACTCAATACCTCTAGTGATAGTTTGAAGGTGCTCTGAGGAAACGTCCGACCCCGGGAGAGCCTCCACAAAAGCTTTTAATGAATGCCAGAGGGTATACTCGTACTGAGCGAAATAGCCCTAGTGGCTAGCAATATGCAAGACTAGGGTAGCAGCACTGAAGACTCACTTCTCCAAGGTGTCAGTCTTATGAGATTCTTTGTTTACTGCATGGGCCATAGACTCCTGAGGGAGGACAGCTTTGTCATTTTCTGCCAGGACCACTATGGCATCAGCAAAAGCTTGAGAGGCCAGGATTGATTGATCCTTAGGGGGAGTGTACTTCCTGCCTATGGACTTAGCCACGGAAGGAATAAGTACTGGATTGTCCCATATCATTTGTGAGAGAGTCTCAAAAGAGGGCCGTACCAGAGGAGTCAATTTCACAGGGATCTCTGGGACATGCAGGTATTGAAGGCGTAACAACATCCCCAGATCCACCTCTGAAGTCTGGAGAGAGAGAGTGGAATTTATATTCTTCAATAGGGACTTAAAGGAAAGGTCCTCGACCAGAAGAACCACTGACATAGAGAGCTTGCTTTCCACTCTGAGAGATGAATCTTCATCAAAGTTGTCTCCTAATCGCAGATCAGGATCTGCCTCAATGTCGTTTCCTACTAGCCCAGGAGGGATAGTATATAAAGGAAAGGGAGGAAAGAGAGCAGCAGGAGGTGCTCTTTGAATTGGCATTGAAAATCCCAGCATCTGAGGTGGTGCTGGCACTGAAGCTGGTGCTGGCCGTGGCACCGAGAGCAACACTGACGCCGCCAAGACTGGAGTCGAAGGCGGCACCACAACCAGCACTGCATCAGTGCCCAGAGACCCCAATCCAACTCTCGGAGCACCCAAGGATGAAGATCTGAAAACATGAGTAGGAGAAAATGGTACCTGTGCAGACCCCTGCACCGCAGCCATGTGAGGAGGAAAGTACAAGAGCGCAGCGTCGATGACACCAGAGAAGGTGCTGCGTGACTAGGAAGACCCAACCGTCCTGCCTGTGAGTTCGAAGCCCCTAGGCCTGAAGGCCTCGGGGCTGACTCCGCAGGCTTGGAAAGTTGGGACAACCACCGAACCCACTGCTCCATAAGAGCGACGCACTGATGAAACTGCTCACCGGAGGACCCACCAGGTAGCGGGGAGGGACTACGGAGTCGAGGATGTTGGCCACTAGGAACAGCAGTCTCAGACAACCTTCTGTCCCCCGTTACCGATGATCCTCGTGCAGACATACCAGAGGGCGACCTGGAGCAGTACAGTTTCTTCTTCAACCGGTGGGATGAAGAAGAGCTCGAGGCCGAGCAGTGCAGTATTCTCGACAAAGATCAAGAACAGGCCTGCTTCTTTTTGTGCTTTTGGGAGGACCACTCTTCCTCCTGAGCACTGGACTGCCCTAGTCAGACCCCCTCTGTAGAGGGCAGTGGACCAGACCCAGCCCTGCTAGAAACACAGCTTTCATGCAAAGTCTTCCTACCGTTACCAGCCCCGTTCATAGTCTACTCCATCGAAGGTGGGCTGAAGAGTACTTCCGTGTTCTTTCAATTAAAAGACTTGTATTCTCTTTTTTTGAATAAACAATAACACTACAAATCAAACTGAATGACTAAAGTTGCTGTCGTATAGACATGAAGATTTGACTCCCTGCGGGTGAGCAATGTCATCACTGAAGTGCACTTGACGGTGGGAAAAAAGGAACTGAGGTGATTTGGAGGATCGACGCCAAGATAGCCTATATGGCATGAGCCAGCCTCGCGGTGCCATGCATGCGTGGCCCTATCTCAGCGCCAACCCTCCTGAAGATTTTTGGCTCCCGTTCGGTCCTAGCACCTCTGGCGTAGTCCCATTAGTGTGAATGAGTGGTGGAGACTTTATGTCCAGGAAGATCCTGAAAACTGTGCAGAGGCAATGATGATCTGGAATCTTTCATATTCCTTAGCAGCAAACGTATTTGTGGTGCATCTGCCAGGCAAAGACAATGTCCTAGCAGATCTCCTAGGCAGAATCAGCCACAGAAATCACAAATGGGCCTTAAACCAGCAGGTTCTGGCCACAGTGTTCAGAAAGTGGGGCACTCCCAATATAGATCTGTTTGCATCTTGAAAGAAGTATCAGCTCACACAGTTTGTTGCAGACCACCAGCCAAAGAAACAGTCCCAGAGGATGCCATGCTACTGGACTGGACAGGGAAGTTTCTGTGTGCCTTCTCACCATTTCTACTCATTCAGAAAGTACTCCTGAAACTCAGGAGGAGAACCTGCAATAATGATCATGATAGCTCCGGACAGTGCCAGACAGGCCTGGTTCCTGATACTCCTGGTTCTATCCAACAAAAACCCAATCAACCTGCCACTCAGTCACAATCTTCTGACTTTGTCCCAGGACAGAATAACATTTCTGGACCCCAGGACCCAAGGACTGAGGGCACGGTTCTTGAGGAGTAAATATTTTCCAGATTAGACCTGTTAGAAGTCCTGAAGGTGCCTAAAATTTCAAGGAAACCTGCTATCAGGAAAGCTTTTTCCTCTAAATGGAAAAGGTTTTGTTACTGGTGTGCTCCCAGAAAAGTACATTTAATAGAGGCTGAGTTGCCTATAATTCTGCAATACCTAGTACACCTACAGTTGTTAGGCCTGAGGCCTTCAACCTTACAGGTGCACTTAGCAGCAGTTTCAGCATACATATCAGCTAGCAAGGAAAAGTCTTCGGTTTCACAACCCACTTTCAAAAGTCTTTTTTTTAGAGGTCTAAACCATTTGTATCCCCCAGTGGTGGACCATGTCGCACTCTTGGACCGCAGCATATGCCTTGCCCAGCTTATGAAGGCTCATTTTGAGCCTATGGTAACTGCTGGTCTGAAGTATGTCACATGGAAAGCCATATTCCTGGTTACAATGACCTGTGCTAGGAGGGTAAATGAACTGCAAGCCCTCCGTATAGTGCCCAAATTACAAAATTCCCCACAAGGATAAGTAGTTCTTAGAATCAACAGAAAATTCCTTCCTAAGGTGATATCTGAATTCCACCTGAATCAGTCAGTAACACTCCCTCTACAGAGGAGGCAGAGACCACTCGGGCAGACTGGGTAGGTCAAGTTGTCCTTTTCCCTGAAGAATTCTGTTTCTAAAGTGAAGTTCAGCAGCAGCATTTACCTTCTCAATTCCCAGGATAAATCATGAATTTGGCAGAATATTACTGCTTAACTCTGCTTATTATTATGTACATACTTGTATAGCTTCTCGTTGCTCCTTTGGCCATCTATGTATAATTCACTGACACAGGGTCTACACCCCTAAATCTTCCGTAACTCTGATTCAGGGTTTCCACCCTACGCTATGTATTTGTTTTCTGTCGGACCTCGATTGTTTTCCTTGTGCAATGTCAATGTCCTGATGTAGAGCCTTTGTAAAGGAGTCTATGACTCAAAGGGTTGTAATTCTGATTATTATTAATAAACAATAAAATGAACAAAGAAAGGCCTTTGCATTTGCAGCACCAGACCCCTGAAACAAACTTCCACTCCAGCTGAGGAATTCTTCCAGCTTGCAAGTGTTCAAATTGTCTTTACAGCCGCCTTATTTTATTTATTTATTTTTATTTAAACTTTTGGTGACCGGGAAAAGCACACCAAGCCAAAGCTTGTTTCCAGGTATGACCCAGGAGTACAAAGCAGTAAACAATAATACAGAAACAAGGAACAAGGCTGGTACAGAAATTTAGACAAGAAGAAGGCTTGTACAGAAAATTAAAACAACAAAGTCAAACAAATGAAGGTAATTTGAGCAGCCGGTTCAGACTGTAATATGTGTGGTGATATACAGATAATGTGCATAAAAGGGGGTTTATAAGTGCATTTATTGATCTATAGACAACATCATTCCAGGCTGAGAGGTAAAGCAAGGTATGCTTGTGGTCACCCCTAGGTGGAGGGGAGGCAGGTGATGGGAGGAGGCGTAAAAGTTTTTTGAGAGACAAGTAGGTAAAGGAGCTATGAAGTTCAGTGGAGAGATTATTCCATAAAAGGGGTAGGCGATAGAAGAATGCACTCTGGCCCACTGTGGAGCAGGGTGGGGGACAGAGAAGGTGCAGGGATTCCAGGAGCAAAGATAGTATAAAGAGGGGATGCAGGGCTGAGGCAGCAAGAGAGGTAAGGTGGGAAGAGGGTGATGAGCACTTAGATCTCCCTTTATTTGTTTCGGACCTGACTCTCCCTCTTTTCTGAGTATGATCATAATAATAGTAATAATAACATCTTTATTTCTAAAGCACTATTCACAATGTACCAAAGTGTTGTACAATCTACACAATACCAATTAAAATCGATAAAAATTCTAAAAGATCTTAAATCCAGTCAATATGATTAAAATCACAGGTTACAGTAATCCAACAGAAATTAGTTTCTCCAAAAGCGAGCCCAAATAAGTAAGTTTTTAATGCAGTTTTGAAGCTCGCCACTGTCAGACACTCTCGTATCTGATGAGGCAGAGATTTCCACAGGGTAGGGGCTTCAAACGAAAATGCCCATGATCCAGAAGTTTTTAACCATACCCTGGGAATCTCTAGCAATCCCTCATCAACTGAGCGGAGCGGTTGGAGGGGGCAGTAAGGGTGCAGGAGATCTTGCAGGTAACTCTGACCCAGTCCATGTAGGGCTTTATAGGTCAGCAAGTCGACCTTGAAGGTGATCCGCCACTGAACTGGCAGCCAACGCAGTTCGCACAGCACAGGTGTAATATGACTGGATCGAGATAATCCAGACAACAACCTGGCTGCTGCATTCTACACCAGCTGTAGGTGGCGGATATCAACCCCCGGAAGCCCTAGGTAAAGCGAGTTACAGTAGTTCAGGCGTGAGGTCATGAAGGCATGGATCAGAGTTGGAAGGTCACCAGACGGAACTAGGTGCTTAATTCGGGCGATATTCCTCAGATGGTAAAAACAGGACTTGACCAAAGCCGACACCTTAGAACAGAGCGTCCGCCCATCATCAAGTATCACCCCCAGATTCCGCGCTCGTTCGAAAGTCAGCAACTGGGTACCCCCAAGCCAAAGCCCTGAGGGACATCCAGTCACTGACCCCTCTATCCGGTAACCAGGATCCATCACCAACACCTCAGTCTTGTTGGAATTCAGTTTCAACCAGCTGGTATTCACCCAGTCATGGATTTCCACGAGGCAGTTGTTAAACACTGAGAGCACACTATCTTGGTCAGGCACAAAGGACAAGTAGAGCTGAGTATCATCTGCATAGCAGTGAAAACCCAGCCCATACCATCTCACAATGTCTCCTAACAGCAGCATGTACACCACGAACAACATGGGGGACAGCACAGAGCCCTGCGGCACCCCACGTGGCAGGGGGAATGACTCAGAGGAACAAATCCCTGATACTACTCTCTATGATCTGCCAGTAAGGAAAGAATGAAACCATCTGAGGATCATACCAGACAGGCCACAGATGACTCGCAGACATTCCAGCAGCACCCCATGGTTCATGGTGTCAAAGGCTGAAGAGAGATCTAAGAGTACCAAGATGGAATGGCACTTATGATCTCTCGCAATCAGGAGATCATTGAGTACCCAAACCGAGTGGTCTCTGTGCTATGCCTCTTATGAAATCTGGACTGGAAAGGATCGTAGACGACATGCATGGCAAGATGGCTCTCCAGCTGCAGTGCAACGACTTTCTCGATAACCTTTCCCACAAAGGGGAGGTTAGAGATCAGTCTGTAGTTGTCAGGGGCAGTCTGGATCAAGCAAAAATTTCTTGAGAAGAGGAGTTACCACTGCTTCCTTCATGGACTTCGTAAACTCACCCGACTCAAGTGAACACCAGACTATCTCCACTAGGACAGGGTCGATGACATCAACACACCCTATCAAAAGGCAGGTTGGACCTGGGTCCATACTACAGCAAGTTGGCCTCATACTTTGGAGAATTCACATGACATCCATGATCTCTGGCCGATCAAACTCCATCCAACAGAACCGAGGAGTAGCAACACCACACCGCCCCCCCCCCAATACAGTGTGTTAAGTGGATCTCAGACTTGATGTCAGCAACCTAATCAGCAAAGAAGTGCACAAACTCCTCACACTTATTTTAAGAAAACTTTTCGAACTTGCAGACAGACTGGATTGCACAGTCTGTCTACAGTTTGAAAGAGCTGAGCTGGTCGATTCTGAGCTGCAACAATCTCCCCGGACAGGAATTCTGCCTTCTTATGGGAGATTGCCGACTGATAGTCTCTATAATGTTCCATCAGTCTAAGTCTGTCGGCATCCCAGCCGGATCTCCACCAGAATCGCTCTAACCTTCACCCTACTCGCCTCAGCTCCCTTAAGGCCCCATCAAACAAGGGGACTGAGGGCAAAGGATGAGAGGGCGAACACAGACTGATGCCAAGGTGTCCAGAGTCACCGCCACTGCTCAGTTATAAGCCTGTAGCAGGTTCTTGGGACCCTCGCTTGCACCCAGTAATCCCGATAGGTCCAACACCACCAGAAGACCTTCTGGGGTAACTCACCGTAAAGGGCAGTATCGGACCATCTTCACTGGGGCAGGTCTATAGGGGGGAACCAGGAGAGTGAACCTTATAGTGTGATCGGACCTTTTAACCGGTTCCGCCACCAAGTCAGAAGTCTCCATCCCCAGGACAAAGATCAGGTCCAGTGAGTGATCATAATTGTGAGTTGCAGAGGTAACTGCCTGTGTGCAGCCCAATTAAATCATAAGTTGGAGGAAGTCCTGACCAAACTGCGAGAGTTCGCCGTTGACCCAGGCACTGAAGTCGCCCAGCACTATCAATCTGGGAGACTTCAACACCATGTTGACAACAAAATCCGTGACTTCCTGCAGGAACATCTCACCTCTGGGTGGACGGTAGACGAGGATGATCCTGCACCCCACACCTGTGACCATGGTACACTCAAAGGACCAGACCCCCTCAACTGGCACATCTATAAGGCCCCATTCTGATTTAAAACGAATTGCTTCACCCCCACTTCTGCGATCCGATCTCACACAGTGTATCACTGAGAACCCGGCCAGAATCGCTGCCGCCAAAATGGGGCCAGCATTCTCATCCAGCCAGGTCTCGGTGATGCATGCCAGATCTTATGACCCAACAAGACTGGCTGTAATAGCTGTCTTGTTTTTAATAGATCAGGCATTGCACAATACCATGCAAGTCGGGTGAGACACCGGAGCCCGGTTGAGCGACTGGCCCATTTACCATGGAGCCCTTGGGTATGGGCACCAGACAAGGCAAACCTCGTTCTGGATTCCATTTTGCCCCAGGGTGTTTCCTGGTCCTCACTACCCCAATCTGGCTGCTCAGCTCCCCCCCCCCAGGTCCAGAACACCTCCCGCCTCCTACCCACTATCCCCAAAGCCCTGCAGTGACCATTAACTGCCACTGGCAGTGGGGGGCAATTAAAAGGGCGGAGATCCCAGAGCTTGGAAGGAGAGTAGCGCCTGACAGGGAGAGCAGTCTGCAAACACATGCTAACTAAAGTCAAAACACTAACCCCCAATAATTCCAAGATAACTCTATTCGCCCAAATCAAACTAACAAAAAACTCACAATTAATCAAAAATATAAATAAAACCCCAACCTTCCTCAACCCCATTAAAAATAACCCCCAAGCTAAACTTAATTAATAACTCTCCCCCAAATCAAACAAAAAAAAAAAAGAAAAACAGAAATATATATAGTAATGCAGATTCAAAAAGTAGTCTGATGCTAAAATGCTTCACTGAGGCTCTCACCCCCAGCAAGCAAAGGTTTTAAATGTCCACTAAAATACACTATGCTCTCACTCCGGCCATTCGATTATCAATGCACTATGTGCCACAAAATGTTTTTAGAAGGTCCTCTTACCACCTTCATCCAAAGAACAAGGAGACAGAAGTAGAATAATCAAATTCGCCACCACTCAGAAGAAAAAATTACTCAATTTAGTAATGTTGTTTCTTCTAATGGAGTCTTGCTGTATTCTGACTATATGCAGTTAGCCCCAGCACTTGAACTGCTCCAGAGAGTAAAGGGTTAACTCTATGCCAAAGCATAGAACGTTGAGCTCGAGCTCGGTTTTCAAACCTCTGTCTGTGGTACTGTGAAGTCTAACCATCAGATTCTTACGAGCACTAAACTACCTCTATAGTTAGAAATTGTTTCTAAAACTTTTTGCCAAGAGGCATAAAACAGATTTTTAGGGCCAAAAGACTCAAGTCAAGAACCACAAAAATAAAAATAAGTAGGTAGTGAACAAGCAAAATATTAAAGAGAAACCCTTAAAAGATAAGGCATGCCAAGTACACCTCTGGGGTGCAGCACTGTGCCTGCCATGCCACATCCCAAAATACTAGGTTCCAGGAGGGGGGGGAGAGGTCAGAATACAGCAAGAATCCATTAGAAGAAACAACATTACTAAGGTGAGTAATTATTTCTTCAAACAACATGAAGTCATGCTGTATTCTGACTATATGCAGACTACCAAGCAGTACCCCCTTGGAGGAGGGAGTCACAGAACCTATTTTGGGAACAAGATCTGCAGCACAGCTGTGCCAAACCTAGCATCACTTCTTGACTGAATGTCGAGACAGTAATGCTTGGTAAACGTGTGAACAGTTTTCCAGGTGACTGCTTTACAGATTTCCACTAATGGTATGTCTCTAGCTGCTGCGACTGAAGCAGCTGTACCTCTGGTGGAGTGAACCCTCAGGCCTGAGGGAGGCTCTTTCCCCAACATTGAATAGCAGAACTGGATACAGCAAACAATCCACCTGGTAATAATTCTCTTTGTGGCAGGTTTGCCCTTTCCCACTTCTCCATAGGTGAGAAACAACTGAGAACAGCCATTCCTATGGGCCTTAGTATGCTCTACATAGTAACTAAGAGCCCTTTTTACATCAAGACTATGTACAATGAGAAATAGATCTTTCTGAGGCTGGACTGCCTTATCCCACATCCCCATAGGTCAGAAACAATTGCTTTCTGTCCTGTCTAAAGTCCTTAGTGGCTGTCATGTAATAACTAAGGGTCCTCTTCACATCTAAACTGTTCGGTCTCCTTTCACCAGAAGTGGAGTGCTCAGTGAAAAAGACAGGTAGGGTGATAGACTGATTTAAATGAAAATCAGAAATCACCTTGGGGAGAAATTTCCTGTTCGTTCTGAGGACTACTTTATCCCTATGAAAAGAGGTATAGTCCTGATCAATACAGAGAGCTTGAAGCTCACTGAATCTTCTTGCAGAAATCATTGCCACTAGGAAAACTGTTTTCCAAGTGACATAGTCAAGGTGAGCTGTGGCCATGTGCTCGAAGGGGGCAGCCATCAGCTTAGCTATACACACATTCAGATCCCAAACTGGGACTGGTGGCCTGTGAGGAGGATGCAGATGATCCAGGCCCTTAAAGAACTTTTTGAAAATAAGGTTAGAAGCCAGTGTCACCTTTTTCCCAGCAGAGAGGTAAGCAGACACTGCTGCAAGGTAAACCCTCAAAGAACTGGGTTGTAGGCCCAGGGAGTGTAAGTGGGTGAGATACTCCAATACCCCTGGTAAACCAGCTTGGGCTGGAACCAGAGTCTTGCCCGAACACCAGACAGAAAAACGCTTCCATTTGGAAGAATAATTCTTTGTATTAGAGGGTTTTCTGTAACCTCTTAGAATACTTAAGACAGGTTCAGAAAGTTTTAAATCAGCATATTCTAAGTCTTCAAGAGCCAAGCTTTGAGATTGAGAGACTTGAGGTTCGGGTACAATAAGGTTCCCTGGTTGGAGGTCAATAGGTTGTGCCTCCGAGGAAGATGTATTGGATTTGCAACAGACATTGAGAGCAGAAGAGAGTACCATGGCTGCCTCGGCCAGTCTGGAGCTATCAAGATCAGTGATGGTATATGGGATCTGAGCTTGACCAGTACTCTGTAAATGAGAGGGAAAGCATAGAGGAACCTCCCTGACCAGTCCAGACTGAGGGCATCCAGAGGGAACGTTCCCTGATCTGGAGGTCTGCAACAATACTGTGGCAGTTGGTGGTTCTGGTGGGATGGGAACAAGTCCACCTCTGGAGTACCCCACCTTCTGAAAATAACTTGCACCACCTGCCTGTTTAGGGTCCACTCATGATGGGCCTGGTTTATTCGACTCAATGCATCTGCCAGGGTATTGTCCTTCCCTGGCAAGTGAATTGCTTGCAGAGACACTTTTAATGAATAGGCCAGAGTCCAACTCCTTATGGCCTCCGAGCAAAGGGGGGGCTTGACCTTGTGCCTCCCTGCTTATTTATGTAATACATTGTGGTGGTATTGTCTGTTCTGACCTGTACCATCCTGTCTTGGACTAGGTGAGCAAAGGTTTTTAGAGCCAGCAGCACTGCTCTGAGCTCCAGAAGACTGATGTGCTGAAGGGACTCTGAGGCTGACCAAGAGCCCTGAGTTATGTGATCCCCCAGCCCAAGAGGGATGCATCTGTTGTGAGGATCACTGAAGGATTCTCTTTTTGAAAGGGAACTCCTTGCCTTAAGTTGGATTCCTTCTTCCACCACAAAAGGGCCTGTAGCAGTGACCTTGTTACTAGGATGAGCTTAGAGAAGGAATCTTTTCTTTGACACCAATGGGACCTGAGATGGAACTGAGTGTCCCTCATGTGAAACCTTGCACCCAGAAATGTGCCTGTGGATGCAGCCATGTGGCCTAATAGCTGGAGAAACTGTCTTGCAGTTTTTTGACTTGTGGAGCTTGAAAGAGTTTGCTATTATATGAATGTTTTTTACCCTTTCCAGAGGCAGATATGCCCTGGCCTGTAGAGTATTGATTTCTGCTCCTATGAACTGCAACACTTGTGTAGGAGTGAAGACTGACTTTTTGTGATTGATTAGGAATCTGAGGTACTCCAGGAGGTCCTGAGTGAGCTTCAGGTCTTGCTGCACCTGCAGGGGAGATTTTTCCATGAACAACCAGTCGTCCAGGTAAGGGAAAACAGATATACCCTGTCTGCCACTACAGCTGCCAGGCACTTTGTGAATACCCTTGGGGCCGAAGAAAGGCCAAAGGCAGGGTTGAAAACTGGTAGTGACCTGAAGGGAGTCTGAATCTGAGGTATTTTCTGTAAGACTCTGATGGGGATGTGAAAACAGGCGTCTTTCAAGTCCAGTGATGCCAACCAGTCTGCTTTCTGAAGTGTTGGCAGAATCAGAGACAGAGTTACCATCTTGAACTTTGGTTTTCTTAAGAACTTGTTTAAAGCTCTTAAATCCCAGAATAGGCCGCCACTCCCCACTTTTCTTTGTGGTCAGGAAGTATCTGGAATAGAAGCCCTTTCCCCTTTGAGATTTTGGAAGTGGTTCCACTGCTTTTAACTGCAGTAGGTTCCGAACCTCTGCCTCCAAGAGCACTTTTTCTGCTAGGGAGGGAGAGCTGAATACTCTGGATTTTTGAAAGGGGAAGGACTTGAATCCCAGAGACAGACCCTGTCCCACCACCTCCAACACCCACTTGTCTATGGTGATTTTCAGCCAAGTTTGGAGAAAATGGGAGAGTCTGCCTCCGACAGGTAGGGAGAAGCGGCCTGTGGTTCAGGGGGTCTGTTTGGTTTGTGGCTGAGGCTGAGTACGAGACCCTCGGCTCGAGCCCCTTCTGCCCCTGCCCCTAGAGTAACCCTGCTGTGGGTACTGCTGGTACTGGGGTAATGCCACAGGTTGGAAGAAGGGCCTGGAGTAAAAGGACCTGCCCCAGCCTCCTCTTCCATAAGGCCTGGTGGATGTAGAAGCTCTCTCTTTAGCAGAGTTGCTTCTGTAAGTGGCCTTATACTCATCCGCCTTCTTCATGTATGCTACAGTTGACACCCCAAAGAGAGAATTTCTTTCCAGGGGAAAATCCAGGACCTTTAGTTGTGTATCCTGAGTAAGGTTTGTGGCCCTAAGCCAAACAAACCTCATCTGAGCCACTGTGTTTGCCATCCATCTGGCTGCAGTATCTTTAGTGTCAGCAGCCATTTGGAACTGGTGCTTAGCTGCCTCCAACCCAAACCTGGCAGTTTCAGCCAGGTCGTCTGACAAGGGCAAGGGAGCTTTCTGGGACATCGCCAGGACTGACTGCCTCAGGGATTTCTGGTACCGGGCAGCATATGCCTGGAAGGTAGCCTGTCGCATAGCCAGAGAGGCTGACAGGTACCCTTTTTTGGCCATACTCTCTATTTTCCTAGAATCCTTGTCCAGAGGATGTGAGGACAGAGGAACCCTAGTATTGTCACAGGCAGCCTGCTGTATGACCCCTGGTGGTCAGGGTAGAGAACAGAAAATCAGCTCCCTCCCTTTCCAGCTGGTACTTCTTGTCCATCGTCCTGTCTATAGGAGGGGTGGGATTTGGTGCCTGTAAAATCTTTAGTGCATCCTTTTTAAAGAATTTATAGACAGGGAGGAGGAGAGCCTTTGTGGGTGTTAACTCCATCATTTCTAAGTACTCCACCTTCTCCTCATCTTCAATGTGCTAAGTGGTGGAGATGCCAAGGGCATCTGCCATCCTTCTAACAAAAGTGAAGTGGGATGAAAAATCCTCAGACACCTTTGGGGGAGAACCAAAGTCCTATTCAGGGGACACTTTTGGTTCTATTGGTCCCTCCTCCTCATCATAATCATTGTCATCTAAGGTTTCCCCACTTTCTAGGGGAAGAGGATGCACATTGCTGCCAACCTGGAGACCCTGGAGGGGGGCAGGAGGCTGCTGAGGAGGGACTATTGCCTGTAAAGATTGGATGATTTTAAAAGCCTGAGCAATCTCTTGGGCTGTAGGTACAGGCAAAGCAGTCACAGAAGTCCCAGGTTTGACTGGTGGGGGTTCTGTGTGTTTTAATTTCTTTCCTTTTTTTGCAGGAACTAGGGAGTCAGCTGGTTCAATTGCTCTTTTAGTTCCCTTGGTGCCCGTCTCAGGGTCAGGAACTGAAGAACGTGTGGGTTCAGCCACAACATCTGGGGGTGTCGGCTGGTCAGAGCCAGAGAGACCCCTTGGAATTTTCTTCCTTAGCCTTTCAAGGCGTTTCTCAACAGTTTTCTCAGGGAATGTCTTACATACTTCACATTCCTCATTTAAATGGTCAAAGCCCAGACAAACTACACAAAGTGTGTGTTTGTCTGCCTTTGCAAAGACCTCTCCACATTGGGTACAGTTTTTGAAACCAGGCTCACCGGTTTTCTTTTTGGTTTTCCAACATATTCAAAAATTAGCAACCGCTAAGAAAAAACCCTAAATTTTTTTTTTTTTTTTAATCGGTTCAGGAACTGAAGAGGAACCGATGGAATCAGACCGTTTGTTTAAAACAGAACTGAAATAGAGGTTCCGTAACCGAGATTTATTGGTTAAAAAATTAGAACAATTTAGTGAAATCAAAGAAAATATAGGTGGTTCTTTAGTCAGAGAACCACCAATTTTAATATAAAACTATTCCGGTTCCCCCACGGTTATACCGAACCGAGAGGAACCGAGAAAAACAACAATTTTAATGTAAATAAGATTATCTAGACAAACAAATAGTAGAGGCAGTAAATGAAAACAAAAATGTATACTTATACAGTATCTGATGTTTTCTTCACACAGGAGAAAGTGGACGAATGGGACTCCGAGCGACCAGACTTTTCAGGCGAAGAGACAAATCTGAAGAGGTTAGAACACAGGCAGTTAGTAGAGGCAGTGTTTGAAAGATGCTCATGTGCAAAGTGTTCCATCATTTGCATGTGTTCCATCTCTCTGGGCAGTCCAAACATACAAGCTTACTGCATAAAGTTAAGAATATACTGAGCATTACTGGGGTTAGAAACTAGAGGACAAAAAGAAGAAGCCAGAGTGACAAGGGACTGAACCCTTGAGAGAGGGAGAAATGCTCTTGCCTGAATAGTGTCCAGTTCCACCCCTAGGAATGTGAAGGTCTGGGCTGCTTCCAGGACAGACTTTTCTAGGTTCAGGATAAACCCCAAGGAGTCTAGAAGCTTTCGAGTGACCTCTAGAGCTGACTTGACTTGGTCTGAGGACTGGCCTACCACTAGCCAGTCATCCAAGTATGGGAATAGAATGATGCCCTGCCTTCTGAGGAATGCCACCACCACTGCGAAACACTTGGTGAACACCCTTGGTGCAGATGTTAGGCCGAAAGGCATGGCTCTGAATTGGTAATGGCCTGAGGGCAACTTGAACTTGAGGTACTTCTTGTGGGAATGTCTGATAGGTATGTGGAAGTAGGCATCATTGAGATCCAGAGAGGCTAGCCAGTCACCTGATCTCAGAGAGGGAAGAATTACTCCCAGAGTCACCATTTTGAATTTTGGTTTTGTTAAGTGTTTGTTCAGGTACCTTAAATCCAGAATGGGTCGCCACTCCCCTGTCTTTTTTGGGGTAAGGAAGTACCTGGAGTACAGTCCTTTTTCCCTGTGACAATGAGGTACCTTCTCTACTGCTTATAGAAGCAGAAGAGAGGAGACTTCTGCCTCTAAGGCCTTTGTCTCCAAAGGAGAGGGAGGACTGAAGGACCTTGATCTAATTTTTGGGAACCTTTTGAAACTGAGAGCAAGTCCCTGGCTCACTACTTCCAGGACCCATTTGTCTTAAGTAATAGACTCCCAGGCCTGGGAGTAGTGAGCCAGCCTGCCTCCTACTGGAACTGGGGAGGTGACCCTGACCGACACCTCAGGGTGTTTGCTTGGCAGGGGGCTTAGACTGAGTGGATGATGGGGTCCTGGTCATCCCACGTCTGCCTCTTCCCCTAAAGAACCCCCTCTGCTGGAAAGAAGAGGAGGAGGCCTGAGCTTGGTAAAAAGGCCTGTGAAAAGGCCTGCCCCTGCCTCTAAATTTCTGCCTCTGAGGAGTGGTCTGCTTTTCTTTAGCTGCAGCACTCCTATAGGTGGTCCTGTATTCATCCATCTTCTTCATGTAATTCTCTGTTTGGTCCCCAAAGAGAAAATTACCAGTTACAGGAAAATCCATGGCCTTAGCCTGGGTATCCTGTGAGAGGTTGGTACACCTAAGCCAAGCAAATCTCCTCATGGAGATAGATGTAGCCGTGACCCTGGAATGAGCATCATTAGAATCAACCACAGCATGGAATTGCACCTTGGATGCCTCAATACCATTCGCAGCCACCTGCTCCAGCTCCTTGGCCAGCTGGGAAGGGGCATTCCTAGCCAGCTCCAGAACCGTATCCCACATAAGACTTCTGGTACCTGGCTGTATATGACATATAATTCAACTGCCTGAGTCCCAAAAAGGATGCCAAGTACTGTTTTTTTGCTATGGCATACACTTTCCTGGAATCCTTATTGGGGGGTGAGATGCCAGGGAAATGTTAGCCTTGTCACAGGCTGCAGCTTGCACTACCCCAACATGGCTACAATGATTAGAAAGGAATTCCGTCCCAGAACCTGACAAATTATACCTCCTGTCCATTCTTTTTTCCACAGGAAGAATGGATGTGGGAAACTGCAAAATGTTTTGTGTCTGCTTCTCCAAAGATTTATGTAAAGGGATAGAGACTGTCTTTGACTTTGGGACATCCATCATCTCCACATAGTCAGGTTCCTCCTGATCTTGTTCGGCCTCTCCATAGGAAGCTGAAGAGTCTCAGCCACTTTCTTGTAAAACAAGAAATGGGAAGGGGACTCAGAAAGCCTAGGAGGAGAAACATTGGAAGGGCTGCTTGGGGAGTTGTCAGACTCTACTGGCTCATCTAGGCCTTCACATTGCTCTTCTTCATAATCTTCCTCCTCCTTCCAGTCACCTTCATAGTAAGCTTCAGGGTCTATATCAGAAGCAGCTACTTCTGACCGAACCGATCGGCTCTGAACCGATGCCAGTTCGGTTGGAACCAGGAAAAGTGATTGAACTATTGTGATCGCTTTTGCTGTTTCTTCAGCGGTTGGAACATGGGGTGTAGGATCCAAACCGGCTGATTTTCACTTTCTTTTTGATGGAACCGACTCCGCAGAGTCAGCTCTCCTTTTGCCCGAAGAGGTATCGCCCAGGTCAGTGGGCACCTCTTCAGGTTAGGCCACAACTAAACCAGGCTGGCCATCCGGGTCAGCAGACTTCTAGGCCTCCGTTTCCTTTAGCCTACCCAAACGTTTTTCCAAGGTGGCTTTCAGAAAGTTTTTACAAATTTGGCAGTCTTCCTTGAAGAGGTCAAACCCAAGATAATACACACATACCAGGTCAGGATCGGCCTTAGCAAAGGCCTCCCCACACTTGGAACAGTGCTGAAACCCAGTGGGACGGGTTTTCTTTTTGGGTTTCTCAGACATGCCAAAAATCAAAAAGTCACCATTTACAGCTTTTAAGCCAGGTAACTAAAAGCTATCGGTTCCAACTGTGTCACGGGTCAGTTAAAAAAATCCCAGAAGAAAATGATTTTTTTAGGAACTGATAAGTACCGGTAAAACCACAATTTTTGTTAATAATCAGAAAAAAACAATTAGTTTCGGTTCTAAGCCGGACCGACCGGAAAAGAACTGAAGAGAAAAACAATTTCTAACAGTAGAAACAACACTACCCACTACTATCTACTTACTGTACCGGGACAGAGGAAAGAATACCATGTAAGAAATGAACTACGGTTGAAATAACCGACCGATTCGAACTCTACTGAACCGGAGTGCAGGAGGGATCTCCACAGCGACTTCACACTTAGGCGGAGTAAAAAAATCTGATGGTTAGACTTCAGAGTACCACAGACAGAGGTTTGAAAACCAAGCTCAAGCTCAATGTTCTATGCTTTGGCATAGAGTTAACCCTTTACTCTCCGGAGCAGTTCAAGTGCTGGGGCTAACTGCATATAGTCAGAATACAGCATGACTTCATGTTGTTTGAACAGTACATTAAACACCGTCCAAAACTCTGGAAATGCATCCAGTTTGAAGCCTCCATCAATGATCAGACCTTAACCAGATGGCCAGGGCAGGAAAGAAGCAGCCCCCCTGAAGGACCGGGCCCCCAAAAGGAAGCCCACCAGCCACCAATTAGGGGACACCCCAGGAACACTCATGTTGCATGACAGTGCACATTCTCTTTGTTTGCTGTGACTCCACATTGTTAGCTTACTTTGATCACTATGTGGACATATTTGCCTATAAAGCTAGTTTTTTTCCTGTGTATATTTTAGCCTGCAAGTAACTATTCCTGCTGGACTATGCCAACCTGTTGACTGCTGCCACCCTCTCTGAGACTCCCATGAAAACAAGATGCTACATCTGATGGGGTTATCCTGGTTGAAGTAATCTCAAATGAATCAATCAATAACTTCTGTGTTTCTTATGGTTATGAGTGCCTTCTCCAGTTCTTTGGGTGAGAGAACTGAGTAGCAAAGCTGAGCAGTTCTGGCACACAAAGGACATAAGAAGAAAGTCAACCATAAGAGACAGAGGAACTGAATATATAAACATTATAAATCATGTTGAATGTTTTGAAAAAAACTGAAGCTTAAATTTAAAATCAAAATGTGTTACTTTGTAGAAATTAAGAGAAACCCCTGTATGAGAAATGGACTTTGCCAACTGAAGGTAGAAAGTCAGAATTTTAGTACTATTAGCTTGAGACACCCTCTTATGTATGTTATTACCACCATGGAGACCACTCTTGCACTTGTAAGAGTGGTCTCACATGCATTCTTATGGCATGAGAATCGTGAACTGAAGGTGAGATACTCCAAGAATATGTGAGACTACTCTTACAAGTGTAAGAGTGGTCTTTGTGGTGGTATTAATATATTATTGATCATGCTCGATCAGTGAGATATAGATATATACATATACACAGATATATATTTTAAAACTCCCAGAACATGCTCGTTTCCAGGGTATCTGCACGTGAAATGCACTTCACAGAATAAGAGTGTCTCACACGCCAAGGAAAGGAATGCTTCGTGTTCTATAATGGCTATAAGAGTATCTGGAATGTTTGGGAATAAACAATCTGGACTTGCACAGTTATGTTGTGATTTATAATCTGATTTACAGACTATACAGAATATATGTTACATGAAACAATTGTAAACAGGAATGAAGCAAAAGAGTAACTAGTCTCAGTTCATAGTGAAGAGGTTTTGTTTGCAACACAATACTGTACAAAAGCACAGCTGTAACCCCCGTCACATAAATACCACAGCAACAGTCTAGGCATGAACGTAAGAAAGGCAGGAATTTTAGTGTGTGAAATACTTTATTTTCAGCATACTGCCTTTCAACGTCCAACACTGCAACATTTTATACAACATCCCTTCATATATTAGAGGGTTATTTTCTTTAAAGAGCAACTCTCTATTAAAATGAAAAGCTTACAAACACTAGATTTACACTAATTATATTTTAACTTTATTGTTTTCTAGTTATTTATTTTTTTATATGTTCGCTGCTGTTGGTCTACTACACGTTGCAGCTAATGTAGGAATTACAGTATTTCAGGGAGTCTTTCAAAATGTATCTGACCCTCCCCTGCTAACCACACAATTGCTGTTTGTGATATCACAATCTGTTGTCATGATGAGCACTATGATGTCATAAACAAAGGCACTATGAGGTAAACAGGGAAGGGGCAAATGTTTTCAGATGTTTTCTATGCAGACTTTTAAGATGGACTACCAAGATGTACTGTATATCTTGGAAAGCAACACTAAAAAGGAAAAAATAAAACTGCATTGCCTAGTAAATTGTAACAGCTGAAATATCTTATTTATGAAAGCACATACTTAAATGCAGAGTTGCACTCTAACTAATCATTTTAAATTGGAATTTTGTACTAAGAATTCTTGTATCCCTTTTGGAGACCAGACCACACTGGAAGTTATTTCAAATAGACACCTCTCGTGAGCTGTAGAGAGATTTCTCGTTTCCTGCCAGAGCACTCAGTAGGACAAAGCTTGGAGCAAGCCATCGTAGCTGATCTTGTCTTCACAGGTAGAGAGGTGTATTAACTGCAGCGGGAGAGGAACAAAACAAAAGAAAAATCTGCATTAGAATTGGTTTTATGAAAATGGATACAAATAACATATTGAAGTGTCACTGTTCCATAGGAACTGATACAGTATGTAACAAGAGTCACCGTGGACAGTGGTGTAGGGGCACTGACTATAGGGGGAGATCACTGCTACTCCGGTCCCCACTTCTCCCAGCAGGAGTCACTATAGAAAATGGTGCAGGAGCACTGGCAGTGTGCAGCTCACAGCTACTCCAATCACAACCTCTACCAGCAGGAGTCACTGTAGATAACGGTGTAGTAGCACTGGTTGTTGGAGAAGAAAAAGTTACTTACCATAGTAATATTATTTTTTCCTAGGGATCTCCTAGTAGGTTTAGACAATCTGCAGTCAATCCAGAATCTCTGACTGCCCCCAGAACTTTGAGTTGGAATGTATGCAAATTAGAGAATTTGGAATGCAACATTCAAAACTGCTGCCTCTAGGTGGACTATGTTCCATCTAACTGCCAGATTCAATTTTGTAGATGGAAACACTAGACTATTAAATAATTATAAGTAAACACCCTTAAAGGGGCACTGTCAGCTTTTGCAGCCATTTCAGTGACCTTGTATTTCTGTGCCTGTACTACAGAACTTAACTCACAGTTTGCTCTGATTGCATGCACAGTCCATAGTGTGCCTTTTTTATTTGAAATTTCTGTAAAAAGTGACAGTCGGTCATCCTGACCGAAACACCGTGGTCCGCTCCCTCCTGGGCATCCCCGACATTGAGAAGATAGTGAATGACATGGACTCATGCATGGAGGTGGTGGTCGATTTGGGAGGGGTATAAAACAATATCCAGGGTAGATACTATTGCCCGCACTGACTTCAGCAACCTAATTCTTTTTAAAAACTGAGGGCTACTTTTTAAATACTTTATATTTGAAAAGTGAATCTGGGACTCACTTTTCAAATATGAAGCATTTAAAAAGTAGCCCTCGGTTTTTAAAAAGAATTAGATAGTGCCCCTTTAACAACAATACCCTCTCCTTGGTAAAGAGGATGGGTTCCAAACAGGACAAGGGAAACACAAAAAAAAAATGGAGAACTAAGTATCCTAGCCATATTTGTGTGCATTAACAAATATATATATATGTAATGATAAGCCAATGATTAATGGCAACATTGTAAACTCCCAATAAAAGTATTGCTGAACCTATTCAGGTTATATAAGGGGAGGTAGGGATGGGAGGTCTAATCCTACAAGGCGATCCCTTAGAAGAAACAATATTACTATGGTAAGTAATTTTTTCTTCAAGCCCCAGGAATCTCCTAGTAGTATTAGACAATCTGCAGTTTACCAAGCAGTGTCTTGGGAGGTAGGTACAGAACCTATGTAGGAAAAAGATTTTGCAATACTGCAGTGCCAAGCCTAGCATCAGTCCTGGACTGGATGTCCAGGCAGTAGTGCTTTGTGAAGGTGTGCACTGTACTCCAGGTGGCTGCTTTACAGATTTCCAATAAGGGGATGTCCCTTGCAGCTGCTACAGAGGCAGCAGTTTCATAAGTGGAATGTGCCCTGATGCCCTGTGGTGGCTGTTTGTCAGCCTTATTGTAGCAGAACTGGATGCAGGATACCATCCAACGTGCAGTCGACTTCTTTGAAGCAGGTCTGCCCTTTCCCACTTCACCATAGGTAATGAACAGCTGTGAGTGGGGATCCCTGATGTCCTTAGTGCATGTAATGTAATAGCTGAGAGACCTTTTTTACGTCCAAGTTATGAAGCTTCAATTCACCTGAACTTGATTTGGCTGTGAAAAATACAGGCAGGGTGATGGACTGGTTCAAGTGAAACTTAGTTACCACTTTTGGAAGGAACTTCCCGTTAGTCCTAAAGACTACCTTGTCCCTATGGAAGATAATGTAATTAGGATCAGTGCAAAGAGCTTGGAGATTGCACACTCTCCTTGCTGAAGTGATTGCCACCAGGAAAACAGTTTTCCATGTAACATATTTCAGGTCAGCTGTAGCCCTTGGCTCAAAGGGGGGGATGTCCATGAGTTTGGCTAAGCACAAATTCGAATCCCAAGGAGAGACTGGTTCCCTAACTAGAGGGAACATATGTGCCAACCCTTTGAAATTTTTCTAAAAATAGGGGTGTGAAGCTATTGTTCTCTGAGCATCTGCAGACAAATAAGCAGATACTACTCCTAAGTGAACCCTAAGGGTTGCAGACTTGTCCTAAAAACTGCAGGTGCACCAGATAAGCAATGTAGACAAACCTGGGAATTGATTTTCTTAGGCCTGCAACAGATGGACAACCTCTTCCAGTTTGAAGCATAAGTCTTTCATGTGGAAGATTTCTGAGAAACTTTTAAGCACTTTTGAGCACTTTAAGTACCTCTTCTGACGGGTTAAACTCAGAAAATTCTAACTACTCAAGAATCAAGTCTTCAGGTGAAGGCTCTCAAGGTTCATGAAAATGATCTGCCCCTGAAGAGCTGTTAGAAGATTGTATCTCTGGGGCAGACAAATGGGTTGCTTGGTGGACAAGATGAGCAACAAAGGGTACCATTGCTGCCTGACCCAGTCTGGGACAACCAGTATAATGGTTGCAGCCTGACTCCTCAGCTTGAGAAGGACTCTCGACATAAGTAGAATTGGAGGGAAGGCATAAGAAAAAATTACTCACCTTAGTAATCTTGTTTCTTCTAAGGGAATCTTACTGTAGTCTGACTTATGCAGTATGGTCTTACCATAGGACTGCCCCAGAGCTGAAATGGTTAATAGAACCCATGCAAATGATGGAATGCTAGGCTCAAGCTCGGTTTTCAAACCACTGTCCCTAGTAAACAACTCCTAACCGTCAGATTCTTACAAAGCTTGCACTAAGTAGTTTCCAACTAATGGAAGGATAAGAAAACATTACTTACCATAGTAATCTTGTTTCTTCTAAGGAATCTTACTGTTTTCTGACAAATGCAGTATGTTCTTACCATTGGACTGCCCTGGAGCCAAAATGGTTAATAGAACCTATGCTAATAGTGGAATGTTAGGCTCGAGCTTGGTTTTCAAATCACTGTCCCTGGTTGCACTTCCTGCAACCATCAGATTCTTATGAAGCATGCAGAAGCTAAATACTAACTAACCACACTAAGTTGCCTACCCCTAAATACCCCATTAGGGGAACAGAAACACCAACAACAGGAGGCATCTCTAAGATTCAAGTCAACAGATGCCCAAAAAACTAATAGGTACCCACAGGTTTCCAACATCAGTGATACAGGTGTGAACAGAGCCCTGTAGGTCCTAGCAGGGGAGGAAGGGTGGGAGCTCAGAATACAGTAAGATTCCCTTAGAAGAAACAGGATTACTATGGTAAGTAATGTTTTCTTCAAACCCCAGGAAATCTTACTGTATTCTGACAAATGCAGACTACCCAAGCAGTGCCTTTGGAGGTGGGCAGAGGACCTATTTAGGAAACAGGCTCTGTAGAACTGCTGTGCCAAACCTGGCATCACTTCTGGCCCGGATGTCCAGGCAATAGTGCTTGGTAAATGTATGAACTGTTTTCCAGGTAGCTGCCTTACAGATTTCCAAAAGAGGAATGTCCCTGGAAGCTGCTATAGATGCAGCAATCCCCCTAGTAGACTGGGTCCTAAGCCCTTGTGGGGGCTGCTTACCCACCTTGTCATAACAGAAATGAAAATTACGTACCTACTGTAATTATGATCTTTCTGTATATCTTTACCATTCATCACATTTGGGTACTCGGCCGGAGGTCAGGACCCCGCAGGAGTTTTTTTTTTTTTTTGTGGTGGAGCCGATGCGCTCTCGGCGCCGCTCGGGCCGACGTGCTAAGTGGCACTCACGGTTGGTCATAGGGCTCATCAACTCCGCCTGCCTGCCAGTTCTGAATTGATGGAGAGGTGAGGAAAAAAGGGGTTGGACGGGGACAAGAAAGTCCAAGGGACAGAAAAAGGAAAAGAGATAAAACCAAAAGAAGAAATAAACGACTAAGAGGACAGAGTAGGAAGGAAAATCGAGATGCTAAGGAGATTGGGAAGGGGGCCCCAAACTCTGTAAACAGAAAAAGGAGGGAGTTAGGAAGGGATAGAGAATTTATTAAACATAAACTTTAGCATGAGAGGGGGGAAAACACCAGTAACATGCTGGATTCTGCCCAGTCTCTAGATTGTATAGGAACTCCAAGGAGTAGCCAAGAGGCTTAATCACCAGAATTCAAGGCACAGAATCACTGGCAAAAGAAAACTCCTTTAAGGCAGAAAAATGGATCTTCTAAAGAGTACAGGGAACAGAGGTTCTCCCCCCTCTCCCATGGAAAACAAAATTTTTTATGCAGGGATAAATCTCCTTTAAAACATGTCCAGTGGACAAGAAAAACTGAGGTTTGAAGAAGAAAAGAAGGAGGGCACCGCCCACTCCCACTCCACAGGAGTGGAGGCAGAGCACTAGAGAGGGAGTGCCGCCCCATCCCGGCCACTCTCCCTCCAGATATACCATCCCACCATGTGCTCCAGATTACCCCCCCGACAGAGGACAAACGGGGCCAAGAAAAGGCACAGAGAGGGAGGGGGATCCAGAGACTGAGGCTCCAGGGGGATGGCGGGTGGGGATGTGATGAATGGTGAAGATACACAGAAAGATCATAATTATGGTAGGTACGTAATTTTCATATCTTATCTGTGTCGGTCTTCACCATTCATCACATTTGGGTGAGTGCCGAGCCCACCCCCGAAGGGGGTTTTAAAAACCCTAAAGGATAGAGTCCCTTAGCTCTCAGTATGTGACACACTAAGAGGGAGAACCTTCTGGGCCTGGAGAGGCCCAAGAGTGGGGAGAGTGAGATTGGGACCCCCCGGAGGGGGAAGGAAGTTGCCCCAACAGACGCCACCTCACCCTGCGGGAAAAGAGATAGGTTCTCTGATGCATGGAGTTAACCACCCTACGCCATGCCAAGGGTGACAACTGGGAAATATGCAGCCAAGCCGTCCGCCTAGTGCAGATTGCTGTCTCTACGACCCTGGTAGCTACCTCATTGGTGTGATACGATGCCCTTGCTTGGTGCCTTGCTAGCTCCAGGCCATGCGCAGAGAGTGCAATGGCTTGTCTGGTTTGCTCTGTGTCAGGCAATGAGGCTGGGAGCTGACCTAACCTGGACCACAAGAACCTGTCATAGGTTGCATAGTGGGCCTGTTGTGTGGAAATAGAAAGCAGCAACTGTGCCGAGTAGAAAGTCCTCCTACCCCAGAAGTCAAAATCTGAGGAGTCTTGATCTGGGGACCGGTCAGGGTGAAGGGCGCGAAGCCCATCGGGAGTGTCCAGCTGCATTAATCCTGACTGAGGATGAGGCATGGAACCCGGAGACTTCGGGGGGGTGCAATACGGCTGACAGAGATCCCTGGGGGCAGAAACTCTGGAAAAAGGTCTCTGCCAGGAACGCAATGATGCCTCCCTAAAGGGAGCTGGCCAGGGGGGCACTACAAGGGTGTTCTCACTGAAGTCGCCCAAAAAGGCATGCGCCAAGTGCTCTGGATTGCTCTGAGTGGCAGGAGAGAGATGCAGGTCCTCCAACATCCTCACGAGGAATCGCTGATACTCCGCAAGATCAGCAGCTGGGGAGATGTGGACAGAAGACTCCTCTCCCACAGAAGAGGGGGATGAAGAGTTAGAGGACCTCAGCTGTTCACGGGGTGGCTGCTTGGGGGGAGGTTGAAAAACCTGTCTGTCCATTGCCCTGATGTCAGCGGGAAAATGAGCAGCCACAGCTCTGAACTGCTCCCAGGAGAGAGGCCCGCTAGGACCAAGGATGCCTGGGAGCGCAGGAGAATGTGGCAGAGGGATGGGGACAGAGCTGAGAAGAGAAGTTGGCTGACCTCCGCCTGGGATAGGGAGCGGACCAGGAGCGCCAGAAGATGAAGGTGCTCCGGAAGACTCCACAGCTGACAGCTGAACAACCATTTTGGAACTGCCTTGGCTGCACCAAGAAGAATCCCCCATGTGAGGTGACTGCGGCCGTATAGGTCCAGAAGGATGGTCCCCTACCTCAAAAGAACATGGCTCTCTCAAAGAAAGTGAAGAAGAAGAGTGGAGATCTGCATTGCGGCTTCTTCCAGAGCCTGGGTGGGTCCCCGAAAAAGGCCTCCGCACAGACCCCATGCCCCTCAACCCCTCGGAATCCAAGAGTGCCCTCCTCCTTGAGATGGCCAGCCTAGGTAACTGGCAGCCCTGGTCAGCACCCAAAGGAGCTATCCAAAGCACAGTACCCTCCCCTCCCCTCCCGTAGGTGCTCTGATCAGCCCCAAAGTTGGGCGATCCAGGCACACCAAATGAGGGGGTACCACCGCTGAGGGGTCAGTGAACCCTCCAAGGCCGGGCTGCAGTGCAATGGTGGCATGTACCACTGCCCGCTGGTCAGCGCCCCTGACCACAGTCTCGGAAGTCACTTCCTGCTCCTCAGAGGGGGGCTGACTCTGGTCTGTTGAAGACACCACAAGGCTACCCACACTAGCAGCCAGTTCCAAGGAGCCAGACTGCTCGTCTGACTCAGAGTCCGACTCCACCTCCAAAGAGGTGGAGGCCGAGGCCCTGTGCCGAACCGTAGGTGGGCGCCTTTCGCCATCCCTACCAAACAGGGTGCCAGAAATGGAGACCGTGCCCGAGCCGGTGCCAGTGCCCTCTGCAGCACCGTGAATGGAGGCTGAGAGAACATGGCTCCAGCCCAAACAGCAGCCCCGGAGTCGGAACCTGCCATGGTGCTGTCGTGCCCCATGGCACTGCGAACGGCACTGAGGGCAGAGACAGTGCCGACAGCTCCGACAGCGCTGTCGGTGCTGAGTCAGAAACCCCATGGTGCCCACCATCACTTCTGCAAGCGCAGCGTATGGCGCGAGGGCAGGAACGGCGCTGATGACGGCTCCGACAGCACCTCTTCGAACCTATGGCGCCATGCCCATGTCTGGTGTTGCGAATGGCTCCAGAACTGGACACGGCGTTACGCTCAACCTCGGTGCCGTGGATGGCACCAAGGTGAGGAGAAGAAAAGGACGGCACTGTAGAGACTCCCACGGCACCACTAGCACTATTGGTGCCACGAACGGTGCCGACAGCAGCCATGGCGCCAAGTGACGGACCAGCACCGATAATGACTCCGCCAGGGCGCATGGTGCCACTCACGGTGCCGAGGCCCAAAATGGTGCCGATCAACGGTGTCGAGGGCAGCGCCTGACTCGGGCCTTGTGAACCACGGGTCCAACAATGGGGGAGCCTTTGCCCCCGAAGGGGCAATTGCCATGGCGGTGCCTCCCGCCTGCCCCCAATGGGAATGGACTGGGCCTCCTGCACCACAAAGTTGGCAGAGCTCACCCCACTTTTCATGTGTGCTGTTCGATGACCCAGCAGTCCATGGAGAAGCAGGCATCGCACGAATCCATGTCGTGAAGCGAGCCAAGACATGAAAGGCAACGGTCGTGCTGGTCGGTGACGGAAAAGTTTCGGCCACATGAGTACTGGCCGCATGGGGGTCAATCGCCTTTGAAGTCTTCTTGCCCTCCAACCTAGATATGACCTACAGAAATAATACAAAAGCAAGACTCGACGTCGCTGTAATAAAGAAATATGGAAAGATCTTACCGCCGACATCAAGTGGATAGCAGAACCGGCAGAAGGAACCGACGGACTTAACTTTGAAAATTTTTCGAAACAGGTGAACTGTGAAGCAGGAAGGCCTCAA
The DNA here is from genome assembly GCA_016271365.2 of Neoceratodus forsteri. Lineage (NCBI taxonomy): Eukaryota > Metazoa > Chordata > Ceratodontiformes > Ceratodontidae > Neoceratodus > Neoceratodus forsteri. The sequence continues at coordinate 1,077,859,073 of CM057452.1, read as the reverse complement.
ATTGCTGGAGAAAGCGTCCCATGAGGTGACCTTGATGGCAGGAGATGAAGAACTGGCAGGCAGGCGGAATCGACGGCGCCTAACGGCCAACCCATGTAGCCAGCAGTACATCGCCTCGAGGGTGTACGCCAAGAGAGCGTTGGTTCCACCTAAAACCAAAAAAGGATTCCCCACGGGGTCCTGACCTCTGGCCGAGTACCCAAATGTGATGAATGGTGAAGATTGACACAGATAAGATCTGGATACGTGAGACAATCCATCTTGCTATGGATCTCTTTGTGGCAGGTTTACCCTTGCCAACCTCTTCATAAGTCAGAAAGAGTTGGGTTCTATCCCCTCTGTGACCTTTTGTGTGATCTAGGCAGTAGCTAATAGCCCTCTTGACATCCAGGCTATGTAGCCTACGCTCACCTGAAAAGGAATGTTCTGTAAAGAAAACTGGCAGGGTGATGGACTGATTAATGTGAAAGTCAGATACCACCTTAGGAAGAAATTTGTTTTTTGTCCTGAGTACCAGCTTGTCCCTGTGGAAGGCCACATAATTGGGCTCCATGGACAAGGCCTGAATCTCACTAATCCTTCTGGCAGAAGTAATAGCCACTAAAAACACCACCTTCCAAGTTACATACTTAAGGTCAGTTGAAGACATGGGTTCGAAAGGAGGCTGCATAAGCTGTGCTATGCAAATATTTAGATCCCACACAGGGGTAGGGGTTCTATGAGGAGGGTGCAAATGCAGTAATCCTTCAAACAACTTCCGGAACACTGCATCAGAAGCCAACGAGGATAGGTTACCTGCTGACAGGTAAGCAGATACTGCAGCCAAATGCACCTTCAAAGTAGAGGTCCTGAGGCCTAGGGAATGAAGATGGGTGAGATAGTCAAGAACTACTGATAAGCCAGCCTGGGTATGGTCTAACTTTTTGTTTCTGCACCAGAAGAAAAAAATTACTCACCTTAGTGATTGTGTTTCTTCTAATGGAGACTTGCTGTATTCTGACAATATGCAGTATTCCCCAGCACTGGAACTGCCCCGGAGAACTAAGGGTTAACTCTATGCCAGGGCATAGAACGCTGAGCTCGTGCTCGGTTCAAACCACTACCTGCTGCACTTCAAACCAAACCGTCAGATTTTTATGAGCCAAATGGCAACTGTAGCTACTACGTGGAAACTGTAAAAACACTATAGCCAAAAGGCCAATTAATACCTAGAGTCACTAAGACTCAAGTCGAGAAACCCAAACAAAGAAACCTGGTAGTGGAACAGAATTTTAAAAGACCACAATCAAAACACTATGCATCCCCTCTGCCAACAAGGGAGAAGAGCAATGCACCCCTGAGGTGCAACACTGCACCTGTCAGCCCACATCCCAAAACAGCTAGGTTCTGAGAGGGGAGGCAGGAAGGGAGGTCAGAATACAGCAAGACTCCATTAGAAGAAACACAATTACTAAGGTAATTTTTTCTTCAAACAACATGAAGTCTTGCTGTTTTCTGACAATATGCAGACCACCAAGCAGTACCTCCCCGGAAGAGGGTCCAGAACCTACTTAGGAAACAGGTTCTGCAGCACTGCTGTGCCAAACTTCGCATCACTCCTAGCCTGGATATCCAGGGAGTAATGGTTGGTGAAAGTATGGACTGTTTTCCAGGTAGTTGCTTTATAAATCTCTAAGAGAGGAACATCTCTGGCAGCAGCTAGAGAAGCTGCTGTACCTCTAGTCAAATGAGCCCTCAGGCCTGAGGGAGGTACCTTGCCCAGCTTTTCATAGCAGAATTGTATACAAGAGACAATCCATCTGGCAGTAGTTCTCTTAGTATCAGGTTTACCCTTTCCCACTTCCCCATAAGTGAGGAACAATTGGGAAGATCCAGATCTAAAGGCATTAGTATGCTCCATGTAATAACTAAGGACTCTCTTAACATCCAGGCTGTGCAACCTCCTCTCACCTGAAGAGGAGTGGTCAGAGAAAAAGACAGGAAGGGTCATGGACTGGTTCAGATGAAAGTCCGAGACCTATTTTGGTAGAAACTTTTGATTAGTTCTGAGGACCACCTTGCCCTGTGAAATGAGATAAAGTCAGGTTCCACTGAGAGGGCCTGCAACTCACTGATGTGTCTGGCAGAGGTAATGGCTACCAAAAACACAGCCTTCCAAGTCAGGTACTTAAGCTCTGCTGATGCCAAGGGCTCAAAAGGTGGCTGCATCAGTTGAGCAATACAGATATTAAGATCCCAAACAGGAATGGGCTCTTTAAAGGGAGGGTTAGTATGGGTAAGCCCTTTAAAGAATTTACAGAATAAAGGGTGAGATGCCAGTGAGGAAGGCTTCCCTACTGACAGGAACGCAGAAACAGCAGCCAAATGAACCTTGAGGGTAGTTGGCCTAAGACCTAAACTGTTAAGGTGAACCATATAGCCAAGGACTGCAGACAGGTCAGCAGTGGTTGGAGAATTATGCTTATCTGAACACCAAATGGGAAATCTCTTCCATTTGGAATTGCAAATTTTCCTAGTAGCAGGTTTCCTGGAGGCCTTAAGAATATCCAGAACCCCTTGGGACAAATTCATACCAGCAAATTCTAGCTCTTCAAGAGCCAGGCCCTGAGGTTGAGAGACCGAAGGTTGGGGTACCAAACTCTCCCCTGAGAGGAGCTTAACAGATTGTGACTCCGGGGGACAAGAAAAAATTACTCACCTTAGTAATGTTGTTTCTTCTAGTGGAGTCTTGCTGTATTCTGACATATGCAGTGATCTCCAACCCTTGAACTGCCCCGGAGAACAAAGAGTTAACTTTCCATGCAGGGCATAGAACGCTGAGCTCGAGCTCGGTTGAAGCCTCTGTCTGCTGTTGTTTGAACTCCAAACGCCAGATCTTTACGAGCTATACTCACTGGGCGCTCTGTGTGGAAACTGTAAACTCACACTAGCCAACTGGCAACTAAATTTGATAAAACAAAAAAAGGGTTTTTTGGTTTCAAAGCAAAGACTCAAGTCAGGAAACCCAAAAAACACAACACACACCCAAAAACAAGGAGGGTGAAGAAAAAGGGGGTACCTCTAGGTGCCAACACTGTTCCTGCCCACCCACATCCCAAAAAACAGGTTCTGAGAGGGGAGGCAGGGGGGGAGGTCAGAATACAGCAAGACTCTACTAGAAGGAACAACATTACTAAGGTGAGTAATTTTTTCTTCAAACAACATGAAGTCTTGCTGTATTCTGACATATGCAGACTACCAAGCAGTACCTCCAAGGAGGAGGGACAAAAGCTACTTTGGGAATAGGCTCCGAAGTACTGCTGTGCCAAACCAAGCATCACTCCTAGCCTGGATATCCAGAGAGTAATGCTTGGTGAATGTATGAACTGTTTTCCAGGTGGCTGCTTGACAGATTTCTAAGATAGGAATATCCCTGGCAGCAGCCAGGGAAGCAGCTGTACCTCTAGTAGAGTGAGCCCTCAGGCCTGAGGGTGGGGTTCTACCCAATTTTTCATAGCAGAATTGTATACAAGAGACAATCCACCTGGCAATGGATCTTTTAGTGGCAGGTTTGCCCTTTCCGACCTCTCCATATGTGAGGAACAACTGGAGGGACTCAAACCTGTGACCCCTTGGTGTTTCTATGTAGTAGCTGAGGGCCCTCTTAACATCCAAGCTGTGGCCTCTCTCTCCAGAGGAGGAATGGTCGGTGAAGAAAACAGGAGAGACATAGACTGATTAAGGTGGAAATCTGTACACCTTAGGCAAAAACTTCCTGTTAGTTCTTAGGACCACTTTATCTCTATAGAAGAGATGAAATCAGGCTCCACTGACAGGGCTTGCAATTCATTGATGCGCCTGGCAGAGCTAATGGCTACCAAAAACACAGTTTTCCAGGTCAAGTACTTAAGCTCTGCAGAGGACAAAGGCTCAAAGGGTGGTTGCATAAGCTGAGCAATGCAAACATTAAGGTCCCAAGCAGGAGCAGGGTCCCTGAAGGGGGGATTGGTGTGCAGCAATCCCTTGAAGAAATTTTCAAAATTCAGGATGGGCTGAAAGAGAAGAGGGCTTGCCTACTGACAAAAAAGCAGAAACAGCTGCTAAATGTACTTTGAGTGTAGCTGGTCTGAGTCCCAAGCCATTGAGATGAACCATATAGTCCAGGACTGTAGGCATCCCAGCAGATTCTGGAGAAATATGCTTACCAGAGCACCAAATAATGAACCTTTTCCATTTGGAGTTGTAAGTCTTTCTGGTGGAAGGCTTTCGAGAAGCCTTTAGTATATCCAGAACACCTTGAGAGAGGTGCAGATCAGCAAACTCTAACTCTTCAAGAGTCAGGCCTTGAGATTGAGAGATTTGAGTTTCGGATATCAAACCCCTCCCTGAGAGGACGTCAACAGGTTGTAATTCCTGGGAAGAGACAGGGGAAGGTGGACTGCTAAGGACAGCAACAGTGGGTACCAGGGCTGTCTGGCCCAGTCTGGAGCGATCAGAATCACTTTGCAGGGTTGAGATCTGATCTTGACTAGCACCTTAAACAGGAGAGGGAAGGGGGAGCATACAGGAACTTCCCTTCCCAATTGAGAACAAGAGCATCCAGGGGGACTGAGCCCAATACTGGGGGTCTGCAGCAAAATAGAGGAAGTTGGTGATTGTCTGGGGCTGCAAAAAGATCTATCTGTGGAGTGCCCCATCTGGAGAAAATCACCTTCAAAATTAGGGGATCTAGGGACCATTCGTGGTGGCCCTGAGATATCCTGCTGAGAGCATCTGCTAGGACATTGTCCTTCCCTGGGAGGTGAGCTGCTGTCAGAGAAGTCTGCAGGGAATAGGCCAGAGACCACAACTTCATTGCTTCTGTGCACAAGGCCATAGACCGAGTGCCCCCTTGCTTGTTGATGTACCACATTGTTGTGGTATTGTCTGTTCTGATCTGGACTACTTTGTTCTAAACAAACTTGGGAAAAGCTTGTAGTGCCAGAAACACTGCTCTGAGTTCCAAGAGATTGATGTGAAGCAGAGATTCTTGAGGTTACCACAGCCCTTGGGTGGTGAGATCCCCCAAGTGGGCTCCCCAGCCCAAGAGGGAGGCGTCTGTGGTGAGGATCAGAGAATGAGACTGAGTGACAAAAGGAACTCCTGCCTTAAATTGTCCTGATCCTGCCACCACTGCAAAGCCTGGATCAGGTACGAGTCACTGGGACTAGTTTGGTAAGGAATTTTCTCTGGGACCAGAAGGCTTCAAGTGGAACTGAATGTCCTCATCTGAAATTCTTGCGCCTGGACCACTGCTGTAGAAGCTGCCATGTGGCCCAAAAGCTGCAAGAAGTGCCTTGCTGGTCAAGACACCTGAAGGGTGAAAGAAGAGGCCAGTTCTATTAGTGTCCTTTCCCTGTCCAGGGGAAGGAAGGCCTTTGCTTTTACTGTATCCAGCTCCGCCCCTATAAAGGTGAGGAGCTGCACTGGCTCTAGAACTGACTTTGGAAGGTTTAGGAGGAATTCTAAGGAAGTGAGCAGTTGCTGAGTTATCTGCAGATGTGACTTGACTTGGTCTGGAGACTGACCCACTATGAGCTAGTCGTCCAGGTATGGAAAAATGGAGATCTTGTTTCTCCTTAGGAAAGCAACCACTACTGCCAGGCACTTTGTGAACACCCTTGGGGCTGATGTTAGACCAAAGGGCATTGGTCTGAATTTGTAGTGGCCTTAGGGCAACTCGAACCTGAGGTACTTTCTGTGGGAGCACCTGATGGAATGTGAAAATAGCAATCTTTGAGGTCCAGGGAGGCTAGCCAGTCCCTGGCCTTAGAGAGGGCAGAATTATTCCCAGAGTCACCATTTTGAACTTTGGCTTTAAAAGGTGCTTGTTTAGATATCTCAGATCCAGGATGGGTCGCCATTCTGTCTTTGTGGGGTTAGCAGTACCTGAGTACAATCCTTTGCCCCTGTGTAGGGTAGAACTTTCTATGGCTCTGAGAGCCAAGATGGAAGAAACCCTGCCTCTAGGCAAGGGCCCTGAAGGATTTGCAGGGAAAGGATCTGGCTCATCTTGAGAAATTTTGAAGCTGAGAACCAGTCCCTGGCTTACTACTTCCAGGACCCACTTGTCTGATGTTAAAGACTTCCAGTCCTAGACAAAGTAAGCCAGGTCGCCCCCTACAGGTAGTGGAGAATCGGCCCGGGCAGACCCATCAGGGTGTCTGCTTGGCAGGGGCTTTAGGCTGTGCGGTGGAAGCAGGCCTGCTCATACCCCGTCTGCCTCTCCCTCTAAAGAACCCCCTCTGAGCAAAAGCAGAAGAGGAGGCCTGGGCTTGTTAAAAAGGCCTATGAAAGGGCCTGCCCCTGCCCCTGGAATGCTGCCTCTGAAGAGTGCTTTGCCTTTCTTTAGCCTGAGCACTCCTGTAGGTGGTCTTGTACTGGTCCATCTTCTTCATGTAATTCTCTGTCTGCTCCCCAAACAGAGAATTACCAATGACAGGAAAATCCATGGCCTTAGCCTGGGTATCCTGTGATAGGCTAGTACATCTGAGCCAAGCCATCCTCCGAAGGGCCACAGATGTAGCCATGACTCTAGATGAAACATCATTGGAGTCCACAGCAGCATGAAATTGCACCTTGATGCCTCAATCCCATCCACAGCCACCTGCTCCAGCTCCTTGGCAAGCTGGTCAGGGGCCTGTTTAGCTAGAGCCATAACAGTGTCCCACCTGGACTTCTGGTATCTAGCTGTGTAGACCATATAGTTAGCCTGCCTGAGTCCCAAAGATGCTGCCATGTACTGTTTCTTTGCCATGGCATCAATCCTCCTGGAGTCCTTATCTGGGGGAGGGGGGTGTGAAGCCAAGGGAATATTTGCCTTATTACAGGCAGCAGCCTGCGCTACCCCAACATGGCTGCATTGCTGGGAAAGGAACTCCGTGTCTGAGCCTGAAAGAGTATACCTCTTGTCCTTTCTTCTGTCCACAGGAGGTATGGAATTAGGAGTTTTTAGAATTTTAAATGTCTGTTTCCCAAAAGACTTATGGAGGGGAACAGACACTCTCCTGGACTCTGGGATGTCCATCATCTCAACAAAATCAGGTTCCTCCTGATCCTCTACTGCTTCTTCCGTAGGAAGCTGGAGGGTTTCAGCCACTTTTTTGTAAAACATAAAGTGGGATGGGGACTCAGAAAGCCTAGGAGGAGAAACACCTGAAGGTCTGTCTGGGAAGATGTCGATAGGCACATCCAGACTTTCATAATCACTATCATCATCACTATCTTCATACGCTCCCTCCTCCTCCTCCAGTTCATAAAATTCTTCTAAAGTATAATCCGGAACTGGGGGAACTGACCGAACCGAGCCCCTAACCGATGGTGCCGGTTCGGCCAGAACCGAAGTTAGCGATTGAACTATCCTTATCGCTTTTGCTATGTTATCAGCGGTCGGAGAAAGAACTTGTGGATCCGAACCAGATGATTTATCCCTTCTTTTTCTTTTAACCAGAACCGACTCCTCAGAATCGGTTCTCCTTTGCCCGAAGTTTTGCCCTGGTCAGAGGCACTCCTTCTGGTTCGGTAGGAACTGAACTGGCTGGCCATCCGGTCAGCGGACTTCTCACCTCCCTTTCCTCAGTCTACCTACTCTCTTATCCAGGGTAGCTTTGGGAAAACTTTACAAATTTGGCAGTCTGAATTGAGGTGGTCAAACCCCAGACAATAAACACAGGTGGCGTGGGGATCAGCCTTGGCAAGGCTTCCCCACACACACTACAGTGTTGAAACCCAGTGGGCGCGTTTTTTTTCTTGGGTTTCTCAGACATGGCCAATCCTAACCAAAACGTACCCTTTTTTCGGCAATCCACCAGGCAAGACACCCCTATCGGTTCCTGACCGTGTTACGGGTCTTGGAAAAAAACGTAATAAAATCCATTTTTTTAGAACCGATATGGACCGGACACCACACTCTAATAAAGACAGAAGTTTTTTACACAAACCTGATCAGTTCAAACCGAACCGATCCAATGTTTACAAGTTCCACACAGAAACAATATAGAAAAAAACCAATCTAGTATTCACGGTACCACAGACAGAGACTTAAACCGACAGGTTAGAAGCAGAAATTCGGTTGAAACCAAGTGAAAAAATGACACTTTAACCGACTTTTTTGAACCGAGCGAAGGAGAAATCTCCGGAGCGACTATTCAGTGAGGCGGAGTAAAGAATCTGGCGGTTGGAGTTCAAACAACAGCAGACAGAGGCTTCAACCGAGCTCGAGCTCAGCGTTCCATGCCCTACATGGAAAGTTAACTCTTTGTTCTCCGGGGCAGTTCAAGGGTTGGAGATCACTGCATATGTCAGAATACAGCAAGATTTGATGTTGTTTGAACCAGAGGAGGATGAATTGTCAGAGACAGTAACAAGAGAACACCAAGGCTGTCTGTGCCAGTCTGGAGCAATCAGAATCACTTTGCAAGATTGTGACCTTATTTTGACCAGAACTCTGAATGCTAGAAGAAAGGGAGGAAAGGCATACAGAAATTTCCCTTTCCAATCCAGAAGTAGGGCATCCAGAGGGACTGTGCCCAAGACTGGAGGTCTGCAACAAAAGAGGGGAAGTTGGTGATTGTCTGGGGCTGCAAAGAGGTCTATCTGAGGGGTGCCCCATTTTGAGAAAATCTCTTTCAAGACTAGGGGATCCAGGCACCATTCGTGATGGCCCTGAGAAATCCTGCTCAATGCACCTGCTATCAGATTGTCCTTCCCTGGAAGGTGGATTGCTACTAGGGTGGTCTCCAGTGAATAAGCTAGAGACCACAATTTCATGGCCTCCGTGCACATGGCTGTAGACCGAGTGCCTCCCTGCTTGTTGATGTACCACATGGTGGTGGTGTTGTCTGTCCTGACCTGAACCACCTTGTTCTGAACTGATTCTGAGAAGGCTAATAGAGCCAGGTAGACAGCCCTGAGCTCCAGAAGATTGATATGAAGCAGGGACTCCTGAGGAGACCACAACCCCTGAACTGTGAGGTCTTCCAGATGAGCACCCCAGCCCAGGAGAGGCATCTGTGGTCAGAACGGGTGAGTGGGATTGGGAAATGAAAGGGACACCTTGCCTTAGGTTGCTTTGATCCAACCACCACTGGAGAGCCTGGATCAAAGTCTGAGTAACTGGAACCAGCTTGGTCAGGAAATCCTTTTTCTGTGACCAATAAGCCCTTAAATGGAACTGAATGTCCCTCATCTGAAACCTGGTACCTTGTACCAATGCTGTGGAGATTGCCATGTGACCCAAATGCTGAAGAAAATGCCTTGCTGGCCGAGAGACCCGAAGGCGAAACGAAGAATCTAGATCTGCAATGGTCTTTACTCTTGCCAGAGGGAGAAAAGCCTTTGCCTGAACAGTACTAGTTCCGCTCCTCTGAGAGTGAGGAGTTGAACAGGTTCCAGAACTGATTTTGGGAGACTGAGGAGAAATCCTAGGGAGGTGAACAAGTGCTGAATGACTTCCAAGCTTGACCTGACTTGGTCTGGAGACTGCCCCACCATGAGCTAGTCGTCCAGATATGGAAATATGGCGATGTTTTGCCTTCTGAGGAAGGCTACTACGGGTGCTTGGCATTTTCTAAACACCCTTGGAGCTGATGTTAGGCCAAAAGGCATTGTCTTGAACTGATAATGGCCTGAGGGCAATTCGAACCTGAAGTACTTTCTGTGGTAGCACCTGATAGAGATGTGGAAGTAGGCATCCTTGAGATCCAGGGAGGCTGGCCAGTCTCCTGGTCTCAGAGAGGGAAGAATCTTTCCCAGAGTCACCATTTAGAACTTTGGTTTCAGTAAATGCTTGTTTAAGTATCTTAAGTCTAGGACTGGCCACCACTCCCCTGTCTTTTTTGGGGGGAAGAAAGTACCTGGAGTACAGACCTTTGCCCCTGAGGGATGTAGGAACTCTCTCTATGGCCCTGAGAGCCAACAGAGAGCAAACATCTGCCTCTAGGGTAATGGTTTCAGAGCTGTTTGCAGGTGGAAAAGGCCTGATCCTAAGCTTTGGAAATTTATTGAAGCTGAGGACCAGTCCCTGGCTTACTACCTCCAGGACCCACTTGTCTGAGGTTACAGACTTCCAGGCCTGGAAGTAGTAAGCCAGCCTGCCTCCTACAGGGATAGGAGAATCGACCCAGGCTGACACATCAGGGTGTCTGCTTGGCAGGGGGCTTAGGCTGAGAGGTGGATGCAGCTCTGCTCATCCCCTTTCTACCTCTCCCTCTGAAGAACCCCTCTGGGAAAAAGGAGGAGGCCTGTGCCTGGTAGAAAGGCCTATGAAAAGGCCTGCCCCTGCCCCTAGACTGCTGCCTCTGAAGAGTTGATTGCTTTTCCTTAGCTTGAGCACTCCTATAGGTGGTCCTCATCCATCTTCTTCATGTAGTTCTCTGTCTGCTCCCCAAACAGAGAATTACCTAAAACATGAAAATCCATGGCCTTAGCCTGGGTATCCTGCGAGAGGCTAATACACCTGAACCAAGCCATCCTCCGAAAAGCCACAGATGTAGCCATGACTCGTGATGAAACATCATTTAAGTCCACAGCAGCATGAAACTGTATCTTCGATGCCTCAATCTCATCAGCAGCCACCTCCTCCAGCTCCTTGGCTAGCTGGGGGGAAGCCTGTTTAACCAGTTCCAACACTGTATCCCACCTGGATTTTTGGTACCTGGCTGCATAGGCCATGTAATTTGCCTGCCTGAGTCCCAGAGAAGTTGCCAAGTACTGTTTTTTTGGCCATGGTATCTATCTTCCTGGAGTCCTTATCAGGGGGGTGTGAAGCCAAGTATGCCAGCCTTGTTACAGACTGCAGCCTGCACTACCCCAACATGGCTGCATTGCTGGTAAAGGAACTCCGAATCAGAGCCTGCCAACAAATACCTCCTGTCCATTCTCTTGTCTACTGGAGGTAGGGAATTAGGAGTCTTCAACAGTTTGTGTGTCTGTTTCCCAAAAGATTTATGGAAGGGAATAGACAATCTTTTGGACTCTGGGATATCCATCATCTCCACAAAGTCAGGCTCCTCTGACTCCTCTAAGGTCTCACCAAAGGAGCTGGAGGTCTCAGCCACTTTTCTGTAAAACAGAAAATGGAAGGAACTCAGAAAGCCTAGGAGGGGAAACACCAGAAGGTCTGTCTGGGGAGAAGTCCGGTTCGATAGGCTCATCCAGACCTTCATCACCGACGTCCTCATCTTCATAGTCAAAATCCTCGTTCCCCCTCCAAATCCGGTTCATAGAAATCTTCAGGGGAGTAATCGGGAACCAGTGGAACCGACCGATCCGAACGCCTGGTTTCCGGTGCTGGATCAGTAGGAACCGAACGGAGCGATTCTACTATACTAATCGCTCTGGCTATTTCTTCGGTGGTTGGACTTGACGGTTCTGGATCCGAACCGGCTGACTTATCTTTTCTTTTTCTCTTCGTCGGAACTGACCCCTTGGGATCAACTCTCCTTTTGTCCAAGAAAGTCTGGCCCTGGTCAGGGGGCATTTCCTCTGGTTCGGTGGAAACCGAACCGGGCTGGCCATCCGGGTCAGCGGATTTTCCGGCCTCCTTTTCCCACAGCCTACCCAATCTCTTATCCAAGGTGGATTTGGGAAAATTCTTACAGATCTAGCAGTCTGAATCGAGGTGGTCAGACCCCAGACAATACACACAGGTGGTGTGGGGATTGCCTTAGCAAAGGCCTCCTCACATACACCGCAGTGTTGAAACCCACTGGACCCGGGCTTTTTTCTGGGTTTCTCAGACTGAGCCATAGTACCAAGAAAAACTTGCCCTTTACACGGCTCCAGGCCAGGCAAAACCAAAGTGATCGGTTCCTAACCATGTTATGGGTATGGGAAATAAAATGAAAATGAGTTTTTTTTTTTAGAACCGATTGGCACCGGAACCTCAAACCTAAAGGGGAAAACAACAGAAAATAAGGGTAATCGGTTTAGCCAAACCGACTAAACTACCCACAACTTTCCTCACACTAAACTTTTTTTTTTTTTTTTTTTTTTTATACCTATGCAGAAAAAGACAATATACTTACAACCACAGCAGGAGTAATCTGAACCGAAAATAAAATAAAGCTTATCAGTTTGAAACGATGACTTACTGTACGGAAACCGAGCGATAGAGAATCTCTCCAGATTGACCGTTCAGTCAGGCAGAGTAAAGAATCTGACGGTTTGGTTTGAAGTGCAGCAGGTAGTGGTTTGAACCAAGCATGAGCTCAGCGTTCTATGCCCTGGCATAGAGTTAACTCTTAGTTCTCTGGGGCAGTTCTAGTGCTGGGGAATACTGCATATTGTCAGAATACAGCAAGACTTCATGTTGTTTGAAAGCGTATCTTTTCCACTTAGAAGTATAGATTTTTCTGGTAGCAGGTTTTCTGGATACCCTAAGGACCTCCATTACCCCCTCTGAGAGATTCAAGTTTGCATACTCTAGGTCCCCAAGAACCAGGCTTTGAGTCTTAGGGATCAAAGGTTGGAATAGAGGATCCTGCCCTGGAAGGAAGTCAGCAGATTGTGCCTCCTGGGTAGGCTGATTGTCTTGGCTACTGATAGGGACAGGACTAGGGAATACCATGGTTGCCTGGCCCAATCTGGGGCAATGAGAACCATTGTGGCTGGCTGGGACCTGAACTTGTTCAGGACTCTTAGTAATAGTGGGAAGGGAAGGAGGGAAGGCATACAAGAACTTCCCTATCCAATCCAGGATCAATGCATCCAGTGGTACTGTGCCCTTCAGTGGAGGTCTGCAGCAGTACAGAGGGGGTTGGTAGTTGTCTGGGGAAGCAAAGAGGTCTACCTCTGGAGTGCCCCACCTTCTTGACACCAGCTGCAGTACTTGCCTGTTTAAGGACCATTCGTGATGGTTCTGATTTATTCTGCTCTGTGCATCTGCCAGCACATTGTCCTTCCCTGGAAGGTGGACTGCTGACAGCACAATGTTTAGGGAATAGGCCAGGGTCCATATTGTCATAGCTTCTGTGCACAGGGGTGTGGACCTTGTGCCTCCCTGTTTGTTGATGTGGTACATAGTGGTCATGTTGTCTGTCCTGACCTGGACCACTTTTTCTTGCAGCATGTTGGTGAATGCCTGAAGTGCCAGGAACACTGCCCTGAGCTTCAACAGGTTGATGTGCAGTAATGACTCCTGTTTGAGCCACGTACCATGGACAGTCTGCTCCACTAGATGTGCTCCCCACCCTAGAAGGGATGCATCTGTAGTGAGCACCACAGATGGTTGCTCTTGGAGGAATGGGACCTCTTGTCTGAGGTTTCCCAAATCCTGTCACCACTGGAGTGCCTGCACGAATGTTTGAGTGACTGGGACCAACTTTGACAATTTGTACTTTTTTTGATGCCAGTAATGTTTGAGGTGATATTGAATATCCCTTATCTGAAATCTTGCTCCTGACACTGTGACAGTTGAGGCTGCCATGTGGCCCAACAACTGGAGAAAATGTCTGGATGGCCTGAGGCTGTGTGGCTTGAAAGAACCTGTCAGCTACCTGAGAGTGTCTGCCCTCAGCTGAGGAAGAAAAGCCCTTCCTCTGACTGAATCCAATTCTGCTCCTATAAATTCCAGGAGCTGTACTGGTTGCAGCACTGACTTCTGCTGGTTTATCAAGAAACCCAAGGACTGTAACAGTTCCTGTGTTAAGGCCAGAGATTGCCTGACCTGTTGAGAAGACTGCCCACTAAGAGCCAGTCGTCCAGGTATGGGAAGACCGCCACACCCTGCCTACGTAGGTATGCCACAACTACTGCCAAGCATTTTGTGAACACCCTTGGGGCAGAGGTAAGGCCGAAAGGCATTGCTCTGAACTGATAGTGGTCTGATGGAAGGCTGAACCTCAGGAACTTTCTGTGAGACTGCCTTATGAGGATATGGAAGTAAGCATCTTTTAGATCCAGAGATGCCAACTAATCCCCTTGCCTTAAAGTTGGCAGAATCATTTTTAAGGTGACCATTTTGAATTTTGGTTTCAGTAAATGCCTGTTTAGTTACCTGAGATCCAATATGGGTCTCCACTCCCCTGTTTTCTTGGTTGTGAGGAAGTATCTTGAGTAAAGGCCCTTTCCTTTCTGTAAGAGAGGAACTGGCTCCATTGCTCCTAGTGAAAGCAGATTTAACACCTCCTTTTCCAGTAACAATGTCTCTGGGGGGGGGAGAAAGGTTGAAAAACTCTTGCCCTCAGTCTTGGTCTGAATTTGAAACTGAGTGCAAGACCCTGACCCACTACCTCGAGGACCCACTGATCTGTAGTGATGAACTGCCACTCCTGGAGATAGTGGGTCAGCCTGCCTCCTACTGGTCCTGGGGAGGTGGCCGGAGCAGATGCCTCAGGGTGTCTGCTTAGACTGAGGTGCTGACTGGATGCTGGGGCTAGTGCGGTTAGTGCCTCTCCTGCCCCTGCCTCTGAAATAACCTCTCTGCTGTTGATAATGTGGATATGCCTGAGGCTGGAAGAATGCCTGTAAGGTCTGCCCCATGACCCCTAGCAGGCTGCTTTTGTGGCATAGGAGCCTTCTCCTTAGCAGCAGCACTTTGATATGCTGTTTTGTATTCGTCCATTTTCCTCATGTAAGCCTCAGTCTGCTGTCCAAACAGAGATGAAGGCTCACATGGGAAGTAGAGATGCAGTGAATTTAAAATCCGCCCGGCGAAGTGAACGCGAAGTGGCCACTTTGCATTGGCACTTCGCTACGCGGAGTGCCCCATAGGAAAGGCTCACTTCGCCTTGTTATTATTACTTCATGTTGTCTTTCCGCCTTAAACGCGAAGTAAGGCAGAGTGACAACAATATTGGCAGCATCCCACCTACACAGTCACCAGAATGAATGTGCATCCCCAAAGTGCTACTGTCTTCTGTCCAGAAAACTCCCCAGTGCTGATGAAGTGAAATGAGAGTGTAACAAGAAATGCAAAGTCTCACAGAATTAATGGCACACTCAGTCATGCGCTCAGTGGTCAGATCACAGACAGAGTCACCAGAATTAATGTGCATCCCCAAAATGCTACTGTCTTGTGTCCAGAAAATTCCCCAGTGCTGACGAAGTGAAAAGAGAGTGTAACAAGAAATGCAGACTCCCAGAATTAATGGTGCCATGCAAACGCACAGACAGATTAAGATTATGCTGCACACTCAAAGGATGCATATGAAAAGGCACAACACCACCTAACCAGTGCTCACAAATCACACATCCAAATCTGGAAAGGAATACATTTTGCCAGTTGGGGGATTAGTGCATGGCAGTAACAATCCACTACCAGTAAAGATACCACAAAGCAGTATAAAAAATTCATGCAGGTACGGTGGATAGCAGGTTCACACTGCTACAATTACTCTGTAACACAATAAAAGCTGTCTGATTTAATGGCACGCGTCACACACACACACACACTCACATGCACACTCACGTAATGCGTAGCAAATTGAAAACCTTTAGTAATATAACCAAATGTTTTAAATAAATTGTACACTGCTGCACCTCAACAATCAGCAAAAAAATGTCAAGAATTGCTGAAAATATTACTGTGTGTACATTAACAGTTATACAAGAAAAATATAACTAAAACAGAAAGACTGTCTTTTTCTCCCAGTTAATCTACCTACACCACAAATACGCCCCACCCCCAAAGCACACTTCACAGTACACAGACTGACTGTTCTAAATTAACAGTTAAAATCCACACACAGCAATAAACACTTGATGATATGAGCACAGAAGGGTTTCCTACAATCGATGTACTAAATTTTGAGCAAAAAATATTACTCAAAAAGGCATCTTAAAGGAGACACCCGACTCTGCCTCTAGACAAGTTTAAAAAATATGTGAAACCAAAAGCACACGAGTGTCTTTGTTATTAGGGTTTTAGTAAAGTACTCTGCTTAACCTCCCTTAGATAAGATTTATATATGAATGCATGATAATCATACGTTTTTATAATTTGTTGTTTTAAACCGTAGACCTAATCCCTGTGTAGTAAATTATCACAATCTGTTGTAATGTATTGTGTTGTATTGTAGTTATGGTTATAACTTGAACTGATACGTACAGGATCACCTTGAAAACAGGGCTTGTTTGGCCCATGGTGAAATATTTGCTTGTCAAATTCGCCTGTATAAATAAAATTGTTTTATTACTACTTTATGCATTGTAATAAAATCCCCCTTAGTCTTCTCTTCTCCAATGAATACAGTCACAGACTACCTCATCTCTGTTCATATGACTGATTCGCCAAACCCTTCACCATTTCTGTTGCCCTCCTCTGGACTCTTTCCAGTTTTTGATGTCTCCCACGTTTTGTGGTGACCAGAACTGGCCACAGTATTCTAAATGTAATCTCACCAATGCCCTATTCATAGGCAACACCAGGTCTCTACTCCTACTCTATGTATTCTTCTTAATGCATCCCATTATCTTATTACATTTTGCTATAGTCAAATCTGAACAGACTGGTCTGTAGCTGGGAGGAGAAAGATTGCATTGCCAGCAATACTGCTCTGAGTTCCAGGACACTGATGTGTTCCTGAGCCTCCACTGGGTTTCAGATGCCACTTTCTGTGAGGTCCCCTAAGTGGGCATCCCACCCTAGGAGACCTGGACAGAAGTTTCAAGGGTTTTGTTTTGGCTGCGGCTTGGGGGCTGGTGCTGTAGCAGTGCATCTGGAGACCCTCCTGCCTCTACCTCTGTAGTAACGTCATTGGTGCTAGTACTCATAGGGGGCATAGGGTCTGGGATAGTAGCTCCTACCCTACTTCCCCTCCCATAAGGCCTGTAGGAAGTGGAGGCCTTTTTTTTCTCAGTCTTATTTTTGTAAGTGGTCTTGTACATGTCCACTTTTTTCATTTATGCTTCTGTTTTGTTTTGTTTTCACCAATTAAGGAATTCCCCTCAAAGGAAAAATCCATGGCCTTAGGGTGTTCTGGGAAAGGATGGTAGCCTTTAGCCAGGCAAACCTCCTCAATGCCACTGCATTGGCTAAGACCCATGAAGCAGAGTCACTGGTGTCCACAGCCAGGTGGAACTGGTATTTAGAGACATGAAGGACTGACTTCGCTGTGACAGCCAAGTCCTCTTCCACTTCACTGTCAACCTTATCAAGTGCAAGTTTATTATTACAGGAATTACCTCCATTGAGCAAGCTCATTCACAAGGAAGTTCTGGAGATTTCAAACAAGAGAATGACATACATGATCTTATACAAAACAGATTTGGATAACACGAATAAACAGCAATGGCAATGCTACAGTACAACTTGGATTGTTACAAACAACTGACACATTACATACAAAAAACTAACTGCACTACTGTGCACATAGATGTTACACATAGAGTGAGACAAGTCTTCACTGGGGGAAGAAGGAAAAGAAAAAAAGTAAAAACATGAGGCTGTAGATGACATTGCAGAAGAGGGTGGTAGGTTCAGAGGGACATGAATATTGTGCACTGAGATGGGGTACAGGGATGGGGTCTAGGGGAGGGTGGTGACTGGGGTAGGGGTAGGAGGGTAGGGAGACAGGGAGGTGGGGAAGGGGGGTGGTAGGTTCAACAGGACAGGAATATTGTGCACAGAGATGGGGTACAGGAAGGGGGTCTAGAGGAGGGAGGTGACTGGGGTAGGGAATGAGGGGTAGGGAGACAGGAAGGTGGAGGAAGGAAGAAGTGCTAGGAGGCAGAATGGGTAAAGGGGGTTGGGGTAGGAATATAGGGGTGGGTAGGGCAGATGAGTGAGAAGATAGGCTGGGTGGTTGGTGGGTAGATGGGGATAGGGTGACAAGCAGAAGCAATGGTGAGGATTCATTTATTAGCTTAGCGTGAAGAGCAGCGGCAGACCATCAGTCAGTGCCAGCACTGGATTCCACAGTGCTTTCTTGCACTGGGCTGTATATGCCAAATAAGCAGCCTGCCTAAGGAGCAGGGAAGCTGTTGTATATACTTTTTCGCCATGGTATTCAGTTTCCTGGAATCCTTCTCAGGAGGCTGTGTGATGAAGGGCACCTTAGCCTTTTCACAGGCAGCTGCTTGGACCACTCCTTCATGATCAGGATAGGCATACAGGTATTCCACCCATCTGTCCACCTGATATTTCTTTTCTATCTATGCCAGCAGCTGAATTAGGTGCTGACATGATTTTTGGAGTGGGGACTAGCAGCCTTTTGTAGGAGCTAGGCCTGTCATATGCATTAACTTCACTTCCTCCTCATCCTCTTCTGTCTCATGAGAGTGGATGCTGAGGGTGCTCGCCATTTGTTTGATGAAAGAGGAGTACAAGGTATAATCATCTATAGGGCCAGTAAGGAAGCCAAACTCTTGTTCAGGTGATCCATCAGGTTCTATAGGTTCACCTTCCTCGTCCTCCTAATACATGTCCTCCTCCTCCTCCACAAGCAGGTTGTCTGGAGCCTGAGGCTGGTGTGTGGGGGGGGGGGGGAAATATTGAGAAAGTTTCCCATAGCTTGGAAGGCCTGGAAAAATTGCAATGCTTTGGCCACATTGTCTGTTGGGGTCATTTGTCTAAGGTCCACTGCCTGCTCCTTTTCCTTTGCAGGAGAAGTGGCATGGACTTGCTTTTCTTTTTGCTTTTTCTTATCAGATATTGGTTCCAGTATGTGCTCTGAGGTTCTTTTATTTATATTTTTTGCCATCACTGGACTTGGGGTTCCCCCTTCTGGATACGCTGGTATCTGTACCATCTTTACCATGCCTGTCAGATGGCTGAACAGCTTTATTTTTTTTATCTGTCCCCTTTGACAGGGAATGCTTCTGTTTATGAGGAGATGAACTCTGATGCATGCTTTCTACCATCATTAGGAACTCAATCAGAGCTTTAACTATGTTTCGGTGACATAGAGGCAGACTGAGAAGTCATAACATGTGTTTTTTTTTTAGCCCTTTTCCTTTGGGTTTTAGGCCAAACTTTTTACAGAGCCCGCAATTTAGAAAACTGTGATCTTGCCAGCCCACCAGCGCACAGGCAGGGTGTCCGTCTGCAATGCTGATGACCCAGGTTCAGAAACGGACTTGGGACGTCAGAGGGTCAGCCAGGGGGAGAAGGACTGGGCTTCCTAGAGACTGCTCTCCTTCTCCGGGAGGGAGGGGGGTAGAGTGTCCGGCACACCACGGAACTCTGGCAGAGGCTGGGGGATCCATTTGCGCCAGCACCGCCACCTGAGGGGAGTGGGGTGGATGCGGGTCGTCATTGCATGTCACCGCCCCCAGGCACTGCCGCATCCACAAAATTCCGGCCCCCAAGCATGATGCCCTGTTCTGCCACTGCCCCTGCTGTCAACAGTGTTCATCAGGGGTGGTCCTGCTCCTGTGGCACCACCCTGGGCGTAAGCCTGGGCACTTTTGACGGACTGCGGGGAGAGGGCGCCTGCCAACGAAGCCACTGGGGTAAGCCTGGGCATGGGGCAGCGCATGGGTGGCTGAGCTCTTCGGGAAGAGGGAGGGCCAGACTACCAAAAAGAAAAAGAAAATTTTGATCTGGACCCAGGCACCTTAAACACAGCTCATGGCAGTCTGCCTTTGCCAAGAGCTGAAAACAGTTTGTACAGTTGTTAAAGCCTGCTGGTCCTGTTCGTTTTTTAGGTCTTATCAGTCATGCCAAACACTGCAGACCTTCTAAAAAATAACTGTTAGGTTGAAAAACCTTTAGTTACAAAAAGTAATCAGTTCCAATATAATTTATATATAAAATAAACTTTTTTTCTCTTCGCAGTAGTGGGAAACCACTAGGAAACAAAGCGGTTTGCAACTTGAAAGAACAATTGCGGTTTGGTTTCCTAAAAATGGGAACTGAATGTAAGACTGTGTAAAAAACACTTTAAGGTTTGTTTTTTTTTAATCGAATTTCCATTGGTTCCCTCAGGGTGGGAACCATGTTTTAAGTGTGGCCATCTCAGGCTAAATCCCATAACAAATACCCTAATGCAGATTACCAAAAAACTAACTTTTTAAAACTTTGTTTCTCCTCTTCACCTCCGTTGGGTATGTACCCCTTAATCTGCCGTTTGTCCCAATTATCCTCTATCCTACATGGCATCTCCCCCACCCGTCTGCACAGGGAGGTCCGTGACTTACCCCTACTGGTGGGGCTCCCCGGGGGTGGAGTGGGGGGGCCTGCGGGAGGGACAAAGATCAACTTTTGGTCCCTAACGAGCAGGCAGAACATTATACAGGCAGGTCTGGAAGTCCCAGGCCCTTGCATCATGGCTTTTTCCTTTTCTTGATCGCCCCTGAAGGCATGGAGATGCAGTGATGTCAGCACGTGGTTGTGCATGCTCCCACGCATGATCTGCAGCCGCCTGCCATTGCCTCCTCCACTATCTCTGTGACCTTAGCTGCTGTACTCCCAGCCTCCACTGGGAGTCACTTGTGCGCTGGCCACCACAAACTACTCCCACTGGGAGAGGTGAGCTGTCCATGGGACACTCATCTTACCTCCCCACAGCGGGCCCTCCAACACTCTGGGCTCATTCCTGAACCTGGGTCGTCAGTGTCACAGGTGGCAGTGCTACCGCTGTGCCGACAGGCCGACTCAAAACCTAACTTGGAGATTGGAAAATAAATTAGTAGTTAAAGCTGGTTGACCAGAAGGCTGGAGCTATACTTTGGGGCAACTGCTCTCTTCAGGAGGAGAAACAAATCTGATGTTACAACACTAGGGGGACAGTGACCAGAGTGTAGCGTTTGAACTTGTATTCCTTTTTTTTTGTTTTTAAATCTGTTCATTAGATTTTCATAAAACATTACAATGAAATACATCACAAATAGCAGCTCATCACAGTATCTAATTAAGTCACTGTAGTACTGACATCACATACAAGTTTGCATAAAGACATGACAAATGTCCAACTTTGATAGCTGTCTACTGCACAGGGTATGGACTACTTCTCAGTTTGTCAAAGTTTAAGCAGCCATAATCTCTAGGAACAGACAACATTAACCCCATAACAAATAATCATAGGCAAATTATACCTAACAAAAACAAATAATAATAAACAATTAAATAACCAGGAATAGTGCTGCCAGACCCACACCACCTCTCCCATCAGATTTATAAATTCAGGCACCCAGCACCCTAAACCCATCCTAAGAAACAGTGACAGGGTCAGGATCTTCCTACCCATATCATATAATACCTTTAATCAAGTTAAACAGTGAACACTAGGCGCATCATAGTGGCTTCCACAGATGGAAAGGAATCAATAAAAGAACCCCAGACCCATTCAAACATCTCCACTCTGTCCTTCAACTCATAAGTAACCCATTCTAGGATGAGCATCTGAATGATTAAATCTAACTGCATACCCACCATGGGAGATTGACATGAGACCCATGTATCCTGTATTCATTTCCTAGCAAACACACCAGCAGCACTCTGACGACCCTTGGCATCAATTCCCACTTCTCCCCCTCCATGGCATCTACACCTAGTAAGACAGATAGTGGGTTATGTGCCACTAGGGAGCCCAGCCTCAGCCTTAACTGTTCATGTATGTCTGTCCATAACTGTTTAAGATTCGGACAGCTCCTGAAACAATGCAAATAGGTGCCTCATTCCTCCTTACCCCTCCCACACAGTGAAGACACCCCTAGGGTGAATTTACTCTCTACAACAGGAGGGAGATAGAGGTGATAAATACATTTAAATTGAGCCTCCTTATATTTATTACACCACAGGAGCCCCATGTGAGATTCACAAATCAGGGCCAAGATGTCATCAGTGATAGCCCATCCTAAATCTTGCTCCCTAAGACGGCACTTCCCACCCGACCTATCTGGGAACACCTCTCAGAGGCACAAATATATTTTTGCCATGGAACCCCTCGAGTTAGTCTTAGATTTCAAAACCATTTGCTCTAAGCCACTGAGTTTAGCAGTCCAGGGTTTGCATTTGTTTCCGTTACGTAAGTGCGCTGAGACTTGCAGATATCGAAATCTCTGTGGTCTCAGAAGCCACAATCCATCCTCCAGGTCTACCTGTGGGTAAAGTCACAGGGGTCCCACCAAATCAGTGAAACAGGCGGCACCATCCCTACCCCATGCCCAGAAACTTCCATCCTCTAATCCTGGAAGAAAATCCGGGTTCCCTCAGAGGGTTGCTAACAGAGTTTTCTCATGAGCAGTGCCCAATATTTTAGTGACCCATCCCCAGGCCTCTAACCAGTGCAGTACCAGTGGGTTGGGTTCTACAGTGGCTCTATACCTGGCCTGTCCACCTTTATCTAAATAACAAAGAGGGGAAACAGAGCCAGGTCCTTCTTCAAGTGTGGTCCAGCTTGCTCTTTTATCTTCCAATAACCATTCCCGTAACAACTGAATTTGGGCTGCAACATGATATGCTTGAAGGTCTGGAAAACAAAGACTGTCTTTTCGGGTAATACTCTTTAAATGAGTTAAAGCCACCTCAGGTGTTTTGCCCTGCCATAGGAAATCCATGTATCTCACCTCAAAGAGATGAATATCTTTTGCAGTAAGACTCACAGGAAGCATCTGAATAGGATATAACATGCGAGGAAGGATATTCATTTTTAATAGACTGATACGTCCCATCCACAAGATGGAGAGTGCCCTCCACCTGGCCATGTCCCCAACTATTACCTTAAGAAGGGGTGTGTAATTCAACCTGTGCAAATTAGAAAGCACAGGACCCACCTTCAAACCAAGGTAAGTAATGAAGTTAGACACCCGCTTAAATGGGAGTCTAGGAATCCGGACCTCCTCCTACCTGTGGGAGTTCAGATTTATCATAATTGATTTTATATCCTGAAAACTCTGAAAACGATCAAAAAGCTGGATGACCTCTGGCAGAGATTGTTCAGGTTTGGAAAAATAAAAAGCAGATCATCTGCACAGAGTGACACTTTATGAATGGAACCCTCCCCTCCAGATACACCGATTATATTGGGGTTCCTGCAAATATGCTCTGCTAGAAACTGAATAACCAAGGCAAAAAGAAGCAGTGAGAGCAGGGGTAGAAATTAAGTTTTGCAGCCACTGGCCAGCAGGGCTAATGACTGCAAAAATCCACTAGCCCAACAGACTTTTTCCACTGGCCCAACTGGTGTACTTATTGAAATGTTTACCTTCTTCAGTACAAGCCTGCAGAGCTACTTGAAGGAAAATCTTACTAGCCCAATACAAAATCTACCAGTATTTGACTAGTGGACCAGTGCCAATTTCGATCCCTGTGAGAGGGGGCAACCTTGCCTCGTACCCCTTGATAAACCAAACTCCTCAGAAAGATCCCCATTCGTCAAGACTCTAGCCTTGGGAGCTGCATAGAGCAGCTGCACAGATTTTCAAACATTTTCCCTCAGGTTGAACTTCCGTAACACTGCCCTAAGATGAACTTGTATTCTAAGTTCTAAAATTAGCACACAGTTCTATCTCTGTGGCATCACTCACTAGCAGGACGATGATGCTTATTATAAAGCATCATTTGATGAATTTCTGCTGTTTGAAGTCATAAGTAACCAACATAAAACAGGAAAACAAAATCCATTGTAATTTCTCTCCTTAGTTTTTTGGTTAGTACCTTCAAAACCTGTCATAGACAAACTGGTCTATGTCCTTACCTTAGCTATTGGGATTTCTTTGATAGGCAGGTCAAACTGCTCACACAGAGCAATGAACTCCTCTTTAGGGAGTGTCTTGGTGTTGTCTTTGTCTCGCTGGATGAAGGCTTCCTGCAGGCTCATGTTTTTTCTGGTAGTTCTGTTTCATCAGCTCCTCCTGCACCAGCTGCACTATTATGTCTAGCTGGTCTTTATTGACATGCCGTGTTCTGCAGAAGAGAAAAAGAAGAGGAAATCTAGAGAGCAGACCCCAAGTACCATATGGTCATTTCTGCTTTTCTGTGGAAGGGGGTCCTGGTCTCCCAGAGGATTAGCATGTTATGAAATCTGGGGATGCAGTAATCCAGCAGTATAATCAGACATTTTTTTGATGCTTCAACCTCTCCAATAGGAACACCCTAACAGCAAAGGACTAAAAAAGTGACTCCCACACCATGAAACTGGGCTCTTTGGAGCACAGAGTAGAATAACTGGGGGGAGCAATAACTGTTCAGGGAATCTGTTCCAAATAGTTCCTTCTATCCCTCCACACTTTTGGTGTCTTGTACCACTACAGGGTGACAGCGGAGAAAAAATTACTCACCATAGTAATCGTGTTTCTTCCAGGGGATCACGCAGTAGGATTAAACTAATGCAGCTAGCCTTCAGTTTTGAATTGCCATGGAGGGATAGAATTTATGCAAATGATGGAACTCTCATTGGCTCATGCCAATTTCAAACCGTTGCCCCAGTAACTGCTGCACTCTGAAGTGCTCAGATTCATTACGCAGCCAAACAGGGTAAAGACCCTCTAGCTAGCTAAACTATGTAGGTTAACCCCCCTTAATCACGCCCCCAAAAAATGAAAGTCCCTAAAAAAAGACAACAATGTTTACCAACTGGGTAAAGAACCAGAAATGAAAATTACGTACCTATTGTAATTCTTGATCTTTCTCTTCACCATTCATCACTGGTGGGTGGAAGCCGAAGTGCAGCACCCCGCGGGAGCTTTTTTTTTTTTTTGCTTGGGGGAGGAGCTGGCCTACGAGGCTGACGCAATGCGTGGCGCTCACAGGTTGGCCAAAAACGGCCATTGGCTCCTCCTCCACCTCAGTTCTGCTCACTGGACAGACAGGTGAAAAAAGAAGGATAGAAAAGAAAACGAGAGCAGGGAAAGGGAGCCCAAGGGACAACATAAGGAAAAGGATATAAACTGAAAAATGAGTAGGCCGACCAGAGGACAGAGGAGGAGAAGGATCTGGGAGGGTAGGGGCCAAAAGGCCCCCAGTCCCGGGACAGCCATATATGGACAGAAAAGGAAAGGAAAGGAAAAGAGAAGAGAGAGAAAGAGAGGGAAGAAGGAAGGGGGGCCAACATTGATATGTCAGGTGACTCAGATCTTGAGAGACCAGGAAATGCCTCCAGGGAAAGGCTGGCAGCCAAACCACATGCAGCTGTTACCAAGGCTGAATCTTGGTTTACTAATATCCCCTTCAGGGAGCAGATGCATGGAGAGAGTCCTTCCCTCCTCACTCCAATCCCCTGTGGGTGGAGACCACCCTTGGTGAGGATTCTCCACTCCTCCCCTCTGCTGGTTACCGTTTTCCAAGGAAGAACCCACAGAGTTCGGGGGGGGGGAGGAGAGAGGATCCCACCTATTAATATCTCCCTCCCAGGAGGAAGGAGACAGGGAAGTGGAGAAGAAACAATATAAAGAAGGGAGAGGAGGGAGTCCCCACCAGCCCAACCCCATCCGGGGACCCGTGATCAGCATACTCAAGGGGCAGACTGACCCCAGAGATTGTACCAAGGACAAGGGAGAGGGGCCCATCAGAAGTCCCCCACCTTGATCTTATTTGGAAATCCCTACTCGCCCTCCTCCCAAGAGTCCCTCTTGCCACCTCCTAGAACAAGGAGGGACACCAACGAATAGAGGGATCCAACTGTATCCCTGAGGAGGAGGGTGAGCAGGGAGGAGGCATCGCCCAGGGACTGAGGCCTTTTGAGGGGAAGGTGGGTGGGATTCAGTGATGAATGGTGAAGATACACAGGAAGATCAAGAATTACGGTAGGTACAGTACGTAATTTTCATCTTCCCTGTGTCAATATTCACCATTCATCACTGGTGGGTGAGTAGCAAGCCCCTCCAAAGGGGGTCCAGTATTTCCCTGACAGATAGCATCCCTCAGCCCCCCATGGGGAAGACACAGTGGTAGGAGAACCTCTAATGGCCAGTAAGGCCTGTTATTGGTCAGGGCAAGGTGGGGTCCCCTGTTCCCTGGGTGATGGAAGGCGCCCATGCAGTTCCTATCTCACTCTGCGGGAGAAAAGGTGGGTCCCCCGGAACGAGGAGGCCATCACCCTACACTGGGCCAAGGGTGACAACTGTGATAGGCAAAGCCAAGCTGTCCGCCTAATGCAGATCGTTGTCCCTGCAAGCCGTGAAGCAACTTCTCCCTTGACTGGTGCCTTGCCAGCTCCAGGCCTATCACAGAGAGGGCTATGGCTTGCTGGGTAGCCTCCGAATCAGGCAGCAATGCCAGTGCCTGGAGCCAGCATAGCCCACAGATGCCTATTACAGGCAGCGTGGTGCACCTGATGTGAAGCAATGCATAGCATAATCTGTGCAGAGGAGAAAACTCTCCACCCCAGATGATCGAACTCCGCAGAGTCTGGATCTAGGGGCCAGTCGCGGACTGGACGTCTATGCCCAGTAGGGGTGTCCAGTCGCTTCAATCCTGTAGTGGGATACGGCAGAGTGTCTGAAGACCTCTGGGGTGCGCGGTACCGATGCTGGCAGTCCAAAGGGGCAGCAGCTGTGACAGATGGAAGCTGCCAGGTGCTGTACGACACCTCCTGGAAAGGGATAGGCCAGGAGGGGACCACCAAGTGGTTCGTACCGTACTCGTCTAAAAAGGCTTGCGTCGTACACTCAGTATTGCGATGGGTTATATAAGAAATATACAGGTCCCAGACCAGCCTCGCCAGGAAGCGCTGATACTGGGCTTGATTAGAGTCAGAGGACAGGTGGACAGAGGGCTCCTATTCCTCAATGGAGGAAGATGAGGAGGCCGAGGAACCTGAAGAGTCAGACTCCGGCTGCAGAGGGGGAGACAGGCGAAAGGTCTGCTCGTCCATGGCCCTAACATAACGGGGGCAGTCCGCAGCCTGGGATTTGAACTGTTCCCAGGTCAAAGGTCCCGAAGGACCAACATGGTCGGGGGGGGGCTGGACGCAGAGGCAAGGGGGAAGAACTGGCCACGGAACATGGTGTGCCTCTGCCAGGGCGTAAAGACCTAGCAGATGATCCTGGAAGAACAGGGGATCTGTAGGTCTGCTCTGTCACCAGCCTGTGGAGCAATGAAAAATGGTCAGGACTGAGCCCTGTAGGGGAAGCTTCCTTATGAGGGGACCGGAGCCGCATGGATCCAGAAGGGCAGTCCCCAGCCCCACCCGAGGACTCCCTCGAAAGAGATGAGGGACAGAACTTGGATTCAGCACTGCAGCTCCTCCCCAAAGGACTGCAGAGGAGTGCTGCAGCCCCTCACCCCATCCCCTCAATCCCGCCGATTCCAAGGAAGACTTTTTCCTCAGACCCTGTGCCATAGGAACCCCCATCTCCAGAGGCTCCCCAAGGAGAGCCGCAGTGGAGGGGGATCTGGTCCTAGTCTTAAGAGGGGGGAGGGCGGCACTGCGGGCAGCAGCCAATACCTCCTCCAAAGCCCAAACCACCACTCCCATAGCAATGGGGCCGCTGACCCGCACCACCACACTAGCACCACCATTGGCCCGGGGGTCAGAGCCGGTTGCAGTCACGGGGCACCTGGGGAGGCACAACGGTCCTGGGCCCGTGAGAACCCACTGACTCTGGGGAGTCAGGCTGCCAGTTCAGGTCAACCTCCTGTTCATCTGGCTGCGGAGAGGAGGCGATCCAGAGGAGCTCCAGACTGGTGACCCCGGGGGCTCTCCTGCCTATGGCACCGTGAGCGGTGCCACAGGTAGACCCAGCAACCCTTGTGGTGCCACCCTGATCACCAGATTCACAAATGGCTCCAGGTCGATGCCGGCGGGTGGCGCCAAGGAATGCCCGCACTAGACCCAGCAACTGTGGGCCCTCACAACTGGGGAGCCTGCACCTCTGAAGAGGTGACCACCAGGGTGGTGCTCCTGGCCCAGCCCCAGGTGGAGCCAGACCGGTCCTCTGGCACTGCAGTAGAGATCTCCTCCATGGCAAGGCTAGATGAGAAGGAAGACCCCTCCTCACTGGACCGTGTAGGCCTGGGAGGGGACCCGGAGGAAGGGCAAAGAGTCCTACACTTGGACTGACAAGAGCGATACTGCCCCCCGAAAGTCGGCGGAGCCCTGATGACTTTCAACGCACGGTGCTTCAGAACGTGGCGGTCCATCGAGAAGCAGTCATTGCAATGATCTATGTCATGCTGGGGTCCAAGGCAGGGAAGGCAGACATCATGCGGGTCCATCATAGAAATTTGCCAGCCGCAGTGACACCAACGCATAGGAGGCCAGCCCACTTTCGAAGAATGCTTCTTGCCCCTCGAACCTGGCATGATGCAATGGTAACTCAAAACTTAAAACAGAAAAGACTCTATGCCATTAAGGTAAGAAAAGGAAAGGTCTTACTGGATCTTCAGTAACAGCGCCAAGTGGTGAACGGCAGAACTGAGGCGGATTACTTAGGTGGCCTTGACAGTGGCTCTGAGACGGCATAGAAAACGGATCCGAGGACTGACTAGGCCACAATGGCACACTTTGAACTCTTCTCAGCTGCAGGCGAGGTGATGTCTCGATGGCAGGATAAGCAGAACTGAGGTGGAGGAGGAGCCATTGGCTGTTTCTGGCCAACCTGCAAGCACCACGCAGTATGTCAGCCTTGTGTGCAGCGCTGGTCCTCCCCCAAGCAAAATAAAAAAAAAGCTCTCGCAGGGTGCTGTGCTCCAGCTTACACCCACCAGTGATGAATGGTGAAGATTAACATTTGTAGCTTGTGACAGCAGGGATGCAGAACTAGAGTCTGTCCCCCTTTTCCCTTCGTTCAGGTAGGGGAGGCAGGGTGGGAGCTTTAACCCTACTGAGTGATCCCCTGGAAAAAACAAGATTACTATGGTGAGTAATTTTTTCTTCTAACCCCAGGAATATGAAAATTACGTACCTACCGTAATTCTTGATCTTCCTGTATATCTTCACCATTCATTTCTGGTGGGTGTCATCCGGAGGTGCAGCACCCAGCGGGAGCTTTTTTTTTTTTGGCATTCACCTCAAGGAGGAGGAGTCGGCACCATGGTGCCATTCACGAGGTGGATGCACGGTGTCACGCTTGTGGGTTGGCCATAGCTGGCGCTGGCTTCTCTCTCGCCTCAGTTCTGCACACCAGTGAGAGGAAAAAAGTATAGAGAAAGTGAAGGCTGGAGCAAGAGAGCCCAAGGGACAGAAAAAGGAAAGGAATTAACCCAAAAAGAAATATACCGACCAGAGGACAGAGGCAGAGGAGGACCCATGGGTGTGGTGCTGGCCCCAGCCCCTGGACAGCCAGCCAGAGCACTGAAAGGAGGGAAGAGAGAACAGAGAAGAGAGAAGAGAAAAAAAGGAGGGGGGGGGAGAGGAGGTAAGGAGAAGACACCCTTGGACAGGGCCCCCCCCCTTGGTTGCCATCTCTCCCGAGACTCAAGGGAGAAGAGGAGGGGGGCCCTATCCAATGGACCTCGTCTCCATTCCCCTCAGTATACTGCTTACTGTGTCCTGCAGAAGAAAAGCTCCTTCCTGGATAGTGTCTAATTCTGCTTCTATGAAGTCCAGGATCTGGACTGGCTCCAGCTGGGACTTCTGGACATTTATCAGGAAACCCAGAGACTCCAGTATGCTTCAGGTGAGAGCCATGGAGGCTCTGGTTTGTTGCAGAGACTGGCCTACCACTAGCCAGTCATCTAGGTATGGGAACACAGTCACTCCCTGCCTTCTCAAGTGTGCCACTAGCACAGCTAGACACTTTGTGAATGGCCTGGGGGCTGAGGTTAAGCCGAATGGCATTGCTGCAAACTAGTAGTGGCCTGAGGGCAATCTGAACCTCAGGAACTTTCTGTGGCTGGGTCAGACTGGGATGTGGAAATAGGCATCCTTTAGGTCCAAGGATGCCAACCAGTCTCCTGTTTGCAGTGTAGGGATAATCATGGGCAAAGTGACCATTTTGAACTTTGGCTTTGTCACATGCTTGTTTAGAAGTCTCAGATCCACAATGGGTCCCCAGTACCATTTTTCTTCTGGGTGAGGAAGTATCTGGAGTAGAATCCTTTGCCCCTGTGTAGCAGGGGGACAGGTTCCACTGCTCTGATGGCCAGTAGGTTTGCCACTTCTGCCTCCAGGAGGATTCTGTCTGCAGAAGTAGCCGGGGCAAAATTTCTGGCTCTTAGTTTGGTAAGTGATTTGAAGCTTAGAGACAGTCCCTGGCTCACTACCTCCAAGACCCACTTGTTTGTGGTGATGGAGTACCTAGATTGGAGGAAGTGAGCCAGCCTGCCTCTTACTGGTAGGGGGGAGACGACCTGTACCAGCCCATCAGGGATTCTGTTTGGGCTGGGTCTGAGCTTAAGGTACCTGGGTGGACCTTCTCATGGTCCTTCTGCCCCTATCTCTAAAGTACCCCCTTGCCTGCTGGTAGTCTGGCATTGCCTGAACTTGGAAAAAGAGCCTAGAGTAGGATCACCTATCCCTGCTTCCCCTGTACTGGGACCTGTATCAGGTTGGAGGGCTTCTCCTTTGCAGAGCTGCTTCTGAAAGTGGATTTGTACTCCTCCACCTTCTTCATGTACGCTTCAGTCTTATCCCTGAAGAGAGAATCACTCTCACAGGGAAAATCCATTGCTTTAGTCTGAGTGTCCTGAGACAGGTTTGTGTCCCTGAGCCAAGCAAACTACTTCATTGACACTGTAAGTGCCATGAGCCTGGCTGCAGTGTCATCCGCGTCCACAGTCATATGCAACTGGTACTTGGTGGCATCCAGTGCTGTCCTGGCAGTCTCTGCCAGGTCCACTGCTATCTCCCCAGACATTTTGTCTGTCATTACCAACACCATATTCCATAGTGCCTTCTGCTATTGGGCTGCATAAGCCATGTAGTTAGCGTGCCTCACTAACAGAGAGGCTGCCAGGTACCCCTTTTTACCCATTCCGTTGATTTTTCTGGAATGTTTGTCAGGGAGGTGGGATGACAGAGGTATTCTGGCCTTGTCACATGCTGCAGCTTGAACCACCCCTTCATGGTCTGGGTGGTTAAACAGAAAGAAAAAATTACTCACCTTAGTAATGTTGTTTCTTCTAATGGAGTCTTGCTGTATTCTGACAATAGCAGTGAGTCCCAACCTTCGAACTGCCCCGGAGATGAAAGAGTTAACTTTCCATGCCAGGCATGGAACGCTGAGCTCAAGCTCGGTTGAGACTCTGTCTGTTGCTGTTTAAACTCAAACCATCAGATCTTTTCGAGCTAAACTCACTAAGGTCCTGTGTGGAAGCTGTAAACCTACACTAGCCAACTGGCTACTAAACATAAAAACAAATTTTTTTTTGGTCCCAAACAAAGACTCAAGTCAGGAGACCCAAAAATGAAAAACACAACACCCACTCACCCAAGAAAAGGGGTGAAAACAACAAGGTGGGGCACCTACTGAGTGCCAACACTGCCACTGCCCACCCACATCCCAAAAGAAAAATTACTCACCTTAGTAATGTTGTTTCTTCTAATGGAGTCTTGCTATATTATGACTATTGCAGTTTGTCCCACCATTAGAACTGCTCCGGAGGTGAAAGAGTTAACTCCATTCTAAGAATGGAACTTAGAACTCGAGCTCTATGGAGAAGCTCTGTCTTGGTTATTTCAAACTCAAACTGTCAGATCTTCGAGCAAAAACTCACTAAGGTCTGTGTGGAAGCTGTAACCTACACTAGCCAACTGGCTACCTAAATATTAACACCCAATGCTGGTCCCAACACAAAGACTCAAGTCAAGGGACCAAAAGTAATAGTATAATATAATAATATGAGAAGTAATATAAGATAAAATAAAAACACCACCCCAAAACCCCAAGAAGGGGTGGAAATATATATAATGGGCATAACTAGTACCCACACTAGGCCCACCCCATACCCAAGTAGAAGTTCTGAGAGGGGCAGGTTGGGAGTCATAATATAGCAAGACTCCATTAGAAGAAACAACATTACTAAGGTGAGTAATTTTTTCTTCAAAACATGAAGTCTTGCTATATTATGACTATTACGGACTACACAGCAGTACCTCCATGGAGGAGGGACAGAACCTACTTAGGGAATAGGCTCTGAAGCACAGCTGTGCCAAACCAAGCATCTCTCCTGGCCTGGACATCCAGGGAGTAATGCTTGGTGAAAGTGTGTACCGTTTTCCAGGTAGCTGCTTGACATATTTCTAAAATAGGGATGTCTCTAGCAGCAGCTATAGATGCCGCTGTACCTCTGGTAGTGAGCCCTCAGGCCTGAAGGGGGAACCTTCCCCAGTTTTTGATAACAAAATTGGATACAAGAGACAATCCACCTGGCAATGATCTCTTAGTGGCACCTCTTTTTCTCCGACCTCACCATAAGTGAGAAAAAGTTGAGGGATTCAAACTCTGGACCCTGGGTACGCTCTATATAGTAACGAGGGCCCTCTAAACATCTAAACTGTGCAATCTCCTCTCGCCAGAGGAGAATGATCAGTGAAAACACTGGAAGGAGATAGATTGATTAAGATGGAAATCTGAAACCACCTTCATAAAAACTTCCTGTTAGTCCTGAGGACTACCTTATCCTTGTGGAAAGAAATAAAGTCAGTTTCTACTGACAAGGCTTGTAACTCACTTATGCGCCTGGCAGAAGTGATAGCCACTAGGAAAACAGTTTTCCAAGTTATGTACTTAAGCTCTGCAGAAGACAGAGGTTCAAAAGGGGGTTGCATTAACTGAGCAATGCAAACATTAAGATCCCAGACAGGGGCCGGATCCCTAAAAGGTGGATTAGTATGAAGTAATCCTTTAAAAAACTTGGAAAATACAGGGTGAGCGGAAAGAGAGGAGGGCTTTCCTGCTGAAACAAAAACAGAGACAGCTGCCAAATGTACTTTCAGGGTAGCTGGTCTCAGGCCCAAAGAATTAAGATGGACCCTATAGTCCAAAACAATGGGCAAATCAGCAGATTCCGGGGAAATATGTTTCCCAGAACACCAGATGGAAAAACTTTCCACTTAGAATTATAAGTAGCCCTAGTGGAAGGCTTCCTAGAAGCCTTTAGGATTTCAAGAACACCTTGAGAAAGGTGAAGGTCAGCAATCTAGCTCCTCAAGAGCCGGGCCTTGAGGTTGAGGGATTTGAGGTCTGGATACCAAACTCTCCCTGGGCACAGGTTAACAGGTTGTGATTCCTGGGAGACACAGGGAAGATGGACTGCTAGGGACAGAAGGAGTGGGTACCAGGGCTGCCTGGCCCAATCTGGGGCAATCAGAATCACCCTGCAAGGCTGGGATCTGATTTTGACTAGCACCTTGAATAGGAGAGGGAAGGGGGAAAGGCGTAAGAAACTTCCCTTCCCAATCTAGGAGAAAGGCATCCAGGGGACTAAGCCCAACACTGGGGCCTGCAACAGAACAGTGGAAGTTGGTGATTGTCTGGGTCTGCAAAAGATCTATCTGAGGGTGCCCATCTGGCAAAACTATCCCAGTATTTGAGGATCCAGAGACCATTCGTGATGGCCCTGGGAAATCCTGCTGAGAGCATCTGCCAGGACATTGTCCTTTCCTGGAAGGTGAACTGCTATGTGGAAGTGTTCAGGGAATAGGCCAGAGACCACAACTTCATTGCCTCGGTGCACAAGGTCGAAGACCGAGTGCCCCCTTGCTTGTTGATGTACCACATTATTGTGGTGTTGTCTGTTCTGACTTGTACCACTTTGTTCTGAACAGACGCAGAAAACACTTGAAGTGCTAGAAAGACAGCTCTGAGCTCCAGCAAATTGATGTGGAGCAGAGATTCCTGAGGGGACCACACTCCCTGAGTGGAGAGGTCACCCATGTGGGCTCCCCACCCCAGGAAGGATGCATCCGTAGTGAGGGTCAAGGAGTGACACAGAGGAATGAAAGGGACCCCCAGCCTTAAATTGCTCTGATCCTGCCACCACTGGAGGGCCTGGATCAGGGTTCGAGTCACTGGGACCAACTTGGAAAGGGGGTCTCTTCTCTGAGACCAAAAGGCTCTCAAGTGAAACTGAATGTCCCTCATCTGAAATCTTGCTCCTTGCACTACAGCTGTGGACGCAGCCATGTGCCCCAGGAGCTGCAAGAAGTATCTTGCTGGTCGAGAGACCTGCAGAGTGAAAGAGGAGGCCAGAGCCACCAGGTTCCTTACCCTCTCTAAGGGTAGGAAGGCTCTGGCCTGCTTTGTGTCCAATTCTGCACCTATGAAGGTGAGCACCTGAACAGGTTCCAGAACTGACTTTGGAAGATTGAGCAATAAGCCCAGAGAGGTGAGCAGCTGCTGGGTAACTTGCAGGTGAGATTTGACCTGTTCTGGGGACTGGCCTACAATGAGCCAGCTGTCCAGGTAGGGAAAGACAGCAATCTTTTGCCTTCTTAAATGAGCAACTGCTACTGCCAGACATTTTGTGAATACCCTTGAGGCAGAGGTGAGGCCGAAGGGCATTGCTCTGAACTGGTAGTGACCTGAGGGCAGTTCGAATCTGAGGTACTTTCGGTGGGAGCTTCTGATTAGGACATGAAAAATAGGCATCCTTGAGGTCCAGGGAGGCTAGCCAGTCCCTGGCCTAGAGAGGTAAAATCATTGCCAGAGTTACCATTTTGAACTTTGGTTCCAAAAGGTGCTTGTTCAGATATCTCAGGTCTAAAATGGGCGCCATTCTCCTGTCTTTTTGGGGTAAGGAAATATCTGGAGTAAGAGCCTTGCCCTGATGTAGGGAGAAACCCTTTCACAGCTCAGAGAGCCAGGAGGGACTCTAAAGGGTTTGCAGGTGGAAAGATCTGATTCTCATCTTTGGAAATTTTTTGAAGCTGAGAACCAGACCCTGACCTACTACTTCCAGGACCCACTTGTCTGAAGTTAGAGACTCCCAGTTCACGACAGTAAGCCAACCTGCCCCTACAGGTAAAGGAGAATCGCCCTGGGCACCCCAACAGGGTGCCTGTTTGGCAGGTGCTTTAGGCTGAGGGGTGGGGCAGGCCTGCTCACACCCGCCTGCCTCTCCTCTGAAGAACCCCCCTGAACATAAGCAGAGGAGGCCTGGGATTGGTAAAAGGCCTGTGAAAGGCCTACCCCTACCCCTGGTGGTCTGCCTCTGAGGAGTGGCTTGCCGCTCCTTGGCCTGAGCACTCTTATAGGTAGTCCTATATTCACTCCCGAAACAGAGAATTCCCTACCACAGGAAAATCCATAGCCTTAGTCTGGGTATCCTGTGACAAGCTAGTACACCTGAGCCAGGCCAACCTGCGAAAAGCTACAGATGTAGCCATGACTCTAGAGGATACATCATTAAAATGCACAGCATTGGATGCCTCAATGCCATCAGCAGCCACCTGCTCCAGCTCATTAGCAAGCTGGCCAGAGGCCTGTTTGGCCAAAGCCATGACAGTGTCCCATCTAGATTTTGAAACCTTGCTACATAAGCCATAGTAATTTGCTTGCCTGAGTCCCAAGGACGTGCCATGTATTTTTTTTGCCATGGCATCAATCTTCCTGGAATCCTTGTCAGGAGGATGTAAAGCCAAGGGAATATTAGCTTTATCACAGGCTGCAGTCTGAACCACACCAACATGACTGCAATGCTGTGAAAGGAATTCTGTATCAGGACCTGACAGAGTGTACCTCCTGTCCATCTTTTTGTCCACAGGAGGCACAGAATTAGGAGCTTTTACAAATTTTTATTGTTTGTTTCCTAAATGAATTATGCAAGGGAATAGACAATCTCCTAGACTCTGGAATACCCATCCTTTCTACAAAATCAGGTTCCTCTTGCTCATCCACAGCTTCCTCCAATGGGAGCTGGAGGGATTCAGCAACCTTTTTATAAAACAGAAAATGAGAAGGGGACTCAGAAAGCATAGGGGAGATTCTAAGGGTCAGTCTGGGAGATGTCGGTTCAATGGGCACATCCAGACTCTCAAAGTCACATTCTCACTGTTCATAATCCTCCTCCCCTCCTCTGGTTCATAAAATCTCCAATATCATATTCTTGAACCGGTGGAACCGACAGACCAACCTTTTACCAGACAGAGGCGGTTCGGACGGAACCAGAGAAAGTGACTGTACAATTTGTATAGCTTTTGCTATTTCTGCAGCAGTTGGGAAGAATTTTGGACTCCCTACCTGCTGATTTTTAGTTTTCTTAGCTGGAACTGGCTCCTCAGAGCCAGCTACGTTGCCGAGGAAGTCTCGCCCTGGTCAGAGGCACTCCCTCGGTTCGGTTGGCACTGAACGGGCTGTCATCGGGTCAGCGGACTTTTGGCCTCTGTTCCTGAGCCTGCCCACTCTCTTATCCAGGGTGGCTGCAGGGAAATTTTACAAATCTGGCAGTCTGAATTGAGGTGGTCAACCCCAGACAATAAACACATGTAGTGTGTGGGTCAGCCTTGGCAAAGGCTTCCCCACAGACACTACAGTGTTGAAACCCAGTGGGCCGGTTTTTCTTTTGGGTTTCTCAGACATGATGCCAGCCTAACCAAGAAACTTGCCCTTTTAACGGCAGTGCCAGGCAAGACACCCTTATCGGTTCCCAACCGTGTCACGGGTCATGGAAAAAAACGTAATGAAATCCGTTTTTTTTAGAACCGATAAGAACCAGGAACCGCACTCTAAAAGCTTTAAAATGCTTACTCTTTAAAGTTTTAACCAACCTGATTGGTTCGAACCGAACCGAAAAAACATTTACAAGTTCCACACAGAAATAAAACCTGTCTATTACTTACAATACCACAGACAGAGCTTGAATCGATCGGTTTGCGGTTAAAATAATAATACTCGCGGTTGAATTTAACCGAGAAAATACTGTTTAAACCGAGAAATGAACCGAGCAGTAGGAGAAATCTCGGGCGACTGTTCAGTGGTGAGTAAAGAAATCTGACAGTTTGAGTTTGAAATAACCAAGACAGAGCTTCTCATGAGCTCGAGTTCTAAGTTCCATTCTTAGAATGGAGTTAACTCTTTCACCTCCAGAGCAGTTCTAATGGTGGGACAAACTGCAATAGTCATAATATAGCAAGACTTCATGTTGTTTGAAACAGAGGTTCTGAGAGGGGAAGGCAGGGGAGGTCAGAATACAGCAAGACTCCATTAGAAGAAACAACATTGCTAAGGTGAGTAATTTTTTCTTCAAACAACATGAAGTCTTGCTGTATTCTGACTAACAGCTGAACTACCAAGCAGTACCTCCATGGAGGAGGGACAGAACCTACTTAGGAAATAGGCTCTGAAGCACAGCTGTGCCAAACCGAGCATCACTCCTAGCCTGGATATCCAGGGAGTAATGCTTGGTAAAAGTGTGAACTGTTTTCCAGGTAGCTGCTTGACATATCTCTAGAATAGGGACATCCCTGGCAGCAGCCAGGGAAGCGGCTGTACCTCTGGTAGAGTGAGCCCTCAGGCCTGAGGGTGGAACCTTACCCAGTTTTTCATAACAAAATTGGATACAAGAGACAATCCACCTGGCAATGGATCTTTTAATGGCAGGTTTCCCTTTACCAACCTCACCATAAGTGAGGAACAGTTGGAGGGAGTCAAACCTGTGACCCTTGGTACGTTCTATGTAGTAGCTAAGGGCTCTTTTCACATCTAAACTGTGCAGCCTCCTCTCACCAGAGGAGGAATGGTCAGTGAAGTACACAGGAAGAGACATAGATTGATTAAGGTGGAAATCTGAAACCACCTTAGGCAAAACTTCCTGTTAGTCCTGAGGACCACCTTATCTCTATGAAAGGAGATAAAATCAGGCTCCACTGACAAGGCTTGTAACTCACTTATGCATCTGGCAGAAGTGATGGCTACCAGAAACACAGTTTTCCAAGTCAAGTACTTAAGCTCTGCTGAAGACAAAGGCTTAAAAGGGGGTTGCATAAGCTGAGCAATGCAAACATTAAGTTCCCAAGCAGGGGCAGGGTCCCTGAATGGAGGGTTGGTATGAAGCAATCCCTTGAAAAACTTGGAGAATACAGGGTGAGCTGAAAGAGAAGAGGGCTGACCTGCTGAAATGAAAGCAGAAACAGCTGCCAGATGCACCTTCAGTGTAGCTGGTCTAAGCCTCAAGCTATTTAAATGGACCATATAATCAAAGACTATGGGCAGATCAGCAGACTCTGGGGAAATATGCGTTCCACAGCACCATATGGAAAATCTTTTCCATTTGGAATTATAAGTAGTCCTGGTGGAAGGTTTCCTAGAAGCCTTCAGAATATCCATTACACCTTGGGAGAGGTGTAAATCAGCAAATTCTAACTCTTCAAGAACCAGGCCTTGAGATTGAGAGATTTGAGATTCGGATACCAAACCCTCCCCTGAGCACAGGTAAACAGGTTATAATTCCTGGGAAGACACAGGGAAAGATGGACTGCTAAGGACAGCAGAAGTGGATACCAGGGCTGTCTGGCCCAGTCTGGAGCAATCAGGATCACCTTGCAGGGTTGAAACCTGATTTTGACTAGCACTTTGAACAGGAGAGGGAGGGGAAAAGCATACAGGAACTTCCCTTCCCAAATGAGAACTAAGGCATCCAGGGGGACTGATCCCAACACTGGGGGCCTTTAGCAAAAAAGGGGAAGTTGGTGATTGTCTGGGGCTGCAAAAAGATCTATCTGTGGGGTGCCCCATCTGGAAAATATCACCTCCAAGACCAGGGGATCCAGTGACCATTCGTGATGGCCCTGAGATATCCTGCTGAGAGCATCTGCCAGGACATTGTCCTTGCCTGGGAGGTGAACTGCTGTGAAGGAGGTGTTCAGGGAATAAGCCAGAGACCACAACTTCATTGCTTCTGTGCACAAGGCCGTAGACCGAGTGCCTCCTTGCTTGTTGATGTACCACATTGTGGTGGTATTGTCTGTTCTGACCTGGATAACTTTGTTCTGAACAGATTTGGAAAAAGCTTGAAGTGCTAGAAATACTGCTCTGAGTTCCAATAGATTGATGTGAAGCAGAGATTCCTGAGGGGACCACAACCCCTGGGTAATCAGGTCGCCTAAGTGAGCCCCCCCACCCCAAGAGGGAGGCATCTGTAGTAAGGATTAAGGAGTGGGACTGAGTGACAAAGGGAACTCCCTGTCTTAGACTGTTCTGATCCTGCCACCACTGTAAGGCCTGGATCAGGGTTCGAGTCACTGGGATCAATTTGGTCAGAGGGTCCTTCCTTTGAGACCAAAAGGCTCTCAAATGGAACTGAATGTCCCTCATCTGAAATCTTGCTCCCTGCACCACTGCTGTGGAAGCAGTCTTGTGCTCCAGGAGCTGTAGAAAATGCCTTGCTGGTCGAGACACCTGCAGGGTGAATGAGGAGGCCAGAGAGATAAGGGTCCTTGCCCTGTCCAGGGGAAGGAAAGCTCTGGCCTTTTCTGTGTCTAGCACTGCACCTATGAAGGTGAGGAGCTGAACAGGCTCTAGAACTGACTTTGAGAGATTCAGAAGGAAACCCAAAGAAGGTGAGCAGTTGCTGAGTTATCCGTAGGTGTAACTTGACTTGGTCTGGGGACTGGCCTACTATGAGCCAGTCGTCCAGGTATGGGAAGATGGCAATCCTTTGTCTTCTTAGAGAAGCAACTACTACTGCCAGGCATTTTGTGAATACCCTTGGAGCAGAGGTTAGACCGAAGGGCATTGCTCTGCACTGGTAATGGCCTGAGGGCAGCTCGAACCTGAGGTACTTTTGATGGGAGCTTCTGATGAGAATATGGAAGTAGGCATCCTTGAGGTCCAGGGACACTAGCCAGTCCCCTGGCCTTAGAGAGTGTAGAATAATTCCCAGAGTCACCATTTTGAATTTTGGTTTTAAAAGGTGCTTGTTTAAGTATTTGAGATCCAGGATGGGCCGCCATTCTCCTGTCTTTTTTTGGGGTAAGGAAGTACCTGGAGTACAACCCTTTGCCCTGGTGTAGGGGTGGAACCCTTTCCACAGCTCTGAGAGCCAAGAGGGAAAATACCTCTGCCTCTAGGGCAAGTGCCTCTGAGGGATTTGCAGGTGGAAAGGATCTGGCTCTCAGCTTTGGAAATTTTTTTGAAGCTTACTATTTCCAGGACCCACTTGTCTGATGTTAGAGACTCCCAGTCCTGGACAAAGTAAGCCAGCCTGCCCCCTACAGGTAGTGGAGAATTGGCCCTGGCCAACCCATCAGGGTGCCTGTTTGGCAGGGGGTTTTGGCTGAGGGGTGGAAGCAGGTCTGCTTGTACCCCTTCTGCCTCTCCCTCTAAAGAACCCCCTCTGAGCATAGGCAGAAGAGGAGGCCTGGGCTTGGTAGAAAGGCCTATGAAAAGGCCTGCCCCTGCCCCTGGGGTGCTGCCTCTGAGGAGTGGCCTGCCTTTCCTTGGCCTGTGCACTCCTATAGGTGGTCCTATATTCGTCCATTTTCTTCATGTAATTCTCTGTCTGCTCCCCAAACAGAGAATTACCCACAACAGGAAAATCCATGGCCTTAGTCTGGGTATCCTGTGACAGACTAGTACATCTGAGCCAAGCCATTCTACGAAGTGCCACAGATGTAGCCATGACTCTAGATGACACATCATTGGAGTCCACTGCAGCATGGAATTGCACCTTGGATGTCTCAATACCATCAGCAGCCACCTGCTCCAGCTCCTTGGCAAGCTGGCCAGGGACCTGTTTTGCTAAAGCCATGACAGTGTCCCATCTGGATTTCTGATAACTAGCAGTATAGGCCATATAGTTGGCCTGTCTGAGTCCCAAGGATGCTGCTATGTACTGTTTCTTTGCCATGGCATCAATCCTCCTGGAGTCCTTGTCTGGGGGGTGTGAAGCCAAGGGAATATTTGCCTTATCACAGGCTGCAGCCTGCACTACCCCAACATGGCTGCATTGTTGTGCAAGGAACTCCGTATCTGAGCCTGACAATGTATACCTCTTGTCCATTCTCTTATCCACGGGAGGTATAGTATTAGGAGTCTTTAAAATCTTAAATGTTTGTTTC
Organism: Neoceratodus forsteri; assembly: GCA_016271365.2. NCBI lineage: Eukaryota > Metazoa > Chordata > Ceratodontiformes > Ceratodontidae > Neoceratodus > Neoceratodus forsteri. The sequence continues at coordinate 1,077,818,292 of CM057452.1, read as the reverse complement.
CCAAAAGATTTGTGTAAGAGAATAGACAGCCTCCTAGACTCTGGGATATCCATCATTTCCACATAGTCAGGCTCCTCCTGGTCATCCACAGCTTCTTCCATAGGAAGCTGGAGGGTTTCAGCCACTTTTTTATAAAACATGAAATGGGAAGGGGACTCAGAAAGCCTAGGAGGAGACACTCCTGAAGGTCTGTCTGGGGAGATGTCCGGGTCAATGGGCACATCCAGACTTTCAAAACCACATTCACTTTCCTCATACTCCTCTTCCTCCTCCTCCGGTTCATAATATTCCTCTAAATCATAATCTTGAACCGGTGGAACCGGCTGAACCGAGCACCTCCCTGCTGGTGCCGGTTCGGTCGGAACCGGGGAAAGCGACTGTACAATTTTTATCGCTTTGGCTATTTCTTCAGCGGTTGGAGAAGAAAGTTTTGGCTCCACACCAGCTGATTTTTCCTTTCTAGTTCTCTTATCCAGAACCGACTCCTCAGAATCGGCTCTCCTTTTGCTCGAAGAAGTCTCGCCCTGGTCAGAGGGCACTCCTTCTGGTTCGGTTTGAACCGAACCGGGCTGGCCATCCGGTTCAGCGGACTTTTTGGCCTCCCTTTCCCTGAGCCTACCAACTCTCTTTTCTAGGGTAGCTGCAGGAAAATTTTTACAAATCTGGCAGTCTGCATTGAGGTGGTCAAACCCCAGACAATAAACACAGGTGGTGTGGGGGTCAGCCTTAGCAAAGACTTCCCCACATACACTACAGTGTTGAAACCCAGTGGGCCGGTTTTCTTTGGGTTTCTCAGACATTGTGCAGTCCTAACCAAACTTACCCTTTTAATGGCAATCAAGCAGGCAAGACCCTCTTATCGGTTCCTGACCGTGTCACGGGTCGTGGAAAAAACTGTAATAAAATCCGTTTTTTTTAGAACCAATAAGAACCGGTAACCACACACTAAAAGTACAAATAAAGATTTTTAACAGCTTGATCGGTTCAAACCGAACCAATGAACCGTTTACAAGTTCCACACAGAATAGAAATAAATATATAGTACTCACAAATACCACAGACAGAGACTGAACTGACAGGTTATGGTTTAAATTCGGTCGAAAACCGAGAAAAGCGGTACTTTAACCGACAAATTGAACTGAGCAGAAGGAGAAATCTCCGGAGCGACTGTTCAGTGAGGCGGAGTAAAGAATCTGACGGTTTGAGTTTAAACAGCAACAGACAGAGTCTCAACCGAGCTCGAGCTCAGCGTTCCATGCCGGGCATGGAAAGTTAACTCTTTCATCTCCGGGGCAGTTCGAAGGTTGGGACTCACTGCTATTTTCAGAACACAGCAAGACTTCATGTTGTTTGAATGCTGAATTAGCCCTGTCAAGCTGATATTTTATCTATTTTCTTATCCACTCTGGAATAGAGGTAGGGGTTTGTAAAATCTTTAAGACAGCCTTCCTTAAAGATTTGTGTATGGGGAGCAAGAGCCTTCTAGTGGGGGCAATCCCCATCATATCAAGGAACTCCGCTTCCTCCTCATCCTCCACAGTCTCCTGGATTTAGGGTATGAACCATCTGTTTTACAAATGAATAATGAGAGTAGTAGTTCTCAGTTCCCGGGGGGCCCGAAGTCCTGCTTCGGGCATACCTCTGGTTCTATAGGTTCCCATGCCTCTTCTTCTTACTCTTCTCCCTCATCATAACACATATACCGGTTCCTAAGCCACTGGAGCCTGGGCAGGAACTGGAGGGACTGGTGTGGTCACTGGAACCACAGCCTCTAATGCCTGCAGGATTTGCAGGGCCTTTGCTATGCTCTCAGCCAAGGGCATTGCTGGTCTGTCCGCTGAGTGCTCCTTTGCCTTCTCGGCCAGAGGTGTAGCGATATGCTTTGTTTTTGCTGGAACCGGTTCACTAGCCTGTTCCACTGGCCTTTTAGTTTTTGAGAAGTCAGCTTTCTCAATGGATTTTGGACCCACTGACTCTTTAGGCCTTTCTTTATCTTTTTTTGAAATAGAAGAGAAGGATTCCTCATCAGAAGGCTTAGAAGGAGATGCAGCAGTGGCCATTTGCTCCGACTTTTTAGCCCTTTTCTTTAAGGTTTTAGGACATAAAGTTTTGCAGATCTCACAATTGGCAAAAATATGACTGGGTCCTAAACAAACAATACACAAATCATGCCTATCTGCCTTAGCTAAAAGTTGACCACAGTTAATGCAGTTCTTGAACCCAGTCGGTCCTGTATTTTTCTTTCGTTTGGGTGTTTCTGACATGGATATCAGACACACAAGAAAAAAACCCAAGTTAAACAAATGGTCAGTTCCGGAACTGACAGAAATATAAATAGTAAACCCAAAGCGATTGGTTCCTTATACAAGCTGGGAACCGGAAGCAGCTCGGTTCCTGACAGGAAAAGGAACCGCGGCTGAAGAAAAATAAAATTTAAACTGAATAATGTTATGGATCCGAAAAGGAACTGGAACGCTAACAGTAAATAAAGTGTTCTCTGAGGTAAAAACCTCACAAAATAGTGGTTCCTCGTGGTTCCGCGGAACGAGTGAGGAACCGAAAAAACGAAGAAAAACACCCAAATAACTAAAACTAATTAACCTGAATGGGGAAGAAATAAATAAAAAGTAAATAAACATTACTTAGCATCAAAATAAATGTCTACAAGTAAGTAGTGGAGAGCTCTCTGAGGCGTCTGAACTGGCAGGTGGAGAACTGAATCTGAGCACTTCAGAGTGCAGCAGTTACTAGGGGCAGCAGTCTGAAATTGGTATGAGCCAATGAGAATTCCATCATTAGCATAAATTTCATCTCTCCCCGGCAGTTCAGCACTGAAGGCTGACTGCATTAGTTTAATCCTACTGAGTGATTCCTGGAGTTAGAAGGAGACAGTATGGTTAGTGTGTAATGCAAACATAGAAACCTTACAGGTATAAAAAGACAAGAGTCCATAGAGATTTCCCGAGATTCATCAGGGTTCTAGCTACTGTTTCTGAGTCCCATGCCTACAAACACTCTGATATTGTGAATGTGATTTTCCTCCCTAGAGCTTGTTTTTGGTTATGCCGAGCTGGTGGAACTGGGGTCTGGCACTAATAACGTGTTGTCAACAACTAGCATTCGGTAGCGGGTAAAAATGTCACAAACTGTGAACTATAAGCACGGATGGACATTCTGCTTAGTTCACTTGGGCAAATACAAATGTGCTAGAGTCCAGCCGGGACCGGGTCAGACTGTGAGCACGTGTGCATGAACTACAGAACATGCACGACTCTGGGCATACACATTCTCAAACGGAATGCACATCCGGTGAACAAAGGGCAAGAAAGGGACATGGCGACCAGCAACGGGAGTAACGGCAAGGTCGTAGCGATGGAAAGGACTTACCTAGCAGGGACAGCAATGTAAGTACATTCCCACTACCACAATCAAAAGGCATTGTGGCAAGGGCACCGCAGCAGGGTGCAGTAGCTACAAACAATCCATGGTGTTTCCCTTTAAAACCACTCCAGCTTATTGCCGTGTGGCCTTAAACTGAGCTCCCTACTGTAAACTTGATCTGCTATGCATCTTCTTCCTCTTCCCCGTCTGATTTCCGCAGCTAAAAGCCTCTTACACACATCTCATCCCAACTTAAAACCATAGACCATCTTTGACCATCCAACTGCTTGGCATACCATTCTGGTAGTCCACCACTCGCTTCATAAAAAAGTACTTCCTCTCATTCCCACCAAAATTTTCCCCTCCCTAGTTTGTCCTCATGACCCCTGGTTGCTGTGATAATGGAAATCGCATACTCCATCTACCCACACCCCAGTGTAATGTGGAAGAGGGCTATATTTCTGGAAGTGACAAATTCCATTCATGAACATCACAGCATGGTATGTAGGGGTTCTGTGCTGCTGGAGGTGACACACACCTACCAACCAACCAACACCAAAGCATGGTTTGTAAGGGATGCTGTGGTTACTCATCATAGTAACACCTTTTCTTCTAATGGACATGACTTGTTAGTCAAACATGAGCATAATTTCCTGCTGGTGCATGATGGCCCAAAATTAGAATATAATGGATGGTGGAATGTTGTTCTGCATAGAAATCTATGCCAAGAATAGGGGTGTTGTGCTGCAGTAGTGACACCAGTATGTTGTTGTGCTGCAGTAACGATGTCACTGCTACAGCACAACTTAGAATGCTTCCGCACAGCTGCTTTCCTCTAGCCAATTAAGCTGGAAGCTGCTTTTTTGGTGAAAACTGGAACTTACAGCAACAGCTGCAGACACTAGCTGCATACTGAATCAGTAATTTGAAACTACCACAATCCTCAAGTCCCTCCACCCAACTGCCAAGTCACTGAAAGGAAGCAGAGTGTCTGAAATGGGAATGGAGGCCCATACACTATAAAAGATAATGCACAGGAATCCATACACACTCTCGAGGTTCCTGGTTGCCACAGACATCTCTCAATGCAGACAAAGACTTGTTGTGTATGGTTGCCCATACATTATCCCGTTTTTCAAAGAATGCTGTCTGCACTACGGTGGTCTTGAACATCCCAGCATTCCAAAGGCAGATCTTTGAGCTGAAGAGACCAAGAGGACTCAAGACCTAATTTGAAAAAATATTCCAATTATAGCAATTTCAGTAAAATGTGAATTTTATATGAGATTACAAAAAACAAGACAATATGCAAAAGTGCAAGCATTTAAAAAAGTATCTAATGACTGTGAAGAACCTAATTACTTAAAAATGAGAGGCAGGGAAGGATCATTTGACAAGCGATTCACACCTACAAAAGAAGAAAAGGTGTTACTACAGTAAATAGTTTTTCCTTCTAGCAACATGTATGTGAGTTGCCTAGTCAAGCTTCTGCAGGCTGCAAGCAGTACATAGGCTGGAGGGTTTTAAGATTATTTAGGAAATAGGTTCTGAATGACAGAAATCTCTGAGGAAGAGGGTGGTGGTAGACAAGGTCAAATCAGAGGACAGGGAGGTCACAAGTAGAGTGCCGCAAGGGTCAGTCCTGGAATCAGTCCTTTTTAATATGCTCATCTGCGACATACAGTAGAGGCAGGAATACAGGGTAGTCTGTGTCCCTTCACAGATATTAAACTCTTTGGCAGGCTAAACAGCGAGGAAGGAGTAAGGGAAATGCAGAGGGAACTGCGGAGGTTAGAAATGTGGTCCAAAATCCTGAAGTTAAAATTCAGTGCCAGAAAGTTCCACATGATACATATAATAATACAAACACGGCCTGCAGCCTTCATTCTAGCTTAATGCTAGTCCTACTGAAAAAAAACTGCCATGTTAATGTAATATTGTCAACGGTATAAAATTTAATCGCACACTTGCAAGCCATTGGTACACATTGCCTGCAATGGTATATTAAATAGCATAACAAAATGCCAGCAATTTATAAGGAAAGCGTGTATAAAAGACTAAAATGCCTAAATCCCGTTTATAGGGTACAAGAACCCTAGGACAGAATATTGGATGGGAAGGTTTAAGCTTGGCACTACTTCTGAGGAAAGGGACCTGGGAGTTACCATAAGTGACTCCCTAAAACAATCTGGCCAGTACAACAAGGCCTACAGCAAGGCAGCCAGAATGTTGAGGTGTACTAGGAGGAGTTTTACCACTGAGGCCACATCTGGAATACTGTGCAGTTTTGGAGTCCTCACCTAAGGAAAGACACAGACAGGCTGGTTATGGTGCAGCACAGAATAACCAAAATGATTTAGAGCCAACAGGGCAGACCCTACAAGGAATGGCTCATGGCACTGAACAAGTATTCACTAGAGGCCAGAAAGGAGAGAAGAGATATGATGGACACCTTCAGGTTCCTAAAAGGAATGAATAAGGTAAACTGTGAAGAACTATTTAGCAGGAGTAATGAGCCAAAAACAAGGGGGCATGAGTGGAAACTGATGGGGAAGGGGGTGTAGAAGGGACGTGAAAAAGTTTTACTTTACAGAGTGGGTGGCTGAGCTGTGGAACAGCATAGTGGCTGAAGTCATGAGTACAAAAACCATCAGTGGTTTTAAGCACAGCTAGGAGAGAGTTAAGGGATTAATAGTTACTTTGGTGGGGGGAGAGCAAGGCAGGGTGTAAGGGATAGCAAAGGAGGGCATAAACCTCATCTACATAATAGGTCTCAGGGTAGCATAGGGTATAACAGGGCGGACTGGAAGGACAGATGGTCTTTTTCTGCCCACATTGTCTCTGTTTCTAACATTCTTCCTTGCCTGTGTCCAGGCAATAGTGGGATGTGAATATGTAAACAGTGGGACAGGTACCATCTTGCAAGTTTCCTTCAGTGGTACAGTTTTCTCCTTGCTACCACTGAAAGTACTATACCCTAGTGGAATGTCCTTTAGTTCCTTCTGGGGACTACTTCCCTGCCTTATCATAACAGAAGGCTACTGTCAATACAATCCGCCTTGATATTGTCTTCTAACAGTCTGGGTATCCTTTTAACACCTCACCATAGGTTATAAAAAGTTGCTTGTTTTCCTTACTGGAGCCCTCAGTTCTTGCTTTACAGAAACTGACAGCTTGTCTGACATATAATGAGTGGAGTCTCTTTTCCTGCTATTTTATATGGCCTAGGAAATTACACTAGCAATGTTATGTTTTGGTTTAAATGAAATTATGAAAACTACCTTAGGTAGGAAGAAAAAATTACTCACCTTAGTAATTATGTTTCTTCTAGTGGAGTCTTGCTGTATTCTGACTATTGCATTTAGGTCCTGCCTTTCAACTGCTCTGGAGAACAAAGGGTTAACTTTTCTATGCCTTGCATAGAACGTTCATCATGAGCTCAGTTGAAGCCCCTGTCTGTTGTTGTTCAAACTGCAACCGTCAGATCTTTACAAGCAAAAACTCACTAGGTGTTCTGTGTGGAAACTGTAACATTTTTACTAGCCAACTGGCAAATATATAATGTTTTTGGTTTCAAAGGAAGACTCAAGTCAGGAAACCCAAAAACAAAAACACATCCAAAACACAACATTCCACCCAAACAAAAAAGAGGGTATAAAAAGGACACCCCTGGGGTGCCAACACTGCTCCTGCCCACCCACATCCCAAAAACTAGGTTCTGAGAGGGGAGGCGGGGGTCAGAATACAGCAAGACTCCAATAGAAGAAACATAATTACTAAGGTGATTAATTTTTTCTCCAAACAACATGAAGTCTTGCTGTACTCTGACTATTGCAGACTACCAAGCAGTACCTCCATGGAAGAGGGACAGAAACTACTTTGGAAATAGGCTCTGAAGTACTGCTGTGCCAAACCGAGCATCACTCCTAGCCTGGATATCCAGAGAGTAATGATTGGTGAAAGTATGGACTGTTTTCCAGGTGGCTGCTTGACAGATTTCTAACAGAGGAATATCCCCGGCAGCAGCCAGGGAAGCAGCTGTACCTCTTGTGGAATGAGCCCTCAGGCCTGAGGGTGGAGTTCTACCCAGTTTTTCATAGCAGAATTGTATACAAGAAACAATCCACCTGGCAACAGATCTCTTAGTGGCAGGTTTGCCTTTACCAACTTCCCCATAAGTGAGGAACAACTGGAGGGATTCAAACCTGTGACCCTTGGTACGCTCTATGTAGCAGCTAAGTGCTCTTTTAACATCCAAACTGTGCAACCTCTTCTCTCCCGAGGAGGAATGGTCAGTGAAGAAAACAGGGAGAGATATAGACTGGTTGAGGTGGAAATTTGAAACCACTTTGGGTAAGTACTTTCTGTTAGTTCTAAGGACCACTTTATCTCTGTGAAAAGAGATGAAATCAGAGTCCATTGACAGGGCTTGCAATTCACTGATATGGCTGGCAGAGGTAATGGCTAACAAAAACACAGTTTTCCAAGTCAAGTACTTAAGCTCTGCTGAGGACAGAGGCTCAAAGGGGGGTTGCATAAGCTGAGCAATGCAAACATTAAGGTCCCAAGCAGGAGCAGGGTCCCTAAAGGGGGGACTGGTGTGAAGCAATCCCTTGAAAAACTTACAAAATACAGGATGGGATGACAGAGAGGAAGACTTGCCTACTGACAGGAAAGCAGAAACAACTGCCAAGTGTGCTTGAGGGTAGCTGGTCTGAGGCCTAGGCCATTAAGATGGACCACATAATCCAGAACCGTAGGCAATTCAGCAGAGTCTGGAGAAATATTCTTCTTAGAACACCAAATGCTGAATTTTTTCCATTTGGAGTTGTAAGTCTTTCTGGTTGAAGGCTTTTGAGAAGCCTTAATGATATCCAGAACCCCTTGGGAAAGATGCACATCTGCAAACTCTGACTCTTCAAGAGCCAAGCCTTGAGATTGAGAGACTGAAGATTCGGGTACCAAATCCTCCCCTGAGAGGATGTTAACAGGTTGTAATTCCTGGGAAGAGACAGGGGAAGGTGGACTGCTAGGGACAGCAACAAGGGGTACCATGGCAGTCTGGCCCAGTCCAGAGCAATCAGAATCACTTTGCATGGTTGTGACCTTATCTTGACTAACACCCTGAACAGGAGAGGGAAGGGGGGAAAAGCATACAGAAATTTCCCTTCAAAGTTCAGAGTCAGAGCATCCAGGGGGACTGAGCACAAGACTGAGGGTCTGCAACAAAAGAGAGGAAGTTGGTGATTGTCTGGGGCTGCAAAAAGATCTATCTCTGGAGTGCCTCATCTTGAGAAAATCACTTTCAAAACCAGAGGATCCAGGGTCCATTCGTGGTGGCCCTGGTATATTCTGCTCAGTGCAACTGCTAGGACATTGTCCTTCCCTGGGAGGTGAACTGCTATCAGAGAGGTTTGCAGGGAATAGGCCAGGGACCACAACTTCATTGCTTCTGTGCACAAGGCCGTAGACCGAGTGCCTCCTTGCTTGTTGATGTACCACATGGTGGTAGTGTTGTCTGTTCTGACCTGAACCACCTTGTTCTGTACAGATTTGGAAAAAGCTTGCAGTGCCAGAAACACTGCTCTAAGTTCCAAGAGATTGATGTGAAGCAGAGATTCCTGAGGTGACCACAGTCCCTGGGTGGTAAGATCCCCCAAATGGGCTCCCCAGCCCAGCAGGGAAGCATCTGTGGTGAGTATCACTGAATGAGACTGAGTGACAAATGGAACCCCTTGTCTCAAATTGTCCTGATCCTGCCACCATTGCAAGGCTTGGATCAGGGTTCGAGTCACTGGGATTAGTTTGGTAAGGGAGTCCTTTCTTTGGGACCAAAAGGCTCTTAAGTGGAACTGAATGTCCCTCATTTGGAATCTTGCTCCCTGGACCACTGCTGTGGAGGTTGCCATGTGGCCCAGTAGCTGAAGGAAATGCCTTGCTGGATGAGACACCTGAAGGGTGAATGAAGAGGCCAGTTCCATAAGGGTCCTTGCCCTTTCCAGGGGAAGGAAGGCTCTTGCCTTTACCGTATCCAATTCTGCACCTATGAAGGTGAGGAGCTGCACTGGTTCGAGAACTGACTTTGGTAGGTTGAGAAGGAATCCTAAAGAAGTAAGCACTTGCTGAGTCACTTGCAGATGTGACTTGACTTGGTCTGGAGACTGACCTACTATGAGCCAGTCGTCCAAGTATGGGAAAATGGAAATCTTTTGTCTTCTTAGGAAGGCAACAACTACTGCTAGGCACTTTGTGAAGACCCTTGGGGCTGATGTTAGGCCAAAGAGCATTGCTCTGAATTGATAGTGGCCTGAGGGCAACTCAAACCTGAGGTACTTTCTGTGGGAGCACCTGATGGGAATGTGAAAGTAGGCATCTCTGAGGTCCAGGGAGGTTAGCCAGTCCCATGGCCTTAGAGAGGGAAGGATAATTCCCAGAGTCACCATTTTGAATTTTGGCTTTAACAGATGTTTGTTCAGATATCTTAGGTCCAGGATGGGTTGCCACTCCTGTCTTCTTGGGGGTTAGGAAGTACCTGGAGTACAATCCTTTGCCCCTGTGTAGGGTGGGAACTCTCTCTATGGCTCTGAGAGCTAGGAGAGAAGAAATCTCTGCTTCTAGGGCAAGGGTCTCTGAGAGATTTGCAGGTGGAAAAGATCTGGCTCTCATCTTGGGAAATGTTTTGACGCTGAGAACCAGTCCCTGGCTTACTACTACCAGGACCCACCTGTCTGATGTAAGAGACATCCAGTCCTGGACAAAGTAAGCCAGCCTGCCCCCTACTGGTATTGGAGAATCGACCCGGGCAGACCCATCAGGGTGTCTGCTTGGCAGGGGCTTTAGGCTGACGGGTGGATGCAGGCCTGCTCATCCCCCTTCTGCCTCTCCCTCTAAAGAACCCCCTCTGCAAAAAGAAGAAGAGGAGGCCTGAGCTTGGTAAAAAGGCATTTGGAAAGGCCTGCCCCTGTCCCTGGACTGCTGCCTTTGAGGAGCTGCTTGCCTTTCTTTGGCCTGAGCACTCCTGTAAGTGGTCCTGTATTCGTTCATTTTCTTCATGTAATTCTCTGTCTGCTCCCCAAACAGAGAATTACCAAGTACAGGAAAATCCATGGCCTTAGCCTGGGTATCCTGTGAGAGGCTAGTACACCTGAGCCAAGCCATTCTCCGAAGAGCCACAGATGTAGCCATGACTCTTGATGATACATCATTGGAGTCTACAGCAGCATGAAATTGTACTTTCGATGCCTCAATCCCGTCTGCAGCCACCTGCTCCAGCTCCTTGGCAAGCTGGGGAGGAGCCTGTTTAGCAAGTGCCAGTACAGTGTCCCATCTGGACTTCTGGTACCTGGCTGCATAGGCCATATAATTAGCCTGCCTGAGTCCCAAAGATGATGCCATGTACTGCTTTTTTGCCATGGCATCAATCTTCCTGGAGTCCTTGTCTGGGGGGTGTGATGCCAAGGGAATGTTTGCCTTATCACAGGCAGCAGCCTGCACAACTCCAACATGGCTGCATTGCTGAAAAAGGAACTCCGTGTCTGAGCCTGAGAGAGTGTACCTCTTGTCCATTCGTCTGTCCACAGGAGGTATAGAATTAGGAGACTTAAGAATTTTTTGTGTCTGTTTCCCAAAAGATTTGTGGAGGAGACTAGACAGTCTCCTGGACTCTGGGATGTCCATCATCTCAACAAAATCAGACTCTTCCTGATCCTCAACTGCTTCCTCCACAGGAAGCTGGAGGGTATCAGCCACCTTTCTGTAGAACATGTAGTGTGAAGGGGACTCAGAAAGCCTAGGAGGAGAGACATCTGAAGGTCTGTCTGGGGAGATGTCCGGGTCAATAGGCACATCCAGACTTTCACCAGCACCATAGTCATCCTCATGCTCTCCCTCCTCCTCAAACTCCGGTTCATAAAATTCTTCCAAAATATAACATGGAACCAGGGGAACTGACTGAACTGAGCCCCTGCCAGATGGTGTCGGTTCGGTCAGAACCGAAGTAAGCAATTGCACAATCCTAATCGCCTTGGCTATCTCATCGGCGGTCGGAGTATGAGATTTTGGGTCCGAACCGGTCGATTTGTCTTTTCTTTTTCTTTTTGTCGGAACCAATTCCTCAGAATCGGCTCTCCTTTGGCCGAAGAAGTATCGCCCTGGTCAGAGGTCACTCCTTCTGGTTTGGTCGGAACCGAACCGGGCTGGCCATCCGGGTCAGCGGACTTTTCGGCCTCCCTTTCCCTCAGTCTACCTAATCTCTTTTCCAGAGTAGATTTTGGAAAATTCTTGCAAATTTGGCAGTCTGAATCGAGGTGGTCAAACCCCAGACAATAAACACAGGTGGTGTGGGGATCAGCCTTAGCAAAGACCTCCCCACACACACTGCAGTGTTGAAACCCAGTGGGCCTGGTTTCTTCTTGGGTTTCTCAGACATGGCCAACCTAACCAAAAACGTACCCTTTTTGGCAATCCGCCAGGCAAGACTTTCCTGACCGTGTCACGGGTCTTGGAAAGAAACGTAAATAAAATCAGTTTTTTTTAGAACCGATATGGACCGGTAACCACACTCTAAAGTAAAGCACAAGTTTTTACCTCAAATTGATCGGTTCAGCCGAACCAATCCACAGTTTACAAGTTCCACACAGAAACAGAACAAAAACCTATCTAGTACTCACGGTACCACAGACAGAGACTTGAACCGACTATGCGGAAACAACAATTCAGTAGAAACCGACCGAAAACCGACACTTCAACCGACTTTTGAACCAAGCAGCAGGAGAAATCTCCGGAGCGACTGTTCAGTGAGGCGGAGTAAAGAATCTGATGGTTGCAGTTTGAACGACAACAGACAGGGGCTTCAACCGAGCTTATGATGAATGTTCTATGCAAGGCATAGAAAAGTTAACCCTTTGTTCTCCGGGGCAGTTGAAAGGCAGGACCTAACTGCAATAGTCAGAATACAACAAGACTTCATGTTGTTTGAAGAAAAAATTACTCACCTATAGTAATGTTGTTTCTTCCAAAGGAATCCCTCACTTTGTTTAACAACTGCAATCAGGCCCCTGGATTGAGCTGCCCCAGAGAGGAGAATTTTATGCTAAAGAGGCACTGTAAGCTTAGCCCCTCATTTTTCGGTAAATTTTTATCAGTGGGTCTTTAGGCACATACTTGTAAGAGCGTTACTCTAAAATGCCCCTGCATAAAACAAAAAGTACCAGTTTGCCTATTTTTGTATATTTTTCATTATTTGCATTTGTTGTGGTTCGCAGTTAAATTCCCTGCCCACCAGAAGCAGATCTGCGCCGAGAACATGCATCTACCAGGAGCGCTGTCCCGACGAGCACATTTTACCACCCCATTGCAAAAAATTAAAAATTATGTACCTACCATGATTCTTGATCTTCCCTTGTATCTTCACCATTCATTACTGCTATGGTATAAGCTGGAGGAGCGCACCGGCTTGGGATTTTTTTGTTTGTGGGAGGAGTCGGCACCAATGGCGCCACCCATGAGGCTGACACACTGCGTGGCCCTTGCGAGTTGGTCGTTAGGCGCCACTGACTCCTCCTCCACACCAGTTCTGCTTTGCTGGAGAGAGGGAAAAAAAGTGGGATAGCGAAAATTAAGATGAGGCAAGGGCGCCGAGGAATAGGAAAAGGAAAGGATATAAAATGAAAAAGGATTAAACCGGACAGAGGACAGAGGGGGAGGAGGTCTCCAATCTCTAGACATTAGGGCCCCAGCCCCTGGGTGGCAGCACAGGACAGTAAGAGAAAGAGAGGGAAAAGAATAAGAAAGAGAGAAAGATAGAAAGATAGGGGGAGAGGGCAAGAGACCCCTGCCATGCTCAGCCAGAAGACTGTTGGCTTACCATTATCTCAAGACCTGAAGACATGGGTGCAAGGTTCCTGTTAGGCTCCGGAAACCACTGGACATTGGTCCAGGGCAGGAGAGCTTGAGATGGTCTCAGAGAATATACGGCATGGCGGTGTCTGCTCCCTCCTACCCCTAAATCTGCATTTGGGATGAAAGTCCCAGAGCAGGGCCCTCTCAAGCCGGCCACTTGAGGGCTTAGCCAGGGGAAAACCTCTAATTAGGCAAGGACCCTGCCCAGAAACAACCCCTATATAGAGGGGGTTAGAGAGAAGATGGGGGAAGTCCCCATGGGTCCTCTCTCAGGGCGTTATGAAGTAGTCCCCCACCCCCTTTTCCCTAGTTGGCAATGGACCAGACAGGTCCTTGCCAAATCGAGAAAGGGACCCCACAGTGCACCCAACAGAGAACCCCAGGGAGTTCCTTCCAAGGCCAGGGCAAAGACCCTACTCGTCATCCCCCTCCAGTTGGACCCTCTGTGACTTAGAGAAGGAAACAGAGGGCCCTGAGGTACCAAGGGGACTCGGCCCCCAATTGGCCTCATAGAGAGGGAGGGCAAGCAGGGTGGAGGCAATGCCCGGAGACTGAGGCCCAAGAGGGGAAGGTGGGCGGGAAGAAACAATTACTCACCTTAGTAATTGTGTTTCTTCTGATGCAGTCTTGCTGTATTCTGACTTATTGCAGTTAGCACCAGCACTTGAACTGCTCCAGAGAGGAAAGAGTTAAATTCTATGCAGAGCATAGAACGTTGAGCTTGAGCTTGGTTCAACCCTCTGTCTGCTGCACTTTGACGTGTAACCATCAGATTCTTAAAAGTTAATACTAACTAACTAACCCACTATGTGGAAACTGTAAAACTTTTACTAGCCAAATGGCAACCAAAAATTTTGGATCCCCCAAAAGACTCAAGTCGAGAAATCCAAAACCAAAAACCAGGTAGTGAACAACTTATGACTACTGAAATAAAGAAACATAACCCACTCCCCCTCTCTAAAAATTGGGAGTGCCCAAATGCACCCCTGGGGTGCAACACTGCACCTGCCAGCCCACTTCCCAAAAAACAGGTTCTACGAGGGGAGGCAGGGAGGGAGCGAGGTCAGAATACAGCAAGACTCCATTAGAAGAAACACAATTACTAAGGTGAGTAATTTTTTCTTCAAACAACATTAAGTCTTGCTGTATTCTGACTTATTGCAGACTACCAAGCAGTACCTTTATGGAGGAGGGATTCAAACCTATTTTGGGAATAGGCTCTGCAGTACTGCTGTACCGAACTGAGCATCACTCCTAGCCTGGATATCCAGAGAGTAATGCTTGGTGAATGTATGGGCTTTTTTCCAGGTGGCTGCTTTGCATATCTCTAGTAAAGGAATATCACTGGCAGCAGCCAGGGAAGCAGCTATACCTCTAGTCGAATGAGCCCTCAGGCCTGAGGGTGGTATTTTGCCTAGCTTCTCATAGCAGAATTGTATACAAGAGACAATCCACCTGGCAATAGTTCTCTTAGTGGCAGGTTTGCCCTTACCCACTTCCCCATAAGTGAAGAACAACTGGAGGGAGTCAAACCTGTGTGCCTTAGGACGCTCGATGTAGTAACTAAGGGCCCTTTTAACATCCAAACTGTGTAATCTTCTCTCTCTCCTGAAGAAGAATGATCAGTGAAGAATACAGGGAGAGACATGGATTGGTTCAAATTAAAATCTGAGACCACTTTAGGTAAGAATCTCCTATTGGTTCTAAGGACCACCTTATCTCTATGGAATGAGATAAAATCAGGCTCCACTGATAGAGCTTGTAATTCACTGATACGTCTGGCAGAGGTAATAGCTACCAGAAACACAGTCTTCCAAGTCAAGTACTCAAGTTCTGCTGAAGACAAGGGTTCAAAAGGGGGTTGCATAAGCTGGGCAGTGCAAACATAAAGGTCCCATGCAGGGGTAGGATCCCTAAAGGGAGGATTGGTATGAAGCAATCCCTTGAAAAATTTGCAGAAAACAGGATGAGATGTCAGTGAGGAGGGCTTTCCTACTGACAGAAAAGCAGAAAAATGTACTTTGAGGGTAGCTGGTCTGAGGTCTAGACTATTGAGATGAACCATATAATCCAGAACTGTAGACAATTCAGCAGTGTCTGGGGATACATGCTTTTTGGAACACCAGATGCTGAATCTTTTCCATTTGGAGTTATAA
The DNA here is from genome assembly GCA_016271365.2 of Neoceratodus forsteri. Lineage (NCBI taxonomy): Eukaryota > Metazoa > Chordata > Ceratodontiformes > Ceratodontidae > Neoceratodus > Neoceratodus forsteri. The sequence continues at coordinate 1,077,802,855 of CM057452.1, read as the reverse complement.
GTTTTTCTGGTGGCAGGTTTTCGAGAGGCTTTGAGAATATGCAGAACCCCTCGAGACAGATGCAAATTTGCATACTCTAACTCTTCAAGAGCCATACCTTGAGATTGAGAGACCGAAGGTTGGGATACCAGATCCTCCCCTGAGAGGAGGTTAACAGATTGTGATTCCTGGGAACAGACAGGGGAAGATGGACTGCTAGGGACAGCAACAGGGGATACCAAGGCTGCCTGGCCCAGTGTGGAGCAATCAGGATCACTTTGCAAGATTGCAACCTTAACTTGACCAGGACCTTGAACAGCAGAGGAAAGGGAGGGAAGGCATACAGAAATTTCCCTTACCAATTCAGAATCAGAGCATCCAGAGGGACTGAGCCCAAGACTGGGGGTCTGCAACAGAAGAGTGGAAGTTGGTGACTGTCTGGGGCTGCAAAGAGATCTATCTCTGGAGTGCCCTATCTTGAGAAAATCCCTTTTAGCACTAGGGGATCCAGGGACCATTTGTGATGGCCCTGGGAATCCTGCTCAATGTATCTGCTAGCACATTGTCCTTTCCTGGGAGGTGGACTGCTACCAGAGAGATCTGCAGGGAGTAAGCCAGGGGCCATATTTTCATGGCTTCCGTGCACAAGGCTGAAGACCGAGTGCCTCCCTGCTTGTTGATATACCACATGGTGGTGGTGGTGTTGTCTGTCCTGACTTGAATCACCTTGTTCTTTACTGATTGTGAGAAGGCTTGCAGGGCCAGGTAAACCGCCTTGAGCTCCAAAAGGTTGATGTGGAAAAGAGACTCCTGAGTGGACCACACTCCCTGGGCTGAGAGAGCCCCCAAGTGAGCTCCCCAACCCAGGAGAGAGGCGTCTGTGGTTAGGACCACAGAATGAGACTGAGTAATGAATGGGACCCCTTGCCTAAGATTGTCCTGATCCTGCCACCTTTGAAGAGCCTGGATCAGAGTCTGAGTCACTGGAATCAGTTTGGTCAAAGGATCTCTCTTCTGAGACCAAAAAGCCCTCAGATGAAACTGAATGTCTCTCATCTGAAATCTGGACCACTGCAGTGGAAGCTACCATGTGGCCCAGCAGCTGAAGAAAGTGTCTTGCTGGTCGAGAAGCCAGAAGGTGGAAGGAAGAAGCCAGCTCCATGATAGCCTTCACCCTTACCAAGGGGAGAAATGCTCTTGCTTTGATAGTATCTAGTTCTACCCCATGAAAGTCAACAGTTGTACCGGCTTGAGAACTGACTTGGGAAGATTGAGAAGGAAACCTAGAGAAGTGAGCACTTGCTGGGTCACTTTTAGATCTGACTTGACTTGGTCTGGAGACTGACCCACTATAAGCCAGTCATCCAGGTACGGGAATATGGAGATATCTTTTCTCCTTAGGAAAGCCACTACCACTGCCAGGCATTTTGTGAAGACCCTTGGAGCTGATGTTAGGCCGAAAGGCATTGCTTTAAACTGGTAATGGCCTGAAGGCAGTTCGAACCTGAGGTACTTTCTGTGGGAGCACCTGATGGGAATATGAAAGTAGGCACTCTTTAGGTCCAGGGAGGCTAGCCAATCCCCTGGCCTTACAGAGGGAAGAATTATTCCCAGAGTCACCATTTTGAACTTTGGCTTTAACAAATGTTTGTTTAAGTATCTTAAGTCTAGGATGGGCCACCACTCCCCTGTTTTATTCAGGGTAAGGAAGTACCTGGAGTACAGACCTTTTCCCCTGTGTATTGTAGGAACTCTCTCTATGGGCGTTAAGGCCAGAAGAGATGAAACCTCTGCCTCTAGGACAATGGTTTCAAAGATGTTTTCAGGTGCAAAAGATCTAACTCTCAGCTTTGGGAACTTTTTGAAGCTGAGAGCCAGTCCCTGGCCTACTACCTCCAGGATCCACTTGTCTGAGGCAACAGACTTCCAGTCCTGGATATATTAGGCCAGCCTGCCTCCTACAAGAATGGAGGAGTCGACCCGGGCTGACACCTCAGGGTGTCTGCTTGGCAGGAGCCTTAGGCTGAGAGGTGGATGCAACCCTGCTCATCCCCCTTCTGCCTCTCCCTCTGAAGAACCCCCTCTGAGAAAAAGGAGAGGAGGCCTGTGCTTGGTAGAAAGGTCTATGAAAAGGCCTGCCCCTTCCCCTAGCTTGCTGCCATTGAGGAGTTGCCTGCCTTTCCTTGGCCTGTGCACTCCTATAGGTGGTCCTGTATTCATCCATTTTCTTCATATAATTCTCTGTCTGCTCCCCAAACAGAATTATTAACCACAGGAAAATTCATGGCCTTAGCCTGGGTATCCTGAGACAGGCTAGTACACCTGAGCCAAGCCAGTCTCCGAAGAGACACAGATGTAGCCATGACTCTAGAAGAAATATTGTTGGAGTCCACAACAGCATGAAATTGAATCTTTGATGCCTCAATCCCATCAGCAGCCACCTTCTCCAGCTCCTTGGCAAGCTGGGGAGGGACCTGCTTAGCCAGTGCCAGTACAGTGTCCCACCTGGACTTCTGGTACCTGGCTGTATAGGCCATGTAATTCGCCTGTCTGAGTCCCAAAGAGGATGCCACGTACTGCTTTTTTGCCATGGCATCCAATTTCCTGGAATCTTTATCTGGCGGGGTGTGAAGCCAAGGGAATGTTAGCCTTATCACAGGCTGCAGCCTGCACTACTCCAACATGGCTGCACTGCTGGTACAAGTACTCTGTACCTGAGCCTGACAGCATGTACCTCTTGTCCATCTGTCTGTCCACAGGAGGTAATGAATTTGGAGTTTTTAACAGCTTTTGTGTCTGTTTCCCAAAAGACTTATGGAGTCTGGGATGTCCATCATCTCCACAAAGTCAGGCTCCTCTTGTTCCTCAACAGCCTCCTCCATAGGGAGTTGGAGGGTTTCTGCCACTTTCCTGCAGAACAAAAAGTGGGAAGGGGACTCAGAAAGCCTGGGAGGGGAAACACAAGAAGGCCTGTCTGGGGAGATGTCCGGTTCGATTGGCTCATCCAGACCTTCAATTCCATCATCATCATCATCACCTTCATCATCGTCATAATCATCATCCCCCTCCAAGTCCATTTCGTAAGAATCTTTAGGGGTATAATCCTGAACTGGAGGAACCAACCGAACCAAATGCCTGCCAGAAGGCGCCGGATCAGTTGGAACCGAACTAAGCGATTCCACTATACGAATCACTTGGGCAATTTCCTCAGCGGTTGGATGATGCAGTTCTGGATCCGAACCAGCGGATTTGTCTTTTCTTTTCCTTTTTGATGGATCCAATCCCTCAGAATCAGCTCTCCTCTTGCCTGAAGGAGTCTCACCCTGGTCAGAGGGCACTCCTTCTGGTTTGGTCGGAACTGAACCAGGCTGGCCATCCGGGTCAGCAGAGTTCTCTGCCTCCTTTTCCCTAAGCCTGCCCAGCCTTTTATCCAGGGTGGTTTTACAGAAATTCTTACAGATTTGGCAGTCTGACTCTAGATGACTAGAATGCAGACAGTAAACACAAGTGGTGGGAGGGTCGGCCTTAGCAAAGGCCGCCCCACACTCACTGCAGTGCTGAAACCCAGTGAGCCCAGTTTCTTTCTTGGGTTTCTCAGACAACGCCATAACTAAACCCTTACCCTTTTTATGGCAACTGCCAGGCAAGACACTCTTATTGGTTTCTAATCATGTTACGGGTATTTGAAAAAAAACGAAATCACGTTTTTTTTTTTAAAACTGATAAGGACCAGTACCTCACACTAAAATTCCTGAAAAGAAAAAGAAAATAATCACCAACCAGAGACCGGTTCAGCCAAACCGGTCACACAAATTCAGAATACAATTTCCACACACATTTTTCTAGCTAAGTCCACTACCTATGCACTTACTTTACCACAGACAGGGATCTGAACTGAAAACAAATGCGAGAATATTGGTAAAACCGACGATTTTTAAACCACAAACCGAGAGCGAAGGAGAAATCTCCGGAGCGACTGTTCAGTTAGGTGGAGTAAAAATTCTGATGGTTACACTTCAAAGTGCAGCAGACAGAGGTTTGAACCGAGCTCGAGTTCAACATTCTATGTTCTGCATAGAATTTAACTCTTTCCTCTCTGGAGCAGTTCAAGTGCTGGGGCTAACTGCAGTAAGTCAGAATACAGCAAGACTTTATGTTGTTTGAATCAGTAATGAATGGTGAAGACACAAGGGAAGATCAAGAATTACAGTAGGTACGTAATTTTCATATCTTCCCATTGTCAATCTTCACCATTCATTACTGCTGAGGTAATACCAAGCCCCCCGGGGGGGGACCTGGCACTGCCCTGAGGGAACAGCTTCCCTCAGCCTCCTGTGGGGGGAGACAGGAGAGGGAGACCCTTCTAGTCATGCTGGGCCACACGTGGCCTAAGTCTGTCCAGGGTGAGGTGGTGAGCCCCGTGACTAGGCGTACGGAAGATGCCCCTGCAAATTCCTCCTCACCCTGCAGGAAAAGAGACAGGTCCCCCGGAAGGCAGAAGAAATCACCCTACGCCGGGCCATGGGTGATAATCTTGACAGGCAAAGCCATGCCATCCGCCTAATGCAGATCACGGTCCCTACTAGCCTGGAAGCCATCTCATTGGTGTCATACAATGCCCTTGCTTGGTGCCTTGCAAGCTCCAGACCTTGCACAGAGAGAGCGATGGCCTTCCTAGATTCCTCTGTATCGGGCAACAAGTCTAACACCTGTGACAACATTGACCACAAGTGCCTGTTTTTGGCAGTGCAGTGAGCCTGATGTGATACAGACTAGCACACGAGATGAAGAGAATACCCTTCTTCCCCACTGGTCAAACTCCACGGAGTCTGGATCCAGTGGTCGTTGTGCATCAGGTGCTGTAGCCTAGAAGGAGTGTCTAGGGTCTTCAGCCCAGAAGGTGGGTGAGGCAGAGAACCTAGAGACTTCTGGGGTGTGCAATACCTTCTCCTGCAGTCTACTGGGGCTGGGGATGAGGCAGCTGGTGACTGCTAGGTGCAGATCAACACTTCTTGGAAAGGAACAGGCCAGGAAGGAACTACAAGGTGGTTCGCACTGAACTCTCTCAGGAAAGAGTGCATCTCCCCCTGAGTGTTGCGCCTCACCATGTGAGAAATACGGAGCTCCTGAACCAGCTTCAAAAGGAGTCGCTCATATTCTGTGAAATCAGCATCAGAGGACAAGTAGACAGATCATTCCTCTTCCTCAGAGGAGGAAGTAGAGGAGCTCAGAAATTCAGAGTCCTCCTGCAGCGGTGGGGGCAGGTGGAAGACCTGCTTGTCCATAGCCCCGACACACCTGGAGAAGGCCGCCGCAGTAGCTTTGAATGTCTCCCAGGCAAGGGCCCCATAAGACCCACATGGCCTGGGAGAGTAGGTGGTGGCTGCAGAGGGATTGGGGAACGGCACCCGAGCAAAAAGTGCCTGGCCTCTGCCAGGGCTCTGAGACCTCACAGGTGATTCTCCTGCATGGGGGATCTGGTGGTCGACCCAGTCAGTGAATGTTGCAAATTGGAAAACAAATACTGGCCGAGCCTTGAGGGGGATTCTCCCCTGTGGTGTGGCTGGGGCTACATGGTTCCAGAAGGTCAAGCCCCAGTGCCACCCACCCAGGGCACCTCTGAAGTCTCAGAGGAGGAGAAGCAGGGTTTGGCACTGTGGCCCCCCCCCCCGAAGGGAATTGGAGGAGGGCCCCCATGCTTCACCCTGACCCCTCAACCCCTCGGATTCTGAGTCCACCCTCTTCCTTATACCCAGTGCCAAGGAGACTCCCAATTCCATTGGCCCCCCAAGGGAAGCTGCAGAAGAGGATGCCCCTGCCCTGGTAGCCAGGGCAGCACCAGGAATGGCAGCTGCCCTGGCCCCTGAAGCCAGGACCATCAACCTGGTGACCCCAGAACCATGATCCACAGCTGGGCCCCTGACGCTGCCATCAGCGTGGAGGCCCGCAGAGACTGTTGTCTCCGAGGCCACTGAGAGACGAGCACCAGAGTGTCTGGTGCCACAACCAGGGGGATCCCCGACCCCAAGGGATTGGGTTGCCAATCCGGGTCAGCCAGCGGGTCATCCCCCTCTGAAGAGGATGAGACCATGCAAACCTCCAAACAGGTGACCCTGGGAGCCCCCTGCCAATGGCACCATGAACGGTGCTGCCGTGGGATGCAGCACCAACTGCTGCACCATCCCAATCACCGATGCCGCGAATGGTGCCAGGATCTGAGATGGTGCAAGTAGGTGGCACTGAGGGTCCGCCAGTGCTGGGCCCAACAGCTGTGGGCTGCAACACCAGGGGAGCTTGCACCTTCGAGGAGATAACTTCCAGAGCGGTGCTCTCGACCCGGCTCTGGAGGGAACCAAGCCATTCCTCTGGCACCACAGAAGAAACCTCCTCAACGGCAAGGCTCGAATCAGATGAGGAGGTTTCCTCCTCACCGGGCCATATAGACCCGGGAGGGGACCCGGAGAAAGTGTCAAGAGTTTTTGCCATAGAATCCCTAGAACGACGCCACCCTCTGCAAGTCGGCAGGGCCCTACTGACTTTAAACGTGCGGATTTCTAGCATACGGTGATCCATGGAGAAGCAGGTGTTGCAGCTGTCCATGTCGTGGTTGGGTCCCAGGAGGTGAAGACAGACATCATGCTGGTCCAAAACAGAGAAATGCTGGCCACAGGGGCACCAACGCATTGGGGCACGGCCTGCTTTAGATTTCTTTCTAGTCCCCAAACCAGACATGACGCCGAAATAATATTACAAAAATTACAGAAACAGACCTGGTGCTGTTGGTAAGAATTTAAAATAAATAGAACGGGCTTACCGAGAGTTGAAGAAATGGCGCTGGGTTACCAGTCTCAGAAGAGGGATGGATGCAGGAAAACTGTCGAACGTCATCGAGAACTGAATGGCACTGGCTGGAGAATGCCATCGAGATGAAAACTAGGCCACTGATGCAACTCTTTTTTTAAGTGTGCAAACTGGTGCTTCCTCTACGGTGCGAGAAACAGAACTGGGGTAGAGGAGGAGTCAGCAGCACCCAACAGCCAACCCTTGAGTGCCACGCAGTGCATTGGCCTCGTGGGTGGTGCCTTTGGCGCCGACTCCTCCCACAAAAAAAAAGCTTCCGAGCAGGTGCGCTTCCATCTTACACCCAGCAGTAATGAAAGGTGAAGACTGACAATGGTAAGATCATTTATTCAGAGTTTAACATTTCTACATAGCATACTGAATTGTTGTATTTTAATCCAGTGCAGCTACCATTTTAATTTCTCCCTTTGTTGCCTCCCCCCACTGTTTTACAAATCTCAGTTACAGAGCTGGTGCCTATCTGTCTGCTTCTTGACTCACTATTTGTCACTCTTTTAGTAAATTGCAGCTCTTTTGTCTAATCTTAGTTTCATCCCAACCCCTTTGCTGGGCTATAAATCCCTGTTCTATCCCTTTTCCAACAAGCATCCTTGTAGCCCACTCGGCTACCTACCACACCCACGGTTCGCCTCCTGCATGCCTGGACACCACTCTATGCCTCTCTCAGCGCCAAGGAGCCTGCTGCCACCAGCCCCCTGAAATCAAGCATTCAGGTATGGCCTATACACAGCTCCAGCCTCGCTGGCTGCTGTTTCGGCAGCCAAATTTTTTGTCCACCCCCCGCCTCCCGGGCCACCCCTACACACACTTAAGCTTCTCCCTCCCCTACCCCATCCTGCCCCATTGGCTCCCAGTACTAGTGCTCTGAGCTTAAAGCTTTCTGTCTCCCTACCCCCTTTGTTGATCTTTCCTCCTGCGCACACACTCTACCTACTCTTCACCATGTGCACCCTCTATACCCTGTTCCCACTTCTACTTGCCCTCTCCTTTCTGCCTCCCCTCTTCTGCCTCCTTGGTCCATGCCACCCCCACAAACCACTTAGTCACTACCTACCACTACCAGGGCACGCTCTAGTATGTGCCCTGCCCTTCCCTTGGACCTCCATTTGCTACTACCTGGATGCTCCTTAATATCCCTGTGTTTGGCCTATGGGCCAGCCTATCTCCACTCTCATACAAAGCAACGCACTGGGACCTTTGCCAGGAACCTTCTATTGACTCATACAAACAAAGGCGACACAAATTCTCAATTAAGGAACTATTCCTATGCTCCATGAAGCTCCTGCTTCTCCTCCTGCTGATGTCAGGTAATGTCTATCCAAACCCTGATCCAATCTGCTCCAGTTATGTGAAACCTTCCGGGGCTCTCATCCTTGCAACCCTCAACATTTGCAGTTTACTACCTAAGCTTGATGCTCTCCAAACCTTTGCAAGCCAACATAACCCTGACGTCCTTGCTGTTGTCGAAACCTGGCTGATGCCCGAAGTCCCAGATCTGGCAATTGCCCTACAAGGTTACAATGTATTCAGGCTGGATTGAATCTCTAAAAGAGGTGGGGGTTACAGACTGAGAATTATGCAATTTCAATTTTTAAATAATGTGTTTTGGACTCCGTCAAAATTGCATAAGATTGGTCGTATTTCTGACTCAAATTGTAACTATTGTCGTCACCAGGAAGGGACATTACTCCACATTTTTTGGGAATGTCCCAGGGTTAAATCCCTGTGGGACGCGATTAAGGGAAGAGCAGACCCCCTGTTGGGACTCAAACTTCTCTTCAGTCCTGAGGTTTGCCTATTGGGGGATTACTCCAGGGTTAAGGTAAAAGTCAGAAGGTATTATATGGCTATTATATCAGCGTCACTCAAAAAGGAGTACTGAAACATTGGGTAGACAGAGTCTCAATCTCCTACATAGAGTGGTTACAGGAGTTGCTTTTTAATTTGAATATGGTGAAATTCAGTGCGAATATAAGAAATTGTTTGCCAAGGTACCGCAAGGTATGGGGAAAATTACATGAGTTGTCCTTACTCCAGACAGATGCTTATTCTCCTTAAGTATAAGATTAAACCGGATGGTGTTTCAGTGATATGTACCCTGTTATATGGTTCTGTCTGCTTGAGGGAGGGGATAGGACGAGGGGGGGAGGGGAGCAAGAAGCATCTGGACAATGTACCTGGGCATGTTTATAATGATATCAGAATGTATTGCATATTGGAGTATTCTATGTACTTGCATCTTGCTCTGTCTTGGGGGAAAAGTTGAATAAACTTGAATTTCAAAAAAAGAGGCGGGGGTTGTGCCATCTACTGTGTATTAAAGACGCTCTCATGGGTCACCCCATTGCAACTCTCCCACCTGACTATGGCTCAGATACTACCTATCAAAATTTTCTTAGGGGCCAGTAATAAAGCCCCCACAATCGTCTCAGTTTATATCCCTCTAAAAGACCAAGGAAATGGCCTCAGTTAAGTTCTCAACTTTATCAGTACCCAACCTCCTGGCTTGGAACTTATCCTGCTAGGTGATTTTAACATTAACTGACTTGACTCGGATGTAGGTGCACACAAGGATGCCATCACAGCAGCCAGTCTTACTCAGATGGTTGACTTCCCCACAAGGACAAACTACAAAAGAGGCACTAGTACTCTCCTGGACTGGGTCCTTACCAGCCACCCTGCCCAACTCTCCTGCACCACCGTCCTCCCAGATTCACTCAGTGCCCCCACTCCCCTGTCATCTGTGAATGGTCTAACAAATTTTTCAAGCCCCCCCCCTCCAAAACTATCATCAGCAGAGTCCTCCCCCGTGAGCAACTTATCCATCTTAAATACTACCCGAGTCTGCAAGACTGGCTACTCGTTTACAAGGCTATGGATATTAACGTGGCTCTTGACTACTTCATCACCACCTTCAATGTGGTATGTAACTACTTTGCTCCATTCAAAAAATGCAAGGCCAAGGCTCTCTTCAACCCATGGCTCACTGCAGAGCTCCTTGCTGAGCTCAAATCAAGGGACCACCTTTGGGCACTGGCAAAAGCTACTGGCAGGCAATCCAACATACAAAAAATACAAGCATGCCCGAAACAGTTGCACAAAATCTATCTGGCTAATGAAAAGTACATATTGCAGGGATGCTCTCACCAATACTTGGGGAAATGGGAGTGCTTTCTGGGACAATATTAAAGAAGTAACAGGAAAGCAACCAAAAACCTCCCTGTCTATGCTAAACGTTGATGGGACCACTACTCTAGACCCTACAGTCATTGCCAATACCTTCAATGCCGCCTTCACTGACCTCAGTTCCATTCTTCCTCCTGACTTTTTTTGCAGTAAATGACTCTCCCTCAATCATAAACCCCACCACCCCATCTAAACACCATCCCTTCTACTTTGAAGTCCGCAATTACATTACCAAAGCAATCTCCAAGTCCAGAACTAGTGGTGACTCCTTGGACCTTAAGCTGCTATCACTCACCCTTGAAGAGGTACTACGTCCATTAACCAGAATTCTTAACCTCTCCCTTAGCCGCAGTCAGTTCACTGACAAATGGAAATCTGCCACTGTTACCCCAGTCCATTAAAGTGGTGACAAGACCAGTCATGCGAACTATTGGCCCGATCTCCATATTAACCCCACTCTCTAAGGCCCTCGAGTGTATATAGTTATGGACCAGCTCACTGACTACATGGACAAATACAAAATTCTGTTTGCACAGGAACACGGTTTCAGAAAAGGTCACAGCACCACCTCTGCCCTCCTGGAGTTCACTGGAGCACTGCACAACACTCTGAACAGTGGCCACCTAACTGGGGCAGTCTTTATCAACTTGACCAAGGCGTTTGATACTGTCCACCATCAGCTGCTAATAGACCAGCTGAGGAACACTAGGCTCTCTCATGACTCTACAGCGTGGTTTAAAAGCTACCTTGAATATCGTTCACAAAGAGTAAAAACAGCTGACGTACTCTCTGATACTCGACCAGTTTGCTCTGGTGTCCCCCAGGGATCCATACTGTTGTCCACTTTTTAGCCTTTTTCTAAATTCCCTTCCACAATCCTGCTTGGAACAAATCATCCTGTATGCTGACAATGCAGTTATTCTCTCTTCACACAAAGACCCTACACCACTGCAACTCAATCTACAACATGGTTTCACCTCAAATACCCTTGAACAAGTCCAATCTTTCAAATACCTAGGGATCCTGCTCGACTTCAACCTATCCTACGGGGCCCACATTGACAGTGTAGCAAAAGCTGCTAATATGTGACTAGGCTTATTGTTCAAGCACAGGCAACATCTCACCCCAGGAAGCCTTGAAGATTGCTGTCCAGAGCTCCATGATCTCCATCACTGATTACGACCTAATCATTTATGGCTCAGCCACGGTAACTACCCTCAGACACATATCAACTTCCCTCAACAAGGCCCGTCTGCTTATCACCGGAGCCCACCTTCTCACTCATACCTGTGATCTTTACACTCAATCTGGATGGCTCCAACTCTCCAACCGTATTAAGTATCTGACCTGCACCATGGAAAAAAAATTATCCTGGGCCTCGCCCCTCCTGGTGTCCAAGCTCTACTGGGCCCTAGCACTAATCCGTGAAGCTCAGGAGATCCGAATCACAGCTCTTGCAAGTTCCCCGCTGTCACACTACCCAGGATCAATGATCTTTCGCCCATAGGGCTCCCCCATGGCTGAATGGACTCAGCACCACCATCTCCACGGCTCCCAAACTTGGCATGTTTAAAACCAGGCTCTGATTCCATCTTACTGCTTCCAGCTCCTGTGATTACCTCACCTAATCAGAAATACTTGCCACCACTAACAGCCTTGCCACCCCCTTCACAGCACTTATCTCCTATTTTACCTCTGCTCCCACAACCCCTCTTGCCTTCCACCTCCCCTCCCTACCCCCCTCTCTCCAGCACTTCTCCTGGTGATGTCTGACAATCCTCTGGCTGCTACTACTCCCATCTTGCCATCCCGTTCCTCCTCCATTGTTCTTTACCCCTCTCCTAGTTGATGCTGCTACGGGCCATTCTATGTACTGAGCTCTCTAATGTGTTGCCTTCTCCCTTAATTAATAACTGTATAATGTACTGTTTACTTGCACTGTTGTTATTTCTGTTGTATCCCCTGTATTATACTTCAACTGATGTGGAACCTTTGTAAAAGAGCCTTTGCTCAAGGGTATTTGTAATTCTAGAACCAAATAAATAAATAAATTGAATCCACTACAGCGTGTTATACCACAGCATTCCTGGCATCTTTAAAGAAAAACCGAGCACTCGTTGAGCCACAAAATACTTTTTAAGCTGGTGCCGAAATCCTGCGCATGTGCAATAGCGGCACATTCGCGCGCATGCGTGGGATATTTTCCCTGGCTGCTACTGCACATGCACGGGATTTTGGCACCAGCTTTACAAAGTATTTTGTGATGCAACAAGTGCTCATTTTTCCTTTAAAGATGCCAGGAACACTGTAGTAAAACACACTGTAGTGGATTAAATGTTTTTTGCAATGGGGATGGTAAAATGTACACGTTGGGACAGCGCTCCTTGTAGACGCGTGTTCTTGGCACAGATCTGCTTCCGGTGGGCAGGGGATTTAACTGTGGACCGCAACAAATGAAAATAATGAAAAATATACAAAAATAGGTAAACTGGTTTATTTTTGTTTTATGCAGGGGCATTCTACAGTAATGTTCTTACACGTATGTGCCTAAAGACCCACTGATGAAAATTTACAAAACAAGGGGCAAAGCTGACAGTATCCGTAGAATCTCAGACCGAAAGTCAAAACTCTGCTGTGTGGCCATGTTCACCTCTACCTTCTAATGGTAGATTTATTTCTCAAGCTGTGGAGAGCAGTGGCTACTAAAGCTAGTTAAATGACTATCAAGAAGTACCCATAAGGGGTACAAGTTTTAGAAAAACTGACACTGTGACAGAAAAAAATATTTAAACTGTAACAGCCACTGAGTATCAGTTGTAAAACAATGGAACAAGTAATGCTCAAGCAATTAAAAAGAAACAGACTCTTGTGAGAACTTTTTTCCAGGTTCTTGAAGGGGAGGTAGGGTTGGGATTGTTAAAGAGCAAGTATTCACTGTTTTCTGTTTTTTTTTTATATAGGCACAGATGTTCCTTTGCTAATAAAGAATTGTCTCTTACCTCTGTCTGTGTTTTTTTTTTTTTGAATATTTACACCAGGGTCACTCCACAGATGTTACTATGTACCCCTGTTGCTGTGGGTTTTCTGTTTGAAAATAAAAATCAGGACTGCGTGGAACACTGGAGCCCAAGTCAAAGTGATGTGAGTTAAATACTGCTGACTTGGGCACCCGTCGTTATTTCATCTGCGCATGTGTTCAGACATCCAAACGCTCACAGACGTGCTCGTTCTTGTGAGTGTGAGTGACAGCAACTTGAATTAGTGCTGGGAACATGTCAGCGCGAGTGTAGTTTTTCTCACAAGCTGCTGTCAAGGAGAGATACTCCTTCACATCTTAATCCTGAACATACTTCATTTTGATGTGTTTTTTAAAGAAGTGTGTCAAATCTTAAGAAGGGTTTCTTTCAGGAGATCGAATTCCCAGTTAAAAATAATACATTATCATACAAAGGTTAGTTTTGATGTTTACTAAAGTGTGAAGCTGTGCGCGTGTAGGGGAAAAAATGATCAAAGTCGGAGTTCATGTGTGTGACTGAGTTTAGTCGGGCTGTCTATTCATTTTGTGATCTCTGATGTGTATCTTATTTCTATTTGCCAGATAGATTTAGTATTTTCCGTATTGGACTCCCCTTCCCACCATATGGTTTCACAAGTAAGCACACTGCAACTGTAATCTCCCCCCCCTTTTTGTGTTTTTTGCGTTAAAACAGTATTTCAAAGTACTGTGCAGTAAGAATCCATTCATTTACTGTTGCTGGATCAAGCACCGGTTTCTTATGCTGGCATGACAGCATCCAGTCTGCAGAGATACAAGCTCTCGGCATTGAGGAAGAATGCTTGGTCTACCTCTGAATGCAGAACATGCAAGGGGAGAAGACAAAGCCCGAGTTTGTAGCTCCATTTACAAGAGGTTGCATGCAGGACAAAGAGTTGATTTGTGGTAATTTGACAGTCCATTTCCCTGAATGTTTCTCAATGCAAAGTACATTAAAAAACAAACAAACAAAAAAAAAAAAACGAGGTGTTTGGGAGGAAAAAAAATCCTCATAGAGGGTTTGAACACTGGACCTTTGACATTTAAAACAAGCTCCCTACTCACTACACCAACCACTTTGAGGTTGATAATAGTGATTTTTAAGACCTTTATTTTGCATAGCCAAAGTTCTAGTATAAGAAAAACTGCCCAAGGGAATGTGTTTCTGTAATCAGTCCCTACTGAAAGTGTATAACACACTCGGTGAGCTCAGAATAAATGGGACTAATTACAGGAACACATTTTATAGGTACATTAGGGAGCGTAGAAAGACAAAGGGAGGGATAGTGAGGCTGAATAGAATGGACGGTGGGTGGGCAGAGAGGGACAGTGAAAAAGCAGAGATACTGAATGAATACTTCCACTCAGTATTCACAAAAGAGGAGGAGGGGGAGGTACCTAATCCAATTAACAGAAGCACTGTGGATAGGGCAAAATTCTAAAAGAATTAAGGGGAGAACTAGTGACACCACTGACTACCCTTTTTAACAAATCATGGGAGAATGGTGTGGTATCTGAGGACTGGAGGAGGACGGATGTGATTCCCCTTCACAAAAGTGGGAGCAAGACAGAGGCAGGAATCTACAGACCTGTCAGTTTGACCTCTATGGTAGGGAAAATGATGGAATCACGTCTGAAGGAAAGAATTGTTGAGTACCTAGAGGCCAGTGGGGCAGAGGACCCAAGGCAGCATGGATTCACAGCGGGAAGGTCATGTCAGATGAATCTAGTAGATTTCTTTGACTGGGTGACCAAAGTAGTAGACCAGGGAGGGGCTGTGGACATGGCCTACCTAATCTTTAGCAAGGCATTTGACACAGTCCCACATAAAAGATTAATAAACATTCCTGTCTGGGACTTGAACATTTGCATAGAACAGCTTATGCAGCCTCCTTTTGAGCCCATGTCATCAGCTTTTAAATATGTGACTTGGAAGGCTGTGTTTCTAGTAACCATCACTTAGTCTGGGTAACAAGCTTCCTGAATTAGTGGCCTTGATGGAGGAGGAATATCTAGATATCGTGGCAGTCACAGAAACATGGTACACACAAAACCATGACTAGGACGTAAACATACCAGGATACACTATCTACAGGAGGGACAGGGAGGCTAAAGAGAGGAGGAGTAGCTCTCTACATAAGGAGAATCAAAGCAACAGAACAAAAGGGTAAACAGGGAGGAGAAGAAGCACTGTGGGTAGAGATTTGGAGACAGGCAATGGCACCACAATCCGCACAGGGTTGTATACAGACCCCTTCTCAGGGAGAAATGGACAAGGAAATGATAGAAAATATACTTAGAATGGCAGAAAAGGGAGATATTGCTGATGGGTGATCTGAATATGCCAGATGTTAACTGGAATGCAGTTGCAGCAGCCACTTGAAGAGTGGGGTTATTCAGATTCCTACAGAGGCATGCCTTAGACAACTAGTATTGGAGTCATACGCGAGGGAGCAATCTTAGACCTGGTTCTCTCAAATGGAGCGGAGAGAGGATCACAGATGTAGAAGTGGGTAGCCATCTGGGAACTAGCGACCATCGAACAGTATGGTTCACAATAAACACAACAATAGAGTCAAGCCATACAAAGGCAAGTACTGGACTTGAGGAGGGCTGACTTTGCCAAAATGGGTGAGTGCCTAAGGAATGCACTAGCAAATGGGCAGGAAGGAGGGGTGGAAGAACAATGGGGAATAATAAAAACTGCCATCAGAGAGGTAACAAGCCTTTGTGTGAAGCAAATAAACAAAACAAAACGATGTAAGAAACCACTATGGTTCTCAAAGGAAGTGGCAGTGAAGGTTCAAGAGAAAAAGAAAGCATTCAGAAAGTACAAGGAATCACAGAAGGAGCAGGACAGAGAACTGTATCAGTTAAACCAAAGGAAGCTGGGAAGGCAGTCAGAACAGCAAAGGCCCAAACGAGGAAAAGATAGCCAACTCAGTTAAGAGGATAAAACCTTATAGGTACATCAGGGAGCGAAGGAAGACCAAGGGAGGATAGTGAGGCTTAATAAAGGGAGGGAGGGAGGGAAGGTGGGCAGAGGGTGACTGTGAAAAGGCAGAGATACTAAACAAACATTTTGCTCAGTATTTACAAATGACGAGGGGGAGGTACCTAAAACAAACAGTAGAAACACTCTGGATACAGAAGTTGATACCAGCCCATTTACAGAAGAAAGGGTTCTGAAAGAACTCTTAAAACTGAAGGTGGACAAAGCAATGGGGCCTGATGGGATTCATCCCAGAATTCTAAAAGAGCTAAGGGTAGAATTAGTGACACCACTGACTACCCTCTTTAACAAATCATGGGAGGATGGGGTGGTACCCGAGGACTGGAGGAGGGCAGATGTGATTCCCCTTCACAAAAGTGGGAGCAAGGCAGAAGCAAGAAAATACAGACCTGTTAATTTAACCTCAGTGATAGGGAAAATGATGGAATCACTTCTGAAGGAAAGAACTGTCGAGTATCTAGAGGCCAGAGGGGCACAGGACCCAAGACAGCATGGATTCACAGCGGGAAGGTCATGCCAGATGAATCTGATAGATTTCTTTGACTGGGTGACCAAAGTAGTAGATCAGGGAGGGGCTGTGGACATGGCCTACCTAGACTTTAGCAAGGCACAGTCCCACACAAAAGATTAATATACAAGTTAGCCAGCCTGGGTAAAAAATTGGCTGGAGAATAGGACACGAAGAGTAATAGTAAATGGAGTCTACTCTGAAGAAAGGGGTTACTAGTGGGGTACCGCAGAGTTCAGTATTAGGACGGTCCTCTTCAATGTCTTTATAAGCGACATTGCAGAGGGACTGGAAGGAAATATGTCTCTTTGCAGATGACACAAAGATCTGCAACAGAGTTGATGCACAAGGTGGGGTGGAAAGGATGAGAAGGGACTTGGTAAGGTTAGAGAAATGGTCAAATGTATGGCAGCTTAGATTCAATGCTAAGAAGTGCAAGGTAATGTACCTGGGAAACAGAATCCCAGGGGAAGAGTACACAATGGGGGGTGAGATACTAACAACAACAAAAATGGAAAGGGACCTGGGGGTAGTCATATCAGATGACCTAAAGGTGGGCAAGCAATGTGAGAGGGCAGCAAGGAGGGCTGGGGGATACTGGGATGCATAGGGAAAGGCATCACCAGTAGAAAACAGGAAGTTATTATCCCTCTGTACAGACAGCTGGTGAGACCCCATCTGAAATACTGTGTGCAGTTCTGGAGACCCAGTCTCCGTAAAGACATAGACAGGATGGAAGCTGTCCAGAGGAGGTCAACTAAAATGGTGCAGGGTCTGCACCGGAAGACATATGAAGAGAGACTTAAGGAGCTTAATATGTATAGCCTCGAGGAAAGGAGGGAAAGGGGGAACATGATAGAAGCTTTCAAGTACCTCAAGGAATCAACAAAGTCCAAGAGGTAGCATCTTTCAAAAAGAGGTGTGCAAGAACAAGGGGCACAATCTGATGATGGGGGTGGCTCAGAGGTAATTTAAGGAAGTATTTTTCACAGAGAGGTTGTGGATGCATGGAATGGCCTTCCGGAGGAAGGTTGTGGAGTCAAAAACTGGTGGAATTCAAGCATGCATGGGACAGTCATAAGGCAATTCTAGGGGTTGGGGGTAGGAAGAAGTAGGCTGCTGGTTAACTAGGATCTGCAGCTTATCCATTAGGTAGGAAAATGGGCTGACTGGGTGGGCCAAGCAGTCCTTATCTGCCGTCAAATTCTATGTTTCTATGTTTATGTTTCTATGTTTCTGCCAGGAGGATTAGTGAGATTCAGGCACTGTCTGTGGAACCTATGTGGCCTTCCACAGGAACAAAGTGGTCCTCAGGACAAATAGTACATTTCTTCCTAAGGTGGCATCTGACTTTCACATTAATCAGTCTATCACTCTTCCAGTTTTCTTTACTGACCATTCCTCCTCATGTGAATGTAGACTGCATAGCTTGGATGTCAAGAGGGCTATCAGCTACTACCTGGAACATACCAAAAATCACAGAGGGGATAGGACCCAGTTTTTCCTAACTTATGGATAAGTGGGCAAAGTAAGATCTGCCACTAAGAGATCCGTAGCAAAATGGATTGTGGCATGTATTCAGTTTTGTTATGGCAAGGTGGGCAAGCAGCCTCCACAGGGGCTCAGTGCCCATTCTACCAAAGGGACAGCTGCATCAGTTGCAGGTCTCGAGATATCCCTCTTCAGGAAATATGTAAAGCAGCTACCTGGAAGACAGTTCACACATTTACTAAGCATTACTGCCTGGATACTCAGGCTAGGAGTGATGCTAGATTTGGCAAAGCAGTGCTGCAGATCCTGTTCCCAAAATAGGTCCTCTGCCCGCCTCCAGAGGTACTGCTTGGGTAGTCTGCATTTGTCAGAATACAGTAATATTTCCTGGAGTTTGAAGAAAACATTACTTGCCATAGTAATCCTGTTTCTTCTAAGGGAATCTTACTGTATTCTGAGCTCCCACCCTTCCTCCCCTGCTAGGACCTACAGGACACTGCACAGTATCTGGATATGTAATGTTGGAAACCTGTGGGTACCTATTAGTTTTTTTGGGCATCTGTTGACTTGAGTCTTATAGATGCCTCCTGTTATTTAGGGGTTTTTACTCCCCTGTTTGAGGGGTATTTATGGATAGTAAGTATGGTATAGATAGTTAGTCCTATTAGCTTCTGCATGCTTCACATGAATCTGACAGTTGCAAGAAGTGCAACCAGGGACAGTGATTTGAAAACAGAGCTTGAGCCTAGCATTTTACTATTAGCATAGGTTCTATTAACCATTTCGGCTCCAGGGCAGTCCTATGGTGAGACCATACTGCATTTGTCAGAATACAGTGAGATTCCCTTAGAAGAAATAAGATTACTATGGTAAGTAATGTTTTTCTATACACCAGTATGATAACCAGTATGAACTAGATACTGTTCAGGGAAAGGCATTCCTCCATCTGGAGAGGATGGTCGATCTGATAGAACTGGCAAAGTCATTCAAAATAGGGCAGCCATGACCTGTCAGGGTCTTCTAGTTACTAGGACACATGGCCTCTTCCTCAGCACTGGTACCAGGTGCTACATACCAGATGAGAGATGTCCAGTACCACTTAGGGGCCAGTATTCCTAAAAGTGGGACCCTCTGTCAAAGTTAGTGCCAGTATCATGCCTGTTAAGGGCACTGGAGTGAAGGAAGGAGAAGGAAAACATTTGGGAAGGAGTTCCCTTCCTCCAGCAGTCGCCCACAAAAACACAAATTAGCCAGCCTGGGAATGGATCCCAGGGTGGTAGCCTGGGTAAAACATTGACTGGACAACAGGACACAGAAGGTAATAGTAAACGGAGCCCACTTTGAAGAAAGGGGGTTACTAGTGGGGTACCGCAGGGTTCAGTACTGGGTCCAGTCCTTTTTAATGTTTTTATAAGTGACATTGCAGATGGACTAGAAGGAAAAGTATGCCTCTTTGCAGATGACACAAAGATCTGCAACAGGGTTGATACACAAGGGGGCGTGGAAAGGATGAGAAGGGACTTGGCAAGGCTGAAAGAATGGTCAGAAGTATGGCAGCTTGGATTCAATGAAAAGAAGTGTAAAATAATGCACCTGGGAAACAAAAACCCAGGGGGAGAGTACACAATGGGAGGAGGTAGTAATAACAACAAAAATTGAAAGGGACCTGGGAGTAATCATATCAGATGACCTTAAGGTTGGCAAGCAATGTGAGAAGGCAGTAGGGAGGGCTGGGGGGATACTGGGATGTATAGGGAGAGGCATCAGCAGCAGAAAACAGGAAGTTGTTATCCCTCTGTACAGACAGTTGGTGAGACCCCAACTGGAGTACTGCATCCAGTTCTGGAGACCCCATCTCTGCAAGGACGTAGACAGGATGGAGGCAGTCCAGAGGAGGGTAACTAAAATGGTGCAGGGTCTGCAAGAGAAGCCATATCAGGAGAAACTAAAGAAGCTTAATATGTATACCCTTGAGGTACGGAGGGAGGGGGGGGGACATGATAGAAACTTTTAAGTACCTCAGTGGAATCAACAAAGTCCAAGAGGATAGCATCTTTCAGAAAAAGAGATGTGCAAGAACAAGGGGACACAATTTGACGATACAGAGGGGATGGCTCAGGGGCAATGTGAGGAAGTATTTTTTTACAGAGAGGGTGGTGGATGCATTGAACCACCTTCCTGAGAAGGTTGTGGGGTCTAAAACTGTGGGAGAATTCAAGAATGCATGGGACAGACATAAGGCAATTCTTGTGGGAGGTAGGCAGAAATAGGCTGTTGGTTAACTAGGATCTGCAGCTTTTCCAGTTGGTAGGGAAATGGGCAGACTAGGTGGGCCAAGCAGTCCTTATCTTCCATCAAAGTCTATGTTTCTATGTTTCTAGCTCTTCCTCTGACTGAATCCAGTTCTGCTCCTATGAACTCCAGGAGCTGCACTGGCTGCAGCCCTGACTTTTTCTAGTTTATCAAAAACCTCAGAGACTGCAGCAGCAGATCCTATGTCAACTCTAGAGACTGTTTGACCTGCTGGGGAGACTGTCCCACAAGTAGCCAGTCATCCAGGTATGGGAAGACTGCCACTCCTTGCCTCCGCAGATGTGCCACAACCACAGCCAAGCATTTTGTGAACACCCTTGGAGTAGAAGTAAGACCGAAAGGCATTGCCCTGAACTGGTAATGGCCTGATGGCAGTCTGAATCTGAGGAATTTTCTGTGTGACTGCCTTATTAGGACATGGAAATATGTATCATTTAAATCTAGAGATGCCAGCCAGTCCCCCTGCCTTAAGGTTGGCAGAATTGTGTTCAAAGTGACCATTGTGAATTTTGGTTTCAGTAAATGCCCGTTTAAATGTCTGAGGTCCAGAATGGGTCACCATTCCCGTTTTCTTGGTTGTAAGGAAGTATCTTGAGTAGAGACCCTTTACTCTTAGTGACAGAGGAACTGGTTCCACTGCTCCCAATGAAAGAAGATTTAACACTCCCTTTTCCAATAGCAATGTTTCTGATGGGGAGGATGGTCGAAAAACTCTCAGTTTTGGGCTATGTTTGAAACTGAGTGCCAGACCTTGACCTACTACCTCCAGGACCCACTTGTCCATGGTAAAGGACTGCCATTCTCGAAGGTAATAGGTCAACCTGCCTCCTACTTGAACTGGGGAGGCAACCCAAGTAGACCCCTCAGGGTATCAGCTTAGCCTGAGGTGCTGGTTGTGAGCTGGGGCTGGTTTGGTTGGTACCTCCCCTGTCCCTGCCTCTAAAGTAGCCTCTCTGCTGCTGGTACTGTGGATAGGCTTGAGGCTGGAAAAATGGTCTATATGATCTGCCCCTATGACTCCTGGCATGCTGCTTTTGGGGAGTAGGAGTCGTCCTTAGCAGCAGCACTTTGGTGTGCTGCTTTGTACTCATCCAGCTTCTTCATGTAAGCTTCTGTCTGCTGGCCAAACAGGGAAGAAGGCTCACATGAAAAATCCATGGCTTTGGATTGGGTGTCCTGGGTAAGGTTGGTAATCCTGAGTCAACCAAACCTCCTGAGAGACACTGAGGAAGCCATTTGTCCAGCTGCTGTGTCATTGCTATCCACTGCCATCCTAAATTGAACTTTAGAGGCCTCTATACCCCTCTTGGCAGCTTCTTTGAGATCTGCTGCCATAGGAGCTGGCACAGATTTTGTGATCTCCAGCACAGTATCCCAAAGGGTCCTTTGATATCTAGCAACATAGGCCATGTATGAAGCCTGCCTAATTGCCAGAGAGGAACCCAAGTATTGCTTCTTTGCAACAGAATCTATTTTTCTAGAGTCTTTGTCAGGAGGGTGTGATGCTAGGGAAATGCCAGATTTCTCACAAGCCGCAGCCTGCACCACCCCCTCATGTCTAGGGTGCCCAAAGAGGAACTCGGCCCCAGCCTTAGCCACCCAATACTTCCTATCCACCTTTCTGTCCACTTGTGGTATGGAAGTTGGGGTATGCAGTATCTTAAAAGTCTGCTTTCTCAGGGACTTATGGATGGGCAGTAAAACTCTTTCAGGAGCCGGAACATCCATCATCTCTCTATAATCCTGTTCCTCCTCCTCATCACTTGACTCCTGAGTAGGGAGGTCCAGGGATTGAGCCACCTGTTTCATTTCACAAATTGAAAATGGGAGGTATAGTCCTCGCCTCCCTTATCAAGGGAGTCAGGACAATGAGGATCCGGTAAGATATCTGGTTCAGTGGGCTCACCGTAATCCTCATCCTCATCCTCGCTATTATCATATTCCTCCTCAAAAGTGTCCAACTCAGTTTCCAAAGGATCCGGAACCGGGGTAGGATTTGAGGGATCCAAACGCGGTCGCTTCGGAACTGGGGTTACCGGTTGAAGTGACTGAATTATTTTGATAGCGTTAGGTATTTCTGCAGTGGTTGGAACTGGGGTTCTCGGTTCAACCTCTGTATGTTTTTTCCTTTTTCGTTTTCCTGCAGCTGCTGGGTTAGCGGCAGGGTCAGCAGGTTTCTTTTTAACTGAAGAACCGTCACCTTTGTCAGAGGTCTGATCCTCCAGTTCCTTTTGGCTCAAATTCAGTTTGTCTGCAGCCGATTCAGCAGCCTTCTCAGACATCTCCTGCAGTCGTTTTAAGCGCCTCTCAAGCGTCGACTGAGGGAAGTTTTTACAAATATCACAGTCCTCTTTGAGATGGTCAAACCCCAAACAAAAAACACAAATAAGATGAGAATCTGCTTTAGCAAATGGTTCCCAACACTCTGTACAATGTTGGAAACCTGTGGGGCCCGTTCACTTCTTGGTCTGTGACATGTACCGTTTTTTACAACCAAATGAAACCGAGAGTTACCTTGGTAAAAGTACAATAAATTTTAGGATTACAAAAACTACCTTACTGGATGGTATAAATTCAAATTGTAAATAAAGAGAATCAGTATCGGTTCCTTCCTGGTTGGAAAAAAATGAGGAGGAACCGAAAAACTTACCAAAACTACTCTAATCTAACTAAATCTACCTTTGAACAAAGGACAATACTTCAAAAATCGAAATAAATAAAATGGACTTTAGAAAAAAAACAAAAAATACAGTAAATGTCTTCAGTTGAAGTGGAGGCGAGCTCTCCGTAGACGTCTTACTGAGGCAAGTGGAGTAAAGAATCTGACGGTTGCAGGAAGTGCAGCCAGGTACAATGATTTGAAAACTGAGCTTGAGCCTAACATTCCACTATTAGCATTGGTTCTATTAACCATTTCAGCTCTGGGGCAGTCCTATGGTGAGACCATGCTGCATTTGTTAGAATACAGTAAGATTTCCTGGGGTTTGAAGAAGGCGATTTGCCCATCTAGTCTATCTACCCGTATGAACGGGTAAATGGTTCCCATTATAGAGCAAGTGTTTGTCAAGTTTAGTTTTAAAGATCTGTATATTTTTACTAGTTCTGCTCCTACAAAGTCCAACACCCTTGTACTGGGTCAGGTTGAGACTTTTGGAGGTTTTCCAAGAAACCCAACTCCTCCAGGGTGTTGGGTGAGAAGAGAGAGAGAGAGAGAAAGGTTTTGGTCTCCTGGTAGGACTGTCCTGAAACCGAACAATCATCTAGGTAGGGAATAACCACTATCCCTTGCCTCCACAAATGGGCCGCCACTACTGCTAGCCACTTTATGAAAACTTTGGGAGCCGATGAAAGGCCAAAAGGAAGGGCTGTGAACTGGTAGTGGCCATCCCCCACTCTGAACCTGAGGTATTTTCTTTGAGAGAGTCTTACTGGAATATGGAAGTAGGCATCTTTCAGGTCCAGTGACCCCATCCAGTTTCCTTGCTGTAAGGATGGAACTACTGCTCCAAGTGTTTTCATCTAGAACTTTTCCTTCTTTAAATGTTTGTTCAGATATCTAAGATCTAAAATGGATCGTCACTCCCCATTTTTCTTTTCCAAGTCGAAAATATTTTTCCCTGTCGTGTTCATCCAGGCAGCCCAACCCTCTCCAGGCGAGCTTGTCTGCTATTTTGGACTATTTGATCCACCTGAAGTCCCTGGGCCTTTGGCCATCAACCTTGGAGATACATTTGGCAGCAGTGTCAGTATATATTTTGGCTGGAAAGGATAGATTCCTAGCCTCACAGGCTATTTTTAAAAGGTTCTTTAAAGGTCTAAGTCACCTGAATCCTCCTTTTAGGGATCCAGTTCCTCCTTGGGACCTGAATCTGTGTGCTGCACAGCTGATGGAGGTTCCATTCAAACCTATGGCATCTGCATCTCTAAAATACGTAACCTGGAAAACAGTTTTCTTGGTGGCACTTACCTCAGCTAGAAGGGTGAATGAACTCCAAGCCCTTTGCACAGATCCCAACTACATCATATTTCACAGGGATGAGGTAGAACCGAGGACTGGATGAGATACTGACAACAACAAAAATGGAAAGAAACCTGGGGATAATTATATCAGATGACTTAAAGGTGGGCAAGCAATGTGAGAAGGCAGTAAGGAAGGCTGGGGGGGATACTGGGATGCAAAGGGAGAAGCATCGACAGTAGAAAACAGGAAGTTGTTATCCCTCTGTATAGACAGTTGGTGAGACCCCATTTGGAGTACTGTGTGCAGTTCTGGAGACCCCACCTCAGCAAAGACATAGACAGAGTGGAGGCTATCCAGAGGAGGGCAACCAAAATGGTGCAGGGTCTGCACCAGAAGACATATGAAGAGAGACTAAAGGAGCTTAATATGTATATCCTTGAGGAAAGAAGGGAGGGGGGACATGATAGAAACTTTCAAGTATCTCAAGGGAATCAACAAAGTCCAAGAGGGTAGTATCTTGTAGAAAAAGAGATGTGCAAGAACAAGGGGGCACAATCTGAATGTAATCCCCCTACAAATGGGGGTTCTCAAAAAGTATTCCTTGAGCTTGCTTAAATGCTCACTGCCAGGCTGGTGTCCTGCGTTTTAGCACTTTAAATGTGATTACCAAAGCCTGTATAGCCTCTGAGTACTGTCCCTTTAAAAGCTGCCTGATTGCAGCTTAAGTAATCTGAGGGGGAGCTCTGTTGAAAGATGTAACTATCTACTGAAAATCATTTAGAGTGATAATGATAATGTAGTTTGTCTAACCTGCTTTCTTTGTAACAAGAACTGTTTTGATTGTCTCCACTATCTTGGTCCTGGACTGCAAACTGGACCAAACAGTACTGGTGGGACCTAATATTTAGCTGGACTACAGGAGCTGTCTGAATTCAAAATCTGTAGGAACTGTAGTTTGAACTTTTTGTGCCTTTTTTGCAACTGAAGGGGGAGCTCTTGCTTTGACTGACAGCCAAATCAGCCATCCAAATCTTTTGGATCTTGGGGAAGTCCAGGGCTGCCTGCAGTTTTCAGTTAGATCTAAGCTGAAAGCTGAACAAGAAGGAGCTGAAGTGATTTTTGGGCAGCAATCCTGAGTGGATTTGCATGGGAAAGCTGTGAAAGGGCTGAGTTTTTGGCTTGCATGTCTGCTGCTGCTCCTGAGAGGGAGAGAAGATAATTATTATGGACTAAATCCAAGTTTGTGTGACTAAAGTAAGCTAATGAAGTGGGCCAGGCTCAACCTGAAGAAGACCAAAGATTTTGCTGAATGCGATCAGCCTGTCAGGAGTTCCAGCTACCCCTAGGCTCCCGGTGTATGCAGAGACTTTGCAAATGTGACCGGGGAGCGCTTTGCCTGGTACAGTAGAATTCCCGTACATGTAAATGTGCTATGAGCTGCTAGTGGGTTGTGAGTTAGTTCCCCACTGTGTGAACTGTGTTCTGCTTGCTGGAAGCTGTATCCAGCCCAAAACGGACTGCATCTGAATTTGTCTCCATGTGGTCTGGGCCTTGCCAGACTAGCCCAGCCAGACTACCCACTGCACAGAGAAGCCATCGATAAGAGAGACCTGCCTGGAGATCAGCCCCTTGCTCCACGCTTGAACAGGAACAACGCCTCTGCGACTCGTGTGGGCCCTGCTTCTCCTGGCATTCCAGATCAACCACCTGCAGTCTTGATTTTCATCCAACCTGTGTCCAGTCTTGGGTATCGTGAGTAAATACCAGGGTAGCTCCCTGCAACAACAGCTTAATCTGAGTGTGTCATCTGATTGTCTTGTTGTTTCATTTCCTTTTCGAACTGAGCCCTCTGGCTCCAGATTACAAATATTGTGTACTGGCATGTTGTGTTTTCCATCACAGGGCCCCAACCAGCTGCGACACCGGTCAACCCCGGGAAACAGTCCTGGCTAGCCCATCTCTTCTCCACCTGGGTACCCAAAGGTGTGACTGTGTGGGGGGACTCAAAGCGCATGCATAACTGCTTGACTGATATAACCTTTAAGCTAATTAACCTGATTTTGCCCCTCCCTTGTTCAAGTCCCCTGAATAAATCAGATCTAACTTTTTCTGCATGTACTCTGACTGTGGTTCCAGTTTGTGCTCAAAGTACTGTACTGTCACTATTTGCTGTGCATGACCTTGTTTTACAGGGGGTCCCCAGGGTCGAGCCAGAGGAACCAGTGCAAACAGTGTGGGTACTTGTGTGGTGTACCAGGAGTACTGTGAAAGTGATTATTGTACAGTGTTCAGGCCACTAGAGGGGAAAGAGGGGGTTACAGTGTCCCGGAGGGCTGTGCCCAGGTTAGCTTGACCACTACCAACCTTGATCTCCGGGTGGAGGCACCCATTTCAGAACTCAGGCCCTTAGCCTGCTATTAGCCAAGCCAGCAGGGGTAGCAGCCCTTGTGATAGTGCCACTTAGGGGTTACATGAAGACAGAGGGAGGACAGCTCAGAGGTAATGTGAGGAAGTATGTTTTCATGGAGAGGGTTATGGATGCATGGAACAGCCTTCCTGAGGAGGTTGTGGGGTCAAGATCAGTGGGGGAATTCAAGAATGCATGGGACAGACATAAGGCAGTCCTAGTGGGGAGTAGGAGGAAGTAGGCTGTTGGTTAACTAGGATCTGCAGCTTATCCATCAGGTAGGAAAATGGGCAGACTAGGTGGGCCAAGCGGTCCTTATCTGCCGTCAAATTCTATGTTTCTATGTTTCTAATAGATAATCCCTCCCCAAGGTGGTGTCTGAATTTCATCTGAATCTGTCAATCTCTCTCCCTGCATTTTTTATAGAGCACTCCACTCCAGGGGAGCAGAAGATCCACAGCTGGGATCTTAACAGAGCTCTGGAGTACTACTTGAACCTCACGAAGGATGGCAGGTCCACAAGTTCTCAGTTATTTGTCACCTATGGCTAGGTAGGACAAGGTAAACCAGCACCCAGGAGAATCATTTCTCACTGGATAGTTGACTGTATTCAGTTCTGTTATAGCAAAGCTGACAAGCTTCTGCCAGAAGGACTGAGGGCTCATTCTATGAGCGGTATCTCCACCCCGTGGCAGCATCCAGAGGTGTCTCCATTCAGGAGGTATGTAAAGCAGCTACCTAGAAGACAGTACACATCTTTACAAAGCACTACTGTTTTGTCATTCAGTCCAGAAGCCAGCTTTGGCATTGCTGTCTTGCAGAACGTCTTCCCAAAATATGTTCTGTACCCAGCCTCCCAAGGTACTGCTATGGAGTCTGCTGTTGTTAAACAGCTAGTGAGGGATTCCTGGGGTTTGAAGTACAAATTACTCACCTGTAGTAATGTTGTTTCTTCCAAGGAATCCCTCACTAGGATTAACAACAGCATGAGGCCCAGATTCTCACCTCTGAATGGGCGTGTAACCTAGGGGTGGTGCTTGACGATGGTCTGTCTCTTCGTCACCAGGTTTCTGCAGTTGTCAAGCTGGCCTTCTACCATCTGAGGAACATCACTAGGATTAGGCACCTTGTTCCATCCAATGACCTACCTATCTTGGTCCATGCCTTTTTGACATTGTGCCTTGATTACTGCAACTCCCTTTACCTAGGGCTTTCTGGGGTTGATATTCACCACTTGCAGCTAGTGCAGAACGTGGCAGCACGTTTGTTGACAGGGGTTTCTAGAAGATCTCATATCACCCCTGTGCTGCATGGTCTGCACTGGCTGCCTATTCAGTGGTGGATCACCTTTAAGATAGGTCTTTTGACTTACAGAGCCCTACATGGTTTGGGTCCTGATTACTTGAAAGAGCTCCTGGTTCCTTACACCCCTCTGCGACAGCTCCGCTCTGCTGATGAGGGGTTGCTGGAGATTCCGAGGGCCAATCTAAAGTAATCTGGTGCACATGCCTTTGGATTTGTGGCACTGACCCTCTGGAATTCTCTGCTCCATCAGCTCCGGGAGTGCAGGACGGTGGGGAGTTTCAAGTAGGCACTTAAGACCTTTCTATGGGGAAAGCTTTTCCAGTATTTTCCTGATTTTAACTTGTATTTATTGTGTTTTGTTTTATGTGTACTGTACAGTGCTTTGGAATTTTGAAAGGCGCTCAACAAATACATTTTATTATTATTTATTATTAGAAATAACATTACTACAGGCGAGGAAATACAGGTTACTCACTCACCTGTAACAGGAGTTCTAGGAGTGGTATATGTTGTTCATCCACACTGTCTGGCAGGTTCCTTGCTGCTTTAAATCTTACCGGAAGGTCTTCAAGCTGGCTCCTCCCACCCACCCGGGTGGTAAAACCCTCGGCTCCGCCCCATGACGCCAGATCTAGCCCACTGGAAGCCAGGATGCGCGCCGAAGCCGGGGAGGTTGGGTGGGTCGTGTGGACGAACAACATATACCACTCCTATTACAGGTGAGTAACCTGTATTTCTAGGGATGTGGATATGTTGTTCAATCAACACTGTCTGGCAGACTCCTAGCAGTTCTCTGGGAGGAGGAAGGCAAGGCGTGCACCCCCAATACCTACTTGGGAAATAAGGACTGAAGAACTGAGGTCACAAAACCAGCATCCCAGCGTGACTCAAGGTCAATTTGGTAATGGGAAATGAAGGTGTGTGCTGACTTCCAGGTAGCAGCCCTGCAGATTTCCTGGATAGGGATGTCCCTAGAAGCAGCCACTGAAGCAGTGGTATGGCGGGTATAATGAGCTCTTACCCCTTTGGGAGGCTCCATGCCCATCAACCTATAGCAGAGATCTATGCAGGAGGTGACCCACCTGCCTATCGTCTGCTTGGCTGCAGGTCTGCCAGGTGCGGCTTCAGCGTAGGTGACAAACAGCTGGTGAACCTCTCCCCGAACTTCAGCCATTTGCTCCTTATAATAAGAGAGCGCTGTTCTAGGGTCCAAAGTATGGAGCCTATATTTGGCCTCCGAGGTGTGATTGGGGTAGAACACCGGCAGAGTCAACACCTGATTCAGGTGAAACTCCGACACCATCTTCGGAAGGAATTTCGGTTGGGGCGAAGGTTAACCTTATCCTTGTGGAAGACCAGATAAGGAGACTCGATGGAAAGCACCTGGCGCTCACCCATCCTTCTGGCTGATGTGATAGCCACCAAGAAGGCGGTCTTCCACGACAGGTGGGAGATATCGCACCTGTGCATTGGTTCGAATGGCTTGCCCACAAGCTTAGCCAATACCAGCAGTAGATCCCACGGAGGTGGAGGTTCTCGCACCAGAGGGGATCTGTGATCAAGGCCTTTGAAAAAGCGCCCGACCAACTTCTCCTGAGCCACCGACTGCTTGCCGGCCCGCGCCCGGTAAGCACAGATGGCTGCCAGGTGCACCTTTAGGGTCGTCGACTGAAGCCCTAGCTGAGAAAGGGACCACAGGTAGTCCAGAATGCTAGCCAAGGAACATGAAGAAGGGTCCAACCCCTTGTCCTGACACCAAATGGAGAATCTCTTCCATTTGAAGGCGTAGCATTTTCTGGTTGACTCCTTACAGGACGCCTCAATGACGTTGAGGACCTCGTCGGAAAGACCCAAGACCTGGAACTCTAGCCGCTCAGGAACTAGGCCGTCAGGTGCAGGGATTGAAGGTCCAGATGGAGAACCTTCCCCTTGTCGACTGAGAGCAGGTCCGGGCGGGCTGGAAGCCGCCTCGGGAGCCTGGAGCTGAGGCTGAGGAGATCTGGATACCAGAACTGGCGGGGCCAGTCTGGGGCTACCAGAATCACCTGCGCTTGTCCCTCTTTGCCTTGAGAAGCACCTTGTGGATCAAGGGAAATGGAGGGAAGGCATAGAAGAGGAGCAGGGTTGACGGCCTTGAGAAGGCATCCCCCTGCAGCGATCCCTACTGAGGGGGGTGGGAGTGAAACAGCCTCAGCTTTGCATTCTCCCTGGAGGTGAACAGGTCCACCTGAGGGGTGCCCCAATGGGAGAATAGATCTTGTACTACCTCCAGCAGGAGAGACCACTCGTGAGATGCAGCCCCTATCCGGCTGAGGGCATCGGCCAGACTGTTGGAGGCTCCTGCCACATGGATGGCTAGGAGATCCGCCTCCAGGCTGATCACGAGAGACCAAATGCGGAGAACCTCCTTGCACAGAGGCAAGGAGTGCATCCTGCCCTGACGGTTGAGGTAGTACATGGTTGTGGTGTTGTCCATCTGGGCCTGAACCACCTGACCCCATACAAATGGAGCAAAGACGGTGAGGGCTAGTCCCACCACTCAAAGCTCCAGCAGGTTGATGTGGCATTGAGACTCCAGAGGGGACCAGAGGCCGTGGGCTCTGAGCTCCCCTAGATGGGTGTCAGTCATTAGAGTGACCATCGGCTCGGGGCAGACGAACGGGATACCCTCCTGCAGATGAGCTGGGACGAGCCACCACTGCAGGCCGTCCCACATCTCCTGGTTCACCGTCACCGTCACTGGCTGGTCCGGAGGACTGGAGCACTATGACCACTGGCTGGCCAGCCCCCATTGCAGGGGACGCATATGCCAGCGGGCCCAATGGACCACGCTGGTGCAGGCCACCATGAGGCACAGGAGGTGCAGGAAGTCCCAGGCAGGGTGCAATTGCCCAACCAGAAATGACTGGGCAAAGGAGGAAAGGACCTTGGCCCTATCCACCGGGAGCCTGGCTCTGGCTCGAAGAGAGTCGAGCTCTGCCCCGATGAACTGAATCATCTGCGATGGCATGAGTTCTGATTTGGCCTCTTTGATGAGGAGGCCAATCTGAGAGCAGACCTGGAGGGCCAGATCTCTGGACCGTTCCACCTCCAGCCAGTCATCCAGGTAAGGGTACACCCGGACCCCTTGGCACCGCAGGAATGCTGTCACCACTGCCATGCATTTGGTGAAGACCCTGGGAGCTGGAGAGAGGCCAAAGGGCATGGCCCAGAACTTGTAAAGAGATCTCTCTGCTCTGAAGCAGAGGAATCGCTGATGAGATGGACGGATTGGGACATGAAAGAACATGTCCTGAAGGTCCAGAGAACAGAACCACATGCCTAGTTCCAAGGATGGAATGATCTGAGCCAGAATGACCATCCTGAAGGTGCGCAGCCTTAGGAACTTGTTCAGGTCGTGCAGGTCGAGAATGGGGCACCAGCCCCCCATCCGTTTTGGGAACAGGAAGTACATGGACACAAACCGTCGGTCTGGAGGAGGGTCCGCCACCTCATTGATCACCTCCTTCTGGAGGAGCAAGGCAATGTCGGCTCAACGAGCCAACAGAGAGGCTGTGGAACCCATTGCCCCCCTGTGGGGCGATGGCTCAATAGGGAGGGAACTGCTCGAATTCCAGAGGCAGACCCCTGCCAACCACTTCTAGCACCCAGCGGTCTGTGGTGATAGCGGACCAGGCGGAAAAGAAGTCTTGTAGCTGTCCCCCCACGGGGGGAACCTGGGAAGGGGTGATGAGGCTGGGGGCGATACCCCTCAACCCATCACTGGGCAGGCTTGGAGGAAGGGCCCGTTGAGTTACCTCCTGGACCCTTACCTCCAGGCTTCCTACTGGAGGAAGTAGCAGACTTGGCCTTAGGGCACCAAGTGTGAGCCTGCTGGCCCTGTTGCTGGTGTTGCTGGGCCAGACATGCTGCAGGAGCGGATGGTTGAAAGGGCTTACGCTGCTGCTGGCGGCCTTTGTCTTTCTGGGCAGATGTGACCGAGTCCAAGGTGGCATTGGACTTCTCGATCCTCTGGAGATGGCCTTCCACTCTGGGCCCGAACAAGTCGGTGCCCAGGAAGGGAACATCTGCCACCATGTGCTGGGTGTCCGCCGTGAAGGTGGAGATCCTCAGCCAAGCTCTGCGGAGCATGGCCACTGCGGCCGCTACTGACTGGGCACAAGAGTCACCAAAGTCCAATGAAGTATGGAGCTGTTGTTTAGCCACCACCCTTCCCTGATCCCGCACCTGCTTGACCGTCATCTGAAGGTCAGCTGGGAGGTGAGGAATCACCTCAACCAGGGAACCCATAAGAGCGTGTGAGAAATGTGCCATCAGTACGGCTGAGCTAGCTTGTCGAAGGCCTAGGGAGGAAGCAGCATAAACCTTCTGCCCTGAGTAATCCAGCTTTTTGGATTCCTTATCGGGTGGTTTGTCCATGTCCCTAGCATTCCCGGAATGCCAGAAAACACTATCGGTCACTAACCCCTCCGCAGAGGGGTGCTCTGAGAAACCAGAGAGTGAACCGGTGGGGACCGCGTACTTGCGAGCCATCCTTGGTGAAGGCGTGGGACAAGATGCTGGTCACTGCCATAACTCCAGGGCCGGGCCCACACTGGCCTCAGCCACTGGAAAGGCCTCCGTAGGAGAATCCCCTTAGTCCAGTATCTCTGTAAGGGGATACTTGGCCCGTTTTTGAATGGGTTCGAGCTGCATCCCAGTAGACTCTGAGATGAGTCGAAGCATACCCAAAAATGAGGATGGGCTCTCATCCACCGACTGGCCCCTGCAGATTCCAGGTCAAGCGGCCTGGAGAACAGGGAGGAGTCATTGTTAGACTCCGAGGAGTCTGCGAACAGCTGCCGAGTGCCTCAGCCACCCTCCACCTGCCGAGGTCGATCGGGAGTGAGGGTGACCGACAACCTGTGGGGCAAGCCCTGACCTGACCAAGAATCCTTGGTTGGGGCCCCAGTCTTTGGTTGTGGAGGCGGAGGTTCCACCACATTGGGTGGAGCAGCCGGTTTCAGCCGAACAGCCAGCACTGGGGTCAGCTCCTTGACTAAAATGAGGGGCTGTTTCAGCTGCTCCTGTGACAGCCACTTAATGGCCGGAGAAGGCGACAGAGTCGGCTTGTTACCGATCAACAAAAGTTGCTGCCTACATCAAGTCCTCATAGCGCCGACATAACTTACGCCGGAGCCTATCCTCTGAAGAGGACGAATAGGTTGAGTGGTGACGCCGCTTTCCATGGTGCCGAGACCGAGCCGCTGACGTCGGCGGGACTGGCTGGACCTGGAAGAGGACCGAGACCTTCAGGGTCACTGAGGGTGGGTCAGAGAGGGGGGACAGGGGAAACCCACCCTTCCCTCGGTTCAGGGACCTTAACTGGGGACTTTGGCACAGGAGGCACAGGCAAGTCCTCGGTAACCACTGAGGGAAACAGTGAAGAAGGATTGTCAGATTCTCCAGTCGACAGACTGTCTGACGGGTCGAGAAAAATCTCGACCGTGTTGACAGATGTCTCAGCCTGCTGACCTGACGGGGATACCGTGAAGCCAGCAGCCGCAGCTGCAACCTCGACCAAAGTCGAGAGTCGATGGTCTGGTGAAGGGGATCTCTCCCACTCCCACGAATGTCGATGGTGGGACTTACCTCTTGGATCTTTCTTCTTGGACTGGCTGGTATGTCCCGATGGCCCTTCTCCCTTAGTGGAGAGGGACTGACAAAGCTCCTTAAAAGAAGCAGTGTAGGAGGAGCCCAAGGAGAGCGGGATAAATGCCACAGCCGAAGAGGAAGAAAATACAACCTGGGCCACCTCCTCCTCGAGGGTGATCAACTGCTCCAGCTGCTCCACGGAGCCCGCCGCCATGGACACCGCCCAACAGGCCTCCTTAGATTTTACCAGTGGGTACCATTTTTTGGGGCACCCGAGTTGTAATCTGGCAGCGCAGTCCTCTAAGACCGAAGCTGAAAAGGACTTGCACAAGTCGCAGGCCTGCGAATCGTGGCCAAGCCCCAGGCAGTAAACGCACGTGGAGCGCGGATCGGTCCGGGACATCTTCTGCCCACAAGGGCACCGACGGAATCCGGGAGTCAATTTGTCCATCACAGCCGCGAGGGAAGATGAAGACCTCAGTCTTGTAAATTTTAAAATTAGTTTTGGAAAACCCGAACAGTTTGGATCCAGGCTTAAAACGCAGAGCGCTAAGGAGGGAACCTGAGCTTCCAAGCGGTAAGGAAGATCTGGCGTTATGGGGCGGAGCCGAGGGTTTTACCATCCTGGTGGGTGGGAGAAGCCAGCTTGAAGACCTTCTGGCAAGATTTAAAGCGGCAAGGAACCTGCCAGACAGTGTGGATTGAACAACATATCCATGTCCCTAGAATTTATTTTTTCTGCACTAACTTAATTTGCAGCATTTTATTTGTTGTACTATTGTGATGTAAGTGTATGGTGGATATCTTGTAGAAAAGTGCGAGACAGCATTACTGCTGGTTAAGACACTCATATTACCTCTCAGTTCCATACAGCATATGGCACTTCCATCACAATAATACAACAAAATAAAATACAACCATATGAATCAAAACAATTCTGAGGCAGCCACCGTTAGCTCTAGCCAACTCTTGTTTCGACTGTGGAATGAGCTGGAAAATGCTTTGCCTCTGCAATCTGGGAAACTTCTGGAACTGCAGCAGCAATCCTTGACTCACTACTTCTAGGACCCACTTGTTTCTGGTGATTTCTTTCCCCATTCCTGGAAGTAGTGGGTCAGCCTTCCCCCCCACTGGCAATGGCTGGTTGCCGACCTGGACAAAATTGTCAGGAATTGTGTTTTAGCTGTGGTTCAGGGGCTGGTGCTGCAGCACACCTTGTGCCCCTTCTGCTCCTACCACTATAATACCTGCTCTATGGCTGGTACTCATAACCAGTGTACGGTCTTGGGTAGTAGCCTCTGCTCCTGCCTCCCGTTCCATAAATCTTGTAGAAGGTGGGCGCCTTATCCCTTCAAGTAAGAGTTTTGTAGCTGGATCTGCCCTCATCCACTTTTTTCATGTACGCCTCAGTTTTGTCATCAAATAATGAGTTTTTCTCAAAGGGGAAATCGATGGCTTTTATCTCGATGTCCTGGATAAGAAGTGTGATCCTTAGCCAGGCAAATCTCCTCAGGGATATAAAAGAACAAACAAAACAAAAAACTGGGAACTTGTAAAACTGATACCAAAAACTCAAAATTAGTTATTAAAGCTGATAGAGACTAGAAAGGTCAAAGCATCAGGAGAGCCAATCAGTCTTCATAGCACTCAATAAAGTCTTTTCTAACTCATTTTGAATTTTTAGTATCAGTTTTTCGAGTGCCCTATTTTTATGTTGCTTGCACGCATGTGCAAGAAACATAGTGCCATCATGCGAGTTTTCGGAGGTGTGTAAGCCCGTCTTCCAATGCAGTCAGTGTGTTTGCAGGCGTGGCCCCAGCTCCCCAATCACTGCTGCAGCTGTCTATGACAAGCTGAAAATGCAGTGGCATACAGCTCAAAGGGAGAGCTCCGCTTCAGTGAGCAGAGCTCTCCCACCCACACATACCTGCAGCGTGCAAGCATGCATATTGCGTGCTGATGCGCTTCCCGCACACACTGTATGGCCGCGAGGTGCCCAATCCCCATCGGCTCCGCCCCCCAACAGCTGTCCAGGTGCCACGCTGGGAGCCCACCCCAGTGTGGCAAGTGTTATAGCCAACGGGGGTGCCCAATCCCCCGTCAGCTCCAAGGCTGCACGCCCCCCTCCCAAAAGCTTTCCCGGTGCCATGCTGGGAGCCCACCCCAGTGTGGCAAATCTTGTTTTGCCCAATGGGGTTGCCCAATCCCCCGTCGGCTCCACGTCCCCCCGAACAGCTTTTCCTGCTGCCATGCTGGGAGCCCACCGCAGCGTGGCAAACGTCCTGCGTTGTCTTAGTAAAAAAAAACCAAAAAAACTGTGAATAAAAAAAGGTCCCTCGGAGCTTCTCCTGCTCCCTCCCACAACCCGCACCCACCCACTGAGCACCCTGCCTCCCCACCCCCCCACCCCATACTTACCTCCGAGCTCGGCGACGCATCATCGTGGACCGGGAACACATCTGCACTCTTCAAAGCCGACCGCGAACTGAGGAAATGTCGGTAAGCTGTATAATGGGATAGATAGGGTTTTTCAACTTTATTGCATATCTCAGGCATTTTTTGGAATTTTTGCACCAAATTTTCAACATGGGGTTTTTGGGACCCCTTCTCATGAATGCTGTCACTGTCATGGCTTTATTCTGGCCCAAAGGGTGATTTCGCCGTCACTTCACGAAATCACCTTTCCGGAATGATTAACGAAACAACACTGCCAGTGTTCATAAGGTGGGCTCTCAAAAAGCCTATTTTGAAAATTTGGTGGAAAAATTCCTAAAAATGTCTGTTTTATGAGCGTGCATTGCGCAGTTCCTACGCACGCTCGTAAGTTCACGAATTTTCAATATTTTCACTCCAGATTTTCAACATTGCCATTTTACCACACCTTCTTATGAGCAGTATAGCTGTCATTTTCACATCCTGCCCAAAACGTGCTTCCGACTCCATGTGAAGCATACAATGGCGCAGTCGGTAAAGCGTAAAATCACCGTGTGGGACACATTAAGAAAATCACAGTGACACTGTTCATTAGCAGAGGTCTTAAATTGCTATGTTGAAAATTTGGTGAAAAAGTCCTAAAATGACTGTTTTACGAACGTGCGTTGCGCAGTTCCTACGCACGCTCGTAAGTTCACGAATTTTCAATATTTGCACTCCAATGACTTCCAAATACCTAAACAGCACATAGAAGCAAGCAACATTCGGCATTGACAAATGCTTGTTTGTTTTGTTTCTACTTTTCGCTTACTAGTATTGGAGGTACAGTTTACCACTATCCAGGGTACACTGTTTGCTGGTGAGATTTAAACCTCTTCAGGGACACTGCATGTGCCAGGACTCTTGATCATGAGTCACTGGCATTTACAGCCTGTGGAACTGGTATTTTGTGGCATCCACGGCTGACTCTGTAGTTGCAGCAAAGTCCCTCCTGTGCCACCTCACCATCCACTTTTTCATTCAGTGCCAGCACTGCATTCCACATGGCTTTTTGGTACTGGGCTGTATAGGCCAATAAAGCTGCCTGCCTCAGCTGCAGTGAAGCTGTTGTGTACACTTGTTTGGCCATGGTGTCTAATTTTCTTTTTTTTTTATACTTGTTTATTGTTTACACATTGTTTTTCACAAGCACGTATTCAAAGTACAATAGCCTTGTTGTTTTAACCTGGACAATATTTCCATCTTAGACTTTAGGTAAAATTAACTTATTTCATAACCCAATCTGTTATAGAATATGGATTAAGTCTGTTCATCCAATCTTTACAAAGATATGCTATATTTCTCAAAACTATTAAGAAACATAGGTTCAATATTACCAGCTAATAAGATAAACATTGTAAGCAAACAAAACTGGGAGAGAGAGAGAGCTTAACAGCTAACTGCCACTGCCAAACTAAATCATTTGAAGAGGCTATCTAACTTATTTTCTGCCCAAATGTGTCTCATAATTAATTTTAAGACTTACCAAGAAAAAAGGGGGGGCGGGGGTAGAAAACAGGGATGGGCAAGAAGGCTCCGACCAGAGATAACCAACCAGGTTGGTGTCGTCCCCATTTATCTCAAGACCCCATTGTTCAAGCATGTATTTCTCATTCCATATTAAGGCCTCAAGTGTCAGGGAAGGCTTCACTTTGATATCTAACCCATCTATTCCATCTATTAATAAACTTTTCATTTTGATGATTTATGGAGTGAGTTATTTCCTCCATGTGTTGAATTTGGGTCACTATTATTAGCCAGTCTCGTGGAATTGTGGGGTTTGGTTGTAGCCAATGTTTTGTTATTGCTTTCATGGTGGCCATTGTTAGAATAGCCCAAAGGTATTGCGCCTCCCTGCCCTCCACCCCCTCCGGATAGAGGCCAAGCACACAGTGCTCTGGGGCTATGGTGATTGATAAGTCGAACAAGTTAGACAAGTGGCTACAGATCTGCTTCCAAAAACTTCGGAGTTCACTACAGAACCAGAACACGTGTGATTGGTCTGCAGAAGTGTTACCACATTTCCTCCAACAAACCCCTTGGGTTAGTAGGCCAATCTTAGCTAGCCTCATTGGGGTATAAAAGAACCTAATTCTAAGCTTCCAGGTGAACTCTTGCCAACCTGGGGAAGAGGTAGTCTTCCAGATGCTTCTGAAAATTTTCACCCAAAGTTGAGAATTCAGGGGGATCCCTAACTCTGATGTCCATTTCTGTTGAGTCTTCTGTATGTTGTATCCAATATCTGCAATCAAGTTATTATATAGCATAGTTATTGCTCCCCTTCCATTAGTGCTCTCCCAAATTGTCTCAAAAACAGACGGAAAGGGTCTTTTGTCCTTCCAGGCCTGCATCTGTTTCTGTTTAGCATCTATAAAGTCTTTTATTTGATAATAATATACACAATCAGAATTATTCCAATTGTTTTGGGCTCTTAGGAGTTCAAAAGGCCGAACATCTTGCCCTTTAAGCAATTGCCAAGGAGCATATATGTCTTTCTCCATTTGGTACGTATACCATTTATGATAACTGGGTGGTCTAAACTCTGGGTTGGAACACCAGTTCCTATATCTCCACATGTTTTTGGCTGTGTAACCTCTCTTGGTTCCCCAGAGCCACCCTTGCAATATTGTTTTCAGGGCATGTCCCTGATAAGCTGCACAATCTACATGAGCAGGCGGGCTGAATATATCCATTGCTAAAGGTGTATTTGTGGAGCTACTAAGTTCCATTTGTTTCCAATGGGCTAAGTATGTTGGGTGGGACCATAGCAGGGCCATTTTCATTTGGGCTGCGAGCCAACTGTCCTGTAAATTTGGACATGCCCTTCCCCTTGCCTGCTTCGGTAGACATAGGATCCTCCCATTCACTCTTGGGTGCACATATGCCCATAGGAACGCCATAATTTTCCTTTGCCATTGTACTATATCTCCTGGTGGTATTATGCACGGAATTGTTTGAAAGAAATATAATAACCTTGGTAAAATATTTGTTTTAATGGCTTGTAATCTTGAATAAAAGGAAGAGGCAGGAGTGCCCAACTTTGTAGGTCTGCCCAAATGCCCTTCGGGGGGAGGGGTAATTGTCTCTATATAGGGACCTGGGAGATTTTCCTAATTTCACTCCAAGGTACTTAATAATGGGACAATCCCATTTCATGGGAAATCTTGCCTTAAGTCTTTGTGAAAAGTGAAAATTAAATGCCAAAATTTCTGTTTTTGACCAGTTTCATTTGTATCCTGATATCTTGGAAAATGCCTCTAGTTATTGAAAAACTTTAGAGATGGAATTCTCTGGGTCAGATAAGTACAACAATACGTCATCTGCATACAACACAATTTTATGTACAATATCTTCCCACTTTATACCTTGTATATCAGAATTTAATCATATGGTTTATGCCAGAGGTTCAATATAAAGGGCGAATAATATGGGAGATAAGGGGCACCCCTGACGTGTACCCCTATATAAATTAAAAGGGTGGGATATGTATCCGTTTGTCCGTATATATGCAATCGGATTTTTATATATTTTAGCAATTA
Organism: Neoceratodus forsteri; assembly: GCA_016271365.2. Taxonomy (NCBI): domain Eukaryota; kingdom Metazoa; phylum Chordata; order Ceratodontiformes; family Ceratodontidae; genus Neoceratodus; species Neoceratodus forsteri. The sequence goes on along the minus strand of CM057452.1, from coordinate 1,077,763,152 downwards.
GTTGGCAAAACAGTGACAGAAATCCAAAGCCGCCCAGAGTTTCCTGAAGAAATTCCCAGGAGACCTGATCAAATGCTTTCTCTGCATCTAAACTCATAATACAGGCCAGGATAGACTTAGTTTGAATTCGGTCTATGATGTTAATGGTCCTCCTAATATTGTCTACCGTCTGTCTACCTGGGATGAAGCCTGCCTGGTCCATGTGTATCAGGCCTGGAAGAACTTTTTGAACCCTCCTGGCCAAAATGGCCATCAAAATCTTGTAATCTGTGTTCAAAATGGATATGGGACGGTAAGATGCACAGTTAGTGGTGTCTCTGGACGGCTTTGGTATAACTGACACTATTGCTTGCGACCAGGATGGGGGTATCTGGCTTTTTGCTGTGCTTACATGGTTATAGGTTTCATTAAGTAAAGGTACAACAGTTTCTTTAGAACATTTAAAGAATTCGGCTGGTAGCCCATCTGAACCAGGACACTTTCCAGTCTTCAAGTTTTGAATTTCCTGAACAATTTCCCAATACGCAAAGGGTTCAGTCAAAGCTTTCCCCTGTTCTTCCATGAGGTTCGGGAGATTTAATGGGGCCAGATAGTCCCTAATAACTTGAGTTGAGGACGGGTTCCCCTTGGCATATAGGCTTTGATAATATTTTCGAAAGGACTCTGCTATGTCTTCAGTTTTATACTGCAGTGTGTGTTTAACAGGATCCCTAATCTTGGTTATGGTTGCTTTACTTCTATATTGCCGCAGTCTACTAGTTAAAAGTTTTAAGGCCCTCAGCCCTCCCTCATAGAATCTCTGCTTCAAATAGATTAATTTCTGTTCCACCTGATAATCCAGGATCTTTACATACTCTGCTTTTAATGTTTTGAGTAACCAACTGTAGCTCTATCCTTACTTAGGTTGTGTTGCTGTTGTTTTTCCAGCTCATCAATCTAGCTTTGTAGATCTTTTGGTTTTTTAATCCTTTGCTTTTTTGCTTTAGCCGATATCTCTATAAATTTTCCCCTAACAAGGGCTTTAATTGTATCCCACAGAATACTTGGGGATACCTCAGGACATCTGTTGTCCTGTATAGCTTGTTTTATAATATTCTTTATTATTTCTTGATTCTCTTTAATTTGAAGCAAAGATAAGTTCAACCGCCAAAAGGTGGAACGTTTAGGTGGGCCTATTGTTAAGTATATTTGAATGGGGGCGTGGTCTGAGAGTAAACAAGATCCTATGTCCACCGAAGCACAGACCTCCATGGATTCTTTTGGCAATAAGAAGTAATCTAACCTAGAATAAACTTGGTGGGGATGAGAGAAGTATGTATACTGTTCAGTGTTCTTATGGTGTGCTCGCCAAGCATCTATCAGGCCTAACTCTTGCAGCAGCTTGCTAACCTTCTTAGCCAGTCCTTTCTCCCCTTTTGCATACTGCCCCAAGGCATCCATTGTGGGATTTAGCCTTAAGTTAAACTCCCCTCCTATGATCAAATAACCCTCCGCCCACTGCAACACATTAAGAAGTAAGTCTCTATAAAAAGATACGTCTGATCCAGGTGGAGCATATACTGAAACGAGTGTAAGCCTGGATCCATTGTATAGGCCCTTGACTACAGAGTATCTACCTTGCTTATCTATCAATGAATCTGTAAGATCAAATGGGGTTAAATGTGGAATTAAAATGGCTGTTTCCCGTCAACGCCCCCCACCATAATCAGCGGCAACCACCTTCTTAAAGCCAAATTTCGCCAGCTTCTCATGTTCTTTTTTATTCATATGAGTTTCCCACAATAAGAAGAAAGCTGCCTTTGTTTTCTTTAAATATGAAATTGTTCTAGCTCTCTTAATAGGGTGGGCTAAGCCATTTACATTAAAGGAAATAATTTTCACCTCTGAGCGTGCCATTATATTGGTAAATAAAAAGCATGCAACCCCACCTCGATCTATTATTTACTCTGCATCCAAGGGCCAACACAAAAGTAACATAAAATGGCGGTGACGTTTCTCTCCCTGTAACCATCTGAATCAACAAGTAACTTGACCAACTATGTGGAAAATACATCTTGAATGCTAACAATTGACTTCCCAACCAGGAGATTCACTAAACTTCCCAGCGAATCTCTAAGAGCCAAGTACTTCCCCTTAATTATGGGGGGATATACCTGGCACAGGAGGTGAGGGAAAAAAAAAATTTCCCCTTGGAATCACTATTTCTAGTGGATCCTCCCTCGAGCCTGCCTAGTTCTTTGTTAGGCTCTTAAACACTGAAACTGCACAGAAGAGAAAGAAAAAACAGAAAAGGCACAGTTCAATGTTTTGCGTGACGTCAGTGGTCTTTCCAGGGTGTCAGCGTGGAGTATTGTTAAGTGTTGTTATCTGGTATTCTCCTCGCACAAAGCAGATGACTCTCCCCCCCTCCCCAAGTCTTACCCTGCCCTTAGTGCACCATGAGTCATATTTAATTCAAGTGTCTATGTCTCCTCTCAAGACCAAAGTTCCCGAAATCGTCTCACTCTGTTCCCTCCTTATTGTTGTGTTAATTTGTTTTATTTGTAATTTCCCCTTTCCCTGTTTCATTCGTTTTCCCTGTTTTCAAGGATAGTCTGCGACCAGATAATTTGGAGAGGAGACATATTTTGTAACTGAGGCTCATTAGCTATGAAATGCAACATGCAGGGTATAAACGACACTCCTCCGATGGCTTCCCCAGTCCCCTACTAGGCCTCGAAATCGCAGCGTGCAGCAACGAGGGGGGAGCAGAAGAAGACAAACTTAAGCAGAAAGGAAGCTTCCAAAAAATAACATCTCCCTTCGATCAGTCCTGTGTATCTTCAGTCTGTATTTCCTTCAGACTGCATTTCTACTAGCGCTGCACGAATCACCGAAAGTGGATTCAGGGATGACGTTGTAAAAATGCGCCCCCGCCTTCTCTTAGATGACGCTATTAGCCAGTTATTAAGCGCCCGCTTGTTCTGCTGGGAAATGGAGTCTCGGGCTGGCTGCTGTGGGGCCTGCATGAGGCCCTTCAATATTAAGGCCTTACTCGCTTCACCTGGCGACTCGTAGGTCTGAGCACCTTCCGTCCACATTATTCTGAGCCGAGCTGGGTAAGGAGTGTTGAATCTGACATTATTCGACCTTAAAATCTTCAGTAAGGGGGCATATTGCAGCCTTTGTTTTTGCACTTCGGGTGGGTAGTCATGGTCGAAATAAAGCCTGTGTGTTAGGTATTTTACCTCTTTCTGCTGCCATGCCATAGAAAGGATTTCTTCTTTGACTTTATAGCTGTTAAATTTTAAAATAACTGAACGAGGTCTCGATTCTGGAGGGGGTTTAGCCTGGAGGGCTCTGTGTGCTCGCTCTATTCCCAGTTGGTAACCTGCAGGCAAGTGTAGTACATCGCTGATTAAGTCTGAAATGAACTCTGTCATTCAGCCCATTTCTGAGCCCTCCGGTAACCCATGTATACGTATGTTTTCCCGTCTGGATCTCCCCTCCAAGTCCACACATTTATTTTGTAGTTGTTCTGTGTAGTGGAGTAAGGCTTGAAGGGCCAGGTTCATCTTGGCAGTGGTGTCCTCCGTGTTGCTGATTCTGTTCTCCGTTTCCTGGACTCTCTTTTCTAGGTTTTGGAGATGCTGATTTAAGTTCTTGAATTCCGTTTTATTCTCGGCCCTCATCGCCTTGATTTCATTAAACAGTCTATCAAAGCGCGACCTGGTTAGGTGTTCCTGCTCTTCGTCCGTATCCGGCAGGCTGGCTGGGGAAGGACTACGGCTTGTCTCCTGAGGAGCTATTTTACATCCTCCTGCATCCACCTTCTTCGAGGATGATTTCGGCTTCAAACAATTCCTGCTGTCTTTTGGAGGTTTTAGCATGATTATTTGGAGCTTTTGGGTGCAACTTTCTTTAAAAGTTCTTATTTTGAGGAGCTTTTGGAGGAGAGCCTGTCTCAATGTGCTGGTGCTGGCTCCGTGAAGTCACCGGAAGTCCCGTCTAATTTTCTAGATTCTTTCTCAGGAGGCTCTACAGAGAGTGGCACCTCAGCCCTCTCACAAGTTGCTGCCTGTACCAATCCTTCGTAATCTGAATAGGCATAAAGGTATTCTACCCCTGTTTGTCCATCTAATATTTCTTCACAATCTTTATCAATGCCAGCTGAAGAATTTGGTGTTGACACAATGTTAGATGTGGCTTTCCTGATGAATCTGTGTATTGGGACTAGAAGCCTTCTTGAACAGCTTGTCCCATCATATATCTATGAATTCCACTTCCTCGTCATTTTCCTTTGTTTCATGAGAGGGGATGTTGAGGGTGTCCACTAATTGCCTAGTGAATGAGGAGTAACAGGAATAGTCCTCATTAACCCTGGGAGGATACCATAAGGAAAAATTACTCACTGTAGTAATGTTGTTTCTTCTTAAGGGATCCCGTACTATGTTTACACTTTATATAGTCTTCTCAACTGCGAGTGACACCCTGGAGATTAGAACCTATGAATGTTTAAGAACTTGGAATGTAGGTTCACACTCTTACCCATGCTTCACTCTGGCCATTGCTCAGATCTGTTTCCAAGCCAAAGTGGAGCAGTGGCCAGTGAAACTAATTTAAAAGGCTACTAAACATTTTGAAAATTGTTACAGAATTTAAAACATTTTCAAAAAAAAATTGAAAGCAGATGCGATAAGATTTGTCATATAAACCATAACAACAAACTTACAAATTGTAGGAATGGCAACAGTAACACTCAAGCAATCTCAATGAAAAACAACGGATTCTTGTGTGAACCTATTTCAGATTTGGGAAGAAGAGGCAGGGTTAGGGAGTGTAAACATAGTGAGGGATCCCATAAGAAGAAACATTACAATGATATGTAATTTTTTCTTCTAACCCCAGGAATCTCTCACTTAAATTTTTATATTTTATGCAGACTCAGTAGCATTACCTTGGGAGGCTGGGTGCAGAATCTAGTTAGGAAAAAGCTTCTGCAAGACAGCAGTTCCAAAGCTGGCATCCCTTATTATTTATTTATTTAGATTTTGATAACCGGGTAAACTCACTGAGACCAGAGGTCCCTTTTTCAGGAGCGACCCGGATTAGTTACCGACAATAATTACATATATTGGCAGGAGTCCACAGTAGTACATACATTGGTAGGAGTACACACTACCTGGAGCATACATTGGATAGGGTATAGAGTACGTTACAGAGCATGTCAGTTACATACACATAATAACACAGCAAATTAAATCAGACATATGACATCTTAATCAACAATGCTTTAGGGGAGAGGTGGTAACAGCAATATGCAGGATATGACTGTATGTCCAAAGAGCAGTACTTTGTGAAGGTGTGTACTGTCTTCCAGGTAGCTGCTTTGCAAATGTCTAACAAAGGGATGCCATCGAGGCAGAGATACCCATTGTGGAGTGTGCCCTTAAGCCTCTTGTTGGCATTTTTCCAGTTTTTTCATAGCAAAACTGAATGCAAGGGACTATTCAGTGAGAGATCAATCTCTTTGTAGCTGATTTGCCTTTGCCAACCTCATCATATAATAGGTAACAAAAGGCTGGGTACTCTGGGACCTGACATCTTTTGTCTGGTCCATGTAGACATTCGGAACTCACTTTAGCACCAAGCTATGCAACTTTTCTTCACCTGGGCTGGAATACTCTGGACAGAGTACAAGAAGGGTAAAGAACAGTTATGTAAGAACTTACTGTAACAGTAGATCACTGAGGGGATCTCAGTCATCAGGTCATATACCAGGAACTTCACCGCTGGTGAAACAGGATCTACGCGGAAGATTTTCAGCAGTACAACTGGGGCCGTTGACGTCTGTCGATGTCATCAACCCTATAAAGGCATAACTGGCCCTGCTCCCTCCTCAGTTCCTTCCCTCAGAGACAAATGGAGCATAGCTCTAGCCATGGGGGACTGAGAAGAGAGAGCGAGCGAGAGAGAGAGAGAGAGGTGCCCAGGCCTACATGAAAAGCTGGATGTACCAGATAGCCAGTTCCAGTAAGGAGCCCCAAAAGGAGGATGGTGGGTGGGAAAGCAGACCTGATAGCTGAGATCCCCTCGAAGATCTACTGTTACGGTAAGTTCTTATATAACTGTTCTGTTTTCTTTGGGGGTATCTCAGTCATCAGGTCACACCATAGGAATGAGTCCAAAGCAGTTATAGGTGCAAACAGACAGTCTGGGAGGAAGGCCAGCCATAAGCTTATGACAGGAGGCCCTGCAGCACACCCCTTCCAAATCATGCACAGGCTCTAGAGGCAATGTCCAGACTGTAGTGCTTGGTAATGGTGTGAACAGTACTCCAGGTAGCAGCTGCACAAATGTCCGCAACTGAGACCCGTCAGAAACAAGCCACGGTGGTAGCCATGCCTCTTGTGGAATGAGCTTTGATAGCTCCAGGCAATTCTTTGCCGTACTTGTAGCAGAACACAATGCAATTTGCCAACCACATGGAAAAACATTGTTTAGAAACCATAACACCCTCTCTACCAGGGGCAACAGAAACAAACAACTGCTTCGACTTTCTGCATTCCTTGGTTTGGAGCAGGTACTACTTCAATGTTCTGCACACATCTAATGTATGGAACACTGCTTCCCCTGGATTGGCACGCTTGGGAAAATAAACAGGAAGGTGGATAGATCGGCTGAGTGTAAACTCAGACACCACCTTAGGGAGAAACATAGGATTTGTGTAAAAATACACCATCTTTGTGAAAAATCAAATTAGGCTCTTCGCTCCAGAGGGCCTGAAGCTCTGAAATTCTTTGAGCAGAAGAAATGGCAACTATAAATAACGCTTTCCAGGAAAGAAAGCGTAACTCGCAAGTCGCGATTGGCTCAAATGGAGACAGGGTCAACGTCTCCAAAGCAAAATTCAAATCCCAAGCTGGGACAGGAAAACAGATTGGGGGGTTTCAGATGTAGGATGCCCCTCAAAAAGGTACACGAGACATCCAGCTGAACCACAGTATGGTCCCCCACTGGCTCATGAAGGGCCAATATTTTATTTTGTTTTATTTTTTTATTTTATTTGAGTCTAGGATTACAAGTACCTTTGAGCCAAGGCTCTTTTACAAAGGTTCCACGTCAGTTCAGGAACAGTACAATGAAATACGACAGTGCAGGGAGTACAACACAACAGTGGATTACAGGCAGGATAAGTATGTTTAAAATAAGTTCCATGTGTCAAAAGAATACATTTTGGGGAGACAGTGAAAGGGCAAATGAGTATTTACAATAGTGTTACAATACATGGGTTGGAAACAGGAAGGGAGGAGCTGCCAGAAGCATTGTCACATCACATAGCTGAAAGGTATACCTTGAGTGAGGAGTGTTGGAGACCTGAATCAGACAGAGAGATCAGGTAGTCCAGGATCTGGCTCACTGTACAGATGAAAGGGTCCAGATTATGTCTGGCAGCCCAAATGATGAACTGCTTCCACTTCATGACATAAGTGGCTTGAGTAGAAGGCCTCCAAGTGGCCACAAGGACATCTGCCACGCTATGAGAAACCCCAAATCTGGCAATAGCTACGTCCTCAGGAGCCAAGCATGCAGGTGAAGGGATCTGAGGTTGGGATGGACCAGGGTCCCCTGATCCTGGGTTTGCAGGTTCTTGCAAAGGGAAAGAGGGACTCGAGGTTCCTCCACCAACTGTTGAAGAAGTGGAAACCATATCTGACGAGGCCAGATTGGAGCTACCAAGATCATGCTGGCCCCCTCCATCTGCAGCTTGATCAGTACCCTCTGAATTAGAGGAAAAGGAGGGAAGGTGTAAAGGAACCTCCCACTCCAAGAAAGGGACAATGTGTCTTGCCAGAAAACTTCAGGCCCTGGACTGAGCCAGCAAAAATTGGGCAGTTTTATGTTAAGTGGGGACGCAAAACGGTCCAACCGTGGAAGACCCCATCTGTCAAACAGATCTTCTGTGATGGATGATAGAAGCTCCCACTTGTGCATCCTGGACTGAGACCAGCTGAGACTGTCCACCGGAATGTTTAGTACCCCTGGGATGTGGACAGCTGAGAGAGCCAGGCCATGGTCTAATGCCCAGTACCACACTCTCATGGCCTCCCTGCATAGGGGGTACGAATGTATTGCTCCTGCTTGTTGATGTAGTGCACTACACTGAGGTTGTCTGACTGAATCAGCAACTGGCCCAGAAGAAGATGGTTTGAAAGGCCTGCATATCGTAAAGAACAGCTCGCATCTCCAGGACATTGATATGCAGGGAGGCCTCGATCTAGGACCAAGAGCCCTCAGACCCTACAGTCTCGGCTACACCTTGGCAGGAATGCAACAGCTCTGGTCAACTTCCAGAGCATGGGCTATAAGGCACTCCGCTCTGTTCTGAGGCAGGAAAGCCTTCCCCTGTGCCCAGTCTAGAACCGCCCCTATGTATTGCAGCCTTTGGGATAACACCAGAACCGACTTTGTCGGACTGACAGTATTGCCCAGGGAGAGGAACAGCTGAAGGGTTCTCTCCAGAGTCTGCAGGAACTGTTTCCTGGATGGGGCCTTTAGGAGCCAATCATCCAGATAAATGAAAATGTACATTCCCTCCCTTCTGAGAGCTGCTGTCACTGCTGCTAAACACTTGGTAAAGACCTGCATCACAGAAGACAAGCCAAAGGCCAGCACTTTGAACTGATAATGCTCGCCCTGAAATATAAAGTAAAGAAACCTCCTGTGAGAAGAAAAGACTGAGATGTGCAGGTGAGCATCCTGCATGACCAGTGAACATAGACAGTCACCTGTCTTGAGAAGAGGCATCAGGCTTGACAAAGTTACCATCCGGAACTTTTTTGTACTGGACATGCAGATTGAAGCCCTTTAGACCCAAAATGGGCCTCAGATCTCCAGTTTTGGGGACCAGGAAGAACATGGAATAGAACCCCTTGTTTCTCTGGTGCCTGGGTACTGGCTCGATGGCCTGCTTACACAGAAGGGACTGTGCCTCCTCCCGGAGAATGGGCAAATGAACTGGGGGTAGTTGGAAGGCAGGAGAGGATTCTCTGGAGGTTGCTCGGAGAGCTCCGTGTGACCCTTTTTATGATCTGCAGAATCCAGGCATCCAAAGTTATGGTTTTCCATTGATTTAGATAGAGGGAAAACCGACCTCTGACCACCACCTCTTGGTCAGGGACCAGAAGAGGGGGGTCTGGTAAGGAGTCAAGCAGAAGTGGATCTAGCCAAGGGGGTTGGTCCCTCACTTCTGGGATGCTTGGTCACAACTCCAACATTGGAGGTGGTGGGCAAGGCAGTGGAGGCTCTGCATTTCCCTTGGGAACAAGAGGCTGCACCAGGTCTACTGGATGCCTTGCGAAAAGGAGGACGCTGTTTACCTCTAGGCTGTGTATGGTATAGAGAGTGGACAGACTTGATAGCCCTGCCGGAGGCCTGAAGATCATTGATAATATACTGGACATCAGGACCAAAGACCTGAGTGCCATGGAAAGGGACATTAAGCACCTTCTGCTGAACATCAGCAGCAAAGCTAGAAACCCTCAACCAGGAGTGCCTACATAGGCAGATGCTTGTAGCAGCAGCCCTGGCAATAGTGTCAGTCATATCATAGAGGGCCCTGAGGAGGGTGCTTGCTAACATCCTCAGCCATCTGCAGGCACTTGTGAAGCTCCTGCATGTGTGCCAGCTGGGAGGGTCTGGGCAGAAGCCTTGCCCTTCTTCCAGTTAGAATTCTGGTACTTCATCATATGAGACAGGTAGTTTGCACTCCTCAGCCAAAGGGTGGAAGAGGCATAAACCCTCTTACCCCAGAGGTCAATTCTACTGGACTTTTTGTCTGGGGGGAGGGGGCTTAGGTGCCATGGGCCTGTCATGAGCTGCCTTAATGACCACTGAGTCTGTTTCAGGCTGGGCAGCATAATAGGGGAACACCTGGGGGGCATGGTAAAGATTATCCGCCCTGTGGGGCATAGCTGGCACTATGCTGGGCCTGTAACCAGGCTGCAGTAGCCGCATCCCTCAAAGCAGGAAATACTGGAGGAATGATCTTGGGAGGAGACTCTGGGATCTCCACAAAGTCCACCAGTTCTTTCCTAGAGACATCCTCCTCCTCAGTGTGGAAGCCCATGGCTGAGGACAATTGCTTCATCACACAGAAAAATGTGGGGTCCTCAAGAGGAAACTTAGGGGTATGCTTAACAGAATCCTCACTGATTGAGGAAGCTGTGGACCTGTCAGAGACAAGAACCTCTTCCTCCTCATCCTCTTCATCATCAAGAAGAATGAGCTTATGATGGTACTCCTATTTGACGTTGACCTCTTCTAAATCCAGGTCTGACATTGGATACGCCAATGACGGCCTGCAGGAAGCCTCCCACGGCCAATGAGTAGGGGTTAATGATGAAGCCACCGTCGACGGTGCCAGTGATGTGAGCCTGAATGCGCCCATCTGTTGAACTATGACCAAAGTGAATTTGGTTAAAATCTCATTTAGGTCAAAGAATGCATAGACAGAGGGGGAGGGTCGATAGTGAAGGCAGCGACGACTCGTCTGAAGGACCCTGAGGACCCGAGGAGCCTGTAGCCCAATTGGAAGAAGAAGGGTCAAGGCTCCATGGGAGGGCCGTCGACAATGAGCCTGTTGTCAACGAAGGAGGGGCCGACAACCGGCTGCCCTGAGAATCAGGCGGGTACGCTGTCAGTATGGGTCTGGAGGCACAGAGACCTGACAGCGGCCAGAACCGCAGCAGCCGCAGACAATGAGGATCCCCTCCTGACGCATGAGAAGAGGGCCATCGGGCAGCGAGACAGCTGCCAGAGGAAGCAATTGTGATCTCAGTCTTTTTTATGACATTTCCCTGAGGACTTGTACAACCACCCAGTCCCCCGGGGTTACTAGAATCCTTCAGAGTTAATGTTAAGCAGGCAGCAGGCAGCTGGTAGGGAGCTCATTAGGGGCTTCTTACACAATGACATTATTGTTTACTCAGCTAGCCTGAGGAAAGAATGATTATGTCATTTAGAACTCTTGCAGCAGCATAACCCTTTTGCTGTTACAGCTGCTCTGGGGAGCCCTAGAATGTTCAGTTAGTTGGTAGTTGTTGCTGAGTTGGGAGTGAGAGTGGCAGGAGGTCTGCCAGTGGGCTCTGAGTTGGGGGGCCCATAATTTCTCACCCTAGTGTGGATTACAATTTCCAGCTTCCAGTGAAGTGGTGGAGACCTTGCTATCGCAGGATTTCCTGATTTCTACTCCAAGCGAAGTGGAAGAAACTGCTTTTCTCAGTGAGTCCAAGGGGCAATACCCTGAAGATCCTTGTTTGTTTTCAGCTGCCTTTGCAAAGGACTTGTAAAAGATTGTTTCTGACATGCTACCCAGGAAAAAGTGTCCTTTAGTTGCTCCCTGCCAAGTGGAAGGAGCAACTGGTCAGTAAGTACTGTTTCAGGAGACAAGTTCTCCACAATTAAGGGGGTTCGTTTCTGGGGTGTGTGTGTACCCTTAGAGAAGGCTAGATCACACCCATCAGTGCCCCTTGTTCACTCAAGTGAGTGAAAGAAATGCCTAGTTCACCCAAGTGTGTGAAAGAGATTCAGTGCTTCACCCAAGTGTGTGAAGGAAATGTTTGACGTTCACCCAAGTGCGTGAAGAAAATGTTTAATGTTCACCCAAGTGAGTGAAGGACATATTCAGTGTTCACCCAAGAGAGTGAAATGGTTCGGAGTGTGTGGCTAGATCCATGTATGTGCACCACTGGGAATGGGGAAAATGTTTTTGTTTCTCGACTGTACTGCATGCAAGGGGAGTTCATGAAAGTTGTACCTGTTTTGCCTTGATCAACCCATGGGGGTCCACTACTTGCTTTGAGTTGCCATCTGTTAAATAAAGTCATACTGCACAATCCCAGTTCCTGTTCTGGACATTCTGACTCTTGCTTCTGGCGTGGAATTACTTCAGCCCCTTCAGCAGTTTAGATTTAGCATACGCTTAGCAGCCTCTATACTGAACCTGGTTGTAATTTAAAAAGGTTCATGCGTTTAGTTCTTGTACCCCCCACCCCTCTTCCTCTAGGAATGAGCCTGGTATACATCCTAATGCCAAGGGTGGTACCATCCTTTGAATTTTCTGCTAAAAGTTAATGGTATGCCATTAGTGGGTACTAGTGCCTGATTTTATGGGGGGCTATCCTACTTGCTATATGTAGCATGGGGGTTACACCTGTCTCGGGGCTTGGAGGCCTGGGAGCCTGAAGACGCCACTGGCAACTGAGAGGCTGGAACCTCAGAGGAACCCTGCCCGGAACTGGCTACCTGTTGATCCATCTGGAATTTTTATTGCCTTTTCTGCATCGCCTGAGGGTTGTTTGGTTAAAACTTCTGGCAGAGCTTACAATCAGAGACTTCGTGGTCAGGCCCAAGACAGGATAGAGAGAGAGAGAGAGAGAGAATGTTTGTCTGTGGAGGAAATCTTCTTTCTGCAGCGGCAGCGATGGAAGAGACAGGTCGAAGGATTAACTCTTGACATAAACAAAATAAAGGAATCTCTTTAATAAAAGAGATTTTGAAATATTAAAGAGAAAAAGCTGTAGGCAAAAGACAGCACTAAACTGCTTTGGAGCTTCCATGAAGACCCATTCAAACAAGCTGACAGTGGGAAAGAACTATGGAGGGAGCAGGGCTGCTCACACCTTTATAGGGCTGATGACGTCGACGGTGTGGGCGGCACCAGTTGTACTGCTGAAAATCTTCTGTGTGGATCCTGCTTCACCGATAGTGAAGTTCCTATGGTGTGACCTGATGACTGAGATACCCTCAAAGAAGATCTGACTGATTCAGATGAAATTCAGATACCATGTTTGGAAGGAATTTTCAGTTGGTTCTAAGAATCATTCATTCCTGTGGGGGGGTTATGTAATTTGGCTCCATGCAGAGGGCTTGCAGTTCACTTACCCTCCTAGCAGAGGTCATTGCAACATGGAATATGGTTTTCCATGTGACATGCTTCTGGTCAACAGTTTTTATAAGGCTCAAAGGGAGCTTCTATAAGCTGGGCAAGGCATATGTTAAGGTCCCAGGGTGGGACGGGGTCCTTCACTGGTGAGAACGAGTGGCTGAAGCCTTTAAAAAATCTTTTGAAAATGGGTTGCAAAGTGGAAGACTTTTCCTTGCCAGCTGATATATATGCTGATACCGTTGCTAAGTATACCTTTAAAGCTGAAGGCCGTAGGCCTAATGACAGTAGGTTTACTAGGTATTGCAGACTTATAGGCAATTCTGCCTCTACTAGATTTATTTTTATTAGGTGCACACCAGTAAGAAAACCTTTTCCACTTAGAGGAGTAAGCTTTCCAGGTAATGGGTTTCCTTGAAACCCTGAGCACCTTCAGGACTTTCTCTGAGCGATCCAATCCAGAAAGTTAACACCTTAAGAACCATGCTCTCAAGCATAGGGTCCTGGGGTTCAGAAACATTATTCTGCCCTGGGACAAAGTCAACAGGCTGTGAATGAGTGGCAGACTGATTGGATTCTAGTTGGACAGGACCAGGAGCATTGAGTACCAGGCCTGCCTGGCTCAGTCTGGAGCTAGCATCATCATTGTTGCAGGTTCCCTCCTGAGTTTCAGGAGTACTTTCTGAATGGGTTGAAACAATGGGAAGGCATACAGAAAATTCCCCGTCCAGTAGCAGGGTATCCTCTGTGACTGTTCCTCTGGGGGGGTGATCTACAATAAAACTGTGGGAGCTGATAGTTCTCCCAAGATGCACAGGTCTATATTGGGAGTCCCCGATATTCTGAACACAGTGGCCAGAATCTGCCGGTTTAGGGTCCATTCATGATTTCCCTGGCTGATTCTGCTTAGATAATCTGCCAGGGTATTGTCTTTGCCTGGCAGATGCATGGCAAATATGTTTGCTTCTAAGGAATACGCCAGGTGCCAGATCCTCATTGCTTCTCTAAACAGTTTTGATAAACCTCTTTCTCCCTGCTTGTTTATGTAGTACATTGTTGTGGTGGTGTCTGTCCTAATTTGGACAGACTGACTCTGCAGCTAGGAGAAGAAAGACTGCATTGCCAGCAGTACAGCTCTGAGCTCCAGAAGGTTGATGTACAGTATTCTGTGACTCCTGTGGGCTCCATGTGCCATGCACTGTGAGACCCTGCAGGTGTAAAGCATCTGTGGCAAGAATACTTGTTGGTGACTGCTGAAGGAAAGGAAGGGGATGCCCTCTCTGATGTTGTTTTCTTCCTTCCACCACTCTAATGATTCCACTGGAGCTTTTGTCACTGGTACTAACTTTGTAAGCAAATCCCATCTTTGGGACCAGTTGCTCTAAAGTGATACTAGATATCTCTCATGTGGAACCTGGCCCAATGGAACCACAGTTGTGGGTGCAGCCATGTGCCCCAGTAACTGCAGAAGTCTCTTGCGGGTCTTGGCTGAACTGCTGTGAAAAACTCAGATGTTGCTATCATTGCTGTAACACTGGCCTGCGGAAGGAAAGCTTTCTCCTGCAGGGTGTTCTGCTCTGCTCCTGTGAAGTCCAGTACTTAAACAAGTTCTAGTTGGGATTTCTGCAGGTTTATCAAGAATCCCAAGTTCTCCAAAATGCTTTTTACAAACTGAGCTGAGCACCTTGTCTCTTCCTGTGTTTTCAGATATTTTCTGTGCAACAGCCACTGGGATATCAAAATAAACATCTTTCAGATCTTGGGATTCCAGCCAATGACCTGCCTGCCAATATGGTATCACTGTCCTTAGTGTAACCACTGTATTAAATTTTTCTTTTTTCAAATGTTTGTTCAGAAACCTGAGATCTAAAATGGGTCGCCACTCCCCATTTTTCATGTGGGTCAGGAAGTATCTTGATAATAAGCTTCTGCCCTACTGGGAGGCAGGAACTTGTTCTATGATATGAACAGCTGTTTTACTTCCAGTTCCAGCAGATTTTTGTGTGTGGGACAGTGAGTGAGAAAACTTCTGCTTTTCTGCAGGTTTGTAAAATGTTTGAACTGCAGAAACAATCCCCGGTACACTACTTCTAGTATCCACTTGTCTGTAGTAATTTTTACCCATTCCTGGCAGTAGTTTGCCAGTCTTCCTCCCACTGGCAGTGGTTGGGTGAGTTGGGCAAAATAGTCGGGGGGGTGGCTTAGGCATAGAAGCTGCAGCATTATGCCTGGAAGCCCTCTTTCCTCTTCCCCTATAGTAACTTCTTTGTTATTGATACTCATAGGGGGCATAAGAGGCATAGGCTCTTGGGAAGTATCTCCTGCCTCTGCCTTCCCTTTCATAGGACCAGTAAGGGGAAGATGCCTTTTCCTTTTCATTGTTACTTTTGAAAGCGGTTTTGTATTCATTCACTTTTTTATGTAGGCCTCTGTTTTGTCATCAAGTAATGAATTTCCCCCTCAAGAAGAAATCCATGGCCTTTTATTCAGTATCCTAAGAAAGGATGGCAGTCCTCAGCCAGGAAAACCTTCTAAAGGACACTGCATGAGCCAAAATCCTAGATGCAGTGTCATTAGTATCCACTGCAGTGTGGAAATGATATTTTGTGGCATCCAGCACTGATCTTGCTGTGGCAATCAGGTCCTTTGCCAATTCATCATACATTCTTTCTGACAGTGCCAGAACTGTGATCCAAAGTGCTTTTTTGGTACTGTGCTATATGTGCTGAGTACGCTGCCTGCCTGATAAGTAGGGAACCTGTAGCATAAAACTTTCTGGCCATAGTATCCAATTTTTTAGAGTCCTTTTCATGGGCTGTGCAGATAGAGTGAGTTTTCCTCTCTCACAAGCAGCAGCCTGGACTACTCCGTGATGAACAGGATGAGCAATAGGTATCCCACTCCCTGCTTGTCCATCTGATATTTTCTTTCAGTTTTCTTCTCTATGGCTACAACTAAGGTAGATGCAGACATGATTTTTGATATGGCCTTCTTAAGTAGTTTATGTATGAGAAGTAACATTCTTCTGACCCAGTCTCCGCAAGGACATAGACAAGATGGAAGCTGTCCAGAGGAGGGCAACTAAAATGGTACAGGGTCTGCACCGGAAGACATATGAAGAGAGACTAAAGGAGCTTAATATGTATAGCCTCGAGGAAAGGAGGGAGAGGGGGGACATGACAGAAATGTTCAAGTACCTCAAGGGAATCAACAAAGTCCAAGAGGGTAGCATCTTTCAAAAAGAGGAGTGAAAAGAACAAGGGCACAATCTGAAGATGGGGTGGGAGGCCCAGAGGTAATGTAAGAAGTATTTTTCTCAGAGAGGGCTGTGGATGCATGGAGCAGCCTTCCAGAGGAGGTTGTGGAGTCAAAAACAGTGGTTGAATTTAAGCATGCGTGGGACAGCCATAAGGCAATTCTAGGGGGTGGGGGTAGAAAGAAGTAGGCTGCTGGTTAACTAGGATCTGCAGCTTATCCATTAGGTAGGGAAATGGGCAGACTGGGTGGGCCAAGCGGTCCTTATCTGCCATCAAATTCTTTGTTTCTTGGTGGAGCTATCCTCATCAGCATGCCCATAAAATCGTCATCCTCATCATCTTTCTCTGTCTCTAGTTGGGAGTGCTGAGTGTAACTACCATTTGTCTGACAAATGAGGAAAAAGATGAGTAGTCTTTACTGTCCCTTGGAGGAGGTTTGAAATCTTGTTCAGGTGCACCTTCTAATCCCATGAGGCCACCTTTCTCCATTTGTACATGGTATTCTTCTTCTTTCTCCTCCGCAGGCAGATAGGTTGGAGCCTAAGACTGGGGAGGGGGTGCGGCAGGTATTTTATTAACATTTCTTATGGCATGAGGGTGTATAAGGGTGAAAGAAGCATCTCTTGAATGTTTTGCCTATCTCCTTGATAGTCCATGTTCATGTTGCAATGTCTAAACTTTGGTGAAATAAATGGACTCTGTTTCTTTAAATAGCAATAATGCTTATTAGTCCCTATCTGTAATGATTCAAGGAGAAGAGTAAATGAATTCTCTGCATGACATGTCATTATTGTGCTCCTATACTTGGAACCGAGTCTGTTTTTCATATATACTTTGTATATCTGACAGCTAATAAAAATAAAATAAAAAAAAAAATCCCATGCCCTGGAACGCCTAGAAAATTTGCCACATTTTTTGTATGTCCTCTGATGAGGGCATTTTATCTGTGCTATCTGCCTGCTCCTTCCTCTGTTCAGGAGGCGTGTCGGTGAAAATTTTTTTTTTAATTGCTTTCTGGCAGACAATGTTTCCAATGTCTGCTCTGAGGCTCTTTTATTTATTTTTTTACCATCACCAGATCCAGGGTTCCCCCTTTCGGATACCATGATGTCTGGACCATCTTTACCAAGCCTATCCGATGGTTGTGCAAGTTTATCTTTTTTCTTGGCACCTTTAACATTATTTGCTGCCTAACATGAGAAGATAGACTCTTCAGCTGCATGCTTTCCACCATTGCTGGGTACACCTTCAGAGCCTTTGTTTATTATTTTTAGGTGACACAGAGACAGACTAAGAAGGCATGCTTGTTTTTAAAATGTTCACCCTTTTTAATGAGGCTTTTGGGCAACAAATGTGACAGGATGTACAGTTTACAAATCTCTGCTGGGGACCTAGACACTTTAAACAAAGCTTGTAGCAGTCTGCCCTTGCCAGGAGCTGGAAACAATTTTTACAATTTTCTAAAGGTCCAGAAGGTCTCTCTGATATGCCAATATCAGAGAACCTCAAAGAGTAAAAAACAATGGCCAACAATGCTGCAGTACAAGAGCCAAATAGTGACAATGGCTCTTGTATTAGAAAAAAAACTGTGCCAATGGTCAAATTACGGCTCCTGTAACAGAATCCATTTAATTAAGAAGAAAGGGCCCAGACAGAAATGGAAATTGAAAGCTCTTCATCCTCTGTAAAATGAGTAGCATATAGATAGTAGATCACTGCTAATATCAAGAAAAAAGTGGTTTAGTAGCTGAATTAGACATATATTTAAATGGTAGCCAGCTAGGATATTTTCCAGTTCCTGGGAATCCATTAGGAACCAGTGAAATAAATTACTGTCAAAACCTAGCTAATCGCAGAGTAACTGGAAAAAACTAAGAAACACTTTTTAAATAAACTACAAAATAAGAAACCCAACTGGAGAACCAGCCAATACCAGAGTCCACCATGGGGTGACTGCTTTCTTAGATGGAAAATCAAATTTGAGCAATGGCCAGAGTGGAGCATGGGAGCAGAGTTTGAACCTACATTCCAAATTCTGAAATTTTCATAGGTTCTAATCTCTACGGCATCACTCTCAGCTGAGATGACTGCATAAAGTGTATACGTTAACAGTAAGTGAGGGATTTCTGGGGTTAGAATTAGAACTCCTATTGAGGAGAGCCATTAGGCTTTATGGGTGCATCCTCTTCCACCTCTTCATTATAAATTTCCTCCTCTAATACAGCTGCTGGGTAGGAACTGGAGCCTGTAGAGGGGGGCAGGCAAATTCATTAGGTTTCCCATAACCCGAAAGACCTAAGTAAACTGCCACTTTTTTGCCATGTCCTCTGCTGAGGGCATTTGTCTCTGTTCCACTGCCTGCTCCTTATCCTTTGCAGAAGGAGTGAAAGGGGCATGTTCTTCCTTTTTGTTTTTTCTTAGCAGGCACTGGTTCCAGTGCCTACTCTAAGGCTTTTTTATTTGTATTTTCTGCCATCACTGGAGTCAAGGTTCCTCCTTCTAGACACCCTGGTATCTTCCATCTTTATCATGCCTGTCAGATGGCTGAGCAGGTTTATCTTTCTGTCTGTCCCTATGACAGGGACTGCAGATCGTGGGGAGAAGAACTCTCTGATGCGCGCTTTCCACCCACATTTGGAGTTCCCTCTGAGTCTTTATAGTGCTTTGGTGACACATAAGCAGACAGAGAATCCAAAAGTTCTTCTCTTCTTATAGCCTTTTTCTTTTTTGTTTTGGGCAAAACTTTATTTATTTTATTTATTTACTTAAAAGTTGCAAACCAGGAAAAGCGCAATGAGCCAAAATTCGATTCCAGGTGCCACTCAGGGGAAGGGGAACAAGGGGAGAAATACACAGAGGCAGCAATACAAAATACATAATCAAAAGAGCATCACATAAATCCCGGATTACAAGACCCAGTTACAATTGTTAAAAACAACAACCCACACAACAAAAGCAGCAGCAGCTATGTACAAGCAGTCAGGAGTCTAATACTCTAAAGTGGGGGGGGGGTCAGTTATACAAGCCCCCAAGACCAGATAACATAGTAACATCAAGTTAGGCAGCCTCGCCAGATATACATAGTTAGGGTGGCATGGGTTGGGGGCATTGGGAGCATAGCTGATAGGGACGAAGTCTTAGGAGCCTCTTAAGTGTAGAGAAAGAGGAATGAGAGTGGAGGTCAGAAGGTAATTTGTTCCAGAAAGAAGGGAGATGGAAGGAAAAAGTGGATTGTCCAGAGGTAGAGTGAGGGAGAGGTATGGAAAAGGAGCCAAATTAAGTCAAATTGGAAAATGTAATCAAATTTCACAATTTTTAAAACTGCTTTCTGGCCCTAGGATGTTAAACAAAGCTCATGGCAGTCTGCCTTTGTCAGGAGCTTGGAGCAGGAAGTACAATATTTAAATCCTGTGCGGGCCCTATTTTCTTTTCAGGCCTATCAGTCATGTCAAACACCGATAGTGACCTGCAGAAAAGATTATTTGGTTCCTAAAATTTAAAAGTAAAAATGCTAAAACTGCTGCTACAAATGGTAAAAAATGAAAGCATTTTAATTTTACATAGTAAAAGCGCTCAGTTCCCTAGGAGGGAACTGCATTTTAATGTGGCCTTCTCTGGTTCCTAGTAGCCAAGTGGGAACCGGAGAAACCAGCGATTTATTTGTTAAAATATTTAAATAAATTCCCTAACTAACGCAGAGTTATCACAAATTAGCTTGATTCAGTTAAAAGTAAAACTTTTTTTAAATATATAAAGTGGCCCAGAAGTCTGGGGACATTTTTCGAGGGACTGCTTTCTTCAAGCGGAAAAATAAATCTGGCATTAGGATGTAGGGGGCATGGCCACTGTGCAGAGTTTGAATTAGAGTTCTGTACTCCAGAATTGACATACTCTGGTGAGATGATGCACTTTGTTTTAGGCATCACTGATGGATTACAGTGTTAGAATACCATGGCTCTATCGACTAGTCTGAGCAAACAATATCATGATTGCTTCTGCCCTTGATTTCTGAAGAACTTTCTGCGTTAGGGGAAAGGTGAAAACGCCTATCGGAATATGTTTCCCCAATAAAGGTTTTGAGCATCCTGTGGTAGAGTGAACAGCGATGGGGCTCTGCAGCAGAAAAGTAGCATTTTTTCTGTTCTGCCATGATGCAATCAGATCCACTTTTGGAATACCCCATTTCTTTAAAAAAATGTTCTCCAGTGTGGTTCTTTTTAGTGACAATTGCATCAGTGACTACGCCCATCCTGCTGAGTGAGACTGGTAGGACACTGTTCTTCCCAGCTACATGGACTACAGACAACTGAAGTTAAAGGTTGAAAGCCAGATTCCAGATTTTCAGTGCTTTTCTGCATATTTTGGATGGTCTGACACTCGATATCTATTTATGTAATGCACTGTTATTGTATTGTTTGTCCTGAGTTGCAGGATCACACCCCCTATCATTTCTGAGAAGTGTTTTATTGATTGGAACACTGCTCAGAGCTCTAACAAGTTTGTATGTTCCTGGTTGTTTGGATTTGTTCCAGTTCCTTTCACTTTTTTCCCCGAAATGTGACATCCCCAACCCTGTAGTGAGACATCTGTCGTCAGAACCATGGTGTGCTGAAGCTTCTGAAACAGAATTCCCCTTCCCAAGTGTTCTATTGGTTGCTACCACTGAAGTGAACCTACAAACCCTTCTTGCACTGGTATCAGAGAAGGTAGAGGTTGTCTCAACTGAGACCAATTCTCTTCCAGGTATGCAGTACTGCCCTCATGTGCTTTCTGGCCCAGTGAACCACACAGGTGGTTGCTAGCATACAGTCTAATAAGAAGGAAATTCTGAGCAGTCCTTTTTGCTCCATTCTGATATGTGACTGTGTAATATATCAGAGGATAAACTCTCTCTCACGGTAATAAAACTCGAGCCCGGACTGTGTCCAGTTCTGCTCCTATGAATTTCGGGGGTTTGCACTGGTTTCAGTGTGGATTTTTCTATGTTCAGCAAAAAAACTAGCTTTTGCATAACTTCTGTTACTTTCTGTAATGATGCTTCTGTTTCCATGTTTGTTTTCTCCCACACTAACCAGACATCTAAGTACGAATAAACTGTGACCCGAAGCCTGCTTAGTGCTGCTCCTATCATGGCCATGCACTTCTTAAAAACTCTTGGTGCTGACATCAGTCCAAAAAGGCACTGCCCTGGATTGATACTGATCTTCCCTACTACGAACATTAGGAATTCTGTGACTTTTCCTCACTGGCATGTGGAAGTATGCATTCATTAGATCCAGAGAGGAAAAGCCAGTCTCCTTTCTGTAGGGATGGTAGCACATCTGTAAGGAAACCATTTTGAACCTCTCTTTTTATATTCCTGTTCAGACACAGCAGGTCAAGAACAGGTCAACACTCTCCTGATTTTTTTCTTGTGAGAAAAATCATTTCTCAAATTCTACTTGTTGCAGCTCTTTTTTTGAATTTGGTTTGAACTTTTTAAATTTTTTTTAAATGTTATATGTCAACACGCCCATTTTCTAGTTGGGTTACACTTTGTAAGTTAACTACCCTGCAGTTACAGTGTAACCACACTATAATTGCATTGCAACTGCAATGTAATTGCATGCAACAAACATGTAACTACAATGTAATTATCCTGCTGTACATAATTCTAGTTGTTATCGCCCTTCACTGTCAACTACAAGGTTGCACTTTATCACTTGGACTTTCACTAGTAATGTTTAGTTTGTATGATGGGGGCATGTGTTATTTGTGTTCATGTTATTTGTGCTGCAGCATGAGTTCAGTGTTATGCTCAGTATATACTGTTGATGCACTTGCGATAGAGGGAAGAGTTAAACAATTTGAATTCTTCACTTCACACATTTATTGAGTATTTCAAAGCAGAATCATATATTGAACTTGGCAGATGACTCCAATGTTTGTTCTCCCTCAAATTTCGTATGTTTTAATTGCAGTTTGTTTTCTGTTTTTTTTTCCCCTCTTTATCTAGCCAAGCCAAAAGTGTTCCTTTATAATGACATTAGACTGATAGTTAGCTTTACTGCACCGTTGTCTGGGCTGTTTAGTACATCTGCAAGTATGCCATTAAGTAGACTGCATACTCCAGAAGTAAGGTGATATGGGGGGCTCTCTTTAGGTTTTATTTTTAACTTTAATATGGTATTGTATTGCTACTCAGGGAGCAATGTTAGATCACAAGGGTCATTATGGTAATCAGGTTTGTGGTAAACTGTTCCTTTTGCTTTACTTTCTCATAGCTCCCTTGTTGCGTGCAAAGTGCAGTTATTTCCTTTTATTTTCTCTGCTTTTCTATAATTCCCCCAGAGATGTAACAACGAGGAGTGTCTAAATATACTTTATAACAGAATGTAATGTATGTACAACTGGAGTACTGTCCTTTCTTGCAATACTGAATAAAATAAAGTTTGGAAAAAAGAACATTATACAATAAAACCACCATGTGAGAAACAACAAACAGGGGCGATGCATAAATGTGCAGGTTGCCTACTTGTGGTGGATCCATGGTGTGTAGCAACCCTAAGACAGAAGAAGAAAATTACTCACCTTAGTAATTAGGTTTCTTCTAATGGAGTCTTGCTGTATTCTGACATATGCAGTTAGCCCCAGCACTTCAACTGCTCCAGAGAGGAAAGAGTTAAATTCTATGCAGAGCATAGAACATTGAGCTCAAGCTTGGTTCAAACCTGTCTGCTGCACTATGAAGTGTAACCATCAGATTCTTACGAGCTAATACTAACTACCCCATTATGTGGAAATTGTAAAAATGTTTACTAGCCAAAAGGGCAACCAAATATTTTGGATCCCTAAAAGACTCAAGTTGAGAAATCCAAAACAAAAACTAGGTAGTGAACAAATAATTACCAAATTATAACAACAACCCACTCCCCTTGACAAAAAGGGAGAGTGCCAAGTACACCTCTGAGGTGCAACACTGCACCTGCTCACCCACTTCCCAAAAACCAGGTTCTGAGAGGGTAGGCATGGAGGGAGGGAGGTCAGAATACAGCAAGACTCCATTAGAAGAAACACAATTACTAAGGTGAGTAATTTTTTTCTTCAAACATCATGAAGTCTTGCTGTATTCTGACATATGCAGACTACCAAGCAGTACCTCCATGGAGGAGGGACTTGAACCTATTTTGGGAATAGGCTCTGCAGTATTGCTGTACCAAACTGAGCATCACTCCTAGCCTGGATATCCAGAGAGTAATGCTTGGTGAATGTACGGACTAGTTTCCAGATGGCTGCTTTGCATATCTCTAGTAAGGGTATATCTCTGGCAGCAGCCAGAGAAGCAGCTGTACCTCTAGTCGAATGAGCCCTCAGGCCTGAGGGTGGTGTTTTTACCTAGCTTTTCATAGCAGAACTGTATACAAGAGACAATCCACCTGCCAATAGTTCTCTTAGTGGCAGGTTTGCCCTTTTTCCACTTCCCCATAAGTGAGGAACAACTGGAGGGAGTCAAACCAGAGTGCCTTAGTATGCTCAATGTAGTAGCTAAGGGCCCTTTGAACATCCAAACTGCGTAATCTTCTCTCTCCTGAAGAAGAATGATCAGTGAAGAAAACATAGAGAGAGACATAGATTGGTTCAGATGAAAATCAGAAACTACTTTGGGTAAGAACCTCCTGTTGGTTCTAAGGACCACCTTATCTCAATGGAATGAGATAAAATCAGGCTCCACTGACAGAGCTTGCAATTCACTGATACATCTGGCAGAGGTACTAGATACCAGGAACACAGTTTTCCAAGTCAAGTACTTAAGCTCTGCTGAAGACAAAGGCTCAAAAGGGGGTTGCATAAGCTGAGCAATGCAAACATTAAGGTCCCATGCAGAAGTAGGATCCCTAAAGGGGGGGATTGGTATGAAGCAATCCCACGAAAAATTTACATAAAACAGGATGAGATGCCGGTGAGGAGGGCTTTCCTACTGACAGAAAAGAAGAAGCAGCTAACAAGTGTACTTTGAGGGTAGCTGGTCTGAGGCCTAGTCCATTAAGATGAACCATGTAATCCAGAACTGTAGACAAGTCAGCAGTATCTGGGGATATATGCTTCTTGGAACATCAAATGCTGAATCTTTTCCATCTGGAGTTATAAGTTTTTCTGGTGGCAGGTTTTCGAGAGGCTTTGAGAATGTCCAGAACCCCATGAGACAAATGCAACCCTGCATACTCTAACTCTTCAAGAGCCATGCCTTGAGATTGAGAGACCGAAGGTTGGGATACCAGATTCTCCCCTGAGAGGAGGTTAACAGGTTGTGATTCCTGGGAAGAGATAGGGGAAGATGGACTGCTAGGAACAGCAACAGGGGATATCAAGGCTGCCTGGCCCAGTGTGGAGCAATCAGGATCACTTTGCAAGATTGTGCCCTTATCTTGACCAGGACCTTGAACAGTAGAGGAAAAGGAGGGAAGGCATACAGAAATTTCCCTTCCCAATCCAGAATCAGAGCATCCAGAAGGACTGAGCCCAAGACTCGGGGTCTGCAACAGAAGAGAGGAAGTTGGTGATTGTCTGGGGCTGCAAAGAGATATATCTCTGGAGTGCCCCACCATGAAAAAATTCCCTTTTAACACTAGGGGATCCAGAGACCATTTGTGATGGCCCTGGGAAATCCTGCCCAATGCATCTGCTAGCACACTGCCCTTTCCTGGGAGGTGCACTGTTACCAGAGAGGTCTGTAAAGAATAAGGCAGGGACCATAATTTCATGGCTTCCGTGCACAAGGCCGTAGACCGAGTGCCTCCCTAGTTGTTGATATACCACATGATGGTGGTATTGTCTGTCCTGACCTGAACCACCTTGTTCTGTACTGATTCCAAGAAGGCTTGCAGGGCCAGGTAAACTGCCCTGAGCTCCAGAAGATTGACATGGAGAAAAGACTCCTGAGTGGACCACACTCCCCGGGCTTTGAGAGTCCCCAGGTGAGCTCCCCACCCCAGGAGAGAAGCATCTGTAGTTAGGACCACAGAGTGAGACTGAGTGATGAATGGGACCCCTTGCCTGAGATTGTCCT
This sequence comes from Neoceratodus forsteri, assembly GCA_016271365.2. Taxonomy (NCBI): domain Eukaryota; kingdom Metazoa; phylum Chordata; order Ceratodontiformes; family Ceratodontidae; genus Neoceratodus; species Neoceratodus forsteri. Next base: position 1,077,737,924 of record CM057452.1, on the reverse strand, counting down.
GATTCTGCCACCATTGAAGAGCCTGGATCAGGGTCTGAGTTACTGGAATGAGTTTGGTTAGAGGATCTTTTTTCTGAGACCAAAAGGCCCTCAGGTGAAACTGAATGTCCCTCATCTGAGGTTTGGCCCCTTCAACCACAGCAGTAGAAGCTGCCATGTGGCCCAGAAGCTGAAGTAAGTGCCTTGTTGGTTGAGAAACCAGAAGGTGGAAAGAAGAAGCCAGCTCTATGATGGCCCTTACCCTTAGCAACGGGAGAAATGCTCTGGCTTTGACAGTATCTAGCTCTACCCCTATGAAGGTCAGAAGCTGTACTGGCTTGAGAACTGACTTGGGAAGATTGAGAAGAAAGCCTAGAGAAGTGAGCACTTGCTGAGCCACTTGCAGATCTGCCTTGACTTGGTCTGGAGACTGACCCACAATGAGCCAGTCATCCAGATACGGGAATATGGAGATATTTTTTCTCCTTAAAAAAGCTTCTACTACTGCTAGGCATTTTGTGAACACCCTTGGAGCTGATGTTAGGCCAAAGGGCATTGCTTTGAACTGGTAATGGCCTGAAGGCAGTTTGAACCTGAGGTACTTTCTGTGGGAGCACCTGATGGGAATGTGAAAGTAGACATCGTTTAGGTCCAGGGAGGCTAGCCAGTCCCCTGGCCTTAGAGAGGGAAGGATTATTCCGAGAGTCACCATTTTGAACTTTGGCTTTAATAGATGTCTGTTCAGGTATCTTAAGTCTAGGATGAGCCACCACTCCCCTGTTTTTTTTTCGGGGTAAGGAAGTATCCGGAGTACAGACCTTTGCCCCTGTGAATCGTAGGGACTTGCTCTATGGCCCTTAAGGACAATAGAGATGAAACCTCTGCCTCTAGGGCAATGGTTTCAGAGATGTTTGCAGGGGGAAAAGATCTGGCTCTCAGCATTGGGAATTTTTTGAAGCTGAGAGCCAGTCCCTGGCTTATTACCTCCAGGACACATTTGTCTGAGGTAACAAACTTCCAGTCCTGGAAGTAGTAAATCAGCCTGCCTCCTACAGGAATTGGGGAGTCGACCCGGGCTGACACATCAGGGTGTCTGCTTGGCAGGAGCCTTAGGCTGAGGTGGATGCAGCCCTACTCATCCCCCTTCTACCTCTCCCTCTCCCTCTGAAGAACCCCCTCTGGGAAAAAGGAGAGGAGGCCTGTGCTTGGTAGAAAGGCCTATGAAAATGCCTGCCCCTAGCTTGCTGCCTCTGAGGAGTTACCTGCCTTTCCTTGGCCTGTGCACTCCAATAGGTGGTCCTGTATTCATCCATCTTCTTCATATAATTCTCTGTCTGCTCCCCAAACAGAGAATTATTAACAACAGGGAAATCCATAGCCTTAGCCTGGGTATCCTGTGATAGGCTAGTGCATCTGAGCCAAGCTAGTCTCCGAAGAGCCACAGATGTAGCAATGACTCTTAATGACACATCACTGGAGTCCACAGCAGCATGAAACTGGATTTTTGATGCCTCAATCCCATCAGCAGCCACCTCCTGCAGCTCCTTGGTAAGCTGGGGGGAGGCTTGCTTAGCCAGTTCCAGTACAGTGTCCCACCTAAACTTCTGGTACCTGGTTGTATAGGCCATGTAATTAGCCTTCCTGAGTCCCAAAGAAGATGCCATGTACTGTTTCTTTGCCATGGCATCCAACTTCCAGGAGTCTTTATCTGGGGGGGTGTGAAGCCAAGGGAATGTTAGCCTTATCACAGGCTGCAGCTTGCACGACACCAACATGGCTGCATTGCTGGTACAGATACTCCGTACCTGAGCCTGGCAGCATGTACTTCTTGTACTAATAATGTGCCTATCCATTTGGATAAGTTATGTTTTTAAGTTAAAACGATAGCACCTTGTAGGTAGCCTTATAAGAATAGGCCAGTGTGCCTTTAAACTGGTGCTGTTATGCGATTGGTTGGGCACTGTTTTTTAAACCACGATGTTTCCTATGACCAGCATCCCTTGAGAAAGCCTTGCAGCAAAACCTGGTCGGGAGTTTTTCTGTATATTTGCACGGCAAAGGCCATATTTGTAAGCTAAGTGTTTTAATTGTTTATGCACTTTTTGCATTAATAAAATAGTCGGTTACAGCGTCAGCCTGGTGCCTGCATTTTTGTTTACTGGTGTAGGGTGGAAGCTAGCCTGATGGGTTGAAAACTGGCTGGGAGAAAGGCAGCAGAGGGTAGTGGTGGTGGGGGGGGGTGACGCATCGAAGCCCAGGGCAGTGACAAGTGGTGTCCCACAGGGCTCGGTACTGGGACCAGTCCTGTTTAACATTTTCATTGCAGACATAGCGGTAGAGATCAAGAATAAGATCAGCCTCTTCACTGATGACACCAAGATCTGTGCTGGGGGGGAGGGTGGCAGATTACTTCTGGAGGATTTGGCAAAACTGGAGGAGTGGTTGCACATCTGGCAGCTTGGGATCAATGCCAAGAAGTGCAAAGTGATGCATTTCGGAGCCAAAAACCCAGGATACAGTTACTGGTTGGACAGTGTCAAATTGTTCACATCCAACGAGGAGAAGGCTCTGGGGGTGCTGGTGACCAGGAAATTCAACCACTCGGCTCAGTGTAGGAAGGCAGCGGCAAAGACTAACAGGATGTTAGGGTGCATAGCAAGGGGGATTACATCCAGATGTAGCGAAGTCATGTTGCCCCTGTACAGGTCCCTGTAGAGGCCGCACTTGGAGTACTGTGTGCAGTTCTAGCGCCCTTACTTGAAAAGGGACATCAAAATACTGGAGGCAGTGCAACAAAGAGCAACAAAGATGATCCAGGGGCTGGGGGATAGACCCTAGGAGGAAAGATTAAAAGAGCTCAACATGTATACCCTAGAGGATAGAAGACAGAGAGAGAGAGAGGGGACATGACTGAGACCTTCAAGTACCTCAAGGGGATGAGCAGAGTAGGCTTCCATGGTGGGTTCACTCTCAGAAATAGAAGAGATACCAGAGGGCACTCCATGAAGCTGAAGGGGGGCAGATTCAGGAGGGAAAGGAGGAGGCACTACTTCACTGAAAGAGTGGTAGCAGGGTGGAATGCACTGCCTGAGCAACTCGTATCAGTGCAGACTGTGGGGAGCTTCAAGAGGGGGTGGGTCAGATTCAAGGGGAAAGTACATACCGGGAGGGGGCAGGTGGAGATAGAGGGAGGAGGGACAGCTGCAGTCTAATGGACTGATGTGATGCACACTCGAGCAGACTAGATAGACCATAAGGCCTGCATCTGCTGGCAGTTTTGTATCTTCATAAGTTTGTAAATTATAGAACTATCAATGGCTCGTGACATATATTCAGACTGCTGCCCTTATATGCTGCAATGTTCCATCAATGTATCAGATTTCTAAGGAGCCTAAAAGGCAACCTATACTAAGACTTATCTAAATATACTTATCTAGTATAACACAACTTAAGCTGTCCGTGACAGCAAGAAACATCCTTATCATAATATAATCCTACCCCCAATGCCAGAATCACCTGGAAAAAGAAGGGAATTAAATATTTTCCACTAGGGTTAGAAAACATCTATGCCAGTGTTTGGGACTTTTAATTAGAAAACTCAATCAGGAGTGCAGAGGCTGTGGTTCTGGAGGGGTGAGGCAGGGAGGGAAGAGTTATGAATATAGAAGAATACCTTGGAAGAAACAAGATTACTAAGGTGAGTAATTTTTTCTTTTAACCCCAGGTATTCATCTATATTCCTAACTCTCTGCAGACTTCAAAGCAGTACCTTTGGAGGTGGGCAGAGAACCTGCTTAGGAAAGAGGCTCTGCAGGACTGCTGTGCCAAACCTGGCATCACTTCTGGACTGTGTGTCCAAACTGTAGTGTTTAGTAAATGTGTGTACTGTCCTCCAGGTAGCTGCTTTACAGATTTCCACTAAAGGAATATCTCTGGACGCTGCTATAGTAGCAGCTGTGCCACTTGTTGAATGAGCCCTCAGGCCTGCTGGGGGTTCCTTACCCACTTTTGAGTAGCAAAACTGAATGCACTGGACTATCCAGTGGGAGACTGACCTCTTAGAAGCTGAGATGCCTTTACCTACATCCCCATAAGTGAGAAACAGGTGTTGCTTGTCATGTCTATGATCCCTGGTATGGGTCATATAGTAACTCAATGCTCTTTTGACATCTAGACTATGGAGTCTGTGTTCACTTGAATTAGCATCTTCAGTGAAGAAAACTGGAAGTGTAATGGATTGGTTTAAGTGGAAATCAGAAACCACCTTGGGAAGAAATCTCCTATTTGTTCTCAGCACCACCATGTCATTAGGGAAGGAAAGATAGTCCTTCTCAACACATAAGGCTTATAATTCACTGATCCTTCTAGCTGAAGTAACTGCAACCAGAAACACAGTTTTCCTTGTAACATATTGTAAATGTGCAGAGGACATAGGCACAAAGTTTGGTTTCATGAGCTGAGCAATGCGTATATTCAGGTCCCACACTGGAACTGGTTCCCTAATAGGTGGGTGCAGGTGGCACAAACCTTTAAAGAACTTTCTGAAAATGGGATTGGCTGCTATGGAAATACATTTCCCAGCAGAAATGTACACAGAGATTGATGCCAGATGAACTTTCAGGGATGTATATTTCAACCCCTGGGAGTGGAGGTATGTGAGGTATTCCAGGACAACTGGAATTTCCACTAAAGTAAGGGAAATCTCCTTGGAATTACACCAAATAGAGAACCTTTTCCATTTTGATGAATAGGTTTTCTTAGTAGAAGGTTTTCCATATCTTTTCAGGATCTCCAGAACAGCTTGAGAAAGATTTAAGTTTGCATATTCCAAGTCCCCAAGAGCCATGCCTTGAGTCTGAGAGACCTGAGATTTGAATACAAGATTTTCCCCTGGTGGGAGATCAACAGGTTGTGCCTCCTGGGTAAGTGTATTGGTTTGGACATGGAAAGTAATAGAGGGTACCAAGGATGCCTGGCCCAGTCTGGTGCTATTAGAATCATTTATGCAGATTGTGACCTGAGTTTAATCAGGATTCTGAAGATAAAAAGGAAGGGAGGAAAAGCATACAGACTTTTCTCTGACCAGTCCAGAGCCAGAGCATCCAGTGGGCTTACACCTTTGGTTGGTGGTCTGCAACAAAAGAGGGTCAGGAGGTGGTCTTCTTGGGATGTGAAGAGATCCACCCCTGGTGTGCCCCATCTCCTGAACACTGAGTCCAGCACCTCTTGTTGATGGACCATTCGTCATGTGCCTGGTTGATTCTGCTCAGGGCATCTGCCAGGGTATTGTCCTTTCCTAGTACATGAATGGCCTGTAATGAGGCCTTTAGTGAGTAAACCAGACTCCAGACTTTCATAGCCTCTGTGCACAGAGGGTCTGACCTTGTTCCCCCTTGCTTGTTTATATTGTACAATGCTGTGGTGTTGTCTGTCCTGACTTGCACCACTTTCCCTTGTACTAGATGGGCAAATGCTTTGAGAGCCAGAAACACTGCCCTTAGTTCAAGCAACTTTATTGAGTGACTCTGTAATGGACCAGGTTCCATGAGTGGTGTGATCCCCTAAGTGACCACCCCATCCTAACAGAGAGGCGTTAGTTGTGAGGATAACTGATGGGTTTCCCTTTGGAAGGGCACCCCTTCCCTGAGATTGTCTGCTTCCTTTCACCACTGGAGTGCTTGAAGCAGGGTTTTTGTTACTGGAACCGGTTTTGTCAGTTTGTCATTTCTCTGGCACCAGTGAGCTCTGAGATGAAACTGTATATCTCTCATTTGGAACCTGGCTCCCAGAACTGTGCCTGTTGCTGCAGCCATATGTCCCAGGATTTGCAGAAACTGCCTTGCTGGTCATGGCTCATTCAGCTTGAATGAGGCAACTAACTGCAGAATGCTTTGTACCCTGCCCTGAGGGAGGAAAGCTCTTCCCTGTATTGTATTCAGTTCTGCTCCTATAGAATGCAGGACTTGTACTGGAGTGAAAATGGATTTCTCCAGATTTACCAGGAATCCTAGAGACTGTAATAGGTTTAGTGTTACCTATAGATGATCTTGTACATGCTGTGGTGAAATTCCCACCACTAGCCAGTCATCGAGATAAGGGAAGACTGATATACCTAACCTTCTTAGCTATGCCACTACCACTGCCAAACACTTTCTAAACACCTTGAGTGCTGAAGTGAGAACGAAAGGCAGAGCTGAGAATTGGTAGTGTCCTAATGGGAGTCTGAACCTGAGGTACTTCCTGTGAGATTCTCTTATTGGGATGTGAAAGTAAGCATCTTTTAGATCTAGAGATGCCAGCCAATCTCCCTGCTGAATTACTGGCAAAAACATTGCCAGTGTGACCATTCTGAACTTTGGTTCTATTAGATGTCTGTTCAAAAGTCTGAGGTCTAGAATAGGCCGCTACTCCCCATTTTCCTTTTTGGTGAGGAAGTATCTTGAATAGAAGCCTCTTCTTCTCTGATGACTTGGGACACACTCCACTGCTTTTAGCCGGAGTATGCTTTGAACCTCCTTCTCCAGGAGTTTTTTCTCTATGAGGGAAGCTGGTTTGAATGTCCTTGTTCTCAAGGCAAGAAAAGACTTGAAACTCAGGGACAAATCCTGACTTTTTTTTAAATTATTTATTATTTATAACTTTTTGGGCCCCATCCAGTGCTGGTACCTCTGCCTGGCCATGGTCCTCGCTGACCCTCACTACCCACATGAGCCGCTACTCCGCTCAATACCTCCTGGCTCCCCCCCAGGGTGGGGCTGTGGCACTGGCCCCGAAGCGCTGCAGACTATGGGACTGGTTGAGGGGAGTCAGCCTGGGAGCAACTGTGGGCATGGCGAGGTGGGTGCCATCAAGGTGCTGGAGCAGTGATTTTTTCTCCCTGTAAGGGAGGGGTGGAAGCGTGCAATGATGCCTGCGTCTATCCTGCCCCTCAGGAACTAGCTGACACTGGCTGCAGTGGCACCCCTAGCTTCCACCAGGGGTCCCTCCAGCATCAGTCATGCCCCGCATCCTCCCCCCAGAGAAGGAGAGCAGTCCATGGGATGCTCGATCCTTCTCCCCCCGGCCAGCCCTCCGATGACCCAGGTCCATTCCTGAACCCAGGTCGCCGGCATTGCAAGATGAAATCCAACTGCTGCGCTGGGACAAACCCTGACTTACTACAGTTGAAGCCTCTTAAAGGGGATGTTTCCATGGATGGGCTTTCGTCTCCTTTAAGCGGGCGTCTCTAATAACAGAAGATCTAAAAAACGCAATGTACAGAGACAAACAGAGCAAACGAACATCAGGAACAAACAAAGACATACATTAGCATTAAAACAGCACTTACTGAGTTCAGCTCTTTTGTGACTTTGTGCTGTACATCTCAAGTTAGGTAATGATACTTTATTTTATTGAGAATAAAATGTTAAAAAGTGTTTGAAAATAGTACAGAGTTTAGCAATCTTGGACACTGATGCACCCGGCTCCTGCAGCGCTTTGACAACCTTCACTTTGTCTGCCAAGGGAAGATCCACTCGTTTAGACTCCATCATGACAGATAAATGTTCACATATTACAGCAAGAGACACAGCCTATGTTGATTAGCAGTTTGTGACTCTTTTTGTGCAGTATGTACTGATTAAATTTGATTAGCTGCACCTGATTAGGTGTGAAACGTCAAGTGTCTTTGCAGGTGATAATGAAAGATAATGATAGGGTAGCAGAGGAAACGGGCACAAAATCGTCCCCATTAAAGGGATTCCTATATCCCCTTTAAAGGTGTGATACTTCCATTTAGTTGCATAGCCACTTAATCGGTGTCTGGGGGATCATCCCCTTAAAGCGAATGTCCCCATTAAGCACATCCCCATTAAGTGGCTACAACTGTACTTCCAGGACCCACTTGTCTGTGGTGATGGAATGCCAAGCCTGGAAATAATAAGCCAGTCCGCCCCCTACTGGTAGAGGGGAGGTGGCCTTGATCATTAAGTCAGGGGTTATGTTTTGCCTGGGGCTGAGCTTGGGTAGTTTGGGAACCTCTCCTACAGCCCCTTCTACCGCTGGCCCTGAAATACCCAGTCTGCTGTGGGTATTGTTGATACTGTGGGATAGCCTGTGCCTGATAAAAAGGCCTACTATAAGCTGTCCTTCCTCTGCCTCCCCTTCCATATGGCCTATAGGAGGAAGAAGGCCTTTCTTTTGAGGAATTACTCTTGTAAGTGGCTTTATATTCATCCACCTTCTTCATGTATGCTTCAGTCTGTTGACCAAATAAAGTGATCCTCTACAGGAACATCCATGGCTTTAGCCTGGGTATCATGTGTTAAATTAGTAGCCCTGAGCCATGCCAGCCTTCTAAGGGCTATGGTAAGAGCCATCCATCTGGCAGCATTGTCACTGGCATCTGCTGCCATTTGAACCTGGTACTGTACTTTGCTGCTTCAAGTCCGAGCCTGGCTGTTTCAGCCAAATCATCAGAGAGAGGTGAAGGAGGCTTCTCTACCATGGCCAGCACGGACTGCCACAGTGATTTTTGGTACTGTGCTGAGTAAGCTTGGTAGTTAGCCTGTCTTACTGTCAGTGAAGCAGACAAATAACCTTTCTTTGACATGCTGTCTATTTTTTGAGAGTCCTTCTCAGGTGGATGAGAAGATAAAGGAACCCTCGCCTTCTCACAGGCTGCTTGCTGGACTATCCGCTGATGATCAGGGTGAGAGATGAGGAATTCAGCCACTTGTCTGTCCAGTTGGTACTTTTTACCTGCCTTCTTATCCAGAAGTGACTAGAATTTGGAGTCTGTAGGATTTTAAACAAGTCTTTTTTAAAGAACTTGTTTATTGGGAGAATATTTTTTTTTGTGGGTGTTAACCCCATCATCTCCATATATATGGCCTCCTCTTCATCTTCTATGACCTCTGTGGTAGCCAGGTCAAGGGCATCCACTATTTTCCTTACAAAGGAAAAATGAGAGGAAAAATTCTCTGGTCTGGGGGGAGAGCCGAACTCCTGCTCTGGTGAGATCTCTGGTTCTATAGGCTCACCTTTATCAATTTCAGGTAAATCATATTCTTCAAACTCCATCTCTTGAGGTAGGTTTGGTTCAGAGGAGGGAGCAACTGGGATTTGAACTGGTGGAGGGAGGGTTGGAGTAGGTATGAAACCCTGCAGAACCTGTATAATCTTCATGGCCTGGGCAATCTCCTCTGATGATGGCAGGCTGTGAGGCACAGATGAAACCCCTTTTGGTTTATCAGCCAGGGGTTCAATGTGTTTTTTTTTCTTAGTTTTTTTGGTGGGAACCGGAGAGTCAGCCAGATCACGCAGCCTTTTTCCAGTAGTTGTTTCACACTTATCAGGGGTGTTTAAAGAAGAAACAGCGATTTCACCCACAGACTTGAAGGGTGTGGGCTGGTCAGAACCCATAATATCCTTCTCTAATCTTTTTTGTAGTCCTTCCAGTCTCTTTTCTACTGTTTTCTGTGGGAATGATTTGCAGATATCACAATCTGCTGAAAAATGATCATTCCCCAGACAGACTACACATAAATCATGCTTGTCTGCTTTTGCAAAAACATCCTCACACTTTAGGCAGTTTTCAAACCCTGGGGGTCCAGTCTTTTTCTTACGTTTTTCTGCCATCGTCAACCGATAAAGAAAAACAAGAACCTCAATAAAGATTTCACTCTTTCCTTTTTTTTTTGCGGTTGGTTCAGGAACCGATGAAAGTTCCGATAATGAACTGAGAACTTAAGAATCCGAACCGGGTTAGCAGTTCACAGAAACCGGATTGCGGTTCACAGAAACCAGGTTAGCGGTTTCAAATACAAAATTTATTTCAAAATAAACAAGTAAAACAGTTAAACTAAATTGTGGAATTTAGCAAATAAAGCTTCCTCAACGGTTACTAAACCCTGGTTTCTCAACGGTTATACCGAACCGTGAGGAACTGAGAAATTAAACTAAAACAACACTAAATAATTGTAATAAATTTAATGTTTAAGGTAAAATTAGAAAATAAAGGCAGCAGTAAAAATAATAATATAAGAACTACTTATATTCAGTGAAGAACCACAAGGAACGACTGATATGGGAAGTTTCCTGGGCGTCTTGACTTGTCAGGCGGAGAAAGAAATCTGATACTTTGATGGAATGTTGCAGCCGATAAGGGCAGCAGTTTGAATATGTGTCACGAGCCAGTGATAGTTCTATCATTTGTATATAGTTCCATTTCCTCCAAGCAGGTCTGCTCTGGAAGCTGACTGCAGAGAGTTAGGAATCTAGAAGAATACCTGAGGTTAGAACCAAAGTTTTTCTCTTCTAATATGTAACAGTTGCCATCCTAACATAGCATGCATCTCACAGTGGTGAGTTCAGTAGTTGCGTCTTAGGGCAAACTTAGCGATCTTATTGTTGCATACACCAAGCCATACTACCATACTCAATACAGGGCAATAACATAGTCTGTGTCACTCACAGTCTGTCTGTGATGAGCATGTCACTATCTTATGTAATGTCCCCATTTTTTTATTCAGTTTTGTAATGATGGACTGAATATGTTGGGGAATAATTTGGATGGCTATCTATGAGGGGACACCTAAGTGCCTACATGCAGTTACTTTGGTGATCTTTATGCCCATAGAGATCTAGTTCATGGGTGCTATTAGGTGGGGGTATTGAAGTGCATGCACTGCTTTCCTGACATTCAGGACTAGTCCAGAATCCTGGTACCAGCTCTACAAGTCCAAATGTGACTGATGAAGGGTAATGCCGAAACATCACCATATATTTTCCCTAGTAGCACCCTGTACAGCACTCCACGGCCACTTTTCTCTGACCTGCCACAGCGTTCTCTATTTTTTTCCTGCATTTTATATTGAATATACTGCTATCCCAACTATGCATGAGTAGCAGCAGAACTGCATTTTGAGGACAAGGTCCCGCAGATGTAGACACATACAGCAAGTGTCAATTAAATGTTCTGTAATCTGCCTGCTTAAAATTTATATTCAGAATCCAAACATCTGTTAAGTATTTGTTTTTTTGGTTTTTTTCTTCTTTAGATTTCAAATCTAAAGGGAAAAAAAAAATGCTTAACAGGTGTTTTGATTTCATGTACTAGAAGCCACAGTTAAGGCTGTAGAAAACTACAGATATACACCTCAGTTTTGCATTCTAGCAGTCAGGTAGCACTGGATTTCACATTAAGATTGGTCAGAGGGATAGAAGGGCATAGCCTGGAGTAAATGTATACTTCACCAGGTGAGAATGTGGTGCTGGAAAGTGTTCACAAAGTGAAGTAGAAATGCAATTTAATATGGGCAGCTAATTTCCTAGTTTTGTTAGCACTTTCTCTATATCCTTCCTGAACTTAGCATACTAGCTTCAATGTTTAACCAATTTTGTACTGACTGTTATCTTGCATTACGTTGCATTCTACTACCCGAGTATTGTTTTGTACTTCCACTATTGTTGTTTTGTACTGTATTTCACCATATTGTAACCTCCCCGGGTTGTGCCTGAAACTAGGCATTTTTCTATGTCTAGAGCACCTACCGGTTACCAAAAACAAATTAGTAAATGTTTGGGACAGTGTAAAAAATGAATATAAATTCTTGCAGGCATTACATGATCGGAATGAAATGAATATTGATGGAATAGTGTTTTAGATGTTTGACTAAGTGAGTAACAGTCTCTTTGTCCATGGTTGCACATTCATAGATTTGCCTACTATTAATTATTAAAAGTATGCAGTTTTAATTAATTAATTAATTTAGCTTTTGTTGACTAGGTGTGGCACACTAGGCAAACATGTGCCTATTTTCAGGTATGACTCGGGCAGGGTGGGACAAATCAATTTGGAGTTGGTGGTCAGTTTGGCCACTAAGTTTCAAAATCTGGTAGTCAAAGTGAAATTTATAGTAGGTATCCTTCTTGAGGGCTCACAAATCCCTTTGTGGGCAAGTAACCAGTTGGCTGGTAACTTTCAAAATCTAGTAGCCAAATAAATTTTTTTAGTAGCCATTGGCCACTGGGCTACCCAATGTGTCCCACCCTGGACCTGGGAGAAATACAGTACAACATAAAGGAGACAACATAGCAAGTAACAATAATATATGGCCATTAAAAAAGAACAAGCAACTGTACAAATAAAATATGACAATCCGGAGAACAGGCAAAGGGGAGACATTGAAGAGAATAAATAATTACACAGATAGGGCAAATTAATTGATTATACAACGTACCTGAACAGTGTTTGACTAGTAAGCAGCAAAGTAAGGCAAGGCACATTGCCAGACTGGAGGGAGAGGGGAGATATCAGTAATTTTAAGGGGGGGTCAGAGCTGGTATGGGGGGGTGGTAAGAAAGTAGGGGAAATGGGATGAGGGGGAGGAAGGGAATAGAAAATGGATGGGGTACCAGACTAGCAATAGGCACATATGGAACAGTTTGAAATATTTTGTTATGGATAATAAAAGGCAATCTCCTGATGAAGCCCTAAAACTGCAGGGCAAAACACTGAGTGAGAAATGCCAGAGAATTATAGGACTACAAGCAACAAACTTCAAGACTTGCCACATAATTGAGAGCATGTTGCTTGTTTGTGCACCCCCCCCCCCCACCTTACTTGGACTGTGTACCAGCTCTGCAAGGCCAAGAAAATAAAGCGCATGATAAATAATATTTTACCTTTTTAAAAATCTACCTGACTGTGCCCATTTTCAGGATTTCTGGGTGTGAGACACTACAGCTATAAAGGTGTTTCACGCGTAGGGAAAGGGAGCACCCTGATTAGTCGACAGTGCTTCCTCGATCTATAATGCTGCAAATCCCATATCCAAAATAAGAATGCTCCATTTATTTTCCAGTATCCCATTCCTTGCAAAAGGGAAGGTATGCCTTTTTGCAGAACATGCTAAAATCTGCAATAAGGTGGACACTCAGAAGGGGGTGGAGAGTAGCCATAGGAATCTCAGGAAACTTGGGGAGTGGTCAAGTGCATGGCAGTTGGGGTTCAATGCCAAAAAGTGCAAAATGATGCACCTAGGGCATAGGAACCCAGGAGCTGTGTCTACAGTGGTGGGGGGAGGGTTCTAGCAGTTGTTAAGCAGGAAAAGGGCCTTGAGGTTATCATGACTGATGACCTCAAAGTGGCAGGACAGTGTGACAAAGCAGTGGAGAAGGCTACTGGAATGTTGGGTACATTGGGGGAGGTATATCCATCGGGAAGACGGAGGTGGTGTTGCCACTATATCACTTGCTGGTGAGACCCCATCTGGAATACTCTGTCCAGTTTTGAAGCCCATACCTCAGAAAGGACATAGTTGGAGTGGAGATACTCCAGAGGGGAGCAACTAAAATGGTACTGGGGTTGCATGAGAAACCCTAAGAGGAGAGATCGAGAGATCTCAACATGCACACCCAGGAAGAGAGGAGAGTGGAAGGTGACATGATAGAGACCTACAAGTATCTCACATGGCTGAACAGGGTGCAGGAGGGGATTCTCTTTCAAATGAGAAAAAAGCACCAGTACCTAGGGGCATGTGATGAAGCTGGGAAGGTGGAGTTTAAGAGAGATGTGAGGAAGTAGTACTTCACTGAAAGGGTTGTAGATGCCTGGAACAGACTGCCAGTGAAAGTAGTGGAGGCAAAAACAGTGGTGGCTTCAAGCATCTATGGGATA